>CM077672.1:453090698-454376289 GCA_039707655.1 Elymus sibiricus | reverse complement strand
ATTGATTTTAGAGTTACTTGGGTCAGGCGTTCTCCGAATGACGCCGCACATAAATTAGCTAAGTTAGGTGTTGGTGAAGAACTTTGTAAGGTTTGCCTTGGATTACCTCCAGATTGTATTCTGGACGTGATCACAGACGAGATTCCGAACTTCGTTTAAGGCAATAAAGCAGCGACCCTAAAAAAATATATGCATAGACAACATAGAGAAATTCTTATGCGTCCTCGGTGAGCCTTCCCTCCTTTTGAGTTATTTGCTGGATTTATGTGAAGCATCTATTGATCCAAGTCAATTCTTTGAGTTATTATGTTGTTTTTTCTAGCGAGATTCGACCAATCATATATTTCAAAGAGACTTGAAAAGCCCCCCCCCCCCCCCCCCCCCCAAACTAAAATTAAAAATGCATAGACTTTCCTATCGCAGTCTACCTTATGCATTCAAAACCAGACCGAAGCCTAAGAATGGTTCAGTTACAGAACCAGAACAACAACGAAAAGGAGTAAAAAAAACAACTGAAACTGAAAAAGTTTTCCTTGTAGACGACCGTTTGAGCAAGGGGTGGATTTTTTTTTTCCTTTTTGTGAAAGGAGGGATGGAATTGTAGAGATCATATGAATTTTGGTAGAATTCTAACATGGTCTTGGTCCCTTTTTTTGTTGTTGAGAAAACATGGTCTTGATCTTGGACGTCATAGAGAAATTCGTATGTGTCCTCCGTGAGCCCAAGTTATTTGCTGGATTTATGTGAAGCATCTAAAGATCCAAGCCAATTCTGTGAGTTATTATTATTATTTTCTATCGAGGTTCGACCAATCCTACATTTCAAAGAGACTTGAAGCCCCTCCTCCTGCACTAAAATTAAGAACGCATGAACTTTTTTTAACTTTCCTATAGAAATCAGTGCATGCCATAGTTGTCACGGAAACAAAGAAAAAAAAGTTCAAGATAGAGCCAATGAAAATTTTCCTTTGGAATTGCATGTGAAAGACCGTAGGAAATTTTTCAATAGTTTTCAATCATAAAACCCAACAATCTTTATCTATATCAATATAAAAAGACCCAAAGGGGCAGATCTAACAAATCCTGGCCGTCAAATCAGGTCAATCCAACGACTCAGGCTGCTCCAATGGTGAGCGCTCAACACGTTTAGTGTGCAGTTAATATCATACCAAATATTAATGCCAATGCTAATCACATAATTAATACGCAAATAATATTCGACCTAATATTTACGTGTAATTAACATATTACCTAATATCATAATGCACGTACACATTTACTAGTAGTGTAAAAAAATCCAAACGAATAGAAACTTTAAAATCCATGCAAAATTCCTTCGAACCAAAGATACCATAATTTTGTTCACCATCATAAATCTTGCGGCGAGATCTTCAAAACTAAATCTTATTGCAGTGCTACTTTTCTAGTGGTCTCTACATTGAACACGCCCTCCCTCTCATGCGTCGGCGTCGTGTTAGATAATGTTTATACGTAGCTTCTGCGTATACCCTGTATATTGTATTTGTACACTTTGTGTACCCTTATATATATGAGATAGCCACACCCGTATTGGGTGTCGTGCAGTTTCCCACAAACATAACTTTTTACATGGTCTCATCGATGGCTTCGGTAACGACCGCCGCCGCCCCGATCTCCGTTGCTCCGGCCGCCGGCCCGGCCGCCGCCGCTCAGGCTGCCCCGGCCAGTCTGTTTTTGGCCTCTCGGCAGCTCGTCTTCCTGGCCGGAGCCTCCATGGCTATGGCCGCCCCGCCGTTGCCCTTCAGTGATCCCGCCGCCCAGCCGCCGGCGGGCTGCTACGGCCCCGCCCCGCCCGCGGCGCATGGGATCTCCCCCGCGAGCGCTCCCTGGTGGGGTCCCAGCCGCCCTATGGCGCGCCCCACAGCGGCGTCCCGCATCTTCAATCGGGCGGCGTCCCGCATGTGCAGTCGGGCGGCGTTCCGCACCTGCACCCGGGCGGCGTCCCGCAACAGGGCCACGGCGACGTCCCGCACCCGCAGCAGGGCGTCCAGCAGCACCCGTTAGCTGGCCCGACTCATGGCGGCGTCCCGTACCCGCCACAGCCGCTGGCGGCTGGCTCCTACGGCGCTGCCCCGGCCAGTCCGTGGCCGGCTTCATCTGCGCTACAGTCGCCCTACGTCCCCGCTGCCCCGTTGGCCTATGCCTACCCGCCAGCCTCGGTGACCGCGTCTCCTTATGGCGCGCCCGCTTCGTACGGAGTGCCCTACGGCGGACCATCGACGGAGCTGGTGGCTTCGTCCGTGGTACCGAGTGGTCCTTCACTCCCGGGCTTTTATGCGCCGCCGTCGCCTTCGGATCATGGTGTATCTAATGCACCGTTCTACTTTGCGCATCTCATCCCGGTGAAGCTGACGACGGATAACTATCTGTCATGGCGTGCTCAGGTCTTGCCACTTCTCCGCAGTCGCTACTTGGAGGGGTTTGTTGATGGCACTCTGCCGTGCCCACCGTCGTACCATCCGGGGCATCATGCGTGGGTGGCTCAGGATCAGGCCATTCTCTCTGCCATCCAGTCCTCTCTTACGGAGGGGGTCTCGTCACTGGTCATCTTCGCCGCTACGTCTCGGGACGCGTGGACGGCTCTTCATACCAGTTTTGCTTCGCAGTCTCAGGCGCGGGCTCACGCCATCCGCACTGCGCTTGGGGAGGTGAAGCTTCATGATCTCACCGTCACCGACTACTTCAACAAGTGACGGGTATGGCTGACACACTTGCCTCCATTGGCAAGGCGCTTGGTCCAGAGGAGTTCACCTCTTATGTGCTCAACGGACTGAGTGACGACTATGATAATTTGGTGGAAAATATCAATGGTCGTGACACTCCCATCCAGCCGCGTGAGTTGTACGCGCATCTCCTCGCTACGGAACAACGCATCCAGGCTCGCCGCTCTACGCCGAGCTTCCCTTCCGCCAACGCTGCAACGCGTGGGAAGGGCAAGCCCTACAAGCCACCAACTGGTGGCAAACCTTCGCCGACCGCGCCTAGTTCGCGGAACACCACTACCTCCACGGGAGGTCGAGTCCGTGCCTGCTGCCCTTCATGTGGTGCTCAGGTCCCCTGCCAGCTGTGTGGACTTGATGGTCACCTTGCCTCCCGTTGTCATCGTCGCTTCATGCAGGATTTCTTGGGGATCGGGAACAATGGCAAGGGTAATGAGAAGCAGGCTGCCCTGGCGAGTCATGAGCAGGGGCATACTCCTTCCTATCCAGTTGATGCATCTTGGTACATGGATACGGGAGCTACCAATCACCTGACGAGTGAGATGGGCAAGCTCTCTACACAGGAGCCGTACCGTGGACACGATCAGGTTCGCACCGCTAATGGGGAAGGTATGCACATCTCACATATTGGTCAGGCATCACTTCTTACACGTCGATCAACACAATTACGTCTTCTTAATGTCCTTCGTGTTTCCTCTGTTTCACGTAGTTTGCTTTCAGTTCCTAAACTTACTCGTGATAATAATGTTCTTGCTGAATTTCATCCTTTTCATTTTTTTTGTTAAGGACCGGGACACGAGGGACGTACTCCTTAGAGGTCGACTGCGCCATAATGGTCTCTATGCACTTGATGTGCCACCAGCTCCTAGTGCTTTCAGCGGTGTTCGTGTGTCTCCATCACATTGGCATGCGCGCCTTGGTCATCTTGCCACTCCCATCGTTCGCCATGTACTTCATCGTCATGAGCTTCCAGTCGTGTCCAATAAACATGTTGATGCAGTTTGTGATGCCTGTCAGCAAGGCAAGAGTCACCAGCTTCCTTTTTCTGAGTCGAGTCGTGTAGTCAATAAACCGCTTGAACTTGTGTTTTCGGATGTATGGGGCCATGCCCAAACCTCTGTTAGTGGTCATAATTACTATGTCAGTTTCATTGATGCTTACAGTCGGTTCACTTGGCTTTATCTTCTTAAACGCAAGTCTGGTGTGTTTAATGTTTTCTTGCAATTTCAAGCGCATGTTGAGCGTCTACTCAGTCATCAAATCATTCATGTGCAATCCGATTGGGGGGGTGAGTATCACAACCTCAATGCATTCTTTAATAAGCTTGGAATTACACATCGTGTGTCTTGTCCTCATACACATCAGCAAAATGGTGTAGCTGAGCGTAAGCATCGTCATATAGTTGAGACTGGTCTTGCTTTGCTTGCCCATGCCTTCGTTCCTTTCCGGTTTTGGAGTGATGCATTTTCCACCGCATGCTTTCTCATTAACAGACTCCCTACACGACTCCGTCAGATGAAAACACCACTTGAGCTCTTGCTGAATGAAGTTCCTGATTATACGTTTCTCAAGGTCTTTGGGTGTGCGTGTTGGCCACATCTTCGTCCATATAACCAACGCAAGTTGGAGTTTCGGTCTAAACAGTGCGTGTTTCTTGGTTATAGTTCTCTTCATAAAGGGTACAAGTGTCTTCATGTTCCCTCTAACCGCGTCTACATCTCACGTGATGTGGTGTTTGATGAGAATGTTTTTCCTTTTTCCGCACTTCCGGTCACCTCCACCACTCCCACTGCACCTGAGAAATCTGCTTTACCTTTGCCTGGTCAATTTGTTGATGCTGCATATACCCCCTTGTTGCTACCTAACCATGGTGCAGGTACTGGGCGCGGAGCACGCCTCGAGCTTCTGGATGAGCAGCCGCCCGCGTCCCCTCGGATGTCCGCCGAGCCCGCTCGCGATGCCCCTCCGTCACCTGGCTTGCCGACGGGGCTGGCCGAGCCGGGCTCTGCCACCTCGGTCCAGCATGGGACTGGCCACGCGGTGGCCGAGCCGGTCGAGCTGGCCGAGCCAGCTTCGCCCGAGCCAGCCCCTTCTGCGGGCGCCGAGCCGGCGTCTCCGCCTGTGTTGGCCGAGCGGGCGTCCACGCCTTCCTCGCCAGGCCGGTCGCCTGGTGTGACTGGCTCTGCGTCTGGGGAGCGGTCTTTGTCGCCATCGCCATCTTCATCGACCCCGTCTCTGCCGCCACCTCCGCCGCCTACCGCTATTCTGCGTCCTCGTACGCGCAGTCAGAGTGGTATTGTTCGGCCGAAGGAGCGCACTGACGGCACGGTTGCGTGGATTGCGGCGTGTATGGCACAGACAGATGCTGACCCCACTGCTGAGCCTCGACATTTTCAGGCGGCTCTTCGGATTCCTCATTGGCGCAGTGCCATGGAGCAGGAGTTTCAGGCACTACAGAGGAACGATACTTGGCGCTTGGTTCCTCCTGTGTCTGGTGTCAACATCATTGACTCCAAGTGGGTGTTTAAGGTAAAAAAGCATGCTGATGGTTCTATTGAGCGATACAAGGCACGGTTGGTGGCCAAAGGGTTTAAACAACGGTATGTTCTTGATTATGAGGCTACCTTCAGTCCAGTTGTCAAACCTACCACCATTCGTCTGCTTCTGTCCTTGGCTGTTGCTAAAGGGTGGTCTCTGCGTCAGCTTGATGTTCAGAATGCTTTTCTCCATGGGGTCTTGGAGGAAGAGGTTTACATGCGGCAACCTCCAGGTTTTGTTGATCCTGCTCGTCCACATCATTTGTGTCATCTTGTTAAGGCGCTTTATGGACTTAAGCAGGCTCCTCGTGCATGGCATGCCCGACTTGGCTCGGTTCTTCGACGTCTTGGATTTGCTCCGTCCACTGCTGACAAGTCCCTGTTCATGTTCCATCGTCCTGAGGTTACTATATACCTGCTGGTTTATGTTGATGACATTATTCTTATCAGCTCCTCAGTGACTGCCGCTGATCGTCTGCTGTCTGCTCTGAGTGGTCATTTTGCTGTCAAGGATCTGGGTGCTCTCCATTACTTCCTTGGTCTGGAGGTTTCACGGTCCCCTGTTGGCCTGACTCTCACTCAGCATAAGTATTCCTTGGACTTGCTGCGACGTGCTGGTATGTTGCAATGCAAGCATGCTACCACCCCTATGTGTGCGACTGATCGGTTATCAGCCTTGGATGGTGCCTTGCTTCCTTCAGATGATGCTACAGAGAACCGCAGTATTGTTGGTGGCTTGCAGTACTTGACTATCACACGGCCGGACATCTCCTATGCGGTCAACCGTGTATGCCAGTATCTTCATGCTCCTCGGACTTCACACTGGTCAGCTGTGAAGCGTATACTGCGTTATTTCTCTCATACTGTCTCCTATGGCTTGCATCTTCGTTCTACCTCCTCGAGTGCTCTCTCGGCGTTCTCTGATGCAGATTGGGCTGGGAGCCTGGATGACTGGCGATCAACGGGGGGCTATGCTGTCTTCTTTGGTCGCAACTTGATCGCCTGGAGTGCGCGCAAGCAGGCCACAGTATCTCGGAGTAGCACTGAAGCAGAGTACAAGGCGGTTGCCAATGCCACGGCTGAGCTCATTTGGGTACAGTCTCTGTTGAGAGAGTTGGGAGTCTCTCAAGAGCAGCCACCGGTTCTTTGGTGTGATAATATTGGTGCGACGTATATTTCATCTAATCCAGTTTTTCATGCTCGTACCAAGCACATCGAAGTTGACTATCACTTTGTGAGGGAACGTGTTGCACAGAAGCTTCTTCATATCAAGTTCATCTCCTCCAAAGATCAACTTGCTGACATCTTCACGAAGCCACTTACACAACCTCAGTTTGAAGGTTGTAGGCGCAATCTTAACTTGCTTTGTACTTCAGGCCACAGTTAAGATTGAAGGAGGGTGTTAGATAATGTTTATACGTAGCTTCTGTGTATACCCTGTATATTGTATTTGTACACTTTGTGTACCCTTATATATATGAGATAGCCACACCCGTATTGGGTGTCGTGCAGTTTCTCACAAACATAACTTTTTACACGTCGTGTTAAATATTTGCTCTTGAAGAAATGGTGCTTCATGCCGGGCTCGTGCAGACCATCACTACCGTATGGGTGTGTGCTCCAGGGAGGAGGGAGCACAGCCAGAGCCGCCTGAGGTCATCTACAGCTTGACTTGTCCAACCTTCACACCTGAGATGATCTGGAGGTGCAGCATGCTACATCCTTGGTCGCCATGTTGTCCGGCCGCGCCGCCAGCCGCCCAGCCCTAGGAGGACGCTGCCGGGCTTGGGCAAAGCATCACCGCAGACCACCAGATGGATGCGAACTCCGGCGAGGTGGAGAGGGAGCACAGCTAGAGCCTGAGGTCATCTACGGCCTGCCTTGTCTAGCCTTCTCATATGAGATGATGCAGATGATGCCGTGGCCAGCTGCGCCTACAGCCATGACCATGTTGTTAGCCGGTAGTAGCTTCCATCAGCCTTATTATCCATCATTGTAGTTTTGCTATAGTTTTTTTTAGAGTCTGCCCGTGTAAGTTGGCTACATTAATTAACTCAACATGTTCCTTTTATCATATTTGAGATGAACAAAGAATTGTTTTTAAATCATGAAATTCCCCGTAAAGAAAAGAATACAGTAAACAAAAATTCTGAAAGATCTGAAAAGGGGTAAAAAAAACAGAGAAACATGAGTATTTGCAGTACAATAGTTGATCCTATTTACCAAAGATGGAATTTCTAATCATCACACAAAAAAACAATGAAATGTTTCTCACTAGTCACAGGCATTGCTTGCCCAGACATTACCAGAGCCACCTTCATCTCTATCTAGCCACTCTACTGTGTAATGCAGACTAGTACAAAATACAAATGTTCATTTGGAAAGAAAAATACTATCTTTCTTCAAACATATCCTTCACCGAATGGCCTGCATCTCAAAATTAGCTACAATGCATACGGTATTTAATCACCCTGAAATGGAATCATTTTATGAAAAAATCAGACAGAGAACCAGCAAGAGTAGAAAACCCCGAGTCTTGAAAAAGAGAGGAAAAACAGACTAGTTTAACCGCCAATTGTTTTCTTGCAGCCGAGGCAACATGTAGGCGATAGTTATCATATTTCTCAAAGATGGAATGTTCTTCACATGATCACCAATTTACAGCAGGGTCACAGTTCATTAGAGAGTCTGGTCGTTCCAATATTAAGCTTACTGGCATTACAAATATGTTTTTTTCAATATCCCCACTACGCAGCTTTGCATCAAAGAGCTGTGTCCGGCGCGCAATCTTGAGATACAGGTGCATATAGCAAGGAGCTGATGGCCATTGTCTACGGAAGCAACACGCCGACGAAATGATCACACCTAAGCAACATTCACCTCTTTGACGTGCATCATAGTAGCAACATCAGGGTCAATAGGCTCAGGTTCTTTCCGGCCAGCCTGCTCTTCCTGAAACCATTTATATCCAGTCATTGTGAATTCTACTGGCTTCAAACAGCCCACGGAAAATTGATACTCCCTCCGATTCATTTACCTCAGAACTGTCTAATTTGGATCGGAGGGAGTAGTAAAAGCAGGCAGTAACACAAACTGTTGCATTTACCTTCTTCTCTTCGCATTGACGCTTCCTCTTCTCCACCTGTTGATGTTGCTTCAAAATTCTCCCTTTCAAATCTGAAGAACAAGCGTAGGAGGTAACTTTAACTTGCGGACAACAATCTGATAGACAGTTCAGTCTTCAGTGGGCATTTGGGATATACTCCTTAGCATTTGCTAGGTATATATGAGAACAGAAGTAAAGGAAGCATCTCCACGGGTAATACTCATGCATGCCGATAGCAAAGATTGGCTGTCGGCATCATCTCACTGTTATGTATGTACGTTGGAAATTTAGAATACACAAGTTGCCTTCGTGACACTGGTAACATTATTGCGTAAAAATCGTAACACATGATTGCTAAAAGAAGTAACTTATATGCAGCCAAACCTACCCGATACAAGCACACAATTTAGACAGTTGACTGTAAGAAAGAAAAAGAAAAATGAAGCCGCCAAGCTGGTGATTGGTAGATCCATATCTGCTATTCAAGGGTAAGAAAGATAAAAACTAAGGGTGTGTTTGGTTCGGAAACAAAGTAGAATGGAATGTCATGGTTCCATCGTTAGTCTCTCACTTCTCTGGTTCCCTGATCCCCAGCTTCTCATGTGCCTCACAGGCGGCCACGGCACCTTGATTGAGCATGTCTTTGCAAGTGTTGATTGTGTTATGTTATGATCCAAATTTAAGTATAAAGAGAAAGGCTAATTTCTGACGAGCGAGCGGAGCGAGGCCCGTCGCCGGTAGGCTTGGGCCGAAGCGGATCAGTATTGACCTAGGTCACCTGTGTTATATATATCCTTTGTAAGCCGCCGCACGGGATAAGTTGATCAGTTGTAAACCCCCCGCGTTTGTAACCTCCCCCGATATAGTGAAGATTTGCTGGCTGCGCCCGTGGTTTTTTCCCCTTCGTGTTGGAGGGGTTTTCCACGTTAAATCTCGTGTCTCCTGCTTGTTTTCGTTCTTCGCCGTGTTGATTTGCTTGTCGTATCTCTAACAGATTGAGCATGCGATCAGTGGAAACTTGCAAGCAGACAAGTTAGATACTTACATTGACTAGGGAAAGTAGACTAAAAGAAGAAGTTGGGGCGGAGGGCTACACAGGAGATGGTAAAAGAGGTGATGAAGGTCTAATTCTACAAGACATCAAAGTGAAGTCCTTAAAACGATTAAGCCACAGGAATGCTTGGAAGGGGCAACCCTCATGACCTTTTGATTCACAGGATTTTTAAAATGTAGTTGCAGGAAAAACACATGAATATATACATAACATGGTTTTGGAGACGGTTCTCAGACACGGTCCTGCAGCGGTCTTGTAGGCAATAGTCGCTAATACTCATTACTATCAGAGGCAGTTTCAAAACTGTCTCTAATACCAACCAGCCCATGCGGTTCCAACTACAGAACCACCTATAATAGTTTTTCATCTTCAGAACCATCTCCATTTCTAGTTCAGGGCTGGTATTTTTATTTATTTTGCAGTCAGCCCTGGAATTCAAATTGATAGCAAACATTCATAATCTCTCATACCAAAATGTTAAATCACAAACAAATAGTCGTATCCCTTCCCACATTAATTGAATTGGCATACTCTTTTTTTTTTATCATAATTGAGATGCAGAAATAGTTGTATGGATACCGGAACTGAACTGGTCACTTTCACCCATACCATTATTGCTGTGAATGTATACGCTGTAGCTTCAATCAATACCAGCAGTTTACTCTTTACCGTATAAATGAAAATTCCTTTTAAAACTGCATTGCTATGTTCCAGAAGGTACATAAAAGTTTCATTGTACTCGTTGTCGCTACTTGCCTCTATATATGTGCATGCTGGTATTTCGTTACAGTGAAACGTTTACACACATGATTAAAACAGAGAACCTCCAGCAAGAGTAGAAATAATGAGTACTGTTTCCTTGCAACAGATGAAACATGTCAACGATGGTTATCCTATTTCTTGACGATGAAACATCAATCCACAGAAACTATCAGGTACATGTAGGAGCTACAAATAGTTTTTCAAGTCCTAGGAGATTAATCCCCACTCCCAGTAGCAAAGTCTTCAGCATCATTTACTTGCTTTCAGGTGCCACTTTTGGTGCCTCCATTTATCTGGACCCTAAACTACAATACCATTACAAATAAGAGGTAACACTCATATTTCACAGCTGCAGAGAAGAAAGAGATCCTACTGAAGGCGCTGAATGACTTGACTGACGAAACATCCGGCCTTGACCATCAGCGTAGCACTAGCAGCACATAGCAAAAAATGGAGATGTTAGTACATCCGATATATATGGAAAGCTAAACTCCTTCAGCATGCAATGCTGAATGTGTCGAGTGAGGAAAATGAAATACATGCGATTTTTCCTCAAAAAGCAACAGATTATACATATATGAGAACAGGCAAAATGGTTTATATGACAGTCTCATCACAGCAAAGAGCAAACACTGGCAGTCTTTTCAGAGCATGACAAAGATTACAATTGGATACTGAACATGGCAAATGTTGCAATTGCATAAGAACAATGAATTAACATATCAAATACTGAATTGCAGCAGCTTCCATCTAGCTACTTGTATACACATCAACAGATGAGCATTGACCATTGAAGCAACATGAACATGCAGCAGGAACAACTAACACCGTGTCTCAGGCCTATCATGGCAATTTCAAAACTTTATATCTAGCTGAATCACATTTCAGACAGTGAACAATCTGTTCCTAGTCTCTTTTGGAGAAGGTTCAGCAGAGACCCGACATTACCACATTTGAATCCCCTGCCTACAACACCAAGGTTATTTACAGTGCTGCTAGTACTTCTCTTGTTGCCATTTGAGTTTTCTCCTAATCAACAACTAAGTTGGTGTTCTTGACAAAAAACGACGACTATTGCCAGTATTTACCCTAATAGGAAGAATACACATTGATGCATGACCATCAATTTTATTGAACTATTAAAAACTCAAACAGAAATAGGAACAGGAAGAGATGCATACAAGTGATTAAATGATCCAACTTAATCAGTATAGAATGATCATGATAATAGATTGGTTCATTTAGCACCAACTATTCACATTATTGCATAACTTATGTAACACATAATTGCTGAAAAGAGGAGCTCGTATGTAGTAAACTGTAAGAGCTACCTTGTGCAAGTACACTATTAAGATAGATTCATATATGTTCAAACTGGCATTGCTATTCCAAGTGTATACTGTATAGTAAGAAAGATAAAATTATACTCCCTCTGTATCAAAATATAAGACGTTTTTAGATACAAAGGGAGTATCAAAAAACGTCTTATATTTTGTTACGGAGGGAGTACATATATAAATTTAGAAGGCAAATGACTGACATATATATGGCACCAGACACAAGTTCATGGTATGGTCAACCCACGGCACAAGTTTTTCTGAGAAATGAAAGCATTTTCTGCTTTCAGCAACATCATCTATAATCTATAATATAAAGATTAAAATTATCAACAAAACATCAATGATTAAATGGTTTTCTGTGGAAAGATATTTACTAGTTTGCATATGCAGGATACATGACCATTTTTTGTGTGTGCACATGACTAACGGACGGCAGTGACAGTGCCTCGTTAAAACTGCAGAGCTGATTGATCCCAAAAAAAATTGTAACTATTCCATAGAAGTGAAATTTCATACAGAAACCTAGAGAGCAATGTAAATTTCAGTGAAATTTCATATAGAAACCTAGAGAGCAATGCAAATTTTAGTGAAAAAAGTATTTCACCACACAGTTGTGCAGCCCTGGCACCACCACTGGTACAAAGAAAGGGATAATGATATACAATACCTTCTTGAGAATCACCTTTCTCCAAAGATGGAGCAGCTACCTCAACATTGCTACCAGAGGTATTTGAGTCCCCGGCATCATCTTCGCTGGCTGTGCCCTTCACCAATTCTTCACTTGACGCACTCTTGGGAACATCATCCAAAGAATCATTCACCTCTTGAGCTCTGTATGCACATCTATATTTTTTGAACGCGCTAGCACATCCTGGAGCAACTTCCCCATGATGCGGAACCCTAGGTGAAAACAAAGACATAATTTTTCAGCCTATAATTGTTAAGTTTATAGATAACACAAGACCGCGAAAGTTACTGCAATCTGAGGTAGAACAGCACGGCTATAATTATTCCATCTACCATTTTGGCATGAGGTGCTAACTATGTTCTGTTGACTGTTGTTTCTAACAACAGACTAAACAGCACCAGAGGTATATAACTCTTCTCGAATTGGATAACACCTATCCTTCCAATAAATGCACTTTGATTTAGTGTTCATCGCAATACACACACATATCATGACAAAAGATGTCAAGTCCCAAGTCTCAAGTACTGCCATCGAAAAACACTAGGGTTAATTCGACTCGTTGAACCCCCTCAATCGAAGTTGGGCTCGTCATCGAACAAAATATAAACCGCTTGGCAACCACATTGTCCTAGAAGGCTAAAACATCTAAAGCTGTTGTAAATTCATGTCCCGAACAAAACAATTCAAAGTCCCAAAGCAACTAAGGGCACATGGTGCTAATCTTACAAAAACAATGAACTAAAGGAAAGTTCTTTTTTTCCGCCCAAAATTACATCCGTACAATTGTTACAGGATAGCTCGGAATGGGGAGGAGTTTGGGAGTAGAGCCCGCACCTGATATTGTGGTCGTGGTGGCGGATGCTTTCGGAAGTGTTGACCAAGTCCCCCTCCTTGATTGCATTGGACCCATTTTCGAAGAGTTGCTGCGCCTGATTTACTGTTTTCTCCTCCTCACCACCTGCCTCCTCACTAGGCTTCGAAACCAACAGATTTTGGTGGTCGCCTCGGGGCACAGGAATGTAGAAGGTGACAACAGGAACCAAATTAAGGAAGTCACGATGATCACACACCTTACTCGCCTGCTCAGATTGTAGCTCAATTGCAAAGAGGCCGGCAAGCGTATTAACAGAAATCACATTTGCTCCCTCAGCAAAGCCCAACACGTGCACTCTATAACCTTCATTCAATCGAGCGCTAGTTGGTAGCAAATTGTGCAGTTCAATGACCCGGCTCAGCATCCATCGTGCATCAATGCCATCCCCAACCTCTCTTGTCCACAGTTTGAGATGCGGACCCAAGACTTGGATTACTCCCAGTCCATTGTCCTCCGGTGGCTCGGCATTATATAGGCAGTCACAATGGTTGTCTGGGGTGCCCAACATAGTCAGGGAGTGGCTTGACAAGTCATACTCCAGGATCCACCCACTCCCCTTGTAGTCATAGAAGATGAAGTAGAGCAGAGAGCTGCCAACGAGCACGCTGGGAAAATTTATGAAGTTTATTAACTCGACCTGCAATGAGGTCAGCTCGCCCCAGGCACCAGTCTCCGACGAGTATACAGACACCGACATGAAAAACTCGTCAGAGTAGGCTTTTGTAAAACTCGTCAGAGTAGGCTTTTGTCTCATTTGTTGAGGAGTAATGACCTCGCCATTAACTTCTGTTACCCTTCTTCTTTATTAATGAGATGAGGCAAAGCTTTTGCCTCCGTTTCGAAAAAAAAAAAACTCGTCATAGCCGGCGGTGTCTTCTTGGATGGAGGAGAAGACGAAGACCACGCGGAAAGGACCCCCGAGGCAGTCGCGATGGTGGCACCCGTCCGCTGCGCAGAGCACTGCCGCAGGCACACAAACGCCGCGGGCACCGGTATCTGCTGCTGGGCTCGCGTGATTGGCTCCGGCCCACACGAGGAGCTCCAGAGGGCACGGCCGTGGCGGCAGTCGAGGGGCGGTGGTCCGGGACGGCGGCGAGGGATAAGGACGAGGCGGTGGTGGGGATGAAGCAGGGGGTGCGCTCGCTGGCCTTGACCTTGGCCTCGACTGGGAGGAAGCCGAGCAGGGGGGGGTGCCCCGTGGAGTGTAGGGTAACGCAGCAGAAAACAAAAATTTTCCGACCTACGCACCAGCCCGGGACCACTATGGAGACTGCATACAAGGTTTGATCATTTTCGTTACCGACTCGTAGCGCAGCGGAAGTAGAGTCGATGACGAACGGCGGTGCAGATCCCCGCAGCTAGGATTTTACAACCTCCCAACCGCGAGGATGTATACCCTCATCTGCCCCGCGGACAGCCCTCCGGGAGGCGGTCGCACAGTCCCCGGACGGTGTCGCGGACAACCCTTCGGGAGGACCTCCGAAACTCGGACTGTCACTCGGACAGCCCTTCGGGAGGACCTCCAAAACTCGGACGGTCACACGGACAGCCCTTCGGGAGGCACTCTCGAACTAAGACCGAAACTACGATCTCTCTACAGAGTTGCACACATACGGTGTCATCTATCCGGCAGGGCTTCGCCGTCCAGAACTAGTTCCTGCCGGAACCCAGACAGCCTTTCGGCTCTACGAAACTATTTCGCTGGGAGGGAGAGAAGAATGCCAGATCATGCATGGCTTTGTATGTGAGAGCAAGAATGTGAAGATGGCAGCCATCTCCCTTCCTATTTATAGGAAATCCCAAGGGGAATATCCCTTTCTCAAAAGGAATATGCCTTTGGAATATCCCTTTCTCAAAAGGAATATGCCTTTCTCAAAAATATCCAAAAAGTGCTTTCACTATTCACGACGACATTTTTCAGCGTCTGATCGAACTGAAAATATTCATGTGGGCTTAGAACAATTCTAGTACCCACCAAAATAATTTTCAACGCGAGCCGAAACAATTCCGGTTTAGTGATTTCATCTGCGAAAAGCATCTGAAGCGGTTTCGGCAGCTCCGGAACATTTCCGGTTTTCATTCCAGAAAATTCCAAAAAGTTTCCAGAACGATTCTGGCACCCTCCAAGAATTATCAGGCATGTGCCAAGACCAATTTGACTTTATGGTATCCCCTGAAACAACTTTTCCAGTTTCACCGAAACTCATCCGGTGACCTCTCTCTGCGGAACTTTTCCGCTGTCCGAAACTTTTTCGGCGTCCGAAACTTTTTCGGTGTTTTTCTCTCAGACTCCCTGTCTAGCATTCAACAGATAGATGACCCTTAAGCGTGTGACCCTATAGGTTCGGTGAAGCATAGACATGACCCGGAACCCCTTCCGATCAATGATCAACATCGGAGCCGTGGACACCCATATTGATCCCTATACCCACACGAATGAATATTCGAGTGAACCTCCAGTTACCGTGAGCTATTCCTGTTGCTTCGCGATATGTTACAATAACCCGAGGTGAGACATGTTGGCATCCTCGTGGATCAACACTTGTCCACAATGCCAGTTACCTCGTTGCCGGTATTGTTCTCTTTTCTCGTTCCCGTGTTCCGGCATCCCTGTGATCAAATCACCCTGTGTCTGGCCAGACGATGATGGATACCGTAACACCGAGAGGGCCCAGAGATATCTCTCCATCGTCGGAGGAGCAAATCCCAATCTTGAGTTATCAAGTCCCTTGACATACTTTTCCATTAACCCGTAAGCCGCCGTAATAGCCACCCATTTACGGATGACGTTTAACAAACCCCAAAGTTCATGAAGCAAGCATGAAGAAACTCGACACTCTCATGGTCTAAGGAATTATGCAAATATTAACTATCTCTGTGTTATAAACCATTAACTAATGACGAATGTATCTCATAGCATAACATCAATTCGGGTCGATTCAACACAAGTGTTCTACCAACAATTGTGCCCTCAAAATTGCCGGCATAGTCATGCCCATGATCAGGAAAACAGGATCATCATGCAATACTTGAGCCAGTCATAGAGGCTTGACTAGGAATACTTTTTACCGTTTATTATCCCACACGTGCACATGAGTTTCCCTCCAAGCCTCGTTTTATTTGCAGACTCGAGAATCATTGCTGAAAGATCGTGGATGTCGCCTAGAGGGGGGGGGGGTGAATAGGCGCTTTAAAATAATTACGGTTTAGGCTTGAACAAATGCGGAATAAACCTAGCGGTTAATTTGTCAAGCACAAAACCTAAAACGACTAGGCTCACCTATGTGCACCAACAACTTATGCTAAGCAAGATAAACAACTAAGTGATAGCAAGATATATAACTAGAAACAATATGGCTATCACAAAGTAAAGTGCATAAGTAAAGGGCTCGGGTAAGAGATAACCGAGGCACGCGGAGACGACGATGTATCCCGAAGTTCACACCCTTGCGGATGCTAATCTCCGTTAGAGCGGTGTGGAGGCACAATGCTCCCCAACAATGCCACTAGGGCCACCGTATTCTCCTCACGCCCTCGCACAATGCAAGGTGCCGTGATTCCACTAAGGGACCCTTGAGGGTGGTCACCGAACCCGTACAAATGGCAACCCTTGAGGGCGGTCACCGAACCCGTACACTTTGGCAACCCTTGGGGGCGGTCACCGGTACCCGTCAAATTGCTCGGGGTGATCTCCACAACCTAATTGGAGACCCCGACGCTTGCCCGGAGCTTCACCACAATGGAATGTGGCTCCGAGGCACCACCAAGCCGTCTAGGGCGCCAAGGCACCCAAGAGGAACAAGCTCAAGGGTGCTCAAACACCCAAGAGTAATAAGCTTCTCAACTACTAACTTCCACGTATCACCGTGGAGAACTCAAACCGATGCAACTAATGCAATGGCAAGGGCACACGGAGTGCCCAAGTCCTCCTCTCTCAAATCCCACCAAAGCAACAAAAGCTATGGAGGAAAATGAGAGGAAGAACGAAGAAGAACACGAAGAACTCCAAGAACTAGATCCAAGGGGTTCCCCTCACTTAGAGGAGAAAGTGATTGGTGGAAATGTGGATCTAGATCTCCTCTCTCTTTTCCCCCAAAAACTAGCAAGAAACCATGGAGGGATTGAGAGTTAGCAAAGCTCTAGAAGGTCAACAATGGGAGGAGAGAGAGCTGCAATGGATAAGAAAACCGTTGGGGAAGAAGACCCCTTTTATAGGGCCACCCCAAATCCAACCGTTACCCGTGCAGGACGCGCACAAGCGGTACTACCGCTCTTGCGAGCGGTACTACCGCTCGTGCGGTAGTAATTCAAAAACAGCAGGCAACAACAAGAAACTGGAGCGGTAGTGCCGCACCAAGCGGTACTACCGCTCAACTTAAGCGGTACTACCGCTTAAGCTTTCGCAGGACAGAGGAAACAGAGGAAGTGGGGTAGCACTGGAACGGCAGTACCGCAACAAGCGGTACTACCGCTCCACTACCGCCCCACTACCGCTTAGGGAAAAATAACACCAGAAGAAAACACGGTAGTGCAGCGGTAGTAGGGGCGGTAGTACCGTGTCAAGCGGTACTACCGCACCACTACCGCTTTACTACCGCTAAACGAAAAAGAATGCCAGTAGAAATCACGGTAGTGCAACGGTAGTAGGGGCGGTAGTACCGTGTCAAGCGGTACTACCGTGGCCCCGAGCGGTACTACCGCTTTGGTGACAGGTAAACTGCCCAGACAAACAATAAACCCTGAACTGCCATAACTTCTGCAAATGAGCTCCGAATTGAGCAAACTCAAGCTTGTTGGATAGAGGACGACAAATACTATCCAACAGCGACTGGTTATATTAAGAAGTGGCAGTAGAGAAAATACCAATGATATAGAGATGAGAAACCTCTATGAATGAAGAACCGGCATAAACTCCAACATCGAAAACATCATAGAAGATGCATATATGAACTCCGTTTTCGATGACCTCGAGCTTGTCATGAAGATGACCAAAAGCTCAAAGGCTCACAAAGAGAAACACCAAACACGAACCAAGAAATATGATGCAAGGATGCAATGGTTTGAGCTCTCTACGAAGATATGATAAAGCTACTCACTTGAGAGCCCCCCTTGATAGTACGGCTATCGATCCTATAACCCGGTCTCCCAACTACTACCATGAGACCGGTAAAATAGAAAACCTATCAAGGGCAAACCTTTGCCTTGCGCATAGTCCACTTGAGCTGGATGATGACGATCTTGACCTCCTCAAGTTGGACCACCTTTCTTGATTGCGCCGGCTTGATGAAGACTAGTTGATTGCTCCCCCATACTCCACTATGGGTGAGCCACTCTTCGGCACATCTTCACAAGTCCATTGTCACCACAATGGACAGCAAGCTTCAAGCATGTGATCTCTTTGTGATGCTCCACTTGAACTTGCACACCGCATCTTGATGACGATCACCACTTGATGTCATCCTCCATGGGTTGAATGAGATCTTCCTCTTGACGCAAGCCCATGAAAACATACCTAACCCCACATAGAACTCTCGCATAGAACATGGGTTAGTACACAAAGCGTAATGGACAATGCTTACCATACCATGAGATCACTTGATCTCGCTCGGTACATCTTCTACGCTTTGTGTGTTGATCAATTTGAATCACTCTTCATATTTTAGTCTTGATCAACATGACCAATCTTTGGATAAATCCTTGAATAGCACCTTGGTCATCACATATTCTTCTTCAAATCACCTTGAGACCAACAAATGGTCTACAAGTCAAGCCTATGGACAAACCCTTCAAATATAACTCAAGGCAACCATTAGTCCATAGAGATTGTCATCAATTACCAAAACCAAACATGGGGGCAGCACATGTTCTAACAATTGCAGTTATAGCATGGAACATAAACCTAATTATGAACAGGGAGATAATCAATAACATTTATTATTGCCTCTAGGGCATATCTCCTACAGACTCCCACTTGCACTAGAGTCAATAATCTAGTCAACGCTAGTGCACTTTACACCTATGGCATACCGGTGTAAAATATGCTTCGCTTGTGGTATAGCCTGATGTCCAACGGATCTGACAACTTCAGCTCCGTGTGTAACTTTGCATATCCTCGCGTTTTCACGCTTTCACAAAATTCATATTTTGTGTGGACTTGGCTTTGCATATGTGTGAATCATTGGTCGAAACCTGATTCCTCAGACTGAGCTATGGAGCAACTATCTGCAATAGTGTCCCATAGACCAAAGCCATCTTGGAACCATACTAAGTTCATGAATGAACTATATGATTCAACAACTTCTTTGTCGCTTCTAAAGTGTCAACATACTTAGCCTTTGTTATAGAATTCGCCACAGTAACCTGTTAAGAACAATTCCAACTTACCGTGCCACCGTATTGTGTATCACACAAAACCCTTAACTTAAATCGAAAATCGCATGGAGCATTGATGAAGACTGTATCGATGTAATTACTTACAACGAGCACTTCATAATCTCTGCTTGCGAGAAAACATGTCATCAGTACTACTCTAGTACCTAATGACATCTTTCACTGTTGTCCCATGATCAGTACTTTTGATCACTTTGGTATCTATACTCGCAACAACTTTGGAGTATTGGACATATCTGGTTGTTTTACATACCATGGAATACATGATTAATCCAAACACAAGAGTGTGTGGAATCACCATCATGTATTTTTGCTCATCTGTGTTTTGAGACACCGAGTCTTGCAAAACTCTTCCCATGTGACTTCGGCAAGAATCACTCCTTGGCGTTTTAAATGCTAAAAGGTTTTAGCACCTTGTCAATATGTATTCATTGCTTAGCCCCATTAGGTAAATCTATCTCCATAGATCATCATGCCTAATATTGAGGCTATTTAGCCTAAGCACTTCATCGAAAAACTATTTTCAAATGAAGTCCTAATTCGTGTCAAGAAATTTATTTCCAATTAACAATGTGTCAAGTACACAAGGTTTTTAGAAATATTATTATGCTCCCACTTACTTTCTTGAATCACAAGTATCTTCGATACCCATTTGATGAAGTCAAACCCCTTTGACCATTCCATCAAAAACGCAGATTCCAACTCCACTTTGCTCTCTTCTGTCCATCGCTGGAACTCTGAAGTTTGCATACTTACTAGCATCCTCTGGATCAACAATTTACTTTGGACTGTATCACATATAAGTCCTAGGTTTCATTTCCATCAGATGGAAATCCTTTTGTCATCCATGTTTCATATCTCATGATTGATATATGAATTAATTGCTAGTTCAACCCGAACCGACCTCAAGCATCGCTACGGTGAAACAACCTCATCGTAGTCAACTCCTTGAACTTGTTATTTCAACAAGTCGAGCTTTATGGATAAAACATTTTTATCCGTATCAGTTTTTAGTTCCATAAATATTCGTTAGACTCTAAGTCTTCCGAAAGGTGTATCAAGATTTTAATCTCGAACCACTTATATGGAAACTATCTCGGATTGTATTTGGCATTTAACCAATTCCGGAGTCAGGGCCCATCAACGCTTCCTTGTGTATCGTAGGTATACTGTTGTCTAACAACAATATCTCGTATGCGCACCTGAGAGGTTTGCACGAGTTTTTCCTACGCGGTTCAGCTGCAAGTTCGACCGAAGTCCATACATCTCATGTAGAGGCTTCCGTATCAGTCGCAGTAGGAAACGCCGGAATCACTTCCAAGGTTCCTTTCCTTTGACCTGATGACGAAGATACTGGTTATCTCGTCGAGTTGCACTGTCCTCCCACTCACCTTTTGTAAGAACTATTCTCTTTAAAAGCATACCGTTTTGCGGCAAAACCCTTTGCCTCGGTATAGTGGTGGGGAAATACCCAATGACTTGGGATAACCTTACAAAGTAGCACTTGTCTGATTTGGAATAGGTTTGTAACCTTTTACACAAGCCCCATATTCCAAATGTTAAGAAAAGATATAACATGGTTGGGCGTACCATACCATGGCGTCATTTCAACAGACCTGATGGAGCTCTTTTCAGTGAAAAAGCCGCAGTCTCTAAAGCATCACTTTAAAAGGGATAATGGCAATTTTATTTATGTCATCTTTGATCTTACCATGTCATAAATGGTTCGATTACATCTTCACGGACTTTCCACTTGCAGTGGTGTTCCAGGAGGTGCAAGTTATGAAACCCCTTTCATAACTCATTAGACATTCGCTAAAGTTGTAACTCAAATATTTCTTTCTGCAATCGAATTGTAGAAACATAATTTTGTTGTTACAATAACTTCTACTTCATTTTTGAAAACCTTATGAATGAATTCAAAAGATCCAGACTTACGTCTCAACAAGTAAATATCCATATATCTACTTGAGTCATTTCTGAAGATAGACAAATCCACTACTTGCAACAACATTTATTGGACTACACACATCATAATGTATGATCACCAATATGTTCTTTGCTCGTTCCTTATGGCCTGTGAACGGTATTTCAGTCACTTCACTTTTCAGAGGAAAGTTGCAAGTGTCAGATGATTCAAAATCAAACGACTTCAAAATCCATCACAATGGAATTTTCCATGCGGGTTTCTTCAATGTGACCAAATGCAGTGCCACACTTGTGTGGTATTCTTTTAGTCTTGCGACATTTAGCGTCAGTGTTATGGATGTATCATATTACCATCAATATTCATAGCATACATCCCATCCTGTATGGAAGCATGGCCCTTCATTTTATTCATAACATCGAACATCAAAAGTTCTCTTATGAATAACCTTCTTGCAAAATACCTTATGCAAAGGGCTAGAGTGTATGAAACTCTAAATGAATTATGAAAGTAAATACAGAGGCAATGTATTAATATCAATATTCATAACATACGTCTCATTCATAATGAAAGTATGGCCCTTATGTTATTCATAACACCGAACATCAAAAGTTCTCTTATGAACAACCTTCTTGCAAGATACCTTATGCAAAGGGCTAGAGTGTGAAACTCTAAAATGAATTATGAAAGTAAATACATAGGGAATACACCGATGGAAGGCATAGTAACTTTTACTATGTTCCCTATGTGTATCTTAACCTCATTCCTGGCTAGTCTTTCAGGCCATAGTAGTTCTTACATCGAGTTGCAACAGAATGCAATCAAGCGGGTATCTTTGTGATTAACTCACAATACCCAAGAATTAGTGATTAACATGTTTAACCATAATTCCCAAGAACTATATCTTTGACCAGCCTTCTATACATCAAAAACTTGTATGACATTCATACATGAGCTGGATATTCCAGTCTTCTTTCTTATTTGCCATTATACTTCTAACAGTTTAACTTTTAGTATTTCTCCTACTCTCAGAAGAAGCACCCAACTTAAGAGTGGCGATAGCCCCGGACTTCCTAGGCGTGAAAGTTTCACTAACATCCTTCGGACACTTCCTTTCTCTTTAAGTTGTTGTTTTATTCACCTTTCATCATATGACAGGCGTTCTCCTGGATCCCTCTCTTATCAGTCAAATGCCTAGTAAACACTTTTACTAATAGTTTGCAAACAAACATGGCTTTAGATATCTCATATCTTTCAGCCTTTGTTTGTATCTGAAAATTAATTTTCAGTTCCATGAATATCACATAACTATCCCAAAACTTTCGAAGTTCGGGTCTCATGGAAGCAAACATATTTCACTTGACTGTAACGGAATTTTAGCTTTTGGATCGAAGGACGAGAGTCATATCATCCATAGCATTAGCGGGAGAATACCGAAAGTATGCGATAGGACAAAGTCCTTCTCGGCACTCTTGAGGACAATCCTCACATTACGTTACCAACCGTAAAGTTTTAACCAGATATTTAACAGCTATTCAATTTTAATAGGGAAGGTGGAAACGCGAGCCATTATTCTACTTATTATGCAAATCACACTTAGACAGTGTTCAAGATTAATTGCACTGAGAATTAAACAAGGTAATTCTACAGTGCGCTCCCACTCAAATCAATATCTCTCATAATTGATTGTGAGTGATTCAAGATCCAAATTTCAATTCAACGCCAAGGATGCATCCATCTCAAGTGACGAGAATTTCATTTGGTAGGCCAACTTGCCAATCACATCTCTATGTGACTCTTGTTCATCTTTCGATGCGTGTGTTCCGAGCTCATGACTTTCATGCCTGAACGTCAAGACAACCAAGTGATCACGCTGCGAGGTCTCAACTCACCCGCCTCACACCCGTACAATCGTTCGTACCCATGCATCCATGTGATACCCCGAAAGGAAAGATGCCGTGACGGTGCTACACTTGGGAGAACACTAACTACTTGATATTTTTGTGAGAGATCACCCTAATAAAAGCGACTACCACGCAATCAAGAAGGGTGCATCATAAGGGATAAACATCTCAGGCAATTCATAATAGCATGATATGGTATAGCCCTTTCTGACGGAGAAATCTCATTTCTTCGTCTTCGGCATTCGCGTCGGTGTTCACCTTTGCGAAGATTGCCACCACCTTGTCGGTGCACCAGATAATATTGCTATCTCTATAGCTAATAAAATAAGTGCATTACATAAGGTTGACACGCAGGTCATTAAAGTGCAATCATATGGCTCCAGCCATCATGCCGAATCATGACACGCAGGTCATGTTAATCAATTTACATCATATAGTCATCTCATACATAATCAAATTATTATGAACACTGCTATACCACATCATATGCACATGCAAACCATCCTGCAAAATCAAGTTAGACGCCTCTAATTGGTTCATGCAAAATTTTATTTTACGTGGCTTCTAAGGTTTCGAAACAAACCGAAGCTACCAACTTCCATCATCAAGCATGATAATCCAAGTCGCTAGATTAACATTCCAAGGTGTATGAAACACGAGATAATAAAATCTCGATCCCCATACTAAACTTCGTCATACGCATGACCCCCGTGCAGATCATATCTGCATTGCCCTTTCGTCTGCGAAATTTCATCTTTCTTTTTAACTACGGTGGAATTCAATGAACTGTTAGCACTTCGTTGATCAATCAGGATCACGGATTGCCAGAACATTGAAACTCCACCATACTGTTATCAAGATCAGAAATATGCAAATTCTAGGGAAGCAACAAGAACATCGGGTAACAGACTTCATCTGCTACCCGCACAAATAATTTTCAGCAATAGATCTCATCTACTACCTAATTATATTGTGCAACACCCATACATCTCTATGTATTCTAGATCGCAACCTGCATCTACGCATAGCATGGCTCTTGATGCCACTGTAGGGTAACGCAGCAGAAAACAAAAATTTTCCGACCTACGCACCAGCCCGGGACCACTATGGAGACTGCATACAAGGTTTGATCATTTTCGTTACCGACTCGTAGCGCAGCGGAAGTAGAGTCGATGACGAACGGCGGTGCAGATCCCCGCAGCTAGGATTTTACAACCTCCCAACCGCGAGGATGTATACCCTCATCTGCCCCGCGGACAGCCCTCCGGGAGGCGGTCGCACAGTCCCCGGACGGTGTCGCGGACAACCCTTCGGGAGGACCTCCGAAACTCGGACTGTCACTCGGACAGCCCTTCGGGAGGACCTCCAAAACTCGGACGGTCACACGGACAGCCCTTCGGGAGGCACTCTCGAACTAAGACCGAAACTACGATCTCTCTACAGAGTTGCACACATACGGTGTCATCTATCCGGCAGGGCTTCGCCGTCCAGAACTAGTTCCTGCCGGAACCCAGACAGCCTTTCGGCTCTACGAAACTATTTCGCTGGGAGGGAGAGAAGAATGCCAGATCATGCATGGCTTTGTATGTGAGAGCAAGAATGTGAAGATGGCAGCCATCTCCCTTCCTATTTATAGGAAATCCCAAGGGGAATATCCCTTTCTCAAAAGGAATATGCCTTTGGAATATCCCTTTCTCAAAAGGAATATGCCTTTCTCAAAAATATCCAAAAAGTGCTTTCACTATTCACGACGACATTTTTCAGCGTCTGATCGAACTGAAAATATTCATGTGGGCTTAGAACAATTCTAGTACCCACCAAAATAATTTTCAACGCGAGCCGGAACAATTCCGGTTTAGTGATTTCATCTGCGAAAAGCATCTGAAGCGGTTTCGGCAGCTCCGGAACATTTCCGGTTTTCATTCCAGAAAATTCCAAAAAGTTTCCAGAACGATTCTGGCACCCTCCAAGAATTATCAGGCATGTGCCAAGACCAATTTGACTTTATGGTATCCCCTGAAACAACTTTTCCAGTTTCACCGAAACTCATCCGGTGACCTCTCTCTGCGGAACTTTTCCGCTGTCCGAAACTTTTCCGGCGTCCGAAACTTTTTCGGTGTTTTTCTCTCAGACTCCCTGTCTAGCATTCAACAGATAGATGACCCTTAAGCGTGTGACCCTATAGGTTCGGTGAAGCATAGACATGACCCGGAACCCCTTCCGATCAATGATCAACATCGGAGCCGTGGACACCCATATTGATCCCTATACCCACACGAATGAATATTCGAGTGAACCTCCAGTTACCGTGAGCTATTCCTGTTGCTTCGCGATATGTTACAATAACCCGAGGTGAGACATGTTGGCATCCTCGTGGATCAACACTTGTCCACAATGCCAGTTACCTCGTTGCCGGTATTGTTCTCTTTTCTCGTTCCCGTGTTCCGGCATCCCTGTGATCAAATCACCCTGTGTCTGGCCAGACGATGATGGATACCGTAACACCGAGAGGGCCCAGAGATATCTCTCCATCATCGGAGGAGCAAATCCCAATCTTGAGTTATCAAGTCCCTTGACATACTTTTCCATGAACCCGTAAGCCGCCGTAATAGCCACCCATTTACGGATGACGTTTAACAAACCCCAAAGTTCATGAAGCAAGCATGAAGAAACTCGACACTCTCATGGTCTAAGGAATTATGCAAACATTAACTATCTCTGTGTTATAAACCATTAACTAATGACGAATGTATCTCATAGCATAACATCAATTCGGGTCGATTCAACACAAGTGTTCTACCAACAATTGTGCCCTCAAAATTGCCGGCATAGTCATGCCCATGATCAGGAAAACAGGATCATCATGCAATACTTGAGCCAGTCATAGAGGCTTGACTAGGAATACTTTTTACCGTTTATTATCCCACACGTGCACATGAGTTTCCCTCCAAGCCTCGTTTTATTTGCAGACTCGAGAATCATTGCAGTTATAGCATGGAACATAAACCTAATTATGAACAGGGAGATAATCAATAACATTTATTATTGCCTCTAGGGCATATCTCCTACATGGAGCTCGTGGAGGCGGCGGCGGAAGCCGGGGCGGGAAATGGCGCTGCTCCAGGCCATGCAGACGAGGGAGGTCCGGAGGAGGCAGGCGGGGTCGTCGGACGGGAGGCGGAGGAGGATCTCTTGGACGAGATCGTACGGGAGCGGCGGCGGCGGCAGGGCCGGCCTTGAGATGTCAGGGGCCCGGTGCGAGACAAAAAAAGGGCCCCTACACACGAATAGTTAGAGAGCTATTTTTATATATCTTTGCATAAATAAGCTATTTTTATATATATCTAATAGCCACTTATATATGACAATTTTCTCCAAATTTTCAATCGACAATTTATGCAACACATTTTTCTCTTGTCCGTGTCTTGCTGTTTACAACCAAACATACAGTTTTTAGATGATACCCATTACGTGAGAGTAGCACCCATTACGGGTGCTGATTAGGGAGCGGGGAAGAACGAGGAGGCGAGAGAAGACTATGCAACGAGGGAGGGGACCTGGACCTGATGCGCAGCGCTTGGCGATTTAACACTTTTTTTAGGCAACTCTAGCGATAGATATCTTGTGCATGTGTTGTTTTCCTAAAGCTGCTAGTAATTGGGCTGACTCGGTTTACAGTTTTTCCTGCATGTATGCCCCTGGGTGGGGGCCCCTAGCAGCCGGGGGCCCTGTGCCACCGCACCGGCTGCACCTGCTCAGGGCCGGCCCTGGGCGGCGGCGCTGCCATTTAAACTATTAAATGGAATGGGAATGGAATGGAGCTCCAGAGGGCATGGTGGTAGTACTTAGGTGTGGGCGTGCAGGGGCGGAGCTACATGCAGGTAAAACTGTGCCTTGGCCCGCCCTATCCAAGAGTAAAACAGTGAAGAGTAGATGGGAAGCTGGGCTTTGAGAGCAATTATTTTGTGATTTCCTTTGGCCTTGTTTCCTCTGGCCCGCCCAACAAATTTTGGGTAGCTCCGCTAGTGTGGGCGTGTGTGCGGGAATGGAATGGGATGGTTGGCAGCACAAAACGTTTCGTTCCTAGGGCAGCAGATCAGCACTAGTCCGCTTGCATCAATTTTTCCCCATTTGTCAAAATATGAATTTCCCGTCTCATTTTCCACCGCCTCGACTCACAAAATCAGTCAAGATTCTACAACGAAAATTAAATCCGTGTGGTCGTTTTTTGCTTGGATTGGTTGATGCAACATTATGAATCGATCGAGCTTATATCGCAACTATACATCGTGATGGCCGCACCACCATCTCAGCCGGAGGAGGACATCGACAGCGTCATGCAGACAAGAACAATAACGACCACCGTCCACAGGATGGATGTGAGCTCGAGTGAGGAGGGAGCAGAGCACAGAGCCTAACGAGACCGTCTACGTCTTGCCTTCTTTTTTTGTCCGGTCTTCTCCGCTAATATGATCCGGAGGTGCAACGACGATGTCATACCAACATGATATTGGGCATGTACTCCCTCCGTCCGGAAATACTTGTCCTAGAAATGAATAAAATGGATGTACTCCCTCCGTCTGCGACAGCATATGCTATGTTTTTACCAACTGATGTTTGTGTTCCTGTTGCAAGAAATGGCACTGTTGCCATGCATGTACCGATGTACGCTGTAGCTGCAATCAGTACCTATCTGTAGTTTCCTGATCCACCACGCTGTAACTGCACTGTGCAATGAAAATTTTCTTTTCGCAACGTATATTTATATCCCCCGCAAAAAAAAAAACTTATATTTATATGGCACGACACATGTAATGATTGGTAAAATAGAGACTTGTCTTCACCGGATGGACTGCATCTCAGAACTAGCTAAAAATGGATATGCTATTCAGTTGCTACGAAATGATATCCTTTCAAACATTTTTCAATTTTCAGGCAGACAACCAACCAACAAGAGTATAAAAAACCAGGTATCGAGAAACAGAGTACTCAAACCACCGATTGTTTTCTTGCAGCCGAGGAAACATGTGGGCGATAGTTATCATATACTACTCCCTCTGTAAACTAATATAAGAGTAGTGATCTAAATGCTCTTATATTAGTTTACGGAGGGAGTATTTCTTAAAGATGGAATGTTTCTTGGAGTATCACATAGCCACATACACACGGTTTTGCATCATAGAGTTGTATCTGACGCTATCTTGAGACCAAGGTGCATATATATAGCAACAAGCCAACGACCATGACAGAAACATTCACATCTTCGAGGTGCTGAACCCCTCTGAAACTCATCATTGCAGCAACACCAGGGTCAATGTCCTCAGTATCAGTATGCAGTTAAATTACACAACAAACTGATGCTTCCAAAGACTGCAAAGAGCCAAGTCTAGTGGTGCATCATTTTGCAACTTTAACTCAGGACATGTAATCTCCAATCAGCTTAGCAAAACTGTTGCTGTATTATATAAAGTTCACAATCCTAACCCCTCCGTCGGTTGCTGTATATTATATAAAGAATACTCCTTAAAGAACAGCAACATGATTTGTCAAGTTTTTTCTCTATTTTTTACAAAATACAAGAATCAGGGGCTAGAATAGCAACTTTTATGCATTGAATTTGTTCTTCTCCCACAGAGGACAAATTTTTGCAACGAATTTTGACAGTAGAATGTTCTATGTGTCTGATTTTTTGTAAGAACTTTGCAAAGAGATATCTACACGTGGGGTCTTTGCAAGAATTTTGACGATGTAGAATGTTCAGTTTAACAGGAGCACATGCTCCGTGGCTCAAGTCTGAACTTAATTTTTCATACTTTTCCAAACACGCAAGAGTAAAGCAACCAGTCTCACAAAGATACAGACTTTCTTGCAAACTGATACAGCATACTAACGAGTAGCTATCTCATTTCCTCAAAGATGAAATGCTTCTCAAATGGTGACAGAATCTGAATCATTCCGCATCGACTATCGTTCCACGGACAGTAGCGGTTACAAACTATTTTTCTCAAGGGCCTAGGAGACGACTAATCCCCACTCTGCAGCTCTGCATCAGAATTCAGAGTTGTGTCTGACACTGTTGAGATCCAAGTTACATACAGCCACGACGCAGCCGCAAACCAAGGAAACGACCCCACCTGAAGCCAAGCGGCATTTCACTTCTTCGAGGTGCCAAACCCGCCGAACCCCATCATAGCAGCAACATCAGGGTCAATGTCCTCGTGTTCATTCTGTCCAGCCTGCTCTTTCTGAAACCATTTGGTACCATGTCATTATGAATTCTAGTACTGATTCTCAACAGCCCAATGGACTGTCCGAGTGCAAGTAAGTCTCATGTCGAACGGAAAACAGATAGAAGAAACATGTCATTTACCTTCTTTTCTTTCTTCTTTTCTTTCCGTTGACGCTTCCTCTCCTCCTCCTGTTGCTCTTGTTTCAATATTCTCTCATCCAAATCTGAAGAGAGAGGGCAAATGAGGTAATTTTAAATTTCAAAGAGCAATCTGATAGGCAACTCTGTGGACTGCCTACACAGCTGCATGAAGAATAAGAGAGGAGAGAAATGGTGTTTTCGCATTGTATCACCTTGTTCACTAAAGCTACCTGGGTCCTTCCTCTTCTTAAGTGTCTCGAATCGTTTTTTAACCTGTAGCAAGAAAGAGTTAAACATAGAAAAATATGGAAGAGCAAATAGATACGCAAGCGTTTGTCCAATTATCTTACATAACCCAAAGATTCTTTTGTATTTATTTTTGTGCCAGTGGCAAAGCCAGGAGTTCAAAGTTCCGAAACCAATTCAAAGTTATGATGTCAAATACATGTGTTTAGATTAATTTTGTATTGTTTCTAGGATGATTTCTACTGTTTTTGCCAAAATACTGTGCAGTCAACTGCCTACACAGAACACCCCTGGCACCGCCACTGGATAAACCAATGAAATAACCAGCACATGATGTGTATGGAAATTTAATGATTTTAAATTATTACATGAACTCAGGTCAACAAACAAGCTCAGATGTTCTACCTGTTCAAGTGATGCCCTTTCAACACGCATGGACATGCCCAATGCCCTCTGATCTGTCAAATGTTGAAACCATAAAACATGAAACTGATGATAGGCAAATTTGATAAACCAACTGAACGTCTACTTACGCTTCTTGCCATTTATATGATCCAGATAATTAGCTGAATCTTTAACAACACACTCACATACTGAACAGTAGTATCCAGCCTGCCAGAAAGTTCGTAAACTGAGAACACAGTTTTATGTGCTAAAGTGAGCATGAACAGATCTAGCCAAGCATTGAGATCATCCTCCAATCCCAAGGCAAGGGAGATTAATTATGCAGCAATAGTACTGTTCTAAACTTCATGTATTGGCATGTCAAAGACCAGGCAAGTGACGAATCAAACACTAAAGAGTACTAACAGATTGCGGAAACCTGAGACCTAAATCTAGAAAACAACAGAGGAATAACACAAACATCAGATCTTCTGAATAAGGATCTCACCAAGTTCTTAAGTACAACAAACAAACAACATGGAGTCCATACTCTAGCAGCATGACTATCAATTAAGACAAACTTAAATTTTGCAAACACTCAAATTTCTAATATTACATAACAAGCCCTGTGGGATTTTGGGACAAACCTGCTGACTCAAAGGTGCGATTGGGGTTACCACCTGAAAAATAAGGGAAAAAATAATATGATTAGTTATACATTTAAGTAATAGAGAGTGTATTTTATATATGCAGATTGTTTTTCAGCGCATTAAAAACAGCTTTTTTTGGGAGCAATTAAAAAAGCAGCTTATTGATGATAAATGAGTAGATGACCAGAGAGCCACCTATGCAAATAGAACATTCATATGTGATCTTAGTTACACAATGTTTGCAATACTCATTCAAACCTCTTATAATCTTCAAATCTTAAGCACACTTTTATGTTTTCCACCTTTATATTTCATATCAAGAAGCGCATTACGCTACTCAAAGTGCTTAAGCCTTTAAGGATTGTCCTAGTCATGCAGTGGTACTATCAAAATGTTTAAGTACGAGAATTGTCCTAGATTTGTAGTATATAGTAATGGTACAGTAGAAGTACAACTCAAAGGAGTTCTCCAGTGCAGTCAAGTTCCATGAGGACGAGATAAACAAACAAGATCAACATGGTAAACAATACTAAAATATAATGCAAATAAAGTATCCAATTCTAAGCTTAGCTGAAGGGGGGCTACCCACTTTTTTTGCTACATATGCTGACTTACTGACATAGATATGTTTTTCGTTAATTGAATATGGTGTTTGTCTACAACTTCCCAGTTTCCACTATGTTAAGCTATAATATACAGCCTCTTTGGGAAATAGCAGCATAAAGACATACAATGACATGCCATATTAAACACTGAATATCCATAAATCAGCAACTAATAATTCAAATCAAGCATAAGCATGAAGTCTCAGATACTATGTTACAAATTAACCTAACAAAGGAATTTCAAAATGCACCACGCGAGGCATTGCAACCATGCATAACAAGAAACCGAGGAATCATACCCAATTGTGTTAACAGGTTGTACAACAATGTGGAAGCATGGAAAAACATAATAAGAAACATTATTTGAAACCCATATGATCTGACAAACCTGGGTCTTGCCAAGACGAGATTCAAGGTCAACTTCATAGTCCCTATGCTTCAAAGGTTGTCTTTGCACAGGAGGGCCCCTATCTGACATTTGTAGTTGAAGTAAGTCAGTCTCGAATGATAATAATAGCAAGGCTACAGATTTTATAGAATTAACTTTAGACACAGTGCATACCCTTGCCTCTCCGAGCTTCATCCTGGATAACCGAAGGGCAAATAAGAAAGAAAATGTTAGCAATGTATTGAATGGGTGAGAAGTTCGGACATGCTTATTTTTAAGTTCTCAAGAAAACAATAGGACGTCGTGGAGGACCTTCTCATCCCGCTCTCTCTGCCGAGCTCGTTCCAAGTACTCCTCCTTATCAAATTTCCTTCGGAAAGTGTTGTCCACACCTGCAGGCTACACATCATAACAAGCAGAAGACCAGCTCAAATGCACCAAACTGGCTTCTGTACGGACCAAAAGAATGATCTCCTTTTCAAGTAGAAGCAACTCACATTGTCAGACATCTTGCCAGTCCACTGCCAAGCAGCCGCTACCTATAAATCATAGCAAGTAAAAGAAACATAAGAAACAAGAGTCTGCACGTAATTGTTGCCACATAACAAAGCGAACAAAACGTGTCTCTGCGCAGCTGTCAAAGAAGCTGCTCATAATGGGCAGCAGGACTCGACTAATAGAGTATTACTACATCCGTAGGCTGAAATTAACTAAACTACTCACGGCACACAAGTTTGTGACATAGAAACAAGTATGGTACAAACGTACAATCGATATGAAATCCGAATCTCATGCTTATCTGACCATACATCAAAACACATAGAGCACCGTAGAATATCCATCTTCTGTTTGTATCGCAAAATAAAACTGAATCGAACAAATTAAACCTTAATAAGGGGCACCGCAGCATAAAAAGCAGAGCATTCTATCAAGTACTTATACTACCAAACACGGAAGGATAATTAACCCTAGTCCTTGTCAAGCATGAACAAATTACGCGGGACTCGGAATCAAGGGGGCAAGGACGCACGGCACTCACGGCAAAGGGGGTGCTCAGGAGCGCTTGCCGCCGGCGCGAGGAGGGGGGAAGAGCAGAGGCGGTGGTGGCTGCGCCCTTCCAAGTTGCAAGCGCCCGGACAGCGCCAATACTTGCCTGCGGCGGCAACGGACGGGATCTTCGGGGCTGCAGGGTCCCGGGGACGGCGGGAGGGAGCGCCGGAGCGGCGCGGAGGCGGAGGAAGGAGTGGTCGCCGGCGAGAGCAGCAAGGTTTTTTCTTCTTCCTCTTCGATGAGGCTTCAACAGCTGTGGGCCGACATGTGGGCTGGGATGGGCTACGGCGTTACGCTGGGCTGGATCGCACGGAGGGTCTATATGGGCTGGATCACACATATCTTCAAAACCAGAGATCCTACTAATCCCAAAGCATTCAGAAACAAAATCCCAAACTTGCCGAGCAACAATGCAATCAAAGTAAAGATGTTGAACAGATTCATTATCACTACAAAATAGACAGGAGGGGTCATCCACTTGTCTACGTTTTGCTAGATTATCTCTGGTAAGAATTTTGTTATAAACACACAACCAAAGAAAAACGTGAATCTTTTGAGGGCAAACAATTTTCCACATTTTACTGCTGATAGCAGAAGCTATCCCACCAAAGTTAATTTTAGCATAGAAAGATTTCACCGAGTAAACCCCATTAGGTTCCAGCGTCCAAACCAGGGTATCTATCTCATCTAGCAATGGGAATTGACTAACCACCGCTACCAGCTGCTCCCACAGTACCGTACCCTTTTGATCCACACATCTTCTAAATGACAGCTTCAGGTTTACTCCATCCCATACTTGGGCAATGGTACAATCAGTTTGGTTACATATGCAAAACAAGTCCCAAAATTGCACTTTAAGGGAACATTCCCTTGCCCAGGTGTCATGCCAAAAACTAATGAGCTCACCATTTCCCACCCTCCATCTGTAAAAAGTTTTGGCTGCAGACATAGCCCAGGTGACACTCTTCCAGAAGGTAGAGCCCACCCCAATTTTTGACCATAGAATATTATAGGAGAATTCACTGCATACTTATAAGAAATAATTTTCTTCCAATCTTTGTCAGTATTGTCATAAAATCTTTTCCCCCAAGAAGCTAACAAAGCCATATTAAAATCCCTGAGGTTTGGAACCCCCAACCCTCCAAATTCTTTCTTCCTGGAGATCAATCCCCAGCTGGCCAAATGGTATTTGTGTTGATCACCCAAATTGCCCCAAAAGAAGTGAGCCATTTGGGAATTGATTGCGTTAATAGCCCACTTAAGGAACTTGATCATGTACATGAGATAAGCAGGAATGCTAACTATACAGACGCAAAGCAAAATAATTTTTCCTTTATATGTGAGGAATCTCCCCATCCACCCAGAGATGTTTTTAATAATTCTGTCAATAATAGGTTGGAGGTCCTGTTTTTTCAAGTTATCATAGTGCAAAGGCACTCCAAGGTATTTGATAGGAAATGTACCAAGTTTACAGCAAAAGATCTGTGCAAATTCCTTGCCCACAGCTTCTTCTATGTTAATGGTCATTAAATCACTTTTATGAAAGTTGATTTTCATGCCTGATAGGTTTTCAAAACATGATAAGAGCCATTTGAACTTCCTAGCTTTATCAACAAAATTTTCCAGAAAAAGTATGGTGTCGTCCGCATATTGTAAGCTAACCACACCTCCTGGGATAACATGAGGCAGAAGCCCAGAAATCAAATCTTGAGAAGCTGCTTTCTGAAGCATTTTAGTAAAAACGTCAGCCACCATGTTAAACAATAAAGGAGAATGAGGATCACCCTGTTTGAGGCCTTTCCCTCCTACAAAGTGAGGACCTGTAGTGTCATTTAATTCTCACACTGAAAGTGCTATTAATTAAGGTACTTTTGATCCAAGAAATCCATCTTGGGCCAAACCCTCTAGAGTGTAACATCGCAAATAAGAATTCCCAACTAACTCTATCATAGGCCTTCTCATAGTCTAGCTTGAGCACTAAACCTTGAGATCCAGATCTCTTCACCTCATGGATGACCTCATGGGCCATCACCACACTTTCCAAAATGTATCTCCCTTTAATAAAGGCAGTTTGGTTAGAAGAAATCATCCTATGACCAATTGGAGAAACTCTATTGGTCATAGCTTTAGAGAAAATTTTTATGCCACAATTGCTTAAACTAATAGGTCTAAATTATTTCATGTCTTTTGCATCCACTTCCTTAGGAATAAGCACAATTAATGCAAAGTTTAATCTGTGCAGATCCAGTTTTCCTTCCTCAAAATCTCTAACCAATGCCATAAAATCAGATTTAATCACATCCCAGAATGTTTGGTAAAACAGGAAGGATAACCCATCAGGACCAGGGGCCCCATGGGCATAAGACCCAAAGATTGCTTCCTTGATTTCCTCTTCAGTGAAATTTTTCTGAAGTTGGTCATTTTCTTCCTGTGTAACCAAATCTTCCTCCTCCCAAAAGGAAGGTCCCCAACTGATATTATGTTTGCTTTCAAAACCAAACAGATTCTTATAAAATTTAGTGGCCACCTCCAACATTTCTTTGGTAGTGTACACAGGGCCCTCATCTCCATTTAACTCATACAGGTGATTTTTTTCTATGTCTATGATTAGCTAGGGCATGAAAATAGGCATTGTTTTTATCTCCATCTATAATTTTACGATCTCTAGAACGTTGCCACAAGGCAATCTCTTCCTTATGCCAAATATCAGTAAGCTCTTTTTTAATCTCTTCCATTCTTTCTTTATCACTATCATCGAGCTGGTTCCTTTCAGAAAAAACATCCAGAATGTCAAATTCCATAAGCAGTTCCCTCTTTTTTTTTAATTCCGGCTTCGATGTTAATACTCCAGCCTTTAGCTTTCTTCCTAAAAAGCCTACTTTTGTTCATCCACACATCCATAGCACATTTACCAGGGACAGGGGTGTTCCAAACATTTTCTTAAAATCTGGGTGGTCAAGCCACCATTTTTCAAATCTAAACATCTTAGGGGAGGTAACCCTCCTAGCCCCCGTGTCAAGAATTAAAGGCGTATGATCACTCCCTATCCTGGGTAAAGCAGTCACTACTGACAAAGGATAATGTGCATCCCAGGAGATAGAAACAAAAATTCTATCAATAGCAGCAAATATAGGATTGTCCTGATTATTACCCCAAGTATAGCTCCTATTAGCAGTATTAATTTCTAAAAGAGACCATTTATTAATCCAGTCATTGAACAAGTATGCAATCTGATTATTAATGACCCCATTATTTTTATCAACAGCAGATCTGACCAAATTAAAATCCCCACCCAGTAAGACTGGATAAGTAAGTTCAGACATAGTATCATGCAGTTCTGCAATGAAATCCAATTTAAATTCATTATAAGCAGTACCATAGATAGCAACAAGATGCCAAATAAAACCATCACATTTATTCTTAACAGTCACAACAATGCAGAATTTTTTATCAACAAAACCAATGATATCAAATAAATCATTCTTTAGACTCACAAGGATCCCACCAGCAGTATTAGCAGCAGGAAGAATGTGCCAACTAAAATCATTTTTACCAGAAATACTTCTCAGGATATGGGTATCAATATTTTCTCTCTTGGTTTCAAAGAAACCAACAAAATCTACATGATTATTATTCAAAAAATCTCCTAGGCACTGAATTTTACCAGGCTGGCCTAAACCACGAATGTTCCAAAAGGCACCTATCATTTAACTTTAAAGGGGTGTGATAAGCCACAAGGCTTTTTATTATTATTCAATATTGGGCTTCCTTTCTCTAGATCAGCAGTGCCCCCTGATCTAGTATGAGAGCAAGCACCAATCTCCTTAGAAAGAGTATCAGTGTTAATGTCATCTAATTCCAAATCATCAGGAAGAACAGTCTCAGGGTTATTATCAGCAAAATTAAGACATCTAACTTTCTCAGTTCTAATTAGGTTCAGGATAATTTCATCTTGTTCTTTTTTGTTATCACCAATGCATAGATCAACCTTAGCTGTATAAGAAGCAAGCTCACATGGGTCTAAATTGGCAAAAGATTTACCTTTGAAGGTGGTTGGGATTTCCAAATTCTTCTTCTGCAAATAAGCAGTAGCTTTGTCCATGATTTTGATATTCCCATGGTTTCTTGTTTTTGGTTTGTTGGTAAGAATTGGGCCCCAAGGAGTAGTGGATCTGACATTAGGTTTTTTCTTCTGCTCTGTCTCAGCTCTCTCCAGTGTTTCCACTAGTGATCTCTTCACAGATCCCATTGCCACAGCCAGATCTTCAGGCAAGCATTGCATTTCAGTAATCATATCCTCTCCTTCTTCATCAGATTCCTCCATCTCAAATCTCCTGAGTTGTTCAGATCAATAGTCCATATGGACTGACATTGGCACAGATCCTGCACAAACAGGTGACTGATTTTGTAGGCAAGGGCTGATGTTTTCCTTTTCTCCATCACTGGTAACCAATATCTCAGGGATACTTTTCCTAGTTTCCTCCACAAACTCATCATGAACCGAATCCATCATATTGTTGTTGGAAATATGCCCTAGAGGCAATTAATAAAGTGGTTATTATCATATTTCTCCGTTCATGATAATGGTTTATTATTCATGCTAGAATTGTATTGACCGGAAACTTAATACATGTGTGGATAATAGATAAATACTGAGTCCCTAGTAAGCCTCTACTAGACTAGCTCGTTGATCAAAAGATGGTCAAGATTTCCTGACCATGGACATGAGTTGTCATTTGATAATGGGATCACATCATTAGGAGAATGATGTGATGGACTTGACCCAACCGTTAGCATAGCAAATGATCGTTCAGTTTATTGCTATTGCTTTCACTATGTCAAATACACGTTCCTCTGACCATGAGATCATGCAACTCCCGGATACCGTAGGAATACTTTGGGTGTATCAAACGTCACAACGTAACTGGGTGATTATAAAGGTGCACTACAGGTATCTCCGAAAGTGTTTGTTGAGTTGGCATGGATCGAGATTGGGATTTGTCACTCCGACTATCAGAGAGGTATCTCTGGGCCCTCTCGGTAATACAGCATCACAGAAGCCTTGCAAGCACCGTGACTAAAGAGTTAGTTGCAAGATGATGTATTACGGAACGAGTAAAGAGACTTGCCGGTAACGAGATTTAACTAGGTATTGGATACCGACGATCGAATCTCGGGCAAGTAACATACCGCCGGACAAAGGGAACAACGTATGTTGACATATGAGGTTCACCGATAAAGATCTTCGTGGAATATGTAGGAACCAATATGAGCATCCAGGTTCCGTTGTTGGTTATTGACCAGAGAGTCGTCTCGGTCATGTCTACATCATTCCCGAACCCGTAGGGTCCGCACACTTAAGGTTCGATGACGATATAGTATTATATGAGTTATGTGATTGGTGACCGAATGTTGTTCGGAGTCCCGGATGAGATCACGGACATGACGAGGAGTCTCGAAATGGTCGAGAGGTAAAGATTCATATATTGGAAGGCTATATTCGGACATCGGAAAGGTTCCGAGTGATTCGGGTATTTTTTCGGAGTACCGGGGAGTTACGGGAATTCACCGGGAGAAGTAATGGGCCTTATTGGGCCATACGGGAAAAAGAGAGGCACGCCACGTGAGGAGGAGCGCCCCCCCCCTTGCCCAAACCGAATTGGACTAGGGGAGGGGGCGCAGCCCCCTCTTTCCTTTCTCTCTCCCTCTCCTTCCTTCTTCCCCCTTCCACCAAGTGGAATCCTACTAGGACTTGGAGTCCTAGTAGGACTCCTCTCTCTTGGCGCGCCCTACAGGGGCCGGCTGGCCTCCCCCTCTCCTCCTTTATATACGGAGGCAAGGGGCACCCTTGAACACACAAGATCATTGATCCTTAGCCGTGTGCGGTGCCCCCCTTCACCGTTTTCCACCTCGGTCATATTTTCGGAGAGCTTAGGCGAAGCCCTGCCGGAATCACTTCACCGTGACCGTCGCCACGCCGTCATGCTGACGGAACTCATCTACTACCTTGACGTCTTGCTGGATCAAGAAGGCGAGGAACGTCACCGAGCTGCACGTGTGTAGAACTCGGAGGTGCCGTACGTTCGGTACTCGATCGGTGGAGCTCGAAGGATTGTTCGACTACATCAACCGCGTTGTGAGACGCTTCCGCTAAACGGTCTACGAGGGTACGTAGACACACTCTCCCCTCTCGTAGCGATGCATCTCCATGGATAGATCTTGCGTGAGCGTAGGAAATTTTTGAAATTCATGCTCTGTTCCCCCACAGTGGCATCCGAGCCAGGTCTATGCGTGGATGTGATTTGCACGAGTAGAACACAAGTGAGTTGTGGGTGTGGGTGTATACATATTGCTTGCCGTTACTAGTTGTTACTTGATTCGGCGGTATTGTGAGATGAAGCGGCCCGGACCGACATTACGCGTACGCTTACGCGAGACATGTTTCACCGCTAAGTGCACTCGTTGCATAAAGGTGACTGGCGGGTGTCTGTCTCTCTCACTTTAGTTGAATCGGTTTCAATGAAGAGGGTTCTTTTAGAAGATCAAAAAGCAATCACTACACCACGTTGTGGTTTTGCGTAGGTAAGAACGGTTCTTGCAAACCCGTAGCAGCCACGTAAAACTTGCAACAACAAAGTAGATGACGTCTAACTTGTTTTTGCAGGGTATGCTGGTGATGTGATATGGTCAAGACATGATGTGATATAAGTTGTTGTATGAGATGATCATGTTTTGTAAGTTATCAGGCAACCGGCAGGAGCCTTATGGTTGTCTCTTTATTGTATGCAATGCCAACGCTATGTAATTGCTTTTCTTTACCGCTATGAGTTAGCAGTAGTAGTAGTAGCAATAGCCGGCGAGACGACCATGACGCTGCGATGGAGATCAAGGTGTCACAACGCTACGATGGAGATCATGGTGTCAATCCGGTGACGATGGAGATCATGACGGTGCTTGGCTGATGGAGATCAAAAGCACAAGACGATGATGGCCATATCATGTCACATATATTGAATTGCATGTGATGTTAATCCTTTTATGCATCTTATTTTGCTTGGGACGACGGTAACATTATAAGATGATCCCTTCACTAAATTTCAAGATAAGTGTTCTCCCCTAGTATGCACCGTTGCGAAGGTTCGACGCTTCTAAGCACCACGTGATGATCGGGTGTGATGGATTCTTTCGTTCGCATACAACGGGTGTAAGCCAGTTTTACACACGCAGAATACTTGGGTTAAACTTGACGAGCCTAGCATATACAGATATGGCCTCGGAACACAAGAGACCGAAAGGTCGAACATGAGTCATATAGTAGATATGATCAACATGAAAGATGTTCACCATTGATAACTAATCCACCTCACGTGATGATCGGACGTGGCTTAGTTGATGTGGATCATGTTACACTTAGACAACTTGAGGGATGTTAATCTAAGTGGGAGTTCTTAAATAATTTGATTAATTGAACTTCAATTATCATGAACATAGTCTAAATAATCTTTGCAATTGTATGTTGTAGATCAATGGCCCGCGCTGTAGTTCCACTGAATTTTAATGCGTTCCTAGAGAAAGCTAAGTTGAAAGATGATGGAAGCAACTATGCGGACTGGGTCCGTAATCTGAGGATCATCCTCATTGCTGCACAGAAGGCTTATGTCCTTGATGCACCGCTAGGTGTCGCACCCCCTCCCTCGTCTGTCGACGTTATGAACGCCTGGCAGACACGTGTTGATGACTACTCGATAGTTCAGTGTGCCATGCTTTACGGCTTAGAACCGGGGCTCCAAAGACGTTTTGAGCATCACGGAGCATATGAGATGTTCCAAGAGCTGAAACTTGTATTTCAAGCTCATGCTTGGGTCGAGAGATATGATGTCTCCGACAAGTTCTTTAGCTGTAAGATGGAGGAGAATAGTTCTGTCAGTGAGCATATACTCAAGATGTCTGGGTTGCATAACCGCTTGACTCAGTTGGGAGTTAATCTTCCAGATGATTCGGTTATTGACAGAATTCTCCAATCACTGCCACCAAGCTATAAGGGCTTTGTGATGAACTATAATATGCAAGGAATGGAAAAGTCTATTTCCGAGCTCTTCGCTATGCTCAAAGCTGCGGAGGTAGAAGTCAAGAAGGAGCATCAAGTGTTGATGGTAAAGAAGAGCACTAGTTTCAAGAAGGGCAAGGGAAAGAAGGGAAACTTCAAGAAGAACGGCAAATCAGTTGCTGCTCCCACGAAGAAACCCAAGTCTGTACCCAAACCCAAGACTGAGTGTTTCTACTGCAAGGGGACTGGTCACTGGAAGCGGAACTGCCCCAAGTACCTGGCAGATAAGAAGGCTGGCAACATCAACAAATGTATATTTGATATACATGTTATTGATGTGTACCTTACCAATGCTCGTGGTAGCACCTGGGTATTTGATACTGGTTTGGTTGCTCATATTTGTAACTCGAAACAGGAGCTACGGAATAAACGAAGATTGGCTAAGGACGAGGTGACGATGCGCGTCGGGAACGGTTCAAGAGTTGAAGTTATCGCCGTCGGCACGCTACCTCTACATCTACCCTCGGGATTAGTGATGAACCTAAATAATTGTTATTTGGTGCCTGCGTTGAGCATGAACATTATATCTGGATCTTGTTTATTGCGAGACGGTTATTCATTTAAATTAGAGAATAAAGGTTGTTTTATTTTGATGAATAATATCTTTTATGGTCATGCACCGCTTGTGAATGGTTTATTCTTGTTGAATCTCGATCGTGGTGATACACACATCCATAATATTGATGCCAAAAGACGCAAAATTGATAATGATAGTACCACATATTTGTGGCACTGCCGCTTAGGTCATATTGGTGTAAAACGCATGAAGAAACTCCATACAGATGGACTTTTGGAATCACTTGATTATGAATCATTTGAGACGTGCGAACCATGCCTCATGGGCAAGATGACTAAGACTCCGTTCTCCGGAACAATGGAGCGAGCAACAGACTTGTTGGAAATAATACATACCGATGTATGCGGTCCGATGAGTGTTGAGGCGCGCGGTGGATATCGTTATGTTCTCACGTTCACAGATGATTTGAGTAGATATGGCTATGTCTACTTGATGAAGCATAAATCTGAAACATTTGAAAAGTTCAAAGAATTTCAGAGTGAAGTAGAGAACCATCGTAACAAGAAAATAAAGTTCTTACGATCTGATCGTGGAGGAGAATATTTGAGTTACGAGTTTGGCAATCACTTAAAACAATGTGGAATTGTTTCACAGCTCACGCCACCTGGAACACCACAGCGTAATGGTGTGTCCGAACGTCGTAATCGTACTCTATTAGATATGGTGCGTTATATGATGTCTCTTACCGATTTGCCACTATCATTTTGGGGTTATGCATTAGAGACAGCTGCATTCACTTTAAACAGGGCACCGTCTAAATCCGTTGAGACGACACCGTATGAATTGTGGTTTGGTAAGAAACCTAAGCTGTCGTTTCTGAAAGTTTGGGGATGCGATGCTTATGTCAAAAGGCTTCAGCCAGATAAGCTCGAACCCAAAGCGGATAAGTGCGTCTTCATAGGATACCCAAAGGAGACCTTTGGGTACACCTTCTACCACAGATCCGAAGGCAAAGTGTTCGTTGCTAAGAATGGATCCTTTCTAGAGAAGGAGTTTCTCTCGAAAGAAGTGAGTGGGAGGAAAGTAGAACTTGATGAGGTAATTGTACCTCCTCTGGATAGTAGTACGCCACAGAAAGAAATTTCTGTGACACCAACACAGACCAAAGAAGAAGTTGATGATGATGATCATGAGGCTTCGAATCAAGTTGCTACAGAACTTCGAAGGTCAACCAGGACACGTTCCGCACCAGAGTGGTACGGAAATCCAGTCTTGGAGGTTATGTTGTTAGACAACGGTGAACCTTCGAACTATGAAGAAGCGATGGCAGGCCCGGATTCCGACAAATGGCTTGAGGCCATGAAATCCGAGATTGGATCCATGTATGAGAACAAAGTGTGGACTTTGGTAGACTTGCCCGATGAACGGCGAGCTATTGAAAATAAATGGATCTTTAAGAAGAAGACGGACTCTGATGGTAATGTCACCGTCTATAAAGCACGACTTGTTGCTAAAGGTTATCGACAAGTTTAAGGAGTTGACTACGATGAGACTTTCGCACCCGTAGCGATGCTAAAGTCTGTCAGAATTATGTTAGCAATTGCCGCGTTTTATGATTATAAAATCTGGCAAATGGACGTCAAAACGGCATTCCTTAATGGATTCCTTAAGGAAGAATTGTATATGATACAACCGGAAGGTTTTGTCGATCGTAAAGGTGCTAACAAAGTATGCAAGCTCCAGCGATCCATCTATGGACTAGTGCAAGCATCTCGGAGTTGGAATACTCGCTTTGATGAAGTGATCAAAGCGTTTGGGTTTATACAAACTTATGGAGAAGCTTGTATTTACAAGAAAGTGAGTGGGAGCTCTGTGGCATTTCTCATATTATATGTGGATGACATATTATTGATGGGAAATGACATAGAATTTCTGGAAAGCATAAAGGGTTATTTGAACAAAAGTTTTTCAATGAAGGATCTCGGAGAAGCTGCTTACATATTAGGCATCAAGATCTATAGAGATAGATCAAGACGCCTCATTGGCCTTTCACAAAGCACATACCTTGACAAGATTTTGAAGAAGTTCAAAATGGATCAGTCAAAGAAAGGGTTCTTGCCTGTATTGCAAGGTGTGAGATTGAGTAAGACTCAAAGCCCGACCATGGCAGAAGACAAAGAGAAGATGAGTGTCATCCCCTATGCCTCAGCCATAGGCTCTATTATGTATGCCATGCTGTGTACCATACCTGATGTGTGCCTCGCTATTAGCTTGGTGGGAAGGTACCAAAGTGATCCAGGAGTAGATCACTGGACAGCGGTCAAGAATATCCTGAAGTACCTGAAAAGGACCAAGGACATGTTTCTCGTTTATGGAGGTGGCAAAGAGCTCGTCATAAAGGGTTACGTCGATGCTAGCTTTGACACAGATCCAGATGACTCTAAGTCACAATCTGGATACGTATTTATTCTTAATGGTGGAGCGGTCAGTTGGTGCAGTTCCAAGCAGAGCGTCGTGGCGGGATCTACATGTGAGGCGGAATACATAGCTGCTTCCGAAGCAGCACATGAAGGAGTCTGGATGAAGGAGTTCATATCCGATCTAGGTGTCATACCTAGTGCATCGGGTCCAATGACTATCTTATGTGACAACACTGGAGCAATTGCTATAGCAAAGGAGCCCAGGTTTCACAAGAGAACCAAGCATATAAAGCGTCGCTTCAACTCCATTCGGAATTTGATTAAGGATGGAGACATAGAGATTTGCAAAGTACACACGGATCTGAATGTGGCAGACCCGTTGACTAAACCTCTTCCACGAGCAAAGCATGATCAGCACCAGAATGCGATGGGTGTTAGATTCATTACAATGTAATTGACTCTAGTGCAAGTGGGAGACTGTTGGAAATATGCCCTAGAGGCAATTAATAAAGTGTTTATTATCATATTTCTCCGTTCATGATAATGGTTTATTATTCATGCTAGAATTGTATTGACCGGAAACTTAATACATGTGTGGATAATAGACAAATACTGAGTCCCTAGTAAGCCTCTACTAGACTAGCTCGTTGATCAAAAGATGGTCAAGATTTCCTGACCATGGACATGAGTTGTCATTTGATAATGGGATCACATCATTAGAAGAATGATGTGATGGACTTGACCCAACCGTTAGCATAGCAAATGATCGTTCAGTTTATTGCTATTGCTTTCACTATGTCAAATACACGTTCCTCTGACCATGAGATCATGCAACTCCCGGATACCGTAGGAATACTTTGGGTGTATCAAACGTCACAACGTAACTGGGTGATTATAAAGGTGCACTACAGGTATCTCCGAAAGTGTTTGTTGAGTTGGCATGGATCTAGATTGGGATTTGTCACTCCGACTATCGGAGAGGTATCTCTGGGCCCTCTCGGTAATACAGCATCACAGAAGCCTTGCAAGCACCGTGACTAAAGAGTTAGTTGCAAGATGATGTATTACGGAACGAGTAAAGAGACTTGCCGGTAACGAGATTTAACTAGGTATTGGATACCGACGATCGAATCTCGGGCAAGTAACATACCGCCGGACAAAGGGAACAACGTATGTTGACATATGAGGTTCACCGATAAAGATCTTCGTGGAATATGTAGGAACCAATATGAGCATCCAGGTTCCGCTGTTGGTTATTGACCAGAGAGTCGTCTCGGTCATGTCTACATCATTCCCGAACCCGTAGGGTCCGCACACTTAAGGTTCGATGACGATATAGTATTATATGAGTTATGTGATTGGTGACCGAATGTTGTTCGGAGTCCCGGATGAGATCACGGACATGACGAGGAGTCTCGAAATGGTCGAGAGGTAAAGATTCATATATTGGAAGGCTATATTCGGACATCGGAAAGGTTCCGAGTGATTCGGGTATTTTTCGGAATACCGGGGAGTTACGGGAATTCACCGAGAGAAGTAATGGGCCTTATTGGGCCATACGGGAAAAAGAGAGGCAGGCCACGTGAGGAGGTGCGCGCCCCCCCTTTCCCAAACCGAATTGGACTAGGGGAGGGGGCGCAGCCCCCTCTTTCCTTTCTCTCTCCCTCTCCTTCCTTCTTCCCCCTTCCACCAAGTGGAATCCTACTAGGACTTGGAGTCCTAGTAGGACTCCTCTCTCTTGGCGCGCCCTACAGGGGCCGGCTGGCCTCCCCCTCTCCTCCTTTATATACGGAGGCAAGGGGGCACCCTTGAACACACAAGATCATTGATCCTTAGCCGTGTGCGGTGCCCCCCTTCACCGTTTTCCACCTCGGTCATATTTTCGGAGAGCTTAGGCGAAGCCCTGCCGGAATCACTTCACCGTCACCGTCGCCACGCCGTCGTACTGACGGAACTCATCTACTACCTCGACGTCTTGCTGGATCAAGAAGGCGAGGAACGTCACCGAGCTGCACGTGTGTAGAACTCGGAGGTGCCATACGTTCGGTACTCGATCGGTGGAGCTCGAAGGATTGTTCGACTACATCAACCGCGTTGTGAGACGCTTCCGCTAAACGGTCTACGAGGGTACGTAGACACACTCTCCCCTCTCGTAGCGATGCATCTCCATGGATAGATCTTGCGTGAGCGTAGGAATTTTTTGAAATTCATGCTCCGTTCCCCAACAATTGTAGGGGTGGAAGGCAGCAGCAGAAGTAGTCATTTGTTGTGAGGTCTTTTTTGAGCTTGCATCAGCAGCAGAGTTATTATGGAAATTAGCTTTGTCCAGCTCATCAATAGCCTCCTCCTCATCATCATCCTCCATCTTATCCTTGTCAGAAGTCTTTTCCTCATTGTTTTCATCTGCTCCTCCCATATTGTCCAGATCTGGGTCTAGGTCATCTCCATCTGAATCTCCTCCAATCTGCTCAAAACCTTCAACAGTGAAGAATAGTAAGTACAGATTCCTCTTCATCTCCACCAGTCTTTCAAACGGAATTTTCCTGGGATCTCTGCAAGCAACCTTAATTCTGATTATCTCATAGAAGCTCTTGAATATACCATTCCAGTCCACATCTACCAGAATACCAAAACATCTAGCAATTTGAGCAAAGACTTTCCAAGCACACCACTTGGGTGGAATCCCTTCTATCTGCACCCAAGCTTCTGTTAGAGTACCAAATTCATCCAACATTCCTTCCCATTCACAGATCTTAACTGAAACTCCATTCATTGGCAGATCAAAAGCAGGGAATTCAATCAAATCAACCACATTTTTCCATGGGGGAAATCTCAGGAGGAATTTCTTGTCCTCCAACTGTCTCATCTGCCATGGCCATTCCTTGTTTTTGCAGAAAATTCCATTTAACTGTATCAATAACTCTGGAGCAGAGACTTCCCCTTTAATCACTTTAAGGCACTACTAGAATCTGCAAATAGCCCTAGGGTTTATGTAGTTCCCTAGAGCCAAAAAGCAAAACGCTAAGGATTGTTAGTCTCCCTAGGGTCCATTGCAAAACGCTAGGTAAACTGAATTTCCCTTAGGGTGCATTTATAGAACTCTAGGTAAACTAAAAGTTCCCTAGTGTGGTCTTTCACCCCTAGGGGTTCCTTGCACCATTTGGCCATGTAAGCACGAACGTGAGGATGGTTCCCTATGGTATTAATTGATACCCTAGGGAGACTTAGCTTTGGCTTGCGCGGGATGGGAATATTTTCGCTTCCTATGGTCCCGCCACGCGCGCCCGCGAGGCGCGTATCTTTTCTTTCACAATTTTGGTTGCCGCTCTTTCCTCCCTCCAAGCCCACTGACAAGCTGGACTAGCTATCCTCCATTATATTCTACGGTTCTACCTCGCACATACCTCCGCAGAACACATCTCCGAAATCCATTTCTGTCCTCAGTCCTCACCCATGTTCTTGTTGATGTTTCTTTCGACCGGCCCGTTGCTGCTGCTCACTACCGCCGCCCACAAACGCATTGGTTGGAAACCATCAGTCCCCGAGGGCCCTAGATCTTCTCCACCATCACATTTTCGTCTTGTTGTTGGTGCGGCCAGATCTGGATGGGTTAAGTAGCTGCAGCTCAGCTGAGCTGCAGCGCCATGGTGATCTCGCCGCTGCCTGATTCTCTGTCTGTGTGCCCACAGGCCGCAATCCCTCTTCTCCTTCCATGACAACAACCACATCCTCTCCATTGCAGTTCATCCTTCCGGTAAGATCTGCTTTTCCTCGTCGCCATGGACGATTCGCATCACATCTAGAAATCACTTACAGTTATGTGTATTTATTTCCCCTCTTGATCTTTGATATTTGTTTTTTACATCGTCATCTTTCTTTGAGATTTGGATTTGGGTACTACTCGATCTGGAAAGGATTAACTTGCTGCAACACCTTCTGCCCTTATCAGTGTTAATGGAAATGCCACTTGGATCTGAACAGCCAGCGTGTAATATACAAGTAATTCATTATGGATTTCTGGTATGTGATAATTAGGTTTTGCTCTGGTGCCCCGTACTGTGCTTACCTTGTTTGAAGAAATGCAGAGTTGCAAACTGAAAGTTCAGAGACATACCTTAACATCTTACATGTGCAAGCTATTTTTTCCGTTGGAAAATTATGCATCCAACACTTCTGTAATTTGCTGGCGGGCGGTTAATTTTTCAAGCAACCAACTGCATTTATTGTAACAAACTTCTTTCTGCATTTATGATTCCTTTTTTAGCACATGAAACCTATTAGAACCTGGAGCACGAAGTTTTTGCCTCAATCTCAAGAGGAATGGATGCTACTTTGTTCAGAAATTACACAGTTCCTGTTAATTGCTAATTGATTCTCAACTTTATAACAAATCACTTTTGATAGAACACGTAAATTCAGTGTATATCACTTGAGGAACAGAGTCATACAACTAATTCGTTTCTTTCATTTGTTAGTGCTTGCTTGATTCCTTCATGACCTGATTCAAAACGAGTTGGGCTGAGAGAAGATAATTCTAGTTTATGTATTTCTTGCATACCGACAGTGCATAGAGAATCTAGAAAATACGTATGTTGTTACTTGTCTCTCCTGGAGCTGAGGGTGTACCATTACTCACTAGAAGATCTCTTTCTGGGTGATGTCTATTGGCATTAGATTTTGTTGTGTGTGATACATCAAATTATTTTGAGGTTAGGAATAATCCCTTGTTGGTCTGGATGTGCACTTTTTCTCTCTTATGCATGCCACAATGACTACCTAGAAGCTTAGTCTCTACTAACAAAAGCTATTATTCCTTGTATACTTAGTCCTCATATGTTTATCTGTACCAGTACAGTCTATAGGTTGGCTATTATGTGTTATATCTAGATCCCTATTAAGAGTCACTTACTGATCAATTTTGTTGTTCGCTTAAAACCGTGCAGGTTCAGATTGTTGGTGAACAAGGATGATAACGACTTAATGCTAAATGGTTGGTGAAGCTCAAAGGCTTAGTTTAGATTAGATTTCACATCATTGGTAGGAATAGCAACTAGTTAGAAAATTATGCGCATTGTTCTTGAGAATGTAATTTTTTTTCATACCATTGTGTATATGATGTACATGACAATTATGTTGGATCTAACGTAAATTGAAAATTTCAACGTTCTTTTTGTTTTCTTGTCATACTTTCACTACAATTTACATAGCTTGCGTTATTAAAAAGTGAAAACAATAACAAAAATACGGCAATGGAGTGCCCTATTTTAATAACCTATGACTGTCCCTAGGGCGTGATAGCCCAAAGGATAGATACACGTCAGCAACCTTGTCATATGTGCAATGGTTCCCTAGGGCATGTAACCCAAAGGAAAGAAAGTGCTCCCTAGGGTATAACCAGCGAACCCAAGGGAACATATGATTTCCCCACCACTGCAGCCCTAGGGTGATTTCCCTAGGGTATACACTAGGGGAACCTTGTTCCCTAGAGTTTTTGCCTTCTTCCTTAGGGTATGTGGCCCTAAGGGTATTTGCAGATTCTAGTAGTGAGGACAACACAATTTCTGTAGTTAAGCCAGTTCGACTCTGATGCCACAGGGATATCAATATGGTAAAAACCTAATCCAGCAGCAGCACTACCAAAGTATGTAGCAGTAGGTTGTGGTTTAGCCCAAGCAATACAATTGTTCACATTGTGACTACCAGCACAGATAAAGCATTTCTTCGGCTCAATACAGTTACCCACATAGTGACCTGGCCAACTGCAGTTGAAACAAATCATGTCCTTGTACTTGGGATCGAGATTTTGTACCATTGGAACCGGGGGTGGAGGTTGTGCTGTCACAGCAGGAGGAGGGGCATTTTGTACCACCGGTAGCTGCTTCCCTGAACTCGCCGCCTTCGGGCCTCCTTGCTGCACAGGCTTGGTCGGGGGTGGTGCTGCAGACTTGCCGTCAGGAACCGTCTTCTTCACCGGTGGCTGTCGTCGAGGCCGCTGTCCCCCCAACCCACGATTCTCCATGTCTCCTTTGACGACCTCCGCAAACGATATAGGAAACCCTAACCCCTCAACTGAGATCTTGAAGTTGGTAGGAACCGGATCAAAACGACCCAGAGAAGTGATCGGATAGCAATCTTGTACGGTGAAATTATTTGAGAGGAAGAGGTCTTTTCTAACCCAAAACAATTTGGGACTGGCAAAACTAGGGTTAGGAGGTTTCTGTCTGTTCTTATGAGAGTGCGGGCGGCGGCTCGGGGATGGGACGACCCAAAGTTGCCCGAAGAAATCCGCCACCTCCTCCCCGTCTCCGTTAGCAAGTCAGAAGACAGTTTTCTAAAACCCGCTTTCCTCTCAACCACACATCCGTTGATCAACGGCGCAGGGGTGGGAGCAGATCCCCTCGTTGACGCCAGCAGATTCAAAGTTTGATTCATCTCCCTCGCAAAAGCGAGCTCGCCGGCGACATGTCCCGCCGGAGTTGGCGAAACACAACCTTCACTCGGCGAATTAACAGTAGTAGGTGTAGAACTACGCAAATCACCTCGAGGGACAACCCTCTTCGCCGCATCACCCGAATTTAATCCAGACAAAATACCCTCCAAATCTCCATTGCCAGATAGCAGGAGGCGTGATTCAGATCGGGAACTTCGTACCTTGTCAGGAAGGTGTGGTACCCTCCCTCGATCTCCCGGCCATGGTGGAGGTTCTAGATTGCTAGAGCGCAACCCAGATCTCCTGCGACGTGCCCGCGGTCTAGGGGCGCCCCCCCCCCCACGGCGCACGCGCGCCGGGAGCGCAGCATCTCAGGGAACCCGAGGGAGGACGACCCCCGGCGGCAGGAATTCCGGTGGAATGTTGGCAATTCCCACCACGGATGGCGGTCGAATGTTGAGCCTGGACGGATTCCTTGTCTTGAATCGCGCCCACTTCGCCGCCTGACCCGGCTCCGACGACTCGGCTTCCTGGATTGCCCAGAAGATCATCTGGTAGTCCATTCCCCCCTCGTCGCCGACGAATCGAGCGCGCTCCTCGAACGTCGAGGTCCGGATAATATCCAGACATACCTCGGGCCAGCTGGAGCGATTCGGGAAACGCTCCCGCACCACTCGCTGGATCTCCGCCCTCGCCTCCGGAGAGCTCGCGTCGATCTCCGGCAGCTGCGACATCGGGACTGGGGGTTGAACGGCCAGCGGCGCCGCCACCTGATGCGCGGGGCGGGCCCTCCTTGCCCTCGACCCGCGCCTCGAGCCTCCCACCATCTCGCTCACCGATTTCCCCTGTCGGAGTAGTCTGCAGTCGGTGGTTGTGTGCGCGCGGTGGAGGAGTGGGGATGGGGGTGGGGCGAGAAGTAGATAAGCCTACGACGCCATTAATGGCGGTAGGTGAGATCGCCTTGAATTCGCCTCACCCGCCCGGCTCGTGCGGTGCGTCCGACTCCATCCTAGTTTTCATATATGCTAGCACAGATGCCCGTGCATTGCAACGGGACAAAATAAATATCATACATTCATACATACTTAACTCAGTAAGCATGTTATCTCTGGCAGCATCTGATACCGGTGTCATACAGTTCAAAACCCAGTTTAATAAGAGCACCTATAACCGGACCACGCAAAATCCTCGCATACGTCCAGGAGGATAGCCCGTCCGGAAAGAAGAGAGAAGGACAAAAAGCCATCCAATCGGACCCCTCACTTTGTCCCCGTGTGACCAGGCAGTCCGCAAATCGCCATATCCAATAAAAATTTGGGGGTGTCCGGGCATGTTCGAGGAACCCTCCACCTTAGGATGTGGGCCCAATGGACCACCTATTCTCTTCTTTTTGTTCTCTCTCCGTCCCATCAATCACTTGCAATCGACGGGACAATTTGAAAATAAAATACTCCCACCGTTTTTATTTACTCCGCATATTAGCTTTGACTGAAGTCAAATTTTATAAAGTTAAAGTTTGACTACGTTTGTAGAAAACGATATGAACATTTACAGTAACAAATTTATATGATATAAAAATATATGCAATGATTGAATACAATGATATATATTTGGTGGTGTATATGTTAATATATTTTTCTATAAACTTGTTGAAAGTATTTGTAAAGTTTGACTTTAGACAAACCTAATATATGGAGTAAATAAAAAACAAAGGTAGTACCAAACATGCTTGTATGTATCCACAAAATAGAGAGTCAAAACGGATGCCGTCCACGGATGTTTGGGATCGAAGTTAGACGTTGTAGATGCTAAAAGAGGTAACCATATCTACCTCACAATCCAAAAGAAAATAGAGCATGTCATTTTTATTAGGAAAAGGATTTAAAAATCTGCCCGCCCGTTGGGGTCCAGCGCCTGCCACATACAGCCATCACGTGTAGTTCACGTGAGCCACCCATTGCAAAGCTTATCATCCATTCGTGTAGTTGCTTCCCATGGCTGACCAGCCGTTGCTTCCTTTCCTCATCTATCTGCCTGTTTCCTTTCCTCATGCAGGCCGACCCGTTGCTTCCGATGGCTAAGCAAAGGGGATTGATGCAGTGTCAGCCGGCCGGCGACCCGACGTGGGAGAGTCGCAATGTGAGCCGGCGCTGCGAAGTGCGTCCTCAGATGCTACGCCCCGGAGTGGATCGGATGCGGATCGTACCGAGTTTGAATCCCCTTGGTGTGTTTGGCGGGCCAGAAGGCCCAACAACGAGCTACGTAAGTACGACGAAGCGGATGAAAAATCATCAACCACGTACAGGCTTTCCTACTTACGGGTGGCAGTGGGGGTAAATATTATTAACTTTTAGGACACTTTTAAGCATGGTTAACGGGCAGAAGCACTCCGTGCTTTATTATTAGGTAAAGAATATAGTTTGTTACAGTTGTAGGAATGTACCTTCATCTTCGAAGGTCGTGACACGAATCATGAGGCTCATAGCCTCGCAAAACACGCTTTATGTCTTCCTTTAGGACACCATTTGTGGCTCCTCAATCCTCCAGATATAAACTGTATTCCTATGTATTTGGACCTTGATTAATAAAGTGAAGTGTGTTTAGACTCAAAAAAAAAAATTATAGTTTGTTTAAATATTAAAAAGAAATTTCCCGTGTTTAAAAAAATGCTCATGTATTAAAGAAAGTTTATCTATTTGAAAAAATCAATCATGTTTTAGAAATGAAAACTTTATGTATTTTGAAATAAAAATCATGGGTGACTAGATTAATGTTCCCACACTTAAAAAATGTTTGCATATTTTCCCACCCAAAAGAATGAAACCATAAAATGAAGGGGGAAAGGGAAAATGTAGATAAAACGGAGAAAACTAACAGCAAAAACGGTGAGAAAAATAAATTATTGGCAGAAAAATTGGCAGGTAATGACGATAAAACCAACAAACACACAACCGTATAAATGGGTCGACCCAATGTTGCGAGTGGGGTGTGTGTTATAAGGACAAATTCTCTGCTCTAAGCGTAAAATTGGAATTGCCAGGCAGTAGTTCAAATGAATTGGAGTACCTCACAACCCAAATGACTATGAAAATTTTATAGGAGAGAGAATATGGCTGATCAGGTGGAGATGGAAGAGTTATGGATGAAGAATATTTCCGAACAATAAGCCATATGGAGATATAGAGGATTGGTTTTGGTTGATCCGCCGGAGATGCTCTAATACTATACAACATGACCTCTTCTCTCTTTAAATCAACAACTTTGTCTATCGTATGACCTGAGAGTTAAGGTGGTTGTCGTTTCTTCAAAGACATGTCTTGATCTTCCCAAAGGAACTGAATAGGAAAATAGTCAATGATGTATGTTTTAGGAAACACAAATTATGTTTGAACCAGCTATTGTCTAGCTAATCCTTATGTATTCATTATAGGAAAAAAAGGTCAATTATGCTTAGCACTAGCATGAATGGAAGCACTCGAGCACACACACTTTTCGTCACATACAAATGGAACGAGTGACTATGCCAAAATGTGTGTATAGTATAGTACGTTTAGGTTCATACGTAGCTGTTTTTATTCAATTGGAGTTTATTAGGTAAGATTCGCCAGTATCCTTGGTTTGAAGAAACAACAAGTTCAAAAAATTAATACACCAACCCATGAGTTTTAGTAGTGGATCGAATCTGGCGCACCGAATACACTTGTTGCCCGCTAGTGCAGTCTGGATTCTCATAAAGAAGGTGTCCTACAAGAGAACCGAAAAGTCCATGCTCACTCACCTCCTTCAAATTGTGAGTGAGTGAAGTACACATGGCCGCACTCACTCACAAGATTTCACTCGATTCGTCGTTTAGATTTTGGCATGAGATAGATCAACATAGGCATGTAAGGCGTAGGATTTCTTCATATGTTGAGGAAGTAGATCTTTATGGTGAATGGATCATTTGGTGCAAGATGAAGGATTAATCATGTTAAATCACAAAATTAGTTCTGCTCGGAGTTCCTTGGTTGTGCAAAAAGACCCTTTCGTGCAAATTAGGAAGGTCACGTCTTATTTAGCCCATGTATGTAGAGAAGAATCTTATCACAGGGGTACCTCACAACTCAAATGATAGTTATATGATATTATTAAAATATAGGAGGGATAATATGGATGATGGAACTTGGAGGATCATTTTGGGTGATCCTTTGGAGGTGCTCCAATACCATACAATCTGAAATCTTATCTCTTTGAATCAACAAATTTCATCTATCGCACGACTTGAGGCGGTTTTGCGGCTTTTTTGATGGCACGTCTTGACCTTCTTAAGGATCATTTTGGGTGATCCTTTAGGAAAATATGTTACGTTTGAAGTACATACAATAGTCCAGCTAATCCAAGTATATATTCATTACCACGAAAAGGTCAAATATGCTTAGCACTAACTAGTAATCTAGCATGAATGGAAGCACTCGAGCACGCACACTTCTCTTATGTACAAAGGGAACGGGTGGTCATGCCAAAAGGGGTAGATAGTATAGTATGTTTAGGTTCATACATAGTTGTTTTTGTTGAATTATATTTCTGTAGATAAGATTGATCAATGACATTGACTTGAAGAAACAACAAGTTAGAAAAATAATCCACCAGCCCATGTGTTCTTGTAGTGGATCGAATCTGGCGCACTGAATGCACTTGTAGCCTGCTAGTGCACTCTGGCCTCACATAAAGAAGTTCGCGCTCACTCGCCCCACCGGAGAACCACAAGTCCGCTCAGGCACCTACTTCAAGTTGTGAGTGAGTAAAGTACACACACACCACCACACTTACTCCAATATTTCTCGATAGAAGATATGTCGTTTAGTTTTGTCATGAGATAGATCAATATATGTGTGTGAGGAACCGAGGGTATGTCAGTAAATTATCTAATTGGTCATAACTGGAAAAAACCCGGCAAATTTATAACTCATGTAAAACGCTTATCAGGGAAATGTCTAGCTATAAAATAACCTTAAATTCAGAACTTACAAGTCATGGTTTTATACAATGGTGTGAGCATTGATATATTTGTACGGTTTGGTTGTTGACTTTGCTTGGGTGCTATATGCAAACATCACGAATTTTAAATGGAGAAAGAGTAAATGGAAAGTTAGCTAAAGGGAACTACTTTTTTTTGCTGGAAAGCTAATGGCGACTACAATCACATGGTTATTATTCTACGCGTCTAGAACACAAATCCTCCACTACTAACTGAGGTTGTGATATGTCTAATCATGTAATTGTTTACATTTGGTTTGGTATCACTGTCATATATGCGGGCAAGTAAAAGTCATCATGTTCTTCTGACGGGGCGGATCCTCAAGTTGCAACGGAAGTCAGGCGCGTCCACATATGTAGGAATGGGAGGATATCTTGATACGTTGTGTCTTGTGTGTCTAGTACTGAGAGCTAGTACCAACACATATCCCTTTAGTTAACTTTCCTCCGCCACCGGAGATGGATAACTAATTTAAAAGTTATGTCAATATATTTTTCAAAATTTATGGGTGCAAATTTTTTTTGAACATTGATGGGTGTAATTTTGAGATGAAGCACAATTTTTGTCCTACTACTCTAAAAACCTTCATTCCCTGAGGCTTAATACCACACAGCTTAATCTCTTATCTCTTCACGCTATCAACATTGCTATATCGTATTACACGAAGGGGGGTTTCGGATGACATGTATTGACCTTTGACTTGACCTGACACAAAACTAACCAGAACCAGATGCCACTAATAAATAAAAATAAAAATCAATAAATTATGTTTTGAAGCAGATGAAATTGTCCAACTGATCAACTTGTGTATATAATTGTCCAAGTATATCTTCATTATTAGAAAGGAGTCGAATGTTCTTAGCACTAGTATTAGTATAGTATGTTTATGTTCATACATAGTTGAGTTTCGTTGTATTAGATGTTGCACTAGGTAAATCGGTTGATATCATCGGTAGGAAGAAACAACAGGTTAGACAAGTAAGCCATCAACCCATGTGTTCTTTTACTGGATCAAATCTAATAGACTGAATGCACTTGCTGCCTACCTAGTGCGCTTTGGCCAATAAACTTACGTACAGAAGACATGCCTATAAGAGAACCAAAAACCCCACTCTCTCTCACCTACTTCAAGTTACACAATCTAGAATGAAGCACACACGCACCCCTACACTCATAAAAGTCTCTCGAGAGAAGACAATGCTCTTAGTTCATTTTTTTCATGTGTGACAGATATGAGCCCTAAGCGTGTGAGGCATCAGGAGATATTAATGTGCAGAGTCACTAAGACTTGGTCCTAAGCAGATTATTTGGTGCAGGCCCATGAATCAATCAAGTGAAAGCATGATATGTGAGTTCTGCAATCAGATTGAATGCAGTGCAAGACTGGCTGGATGTACCCAGAAGATGTAGAGTCGCGCCTTATGTAGTCCATGTAGGTTGATGAGCTTGAAGTGCTGGGCTAACACATGTTTTGCTTTACCAGAGTGTTTAGCCCCTCGAAACATTTCAGATTGCATAGAATGTGGGATTTGATCACCCATATTATCCATGCGTTGTTCAAAAAACTCTAAAAATATTCTAATGTATTTATTTTCATTAGAGATGTAAAATGGTGCAAAACTGTAGAGAAAGCATTGCAAAGTGGGGCTATTTTATTGATGAAGTTTACATGAAGTCGTGCTTTTTGGGGGTTCTTGATGGACAAAGCAGAGTATATCCACCTTCGTCAAAGTCCTTCGATGTGGCCAAACATTATTGGAAATAAGCCATTCATGCTTGTCTAAGCACCCCAAGCCAATAGGATCACAATTTTAATGAGGGGGACAACCAATTGACCTCAGCTTTAAAACATGAACACTGACGGAAATTCAGACGACATGGCTGCAGAAAACGTTGTGTTTGGGAGCAAACCTTTTGTCAAGTGCCACATGCGAGGCATTCCATGGCAGACACGACTTGGGAGCTTCACACAAGACAATTGACGAATTGTTGAAAAGAAACTAGGTGCAGGTGCAGTCTTTGAATGTTGATAATTAATGTCGAGCTCTTGATGTTGCTTAGAACATTTGGCAGTTTTTGAACTGTACTAGATGTTTGTAATCTGAACTCTTAGGTTCTCATTTCAGTAAGGACGACTGGGATCAAGAAAACTCGATGCGGATAGTTGTGTTTGTGCTATGTGAGTTTCTAAAATGAAATCAGGAGCTTTGCTCCTCGTTCTAAAAAAAGAAAGAATCTTGAACGTTAGTCCCAATCACCCCACCTGTGTACAAAGCCTAAGATGTAATGCCTAGGTATACATAAAATTAAAATGTCGGTAAAACACGAACTCGTGGGTCATGCGACATGCATGCTTTCTACCGTTTTCCGTTACCTACTCGAATTGTATGCTGTAGTGATATACACACCCACAGCAACCAACATTTCGTCTCTAATCCTCTATGCAACCTCGTAAAATCAGAGAGCATAGAAGTGCAGCAGGGAAGACTGCCGATACTAGTTTTTTGCTTTTCTCCGGATACCTTTTCAAAAAAATTGAGACCTTAAATTTTAGAGGGAGCACATTTTCTTTGGCATTGCTCGTCGACAAATTGGGACCATATGGCGTGAGCGTCTAGCACATGCCATATGGTCCCAATTTGGAACCATACCGCGATGGCCCAAATAGGGAAGCAACGATGTGCCTGCCCGGGTTGATATGGAGGATCGATTTTCAGATGATCAAGCCATATGGAGATATAGAGGATCGGTTTTGGACGATCCGCCGGAGATCGTATAATTAGTGCTATACAATTTGACCACTTATCTCTTCAAAATAACTTTGATCTATCTAGCGACCTGAAGTGGGAAAAGCTCATGTTCCATCTCTTCTTTTAGGAGCAAAACTATGTTGTTAGAATCCAAAGCATGCTTCCATTTTTTGGTTTCTTCGATGACATGTCTTGATATTCCCAAAGGAATTGAAAAGCAAAATATTCGATAAACTAGGTCTTCCTATAGGAATAATAAATTATGTTGGTACCAGATACAGTTGTCCAGCTAATCTAGGTCTATATGTAAGCATCCAGCTAATCCAAGTATGTATTCATTCCTAGAAAACAAAGTCAAGTATGCTTAGCAATAGAATGATAGAAGCACTCGAGCACACGGACATTCTTTTTATGTATAATAAAAGAAACAGTGACCATGCCGAAAATGGTGTATATAGTATAGTATATCTAGTTGTATAATTTACTACTCCTTCCGTTCGCAAATATAAGATGTTTTAGATATTTCAATATGGACTATATACGGATTGAAATTAATGAACAAACATACTAAAACGTGTCTATATACATCCGATTCAAAAAAAAAGTTAGAACATCTTATATTTGTGAATGGAGGTAGTAAGTTGTCTTCACTGAATCAGATTTTTTTTCCGCTGGAACTGGGTTTGGAGAAACACGTTAAAAATAATCCACCAATGCAACACATGTGTGATCTAGCGCACTGAATGCACTTGCTACCCCACTGGTGTGCGATGGCCTCCCATAAAGAAGGCATCCTACCAGACCAGAGAACCTCAAGTTGTGACTTGTGAGTGAGTAAAGTACGCACACACCATCACACTCTGGTAAGAGTTCTAAAAACAAGACACATCGTTTGGTTTCCAGCATGGGATAGATCGGCATAGGTGTGAGAGGCATCGGGAGTTCTTCATAGGAGAAAGAAATAGATCTTGCTCGTCTATGAACCGTACACTGCAAGATGACGGCAGTCTTTTTTTTTTTTTTTTTTTTTTTTGAAAAGGGGAATATATTAATATCGCGAAGATACCAATTACACCCAGCCTCTGCACCTACTAGATATCGAAGGACATCAAGGATACACACAACCAAGAACAAAATAAAAAAAAGAGAGAAATAGAAAAACAAAGGCCCCGTCAAGGTGCCGAAACCCTCCCAACAACAACGCTCTAACCATCAGACAACATCCGGACCGCAAAAGAGGTTCACCAAAAGCGATACCTCCAAGAAGGAAACAATGCACAAGCGTTGTCGTCGCCCGATCGAAGATCTTGAGTTTTCACCTTGGAGAAAGACCGAGTTCCCAAAACAATGCCTTCAGCAAGGCCATTGCCAGGTACAACCAATGAAGGCCAGACCTTGGGCTTTCACCCTGGAAATCGTGGCTCGGTACTCAAAGGAGCACCACAAAAAATGCAGACCACCTGCGCTGCCGCCCCCTCTTGCCAAGGTCGCTGCTGCAAGTCCTCAATACCAGACACACAGGAGAAACATGTGCCGCTAGTCTTCATCGCAACCAATACACCTCGCCGCCACTACAAGCCTCCGATCAGAGCCACCATGACTTTCTTCACCTCTGTCAGTACCATAGAAATCTATATTTAGACATGTCCCATGGCACCGATAAGCAAGCGAAGCTTCGCGCCACGCCCTCATGAAGCCTCACTGGCTGAATATAAGGGCGTGCACGACCGGATCGATTCCAATCTAGATATCCAGTGGCGTCAAGCGCCAATCATCGGAGACCTTCGAGAGGAAGATCGGAACTCGCCGGCGTCCCGATCAAGCAGGCCAACATCAAGCAGATCGGTGACTGAGCACAAGAAGACCAGCAGGGCCAAACCATCATTATCCAGACCAAGGCAGCAGCCTCCACACCACCAGCCTGCTGCAACGAAGAAGATGATTCAGGCTGCCACTAGATCCTTCCGGCGCCAAGGAGCACACATCAAAGGCCCCAGCCGGCCGCCTGCCCAGCAGCAACCACGGCGGACTCATGGGATCCAGATCGGGCGCGCGTGGCCAGCCCGCTGGACCCAGATCGGGCCCGCGCCACCGCCTCCCTAACGCCACTGCTCTGGCGCGGTGGTCGCGGCCAGCAGCGCGCCGAAGAGCCGCGTCCGCCAAAGCCCAGCGCCGCCGCCGTTGCCATCCACAACACCTTCTCCGCCGCGGTCCAACCTGCGTGCGCGGACGCCATGGTTCGCCGCTCTGACCCACAGCAGGAGCACGCCTCCTCGGCCCTCCGCCTTAGGCTGGACGGGCGCCGCCACCGCCGGCGGCGGCGGCGGCGGCAGCGGCCAAGGAAAAGAGGTAGGGGAGGGCTAGCCTAGGGTTTTTGGGGGCCTCCAGAGTCGCTCGAGCGGGAGCGACCCTGGAGGGCTCGATAGCAGTCTTGTTAAAGCACATGCTGTTAAATGTGCTCTGAATTTCTTGGCTGTGCAATCTGCAAAATGAACCCACCTTCGGTGCAAATCAGGAAGGTCACGCCTTACTTTGCCCTACACGTAGATGAGTTTGGAGTTCTTGACCACCATGTGTCGTGCTTCACAATGGTTGTGGTAGATTGCGGAATTGGTACGCATTCCTGTTTTGTAATAAACACACAAAAAACATTTGAATATATAGAAACCATTAAGAAGTAGCTATTTCATCGCAGAAGTTTGCGTAACAACTTATTTTTGTTGTTTTTGATGAACAAACCAGAGCATGGTGTATCCACCTTAAATTTTCTTTGGCATAGCCAAAACATTGTTCAAAATAAAGTCACTTCTACTTGTCCAAGCGCAAGCCACAAGGATCACAATTGTAATGACCATTCGACATGAATGGTGAGCTATCTCAAAAACAATGAAAAAAGGATCACAATTGTAATGAAAAAACGGCCAATTGAAGCTTTGTATCCTAAACGTTGATGAAAATGCAGCAAAAAAATATCGGCAAAGAATGACGCGTCTGGGAGTAAACCTTTTGTAAAAGAACACGTCAAATCTTTTGTCAAAGGACACGTCTAAGGCTTTCGGAGACGATGATCGACCAATTTCTGGAAAGAGCATGGTGTGGATGCTGTTTACAGTTGATCTTTGTACGGCACTAGATGTTTCTAATCTGAATTTCTCTCCTCTCCGCATCCAATTCCATCCCGTAGTATTTCTCTTGTACAGTTAATCCCGTTGGAGGAGAAGCACGCATCAGCTAATTAAGCTAGCTCGCATTTCTCTTCTCCGTTAGTGGACTTCTTTCCATTTCCTTCCGAGGCCAGGTGAGTTACTACTTCACCGAGTTTGTTTATGCTTCAAATTTATTACTCCGAGTTGATTGAGCACAAATATATGCGGAAGTATACGGTTTAGACATGAACTGACGTACTATATGTTCTTCCAGAATATTTTAAGTTCAGGCCAAATGTACATGGCAGAGCCATCCGGAAGACCAAATGCAAGGGAAAGGCCAACGATATCGCGCCAGGAGCAAAGCATGTCCAAAGCCGCCCATGGACTGTGGCCAAAAGATTCCTGAGCTCCATGATGACGCAGTGCACCACGACCGCCTAGACCGAAAAGACGGCCTACGATTTTCACCTGGAGCCTTGACACAGGAAAGGAACCACAATGATGCCCCCAAGAGGGAAGAGACACCCGCAGGAATCGTCGCCGTCGGCACCGGAGCATAGAGCTTTCGCTGGAAGCCTCACCCGTGCCACACCGAGGTACTAAGGTCGCCAACCCATCCTGAAGGCAGGCCCGCAACCACCAAATTGCGGCCTCCAGATCAATATCTGGGAGTCATGACACCACCAGAACCACCCGCCACCACTCCCCTTGCCATCCACACAGCCCAGGAAGGAGCCGCCATCATTGCAATGCTGCTTGCCAAAGAGCCAGCCGTGCAGTCTCACCTTCTGGGGCCGTCGCCCTGGCGTCCAGTATCCCGCCCCGCCAACCGAAAGGGTGGTTCCTTTCCTGTGTCAACCGACAGTGATACTATTGTCTGGTGCCGTCGCCCTGGGGTGGGGGTGGGAAGGCAACTCCTTCCAACACCCCAAGAACCTCAGATGCAGGGTAGGTCATCATGCCTCCCACCGCGGCGGCCAAATGTGAGTGGATGTGGCTCCACTACAATAGTATCACTATCGTACATACTAGTGTCTGTTTAGGTTCACGTGTAATTGTTTTTCGCTGAATTAGATATTGCGCCAGGCCTATGTCCTTAGATGGAACAAACAACATGATAGATAAAAATATCACACCAACCGAAAGAGTTTTAATTTGCAGAGGATCAAGTCCAACATATCGAATGGGCATTTTTTTTTCTGGAGAGAACAGATTTAATGGCCTGGCAGCCATAAAAATTGGCATGTCTATAAGAGAAACACAAACTCTGTGCTTGCTTGCCTACTTCAAGATGTACAATCGAGTGAAGCACCAAGCACCACCACACTTGCAAAATTTATGTCCAACGTCTGTCGCTCTATGGTTTGCGTATGTGACGGATCAATATCAGCATAGGTGTGTGAGACATCAGGAGTTCTCTTCTAGGCCCTGTTTGTTTAGGCTTATGTTTCACCTTTCGCAACTTTTCTACTTTGAGGCTAAAGCCGAAGCTAAAAGCCCCTATTTAGAAGCTTTTTTGGCTTTTAAGCCAAAGTGGAAAAGCTGCAAAAGCTGAAGTATAAGCCCAACCAAACAAGATGTATTGCAGGAACCGAGAGTTCTCTCGTGTAGATTATTCTGCGCAACAAGATGATCTCGTCATGTTGAAGCACACGAAGTGAATTATGTAGAGGAAGAATAACAGGTCATGTTGAACTGGCATGTGAGCTTTCTTCCTTGAGTTCTTTGTTGTAGGGCTTCTTGCTATGGACACAACCAGACACCTAAAAGTTACTGGATGGGTCGAGCTTCACAACACAGGGCGCCTACGCTACTATTTCCTTACAATTGACTTACCCAAACTTTAGATCATATGGGACTCTAGGGTCCCAACACAGGTGAAACTTTGCGGATGGCTCCTGCACCTAAACCGCCTCAACACGGTAGCAAACCTCTGGCGGACTGTTTGCCAATACATGTTTGTATCCCTTGAGCTTACACCCGTAAGTAGCGATCAAACCAAGGAAATCGATCATACAATCCCAATACCGTGCCATTTTGCATTAATCATTTTGTCAAACGTTTTTATTTAACCTTTTTCTTTAGTTTTACTCCCGTAAGAAACTCTTGTATTATAAGAAAGAACCACTATATCAGTACGGAATTTCTATTGGTGGTGGAAGAACATTAACTAGCTGTCTATTAGCGCTTGTTTGTGATGTCATCGTGCGGATGAAGATTGGAGGCATTTTTTCTGCAGCCCCCATGCCAGGCACATTAGGCATACCATCGCCATACGCCCACCCTCCTAAACGTAGACGCTGCATGCGGTGGTGGCACGTGTGGCGGCACGGCGTGCATGAGGGGCCGACATGGGTGCAACGACTTCTTAGGGTTGTCGTTGTCGGTGCATGGGAGTGGTGGCAAGGTGGTGTGGCACCGTGGGTGTGGGGCTGCAGGTGCAGCCTGATCTGGGTCCTACAAGGCCTATGGCGTGGCTAGGGGCCACGTCGGTGCTCCAGCGATGCGTCTTTGACCGGTCCGGCACCTTACTAGTGAGGTGTGTCGCCTCTGCTCTCGAGGATACCGCGGGAGGATCTCAGCGATGTCAGGGTGGGGGCATTTTGTGCTCCAGCGGCCCAATCTGGGCCGTGCAGGTCTGCTTGTTAGATTATATGGGCCTCAGCCTATTATATCTTGTACCTCAGCCCGGTTAAAAATATGAAATATTAATGACCCATTCAAATTGCATGTCGTGTGTGTATGTTTAGTCTCATACTGGTAGTTGAGTAGAAGAATCACCAACATATCAGGTGGGTTGTTCTACTACTCCTTGTAGCTTGAGAAAAGAGAGCAACAACACATGTGGTCACTCAATCACTCATTTCACGCCATGCAACGTGCCCGCGTCGCGTTTCGTGAATCGAGTTCGACTTCGAGTTAATGTTATGCGCCTTGGTTGGAGAACTAAACTTTTGCATGATAGTGCACCGCCTTGCTCTGGATGTACGTGTCAATACTCGAGCTCATTGTGGACTTTTTTTCTACTTCTATAGAGTTCTTCCACCACACGTCAATTGCATCTTTTCACTCTGCCATGCTCCCCTCTTTGTAGAGACAAACGGGAGCAGAGTGACTACGCAGAACAGAGAACATCCGTAAACATAACACTCTCTCTCTCTCTGTGGTCGAGTTTGTGTTGAGCTGCTTCTCCGGTGACCCCATCGCGTTGACTACGTGCACAGTTGCTCGAGAGAGTAGGCATCTTGAAACCGTCTCCCTTGAGAACTCGCACTGGGTGACGAGCGGTAAGGTTTTTGCGGAGCATCTCGGTGTGACTGCCTTTTTTGATCGACATCTTCCTCGACGCCTGTCTGCTTGCTTCCACTACTTCCTCTATGGCGGACGACCACATCGTCTTCACCACCATGGACAATGACTCTGTTGCACAAGAGCTTCCGGTGAGCTTAAGAGTTTTTAATCTCTATCTGTTGACATGTGTCTTTGGTCCAATTTGTGTACATACTAGATGTTCCTAGTCTATCATATGTGATTTGACATGTCGGTAATCTTGTGATGATGCTAATATGGATTAAGCTTCGGCGAAAACTGTCTAATTTCCTAACAATCCAAAAACCTTATATATTTAGGCAATTTTCGTTGGCTGGCTTTGATGCTGCTCTTAAACGAGCCCGTTTACATGTGCTCACTTCAAGAGATGGCAGACCAAAACATGATGTGGATCACCGCTATGAACGTATAGTAGGTTTCGGCTGGCACCCTGAGTGGACTGCTTACTCCTGAACATGACAAAGTGTTCTCGGAGGCCACTATAATCATTGTGGGTGCCATAAAGTGTGTTGGATGATAGGTAGGTTGATGCATATCTACATATGAGGAATGCCAAAGAACTGTGGGATGCACTTTAATCAAAATTTGGATCGACCGATGTTAGTGGTGAATCGTATGCTATAGAGCAGTTCAATGACTACATAATGGTTGAGAACCGTTCCATGGCCGAACAAGGTCATGAGATACAATAGATGACAAAGGAACTCGAGCTCCTTAAGTATGTGTTGCATGACCAGTGTGTTGCCGGGAGCATTGTTGCTAAGCTTCCTCCTTAATGGAGGAACTTTGCCACTTATCTGAAACACAAGAGACAAGAGTACTATCTGAGAGTCTCATTGGATCTTTGGATGTTGAAGAGAAGGCGAGGGCAAAGGACACACGAGCTAAAGGACCAGGGACATTCTGCTGCAAATATTGTTTAGAAAAATGCCCACAAGTTCTAGGAAAAGAACAAAGTCTTCAAGACTACCAACTTCGCAAAGAAGAAGGGTCAAAAGGGGCAAAACAAGGACAAGGAGAAGGATCCTTGTTGAGTTTGCAGAAGAGATTCAAATAGTGCGGTGAACTGTGTGAAGAACGTGGCAGTCGGAGTCGAGTAGATGAGCTTGGAGGGCAAGGGGAACACATGTCGTGATTTGGCAGCTAGCAACACCACCGCCACAACATGGCTGATTTATCCAAGGACTGGATGAATTTCGACAGTTCACATCATCGGTGTTTGACATCTATTTGAAGGAAACAAATTTTTAATATGTGCCCGTCATGGATAGGTAGCTAATTAAAAGTCTCTCCCAAAAATATCTTGTTGAATCTTCGGAAATATTTAGAGAAGAACATATTGCCCTGAACAAATTTGCTGCCCAATAATGGTGTCCTCATGGTTATTGTGCCCAACTGCCCATCAAGAGCACATATCCTCACTGCATGCTAACCAACGATTTGGGCTTGAGATGGACGTGAGGATTTATCCATTGGGAATGCAAATATACACTACCAGGGAAAACCTTATAGGTGGAGGATTAACAGTAGCGCGGGTCAGAAGTCCGCGCTACTGCTAATTTACAGTAGTGCCTGTGTAAGAAACGTGCTACTGCTATCTATTTAGCAGTAGCGGGGGAGTGCCAGACAATGCTACTGCTAAGTGGGCCCCACAATACCCACCAGGCTAGCTATATTAGCAGCGCGGCCCACTGTACACGCGCTACTGCTAAACCCGTAGCAGTAGCGCGTGTTAAAGGCCCACTGCTGCAACTACTGCGGCACTGTGGCACCTGGTGGGCACCGCTTAGCAGCAGCGCGCGTCCACGGAACAGCGACCCGCGCTGCTGCTAAGGCAACCTAATCTCCCCCCTCGCTCGTCCACTTCCTCACTCTCCCTCACTCACTCGCTCTGCCTCTTCCTCCTCCCGCCGTCGCCGCCGCATTGCTGCCACTGTCCTCGGTAAGCCGCCGCCGCCCTCCTCCCTCCCTCTCCCTCCTGCCTCCCTCCATCCCTCCTCCCTCCTCGTACGGCGGCCCTCCTCCTCTCTCCTTCCTCCCTCTCCCTCCGGCCTCCCCTCCATCCCTCCTCCCTCCTCCCTCCTCGTACGGCCGCCCTCCTCCTCTCTCCTCCCTCCCTCCCTCCCTCCTGCCTCCCTCCATCCCTCCTCTCTCTGTTCTTGTAGAATGTAGGTTTTTTTATGTTTTTTGAATACAGTAGAATGTAGATTATTTGAATGGAATAGAAAATTAGAAATTTTTCAGTAAATGTAGGTCTTTTGAATAGAATAGAAAATTAGTAAATGTAGAATAGAATAGAAAATTAGATTTTTTTTAGTAAATGTAGGTCTTTTGAATAGAATAGAAAATTAGTAAATATAGAATAGAATAGAAAATTAGAAAATTTTCAGTAAAATATAAAAATGTTGTATACAAGAATGTTAACAGTGAATGGTGTTGCTCATACAATTTTTATGAATAGAAAATATTTTAGGTATCGAATAAAATATAAAAATGTTGTTGCCAATTATATTGATGATCTAAATTTTTCACTCGGTGGATTATGCAGGATTTCTCGTGTCGCGTCTCCCTCTCCCGCTCGGCCCCGTTCCGCCCACCGTGAGCACCTCCCTCTCCTCTCTGTTTAGTTTTAGGTTTAGTTTTTTGTAATATATATGTAGATGGATGTATGTTTGCTAGATGGATGATTAGATGGATGGATGCATGGATGAATTATTGATTGTTGCACTTTTGTTTCATTTTAAAAAAAGCCGACAAAAATGGATGCATTTTGCAGGGAACACCTCCGAGTGGCCTATGTTTTGCCGGAATGTTGATTCATTTCCGTTCCGGCAAATTCAGGCGCTCGATATGTCCTATTTTAGCAAAGGTCATGCCGAAATTTTTCGTGAATTTTGGCATGACTTGTGCTAGAAAGTAGGAAATATCGAGTGCCCATGATTTGCCTGAACGAGAATTAATCGACATTCCGGCAGAACATAGGCCATTTTTTATGTCATTGCTCCATATATGTAACGGGTTGACTTTCAGTCTGTCGATGCTCCTTGAGTGACTTTAAGTCTGTTCTTGAAGGAAGGAAGGATGCCGGCTGTTGTCGTGGGGGTCGTTTCCTCTCCTTCTTCTCGTGATATACCTTGGTAATGCACGAGAGAAGGAGGGGAAGCGATCATCACCGACGGTCGAAATATCAGAGAGGAAGAATCCCGACTGTTGTCGTGGGGGTCGCTTCTCCTTCGTTCCCGTGTGTTAGACATTTTGGTGTAATGCACTCGGGAACGAATGGAGGAGCGACCATCACCGACGGTCGCAATATCAGAGAGGGAGTGCCCACCATATACACCACGTGAGATGAGAGTGTAGCAAGGAAGACTCGATGGACCGAAAGTCAACCCGTGCTGAATAGTGATCTGTGTGTTGAGTTTCCTGGGAATTGCCGTCGATCGATATTTAATCTTTGAATTATGAACATATAGGAAATGTCTGACGACGATAGGATCCCAGAGTGCGACTACTGCGGCGACGACCGGGGTCTGTGCGACAGGTATCCTCACCTGGAAGACGGTCGGCGCTTCACTATTAAGCTCGACGAGACCTTCGATGTTTGTACGGTACGCAACGACGACAAGTCTTTTTTCGTAATTAAGCATGACTTCTGCTTCTTTGCTTCAACGTGTAATTTTCATTTTTTACCATTCTACTAGTGCATCCCCTGCCATGCAAGACGTTATGTCTTGGAGAAGCTGGATTTCGAATATCATGAGAATAAGGAGACAAAGAGAGTTATCCTCAGGACCCAACATGGTTACGCTTCTGCCGTAAAGCTATACAATGCAGTGACCTACTCCCATTTTGGTTGCTCGAATTGGAATGCACTATGCAAGGCGTATGGATTTCAGGAGGGTATGCATGTCACCTTTGATATTCGTCCTGAAGATGACATCGAAGATAATATCGACATTTGGGTCAATGTTGATACGCTTCCAGTTCTACCTCTATGTAAGTTTCTCAAACATATTTATTAAGTAATTTATATTGTTTATTTAAAAATAGTTGACAGCTTCTTTCCATTGACAGCTTATTTCCATTCTTCAAAGTATCTGCGGGACGTAGTCGACAAAACCTACTATAGTTATGGGTCTGAACTAACTTGCGAGGAGATAAATCATTTTGTTTCATGGATTAATGATGTTGAGACTTTTAAGACGAATCATCATATTCCTCCGAGTTATGATAAATACGTGCCACTAGTCCACGAGTTGAACTACAGTAACATCCATCGAGATATCATGGTAAGATTTTTGCTAAGTATGTTATTATGATGTTCTTCTTAAGCTAAACTACATTTTGCTAAGTATGTTATTATGATGTTCTTAAACAGAAACTCCCGGCGGATTGTGTACCTCGTGTTATGGATATAAAAGGTGTCATGAACATTATTAGCTTACGGCCAAGTTGGCCTACGTGCCAACGCAGTGAATACACGATTTCTCCAAGAGATGAAGTCCTCACAATCCAAGACTGGAGAAAAGTTCTCAATGATCATAGGGAACTACTTGGGGGCAACATGAAGCGCAGCCCACAAATGAGAGACAGGTTGATCTGTATTCTCCATAATGGAGATTCAGGGTTTTACCTGTTTTATGCTATTTTACCTTCGAAAGAGTAGCAGGTCTTAGGTAGTACGTACTCATCATGTGCTAAGAACAATTAGCTAGTTGTGGTTATGACTATGATGATGATGATGAGTTGTTATCATGATGATGATGATGATGAGTTATGTGCTACACATTGTGCTAGAATGATGAGCTAGTTCTTATAAGACTATGATAATGAGTTGTTATCATGATGATGATGATGAGTTATGTGCTACATTGTACTAGAATGATGAGCTAGTTCTTATATGACTATGATGATGAGTTGTTATTATGATGATGATGATGTATGAGTTCTTATATGAATATGATGATGATGATGATGATGAGTTATTATGATCATGATGAGTTATTATATCATTGGGTGGAAGAAACATGGATTAGATTCATGTGGATGGATCCAAAGTGACCAAAAGATGGATTAGTAGGATAATTTAATCCGTGTTTCTTCCACCCAATGATATAATAACTCATCATGATCATAATGATATAAGAATCTCTTAATTGCTACTATATCAAAATTTGTATAACGGTGTATAAATACAGTATAAAATAAAAGAAATGAAATACAGATGAATAGTAGTAGCGCGGGGAAAAGCCCACGCTGCTACTACTTATCAGTAGCGCCGGTACATAAGGGCGCTACTGCTAACTAAATTAGTAGTAGCGAGGGTGTACCCAGCGCTACGGCTAAAGTTTAGCTGTAGCGCCCTAGCAGTAGCGCGTGCACCCGCGCTACTGATAGGGAAAAAACCCGCGCTACTACTAGGGTTTTCCCTAGTAGTGATAGGCCCCAGCATCTATAGCATTTCCTTCATATATATATGCATGTGTAGGTTCATATGTAATTGGTCTTTCAATGAATCAAATTTTACACTAGGCCTATGTCCTTGGTTGGAAGAAACAACACGACAGAAAAAACATTCCACCAACCAAATATGTTTTGGCTTGCAGTGTATCAAGTACAATAAACCTAATGGACACTTTCCTTTGTAGAGAACAGATTTAATGGCCATGTTGCATCCATTACAAATGGCGTGCCTATAAGAGAACCGCAAAGTCAGTGCTTGCTCACCTACTTCAAGGTGTAGAGTGAAGCATGCAAGTACCACCACACTCGCAAAGTTACTGTCCAATGCATGTTGTTCCATGTTTTGCGCATGCGACACATCAACATCAGCATAGGTGTGTGAGACATCAGGAGCACTTAATATGCTGGGGGAACAGGGAGGTATCTCACGCAGACTATTCTGTGCAAGACCAAGTACCGGGCGTGTTGAAGCATGTGATGTGAATCTGTATGATGATCCTTGTCAGTGCAGCTGTGCAAGAGGAATAGCACGACGGGTTCAATCCGGGCAGAGAGGAAGCTGAGTTCGATGTCTCACGTCACATGATACTTTCTCCTAACCAAATTGAAGCGTAATCTTGTAGATCAGGAAACACTGCGTTAGTTAGCCCACGTGTATGTTACTAGTGCATCAAGAAGCTATTGAAATGCATGTGGTAGAACATGTGATTTGATAACTGATAAGTGCTCATTTATTGTTTTTCCTTTAGAAAACACTACAAAAATATTTTAATGTATTTTCGTTATACAGAGCACTGAAAAGGTTACAATCTATATAGATAAAAAGCAAAAATTAATGCAAGATGTGGCCATTTTATTGGTGAGGTTTTCATAAGCTCCTTGCTTTTTTACTATGGTCAAACATTCTTGACAATAATGAAAGTCCTTCATGCTTGTCCAAGTGCTTCACGTCACAAGGATTGCATTTTTTTTGTGAAGGGAACAACCAAGTGCAGCTTTTTTGTCATGAAAAAACAACAATGCGGCCTTAAATTATAAACACTAGCAATCGCAAGGATCCATGCACCCTGGGTACTCCCAATCTATCTAAAAGGAACCAAAATAATTATGAAAAGGAATTTATAACATTAATGCCATGCAACTATTGTGTCACAGAACTTTAAATCCGAACTCAATTTATAGTTCGAGAAACAATACAAAAACATAAAAAGAACACTAATAGTTAATGGGTCATATCCTTGGCCCAAACCGAATTATGTTTGTCTTTTCATTTCTACATGTTGTTTCAAGTCTGTAGTTGATTTTTTTTAAATGATCAGTATATGTTGTGTACATGTCACAAGTAAATTTATAATGTTTCACGATATTTAGGTATAGGTTTCAGAACAAAGAAGTGCTCCAAGCCAGGGAGTCCCAAGCAGGTATCTAGAGGCTAGCACTATGATGAATTTGTGAAAATTCTGCCATAGCGGCATAATACGTCATGGTGCATGTAAGGACAAAATTGGACAGAAATTTGAGGGGTGCTATCAATCTCTAGTGATAAAAAAAGAGTTATTAATCGGCGTTCGATGGAACCTTTTGCACTGAATGCCGACTCCATCATCTCTCTTGAAATAGGCTTTTGCCCCGCTTTATAGATAAAGCAAACATCCATACAACCAGGTACCAAGACACAAGCAAATACGACGGCCGGAGCAACAGCACAATCACGCCCAGAAAACCGAAAAGAAATGGCCAAAAAAGCCACCAAGTGGCAAGCTAAAAGGCGGCCCTATTAAGAAGTGAAGAAGCCAGTCGACGCGCGGCAGCCGTAAGTGCCTCCAACATGCACCCAAGTCGGTCGCGGTCCCACTACCTAGAAAGCGGGTGCCACTACTGCAAGAAAGCAAGGAGTTTGAAGAACGAGATGCCTGTCGCGGGAAGATCCGCTCAATCACCATTTTATTACGAGTCGTCCACAATGTCCATGACATCGCCGCAAAGATGAGCCAAAATAAGCGGTGATTGCGTCCGGACTGAGTAGCTCTGGTCTCAAGAAACTCCGCAAGGTCCAGGGCCGCCCAGTCGGACCCTAGCGCCTCGCGAATGAAGCTCCATAAGGCCCGCGCCGCCATGCATGAGAACAAGATGTGAGTCCCAGTCTCCGAGACAACGCATAGGGGGCACAAGCCATTACCCGGGCCATTCCGCTTGAGCACTTCCGTCCCAGAGGGAAGGCGGTCACGCAGAAGCTGCCACACAAAGATCTTGATCTTCAGAGGCAAAGGGGCCTTCCACAGCGGGGAAAGCCACGAAAGCGTCGGCGAACGACATAGTGCCAGATATGTCAAACTGATGGAGAACTCACCCGAGGGTGAGAGACTCTAAGACACGGTGTCTGGGGATTCCGTCAACACCGGCGGGAGGGCTGCCCGCAATCTAGCCCACTCAACAGTTTCCTCCTGCCCAAATGAGCGACGGAACAGGATGTTCCACTGCCCATCCTGAATGGCCGCGGAAACCAGGACCCTCGGGTCAGCGCAGATAGCAAAAAAACTCAGGAAACCCACCCTAAGAGTACGCCCCCAACCCATGGATCCAGCCAAAAATGGGTCCCGGCCGCAGTACCTATAAAGAGGGAGACCCCAAGACGGATCTCCTCCTTGATCTTCTGGATGGATTTCTAGAACTGGGAGCCATCCGGGTGAGAACAAGCCAGGAGAGGGTCGCCTCTAAGATATTTCGCCTGTAGGAGCTGTAGCCACAAACCACCCTCTCCCCTCAAGATCCGCAAACCCAATGCAACATGAGGGCAACGTTCATGCGACGCCAGGCAATAATACCTAGTCCACCCCGGTCCTTAGGCATGCAGATGTCTGCCCACTTGACCATGTGGTACTTCTGGCGACCGTCCGCCGCCTGCCAGACGAACCTAGACAAGTCCTTATCATAGGAGCTATGGATAGATGCATGTTTCCTGCGTGTATATTTACTCAGTCTCTCTCTCTCTCTCTCTCTCTCTCTCTCTCTCTTCTTTGCATTATGAACTTGAGGTCATCCAATTCTGATGAGTTGAAGGTGGTCAAGCAAGGCGATGTCGGCAGGTGGCATTTAATTCACGCCGGCGGCATGGTGCTCGTGGCCTTGAAACCTAAAGGCTCGGATGGGATATCCAAGAGCTTGGCGGTTTTACAGGAGAGCGCATGTGCGCAAGGAATGCGAAGAGATAAACTGAGCACGGGGAACCGGTGCGAAGAAGGCGGCAGCCGGAGTCGAGTAGATAGCGCAGTTCGGACGGCGTGGCCAATGATTTGAGTTCCTTCTTGCGGGGGAGAGGTGTTGGTTCGATTCAGGGTGGCTCCGTTCAGTGGACGAGATGGAGGCAAGGGAGAGAGGACAAAGAGGGAAGATGGTGCGTCTGTTTCTATGCAACAATAGCTGTCCAATCCTATATACCTAAAAAGTTCATCCCCACTATCTTACTAGGAGAACGCCCGTGCGTTGCTACGGGCTACAATGCATATAAATGAATAAAAAAATGATTAAGATCGTCTCCAAGATCAAAGCTCATTTATATCTATCCCTCATACGTTTGGGCGTGTTCGGACATCAAACGGGTGCCCAACGGGCTCCCAAAATCCAACCATCCGAATAGTCCGGGCTCCCCCAAATCTAGCCCATATGTGGGGAGAAATGTGGTTGTACGGACTATCCGGCATGTTATCTCCAACTCGCGGTCCCATAAAAACCCCACCTCACGACACACCCTTCTCATTTCGTGCTGCACCCTTCCCTCCATCGCACGCACATGCCTGATTCGTGGCACAAATTTATGTATCCGTTAGAGAAGAGCAAAAAAAATAAAACCCCCATCACTTTTTGTCTCCTATACCTAAAACTGCTTTGAGCTCACCAAATTTACCAATTATATTCTCCAATAAACCAAATGAAAGAGATGGCATATCAAGTTTTGGGTTTCCCTTCAACAAAAGTTGGAGCCTGAGCTAAATACGAGAACCTAAAGAGATAACATTTAAAATGTTCAAAGGTACTGGAAAAACCATCTAAAATCTAATAAACAAAAATCTAGCTGAAATATAGATATTTGATTAATATTGCACGGATACAACCAGCGTTGCGACGGGAATTTTTTTGTACAAACTCAATTGTTCTAATCAGAAATGTTTATTGAACTTGACATAATATGGTCTTCATTCACAGTGACAAGTATTCACTCTCACCCACTTCTTCTTAGAGCAAAAGGCCCCAACCCAGTTCCTCCTACAAAATGAGACCAGGTGTGGCAATGATACCCTTTATAGCCCCTAACAGGGCAACAATGCGATGTGAAAGAACTAAAAATAAAATGCTAAAAGCATGATTTACTAAGGATAACCGTTCATATACCTAAACAGAGTTCGTTGGTGTCGGCGCCTGATGATTCACGACCGAAGTGACAAGGCACGAAGGAATAGCAGAATAGACAATTAGGAATTGTAGCGTCAAAAGAAATCGGAGCGATTCGAAATGAAACAAGCGCTCAATGAAACTAAGGCAGCACGATGTCCAGGAATCGCGGGCCATCTAGGTGCCCTTCTTTTCCTTTTAAGCAGGAGGAGCGGATGTGTGCACAATGACGTAATGTGCCTAGCAGCTAGGTGGACATGCTAATGTGGGCCATGGGCTAATGAATGTTAAGACTGAAAGATTATCATCAATTGTGCACTACATATCTGATCTTGACAATGCAACATGACCAGGACTCATGTTTATTACAACAAACAGAACATAAAATTAAGAATTGTGGGGTTGTTTGGCTGGAGGGACGTTACTTAGGGAGGGGTGGTGGGGGTGGATTATGAGTTTGAGGGTTGAACTCCCATCGTTTTAGAAATTTTAAATACCTTGGCACTTCATGATGATTCGTCATAGGATGCATTTCAAGATATAAATCAGCCACTCACAATTTTTGTCTGTCTTACCAAACATGGAAGTGAAACTAAAACCAGAATTCACATGCCTAATCCCACCATGATCGCCCACCGTGTCCCAATTGATGCCAAAGCCAAACAAACCAGGGAAGATATCTAGAACAATGCAATGTTGGACAAAAACTATCTTACATGAATAGTCCATTGTCATTCTCTAACAGCTAGCTTCTGGTTAGGATCACCAAATGTACGACCGGAGAACCAAACTACTAAGATCAATGCAAAGAGAAACTAAGCATTTGAAAAGTAGGCAATGATAAAAATAATAACTTAGAACTTCATCAGTTGTTGACACCATATAACAAGTAAAAACACAAAAGATATGTGACTGCTAATTACTCAATAGATGTATTATGGAAGCTCAAGTTCCCTCTGTAATACCTGCAATGTTAGGAGTCATCTTAGCCCAAATAGGCATCATGGCCTTCTCATTTATCCAACCAGAAACCTCCTTTAACAAGGCATGGTCCTGTCCAACGGTGGCATATTTTTCGCTCGGGCATGCCATGTTGGCATGAGAAATAATCTCAAGAACATCCTATTGAACCAAAAATGTTGCCGTTCCAGATTACTCAACGCATTCAATAATCTCATGCCATGCAGCTTTGTTGCATCCTATGCAAATATTCTCTCTTCAGTTGCTAGAACTCATTAAGAGTTGTCTCGAGTGTCCGATCACTGATATGTTCAATGTTCTGCCTTCAAATGATAGGACTCCTGGTAGCTCCATTAGTTTCTCTGCGCCCTGAACCGAGCATATAGCAAGGAGTTAGGTTAATAAAATTTGCAGCATCCAAGGACACCTACCAGCCATAATTTAAACCAAACAGTTAGCCATAATGTCACATTACAAAAGACAGACCATTGTGTGACGTTGGTAAAACTGATGACTGTGTAGGTCCAATGCAGAGTGGTATCAGCGATGGTTATTGGCAATCTTGTGCAGAATGGGACCAATGATGATCAATGACTTAACCGAAAATGATGCCTCAAAATGTGTGCCAGCACATCTAAAAAATATGTAAACTGCAAAGATGACACGTCCTGGTTTTTTTTTTGAGGACCATGGAGTAGATTACACCATGGTAGGATTACATTCGTCCAACATAACTTGTCTGGCATTCACGTGGACGTCAGCAATCAACAGGTGGTCTCCCCAGTCTCTAGCCGTGACAGCAATTTCATGAGCGAGTTTGTTTCTTTGGCGAGAAACAACCTTGATCTCGATGGAGGAGAAACCAGCCGATTTTCTCCTGATGTCTGATATCATGGCAAAGCATGCAGACCTGCTCGTTCCGTCCTGCGTCAGTTCACGAGCAACGGCAGCGCAATCCATCTCAAGAATGAGGTGCCCGGAGTAGAAGTTCGACAGTTCCGAGAGTGCCATTGAGACCGCAGAGGCTTCCGCCTCTTCTACTGATGAGCATTGGGGCAGGCGGCGGCCGACAGAGATATAAACAAATCCCCGAGAATCACGGGCTACCGCACCGCCCCAGGCCTCCCCTGTCTCCTGGTGAAAGGCGGCGTCAGAGTTCAGCTTCGCGACGCCGGCCGCAGGTGCAGACCAATGATTGGGGGCCAATTGGATTGGTCTGCAAGGCTTTGGACAGTGCAGCGACAGAGGTTTTTTACTCCCGGGCATACTTTCGGCATGCAGGGCCTGCTCCAGGTCTTTTTCAAATCTGAGAAGGAACTGCACCGAGTTTGACACTGTCTCCTTCCCATCACCATGCACAACATTATTTCTGAGATGCCAAGCTTGCCAGAGGATCAGTAGGGTGCGATTCTGAGTCGCTTCAGAATGTGAGAGCAACAACATCTGAAGCCAAAGGTCTCCGGTAAAACAGAAATCCTTTTCCTTTGGAATCTCCCATCTGGACCTCATAGCCATTCTCAACGCCCTGCTTCTGGTACAATCGATGACGGCGTGGTGTTCATCCTCTGGAGCCATGCCACAAATGGAGCATGTATTATCCTTAGCTATGGTTCTCCGAAACGCATTGTGTTTAGTTGTGAGGGAATTTGTGGCCACTCTCCATGCAAATATTTTTACCTTTTCGGGTACTTTTGCTTTCCAGATCACGTCCCAAATGCTCCGATCTCCCAGTTCACTAGTGGAATTTGATGGCAACGCGTTATCATTTCTCTTCAGGGAGTCGGCCAGCTTGTATGCACTCTTGACAGTAAAAACTCCGGACTTTTCATAATGCCAGGCCACACAGTCGTCCTCATCACCAGTGGGGATTTTTATTTTGCATATCTCATCGGCATCATATGGGTAGAAGATTTGTTTTACCAACTCCGTGTTCCACTCCTTAGTATCCAAATTTATTAGTTGGTTAACCCATCTTAGCCTTGATCTTCTTTTCAAAGTGGCCACCTTCAAACCTTCGTTCCTAGGGATCCATTGGTCCCTTGAAATTTGGATTCTTCTACCGTTGCCAACACGCCAAATCAGTCCTTTCTTTAGTAACTCAAGTCCGAATTCAATTCCTCTCCATGATGGGGAGGCATCCGAAGAGAACACCGTATCGAGCAGGCTTCCGTTTGGGTAGTATTTGGATTTTAGGACTCTCGCACAAAGGCTCTCCGGATTTTGAATCAATCTCCAACTTTGCCTAGCAAGTAGAGCTTGGTTGAAACAGTGCATATCACGGAACCCAATTCCACCATTCCTCTTGGGCATTGTCATATTCTCCCAAGACATCCAATGGACCTTACGATGATCATCTTTGTCACCCCACCAGAAATCCCTAATGACTTTCTCATAGCTCTCACAAAAGCTCTGGTTGAGCTTGAAAACTCCCATGACATAAGTGGGGAGAGCTTGCGCAACTGATTTGACATGTACTTCCTTTGCCGCTTGAGACATGAATCTCTCATTCCAATTGTTACACCTCTTGCCAAATCTGTCCATAATGGGTTGGAAGGTCCCGTTTTTCATTCTTCCATCCGGTGTAGGTAGACCCAGATATTTGCTTTCAAAAGACGATGACTCCACTCCCAGGTTATTCTTAATATCATCCCTTAACTGGGCCGGGCAAGCTTCGCTAAACAAAATCGAGCATTTACTCTGGCTCAACAGTTGGCCTGTTCCTCTCTGAAACAAACTCAGAACATCTCGGATTTTGGTTGCTTGGTCTATAGAGGCCTTAAAGAAAAGGAGGCTATCATCGGCGAAGAGTAGATTTGAGATACCTGGACTCCCCCTAGCAACTTTGATCGGTGAAATGGTGCCCCCCTCGACCTCTTTCTTGAGAAGTGAAGAAAGACCATCAGCCACAAATAAGAATAAGTACGGGCTCAAGGGGTCGCCTTGCCGAAGGCCCCTGGTGGGGGTGCAGGCCTCCAACAACTCTCCATTGCACTTAACTGAGAATCTCACTGAGCTGACACAGATCATCACCCACTTTATCCATTTCTGATCAAAGCCCATCCTCTGCAAAACCCCTTCGAGAAAGCGCCAGTCCACCCTGTCATAGGCCTTAGCCAAATCAAGCTTATACGCACAGTGAGTGTCTCTTTGATTTTTACTATGTTGAATTTTGTGGAAGCACTCAAAAGCAATTATCGCATTATCCGTGATCATTCTACCAGGGATGAAAGCACTCTGCGTTTCTGAAATGAGATCATCAAGAAAAGGTCTCAGTCGATTCACCAGAAGCTTCGAGATAACCTTGTAAATGACATTGCAAAGACTGATTGGGCGGTAGTCTTTTATGCACTAGGGGTTGTTTCCTTTGGGGATTAAGACAATAGTTGTTTCATTGACACCATCCGGCATAACCCCATTATCAAAAAAATTCTTTACTGCCCTCACAACTTCCTCTTTAAGGACTGCCCAATTCCGTTGGAAAAAACGCGTAGGGAAGCCGTCTGGTCCCGGGGCTTTAAGTGGACCAATTTGAAATAGGGCGTCGCCTACCTCCTCGTCCGAGACCGGCTTGGTGAGGGCCTCGTTCATATGGGCATCCACAGTACTCGGAAACAAATGGAGCAGCTCATGGGGGACTACATCGTCGTCCCGCTTATAGAGTTCTTTGAAAAAACTGTTTATCTCCTCATGCATATCTGCTGTGGTCTCAGTCCAACTCCCATCTGCTCTTCTTAGTTTCAAAATTCTGTTCTTCTTTTTCCTCCACGTAGCTTTCCTATGGAAAAATTCGGTGTTTTTATCCCCTTCGCGCAGCCAAACAATCCTAGATCTCTGTTTCCATATTATTTCCTCACGCAACAGCCACTCATCAAGTTCAGTCTCTGTTTTCCTTACTTTTGCTTCAGAATCGGGTGACACAGGCAACATCCTATATCTTTTCAGATTTTCTCGCAGGGTTTTTATTCTGTTCTGGACCGAGTTGAACTCATTTTGTGCCCAAGTGCTCAACACGCTCTGCATATCTCTTAGTTTCACAGTGATGTCTGCCAGAGAAGTGCTATTACCACCCTTTTCCCAAGACCTAGTGATCACTTCAGTGAGCTCTTCTTCCCGTTCCCACATAGCTTCATATCTGAAAAGTTTCTTAACCGGTCTCCATTCCTTTCTAGAGCCAAACCGCAGCAGTAAGGGAACGTGATCTGATCTAGATGAAACAATATGCTCCACCGTCGCCTCTCTAAACAATTTTGACCATTCTGGAGATGCAACCCCTCGGTCTAGACGCGCTTTGACACGTCCTGGTTTTAGCTTGCAACGGGAGAAAAATATCACATGTCCCTAGTCCAATAAGCAACCCATTTTAAAAATAGTAGCTAGTCCATAGTTATTTAGTCAAATACTAACTGGCTAATTCCTCTGCAAAGAAATTAACAGGTTAATTGTTCATATCTTGTTAATAATTCTGACCTACAAAGAAAAAAATGTTGCTCTTGTTTTCATCACGAAGTTACGTACCGGTACAAAGCACCCCTATGCATGTCCCAAAAGAACAATGCCATGTGGCGACCTGGAAAATAACATGCGCCACAATGTAATTTACTTAATTAAGCACACAAGTCATCATGGCATCAAAGAGAAGGTAGGAGAGATTTTTAGTTGATCTGCATCAGTACAGCTACACTAACAAGTAGCAACAGCGAGGTATTTCAGCATTTCGGTGGCATTTCGGTTGGTACCTTGAAGAAGGCCTTGCTCTTGACCTGGTGCTCCAATGCGTCTTTCATGGACTGAAAGAAACAAGAAGCCCACGATGAAAACACCCAGCAACACACAACTATTAAAGGGCCTATGGATTGATTCACAAAAGAGCAAATGTTGGACGTACCTTGTTTCCATGAGGGCCCTGCCGAATCAGCAAATATCCGACGTACTGCAGGAGAGGCGAACTCTGGCTGAGCGCACCGCTGAGCACCATCTCCTCCATTGTCTCCATGAGGGCCCTGCCGAATCAGAATTCTTGCAGTATCTCCAACCATGAGAATTCAACAGAAGCTGTGATACAGATTCATCAACATCAAACTGAGTGGTCGAGGATTCGACATGTCATGATGATTTTTTTTATGGACATCATGATGATAATTATATTTTGAACCAAATACCCGCAATTATAAGAAAATTCCACCATGTTTAATAGAACAAATAAACAACTTTCAAAAATTTCTCAAAACTGTGGTTAATTAAATTCTGGGCATATGCTACCCCAACTAAATTCTATGGCCAAATACAAGTACAGAATTGATGAAACAAATTAATTCCTACATTTCACCACTAAACAAATCACAATTAGTCACACTGATCACACTCATACCCCTCGGTAGCTATCCAAACTGAATCCCCGGTCAGTTAATCACTAGAATTTACCAATTAAGAATTCAAAACACACTCATGCTCGCATTACTATATGTTTGACGTGTAATAATAGTCATGCCAAGACTTGGAATTTGCAGAGTAACATATTTTCCTTCTCGCCTCCATACACACTCTTTTTTTTGACCGGAGCGGCAGGTGCTCTGCCTTTTCATTTAAGCAAGGGGGAAAAACTTTACAATAGTAGCTAGGCTACCAGGAAAGGGCGAAAAGAGAAAAGCAAAAAGAGTCCAGTGCAGCAACGCATGCCTGGCTGTACAATTCAGCAGAAAGCCTACTTCTCCCATGCCTCCTCCCAGAGGCTGATCTCATCGGTTATCTTCGTACACAGCTGCATTGGATTCATCAGCTTGTTTTGGAAAACTCTACGATTTCTCTCATTCCAAAGGTTCCAGGCCACGTAAGCTGAGAAGGTGCAGTCGTCAGTGCCTTCTCCTTTTTTCCTAAGAGGAAAAATCGCCTCCCACCAGGTCTCAACAGAGGCCGTGTGCAATGCCGCCCGACATGCCATTGGTCTCCCGCTTTGGAATGTAGTCCAGACTTGCTTGGCAAAAGGACAGCCAAAGATCAAGTGGTGGGCCGACTCGATCACTTGGTCGCAAGTAGAGCAGGTGTCAAGATGATCCCAGCCTCTTATACGCAGTCGATCCGCTGTCCAAAGTCTATTCTGTAGCAGCGTCCAGACAAAGAATTTGATCTTGGCTTCCGCTCGGAATTTCCAAGCAGCCGCAAGGTGTGGCATTGGGATCCGGGTGCAGAAGTGTGTGTTGTAAGCATACTTTGCAGAGTAAACACCGTTTGCATTGGGTGTCCAGGTAATCGTGTCCGGCTCTGAGGAGAGCTGGATGGGCTGAATGCACGTCCACAAGGCTACGAACGAGTCCAGCAGAGCAGCAGAGTTCATTTGTCGCAGCCCTCTCATCCAGCTACCATTAGTAATAGCATCGGCCACAGTCGTCGTCTTGGCTCTCGAGAGGGAAAACAGAAGCGGGTAGCAATCCTTAGGAGCCATGCCATACAACCAGCGATCAGACCAAAACAAAGCCTGTTTGCCATCGCCAATTGAGATCTGTGTACAGACTTGGAACAGCTATCGATCAATGGCGTCACAGGGGATAGTCGTGCCCTTCCATGGCCTTGGGCTGGAATCCCATTCATACCACGCCCATCTCAGTCTTAGAGCCCTGCTGTATGCATGTATATCTTTTATGCCCAAGCCTCCAACGTCCTTTGGGGCACATAAGCGCTGCCAGTTCACCAGACACTTCCCACCATGAGCTTCCTCCTCCACGTTCCAAAGAAAATTTCTTCTCAGCCTGTCAAACTTCTTTACAACCTATTTATGTGGCGCAGAGGAGGTGAGGAAAAAGGTGGCAGTTGCCGTGAGCGTTGAGTTGATTAGCTGCAACCTCCCAGTCCTGTTCATGAGTTTGCCTTTCCAAATTTTGAGCCTCGCAGCACCCTTATCAATCAGTGGTTGCATGTCAATACGCCTAAGCTTGCGAGTTGAGAGCGGAAGCCCTAGATATTGGCAAGGGAAACTGCCCAAAGACCCACCAAACCCCTCAAGCATGGTTGCAATGTCAATTTGCTGGCACTGGATCGGGTAGGCCACACACTTGTCCTCATTAATCCTCAGACCCGATGCATTACCAAAAGCCAGGAGGATACGGTGAAGGGCAACAACCTCCTCATGCACAGGGTTGACGAACAGGGCCGCGTCATCGGCGTAGAAGCTAGCTCTTAGTGCAGCCGCCCTGGTCGGCAAGGGCGAAAGGATGCTCGAGGCCGTTGCCCTTTCCAGAATTTTTTGGAGGGGGTCCATTGCAAGAATAAAGAGCATCGGCGATAAGGGATCCCCCTGACGCAGCCCACACTGATGCTCAAAAGGAGGTCCAGGCTTGCCATTTAGAAGCACTCGGGAGGTGGATGACGCAAGCATAATGGAAATCATGTCTCTCCATCGAGGCCCGAAACCATAGTGCTGAAGGACCTGAAGCAAGTATGACCAGCTGACGGAATCAAACGCCTTAGTGATATCAAGCTTGAGAAATAGCATGGGGCACTTCTTCTTGTGTGCATCTTTGATCACATTCTGGACATAAAGAAAGTTGTCATGTATAGATCGTCCTTTGATGAATGCGCTTTGGCTGTGAGCAATCAACTTCTTGAGCTCAGGCCCCAATCTGTTGGCCAAGATCTTGCAGAAAATCTTGGCCACACTGTGCATAAGGCTTATCGGTCGGTAGTCAGAGGCCGTGATTGCTCCATTCTTCTTAGGGATCAGAATGATATTGGCTCCATTTAACAATTTCCATTGGTTGCCACGCAGACATGAAAATTGGGTGATTGCTTGAAAGAGGTCATCTTCAATAGTTGCCCAAAAGCGCTTGAAGAAAGCACCAATATATCCATCAGGCCATGGTGCCTTTTCATCGTGCAGGCCCCAGACCGCAGTCTTCACTTCATCTCTGGTAATATCCGCATCAAGGTGTTGAAGATTGAACGAAGGTAGCTGCAAGGCACTCCAGTTCAGATTAGGCCGTCCAGGTGTTTTCTTTCCCATAAGCTCACGGAAGTGATTTAGCAGAATTTGTTCTTTGGTGGCATGGTCAGAGACATCTCCTGTTGGTCCTCTTAAAGATGAAATATAGTTCTTTCTCCTACGGCCATTGGCCCGTAGGTGGAAAAGACGCGTGTTTGCATCGCCCACTCTAAGCCAAAGTAATCTTGATCTCTGACGCCATCGCATCCGTTTAGTTGCAGCAATGCCCAGCAGCCTAGCCTTGAGCAGGCGTCTTAATTTCCACTCATTCGCAGAGAGAGGCCGCGTCTCCATGGCAATGTCGAGGTTGAAGATCACCTCATTTGCAATGTTGAAAGCCAAGTTTTGGCTGGCTCTTAACTGCTTGTTCCATCTCCTTAAGGCTGCAGCAGCTCTGGATAGCTTAATATGCAGTGCTCTAATGGCATCATTGGTGTGGCAGCTCTTGGACCAAGCTTTCTCAATGACCGGTTGAATCCCATCCATCTTAAGCCAAGCCGACTCAAATCTGAAACCTTTATACATCTGAAGCTGCATTATTTTTAGGAGGAGGGGGCAATGATCCGAAACAGCAGTCGAGGCTGGGGAAAGCTGATATTGGGGGAAGGCACATTCCCAGTCATTGGATATTAATACTCTGTCAATTCTGGTTAAGGTGGTCATCTCCCTCTCATTGGACCAAGTAAAGGATCGCCCAGTGAGAGGAAGATCTCTGAGCTCAAGTGCATCGATCATATTTCTGAATCTTCCTAGCATCTGCAGGCTGACATTGGTGTTGCTCTTCTCGCTGGCTCGCTTAATCAGGTTAAAGTCCCCCAGTACCATCCATTCCTTCATCATCAGAGGCTTGATTGTATTCAGCTCATGCATAAATCTGATCTTGTCTGCCTCTAGTTGCGGTCCATAGACCCCAGTAATCGACCAAGCTTGGCCCGAAGTGCGATCTGTGATTAGTCCTGACAAAGTGAACTCAGCAGAACCAGTGTCAATCTCGACAATACTGAAGCAGTCAGCGCAGGCCAGTAAAATGCCCCCTCTCGTTCCATCAGCAGGCTTGAAGATAAAATTGTCACTGAACCGGCGACCCAAAACTTCAGCCACAAACACATTATCAACCTGAGCAGTTTTAATCTCCTGGAGACAAGCAATATTGCATTGCAGTTGTGTGACAAGGTTCAGAACAACCCTTCTCTTTGCCGGATTGCAAAGATCACGCACATTCCAATTAATTAGGGCCACTTCCATTGGAAACCAGAACAAGCTCGGTTTTGGGCGCAGAGAACAACCCAGGCATCTAACCACAGAAAAAGAGGCAAGAACAACACAACAATCTCCACCCAGCAGCAGCCGCAGCCGCAGGGGGCAGTAACAGAAAGGGGAACTAACATAGGGACACTCTGGACACACATTGTCAGACCACTCATTACGCCTGCAAGGCGACAACCATGCCCGTCCCAGTGGCCTCCTCGCGGGCCTTCTTTTTCTTCCCAGGAGCCGCCGCGGCCACGAGCGAGGTGACCGCCGCGATGAAGTTGTTCGGCAGCTCCGATTTGTACATCTGCTTGTACCGCTCGATGTGGTCCGGCGCGGCTTGCTCATCCTCCAAGCAAATCCCCTGCTTCCGCAGCAGGACCAGCCTGGCCTTCTCCATGGAGGGGAGGCCGCAGTCCGGTTTGGCGGCGAGGCGACCGCTATATCTGGGTGGCCCGTCCGCCGCCGTAGCCGTCGTCTTCTTTTTTCCTTTCGGTGGACAGGACGGTTTGGGTGGTGGGGGTGGCGCTTGCAGCAGAGGGGCAGAAGGGGCCGTCATTAGATCAGCAAGGAAGGCTTCTAGAGGGCTCGTGTGGTTTCCTTGCTCACCCTGGGCCGGAGGTCCCAGCCCCTCCAAGGCCGCCGTCGTGCTGCCAGACCTATCATCAGCAAGCCTGGTCTCTGGTGACTGGGCCGGGCCGGTAGGGAGGCCACGCTCGCTAGTAGCCTTGGCCGTCCCACCCAGTTGCTCGATGTCTTCATGCTGCTCCTCCATCTCGCCAATGGGATCAGGATCGAATATCCTGTCTTGCTGACCGAATCCCTCCAGCGGCTGGCCAGGGACCAGAGGCAGGGCAGCGCCCGGTGGCTGTCCAACCAGTAGCTGCTCAGGAACAGTGTCCAGAGCCTCGGCCCGCCGCGCAGAGTCAGTTGCGAGAGAAAGGCAATCTGTGTCCTGTCCAACCTCGGATGGCCGCTGTCTACTATCCGTCTTGGTCACGGTCAACTTGTCGGCTTGACCCTCCAGCACCGGGGCTCTATCGGATCCAACAAATGGGTCAGCCCCCGATCCAACAGGACCCGTTAGGTCAGCATCCACCAGAGGCGGTGGCGCATCCCTTGCCGTCCCATTATGCCGCCGGCCGTCATACCCGCCGTGAGCGCCATGCCCCGCCATCGGGCCGCCCGAGGAGGCCTCCTGGTCACGCGCAGGGTGAGGAGGCCCGCCATGGCCTCCATTGCCATACTGCCTCCGCCGATAGCCGTTGTCGGCCCCACCGCCCGCGCCACCTTCCATACACACTCATCCAACAATTAATAGCTCAAATACCAAACTGGGACTACTCAAGCTAGCTAGCTTGCATCAGTTTGTTAGCTAATCAATCGACTATGCGTCGACCTAGCTGGTCTAATTGATGGAGGGGCAGCACCGTCCCTGGAGCTGCCAGGCTTCTCGTTCCACCCAACAGAAGAGCAAAAGGTGAGCAATAGCAAGAGGCAACAACTCAAGGCGCCCGCTCGACATCATCCCCGCCGTGCACCTGTACTGGTAGGACCCCTAGGACCTCCTTCGCCTCGCTGTCATCGCCAGCGAGCAGGAGTGGACCCGACAGGCCGCAACGGCGTGCGGCCAAGCCGTGCTGGCACCGCTCAGAGCAAGTCGAGGAGGTCACCCTCCTGGTCCTCGAGAGAACATCCCTTCTCCATGCTATTCCTGCTGTCTGTGTCGTCCTAACAACCCAAAGTCCAACAGGTGAAGTTCTTAACTTTGCACGTACATATATATGCAGCTCAAGAACACAGAGAATGAGAATGAGGACCTGATCGATGGGAAGAAGGAAAGGTGGGGAGATGAATGGGATTACCTGTTGGTCCAGATCGCCGACATCGTCCCGCCTTCCTCTGCTCAACAACATGACGAACAGTAGAACACCTGGCTCATCCTCAAAGATGAGCCCCTGGTCTTCCTTCTACGTGAAGATGAGCCATCCCATCCTTGCCGAGAGGCGCGCGTCATCCCTCACCGGGGATCGGGACAATCCAATAGGGGGTCCCTTGTCATGTGCCCTGCTTCCTGCCGTTGCCCGGGCGCGGCAGCCAGGCAAGTCGCCAGACAACGAACACACGATCTGGCGACTGGCCAGCCGATAGATCACGCCGTCGTAATCCTTAGTTCATTACGGCCGCCAGTAAGAAATCACCCCGCGAGCGAAACCCTAGCAGCTGCGATCGCTTCTCCATCGCACCTAGCGTAATGCCCTAACGTGGTGGACCCCGGTTAGGTCCAGCGATAGTTGGGGATGGTGATGTGTGCGTGCGTGCGTCGGTAGGGCTGTTCTGTTTTTCTGGTTTTTTTCCTGTAAAACCGGAGGTGAAATTGGGACGTTGTTGAAAAAAATCGGTGGGTTGGAACGATCGATGGGGGAGCCTGGGTAACGAACGAACGACGTACCAACTCCTCCTTTAGGAGTAGAGATTTATCTCAACATGCAAGCATGCCACATCACCATACAATTATGGATGGGATAAAGCCCACCTCAACATGCAACCATGGATGAGAAAGACTGAAAGACCCACTACCACATGCAACCATGCATGAAAAAATATTTTTCATTCTATTATTCTACTTATATTCAATAAATATTTTACAACTATACATAATCAAATATAATAAGTCATACACATGTTTAGTTTTGGTTCACGTGTTATTAATTAAAATATTATATTCCATAAAATCAAATATAATTAAAATATATTGGTACTGATTTCCGGAGCAACGTGCGGGGTATACACTGATGATGACTCTGATGCTAGAATTTATACACAAGTGAAAAATAAAAATCCACCAACCAAAAGTGTATTAATTTGCAGTGCGTCAATTCTGACGGATCTACTGTACCTTCTTTTTTAGAGAACAGATGTGCCTTGCAGCCTACAAGAGAACCACAAACTCAGTACTTGCTCGCCCATTTCATGTTGTCCAGTGAAGCACTCAAGCACCACTGCACTTGCAAAACTTCTGTCCAGCGTCTGCCGTTCAATGTTTTGCGCATGCAAGTGAAGATCAAAATAGGTGTGTGAGGCATCAGGAGTTCATAATATGCCGCCATGTTGGAAACGGCTCTTATGTAGATTATGTTGTGCAATATGAAGATCTAGTCATGTTGAAGCATGTGGTGTGAATTTTGTGCAGCGATCCTTTTCCGTGGAGCTGTGCAAGAGGAGTGGCACGATGAACTCACCCATCTTGCAAGGAAATGCCCCGCCTTAGTTAGCCCACATGTACCTTGCTCTAGCACATCCAGTAACTGCGCAAGAGGCCGTAATAGAGCGTTTGCGTCTGACCATGCTGTACGAATCATCGACCATTCACCTGACCGGTGGAGGAGACGGGAGAAGATGAGACAGTGCGTCTGCTTCTATGACATAGGTGTTAGACTGAAACATTGATGATGACTCTGATGCTAGAATTTGCAAAAGGACGGAAAAAAACAGGAAGCTGAAACCCATCCAGCTGCTAGCAATCATAGATTAACCTGGTTTCTTTCAGGATTGCCTTTCAACAAGAACACTCATGACGGTCCGCACAAAAAAATTAGTCAGAAACCACCTTATCATTTTTTTCTTCGGGGTGTGATGTTTTGTCAACACAATGATGGAACATTTTACTTACAGAAATATCTTGTGAACCTTACAGTACCCCAGCCATTAGCAACAACATGAGCCACAGTTTACAAATACAATTGCAGGTGGCTCAGGTCACATTCAGCCATTTCTCAGAAAAAAAAAAGAGAGGAAAAAGTCAGATTCAGCCAAGTGATTGTAGGCACTGGCGGAGCCTCTTGGAGGCCAAACGGGGTCATGACCTCCCCTTCCAAAACTACAAAAAGAAATTGACTACGTATATTTCTAGCCCAGCCCATCAGTGGGTAATTCACTAATTATCTTCCCCAACTCAATTATTATGTAATGTAGAAGGACAAGTATGGGCTGTGCAATCGTAATGCATTGATCGGTGCACCAGGCACGTATATATGAGTACAGAGGGGGGCCACAACCTCGACTATACAGAGGAAATAGGAGGTGGGCTCAATACACAATATGCACGTACACAATATACTCAACACCCCCCCGCAGTCGAAGCGGCGCCAGTGACGCAGAGACTGGAACGAAACTCCTCGAAGGTGGAAGTCGGCAGTCCCTTCGTCATCACATCGGCGAACTGTTGTGCAGTCGGAACATGGAGGACCCGAATACGTCCAAGGGCCACCTGCTCGCGCACAAAGTGAATGTCCAGCTCAATGTGCTTAGTCCGGCGATGATGAACGGGGTTGGCGGAGAGGTACACCGCAGAGACGTTGTCGCAGTAGACAACCGTAGCCTGGGAGACATCGTGATGTAGCTCCTGAAGTAACTGTCGTAGCCAGGTGCACTCGGCAACAGCGTTAGCCACAGCTCGGTACTCAGCCTCCGCGCTGGAGCGCGAAACCGTAGGTTGTCGCTTGGACGACCACGAGATGAGCGAAGGACCAAGGTAAACGCAGTAGCCAGAGGTGGACCGACGGGTGTCAGGGCAGCCAGCCCAGTCCGCGTCGGAGTAGGCCACCATCTCCAGAGAAGTGGACGCCGTGAGGGTGAGCCCAAGAGCCATCGTGCCGCGAATGTAACGGAGGATCCGCTTCACGAGGGGCCAATGGGAGTCACGAGGGGCGTGCATGTGGAGACACACCTGCTGAACAGCATACTGTAGATCCGGTCGGGTGAGAGTCAGATACTGAAGAGCACCGACAATGGACCGGTAGAAGGGAGCATCCGACGCTGGCGAGCCCTCAAGAGCAGAAACCTTGGCCTTCGTGTCAACAGGAGTAGCAACAGGGTGACAGTTGAGCATGCCAGCACGCTCAAGGAGCTCGTGCGCATACTTCTGCTGATGAAGAAAGAAGCCGTCCGGTCGCCGAATGACCTCAATGCCAAGGAAATAATGTAGAGCGCCCAAGTCCTTGATGGCGAACTCGTCACGCAGCCGGAGAGTAATCTGCTGAAGCAGAGCTGCGGAGGAGGCCGTCAGGATGATGTCGTCGACGTAGAGGAGCAAATATGCAGTCGTGTCACCGTGGCGATAGACAAACAGTGAGGCATCCGAGCGAGTGACGCTGAAGCCCAGTGTCTGAAGAAACCCGGCGATCCGCTGGTACCAGGCGCGAGGTGCTTGCTTGAGCCCGTAGAGAGACCGGGACAGCAAACACACATGCCCAGGAAGAGATGCGTCGACGAAACCGGTGGGCTGCTCACAATAAACCTGCTCCTCAAGATGGCCGTGGAGGAAGGCGTTGGAGACATCCATCTGATGAACTGGCCATCCTCGGGACACCGCAAGCTGGAGGACGGTGCGGATCGTGCCCGGTTTGACAACCGGTGCAAACGTCTCAGTGAAGTCAACGCCAGCGCGCTGTCGAAAACCACGAACCACCCAGCGAGCCTTGTAGCGCTCAAGTGTACCATCCGAGCGGGTCTTGTGGCGAAAGACCCACTTGCCGCTGATGACATTGGCGCGAGGAGGCCGGGGAACCAGTGTCCAGGTGCGGTTCCGCTGGAGAGCGTCGAACTCTTCCTGCATCGCGGCAAGCCAGTGAGGATCACGAAGGGCTGCGCGAGCGGACGCAGGAATAGGAGACGGCTCCGCGGTGGAGGCGGCGAGGAGGTACTCGTCGCTCGAGTACCGCAGACTCGGACGGTGAATGCCAGCTCGGGCCCGTGTGACGGGGCGAGACGGCAGCGCCGGGACGTCCGGCGAGGCGGGCGGCGAGACGGCCGGCAACGCGGCCGGCGAAGCGGCCGACGAAGCAGCCGGCGAGGCGGCCGGCGATACAGCCGGCGAGGCACCCGGCGTGACAGCCTCCGAGGCGGCCGGCGAGGCTGCCGGCGAGGCCGCCGGCGACACGACCGGGAAGAAGGCGGCGGTCGAGCCCTCGGCGCCCGAGCCCGTGGCGCCCGAGGCGGGGGCGGCGGGTGAAGAGGGGGCGCCGGCCGAGGCGTCGGGGCCGGCCGAGGGGGCGGGGTCGGCCGAGGAGGCCGAAGAGGCGGGCGCCAACGTGGGGGCGCGAGGCGCAGCTCGTCCCACGGCGCGAGGACCGCCAAAGCCCGGAGGCGGTCCGAGAGCCGAGCGGGGCCGTCCACCTGACGGAGTCGCCGAAGGGCCGCCGGTGGCCGGCGGCGACGGGGCGACGAGGGGTACCTGCTGCTGAAACGGAAACACCTTCTCATCAAAGTAAACGTGTCGGGAGGTGAAAACACGATGTGAGACGGGATCGTAGCAGCGGTAGCCCTTAGTGTTAGGTGGGTAGCCGAGAAAGATGCAGGCGACGGAGCGGGGTGCAAGCTTATGAGGTGCAGTGGCGGCGATGCTAGGGTAGCAGAGACAGCCGAAGATGCGAAGCTCATCATAAGAGGGCGGTGCACCGAAGAGGAGGTGATGAGGTGCGAAGTTCCCGCGAGTGCGACATGGACGGATGTTAATGAGGAGTGATGCGGTGGCGAGAGCGTCAGGCCAAAAGCGCGGAGGCACATTGGCGTGAAAGAGGAGAGTCCGAACGCAGTCGTTAAGAGTGCGAAGGACACGCTCAGCGCGACCGTTCTGCTGCGAAGTGTACGGGCAGGTGAGACGAAAAGTCGTGCCATGTGTGGTGAGGAGAGTACGAACAGCTAGGTTGTCGAACTCCTTCCCGTTATCTGTCTGGAACGCGAGAATGGGACGACCAAACTGCGTGACAACATAGGAGTAGAAGGCGGCAAGGGTGGATATGACATCCGACTTGCGACGCAACGGGAAGGTCCACACATAGTGCGAAAAATCATCAAGTATGACAAGATAATAAAGATAGCCCGTATTACTTGCGACAGGAGAGGTCCAAACATCACTATGGATTAACTCAAACGGGTACGATGCAACATGAGAAGACGCCCTAAACGGGAGACGAGCATGTTTGCCGAGGCGACATGCATGGCAAGAGTGATCATCGATCTTATTACAAGTGAAAGAAAAACTCCTAAGAATGTGACGAAGGGTGGCGGGGTTAGGATGACCCAAACGAGCATGCCAAAGATCCACACGAGCGGAGAAGGCAACCGGAGCGGTGGCGGTGGAGGAGGATGGGTGCACTGGGTAGAGCGCATCGGTGCTGTCACATCGGTGGAGCACCATCCGGGTACGGGCATCCTTTACAGAAAAGCCGCACCCGTCAAACTCAACAGTAATAGGATTTTCACGAGTGAGAGATCGAACGGAGACAAGATTCTTAATGAGTTCAGGCGAAACAAGTATGTTAGACATAGACAATGGCATGGATGACGAGGGAAAGAATGTACGGCCCACATGTGTAATAGGTAGAGAGGAGCCATCACCGACGGTGATACGAGTGGAAGTGTTGACGGGGTGGAAAGTGTGAGGGTTAAAAGGATAAGCTGCCATGTGAGCAGAGGCACCCGTATCCATATACCAATCACCGCCACCGGGGTAGCTAGTCGGTGAGGGAGCCGAAGGAAGAGCGTAGGCGCCGGCCATCGACGGGGCGGGCAGGGCCGCGTAGCCGGTACCGGCCGGCTGCTGCGGCGCGGCGAGGTAGGCCTGATGACCCGCCGGTCGTGGCCCGAGTATACCCGGCGCCGGGGCCCTTGGGATGGGCTCGGGTCCGGCGAACGGGTTGGAGACGCCGGAGTAGATGGATACTGAGGAGTCCATGGCAGCGGCGTGAGATAGCGGCGGCTGTAGGAAACAGCAGCAGCGACAAGACGTTTGGTGATGGAGACAAGAGTAGCAGCGGTAGGGAGTAGTAGTGGGTGGCTGGCGGGTGGTACGGGCGAGGAAAAGAGCAGCAGCGATCGGGCGCTACGGGACGAAGTAGCAACAGCGATGTGTGGCGCGAGCGAGGAAAAAAAAAAAAAAAAAAAAAAGCTAGCTAGCGATCGCAGCGGGTGCAGCTAGCTACGTTGCACGGGCGTGGCTGAGAACTAGCTCGCTAGATTAAAGCAGGGACGAGCTAGCTAGCATGCGCGGGCGTGGCTGGAAAAGCTACAGCGGCGGCGTAGTTGGAAAAGCTACAGCGGCTAGCGGGCGAGAGTGGATCGGGACGAGCGGGAATCGGGACGGGGCGATCGGGACGAGCGGGAATCGGGCGATCGGGGCGCTGAAGGCGTTGACCGATCGGGACGAGCTGCGGGCGGAAGCGATCGGGGGTTGGAGGGAAGCGGCAGCGGAGGTGGTGGGAGGCGGCAGCGACGAGCGGCGGCGGCGGCGACCGAGGGAACGGTGGCGGCGGCGGCGGCGGCGGCTGGTGGCGACAGCGGGTTGAAGCGGCGGCGGCGGCGGCGGCGACCGAGGGAACGGTGGCGGCGGCGGCGGCGGCGGCTGGTGGCGACAGCGGGTTGAAGCGGCGGCGGCGGCGGCGGCGGCGCTTGGAGGCGCGGCGGCGGCGGCGGCGGCTAGGGTTCAGGACCGTGCTGCGATAGATACCATGTAGAAGGACAAGTATGGGCTGTGCAATCGTAATGCATTGATCGGTGCACCAGGCACGTATATATGAGTACAGAGGGGGGCCACAACCTCGACTATACAGAGGAAATAGGAGGTGGGCTCAATACACAATATGCACGTACACAATATACTCAACATGTAAGTATGTTCGTTTTAGAGGAACCAGTCGATTCACCGGAACAATGTACAATATACATGTGGAAGGCTAGCTACTCTCGGGAGCTTGATGGATTGTTGTACGAGCAGCTTCCTGAACTTGAAGCTTTGCGCTAGATTGCTTCCCTCTGTGCGAAAACTCTGCACAAGTTGCGATAAGGAAAAACAGATCGGAATGTCTACTTGCCCTCTTTTTTGCGAAAGTCTGAACTTCTTCCTCATGGTGGAACAAGAATTCGCTGGCTTATATCACGACGACGTCGTTCATGGTTGGGCCTGGAGTCGATCTGGTCATGCCGCCATGAGCACCAGCAGCTCATCCGGAGGAGGAGGACCCCACCTGACTAGTGCACACCATCACTGCAGACCACCGGATGGATGTCAGCTCGGGCGAGGAGGGAGCGCAGCCAGAGCCTAACAAGGCTGGTGCAACACCTCTCAAGATCATTTGCAATATGTTAATTAACTTAACATGTTTCTTTAATCATGATTGATTCACTGCCTGAGTTTAAATCACAAAATTCTAAACAGCACTTCTCAAAGAACCTGAAAGGGTAGAAACAGAGAAATAGGAGGAAGAAAAACAGAGTATTTGCAAGTGGTACAATAATAGTTGATCAGAAACGTTTCAAGCAAAGATGAAACGATTGCTTGCCCAGAGATTAGCAGAGATAAAATGTTCTGGCTTACAACAGTCACCAAGCATTGCTTCCCCAGACATTACTCTCCGCTTCTAGACCATGATGTCGGTCTCGAGGAGCAGCTTGCCCATACCCAAGTCGCTGGCAATCAGGTTCAGGGGTGCTTCGGCCTGCAGTGGGAATATACAGCTGCAGTAAACAGAACTTCTCCAGAGAATGGCAACGAAAGGCCTCCAAATCCAGAATCTGCAAAGTAAAGCACCATCTATATGTGTTGATCTTGGTAGAATCTCCATCAGGAGGTTCCCGTTTTTTCCCTCTGAATTATCTTTGCTTCCCTGTTCTGTTTCAACATTTTCAGCAGGAACGATCGTAACAGAATCAGAGGAGGTGTGCTGTTTCGATGGGCAACACAGTACCCCGGGTGGAACACAAAATTGAGTCCCAGCATGTGCACTCTTTGTGTTCTCCACTTTGGGCATTGAATCGACCTTCAGCCTCTCAAGATTTGATAAGGCTTCTTCCTCAAAGGCACGCCAGAATTTGAAACACTTCAGAACTGGGAAGACAATGAATTAATTCTGCAGTGGGTTGCCCACATGCTAGAAATAATCTAGTCTCATTTGCAACATATAAATGAAAAAATAACCAACAAATTTATACTTAACTCATATAAAAAGCTATTTTTTATATGTCTACCAAGGGTTCTCAGTTTCGGCAGGCTATCCAGTCACTCAAACCCTGCTTGGGTCGGGCACACGGCCACCCTTTTCTGGCTCAACAGGTGGATAGACGGTCAGCCTCTTCGGGAGCAGTTCTCAGCACATTTCGCCATATAGCTGAGCAACCAAATATCCCAGTCGCCGCGGCTCTAGGCAACGGTGTAGGGAACCTCTTGTTCCGCCGCATGATGGGCACGATTGAGCTCGCTGAATGGCTGGCGCTTGCTCATGCTTTATCCGGAGTTTCACTCTCTGGACATAACTACGTGGAGATCGGAACCCTCAGGTAATTTCTCCACGAAATCCTTATATAATCATATGGCGGCTACGCAGGACCTAAGGAATTAATTGTGCTTTGGAAGGTAAGGGTACCTCCGTGAGTTAAGATATTTCTTTGGCAACTCATCGATGGTAGATTGCCGTCCGGTGGCCAGGTCCTGAAGCGCAACGGTCCTAGGGATTGGCGTTGCCCTCTCTGTGAGATTGATGAGGACATGAACCATATTTTCTTTTCATGTGTCTATAAACTATGTGGTGTCTAGCTCAACTGGTTGGGGGAATGCATGTACAAACCCAGCACCTAAGTTCAAATCCTCACGGAGAAGAATTTAGGTTCCTATTTATTCTTGAGGACCAGCCTTTTTTGGTACTCATGTGGTGCGGGAAAGGTGGATATGCTCAATAAATTTTATGTGGTTTCATGCAGCTATGGAAGTTCCGGAGCAAGAGGGGTGATTGGACAGCAATCGACGCCTTGTCAAGGAAGTTCAGGGAGCTAGCCTCACGACTCCTGATGGTCACTTATCATCCTTAAGATTTAGACCTTTTATACAAGCAGTATTACCATTAAAGAAGAAAGAAAATGAAATAAACTAAAACAAAATCTAAATAATGAAATTTTCTATGGGAGAATAAATTAGTGCCATTGGTATTACCATTTAAGAAGAAAGATAATAAAAATAGAAAAAATAATGACAAAATTTTCACACAGTTTACACAGAAATTTCACCTTCTTTATAGGATGCAAGAACAAGCATATAATAGTAGAATTTTCATAAAAAAAAGTTTCGTCAGAAGGAATGCATTAGTTGCATTGGTATTACCCTTAAACAAGAAATTAAATGACATAAAACTAAAAAAAATCAAAAAAATGAAGTTTTCTAGTGAAGAATGAATTAGTGACATCCGTGTCACCCTTAAAGAAGAAATAGATTAAAATAAAACTAAAATAAAATTAAAAAAATTGAGTTTTTCTAAGGAAGAATGAATCAGTGACATTGGTATTACTGTTTAAGAAGAAAGAAAATGAAAAAAATAACAAATAATGATAAAATTTGCACACAATTTGTGGATTTTTCGCAAATAAGAAGTTTCCGAAGAAGGAAATCAATTAGTGCCATTGAGGTTACCCTTAAAGAATAAAAGAAAATGAAATAAAAAACTAGAACTAAATCAAGATAATGAAGTTTTCTAAAGAAGAATGAATTAGCAGCATTGCAGTTACCCTTTAAGAAAAAAGTGAATGAAAAAATTGAAACAAATAATGACAAAATTTGTACACAATTTACATAAAAACATGAATTACTGGCATTGGTACTACAATTAAGAAGAAAGAAAATGAAATAAAAAATAAAAAAAATAAAAAAATGAAGTTTGCAAAGAACGAATGAATTAGTGACTTTGGTATCACCTTTTAAGAAGAAAGAAAATGAAATAAAAGCTAAAACAAAAAAAATGAATTAGTAGCATTGGTATTACCCTTTAAGAAGAAAGAAATTGAAAACAAAATTTAAAACAAACAATGACAAAATTAAGCATATAATAGTGGAACTTTCGCAAACAAAATCCTAAGAAGAAATGAGTTAGTTGCATTGGTATTACCCTTAAAGAGAAACAAAATGAAAAAAATAACTAAAAAAGTGTTCTCAACACTATCATTTGGGTAAGCACTCACTACATGATTTTTATGTAAAAAAGAAGCAAGTTTGACCATGCCGAAAAGAGTACATAGTATAGTACTTCAGGTTATTACACATTTCTTTTTCATTGAATTAGATTTTGCGTCAAATAAAACCGGTCAATATCCTCAATGACAACAGGATAGACAAATAAGCCACCAACTCATGTGTTCTTGCATTCTATTAAATCTAATAGACTGAATGCACTTGCTGCCCAGCTACTATGCTTTGGATGGTAAGCTTCCATACACAAGGCGTGCGTATAAAAGAACCACAAACTCCACACCTACTTCAAATTGTACTCAAAATTTAGTATACACCACAACACTCGTAGCTAAGAGTCCACTTGAGAGAAGACAAACAATTATTTTCGTGTGTGGTAGATCTGAACCATAGGTGTGTGAGGCATCAGGAATACTCAATGCATGGAGTCATTAGAAAATACTCCTTAGATCATCCGGTGTTGTCCCATGAATTGATAAGGTTAAAGCATGAGATGTGAATTCTGTTATCAGATTTAAGCCAGTGCTAGAGAACCGAGCAGGATGAACCGCCCGAAACTGGAAGTTCGAGAGTCCACACCTTTTTTACACATGTAGGTTGATGAGATCGGAGCATTGGGCGAAATGAAATTCTATTGGCTCCAATTTCTACAGGATAAGAATCCAATGTTCGTCCATGATTTGAGATGTGTTATTTGGTTTTTATTTGCATTTCTTTGTTTGTATAGTCAGTGGTTGGTGGAATACAACATACCACATACTCCCTCCTTCTGTCCATCTACAATCCTTCACCCGCCCTAGCTTAGTGGCCACACGTTGGTGAGTAGTGGGTACATTTGGAGTCAAAAATAAATTGTATTCCCACTCTCCCATGCTTTTAAATTTGACTCTAAAGTTTGTTTCATCTCATCTTTTGAATCAAATATCTGATTTATGATCTTTTTTGGATATTAATATTCATGTATTTAAATCTTCAATACAACATTGGATACATTTAATTTTTTTCAAAAAGTAGTACTTATATGAAACTAATTCATCACGCTTTGCTTGTTTTCATTCGGATTTCATTTATGTTTCAAAATATTTTTAACTAAATTTACATATAATTTGGTTTAGTTATCTTTCACCATTTGACTTCGGTTTCCAAAATGTTTGTTCATGTGTTTTCTTTACGGGTTCTTGTGTGTATCATCGCACTTTGCATGTTTTTATTACTATTTTATTATTATATTGTTTCATTATTGTGTCATTTGGATTTCATTTATGTTCTATTTTTTAAAACTAAATTTACTTGTGAGTTGGTTTAATTATCTTTCACAATTTGACTTTGATTTTCAACCTTTTTTTTTACATATTCTCATTATGGTTTCATGTGTGTTATCATGTTTCTAGCTAGTGTTGAATAGATTTTTAAAAGGCACACTCAAAATATGATGGAGCTCTTTACATGTGTGAAACTATATGAAACATCATGAAAAGCCAAAAAGGTAATGTCTACCTGTATAACTAGAGGATACCCCGCGCGTTGCTGCGAGGATTGGTTGATGAAAATTTGGGTTGATAATATGAGAACGAAAATTAAAAATACATATGATTTACTATATTTTATTATGTATAGTTGTAAAATATTTATTGAATATAAGTAGAATAATTAAATGAAAAACATTTTCTCCTGCATGGTTGAATGTTGTGGTGGGTCTTTTCCAATGTGTTGAGATGGGCCTTATTCCATTCATAACTATATGGTGAGGTAGCATGCTTGCATCTTGAGATAAATAAATTAGTGGAGATGAATATATTAGGTATATAAGATAACTGTGAAACTGGAACTCATGGACCATGCATCATGCATGATTTCTCTAGTTTTCCGTCACTGACACCTGCTCGACTTGTGTGGTGGAGTGATATAGCCACCCACAACAGCCAAAATTTCTTCTCTAATCCTCCATGAACCTCCCAAAATTAGGGAGCATGGGGCTATCGTAGCTAATAAATGCCAACAGTACTATAGTGGTACGGCCCCATGTGAGCACCGAGACTTTAAAGCAAAACAACTATTGTATGTTAGATCTAATGCATCACTAGGATGCCATCATCATGATCAGATTGCATCTAGATCACCCAATAAAAAACATGAACAGAAGGGTTTAGGGATCCTTTACTTGTCACAGAAGATGACATGATCGCCTGCTTGGTGCAGGCGTGATGGAGGGATGATGTAGTCGACGTAGACGATCCCCTCGACGTCTTGATTCCTTCAGGGCGCCACCGGCACTGTCCAGGGACGGCGGCGGCAGCTGGAGTAGGTCTTCCCGTTGCTGCAGCACCCCCAAGATCGGATAGGGTTTTGGGAATATCGGGAGGAGAGTGAACCTGATGTGAATGAATGAATCGCGCAGGGGGGCAGCTCTCTCCCGTATCCCTTAATATAGCGCTGTGCAACAGGGGACCTAAACCATAAGTTGGTTTGGGTGCCCCCGATCAGGGCGCATCAGTTGGAGACGAGGTGCACGTACGTTGGTGCGTGGGCCTCTCTCTTATTGTTATTCTTTCACCTCTTTTTTTCTTTCTTAAGCTATTAGATCTAACTGTTGTTTAGCCGTTAGATCAATACCAACATTCTCCCCCTTGATCGTTAGGCTTAACTGCATTCGCCCATTCTCCATAGGAATGATGTACCAAAGTGATGTGTTACAACAGCTCAAAATGCCATAGAACCTCAACACTTATAGCACACCCGCCTATTTTAATGGTCCTCTTATTCCGGAATCATAAGGCTTCCAGTAATCCCATGCCGGCAACATGCTCACGAAAAATACTGGGTGGTAAGCCTTTAGTTAGCGGATCCGCAATCATATTCGTCGTTCTTATATGTTTAACATCAATTGTTTGATCCTGGATTCTATCTTTCACAACATGAAACTTGATGTCAATGTGTTTGGCAGCATCACTTGACTTGTTGTTGCTCGTATAGAAAACTGCGGGTTCATTATCACAGTACAATAAAATTGGTTTAGATATGCTGTCAACCACTTTAAGACCGGGAATAAAATTCTTTAGCCATACAGTCTGCCCGGTGGCCTCAAAACATGCTACAAATTCTGCTTGCATCGTAGACGCGGCAGTTAACGTTTGTTTGGAGCTTTTCCATGATATGGCTCCTCCCACGAGTGTGAATATATAACCTGACGTGGATATCTTACTATCCACACACTCGGCAAAATCAGAGTCTGAATAACCAATAATTTCTAGGTTATCAGTTCTTTTATATGTAAGCATGAAATCCTTAGTTCCTTGCATATAACGCAAGACTTTCTTTGTGGCCTTCCAGTGGTCCGGTCCTGGATTTGATTGGTATCTGCCAAGCATCCTGGTTACAAAACATAAATCTGGGTGTGTACACACTTGAGCATACATGATGCTTCCGACAGCTGAAGGATAAGGAACCGACTTCATCTGATCAGTTTGATACTGGTTCCTCGGACATTGAAATGTCCCAAACTTATCGGCCTTGACTATAAGAGCAGGTGAGGGTGAGCACTTATGCATATTGAATTTCTTCAGTACTCTCTCAAAGTATGCCTTTTGTGATAGTCCTAACATTCCTTTGGACCTATCTCCATGAATCTCGATGCCGAGGACATACGAGGCTTCACCAAGATCTTTCATATCAAAACTAGATGACAGAAAATTCTTGGTCTCGTGTAGCATATCCTTATCGCTACACGCCAACAATATGTCATCAACATATAGGACTAAAATTGTGAACCTACTGCCTTTAAATTTAACATATATGCAGTTGTCCACAACATTTTCGGTGAAACCAAAAGTTTTGATAATTTTATCAAACTTGAGGTACCAATCTCTTGAATCTTGTCTCAAGCCATAAATTGATTTCTTTAGATGACATGCTAAATGTTCCTTCCCTTCCACAACAAAGCCTTCCAGCTGAGCCATGTATACGTTTTCTTTCAGGTCACCATTTAGAAATGCCGTTTTAACATCCATTTGGTGTAGTTCTAGGTCGTAATGAGCTACTAATGCCATGACGATTCTGAAAGAATCTTTGGTCGACACAGGGGAGAAGGTTTGTTTATAGTCAATTCCTTCTCTTTGTGTGAACCCTTTTGCCACAAGCCTTGCCTTGAACCGTTCGACATTCCCTTTGGAATCATACTTGGTTTTGTAGACCCACTTGCAGCCTACTTTCTTAGCTCCATCGGGAACTTCTACTAAGTTCCAAACGTCATTTGAGCCCATAGATTTCAACTCGTCTTCCATGGCAACCAACCACTTGGATGAATTTTCGCTTTTAATGGCTTCCTTATAAGAGGTTGGATCCTCCATCTTTCCCATATCATTCATATCCTCAATCATGAAAGTGACATAATCATCTGATATTGCTTTCTTCCTCTCACGCCATGGTCTACCCACAGGAGGAGGTGGTGGTGGTACATCATCATTTTGAGGATCATTATTTTCCTGGGGATCCTCATTTGTGTCTGGATTTTCATTATTATTAGTTTCCGGATCACCATTTGGTTGAGAAATTGAACTGTTAGATTCAAGATCATCAGATGTCACATTTCTTTGTATAGGAAAAACATTCTCTTGGATAATCGGGGATGGTGCACAAACCCGCTTCTCCTCAAGATCGATCTCCCTTATTTTTGTGACCTTGTTATCCTCAAAAAATACCGCTTGTCTAGTCTCCACAAACTTGGTGGTGTGACTTGGACAATAAAAACGATATCCCTTTCCCCTATGAGGGTATCCAACAAACAAACAACTAACTGTTTTTTAATCCAGTTTCTTAAGTTGTGGATTGAAAACTTTAGCTTCAGTAGGACAACCCCACACCCGTAAGTAATTCAAGCTCGGTTTCTTCCAGCCCACATCTCGTAAGGTGTGTTCGGTGCTGATTTAGTTGGAGCAAGATTTAGTACGTGCGCGGCTGTTTTTAATGCCTCTATCCAAAGGCTTACTGGTAAACTCGAGTTACTAAGCATGCTTCGCACCATATCCATAAGGGTGCAATTGCGACGCTCAGCCACACCATTTTGTTGTGGTTCACCAGGCATTGAGTATTGAGCTATGATTCCATTTTCAGATAAGAACTTGGCAAAAGGTCCAGGAATCTGCCCATAAGGAGCATGCCTACCATAATACTCTCCCCCGCGATCAGACCGTACAACTTTGATTTTTGCGTTGAGTTGATTTTCAACCTCAGCTTTATAGACTTTGAATTTCTCCAAAGCTTCCGATCGGTCGCGTATGGGATAAATATACCCATAGCGGGAAAAGTCGTCTGTGAATGTAATGAATGAATCAAAACCATCCACCGACTTAACGTTAAGGGGTCCACATATGTCGGTGTGAATTAATTCTAAAACCCCTATGGCTCTTACTACTCCTTTCTTAATTGTTTTTGCGAATTTTCCTTTAATGCAATCGACACAATTTTTCTGCATCCGAGAAGTCTAATGGGAGGAGTATTTCATTTTTAACTAAGCGTTCCATTCCCCCCTCCTCGAAATGTGGCCCAAACGACAATGCCACAATTTCGAAGAATTATTAACTCCTTTCCATTTCTTCTCAACATTAATTTCATCACTCACATGCATAATTGAATCATTATTAAGAGATAACATGTATAGTTGGCCTCGTCTAAGACCGAGGCCTACTTTCTTATTACATTTGTTCAAAGCAAACTGTTTGTTGCCAAAATGACACTCATACATATCATCATCTAAATGAGAAATTGAAATCACATTCCTACTTAAGGTAGGCACATAAATAACATTATTCAATCTAAGAGTGTGGCCGGTGTGTAGCTCGAACGTGAGAGATCCCACAGCTTCAACATCGGCTTCAACTCCGTTCGCTACCTTAAGCTTTCTTGTTCCTCCTCTTATAGATTGGATCGTATCGAATCCCTGCATAGAGTTAGCAACGTGAGTGGTTGCACCTGAATCAATCCACCATGACTTTATAGAAAAATCAACATAAAGAGATTCATCTACAAAACTTATTTCATCAGTACCTCTTTTGTTCATCCATTTTAGAAAGCATGGGCAATCACTTTGGTAGTGTCCCTCCTTTTTGCAAAAGTGGCACGTGTTATCTTCAGCAGTTGAGCTGCTAGGAGCAGAAGAAGAACTGCCGGCTTCTTTACCCTTGAATTGTAGGAGATATGCCCTAGAGGCAATAATAAATGTTATTATTTATCCCCATGTTCCTAATTATGTTTATGTTCCATGCTATAACTACTATGGTTCTCGAGTCTACAATAACCACGAGGCTCGAAGGAAGACTCATATGCACGTGTGGAATAATAAACGGTAAAAAGTATTCCTAGTCAAGCCTCTAAGACTGGCTCAAGTGTTGCATGATGATCACGTTTTCCTGATCATGGGCATGTCTATGCCGGCAACTTTGAGGGCACATTGTTAGGAGAACACCTGTGTTGAATCGACCTGGATTGATGTTATGCTATGAGATACATTCGTCACAAGTTAATGGTTAATAACATAGAGAAAGTTTACGTTTGCATAATTCCTTAGACCATGAGAGTATCGAGTTTCTTCATGCTTGATTCATGAACTTTGGGGTTTGTTAAACGTCATCCGTAACTGGGTGGATATTACGGCGGCTTACGGGTTCATGGGAAAGTATATCAAGTAACTTGATAGCACAATATTGGGATTTGCTCCTCCGATGATGGAGAGATATTCTTTGGGCCCTCTCAGTGTTACGGTATTCACCATCGTCTGGCCAGACACAATGTGATTTGATCACAGGGATGCCGAAACATGGAAACGAGAAAAGAGAACAAAACCGGTAATGAGGTAACTGGCATAGTGGACAAGTTGTTGATCCACGGGGGTGTCGATAAATCTCACGTCGGGTGTTTGTAACATATCGCGAAGCAACATGAATAGCGCACGACAACTGGAGGTTCACTCGAATATTTATTCGTGTGGGTATAGGGGTCAATATGGGTGTCCACGGCTCCGATGTTGATCATTGATCGGAAAATGTTCCGGTCATGTCTATGCTTCACCGAACCTATAGGGTCACACGCTTAAGGGTCATCTATCTGCTGAATACTAGACAGGGAGTGTGAGAGAAAAGTCACCGGAAAAGTTTCGAAGACAACGGAAAAGTTCCGGAGAAAGAACACCGGAATAGTTTCGGTAAATCCGAAAGGTTGTTTCGGAGTATACCATTAAGTCAAAATGGTTTCGGCACATGCCTGAAAATTCTTGGAGGGTGCCAGAATTGTTCTGGAAACTTCTGGGATTTTTCCGGGATAAAAACAGGAAATGTTCCGGAGCTGCCGGAACCGGTTTGGTTGCTTTTCGCAGATGATAATCACTAATCCGGAATTGTTTCGGAACGCGTCCAAAATCATTTTAGTTGGTACTGGAATTATTCTAAGACCCACAGAAATATTTTCGAATTTAACGGTCGCGGAAAAATGTTTCCATGAATAGTGAAAGTGCTTTTTGGGCTAATTTATGGAAAGGCACCTTTTAGGGCTTTTCCCAAAAGGCTTCTAGAAGGGATTGGGGACCAAGGAACCTTCTTTGGGGGGGGGGGCTAGGGGTGGCCGGCCAAGATGGAGCTCCTCCATGGAGCTGCACTTGCCTTCCTTTTATGCCCTTATGGAGGATCCATGTGATGGGTTTTTTGGGTATTTTTCCCCTTGGGTTTTCCTATAAATAGAGGTGGAGAGGCACTCTCCACACTCACTCCTTTCTCACATACAAGTGCCATGCAATGATCTGGCTTCTATCTCCCTCCCCGCGAAATAGTTTCGTAGAGCCGAAAGGCTGTCTGGGTTCCGGTGGGAACTAGTTCTGGACGGCGAAGCCCTGCCGGATAGATGACACTGTATGTGTGCAACCCCGTAGAGTGGTCGTAGGTTTGATCCTTTTGCCCGAGGGGCTGTTCGAGAGTGCCTGCCGAAGGGCTGTCCGAGTGACTGTCGGAGATTCTGTGTGTGCCTCCCGAAGGGCTGTCCGTGACACCGTCCGGGGGACTGTCCGACCGCCTCCCGAAGGGCTGTCCGAGGGACTGTCCGGGGGCAGACGAGGGAGTACATCCTCGTGGTTGGGAGGTTGTAAATCCTAGCTGCGGGGATTTGCACCGACGATCTACATCGACTCTACTTCCGCTGCGCTATGAGTCGGTAACGATCAGATCAAACCCTGTATGCATCTCCTTAGTGATCCCGGGCGTGCTCGCAGTACCGAATTTTTTTGTTTTCTGCTGCGTTACCCTACAGTGGCATCATGAGCCGTGCTATGCATAGATGCAGGTTACGATCTAGAATACATAGAGATGTATGGGTGTTGCACAATATAATTTGTGGTAGATGAGTTCTATTACCGAAAATTATTTGTGCTTGTTGCTTCCCTGAAATTTGCGTATTTCTGATCTTGATAATGACATGGTGGAGTGCTACTTGTAGCTTGCGTTGGTATTATCCCCGAAGAGGAAGGGATGATGCAGCACAGTAGAGATAAGTATTTCCCTCAGTTATGAAACCAAGGTTATCGAACCAGTAGGAGAATCACGCAACACCTCGTTAGCAGCACCTGCACACAAACAACAAATCCTTGTACCCAACGCAAACGAGGGGTTGTCAATCCCTCGGCGGTAAATTGCAAGATTAAATTGTATGTGATAGATAGATAGATTGAAACAAAATAAAATAAATAAAAGAAAATGGCAGCAATATTTTTAGGGTTTTAGTAATATGATTTAGATAGACCCGGGGCCCATAGTTTTCACTAGAGGCTTCTCTCGAGAAAATAGCATACGGTGGGTAGACAAATTACTGTTGGGCAATTGATTGAAAAGCGAATAGTCATGACGATATCCAAGGCAATGATCATGTATATAGGCATCACGTCCGAGACAAGTAGACCGACTCCTGCCTGCATCTACTACTATTACTCCACACATCGACCTCTATCCAGCATGCACTACAGGAATCAGCTAATTTGCCGTCTGCCATAGCAGACGGCAAAGAACAAGACCACCGACGGCAAACCTCTTTGCCGTCTGCCACGGACGGCAAACACTTCCGGCACTGAAAGTCACGGTAATGACTTTTTTTGCCGTCTGCCTAACGACAGCGGACGGCAAAGAACTTTGTCGTCTGCTTTCCTGGCCAAGCTGACGGCAAAGATTATGGACGGAAAAGATTAGCTGTTAGCCCCGTTAGGTGGCTAACGGCAGACTTTGCCGTCTGCCGGCGGACGGCAAACTTTGCCGTCAGCCCTATGACGTCAGCAGACCCGTGGCTAACCGTCACTTCTGCTTAGTGTTTGCCGTCTGCCAGGCTTGTCTTTGCCATCAGCCCTATGACATCAGCAGACCCGTGGCTAACCGTCACTTCTGCTTAGTGTTTGCCGTCTGCCAGGCTTGTCTTCGCCGTCTGCCAGGCTTGTCTTTGACGTCTGCCAGCAGACGGCAGAATGACCAAATGGTCAGACCTGATGCTTCCAGGTTGCACAGGTTGCTGCCACGTGGCACCTTTGCCGTCCGCTTACCGACGGCAAAGGGCTTTGCCGTCCGCTGGCAGACGGCAATGTGCCTGTATTGCCACTGTTTTGTTTGTTTTCTGTTATTTCCATGCATTTTCAAAACACAAATATGATATATATATAGCAGTCCATCAATGCATAGGCCATGTATCCAACATCTAGCAGTCCATCAATGCAAGAGAACACATAGGGTATTAAAAGATCCAATACATACATAGTTTCACGGAGTTCATCCATATATACATACATAGTTTCACATTGTTCATCAATACAAATCAAAATAAAAACTAAACACTAGCAGTCCATCAATGCCAGCTTCCATGAAGTGAATCAAACCTGCAAAAATGGGAGTAAGAAAGTTAGAAGAAGAAGACTAGAAGAAGAAGAAGAATAAGAATAAGAAGAAGAAGAAGAAGAAGAAGAAGAAGACTAGAAGAAGAAGAAGAAGAAGAAGAAGAAGAAGAAGAAGAAGAAGAAGAAGAAGAAGACTAGAAGAAGAAGAAGAAGAAGAAGAAGAAGAAGAAGAAGAATAAGAAGAAAGAAAGAAAAAGAAAAAGAATAAGAAGGAGAAAAAGAAAGAAGAGAAAAAGGAAGAATAAGAATATATTTTCTTCTTCTTCTTCTCTCCTTTTCTCATCTTTCTTCTTCTCTTCCATCTTTTTATCCTTTTCCTTCTCATTCTTCTTCTTTTATTCTTTCTTTTTCTTCTCTTTCTTCTTCTATTCTTTCTTTTTCTCCTCTTCCTTGTTTTTCTTCTTCTTATTCCTTATTTGTGTCATTTTAGAGCTAACTTAGGTAATTATGCCATTTTTGAGCTAACTAAGCTTATTATGTCAATTTGGAGGAAAATAAGGTAAGTATAGGTCATTTTTGTGCTAACCTAGGTAATTATGCCATTTTTGTGCTAACTTAGGTAAGTATAGGTCATTTTAGAGCTAACTTAGGTAATTATGTCATTTTGGAGGAAAATAAGCTAAGTATATGACATTTATGAGCTAACCAAGGTTATTATGCCATTTTGGAGGAAAATAAGCTAAGTATATGAAATGAATAAGCTAATTATGTCATAAATGAACTAAATAAGCTAATTATGTCATTTTGGAGGATAATTAGCTAAGTACGTCTTTTTTGGGGAAAATAAGCTAAGTATGTGGCATAATAGGGCTAACAAGCATGTACGATGCTAAGTATGCATTTGTTAAGCAAAACACTAGAGAAAACTTACCGTCTTAGCACCGGGGTTCCTCGAGCCGGTATCACCTGGAGAAGGGTTGTGCGATGCGGCTCCGGAGTTATGCTGCACCAAAGATCATTTGCAAAGTCTCGTTAGCATGATGACACTCAAATGTTAAGACTAGTAAATAATGACCATTCAAATGAAACTCACCGTTCCCGCACTAGTAATGACCGGCATCGGCGGAGGGGCCTGACCGGTCTTCTCGCACATAGGCTGCACATTTGGTTTTGACGAGTCAGTCATATTAGTTAGTAATGAAACGAACATTACGTGCATGATTTGGCTAATATGCAGAAGAAACTTACCACGAGGAGCTCGTACATGGCCCGGTGAGCCGCGTCATTCCGTGCCCTCTCCTCCTCCAACAACCTAGCCGTCTTCTCCTCCAAAAGCAGTTCCTTCTCCGCCGCCACCCGGTCCCTCTCCTCCAGAAGCGCCTGGGTTGTCGCTCTCTCTTTCTGAAGAGCAGCCTGCAACACCACTCCTCGTTAGCATTGTAATCATCGATGGCCACACACACAATGTAATGGAGGAAAGATATCTGAGTCCGTATAACTAACCCCGATGGCGAGATCGACTGGCCGTGGACGAGTCCTTATCTCAGGACAGGAGCTCGTTTGGCGCGCCTTGATCTTCGGGAGAGTGAGAGGACAACGTATCAGTCCGTCTCCAATGGCTAATGAGCCATGTGGCCTCCCGCCACCAGATATCATCACCAGCTCTGGATCAATAGGATTCTGGCTCGGGTTAAAGTCCTCCCCTTTCCTCGCCTTCCCCTCCTGGTTGTACCTCATGAGCTTGTGGTGGGAGGACATGTTGGTGAAATTCTCTGGATGATCGAGGTCAGACTCAGAGAATGCCTTGGCCTTCTTGTACGAGGCAGTATGGGCCATGGCATAGAGGTCGTACACCTCAGGCACCTCCGTGTTATTGTGTCGCGCCTAAAAGAGAGGAACAAAGTATTAGTAAAGGGCTCAAGCTAGCACGAAGAATGAATTGCATGAATCATGAAGCAAACCACATACCCAGTTCCGCCCGAACTGATATAAGTTGGCGCTGCCTTGATGGTGTGGCACACCAACCATTTGGGCACGCCGGTCCTTGGCATTGTCGTGGACGGCTCGCCAGCGGCCTGTGCACCACTCATCCACCAACGCCTCCCAACAATCCATCTTATCCGCACACCATCTCGGGGGCACCTAAGTTACTAAAGAGAAATTTGAGCGCTACGCCTACGAATCAAATCAAGGAAACTAAGTACAATGCCTTAAGAATAGGTAATTACCTTCATGTACTTATCCTTCTTCAGAAACTTAGCCCGACACGATGGCTTGTCCTTCTTAATACCACGCTTGGCGTAGTAGTCTCGAACAGCCTGCGGCCGAGCCTCGTGCCGTAAGTTTTATAGTAGGCGCTTGCACCCGGTATCGATAACCTTTGCCGCGTCCTCCTCGTATCCCTCCTCACACCTGTAGAAGGTCTGCAATCAAACGAGACAACACTGATTAGTACAATAACTAGCTATTGTTAATTTTTAATTGTGTAAAGGACAAATTACCCAAAAGCTTCTGATCACCATCTCGGCCCTCGTGTGGCACAAGACACCGTCGATCATCTCTTCCGGCGGGGCTGGGGCAGCCAAGTAGTGCTCCCAGCTCAATCCTAGCTCTAGAAGCTGACCCTCACCGGGCAACGTGACAAACCCCGGGAAATTTTGCCGGCAAAGCACACCAAGGACGGTGTTGGGCCTGCGGACGTCACTGGCGTGTACCCAACCCCTGCAGTATAACAAGGCCAACGCATTAGAGATTTGAAGAAACGTGAAGGCAAAATGTACAAAAATAGTTAATGCACTTACTTCTCCCCATCAGGCCTAATCACCGGCCTCTGCTTGCGGGTCGCCGGCAGGGGCGGGAGCCGTGTACCACCACGCTGGTACACGGTGGCCCCCTCAACCACCTCGCCCTCACTATCAGTAAACTCATCCCCGCCACCATCAGCATGGCCACTCGGCCCCTCAGGCGGATCCGGCCAGGTACCCCATCTGGACGTCTCCTGGGACGTAGCCTGGTCCGAACTCTCGTGGCCCGAAGTTTCGTGGGCCGAAGCCTCTGGGACCGGAATCTCGTGGGCCGAAGGCCCGTCGACCCGAGGCTCATGGTCCGGAGTCCCCGTAGCCTCCACCTCAGATGGGTCCACCCTAGCAGTCAGGTGCTCGGGTGAATCAGCTGGGGGTGGCGGCGAGGAAGGCGTAGCAGCCTGCCTACCTCTCCCGCGGCCACGTCCTGATCTACCTCCTCTCTTCTTCCCTCCCTGACCTCCTCTCCCGGTGAGCAACGACGTCGACGATGAAGCGCCCGCCGGTGTCCCCAAACTGTCTAACAACGCTCTCCGGAGAGGTACGGGTGGAATGGAAGTACCCCTCTCGCGGGCCGCCGACGAAGTACCCGCGGAGCGCTCTGGACCCGCGCCCACCATCTTTCAACACCTGCCATGACAAAGAGTAAACGAAATTAGTACAACATAAAAAATTGAATACATGACATGAATAATAATATGTATATAATTTAAGCTGGGATGCATACAAACTAATAGTCTGGATCGTCTATATATGCTTCGGGATCAATAGATGCATCATCATGATCACTATCACGCGTGTCGTCATGAATGACGTGCTCATCGGGTTCAGCGGCATCAACATGTGGAAGGCCTTTCTGTAATCGGTCAAGCATTGACAGGTCATCTGCAGCTATAACCTCTTCTTGTTCCGGCTCTTCTTGTTCCGGCTCAGGGGTGAAGTTGGATTCACTGTCGCTGTCTATTTCCATGTTCTGGGGTGAAGTAGAGCGGTTCTTGAAACGTTTTTTGGAAAGACGTGTTTCTTGAAAGAATTCTCCTTCATATGTGTCTGGGTTAATGTGAGGTTCATAATCCTCTTCATTGGGGGGAGGTGGTCTAACACGTGGCGGCACTTCATAAACGACATCCCAACCATTCAGATTTGCATTAGTTTGGCAGGCCCATGGTAGATAGAAAACTTGGGTCGCCTGTTGAGCCGTAATATAGACATCGGGAACATCTAAATGGGTGCTTTGTTTGATTTCGACTAGCCCTATATGTTCATGAGTCCTTCTAGTCTCCTTCGGCTGGAACCAATAACATTTGAAGACTACGACGTTCGGTGGGTTTTCACCATAGAATAGAAGCTCATAAATTGCTTCAACTCTTCCATAATACTCGGTACCTCCTTCGCCGATAGCAGAGACACCACAATTTGTAGATTTTCGGTCGGCCATAGATAGCTCTTTGCCAAAGGTACTAAAGCGATACCCGTTGATGTCGTATTTCTCAAATGAACAGACCTTATAGTCAAAACCATTAGCGGCTTGTCTCAATTCGGCGTCCATAGACTCTGAATTAGCCTACAAAAGTTTAATACGAAAGGATTGTTGCATTAGCCACAAATTAGACCAAGAATTGAAATGGTCTATTAATGGTAATTACCGTTTGTTTTAACCAAGAGATGAAACCGGGATAGCCGCCTCCATGCTTTGCCGGAAGCTCATACTCTTCGATGAATCCTTTTGGATCACCGCTCCATCCGAGAATTTGGCAACGTATCGACTGTATCAAATATCTGGGAATAAGAGCAGTTCAAAGGAATTAGAAGTTGCGAAACAATGTACCGAGAACTTACTCGATGTACGGCCGCACTTCTTTCTAGGTTGTTGAAGATATACAACGAAATGGTCCGCCATTCCTCGACATCCAACCCTACTGGTTTCGAAGCACCGGCTGGTGCGAGCTTCCCTTTGAATAGGCTGAGGTTGGATCCACCTTTTTTAGGATCGCCAGCATTGTACCGAGGCTTCGGATTATGCAAATGACGATTTTTGGCTCCGTAGTGTGCTGTCACGAAGTTTGCCGCCTCCTCGGTAATGAATGCCTCGGCCATCGATGCTTCAATTCTACGTTTATTTTTACATTTTGCTCGAAGCGTCTTCTGCATCCTCTCAGTTGCATAGCACCAACGATTTTGCATGGGCCCCCCCAATCTTGCCTCGGTCGGGAGATGTAAAATCAAATGTTGCGTTGGATTAAAGAAGCCCGGTGGAAAGATCTTCTCTAACTTGCAGAGCAACTCCGGTGCCAACTTTTCCATGTCATCTATCACGGCAGGCGATAGTTCTTTCACACAAAGAACACGGAAGAAATAGCTCAGCTCTGCCAGTACTAGCCATTCATCCTCAGGGATAAAGCCACGCGTGTTCCGAATTATACCCCTTGAAATACCCTGGATGCTCTGGATCAGGCTCGAGAGCGTTTAACTGATCCAGGATCTGTTGGCCAGTCAACGCAGGTGGTGCAGAGTTTTTGACAACTCTACCTTTGGTGAAGTTCTTCTTGTCTTTTCTGAACTTATGGCAAGGATCCAGGAACTGTCTATGCAAGTCGAAGCAAGAATACTTGCGACCCACCTGCAGCCAATGAAACTGAAGAGCTGCCTTGCATGTGGGGCACGGGAACCTTCCATGCGTACACCAGCCAACGAATAGCGCATACGCCGGCAAGTCATGCATCGAGTACATGTACAAGACACGCATTATGAAGTTTCGTTTGCTAGCGGCGTCGTATGTCTTGAACCCATTATCCCAAGCTTCTTGCAATTCATCCTTAAGCAGTTGCATGTACACATTCATATTCTTCCCCGGATAGTTGGGCCCTGGAATTATCAACGTCAGGAAAATGTTCTTTCTTTGCATAATCTGTCCAGGGGGGGAGATTGAGTGGAATGACAAATACAGGCCAACAACTGTATTGGGTTGCCGTCATACCAAACGGATTGAACCCATCCGTGCCGATGCAGACTCGAGGATGCCTTGGATCTTCCGCTTTTTGCTCATGTAATGCATCGAAGTGCTTCCACGCAGAACCATCCGATGTGTGTACCATCATCTGATTCCCATCTGCATCTAGTTCGGTTCTTTTGCCCATTTTGTGCCATGTCATCTGTCTGGCCGTCTCTTCGACCATGAAAAGACGTTGAAGTCTTGGTACGATTGGCAGATACCGAAGAACATTAACGGGGATTTTGGTCTGCCTCTTCTCACCCATACCGTTGTCTACCACAACATACCTGGAAGAGTTGCAAATGGGACAATAGTTCAAGTCCGCATAGTCAAGCCTAAATAAGGCACATTCTTTCTCACAGGCATCTATCTTCTCATAGGGCATCTTAAGTGCACGGAGGATTTTGTCCGACTGGTACAGGTTTGCAGGCATTACATGGCCTTTGGGTAGAAAGCGTCCAAATAGTGTCATCATCGCGTCGTAGCATTCTCTGCCCAAGTTGAATTGAGCCTTCAGAGCCATTACTTGTGCGATGGCATCCAGCTGACAAAGCTCAGTGTGCTCGTGGAGAGGACGTTTTGAAGACTCCAACATTTCATGGAAGGCCTTTGCAGATTCCTCCATCTCATCGTCCGAATCCCGAGCATCATCAAAGTCTTGCACCATGTCTTCGATCCTGGTACCATGCTCGTCGGTGCGACGACGAACCACCTCAGCTCTGGTACGTTGGGCAGACTCTCCATGAAATGTCCACACCGTATAATCGGGCGTAAACCCCCACTTCTGCAGGTGTTTACCCATTTCATCCTCTTTCCTCTGAGAAAAGTTGTCGCACCTAACACAGGGGCAACAGGTTTTTCTCTGGTCATTTGCAAATGCGGCTTTCACAAACCCCTTGGTTTTTGTTAACCATTCATTGGTCATGTCTTCCTGACTAGTGTGACCGGTGTACGTCCACGCACGATCACTCATCTTGCCTACCTACTAAACACCCAAGAAATATATATATAATCCATCATATATATTCATCAGTTAATCAAGTTTGTCAATTTTATTACGTCCATGCAACCTACACGCTAATAGGTAAAGATAGGTCCTAATCCCACCCGAGTATGTGTAGATTGGGTTCGTTTTCCCATGCTCTGCTCCGGATCCGACACAAAATTTCGGCAGCACCTCCCCGCTGTTCTCCTGATACACGTCTCGGCAATAAACAGAGAGGATGTGTACCCGGAGAACAACAGGGAGGCACTGACGAAATCCTGCATCAGATCCGGAGCAGAGCATGGGAAAACGAACCCAATCAACACATACTCGGGCTGTCCATGGATAACGTTGGACAATTTGAAAGAATCACGGTTATAAATATGCAAATGCATGCATATTTATAACTGTAACCCTTTCGAACGGGAGACGCATACTGGTCACACGACTGTAGTTACCTAACTAGTGTCATCGGCACGAAGGCCGGAATAGAGCAAAGGAAGGGGGGAGGAGGAGGATATAGCTAGCTACCTGCTGATGTCGGCGATGAGGGGATGGAGCCGAGGAGGGTAGCAGAGGGAGGAAGCAAGGGGCACCGGCGAGGATCTGCGAGGAGGGGGGGATCCGGGGAGGGATAGGTTAGTGACCGGCGAGGGGAGAGATCTGGGGATCTCTACATTAACATTTTATTTTTCCTTTACATTTTCTACATCTTCTACTTCTTTCACCTAACTAACCTAACTAAATTTAACTAATAGTAGACCTAAAATTTAACTAATGCTAGACCTAACTAAATAAGCTAAGTAACCCTAATTCCTAAAATCTTACTAACTACAACTAAACTACATTTTTTACATCTTCTACAACTAACTACAACTAATTAACTAACTACAACTAAACTAGATTTAACTAATACTAAAACAGAACACTAAAATTACTAAAACAGAGAAAAAAATTGAAAAAATAGAGAGGGGGAGGGGGCTCACCGGAGTGGGGGAGGTGGAGGCCGGCGTTGGTGGAGGTGGAGGAGCCCGACGCCGGCGGTGTAGGTGGAGGAGGCCGGCGGCGGCGGTGGGCTGGAGGAGGTAGGGGCGGCGGCGGTGCAGGAGGGGGCCGTGCCGCCGGCGGTGGAGGAGGGCGGCGGCGATGGAGGAGGGCGACGCGCGGGGACGGGGTGGCGCCGGCGGACGGGGACGGCGGCACGGGGCGGGGTGGCGCGCGAGACGGGGACGGCGGCGCGCGGGGCAGGAGAGTGTGGGAGAGAGAGAGAGAGACTGAGAGAGAGAGGGGGGGGAGGTGGGGGCGGGGGCGGCCGTTAGATACGTTAGGTTATTTTCTCTGCCGTCTGCTTTCGTGCTCTTTGCCGTCTGCTGGCAGACGGCAAAGAGTGAACAGACGGCAAAGAGTGTACTACCCAGTGCAGTGCTCCAGTGGGCCCCACGCCTGCACTTTGCCGTCTGCTTTCGGGTTCTTTGCCGTCTGCTTTCGAGCTCTTTGTCGTCCGCTGGCAGACGGCAAAGAGTGAACAGACGGCAAAGAGTGTACTACCCAGTGCAGCTCTCCAGTGGGCCCCACGCCTGCTCTTTGCCGTCTGCTTTCGGTCTCTTTGCCGTCTGCGAGCGGACGGCAAATAGTGCACTGATGACAACCATGATCTTTGCCATCAGTCCGTTCTTTGCCGTCTGCTTTCTAGAAGCAGACGGGAAAGGTAGCCTTTGCCGTCCGCTAGCAGACGGCAAAGAGCAGATTGATGGCAAATTCTCTGATTCCTGTTGTGATGCATCTAGTGTATTAAGTCCATAAAGAACGGAGTAACACCTTAAGAACGATGACATGATGTAGACAAGATAAACTCACGTATGAATAAACCCCATCTTTTTACCCTTAATAGCAACAATACATACGTGTCATGTCCCTTTCTGTCACTGGGATTGAGCACCGCAAGATCGAACCCATTACAAAGCACCTCTTCCCATGGCAAGATAAATCAATCTAATTGGCCAAACCAAATCAATAGATCAGAGAAGAAATACGAAGCTATAATAATCATGCATAAAAGAGATCAGAGAAGACTCAAATAATATTCATGGATAATCTGATCATAAACTCACAATTCATCGGATCCCAACAAACACACCGCAAAAAGTGATTACATCGAATAAAACTCCAAGAACATCGAGGAGAACATTGTATTGAAGATCAAAAAGAGAGAAGAAGCCATCTAGCTACTAACTATGGACCCGAAGGTCTGTGGTAAACTACTCACGCATCATCGGAAGGGCAGCAAGGTTGATGTAGAGCCCCTCCGTGATCGATTCCCCCTCCGGCGGAGTACCGGAGAAGGCCTCCAGATGGGATCTCTCGAGAACAGAAACTTGCGGCGGCGGAAAAAGTATTTCGTGGACTCCCCTAAGGGTTTCTGATTTTTCCTGAATTTATAGTGGTGGAATTAGGTCAAACGGAGTTGAGGTGGGCCCACGAGGCACCAGGGCGCGCCTGCCCCCCCAGGCGCGCCCTGGTGGCTCGTGGCCACCTCCTCTGGCGTTTGGTCTTCTCCCGAAGCTTCTAGTATTTATCTTGTCCAGAAAAGAATCTCCAAAAAGTTTTGTGGCATTTGGACTTCGTTTCGTATTGATTTTTTGTAAAACAAAAACAGGGCAGAAAACAACAACTGGCACTGGGCACTAGGTTAATAGGTTAGTCTCCCAAAATGATATATAATTGCTGTAAATGCATATAAAAACATCCAAGATTGATAATATAACAGCATGGAACAATCAAAAATTATAGATACGTTGGAGACGTATCAGCATCCCCAAGCTTAATTCATGCTCGTCCTCGAGTAGGTAAATGATAAAAACAGAACTTTTGATGTGGAATGCTGCCTATCATATTCATCACATATTCTTTTCTTTTATAGCATGGACATTCGACTTGAATGATTCAAAGCAATAGTCTATAATTTGACATGAAGATATAAATACTCAAGCATGCTAACAAGCAACCCTGTCTTTCAAAATATCAACGCTAAAGAAAGTTATCCCTAGCCCATTATGGCCAATCATTGATCCATTCATGAAACACACTCAAATATTAGCTACATCCAATGCACAAGTATGACAATAGTGTTCTCTAGTTGGTGCTTTATAAGAGAAGATGGAGACTCAAGTAAAAATAAAAATTGCATAAAAGTAAATAGATAGGCCCATCGCAGAGGGAAGCAGAGATTTGTCAAATGTGCTAGAGCTCAAGGCTGAAATTAAAGAGATAAAATATTTTGAGAGGCATGCTTTTCCTGTCAACGAAAACGACCGAGAATTCCCAATATTTTCCATGCTAGACACATCATAGGCGGTTCCCAAACAGAAAGTAAAGTTCATTTCCTTTCCACCATTCCTTTCACAATCCATGGCTAGCCGTATACACGGGTGCCCTCCATACCAACACTTTCCAAGGAATTTTGTTGTTATTAATTTTTTATTTCATTGTGGGACTGGGCATCCCTATTACCAACCATTCTCTCGTGCAATGACAGGTGAATAAACACTCATCGTGAGAATAACACACCTAGCATGGAAAATAATGGCCACCCCCTGCCGCTTCATGAGCGGTACGGGCACACAAAACGGAAAAATTATTTTGAAAATTAGAGTTGGCACACGCAAATTTACTTAGAACGGCAATGAAATACCGCATATAGGTAGATACAGTGGACTCATTTTGCACAACTTGGGTTTAAGGATTTTGGATGCACAAGCAGTATTTCCGCTTAGTACAAATGAAGGCTAGCAAATAGATTGAGAAGCAACCAACCAAAAAACGAAAACGGTCATAAACATGCATTAAACATAACTAACACCGAATAATGCACCATAAGTAGGATATAATTTCTTTGCATAACTATTGACTTGATGTGCATGCATAGGGAATCACAAACCTTAACACTAATATTCTTACTAAATCACAATTACTCACTAACATGACTCACATATTATTATTTCCATATCGCAAAACTATTGCAAGGAATCACACTTATCATATCCAATGATCTATATGAAAGTTTTTATTATATCCCTCTTGAATATTCATCACTTTGGGACCAAATTCATATCTTGTGCAAATTACCGTTACTATTATCAACTCTCGAAAAGATTTAAGTGAAGCATGAGAGTGCAAATATTTCTTCAAAATTTCAATCTTATCAATTCTAAAAATAATATAAGTGAAGCATGAGAATTCATTTCTTCAAAATTATAGCCACCACTATGCTAAAAAAGTTTAAGTGAAGCACTAGAGCAACTGCCTAGCTCAAAAAATTTAAGTGAAGCACATAGAGTATTCTATCAAATGATGATGAACGTGTGGCTCTCTCAAGATAGGTGGGTTCAGCAAAGATGATTGTGACAAACTAAAAAGCAAACATAGCAAAGACTCATATAATACAAGACGCTCCAAGCAAAACACATATCATGTGACGAATAAAAATATAGCTCCAAGTAAAATTACCGATGGTTGGTAGAAGAAAGAGGGGATGCCTTCTGGGGCATCCCCAAGCTTAGACGCTTGAGTCTTCCTTGAATATTACCTTGGGGTGCCTCGGGCATCCCCAAGCTTAGGCTTTTGCTACTCCTTATTCCTTCATCCATCGTGATCTCACCCAAAACTTGAAAACTTCAATCACACAAAACTCAACAAAACCTTCGTGAGATCCGTTAGCATAACAAAATAAATCACTACTTTAAGTACTGTTTCAAACCCATTCATATTTTATTTTTGCATTATACCTACTGTACTCTAACTTCACCATGTCTTATACCCCCCCGATACAATCCATAGATTCATCAAAACAAGCAAGTAGTGCATCAAAAACAGAATCTGTCAAAAACAGAACAGTCTGTAGCAATCTATTTAAAATCCATACTTATGTAACTCCAAAAATTATGAAAAATTAGGAAAACGTGGAAAATTCATATACCAATACTTTGTAAAAATTTCAGATTTTTCTGACGCTCCAGTACAGAAAAAATATTCGGGCACTGGACGCAAAACTTTCTGTTTTCCAAACAGCACCAATTATACTATCTTCCAAATCATCCTAAAGGCTTTACTTGGCACAAACACTAATTAAAAACACAAAAACACAATCATACCAGTAGCATAAAAGTAAAAACACACAATAACAGAAAAAAATTATTTTATTCATTGGGTTGCCTCCCAAGAAGCGCTATTGTTTTATGCCCCTAGCTAGGCATAATGCATCGTTTCAAGTGTCGTCATATTTCTTCTTCTTATCCAAAGGTGCACTTTTATCAAGGGGTTTTTCAAAGGTAATATGAAATATATCATCCATTGAAATGTTAGCATTAGCAAGTTGTCCATCTTTAAATCCCTCTTGATTACCGGCTACAATCCAAGAGTATTGTCTATTGACGCTATTGAAAACTTGTTGGATTATATTCAAAGGAGGAACTTCCTTTTTCATATTCTCATCAAAGATGTGGTCATTGCGGAACAAATATCTCAGCAAGTAATCATTATTATAAAGGGTCTCGTCTATTACTGGTTTTTCACAGTTCATACCATAAAAATCAAAGATCTCCCTAGCTTCTCCCACTATATGATCAAATTCATTCATGAGAACAAGGGTTGCTATTTTCTTAGCTCTAGGATCTTTTATAACTGGTAACTCATAAAACAATCTTTGCAAAGTAGGATGGGTACGGATAAATCTTCTTTCAAGCTTAAGAATAAGTGCGGAAATAGCATTGGCATAATTCTTAGTTTCTTTTAGTATAGGAGCGTCATCAAAAGCCAAGGTCCCAATGCAATTAAAGAATTCTTGGATGACACCTTTTCCTATAACATTACCATGTCCCAACAAAAAAGTTTTAGCATCAAGATTGGTAGAACTTCCCATTTTAGGGGTTTTACCATCATCAGTTTCCGCCATGCCAAAATCACTCATGATAACAATCTTCAAGCAAGCGAACAAGCAAACAAGAAAAAAGCAAACGGAAAATATTTTTGTATTTTTATAAAAACGTTTTAGAAGTGGGGGAGATGAAAACGAGAGGCAAATGGCAAATAAAATAAATGCAAGGAGATGAGAGTTTATGCAAAGGTACTTGATAGATGTTGATGATGTCTCCCCGGCAACGGCGCCAGAAATTCTTCCTGCTACTTGTAGCTTGCGTTGGTATTATCCCCGAAGAGGAAGGGATGATGCAGCATAGTAGAGATAAGTATTTCCCTCAGTTATGAAACCAAGGTTATCGAACCAGTAGGAGAATAACGCAACACCGCGTTAGCAGCACCTGCACACAAACAACAAATCCTTGCACCCAACGCAAACGAGGCGTTGTCAATCCCTCGACGGTCAATTGCAAGATTAAATTGTATGTGATAGATAGATAGATTGAAACAAAAATATAAAATAAAATAAATAAGATAAAATTGCAGCAAGTATTTTTAGGGTTTTAGTAATATGATTTAGATAGACCCGGGGGCCATAGTTTTCACTAGAGGCTTCTCTCAAGAAAATAGCATACGGTGGGTAGACAAATTACTATTGGGCAATTGATAGAAAAGCAAATAATTATGATGATATCCAAGGCAATGATCATGTATATAGGCATCACGTCCGAGACAAGTAGACCGACTCCTGCCTGCATCTACTACTATTACTCCACACATCGACCGCTATCCAGCATGCATCTAGTGTATTAAGTCCATAAAGAACGGAGTAACGCCTTAAGAACGATGACATGATGTAGACAAGATAAACTCACGTATGAATAAACCCCGTCTTTTTACCCTTAATAGCAATGATACATATGTGTCATGTCCCTTTCTGTCACTGGGATTGAGCACCGCAAGATCGAACCCATTACAAAGCACCTCTTCCCATGGCAAGATAAATCAATCTAGTTGGCCAAACCAAATCAATAGATCGGAGAAGAAATATGAGGCTATAATTATCATGCATAAAAGAGATCAGAGAAGACTCAAATAATATTCATGGATAATCTGATCATAAACTCACAATTCATCAGATCCCAACAAACACACCGCAAAAAGTGATTACATCGGATAGAACTCCAAGAACATCGAGGAGAACATTGTATTGAAGATCAAAAAGAGAGAAGAAGCCATCTAGCTACTAACTATGGACCCGAAGGTCTATGGTAAACTACTCACGCATCATCGGAAGGGCAGCAAGGTTGATGTAGAGCCCCTCCATGATCGATTCCCCCTCTGGCGGAGTACTGGAGAAGGCCTCCAGATGGGATCTCTCGAGAACAGAAACTTGCGGCGGTGGAAAAAGTATTTCGTGGACTCCCCTAAGGGTTTCTGATTTTTCCTGAATTTATAGTGGTGGAATTAGGTCAAACGGAGTTGAGGTGGGCCCACGAGGCACCAGGGCGCGCCTGCCCCCCCCCCAGGCGCCCCCTGGTGGCTCGTGGCCACCTCCTCTGGCGTCTGGTCTTCTCCCGAAGCTTCTAGTGTTTATCTTGTCCAGAAAAAATCTCCAAAAAGTTTTGTGGCATTTGGACTTCGTTTCGTATTGATTTTTTGTAAAACAAAAACAGGGCAGAAAACAACAACTGGCACTGGGCACTAGGTTAATAGGTTAGTCTCCCAAAATGATATATAATTGCTGTAAATGCATATAAAAACATCCAAGATTGATAATATAACAGCATGGAACAATCAAAAATTATAGATACGTTGGAGACGTATCAGCATCCCCAAGCTTAATTCATGCTCGTCCTCGAGTAGGTAAATGATAAAAACAGAACTTTTGATGTGGAATGCTGCCTATCATATTCATCACATATTCTTTTCTTTTATAGCATGGACATTCGACTTGAATGATTCAAAGCAATAGTCTATAATTTGACATGAAGATATAAATACTCAAGCATGCTAACAAGCAACCCTGTCTTTCAAAATATCAACGCTAAAGAAAGTTATCCCTAGCCCATTATGCCCAATCATTGATCCATTCATGAAACACACTCAAATATTAGCTACATCCAATGCACAAGTATGACAATAGTGTTCTCTAGTTGGTGCTTTATAAGAGAAGATGGAGACTCAAGTAAAAATAAAAATTGCATAAAAGTAAATAGATAGGCCCTTCGCAGAGGGAAGCAGAGATTTGTCAAATGTGCCAGAGCTCAAGGCTGAAATTAAAGAGATAAAATATTTTGAGAGGCATATTTTTCCTGTCAACGAAAACGACCGAGAATTCCCAATATTTTCCATGCTAGACACATCATAGGCGGTTCCCAAACAGAAAGTAAAGTTCATTTCCTTTCCACCATTCCTTTCACAATCCATGGCTAGCCGTATCCACGGGTGCCCTCCATACCAACACTTTCCAAGGAATTTTGTTGTTATTAATTTTTTATTTCATTGTGGGACTGGGCATCCCTATTACCAACCATTCTCTCGTGCAATGACAAGTGAATAAACACTCATCGTGAGAATAACACACCTAGCATGGAAAATAATGGCCACCCCCTGCTGCTTCATGAGTGGTACGGGCACACAAAACGGAAAATTTATTTTGAAAATTAGAGTTGGCACACGCAAATTTACTTAGAACGGCATTGAAATACCGCATATAGGTAGATATAGTGGACTCATTTGGCACAACTTGGGTTTAAGGATTTTGGATGCACAAGCAGTATTTCCGCTTAGTACAAATGAAGGCTAGCAAATAGATTGAGAAGCAACCAACCAAAAAACGAAAACGGTCATAAACATGCATTAAGCATAACTAACACCGAATAATGCACCATAAGTAGGATATAATTTCTTTGCATAACTATTGACTTGATGTGCATGCATAGGGAATCACAAACCTTAACACTAATATTCTTACAAAATCACAATTACTCACTAACATGCCTCACTTATTATTATTTCCATATCGCAGAACTATTGCAAGGAATCACACTTATCATATCCAATGATCTATATGAAAGTTTTTATTATATCCCTCTTGAATATTCATAACTTTAACACTAAGAACGCCTGTCATATGATGAAAGGTGAATAAAACAACAACTTAAAGAGAAAGGAAATGTCCAAAGGGTGTTAGTGTGACTTACACACCTAGGAAGTCCGGGGCTAACGCCACTCTTTGAAGTTGGGTGCTTCTTCTGAGAGTAGGAGAAGTACTAAAAGTTAAACTGTTAGAAGTATAAAGGCAAAAAGAGAGAAGACTGGCATATCCAGCTCATGTATGAATGTCATACAAGTTATTGATGTATAGAAGGCTGGTCAAAGATATAATTCTTGGGAATTATGATTAAACATGTTAATCACTAATTCTTGGGTATTGTGAGTTGATCACAAAGATACCCGCTCGATTTCATTCTGTTGCGACTCGATGCAAGAACTACTACGGCCTAAAAGACTTGCCGGGTGAGGTTTAGATACGCGCTGGGAATATAGTAAATTTTACTATACCTTCCATCGGTGTATTACCGTATTTATTTATTTTCATAATTCATTTAGAGTTTTACACACTCTAGCTCATTGCATAAGGTATCTTGCAAGAAGGTTGTTCATAAGAGAACTTTTGATGTTCGGTGTTATGAATAACATAAGGGCCATACTTTCATTATGAATGAGATGTATGTTATGAATATTGATAATAATACATTACCTCTATATTACTTTCATAATTCATTTTAGAGTTTTAAACACTCTAGCCCATTGCATTATGTTTGTTGCAAAAGGGTTGTTCATAAAAAGAACAATTGTTGTTCAGTATTATGAATAACGTAAAGGGCCATGCTTCCATTAAGAATGGGATGTATGTTATGAATGTTGATGGTAATATGATACATCCATAACACTGACGCTAAATGCCGCAAGACTAAAAGAATACCACATATGTGTGGAACTGCATTTGGTCACATTGGAGAAACCCGCATGGAAAAATTTCATTATGATGGATTTTGAAGTCATTTGATTATGAATCATCTGACACTTGCAACTTTCGGCCTAAAAGTGAAGTGACTGAAATACCGCTCACAGGCCATAAGGAACGAGCAACGAACTTATTGGTGATCATACATTATGATGTGTGTAAGCCAATAAAGGTTATTGCTAGCAGTGGATTTGTCTATCTTCAAAAATGACTCAAGTAGATATATGGATATTTGCTTGATGAGACGTAAGTCTAGATCTTTTGAAATCATTCGAAAGGTTTTCAACATGAAGTAGAAATTATTGTAACAAGAAAGATTATGTTTCTGCAAACTAGATTGCAGAAAGGAATATTTGAGTTACAAGTTTAGCGAATGTCTGATGAGTTGTGAAAATAGTTTCATAACTTACACCTCCCGGAACACCACTGTGAGTGGAATGTCCGTGAAGATGTAATCAAACCATTTATGACATGGTAAGATCAAAGATGACATAAATCAATTTGCCATTATCCCTTTTAAAGTAATGCTTTAGAGACTGCGGCTTTTACACTGAAAAGAGCGCCATCAAATCTGTTGAAATGACGCCATGGTATGGTAACCCCAACCATGTTTTGTCTTTTCTTAACATTTGGAATATGGAGCTTGTGTAAAATATTTACAAACCTATTCCAAATCAGACAAGTGCTAGTTTGTAGGTTATCCCAAGTAATTGGGTATTTCCCCACACCACTATACCGAGGCAAAAGGTTTTGCCACAAAGAACGGTATGCTTTTGAAGAAAATGGTTCTTGCAAAAGGGTGAGTGGGAGGACAGTGCAACTCGACGAGATAAAAGTATCTTCGTCATCAGGTCAAAGGAAAGAGACCTTGGAAGTGATTCCAGGGTTTCCTACTGCGACTGATACGGAAGCCTCTACATGGGATGTATGGACTTCGGTCTAACTTGCAGCTGAACCTCGTAGGCAAAACTCGTGCAAACCTCTCAGGTGCGCAAATGAGATATTGTTGTTAGACAACAATATACCTACGATACACAAGGAAGCATTGATGGGCCCTGACTCCGGAATTGGCTAAATGCCAATACAATCCGAGATAGTTTCCATATAAATGATTTAAGATTAAAATCTTGATACACCTTTCGGAAGACTTAGAGTCTAACGAATATTTATGGAACTATAAACTGATACGGATAAAAATGTTTTATCCATAAAGCTCGACTTGTTGCTTATAACAAATTCAAGGAGTTGACTACGATGAGATTGTCTCACCGTAGCGATGCTTAAAGTCAGATCGGGTTAAACTAGCAATTAATACCTATTTCAATCATGAGATATGAAACATGGATGCCAAAAGGATTTCCATGAAATGGAAAAACAAACTAGGACTTGTATGTGATACAGTCCAAAGTGTTTTGTCGATCCAGAGGATGCTAGTATGCAAACTTCAGAGTTCCAGCAATGGACAGAAGAGAGCAAAACGGAGTTGGAATCTTTGTTTTTGATGAAATAGTCAAAAGAGTTTGATTTCATCAATGGATAACGAAGATGCTTGTGGTTACAAGAAAGTAAGTGGGAGCATAATAATATTTCTGAAAACCTTGTGTGCTTGACACATTGTTGATTGGAAATAATATAAATTTCTTGACACGAATTAGGACTTCATTGAAAATAGTTTTTTCGATGAATTGCTTGGGCTAAGTAGCCTTGATATTAGGCATATTTATCTACAGAGATAGAATTGCCTAATAGGGCTAAGCAAAAATACATATTGACAAGATGTTGAAATAGTTTAGCATTAAAACGCCAAGGAGTGATTCTTGCCGAAGTCACATGGAAAGAGTTTTTTGCAAGACTCGGTGTCCCAAAACACTGATGAGCAAAATACATGATGGAGATTCCACACACTTTCATGTTTGGATTAATCATGTATTCCATGGTATGTAAAACAACCAGATATGTCCGATACTCCTAAGCTGTTGCGAGTATAGATACCAAAGTGATCAAAGTACTGATCATGGGACAACAGTGAAAAATGTCGTTGAGTACTAAAGTAGCACTGATGACATGTTTTCTCACAAGCAGAGATTATGAAGTGCTCATTGTAAGTAATTACATCGATACAGTCTTCATCAATGCTCCATGCGATTTTCGATTTAAGTTAAGGGTTTTGTAATACACGATATGGTGGCACGGTAAGTTGGAAATTGTTCCAAACAGGTTACTGTGGCGAATTCTATAACAAATGGCTAAGTATGTTGACGCTTTGGAAGCGACAAAGAAGATGTTGAATCATATAGTTCATTCATGAACTTAGTATGGTTCCAAGAAGGCTTTGGTCAATGGGACACTATTGTAGATAGTTGCTCCATAGCTTAGTCTGAGGAATCAAGGTTCGACCAGTGATTCACATATATACAAAGCCAAGTCCACACAAAATATGAATTTTGTGAAAGCGTGAAAATGCGAGGATATGCAAAGATACACACGGAGCTGAAGTTGTTAGATCCGTTGGACATCAGGCTATACCACAAGCGAAGCATATTTTACACCAGTATGCAATAGGTGTAAAGTGCATTAGCATTGACTAGATTATTGACTCTAGTGCAAGTGGGAGTCTATAGAAGATATGCCCTAGAGGCAATAATAAATGTTATTATTTATCCCCATGTTCCTAATTATGTTTATGTTCCATGCTATAACTGCTATGGTTCTCGAGTCTACAATAACCACGAGGCTCGAAGGAAGACTATTATGCACCTGTGGAATAATAAACGGTAAAAAGTATTCCTAGTCAAGCCTCAAAGACTGGCTCAAGTGTTGCATGATGATCACATTTTCCTGATCATGGCATGTCTATGCCGGCAACTTTGAGGGCTCATTGTTAGGAGAACACTTGTGTTGAATCGACCCGGATTGATGTTATGCTATGAGATACATTCGTCACAAGTTAATGGTTAATAACATAGAGAAAGTTTACGTTTGCATAATTCCTTAGACCATGAGAGTATCGAGTTTCTTCATGCTTGATTCATGAACTTTGGGGTTTGATAAACGTCATCCGTAACTGGGTGGCTATTACGGCGGCTTACGGGTTCATGGGAAAGTATGTCAAGTAACTTGATAGCTCAAGATTGGGATTTGCTCCTCCGACGATGGAGAGATATTCTTTGGGCCCTCTCGGTGTTACGGTATCCACCATCTTCTGGCCAGACACAATGTGATTTGATCACATGGATGCCGGAACACGGAAACAAGAAAAGAGAACAAAACCGGTAACGAGGTAACTGGCATAGTGGACAAGTTGTTGATCCACGGGGGTGCCAACAAATCTCACCTCGGGTGTTTGTAACATATCGCGAAGCAACAGGAATAGCACACGGCAACTGGAGGTTCACTCGAATATTTATTCGTGTGGGTATAGGGGTCAATATGGGTGTCCACGGCTCCGATGTTGATCATTGATCGGAAAGTGTTCCGGTCATGTCTATGCTTCACCGAACCTATAGGGTCACACGCTTAAGGGTCATCTATCTGCTGAATACTAGACAGGGAGTTTGAGAGAAAAGTCACCGGAAAAGTTTCGGAGACAACGGAAAAGTTCGGAGAGAGAACACCGGAATAGTTTCGGTAAAACCGAAAGGTTGTTTCGGAGTATACCATTAAGTCAAAATGGTTTCGGCACACGCCTGGAAATTCTTGGAGGGTGCCAGAATTGTTCTGGAAACTTCTAGGATTTTACCGGGATAAAAACCGGAAATGTTCCGGAGCTGCCGGAACCGGTTTGGTTGCTTTTCGCAGATGAAAATCACTAATCTGGAATTGTTTCGGAACACGTCCAAAATCATTTTAGTGGGTACTGGAATTATTCTAAGACCCACAGAAATATTTTTGGATTTAACGGTCGTGGAAAAATGTTTCCGTCAATAGTGAAAGTGCTTTTTGCGCTACTTCATGGAAAGGCACCTTTTAGGGCTTTTCCCAAAAGGCTTCTAGAAGGGATTGGGGACCAAGGAACCCCCTTTGGGGGGGGGTGCTAGGGGTGGCCGGCCAAGATGGAGCTCCTCCATGGAGCTGCACTTGCCTTTCTTTTACGCCCTTATGGAGGATCCATGTGATGGGTTTTTTGGGTATTTTTCCCCTTGGGTTTTCCTATAAATAGAGGTGGAGAGGCACTCTCCACACTCACTCCTTTCTCACATACAAGTGCCATGCAATGATCTGGCTTCTCTCTCCCTCCCCGCGAAATAGTTTCGTAGAGCCGAAAGGCTGTCTGGGTTCCGTTGGGAACTAGTTCTGGACGGCGAAGCCCTGCCGGATAGATGACACCATATGTGTGCAACCCCGTAGAGAGGTCGTAGGTTCGATCCTTTTGCCCGAGGGGCTGTTCGAGAGTGCCTCCCGAAGGGCTGTCCGAGTGACTGTCGGAGATTCTGTGTGTGCCTCCCGAAGGGCTGTCCGTGACACCGTCCGGGGGACTGTCCGACCGCCTCCCGAAGGGCTGTCCGAGGGACTGTTCGGGGGCAGACGAGGGAGTAGATCCTCGCAGCTGGGAGGATGTAAATCCTAGCTGCGGGGATCTGCACCGACGATCTACATCGACTCTACTTCCGCTGCGATACGAGTCAGTAACGATCAGATCAAACCCTGTATGCATCTCCTTAGTGATCCTGGGCGTGCTCGTAGTACCGAATTTTTTTGTTTTCTGTTGTGTTACCCTACAGAATGGCTTGGGGTTGAATGGCTTAGGGCCTTATTTCTTGAAATGCTTTTTCTGAGGCTTAGGGAAACCTTGCCCCTCATGCTTTCTCTTGTTAGAGCCAACATGAAAAACATGGTCTTTCTTCTGCCTCATGATCCTCTCTTCCTCCTGGACGATCCTTGCGGTCATCTCAGCGAGTGGCCATTTTTCCTTTAGAGAGTTATAGTTGACCATAAATTGTTTAAATTCTTCTGGAAGGGACTCAAGAATCGTTATTACAAGAAGATTTTCACTTAAAGAACACTCCAAAGCTTTAAGCTTGGTGAAAGCGTTCACCAGCCTTAGGATGTGCTGCCTGACATTCCCGTCAACAGTGTATTTCTAAAGAAGCTTAGTAAAAAACTCATGAGCATACACTTTGTCAGATCCTTTGAATTGCTCCCCCATTTCATCAAGGAATGCTTTAGCAGTGTCTTTCTTAGGGAGTGCCTCGGCAATGTCCGGTGATATTGTCGCATTCATGATAAGAAGCGCAATATGGTTGGACTTGTTCCATTTTTCCATCTTAACATCATAGTCCTTTTTGAGTTCTGCATACCCTGTAGCACCTTGCACGGGTGCTACAGGTTTTTCTTCCCTCAAGGCATAATCAAACTCATTACAACCCAAACATAATTCGACTTGGGACTTCCAACGCGGGAAGTTACTCCCCGTAAGTGGTTCGATCGTGTCGTGCCGGAATGGAGCGGAAGCTGAAATTATCATAAAAATTCATAAGTAAACTTGCATGATTATAAATTTACGTTGGTAAATAAACAAACATGCCAAAAATTTAATTTCAACTCCATGCCAAATCACCGTTGGGCAGAAAAACACATGGAATTAAAATATCATAAGGGATGACTCATAATAATAAAACAACGTTGGTCTGAATTAAAAATTAGAGTCATTTAATTTAAACATCAACATTAAAATTTGTATCGTTATTTGATGTTTAAAAAGAAAATTCAACATGCAAAACACATCATAAATCCTGAATAAAATATCCTGTTGGTTCAATTTTACCCAGAATAATAATATGTTCATTATATTTTTAGGCATTTTCTGTTTTAAACAATGCAAAACATAAAAAATATTAACTTACAGTGCACTGGAAAATCACAGAAAATCACGATGGCCCAAAGTACCCACGGTTATCCGAAAGACAGCCCAACCCAGCAGCTAAAAACGTAAAAATAAAAAGGAAAACTGATGGGCTAAGACAACTTGGGCCGCAGCCCACGGCCAGATATGGCCCGTTAACGCCCACCGGCCCGGTCGGAGCTACGCGTTACTTACAGCCGTCCGATCGAATCTGACGGTCTTCGACACTCCGAACCGGAACAAAACTACTGCCCGTAGCCAACCCTAGCTCATTCCTCCCCTGACTTCCCCGCATTTCATGCACACAGCAGAGAGGGCGACGAGCTCGGCGGCTCGAAGGCGCGCCGGCCATGGCGGCGCGGCGGCTGCGCTCGCCGGAGGAGCGTGCAGCGGGATGAATCCCGCGCGCTCCTTCGTTGAACGTGGCTTCTACTTGTAGCTTGCGTTGGTTTTATCCCCGAAGAGGAAGGGATGATGCAGCACAGCAGAGGTAAGTATTTTCCTCAGTTATGAAACCAAGGTTATCAATCCAGTAGGAAAACCACGCAACACCTCGTTAGCAGTACCTGCACACAAACAACAAATCCTTGCGCTCAATGCAAATGAGGGGTTGTCAATCCCTCGGCGGTAAATTGCAAGATTAAATTGTATGTGCTAGATAGATAGATTGAAACAAAAATACAAAAAAAAAGATAAAATTGCAGCAAGTAATTTTAGGGTTTTAGTAATATGATTTAGATAGACCCGGGGGCAAAGTTTTCACTAGAGGCTTCTCTCAAGAAAATAGCATACGGTGGGTAGACAAATTACTGTTGGGCAATTGATAGAAAAGCAAATAATCATGATGATATCCAAGGCAATGATCATGTATATAGGCATCACGTCCGAGACAAGTAGACCGACTCCTGCCTGCATCTACTACTATTACTCCACACATCGACCGCTATCCAGCATGCATCTAATGTATTAAGTCCATAAAGAACAGAGTAACGCCTTAAGAACGATGACATGATGTAGACAAGATAAACTCACATATGAATAAACCCCATCTTTTTACCCTTAATAGCAACGATACATACGTGTCATGTCCCTTTCTGTCACTGGGATTGAGCACCGCAAGATCGAACCCATTACAAAGCACCTCTTCCCATGGCAAGATAAATCAATCTAGTTGGCCAAACCAAATCAATAGATAGGAGAAGAAATACGAGGCTATAATTATCATGCATAAAAGAGATCAGAGAAGACACAAATAATATTCATGGATAATCTGATCATAAACTCACAATTCATCGGATCCCAACAAACACACCGCAAAAAGTGATTACATCGGATAGAACTCCAAGAACATCGAGGAGAACATTGTATTGAAGATCAAAAAGAGAGAAGAAGCCATCTAGCTACTAACTATGGACCCGTAGGTCTGTGGTAAACTACTCACGTATCATCGGAAGGGCAGCAAGGTTGATGTAGAGCCCCTCCGTGATCGATTCCCCCTCCGGCGGAGTACCGGAGAAGGCCTCCAGATGGGATCTCTCGAGAACAGAAACTTGCGGCGGCGGAAAAAGTATTTCGTGGACTCCCCTAAGGGTTTCTGATTTTTCTGGAATTTATAGTTGTGGAATTAGGTCAAACGAAGCTCTGTGGGCCCCACGAGGTACCTAGACGCGCCTGCCCCCCCCCCCCCAGGCGTGCCCTGGTGCCTCGTGGTCACCCCTTGGGGCTTCTGGCCTTCTCCCGAAGCTTCTTGTGTTTATCTTGTCCAGAAAAAAATCTCCAAAAAGTTTCGTGGCATTTCGACTTCGTTTGGTATTGATTTTCTGTAAAACAAAAACAGGGCAGAAAACAGCAACTGGCACTGGGCACTAGGTTAATAGGTTAGTCCCAAAAAATGATATATAATTGTTGTAAATGTATATAAAAACATCCAAGATTGATAATATAACAGCATGGAATAATCAAGAATTATAGATATGTTGGAGACGTATCAGCGTCCCCAAGCTTAATTCATGCTCGTCCTCGAGTAGGTAAATGATAAAAACAAATTTTTTGATGTGGAATGCTGCCTATCATATTCATCATATATTCTTTTCTTTTATAGCATGGACATTGGACTTGAATGATTCAAAGCAATAGTCTATAGTTTGACATGAAGATATAAATACTCAAGCATGCTAACAAGCAACCATGTCTTTCAAAATATCAACGCTAAAGAAAGTTATCCCTAGCCCATTATGCTCAATCATTGATCCATTCATAAAACACACTCAAATATTAGCTACATCCAATGCACAAGTATGACAATAGTGCTCTCTAGTTGGTGCTTTTGTAAGAGAAGATGGAGACTCAAATAAAAATAAAAATTTCATAAAAGTAAATAGATAGGCCCTTCGCAGAGGGAAGCAGAGATTTGTCAAATGTGCCAGAGCTTAGAGCTGAAATTAAAGAGATAAAATATTTTGAGAGGCATGCTTTTCCTGTTAACAAAAATGACCGAGAATTCCAAATATTTTCCATGCTAGACACATCATAGGCGGTTCCCAAACAAAAAGTAAAGTTTATTTCCTTTCCACCATTTCTTTCACAATCCATGGCTAGCCGTATCCACGGGTGCCCTCCAAACCAACACTTTCCAAGGAATTTTGTTGTTATTATTTTTGATTTCATTGTAGGACTTGGCATCCCTATTACCAGCCACTCTCTCGTGCAATGACAAGTGAATAAACACTCATCATGAGAATAACACACCTAGCATGGAAAATATGTTGGAAATATGCCCTAGAGGCAATAATAAATTGGTTATTATTATATTTCCTTGTTCATGATAATCGTTTATTATCCATGCTATAATTGTATTGATTGGAAACTCAAATACATGTGTGGGTACATAGACAACACTATGTCCCTAGTAAGCCTCTAGTTAACTAGCTCGTTGATCAAAAGATGGTGAAGGTTTCCTAGCCATGGACATGAGATGTCATTTGATAACGGGATCATATCATTAGGAGAATGATGTGATGGACAAGACCCAAACTGTAAACGTAGCATATGATCGTGTCAGTTTATTGCTATTGTTTTCTGCATGTCAAGTATCTGCTCCTATGACCATGAGATCATGCAACTCACTGACACCGGAGGAATACCTTGTGTGTATCAAACGTCACAACGTAACTGGGTGACTATAAAGATGCTCTACAGGTATCTCCGAGGGTGTCTGTTGGGTTGGCATGGATCAAGACTGGGATTTGTTACTCCGTGTGACGGAGAGGTATCTCGGGGCCCACTCGGTAATACAACATCACAATGAGCCTTGCAAGCAATGTGACTAAAGTGTTAGCCACGAGATCTTGTATTACGGAACGAGTAAAGAGACTTGCCGGTAACAAGATTGAACTAGGTATAGAGATACCGACGATCGAATCTCGGGCAAGTAACATACCGAAGAACAAAGGGAACAGTATACGGGATTAACTGAATCCTTGACATAGAGGTTCAACCGATGAAGATCTTCGTAGAATATGTCGGAACCAATATGGGCATCCAGGTCCCGCTATTGGTTATTGACCGTAGAGGTGTCTCGGTCATGTCTACATAGTTCTCGAACCCGCAGGGTCTACACACTTAACGTTTGGTGACGATTAGTATAGTTGAGTTATTGTGTTGGTGACCGAAGGTTGTTCGGAGTCCCGGATAAGATCCCGGACATGACAAAGATCTCCGGAAGAGTCCGGAGGTAAAGATTGATATATGTGATAATAGTGTTTTGATCTCCGGAAGGGTTCCGGAATTCACCGGAAGAGGTTCCGGGTGTTTACCGAAGTGTTCGGGTGCAGCAACACTTTATATGTGCCAAAGGGGTAAAGCCCACGAGGTATTGGAAAGTGCAAAAGGAAGTTTTGTTGCTGCCTTAAGCGGTACTACCGCTGGTAAGGCAGTACTACCGCGTAAGCGGTACTACCGCTTGTGTGAAGCGGTACTACCGCGTAAGCGGTACTACCACTTGTGTGAAGCGGTATTACCGCTCAAGCGGTACTACCGCTCGTGAGCGATACTACCGCTTGTACGTGGTACTGCTGGAATCCGAGATGGACTCTTTCCGTGCGGGCCAAACTGACCTTGTGCGGGCAAAACCGACCTTGTGTTGGCTTTCTCTCCAAGTTTAGACCCCAGGGCTCAACATATAAATAGAGGGGCAGGGCTAGCACACGGCACACATCAAGATTTCCCAAGCCATGTGCCGGCAACCCTAACCCTCTAGTTCCTCCCGTCATAATCTCCGTAGTGCTTGGCGAAGCCCTGCAGAGATTGTTCCTCACCACCATCACCACGCCGTCGTGCTGCCGGAACTCATCCACTACTTCACCATCGCTCGCTGGATCGAGGAGGTGAAGGCGTCATCAAGCCGTACGTGTGTTGAACGCGGAGGTGTCGTCCGTTCGGCGCTAGATCGTGTTTGGATCGAGGGACGACTTGCGATTTGGATCGCGAAGACGTTCGACTACATCAACCGCGTTTCTTAACGCTTCCGCTTAGCGATCTACAAGGGTATGTAGATTCACTCTCCCTCTCGTAGATGCTCATCACCATGGATAGATCTTGCGTGTGCATAGGAAAATTTTTGTTTCCCATGCGACGTTCCCCATCAGTGGCATCAGAGCCAGGTCTATGCGTAGATGAGATCTCGAGTAGAACACAAACGAGTTGTGGGCATGGGTGTATACATATTGCTTGCCGTTACTAGTTGATACTTGATTCGGCGGTAATATGAGATGAAGCGGCCCGGACCGACATTACGCGTACGCTTACGCGAGACAGGTTTCACCGCTACGTGCACTTGTTGCATAAAGGTGACTGGCGGGTGTCTGTCTCTCTCACTTTAGTTGAATCGATTTCAATGAAGATGGTTCTTTTAGAATATCAAAAAGCAATCACTACACCACGTTGTGGTTTTGCGTACGTAAGAACGGTTCTTGCAAACCCGTAGCAGCCACGTAAAATTTGCAACAACAAATTAGAGGACGTCTAACTTGTTTTTGCAGGGTATGTTGTGATGTGATATGGCCAATTACATGATGAGATATATGTGATGTATGAGATGATCATGTGTTGTATAGAATATCACGACTTGCATGTCGATGAGTACGGCAACTGGCAGGAGCCATAGAGTTGTCTTTAATTATTTTCGCCGTTTTGCTTTACTTTATCGCTATGAGTTAGCAATAGTCATGGAAGCAACAGTCGGCGCGACAACCTCATGGCGACACGTTGATGGAGATCAAGATGATGGAGATCATGGTGTCATGCCGGTGACGATGGAGATCATGCCGGTGCTTTGGAGATGGAGATCAAAAGCACAAGTTCATGGCCATATCATGTCACTTATGATTTGCATGTGATGTTAATCCTTTTATGCATCTTGTTTTGCTTAGGACGACGGTAGCATTATAAGGTGATCCCTCACTTAAATTTCAAGATAAATTGTGTTCTCCCTGAGTGTGCACTGTTGCGAAAGTTCGTCGTTTTGAGACACCACGTGATGATCGGGTGTGATAGACTCTACGTTCACATACAACGGGTGCAATCCAGTGTTGCACATGCGGAACACTCGGGTTAAACTTGACGAGCCTAGCATGTACAGACATGGCCTCGGAACACAAGAGACCGAAAGGTCGAACATGAGTCATATAGTAGATATGATCAACATAAAGATGTTCACCATTGAAACCACCTCAACTCACGTGATGATCGGACTTGAGTTGATGGATTTGGATCATGTTACACTCGAATGACCGGAGGGATGTCAATCTGAGTGGGAGTTTTAAGTAATATGATTAACTAAACTCATTATCTTGAACAATATTCTAAATTGTCTTTGCAATATTTATGTAGATCATGGCTCGCGCAGTAGCACCCCTGAATTTTAATGCGTTCCTAGAGAAGGCTAAGTTGAAAGATGATGGAAGTAACTTTGTGGACTGGGCCCGTAATCTAAGGATTATCCTTACGGCTTCCCAGAAGGCTTATGTCCTTGATGCACCGCTTGGTGATCCACCCGCTCCAGTTGAGTCTCTAGACGTTGTGAACGCCTGGCAGGCTCGTTCTGAAGATTACTCAATAGTTCAATGTGCAATATTGTATGGCTTAGAACCGGGACTTCAAAGACGTTTTGAACGTCATGGAGCATATGAGATGTTCCAGGAGTTGAAGTTTATCTTTTAGAAGAATGCCCGGATCGAGAGGTATGAGATCTCCGATAAGTTCTATGCTTGCAAGATGGAGGAGAACGGGTCTATCAGTGATCACGTACTCAGAATGTCTGGGTACTCCACCCGTCTGGCTGAATTGGGGATGCCCCTTCCGCCAGAGGCTATCACTGACAGAGTTCTTCAATCATTGCCACCTAGCTACAAGAGCTTCGTGTTGAACTATAACATGCACGGGATGAACAAGTCAGTCGCCGAGCTGTTTGCGATGCTGAAAGCCGCTGAGTCTGAAATTCAGAAGGAGCATCAAGTGTTGATGGTCAATAAAACCACTAGTTTCAAGAAAAATGGCAAGGGTAAGAAGGGTAACTCCAAGAAGAGTGGCAAAGCAGTTGCTCCTCCCGTGAAGAAACCCAAGGCTGGACCCAAACCAGAAACTGTGTGCTTTCATTGCAAGGGAACTGGACACTGGAAGCGGAACTGCCCCAAGTATTTGGCTGACAAGAAGGCGGCCAACAACAAACAAGGTATATATGATATACATGTTATTGATGTGTACCTTACCAACTCTCGTTGTGGTGCCTGGGTATTTGATACCGGTGCGGTTGCTCATATTTGCAACTCAAAACAGGAACTGCAGAATAGACGGAGGCTGGCAAAAGACGAAGTGACGATGCGCGTGGGAAATGGTTCCAAGGTTAATGTGATCGCCGTCGGCACGCTCGCTCTTCGATTACCATCGGGATTAGTGATGAACCTGAATAAATGTTATTTGGTGCCTGCGTTAAGCATGAACATTATATCTGGATCTTGTTTATTGCGAGACGGTTACTCATTTAAATCAGAGAATAATGGTTGTTCTATTTATATGAGTAATATCTTTTATGGTCATGCACCCGATGTGAGGGGTTTATTCTTATTGAATCTCGATAGCAATGATACACATGTTCATAACATTGATGCCAAAAGATGTAGAATTGATAATGATAATACCACTTTCTTGTGGCACTGCCGTTTAGGTCATATTGGCGTAAAACGCATGAGGAAGCTCCATGTTGATGGACTTTTGGAGTCACTTGATTTTGAATCACTTGACACATGTGAGCCATGCCTCATGGGCAAGATGACTAAAACGCCGTTCTCTGGAACAATGGAACGGGCAAGTGATTTGTTGGAAATCATACATACTGATGTGTGCGGTCCGATGAGCATTGAGGCGCGCGGTGGTTATCGTTACTTTCTCACCTTCACTGATGACTTAAGTAGATATGGGTATATTTACTTAATGAAACACAAGTCTGAAACATTTGAAAAGTTCAAACAATTTCAGAGTGAAGTTGAGAATCATCGTAACAAGAAGATTAAATTCCTACGATCTGATCGAGTAGGAGAATATTTGAGTTATGAGTTTGGCAGTCACTTAAGACAATGTGGAATTGTTTCACAACTGACACCGCCTGGAACACCACAGCGTAATGGTGTGTCCGAACGTCGTAATCGAACCTTATTGGATATGGTGCGATCTATGATGTCTCTTGCCGATTTGCCACTATCGTTTTGGGGTTATGCATTAGAGACAGCTGCATTCACTTTAAATAGGGCACCATCGAAATCCGTTGAGACGACGCCATATGAACTTTGGTTTGGCAAGAAGCCAAAGCTGTCGTTTTTTAAAGTTTGGGGATGTGATGCTTATGTCAAAAAGCTTCAGCCTGAAAAGCTGGAACCCAAAGCGGAGAAATGCGTCTTCATAGGATACCCAAAAGAGACAGTTGGGTATACCTTCTACCTCAGATCCGAAGGCAAAGTGTTTGTCGCTAAAAACGGAACATTTCTTGAGAAAGAGTTTCTCTCGAAAGAATTGAGTGGGAGGAAGATAGAACTTGATGAGGTTGTTGAACCTTTACTTCAACCTGAGAGTAGCGCAGCGCAGAAAGATGTTTCTATAGAGCCTACATCAGCTGAAGAGGAAGTTGATGATGATCATAAAGCTTCGGATCAAGTTGCTATCGAACCTCGTAGGTTGACAAGGACGCGTACTGCTCCTCAGTGGTACGGCAACCCTGTCTTAGAGGTCATGTTGTTGGACAACGATGAACCTACGAGCTATGGAGAAGCGATGATGGGCCCGGATTCCAAAAAGTGGTTAGAGGCCATGAAATCCGAGATGGGATCCACGTATGAAAACAAAGTGTGGACTTTGGAAGTATTACCTGAAGGGCGTAAGGCCATTCAGAACAAATGGATCTTTAAGAGGAAGACGGACGCAGACGGTAATGTCACCGTCTATAAAGCTCGACTTGTGGCAAAAGGTTTTTCACAAGTTCAAGGAGTTGACTATGATGAGACCTTCTCACCTGTAGCGATGTTTAAGTCTGTTAGAATCATGTTAGCAATAGCTGCCTTTTTCGATTATGAAATTTGGCAGATGGATGTCAAAACAGCGTTCCTTAACGGTTTCCTTAAGGAAGAGTTGTATATGATGCAACCAGAAGGTTTTGTCGATCCAGAGAATGCTGACAAAGTTTGCAAACTCCAGCGATCCATTTATGGACTGGTGCAAGCATCTCGGAGTTGGAATCTTCGCTTTGATGAGGTGATCAAAGCATTCGAGTTTACACAAGTTTACGGAGAAGCTTGTATTTACAAGAAAGTGAGTGGGAGCTCTATAGCGTTTCTAATATTATATGTGGATGACATATTACTGATTGGAAACAATATAGAAATGTTGGAAAGCATGAAGGAATATTTGAACAAGAGTTTTTCAATGAAGGACCTAGGAGAAGCTGCTTTCATATTAGGCATCAAGATCTATAGAGATAGATCAAGACGTTTAATAGGACTTTCACAAGGAACATACCTTGATAAGATTTTGAAGAAGTTCAAAATGGATCAGTCCAAGAAGGGGTTCTTGCCTGTTTTGCAAGGTGTGAAGTTGAGTAAGACTCAATGCCCAGTGACTGCAGGAGATAGAGAAAAGATGAGTGTCATCCCCTATGCTTCAGCCATAGGCTCTATCATGTATGCAATGCTGTGCACAAGACCCGATGTCAGCCTTGCCATAAGTATGGTCGGAAGGTTTCAAAGTGATCCAGGAATGGAACACTGGACGACGGTCAAGAATATCCTGAAGTACCTGAAAAGGACTAAGGACATGTTTCTCGTTTATGGAGGTGATCAAGAGCTCGTCGTAAAGGGTTACGTCGATGCAAGCTTTGACACTGATCCGGATGACTCTAAGTCACAAACCGGATACGTATTTATTCTTAATGGGGGTGCGGTTAGCTGGTGCAGTTCCAAGCAAAGCGTGGTAGCTGATTCTACATGTGAAGCGGAGTACATCGCTGCCTTGGAGGCGGCGAAGGAAGGTGTCTGGATGAAAGAGTTCATGACAGATCTTGGAGTAGTGCCTAGTGCGCTTAACCCAATGACTCTGTTTTGTGATAATACTGGTGCCATTGCTCTAGCCAAGGAACCAAGATTTCACAAGAGGACCAGACACATAAAGCGACGTTTCAATTCCATCCGCGATTACATCAAGGAGGACGACATAAATATTTGCAAAGTACACACGGATCTGAATGTTGCAGATCCGATGACTAAACCTCTTCCAAGGGCTAAACATGAACAACACCAGAACTGCATGGGTGTTCGATTCATTACAATGTAAATCACATAGTGATGTGAACTAGATTATTGACTCTAGTGCAAGTGGGAGACTGTTGGAAATATGCCCTAGAGGCAATAATAAATTGGTTATTATTATATTTCCTTGTTCATGATAATCGTTTATTATCCATGCTATAATTGTATTGATTGGAAACTCAAATACATGTGTGGGTACATAGACAACACTATGTCCCTAGTAAGCCTCTAGTTAACTAGCTCGTTGATCAAAAGATGGTGAAGGTTTCCTAGCCATGGACATGAGATGTCATTTGATAACGGGATCACATCATTAGGAGAATGATCTGATGGACAAGACCCAAACTGTAAACGTAGCATATGATCATGTCAGTTTATTGCTATTGTTTTCTGCATGTCAAGTATCTGCTCCTATGACCATGAGATCATGCAACTCACTGACACCGGAGGAATACCTTGTGTGTATCAAACGTCACAACGTAACTGGGTGACTATAAAGATGCTCTACAGGTATCTCCGAGGGTGTCTGTTGGGTTGGCATGGATCAAGACTGGGATTTGTTACTCCGTTTGACGGAGAGGTATCTCGGGGCCCACTCGGTAATACAACATCACAATGAGCCTTGCAAGCAATGTGACTAAAGTGTTAGCCACGAGATCTTGTATTACGGAACGAGTAAAGAGACTTGCCGGTAACGAGATTGAACTAGGTATAGAGATACCGACGATCGAATCTCGGGCAAGTAACATACCGAAGAACAAAGGGAACAGTATACGGGATTAACTGAATCATTGACATAGAGGTTCAACCGATGAAGATCTTCATAGAATATGTAGGAACCAATATGGGCATCCAGGTCCTGCTATTGGTTATTGACCGTAGAGGTGTCTCGGTCATGTCTACATAGTTCTCGAACCCGCAGGGTCTACACACTTAACGTTTGGTGACGATTAGTATAGTTGAGTTATTGTGTTGGTGACCGAAGGTTGTTCGGAGTCCCGGATAAGATCCCGGACATGACAAAGATCTCCAGAAGAGTCCGGAGGAAAAGATTGATATATGTGATAATAGTGTTTTGATCTCCGGAAGGGTTCCGGAATTCACCGGAAGGGGTTCCGGGTGTTTACCGAAGTGTTCGGGTGCAGCAACACTTTATATGGGCCAAAGGGGTAAAGCCCACGAGGTATTGGAAAGTGCAAAAGGAAGTTTTGTTGCTGCCTTATGCGGTACTACCGCTGGTAAGGCAGTACTACCGCGTAAGCGGTACTACCGCTTGTGTGAAGCGGTACTACCGCGTAAGCGGTACTACCACTTGTGTGAAGCGGTACTACCGCTCAAGCGGTACTACCGCTCGTGAGCGATACTACCGCTTGTACGCGGTACTGCTGGAATCCGAGTTGGACTCTTTCCGTGCGGGCCAAACCGACCTTGTGCGGGCAAAACCGACCTTGTGGAGGCTTTCTCTCCAAGTTTAGACCCCAGGGCTCAACATATAAATAGAGGGGCAGGGCTAGCACACGGCACACATCAAGATTTCCCAAGCCGTGTGCCGGCAACCCTAACCCTCTAGTTCCTCCCGTCATAATCTCCGTAGTGCTTGGCGAAGCCCTGCAGAGATTGTTCCTTACCACCATCACCACGCCGTCGTGTTGCCGGAACTCATCCACTACTTCACCATCGCTCGCTGGATCGAGGAGGTGAAGGCATCATCAAGCCGTACGTGTGTTGAACGCGGAGGTGCCGTCCGTTCGGCGCTAGATCGTGTTTGGATCGAGGGACGACTTGCGATTTGGATCGCGAAGACGTTCGACTACATCAACCACGTTTCTTAACGCTTCCGCTTAGCGATCTACAAGGGTATGTAGATTCACTCTCCCTCTCGTAGATGCTCATCACCATGGATAGATCTTGCGTGTGCGTAGGAAATTTTTTGTTTCCCATGCGACGTTCCCCATCAAAATAATGGCCACCCCCTGCCGCTTCATGAGCGGTACGGGCACACAAAAAGGAAAATTATTTTTGAAAATTAGAGTTGGCACATGCAAATTTACTTGGAACGGCATTGAAATACAGCATATAGGTAGGTATAGTGGACTCATTTGGCACAACTTGGGTTTAAAGAGTTTGGATGCACAAGCAGTATTTCCGCTTAGTACAAATGAAGGCTAGCAAATAGATTGAGAAGCAACCAACCAAAAAAGGAAAACGGTCATAAACATGCATTGAACATAACTAACACCGAATAATGCACCATAAGTAGGATATAATTTCGTTGCATAACTATTGACTTGATGTGCATGCATAGGGAATCACAAATGTTAACACTAATATTCCTACTAAATCACAATTACTCACTAACATGACTCACATATTATCATTTCCATATCGCAAAACTATTGCAAGGAATCACACTTATCATATCTAATGATCTATATGAAAGTTTTTATTATATCCCTCTTGAATATTCATCACTTTGGGACCAAATTCATATCTTGTGCAAATTACCGTTACTATCATCAACTCTCAAAAAGATTTAAGTGAAGCATCAGAGTGCAAATATTTCTTCAAAATTTTCTATCTTATCAATTCTCAAAATAATATAAGTGAAGCATGAGAATTCATTTCTTCAAAATTTCAATCTTATCAACTCGCAAAATAATATAAGTGAAGCATTAGAGTTTATTTCTTAAAAATTTCAATCTTATCAACTCTCAAAATAATATAAGTGAAGCATGAGAGTTTATTTCTTCAAAATATTGCCACCACCGTGCTCAAAAAGATTTAAGTGAAGCACTAGAGCAACTGCCTAGCTCAAAAACTTTAAGTGAAGCACATAGAGTATTCTAACAAATGATGATAAATGTGTGGCTCTCTCAAGATACGTGTGTTCAGCGAAGATGATTGTGACAAACTAAAAAGCAAACAAAGCAAAGACTCATATAATACAAGACGCTCCAAGTAAAACACATATCATGTGACGAATAAAAATATAGCTCCAAGTAAAATTACCGATGGTTGGTAGAAGAAAGAGGGGATGCCTTCCGGGGCATCCCCAAGCTTAGACGCTTGAGTCTTCCTTGAATATTACCTTGGGGTGCCTCGGGCATCCCCAAGCTTAGGCTCTTGCTACTCCTTATTCCTTCATCCATCGTGATCTCACCCAAAACTTGAAAACTTCAATCACACAAAACTCAACAAAACCTTCGTGAGATTCGTTAGTATAACAAAATAAATCACTACTTTAAGTACTGTTGCAAACCCATTCATATTTTATTTTTGCAGTATACCTACTGTACTCTAACTTCACCATGGCTTATACCCCCCGATACAATCCATGGATTCATCAAAACAAGCAAGTAGTGCATCAAAAACAGAATCTGTCAAAAACAGAATAGTCTGTAGCAATCTATTTTAAAGCCATACTTCTGTAACTCCAAAAATTCTGAAAAATTAGGATTCCATGGTCAATTCATATAGCAATACTGTGTAAAAATTTCAGATTTTTTTGATGCTCAAGTACAGAAACAAAATTCTGGGACTGGACGCAAAACTTTCTGTTTTCCAAACAACATCAATTATACTATCTTCCAAATCATCCCAAAGGCTTTACTTGGCACAAACACTAATTAAAAACACAAAAACACAATCATACCAGTAGCATAATTGTGAAAACACACAATAACAGAAACAAAAGGTAAAAATTTGTTTTATTCATTGGGTTGCCTCCCAACAAGCGCTATTGTTTTATGCCCCTAGCTAGGCATAATGCATAGTTTCAAGTATTGTCATCTTTCGTTTTAGTAATCTTTATAGGAGTTTTCTCAAACCCGGGAGGTTTCTTACGCTTCCCATTATTCTCAGAAAAAGAGGCAATTTTAAGATCTAAAATATCAAATTGCTTGTTGTATAAAGAAATCAAAGTGTTCGTGCGATTGAGGTTTCCACTAATATGTTTAAGAGGCTCGTTAGACTTTTGCAACTCAACCAAATTTTTCTGCATATCACCCAATTTGTTTAGTATTTGAGCCCCCTCTTGAGTAAAAGCAAAACCCTTTTGTGGTGGTGGAATCCCCAATATGCCTTCTTTTATTTCATAGGCGGTATTGGCCTCACTCTCAATAAAATTCCCCTTTGCGGCAAAATCCAAAAGTTGTCTATGATGCATGGTTAAACCTATATAGAAATTGCGAAGCAAAATTTTTAAATCTCCTTTTATAGAGCAAACACGGTAAGATTCCATTAACCTATACCAAGCATCTTTAAGATTTTCTCCTTGTTTCTGTTTGAAGTAAAGCACTTCAAAGTCCGGTGACAAAGGAGGGATAGTTACGCTAGTCATGATGACAAGATGAGCAAATCAAAGTGGCAAACAAGAAAAAGGCAAACGGAAAATATTTTTGTATTTTTGTAAAAACGTTTTAGAAGTGGGGGAGATGAAAACGAGAGGCAAATAAAATAAATGCAAGGAGATGAGAGTTTATGCAAAGGTACTTGATAGATGTTGATGATGTCTCCCCGGAAACGGCGCCAGAAATTCTTCCTGCTACTTGCAGCTTGCGTTGGTTTTATCCCCGAAGAGGAAGGGATGATGCAGCACAGCAGCGGTAAGTATTTCCCTCAGTTATGAAACCAAGATTATCAATCCAGTAGGAGAATCACGCAACACCTCGTTAGCAGTACCTGCACACAAACAACAAATCCTTGCACCCAACGCAAACGAGGGGTTGTCAATCCCTCGGCGGTAAATTGCAAGATTAAATTGTATGTGATAGATAGATAGATTGAAACAAAAATACAAAATAAAATAAATAAATAAGATAAAATTGCAGCAAGTATTTTTAGGGTTTTAGTAATATGATTTAGATAGACCCGGGGGCCATAGTTTTCACTAGAGGCTTCTCTCAAGAAAATAGCATACGGTGGGTAGACAAATTACTCTTGGGCAATTGATAGAAAAGCAAATAATCATGACGGTATCCAAGGCAATGATCATGTATATAGGCAACACGTCCGAGACAAGTAGACCGACTCCTGCCTGCATCTACTACTATTACTCCACACATCGACCGCTATCCAGCATGAATCTAGTGTATTAAGTCCATAAAGAACGGAGTAACGCCTTAAGAACGATGACATGATGTAGACAAGATAAACTCACGTATGAATAAACCCCATCTTTTTACCCTTAATAGCAACAATACATACGTGTCATGTCCCTTTCTGTCACTGGGATTGAGCACCGCAAGATCGAACCCATTACAAAGCACCTCTTCCCATGGCAAGATAAATCAATCTAGTTGGCCAAACCAAATCAATAGATCGGAGAAGAAATACGAGGCTATAATTATCATGCATAAAAGAGATCAGAGAAGACTCAAATAATATTCATGGATAATATGATCATAAACTCACAATTCATCGGATCCCAACAAACACACCGCAAAAAGTGATTACATCGGATAGAACTCCAAGAACATCGAGGAGAACATTGTATTGAAGATCAAAAAAAGAGAAGAAGCCATCTAGCTACTAACTACGGACCCGAAGGTCTGTGGTAAACTACTCACGTATCATCGGAAGGGCAGCAAGGTTGATGTAGAGCCCCTCCGTGATCGATTCCCCCTCCGGCGGAGTACCAGAGAAGGCCTCCAGATGGGATCTCTCGAGAACAGAAACTTGCGGCGGCGGAAAAAGTATTTCGTGGACTCCCCTAAGGGTTTCTGATTTTTCTGGAATTTATAGTGGTGGAAATAGGTCAAACGGAGCTCTGTGGGCCTCACGAGGCACCAGGGCGCGTCTGGGGTAAGGGGGGGGGGGGCAGGCGTGCCCTGGTGCCTCGTGGGCACCCCCTGGGGCTTTTGGCCTTCTCCCGAAGCTTCTAGTGTTTATCTTGTCCAGAAAAAAATCTCCAAAAAGTTCCGTGGCATTTGGACTTCGTTTGGTATTGATATTCTGTAAAACAAAAACAGGGCAGAAAATAGCAACTGGCACTGGGCACTAAGTTTATAGGTTAGTCCCAAAAAATGATATATAATTGCTGTAAATGTATATAAAAACATCCAAGATTGATAATATAACAGCATGGAACAATCAAAAATTATAGATACGTTGGAGACGTATCAGTGGCCCCGGCGTCCGCGCGCATGGCATTCCAGGGAGGAGGGACGCCGGCCACCGCGGCATAAGAAGCGACGGCGACCTGCTCGGCTTTGGCCAATCAGGGCGCGTCCATCAGAGCGGCGGCGTTGGCGTCTCAACTTCATTCCACGCGTCGCTCCGGTGGGAGGCGACGACGTCGCGGTGTCGCCGCCCTCGCACAACGGTGGGCGCTGTGCGGGCCTCGAAGGGAAGAGGCGGCTACGCGGTGCATTAGGTGAGCTTCGATCTTATTCTTCTCCAATTCGTGCTCATCAGTGCTTAATTGGGGGGAAAAAGTCCTAATTGCAAAATTAGGGTTCTTCCGAATTGGGGATTTTTCGATCTAGGGTTCTACTGTTTGTGTGTTGTTAATCTCCTTTCTTCTAATGACAATTAGAAAAACCGGAAGCAGTGCTAATACTTGATCAATTGTAATTAACCGAAAGCATAATTGTGAGCATTAAACATTAAAAGAGGGTAATTAAAATTGAGTTACATGATTAAACAGTATTGATCCGTGTCAATTAGAAAAAAAACTTGATCCTTAATAGTGGGCAATTGACATGAACATAAACTGCAGCAGGCATATTGGGCTAACCAGAGGCTAAGAGATCTAATCTTAAACATGATTCCTTAAGCATGAGATTAAATTATTGATCATGGATTAGGGATCTATTGCAATCAGATAGGCGACTGATACCATTGTTAGATCTAATGCATCACTAGGATGCCATCATCATGAGCAGATTGCATCTAGATCACCCAATAAAAAAGATGAACAGAGGGGTTTAGGGATCCTTTACTTGTCACAGAAGATGACATGATCGCCTGCTTGGTGCAGGCGTGATGGAGGGATGATGTAGTCGACGTAGACGATCCCCTCGACGTCCTGATTCCTTCAGGGTGCCACCGGCACTGTCCAGGGACGGCGGCGGCGGCTGGAGTAGATCTTCCCGTTGCTGCAGCACCCCCAAGATCGGATAGGGTTTTGGGAATATCGGGAGAAGAGTGAACCTAACGTGAATGAATGAATCGCGCAGGGGCCAGCTCTCTCCCGTATCCCTTAATATAGCGTTGTGCAATAGGGGACCTAAACCATAAGTTGGTTTGGGTGCCCCCGATCAGGGCGCATCAGTTGGAGACGAGGTGCACGTACGTTGGTGCGTGGGCCTCTCTCTTATCGTTATTCTTTCACCTCTTTTTTTTTCTTAAGCTATTAGATCTAACTGCTGTTTAGCCGTCAGATCAATACCAACATTGTACAGTTGTGTGGATGGCTTTAGGCCCATCCGGAGCACAAATCCTTCACTGCTAAACTGAGGATTTGGGTTTTGAGATGGATAAGATCATGTAATTACATTTCTTACATGGATTTTCCTCCATCATGGAGTGCAAATAGGCCCTAGCATCTATAATTTTGCCATCATATCATACATATATATCAGTGCGTATTTAGGTTCATACGAGTAACTGTTTCTTGGTGAGTTAGATTTTGCGTCAGGCGTATGTCCTTTGGTTGGAAGAAACTAAATGTTAGGCAAAATATGCCACCAGCCAAACGTGTTTTTGAAATAGATCAAGTTCACAGCTAACATAGTTTGCAGCCGTACAGAAAGGCTTACTTATAAGAGAGACACATTTTTTTAGAACATTTTCTGACATTTATCATGGCCATTGCTCTAAGGATAATAACACCATGCTAGTGTGCTTTGGTTGGTAAACTACCACAAAGAATGCGTGCCTATAAGAGCACCACAAACCCCCGCACTTCCTCATCTACTTCACGTTGTACAATTTAGAGTTTTTTTTTTTTTTTTTTTTTTTTTTTTTTTTTTTTTTTTTTTTTTTTTTTTTGTGAATGTACAATTTAGAGTTTAACACGCACGCATCACCTCAGTCGTGAGTCGTGACTAAAGATCCTCTGAAGAGAATACAAGTTGTTCAGTTTTTTCGTGTGATCCATAGGAATGTGAGGCATCGGGGATTCTTAATATGCCAACACACTGGATGGTTGTCTTACATAGATTATTCGGTGCATGTCCAGGCACCGATCAAGTTAAAGCATGCATGTGAATTCTATAACAAGATCATATTCTATTCAGAAGAACTCGCAGACAAATGCACCGACCAGTGAAATTAGAAAGGCCAACACATGTTTTGCTTTGCCGGTGCATATAGCAACCCTAGAAATTTCACGATGTGGCAGAAGGGGTAGCTGATCCAATGATGCATCAACCGACGCAGAAGCTGGGGGTTTATCCTCCTTTTGGGAGAAAAAAAGTTGGTCCTATGCAAGTACAGCTGTAATGCTGAGATCAAGAAAACTTGATGCAGGGTGGTTGTGCTTGTGATACCTCAGTTTCTGAAATGAAATTGGAGCCTTTTTGCACATTCCAAAAAGTAATAGTTATAAACATTGAATCACAATCCTCCTTCGTGTAAAAAGCCTAAAAGGTAATGCGTAGCCCTAAAATAATAGCAAAACTAGACCTCGTTAGTAACGCGCCATGCATGATTCCTCCAGCTTTGCGTCACCTACTCAAATTGTATGGTGGGGTGACATATATAGGCACCCACAACACTCGAATTGTATGGCCAGCCTATGCTGATTTTCTTTGAAAAGAAGGTTAAAAATCTCGGCCTCAAGCAGAGACTGACAAAATAAATACATGGATCAACTCAAAACCATCTTCTGGCAACCACTGTCGCTACACCTATAAGCTTGATGATGTGCCCTGACCTCGCACCAATACACACCATCTAACTGATGGCCTCGCCAAGCCACCCCACGGCGAGCCGAGAGCACCAACCGGTCTAACAGACACTCAGCGCACACCACATGCGCACGCTCTAGAATCCGCTGCCGCCATTGTCCGTCGTACCAACTTCTGCAGGATCAACTCAGTGACCTTGCCAGTGCCAACTGCCATCGACGCCACCATGACGCCAAACAGCGCCACCACCCTGCGCACGTCCATCCATACGCGTCCATTGTCGAGACTCCACTGCGCCACGCCTCCGAGACCCACCGTCATCGATGCAGTAGATGCAACACCGCTCCACCTCTTGGCCTCTCCAGCCAGCACCTGCTCCAAAACGATGCCCCCAGGAGGGAAAACAGCACCAAAGCCACTGACATCGTCCGACCTGGGAGACCCAGTTCTAGGGTTTCCCCCGGAGCAACCCAAGCGACATGACGCAGACTGCAATGGCGATGCCTCGACAAGGAAATGACGTCAAAGACGCCGACATCGTCCGCCATGACCGAAGTCGACATGATTTTCACCGGCATTCACACCACCCTGACTCTGCAGCTGACTGGATCCGCACGGAGAAGCACTGTAAAGATGCACGCAGCCGCCAGAACGCCGGCAGAGGATCCAGCCACCCCTCACAGACCCATCCACGCGCCGCCGGCGGGCCAAGGGCCAAACCGCGATGGATCTGAATGGGGATTAGATCCACGGTCGCCGTCACCAACCATTGCCTGAGAACGCGCCGGAGACGGATCACCGCTTACCCTTCGGCCATGGAGGTGACCGCCGCCGCCGCCCGACCAGGGATCTCCGCCCTGGCCGCCACGCTCAGTGGTCCAACAACCACCACCCGCCTCCCCGGAGAGGATCCTCGTCGATGGCCCATGAGACTGTCGGGGATCAGATCCCTCCCGTCCCCATCACGGGCGCCGGGCGGCCTTGTCTGGCAGCGGCCTCCGGGAGCAGCGAGGCGATAGAGAGAGATCAGGAGAAGGAGGGGGTTGAGGGAGCAGGAGGAGATCGGGGAGCCGGCCTCTGCTGATGGGAGATATTCTACGGGCTTGGCTTATAGTCTTCAATTCGTGGGAACGTCGCTGCCCCCCAAGGCACGGAAGGTTTGTGAGGCCAAAGCGGAACCGAGTGCAAACTTTCTGCTTGGCTTCTTCTCCATTGGAAAGCTCTAACTTCTATTGTCTCGATGTCCGTATTTGGCGGTTGGCCCCATGATGAGGTTTGCGCCCTTTGCTGCACGGAATTCGAATTGAATGAACATCTTTCAGGGGGGTGGTTTTTCTCTCGCAGGGTTTGGGTTATTGTTGCCGGCTGGCTCTCCATCACCCACTATATGGCCCTGGATTTCTCCTCCCTCGAAGATTGGTGGAACTTGAATATCGAACAACTCGATCCGTCAAAGTGCAGATTTTTCAAAAAGGTCGTCATGTATGTTTTTTGGATTGTGTGGAAGGAGCGGAACAGTCACATTTTCTGAAATACATCGCTTCCAGGAGTGAACGTTGCTTTCCTTGTGAAAGAAGACATTGGCCAGCATGAGCTGGATATAAATGTAGCCATGTAACTGTTTTTTTAGTTTCCTTCTCATGTAAATATTATCTATACTTTCTTTCTTTTCCCTATCTTAATGAAATCGGCAGAGTGCCTGCCTTGCATCATAGTAAAAGAAAATCTCTAATCTTCTGTCCAACCTCACAAACTCCGTGTTTATTCTGTGCCTACAGTTTTTAGAGAACAACATATTTTGTTCTTTTTCCCTTGAACTATTTTGATGCCTGAGCTACTGGTGCACGGTTAGTTGAAAATAAGTTAATTAATGGCTGCTGCTTTAATGAACATGCTAATATACAAATGATCAATGTGGACAGTCATGGACATTGCCCACAAATTCTTCACTCATGCTAACCAAATATTTGGGCATGAGATGGACGTTGCCGTACAATGTAAATGGATTTGCCTTAATTCCGAATGCAAATAGGCCTGAACATCTATGGTATCGCCATAATATATGAAAGTGTATATATGTTTAGGTTCACATGTAATTGTCTTTTGGTGAATTAGATTTTTACACCAGGCATATGTCCTGGGTTGGTAGACAGGATAGAGAAAATATTGCAGCGACCAAACATGCTTTAATTTGTAGTGCATCAAGTCCAACAGATCTAACGTACATTTTTATTGGAGAAAACGATTTAATTGCCTTGCAGCCATAACAAATGGCATGTCTATAAGAGAACCACAAACTCAGTGCTTTCTCGGCTACGTCAAGTTGGACAGTCGAGTGAAGCACACAACCGACACTGCACTTGCAAACTCTCCAACCAATGTCTATCATTTGAAGTTCTGCGCATGTCGGAGATCAAGATAAACATAGGTGTGTGAGGCATCAGGAGTTTATAATTGTAGGAGATATGCCCTAGAGGCAATAATAAATGTTATTGTTTATCTTCATGTTCATAATTATATTATGTTCCATGCTATAACTGTTATGGTTCTCGAGTCTACAATAACCACGAGGCTCAGAGGAAGACTCATATGCACGTGTGGAATAATAAACGGTAAAATGTATTCCTAGTCTGGCCTCTAAGACTAGCTCATGTTGCATGATGGTTCTGTTTTCCTGATCATGGGCATGACTATGACGACAATTTTGAGGGCACATCGTTTGGAGAACACTTGTGTTGAATCGACCCGAATTGATGTTATGCTATGAGATACATTCGTCACAAGTTAATGTTTAATAACACAGAGAAAGTTAACGTTTGCATAATTCCTTAGACCATGAGAGTATCGAGTTTCTTCATGCTTGCTTCATGAACTTTGGGGTTTGTTAAACGTCATCCGTAACTGGGTGGCTATTACGGCGGCTTACGGGTTCATGAAAAAGTATGACAAGGGACTTGATAGCTCAAGATTGGGATTTGCTCCTCCGACAATGGATAGATATCTCTGGGCCCTCTCGATGTTACGGTATCCATCATCGTCTGGCCAGACACAATGTGATTTGATCACAGGGATGCCGGAACACGGGAACGAGAAAAGAGAACAAAACCGGTAACGAGGTAACAGGCATAGTGGACAAGTTGTTGATCCACGGGGAAGCCGATAAATCTCACATTGGGTGTTTGTAACATATCGCGAAGCAACAGGAATAGCACACGGCAACTGGAGGTTCACTCGAATATTTATTCATGTGGGTATAGGGGTCAATATGGGTGTCCACGGCTCCGATGTTGATCATTAATCGGAAAGTGTTCCGGTCATGTCTATACTTCACCGAACCTATAGGGTCACACGCTTAAGGGTCATCTATCTGCTGAATACTAGACAGGGAGTCTGAGAGAAAGTCACCGGAAAGGTTTCGGAGACAACGGAAAAGTTCCGGAGAGAGAACACCGGAATAGTTTTGGTAAAACCGAAAGGTTGTTTTGGAGTATACCATTAAGTCAAAATAGTTTCGGCACACGCCTGGAAATTCTTAGAGGGTGCTAGAATTGTTCTGGGAACTTCTGGGATTTTTCCGGAGAAAAAACCCGGAAATGTTCCGGAGCTGCCGGAACCGCTTTGGTTGCTTTTCGCAGATGAAAATCAGTAATCCGAAATTGTTTCAGAACACGTCCAAAATTATTTTAGTGGGTACTGGAAATGTTCTAAGACCTACAGAAATATTTTCGGATCTAACGGTCGCGAAAAAATGTTTCCATGAATAGTGAAAAGCACTTTTTGGTTGCTTTTTGGAAAGCCACTTTTTGGGGCTTTTACCAAAAGATCTTGGAGAAGGCTTGGGAGGGAAGGAACCCCTTTTTGTGGCTGAAATTTCAGCCCCTCCACCCCTCCTTCTCCTATAAATAGAGGTGGAGAGGAGCTCTCCACACTCACTCCAACTCCAACTCTCTCACCAAATGGCATGCATGATTTGCTTTTCTTCTCTCCCTCACACGAAACAGTTTCGTAGAGCCGAAATGTTGTCTGGGTTCCGGTGGGAACTAGTTCTGGATGGCGAAGCCCTGCCGGATAGATGACACCGTATGTGTGCAATCCCGTAGAGAGGTCGTAGGTTTGATCTTTTTTGCCCGAGGGGCTGTTCGAGAGTGCCTCCCGAAGGGCTGTCCGAGTTACTGTCCAAGTTTCGAGGGTCCTCCCGAAGGGCTGTCCGTGACATCGTTCGGGGGACTGTCTGACCACCTCCCGGAGGGCTGTCTGAGGGACTGTCCGAGGGGCGGGCGAGGGAGTACATCCTCATGGTTGGGAGGTTGTAAATCCTAACTGCGGGGATCTACACCAACGATCTACATCGACTGTACTTCCGCTGCGCTACGAGTCGGTAACGATCAGATCCAAACCTTGTATGCATCTCCATAGTGATCCTGGGTGTGCTCGCTGTACCGATTTTTTTTGTTTTCCGTCGCGTTCCCCTACAGTGGCATCAAGATCCGTGCTATGCGTAGATGCAGGTTACGATCTAGAATACATAGAGATGTATGGGTGTTGCACAATATAATTTGTAGTAGATGAGTTCTATTACTGAAAATTATTTGTGCGGGTAGCAGATGAAATCTGTTACCCGATGTTCCTGTTGCTTCCCTTGAATTTGCGTAGTCCTGATCTTGACGGCATGGTGGAATCTGACAAAGTTCTGGCAATTCGCGACCCTTTCATGCTGCTCCTGAGTATGCTCATTGACAGATCAACGAAGTGCTTCAGTGTCTTTGGGTTCCACCATAGTTAAAGAAAGATGGATGTTTCGCAGACAAAAGGGCAATGCAGATATGATCTGCACGGGGGTCATGCGTATGACGAAGTTCAGTATGGGGCTCGAGATTTTATTATCTCGTGTTTCATACACCCCGCAAAGTTAATCTAGCGACTTGAATAATCATACTTGATGATAGACGTTGGTAGCTTCGGTTTGTTTCGAAACCTTAGAAGCCACGTAAAATAAAATTTTGCATAAACCGATTAGAGGCGTCTAACTTGGTTTTGCAGGATGACATGAGATGTGCATGTGATGTGGTATAGCAGTGCTCATATTAATTTGATTATGTATGAGATGACTATATAATGTAAATTAACATGACCTGCGAGTCATGATTCGGCATGATGGCTGGAGCCATATGATTGTCACTTTAAATGACCTGCGTGTCAACCTTGTTGTAATGCATTATTTTATTAGCTATAGAGATAGCAATATTATCTGATGCATTGATAAGGTGGTGGCAATCTTCGCGAAGGTGAACACCGACGCAAATGTCGAAGACGAAGAAATTAAAGACTTCTCCGTCAGAAAGGGTTATACCATATCTTGCTATTATAAATTGCCTGAGATGTTTATCCCTTATGATGCACCCTTTTGATTGCGCGGTAGTCGCTTTTTATTAGGGTGATCTCTCACTTAAAATATCAAGTAGTTAGTGTTCTCCCAACTGTAGCAATGTCACAGCATCTTTCCTTTCAGGGTGCGCCATGATCTACATGGGTACGAACGATTGTACGGGTGTAAGGCGAGTGAGGTCAGACCTCGCAGCAAGATCACTTGGTTGTCTTGACGTTCATGGCAGGATCGTCCTGAGCTCGGAACACACGCATCGAAAGATGAACAAGAGTCACATAGAGATGTGATCGGCAAGTTTGCCTACCGATTGAAGTTGGCGCCATCAGTGTTCATCTCGGACAATGGCGTTGAATGGAAATGCGGGTCTTGCATCACTCACAATCAATTATGAGAGATATTGATTTGAGTGGGAGCGCACTATAGAATTAATTTGTTTAATTCTCGGTGCAATTAATTATGGACACTGTCTAAGTGTGATTTGCATAATAGTTGTAGAATAATGGCTCGCGTTTCCACCTTCCCTATTAAAATTGAATAGTTGTTAAATATCTGGTTAAAACTTTACGGTTGGTAACGTAATGTGAGGATTGTCCTCAAGAGTGTCGAGAAGTACTTTGTCCTATCGCAAGCTTTTGGTATTCTCCCGCTAATGCTATGGATGATGTGACTCTCGTCCTTCGATCCAAAAGCTAGAATTCCGTTACGGTCAAGTGCAATATGTTTGTTTCCATGAGACCCGAACTTCAAAAGTTTGGGATAGCTATGTGATATTCATGGAACTGAAAAATAGTTTCAGATACAAACAAAGGCTAAAAGATATGAAATATCCAAAGCAATATTTGTTTGCAAAGTATTAGTAAAGTGTTTACTGAGCATTTGACTGATGAGAGAGGGATCCAGAAGAACGCCTGTCATATGATGAAGGTGAATAAAACAACAACTTAAAGAGAAAGGAAATGTCCAAAGGGTGTTAGTGTGACTTACACGCCTAGGAAGTCCGGGGCTAACGCCACTCTAAAGTTGGGTGCTTCTTCTGAGAGTAGGAGAAATACTAAAAGTTAAACTGTTAGAAGTATAAAGGCAAAAAGAAAGAAGACTGGAATGTCCAACTCGTGTATGAAAGTCATACAAGTTATTGATGTATGGAAGGCTGGTCAAAAGAAATAGTTCTTGGGAATTGTGATTAAACTGTTAGTCCGTAATTCTTGGGAATTGTGAGTTGATCACAAAGATACCCGCTCGGTTGCATTCTGTTGCGACTCGATGCAAGAACTACTACGGCCTAAAAGACTTGCCGGAGTAAGTGTAGGGGAACGCAACAGAAAACAAAAATTTCCGGAACTGCGAGCACGCACAGGATCACTATGGGGATGCATACAGGGTTTGATCCGATCGTTACCGACTCGCAGCGCAGCGGAAGTAGAGTCGATGTAGATCGTCGGTGCAGATCCCCGCAGCTAGGATTTACAACCTCCCAACCGCGAGGATGTACTCCCTCATCTGGCCCTCAGATAGTCCCTCAGACAGCCCTCCGGGAGGCGGTCGGACAGTCCCCCGGACGGTGCCACGGACAGCCCTTCGGGAGGCACTCGAACTCGGACAGCCCTTCGGGAGGACCCTCGAACAGCCCCTCAGGCAAAAGATCGAACCTACGACCTCTCGACGGGGTTGCACACATATGGTGTCATCTATCCGGCAGGGCTTCGCCGTCCAGAACTAGTTCCCACCGGAACGCAGACAGCCTTTCGGCTCTACGAAACTCTTTTCGTGGGAGGGAGAGAAGAAGCCAGATCATTGCATGGCATTGTGTATGAGAGAGTGAGTGTGTTTGGGCAGCCCCTTCCACCCCTATTTATAGGCCAAGCCCAAGGGTGTCTTCTCAAAGAAGCCACTAGGGGAAAAATACCAAAAGGCCCTCAAGGTGGCTTCACCAAGAAGCCACCAAAAAGTGCTTTTCACTATTCACGGAAACATTTTTCTGCGACCGTTAAATCCGAAAATATTTCTGTAGGTCTTAGAATAATTCCAGTACCCACTAAAATAATTTTGGATGCGTTCCGAAACAATTTCGGATTAGTGATTTTCATCTGCGAAAAACAACCAAAGTGGTTCCGGCAGCTCCGGAACATTTCCGGGTTTTTTCTCCGAAAAAATCCCAGAAGTTCCCAGAACAATTCTGGCACCCTCTAAGAATTTCCATGCGTGTGCCGAACCAATTTTGACTTAATGGTATACTCCGAAACAACCTTTCGGTTTTGCCGAAACTATTCTGGTGTTCTCTCTCCGAAACTCTTCCGTTGTCTCCGAAACTTTTCCGGTGACTTTCTCTCAGATTCCCTGTCTAGTATTCAGCAGATAGATGACCCTTAAGCATGTGACCCTATAGGTTCGGTGAAGTATAGACATGACCAGAACACTTTCCGATCAATGATCAATATCGAAGCCGTGGACACCCATATTGACCCCTATACCCACACGAATAAATATTCGAGTGGACCTCCAGTTGCCGTGTGCTATTCCTGTTGCTTCGCGATATGTTACAAATACCCGAGGTGAGATTTATCGGCATCCCCGTGGATCAACAACTTGTCCACTATGCTAGTTACCTCGTTACCGGTTTTGTTCTCTTTTCTCGTTCCCGTGTTCCAGCATCCCTGTGATCAAATCACATTGTGTCTGGCCAGACGATGGTGGATACCGTAACACCGAGAGGGCCCAGAGATATCTCTCCATCGTCGAAGGAGCAAATCCCAATCTTGAGCTATCAAGTTACTTGACATACTTTTCCATGAACCCGTAAGCCGTCGTAATAGCCACCCATTTACAGATGACGTTTAACAAACCCCAAAGTTCATGAAGCAAGCATGAAGAAACTCGATACTCTCATGGTCTAAGGAATTATGCAAACGTTAACTTTCTCTGTGTTATTAACCATTAAGTTGTGACGAATGTATCTCATAGCATAACATCAATTCGGGTCGATTCAACCACAAGTGTTCTACTAACATTGTGCCCTCAAAGTTGCCGGCATAGTCATGCACATGATCAGGAAAACAGAACCATCATGCAACACTTGAGCTAGTCTTAGAGGCCAGACTAGGAATACAATTTACCGTTTATTATTCCACACGTGCATATGAGTCTTCCTCCGAGCCTCGTGGTTATTGTAGACTCGAGAACCATAGAAGTTATAGCATGGAACATAAACATAATTATGAACATGGAGATAAACAATAACATTTATTATTTCCTCTAGGGCATATCTCCTACAGTGAGGTTTAGATACGCGCTGGGAACATAGTAAATGTTACTATACCTTCCATCGGTGTATTACTGTCTGTATTTATTTTCATGATTCATTTTTGGAGTTTCATACACTCTAGCCCATTGCATAAAGTATCTTGCAAGAAGGTTGTTCATAAGAGAACTTTTGATGTTCGGAGTTATGAATAACATAAGGGCCATAGTTTCATTATGAATGAGATGCATGTTATGAATAATGATAATAATATATTACCTCTGTGTTTACTTTCATAATTCATTTTAGAGTTTTATACACTCTAGCCCATTGCACAATGTTTGTTGCAAGAGGGTTGTTCATAAAAGAACAATTGTTGTTCGGTATCATGAATAAAATAAGGGCCATGCTTCCATCCAGGATGGGATGTATGTTACGAATATTGATGGTAATATGATACATCCATAACACTGACGCTAAATGTCGCAAGACTAAAAGAATACCACATATGTGTGGCACTGCATTTGGTCACATTGGAGAAACCCGCATGGAGAAATTCCATTATGATGGATTTTCGAAGTCGTTTGATTATGAATCATCTGACACTTGCAACTTTCGTCCGAAAAGTGAAGTGGCTGAAATACCGTTCACAGGCCATAAGGAACGAGCAACAAACTTATTGGTGATCATACATTTTGATGTGTATAGTCCGATAAACGTTGTTGCTAGTAGTGGATTTATCTATCTTCAGAAATGACTCAAGTAGATATATGGATATTTACTTGATGAGACGTAAGTCTGGATCTTTTGAAATCATTCATAAGGTTTTCAAAAATGAAGTAGAAATTATTGTAACAAAAAGATTATGTTTCTGCAAACTAGATTGCAGAAAGGAATATTTGAGTTACAAGTTTAGCGAATGTCTGATGAGTTGTGAAAAGAGTTTCATAACTTACACCTCCCGGAGCACCACTGTGAGTGGAATATCCGTGAAGATGTAATCAAACCATTTATGACATGGAAAGATCAAAGATGACATAAATCAATTTGCCATTATCCCTTTTAAAGTAATGCTTTAGAGACTGCAGCTTTTACACTGAAAAGAGCGCCATCAGATCTGTTGAAATGACTCCATGGTATGGTACACCCAACCATGTTATGTCTTTTCTTAACATTTGGAATATGGGGCTTGTGTTAAATATTTACAAACCTATTCCAAATCAGACAAGTGCTACTTTGTAGGTTATCCCAAGTTATTGGGTATTCCCCCACCACTATACCGAGGCAAAAGGTTTTGCCACAAAGAACGGTATGATTTTGAAGAAAATGGTTCTTGCAAAAAGGTGAGTGGGAGGACAGTACAACTCGACGAGATAACAGTATCTTCATCATCAGGTCAAAGGAAAGAGACCTTGGATGTGATTCCAGAGTTTCCTACCGCGACTGATACGGAAGCCTCTACATGAGATGTATGGACTTCGGTCAAACTTGCAGCTGAATCACGTAGGCAAAACTCGTGCAAACCTCTCAGGTGCGCATACAATATACTGTTGTTAGACAACAGTATACCTACGATACACAAGGAAGCGTTGATGGACCCTGACTCCGGAATTGGCTAAATGCCAATATAATCCGAGATAGTTTCCATACAAATGATTCAAGATTATATCTTGATAAACCCTCCGCAAGACTTAGAGTCTAACGGATTGTAATGGAACTATAAACTGATACGGATACAAATGTTTTATCCATAAAGCTCGACTTGTTGTAACAACAAATTCAAGGAGTTGACTATGATGAGGTTGTCTCACCGTAGCAATGCTTAAAAGTCAGTTCGGGTTAAACTAGCAATTAATACATATTTCAATCTTGAGATATGATACATGGATGCCAAAAGGATTTCCATGTGATGGAAATACAACCTAAGACTTGCATGTGATACAGTCCGAAGTATTTTGTCAATCCAGGGGATGCTGGTGAGTGTGCAATCTTCAGAGTTCCAGCAATGGACAGAAGAGAGCAAAATGGAGTTGGAATCTTCGTTTTTGATAATCAAAAGAGTTTGATTTCATCAATGGATAGCGAAGATGCTTGTGATTACAAGAAAGTAAGTGGGAGCATAATAATATTTCTAAAAACCTTGTGTGCTTGACACATTGTTGATTGGAAATAATATAAATTTCTTAACACGAATTAGGACTTCATTGAAAATAGTTTTTCGATGAAGTGCTTAGGCTAAGTAGCCTTGATATTAGGCATAATGATCTATGGAGATAGATTTGCCTAATAGGGCTGAGCCGAAATACATATTGACAAGATGCTAAAACAGTTTAGCATTAGATCGACAAGGAGTGATTCTTGCCGAAGTCACATGGAAATAGTTTTTGCAAGACTCGGTGTCCTAAAACACTGATGAGCAAAATACATGATGGAGTTTCCACACACGTTTGTGTTTGGATTAATCACATATTCCATGGTATGTAAAACAACCAGATATGTCCAGGACTCCCAAGAAGTTGCGAGTATAGATACCAAAGTGATCAAAATATTGATCATAGGACAGCAGTGAAAAATGTCGTTGAGTACTAAAGTAGCACTGATGACATGTTTTCTCGCAAGCGGAGATTATGAAGAGTTCGTTGTAAGAAGTTACAAAGATACAGTCTTCATCAATACTCCAAGCGATTTTCGATTTAAGTTAAGGGTTTTGTGTAATACACGATATGGTGGCACGGTAGTTGGAAATTGTTCCAAACAGGATATTGTGGCGAATTCTATAACAAAGGCTAAGTATGTTGACGCTTTGGAAGTGACAAAGAAGATGTTGAGTCATATAGTTCATTCATGAACTTAGTATGGTTCCAAGATGGCTTTGGTCAATGGGACACTATTGCAGATAGTTGCTCCATAGCTCAGTCTGAGGAATCAAGGTTTGACCTGTGATTCACATATATACAAAGCCAAGTCCACACAAAATATGAATTTTGTGAAAGCGTGAAAACGCGAGGAGATGCAAAAATACACACGGAACTGAAATTGTCAGATCCGTTGGACATCAGGCTATACCACAAGCGAAGCATTTTTTTTACACCGGAATGCCATAGGTGTAAAGTGCATTAGCATTGACTAGATTATTGACTCTAGTGCAAGTGGGAGTCTGTAGGAGATATGCCCTAGAGGCAATAATAAATGTTATTGTTTATCTCCATGTTCATAATTATGTTTATGTTCCATGCTATAACTGCTATGGTTCTCGAGTCTACAATAACCACGAGGCTCAGAGGAAAACTCATATGCACGTGTGGAATAATAAATGGTAAAATGTATTCCTAGTCTGGCCACTAAGACTAGCTCAAGTGTTGCATGATGGTTCTGTTTTCCTGATCATGGGCATGACTATGCCGGCAATTTTGAGGGCACATTGTTTGGAGAACACTTGTGTTGAATCGACCCGAATTGATGTTATGCTATGAGATACATTCGTCACAAGTTAATGGTTAATAACACAGAGAAAGTTAACGTTTGCATAATTCCTTAGACCATGAGAGTATCGAGTTTCTTAATGCTTGCTTCATGAACTTTGGGGTTTGTTAAACGTCATCCGTAACTGGGTGGCTATTACGGCAACTTACGGGTTCATGGAAAAGTATGACAAGGGACTTGATAGCTCAAGATTGGGATTTGCTCCTCCGACGATGGAGAGATATCTCTGGGCCCTCTCGGTGTTACGGTATCCATCATCGTCTGGCCAGACACAATGTGATTTGATCACAGGGATGCCGGAACACGGGAACGAGAAAAGAGAACAAAACCGGTAACGAGGTAACAGGCATAGTGGACAAGTTGTTGATCCACGGGGATGCCGATAAATCTCACCTCGGGTGTTTGTAACATATCGCGAAGCAACAGGAATAGCACACGGCAACTGGAGGTTCACTCGAATATTTATTCGTGTGGGTATAGGGGTCAATATGGGTGTCCACGGCGCCGATGTTGATCATTAATCGGAAAGTGTTCCGGTCATGTCTATACTTCACCGAACCTATAGGGTCACACGCTTAAGGGTCATCTATCTGCTGAATACTAGACAGGGAGTTTGAGAGAAAAGTCACCGGAAAAGTTTCGGAGACAACGGAAAAGTTTGGAGAGAGAACACCGGAATAATTTCGGTAAAACCGAAAGGTTGTTTCGGAGTATACCATTAAGTCAAAATGGTTTCGGCACACGCCTGGAAATTCTTAGAGGGTGCCAGAATTGTTCTGGGAACTTCTGGGATTTTTCCGGAGAAAAAACCCGGAAATGTTCCGGAGCTGCCGGAACCGCTTTGGTTGCTTTTCGCAGATGAAAATCACTAATCCGAAATTGTTTCAGAACGCGTCCAAAATTATTTTACTGGGTACTGGAAATGTTCTAAGACTTACAGAAATATTTTCGGATCTAACGGTCGCGGAAAAATGTTTCCGTGAATAGTGAAAAGCACTTTTTGGTTGCTTTTTGGAAAGCCACTTTTTGGAGCTTTTACGAAAAGATCTTGGAGAAGGCTTGGGAGGGAAGGAACCACTTTTTGTGACTAAAATTTCAGCCCCTCCACCCCTCCTTCTCCTATAAATAGAGGTGGAGAGGAGCTCTCCACACTCACTCCAACTCTCTCACCAAATGGCATGCATGATCTGCCTTTCTTCTCTCCCTCACGCGAAACAGTTTCGTAGAGCCGAAAGGCTGTCTGGGTTCCAGTGGGAACTAGTTCTGGACGGCGAAGCCCTGCCGGATAGATAGCACCGTATGTGTGCAACCCCGTAGAGAGGTCGTAGGTTCGATCTTTTTTGCCCGAGGGGCTGTTCGAGAGTGCCTCCCAAAGGGCTGTCCGAGTTACTGTCCGAGTTTCGAGGGTCCTCCCGAAGGGCTGTCCGTGACATCGTTCGGGGGACTGTCCGACCGCCTCCCGGAGGGCTTTCTGAGGGACTGTCCGAGGGGCAGGCGAGGATATAAATCCTCGCGGTTGGGAGGTTGTAAATCCTAGCTGCGGGGATTTGCACCAACGATCTACATCGACTCTACTTCCGCTGCGCTACGAGTCTGTAACGATCAGATCCAAACCTTGTATGCATCTCCATAGTGATCCTGGGCGTGCTCGCTGTACCGAAATTTTTTGTTTTCTGTCGCGTTCCTCTACAATAATATGCTAGGTTGAGAGAAACAGCACTCATGTAGATTATTCTGTGCAAGATGAAGAATTAGTCATGTTGAAGCATGTGGTGTGAATTCTGTCCGGCAATACTGTTTGGTGCAGCTCTGTAAGCTCAGTGGCACGACGAACTCACCTATCTTGCAAGGAAATGCCCCGCCTTAGTTAGCCCACATGTACCTTGCTCTAGCACATCCACCAGATGTGCAGGATGCTGTGGTGCATCGTTTGATTTGATAACCGATAAGTGCTCATGTAATTTTTTCTCATGTAGAAAACACTACAAAAATAGTTTAGCGTAGTTTCATTATACAGAGAACGAAAAAAGTTAGTCTACGTTGATAAAAAGCAAAAGTAATGCAAATTGTGGCCATCTTATTGCTGAGGCTTCCGTATGCTTCCTAATTTTACTCATGATGGACAAACCACAATTTATCCACTATGATAATTTGCAAAAATGAGCATTTTACTACCAAGTAGCCGGCCCACAAGTCGCCCTTCTAGCAACTCTGGAAACACTATAGGTGCCGCCCCTTCCCTTCCACCTCATCTTGCCGTCATCAGAGAAGATTATAGGTGAAGCCCGAGCAGCCTCCGGTGGCGGCGGGGAACTTTGCCTCCGGCTGCTTGTTCGCATGGCCAAGGCATAGGGCCGGCCCTGAGGGGGGGGGGCGGCCTCCTCGGGCCCCCGAAATCCAGGGGCCCCCTCCTGGGTAGCCACGCAGTATAAACGGGCGCAACTAAGCCTCGCTGCAAGCGAGACAGAGTTAGCTCTCGCTGAAGGCAGCGGCCTAAATGGGCCGGCCCAGCTCGCGCGAGGCCACTGCCAAAAATTCTGAACATATATATTACAAAATATACTTCTCATAACATTTTGAAAAATGTTAATTATGCATTTGAAAAATGTTAAATGTGTACAGAAAAAATGTTAATCATGTATACGAAAAATGTATACAAAAAATAAAATCGGTGTGAAAAAAGTTGATCTTGTATTTAAAATATGTTAAACAAGTATTTGAAAAATGTTGAATGTGTATAGAAAAAATGTTGACCATGTATTAAAAAAATGTGTATAGATGAAATCTTTTGAGCATGTATATGAAAAATATTAATCAAGCATTTAAAAAATGTTGAACAAGTATTTCAAAAAAATTAATCAAGCATTTGGAAAATGTTAAATGTGTATAAAAAAATGTTGACCATGCATTTGAAAAATGTTGATAAAGCATTTGAAAAATGTTAAATGTTTATAAAAAAATGGTGACCATGTATATGAAAGATGTATAAAAAAATATACAATGGGTGTGAAAAATGTTGATCATGTATTTATGTTAAAAAAGTATTTGAAAAATGTTAAGCAAGAGTTTGAAAATTGTTGAATGTGTATAGAAAAAATGTTGACCATGGATTAAAAAATGATGAAATCTTTTGATCATGTATATGAAAAATATTAATCAAGCATTTAAAAAAAATGTTGAACAAGTATTTCAAAAATGTTAATCAAGTATTGGAATAATGTTAAATGTGTATAGAAAAATGTTCTTGACATATACGAAAAATGTAGAATAAAAACAAAGAAAACCCAAATAAGAAGGAAAACCGATAAAAACAATGAAAGAAACAAAGAAAAACCAAAAGAAACCCGAAAATAAAAATAAAAAACCTGTGAAGAAAAAGTAAACAAAAAAATGAAAAAAGAATAAAAACAGAGAAAACCAAATAAAACAGAAGAAAGAAAGACAAAATGAAAACAAAGAAAGAACGATGAAAAACCGGTGAAAAAAGAACAAAACAAAAACAAAAACCCGGAAAAAACTAATACAAAACCGGTTCTTTTACCCGCACTTAGGTCGCACCCTTGTATATTACACAAAGCTGAAGCTGGCGTAGTGGCCAGCAGTGATGCCCGTGAGCTTGCAGACCAAGGATCGAATCCTGTTTCTCCCATTTTTCTTCTTTCTTTCTTTTCAACGTACACTAACGGGCCGGCCCAGTAGCTACAGAGCAGGGGCATTCCCTTCTGCGAGACAGAACAAGCACTCGCATAAAGCGAGATATAGCGCTCGCGAGTGTAAACTGCAGCACGCACATAGCCGACTGGTAAGCCATCGTCTTGTTTTGCTTCTTCTCGTGAATAGCCCAAGGACTTCTATGGCCTGCACTCAATGAAAAAGGGGCCTGGCCGGCCCAACTAGTAGCAGCTACCTAGCTGGACATGGATCGCCATAACGCACTCATCGATCTACTAGGAGAGCAGTTACCCTAAAAATTTCTCAAAAAAAGGTTACCCTAAAAAAACCAGGAGTGCAGTTTATCACGCTCGGTTCGTCACTTTAACAGGTGCCGCTGCAATGAGAGCGTAAGTTGCGGAGTTTTTTGTGGATTTTTTTTGGTGCGCTCTTCCTTTTTTTAGATAGAAAGAAGGGTCCAGTGGGAGGGCAAGGGGTAGTTAAGTTTTAGCTTGGCTCTTGTTTTTTACAGACTTTCTTTTCTGTGTAATTTAATAAAAAAAAGTAGCAATTGTTCATTTCATTTCATTTTTTTGCATTGGTAGTTCTTTTCATTTGAAAGGGCAAAGGGGGGAAGGGAAAGGATTGACCCTAGTACGCGGGACGCCGCCGGCTTTTCGCCTCACGCCTAGATCGTGGCCGATGAATCAGGGAATCTCGCTGGAGGAGGCGGCCCTATTCGAAGGGATCTCGGCGGCGCACCGGTGTTGCGTATCGTTTGTGGATGTAGGCGTTGCCGGCCGGTCGATATCCGCCGTACATTTCATTAACTGATATGTTTTTGCAGTTCGATAGTAATCCTTTTGTGGCGTACATCTCAAAGAGATCAAGAAGAATGATGTTCTATGCTGATGTTGACCAGATGAACTATGCAATGACGACATGGATGGGGTAATTAACTCTTGATTTACTCATTTACACAACTAGATAAGAGTAACTTTGCACTATCACAGTACAATTGCTTTGTTTTTTGAAGATACACAAGAATAATATTCATATGAATTTGGTCATCTATCTTAATTTCTAGAATACTGCTATTTAGAATAACAGCCTTACTATTAGTCAATTCAACGACGAAACTGCATTTTGGATGCAAATTTCTTTTTGGACTATTCGTGGTCACTTGTCGATGGACCTCTTGGTAATGTAGTATTCCTATAGTTGTAGTACGACATCACATTATATGTGGCTGCTTGCAACGATGTTTTCTGACAGACACACGCCGCCTTTTTCTACTTTTCTCCATAGGCCATTATATATGCCGGGTTACTCATAAGATCATAGTGATGCCCTAAGTTTCTATTGCACAATTCTTTTTTTGACCAACTCAAAAAAAGAATTGTGCAAAAGAATTGTATAAGAATTGTGCAATAGAACGTATATTGATTATTATTGTTAAGATGTCTATATTAGGGGCCCTTAGTTTTAGTTTCGCCCCGGGCCCTCAAAATCCCAAGACCGGCCCTGCCGAGGCGGCGACTCCAGGATGGAGCGGTTGTGCCGGTGGTTGCTCCAATGTCTTCGGCGAGGGCGTGCGGTGGTACGGGAGGGTGAAATGGTGCGGTGGTGGCGCATGCGACAACATAGCGGGCGCGAGGGCCCGATTTGGGCCCTTGCAGGTCCACGACCGGTGCGTATTGTGGTTGCGGCATGGGTGTGGTAGCTCTTTTGTGTCGTCATTGCAAGTGCATGGGAGTGGTGGCCAGGTGGTGCGGCACCGTGGGTGTCGGATTGTAGGCGCGTGCCCGATTTGGATCTTCCAGGGCATGTGGCGCGGCTAGGTGCACGGGCGGTGGTCTGGCAGTGCGTGTTTGGCTAGGTCCGGCGCCTTATTGCTGAGATGCCCTCTGCTCTCGAGGAGATCGCAGGAGTCTCTCGTCATTGTAGGGCGTAGCTTGTGCTCTGGCGGCCCAATGTAGGTCGTGCGGGTCTGCTTGTTAGATTTTATGGGCGCCCTTTTATTGCTGATTTCTGACCTCCTCAAGAGGTCGGCCGGTTTGAATTGCCTGGCATGTGTGTATGTTCAGTCCAATACTGCTAGTTGAGCAGAAGAATCACCAACATATAGGGTGGAATGTTGTAATACTCCTTGTAGCATGAGAGAAGAGAGAAACAACACGCACTCACTCAATCACTCACTTCACACCGCGCCACACAACACGTGTGTGTCGTGTTTCGTGAATCATGTTTGAATTTGATTTGGGCAAATGTTATGTGCTTGGTTGAAGAACAAATTTTTTGCATGGCACTGCCTTACTCTGGGTGTACTTGTCAATACTCGAGCTCATTGTGGACAAATTTCTACTTCTAAAGAGTTTTGTCACCATGTTTCTTTTGCATTCACTCTCCCCCGCTCCCCTCTACGCGGAGAAAAAATCGGAGGAACAGAGTATAGCATTAAACATAGCGCGCCCCGGACACCAACAAGTTATTTGCTCCGGCGACCCCATCCTGTTGGCTGCGTGGATAACCATCTGAGAGATCAAGCCTCTGAATAACCTTGAGAACATGCACTGTGTGAGGGGCGATAAGGTTTTTGAGGACCATATCGGCGCAATTGCTCGCTTCTGATCGACTTCTTCCACGACATCCATCCATCTGCTTCCACTACTTCCTCTACGACGGAAGATCACCTCGTCTTCACCACCATGGCCGGTGACTCTATTGCACCGGATTTTCTGGTGAACTCGCATGTTCTAAACTTCTCTTTGTTGTCATGTGTCTTTGGTCCATATGAGTACGAGCTAGATGTTCCTAGTCTATTGTATGCGATTTGTCATGTCAGTAATCTTATAATGATGCTAATCTGGATTTAGCTTAGCTAAAAACTGGCTAATTTCCTAACAATCCAAAAAAACCTTATATATTTAGGAATTTTCATTGACTGGCTTTGTTGCTGCTACGAAACCGAGCCCGTTTACGGGCGCTCACTTCTAGAGGAGACAGACCACAACTATCGTGTGGCTCACCGCTATTAACGTGTACTGGATTTCGGCTGTCACTACTTTTTTTTCCGCTATGATGACCAATTCATACGGATTGCTATACTGCGAAAAAAAAACCATGTAGAAAAAGTTCCTAAGGATTAAATTCCTCCAAACTTTCTTTGCAAATCCCTCGAATCAAAGAAGCCCTAACTTGGTTTCTTTCAGTACTCCCTTTCGACAAGAGCACTCATGAGGGGTACATACAAGAATTCAAGAAGAAATGGCCGTGTCATTTTTCTCTTCAGAATGCAGACGAATTATCAACACAATGGTTGAAGTTTTTACTTACAAAAAGATCTTGTGAACCATATACTACCCCAGCCATTAGCAACATGAACCACGGTGTATTCATTATACAACTACTGTACTACATGCCTACATGTGGCTCAGGTCAGATTCAGTCAAGCCACTGTAGCAGAGACAAATTTAAGTAGAGCCAGATTTTACGGATGCGTGAAAAATTGGTAGACAAATGCAAGACTGTACACCACTATTCAGAACTTTATTGCTGCCAGGAGCCCAGGACGACCAAATATTTGTTTCTTCAGATCATGTAAAACGGAGAGACTAGTTTGTGCTATCTTCTGACAAAGAAAATTTGGCCTTATTATAGAGTGGTTTTTTCTACCGTGTACTGGTATACCGTGCGTGTATCCACCACCAGTCATTGCTTTTAGAATTGAGATTCGTAAAATCTTTTAGGGGTGTCCACCGAAGCATGATAGAAAAAGGAAATAAATGTTTCCACCAATCAAAAGTGTTTTAATTTGCAGTGGATCAATTTAAGTTCCAACAGATCTAATGTACCTTTTTTTTTATTAGCCATAACAACTGGCATGCCTATAAGAGAACTACAAACTCAGTGCTTGCTCACCTACTTCAAGTTGCGTAGTCGTTCAGTGTTTTGCGCATGCCGAGGGATCAAGATCAACCTAGGCGTGTGAGGCATCAGGATGCTATGTGGATAGAAAGAGCACCCGTGTAGATAATTCTATGCAAGATGAAGAATCAGGATGCAAGTGGACAGATCTGCGGCCTGTCTTCATCGTCCGCAACGTTGCGCATGAGCTAATCGCAGCATCAGCCGTGTCCGCGACCAGGACTGCCTGCTAATGTCCGGGGGACTGATGCGGACGCTGGCTGCTACGCTAGCTTTGCACACTACTGATTGCTTTGCAAGGCTGGTGGTTTACACGCCTAGCTATCAGCACGCCTAGCTTTCCATATGCGGGCACTGCTATTGCTGTTGTTGCACGCTTAGTCTTAGAATACTACTTTGCTAGCTGCCTAGCTCATGTGAACATGCGGGCACTTGTACTGAAGTGAGACTTTCAGATACTGTAAACATGCATACAGATGTTTGCTAGTATACACATTCGGATTTCTAGTTTGTGGTTCAACATTCAGATGTTACTGCTTTCCGGACACCGTCGGACCAAGCACACCAAAAGGTCTGGCATGATCAACCCGGCAGCTCGCAGTCGATTCGATCAGGCAAGTGGAAAGGACAGCGCCGGGAGGGGGCGGATGCGGAGGTACAACTTCAGGTGCTTCTTTGAGGTCGACGAGGACTCGAGGAGAACACGGCGGCGGCACAAGTCGGCGTGGCCGTGGCCGGGAAAAACGGTGCCGTGAGTGCCCTACGGCTTGCGCTTGGTTTGGTTTCATCCAACATTATGATTTTCTGGGTACTCCTGCCTTTTGACGGTGGTACTCCGTGACACTTCTAGAACATTCACTATCCAGGTTGAAGCATGCGATGTGAATTATCTACGGAGGATCATCGTAGAAGAGTTGCACTATAAACTCACCGACCTTCCAAACTAGGAGGAAGAAGGGTGCCCCTTGTCTCGCCCATGTAGATGAGCTTGTAGTGCAGGGCAAACACAGGAAATAAATTGTTAATAAGCGCCCATCACATATGGATAAATAATTTGAAGTTTCTCTTCTCGGATTTTTTGAATCTACTGTTTTTAGAGAAGCACATATTTTGATCTTTTGCACATGAACTATTTTGGTGCCAGAGCTACTCGCGACCTCATGGTTATTGTCCCCATCTAGAACACAAGGGATGCAAGCGAACGCATCCACGACTGTCCGCAATATTGAAAATAAGTCAATGGATGTTGCTTCAGTAAACATGCTAATATAAAAATGATCAATGCGAACGGTAGCGGACTTAGCACAAACGTCTGCCTGTAAATCCTTAATTGCATGCTAACCAAATATTTGGGAGTGAGATAGACGTGATGTACAATGTAATTTGATTTGCCTTCATTTGGAATGGAAATAGGCCCCAACATCTTTGGTATCAAGTAATATATGAAAGTGTATATATGTTTAGGTCCATATGTACGTTATTATCTTTTGGTGAATTAAATTTTGCACCACGCATGTGTTCTTGGTTGGAATAGACAACAGGATAGAGAAAATACAACAACCAAAAGTGCTTTAACTTGTAGTGCATCAAGTCCAACAGATATATTGGACTTTTTTTTTGGGAGAGAACGGATTTAATGGTCTTGAAGCCGTAACAAATGGCATGTCTATAAGAGAACCACAAACACGTCAAGTTGTACAAGTCGAGTGAAGCACAAATCCACCACTGCGCTTGCAAAATTTCTGACCAACGTCTGTCACTTAGTGTTTCGCGCAAGGAAGATATCAAGATCAACATAGGTGTGTGAGGCATCAAGAGTTCATAATATGCTATCTTGACTGAGACTGAAATAGCTCTCATGTAGAGATTACTCTGCGCAAGATGAAGAATTGGTCATGTTTAAGCATGTGATGTGAATTCTGTACGATGGTCCCATTCAGTGCACCTGTGCAAGAGAAGTGCGACGATGAACCTTGCAAGTACGGAAAACCCTGCCTTAGTTGGCCCAAATGTACATAGATGAACTAGGCACTGTGCCCCCGTTAACATATTCATCAGTGCATCCTGCAACTGTGTATGTGACCATGTGACTTTATAGCCGATAAGTACACATGTATTGGAGCGTGTGATTTCATAACTGATAGGTACTCATCCTTTGGAACGTGTGATTTCATAGCCGATAAGTAGTCATGTATTTCTTGTCCTTTAGAAAACAATAAAGAGTATTTTAAATATAGTTTTGTTATACAGAGAATGAATAAAGTTACAATCAACATAGATGAAAAGCGAAAGTAATGCAAAACATGGCCATTTTATTAAAGGTTTGCATAAGCTTCTTCTTATTTTTGTTCTTGAGGGACAAACCATAATTTTATTCACCTTACAAAAATTCCACATGACCAAACATTGTTGACAATAAAGTCACTCATGCTTGTCCAAGCGCTCCACATCACAAGGATTACATTTTTGTATGAAGGGTACAATCAAATTGCAGTTGTAAATCATAAACATTGAGCTCAGACCTTCTCGCAATCGTAAGTATCCATGCATGCGATGCTTGGAGTACTCCCAATCTGTCTAAAGGGATCCCAAAAAAATTATGAAAAAAAGTCATGACACTAAGGCCACATGCATCTATTGGGTCACGAAACTCTCAATCCAAACTCAATTTATAGCTCGAGAAACAAAAAGGGGTACACTAGTCATGTTAATGGGTCGAATTCTTGGTCCGAAATGAAATGGTCTGCCCCTTTCAATTTATAAATCTTGTTCCAAGTTTGGAGTCAAAATTTTGCAACATGCTTGACATATGTTGTGTATATGTTACAAAAAATAGATTTCTTTGGAATATTTAGGGCGACGTTTCGGGACATAGAAATACTCCAAGCCCGGGAATCCCATGTCAGTAGCTAGAGGGCAGTGCTACAATAAATTTATGAAATTCTGCCATAACACAGAGTCCCTCGTGACGGACGTAAGCACAAAATTGAACAGAAATTGGAGGGGTACTATCGATCTCTAGTTACAAAAAAACAGAGTTATTCAATCACGTCGGGTGAATCTTTGCACTAAAAGCACTTACAACGTACATTCATATACATTGTGTTTAAAGCGTCGTCGTCGTCATGAATAGATGATAGATGGCTCTCATGTTTCCTACATGTATATTTAATCATTACTCTCTTCATTTCATAATATAAGAGAATTTTTACGGTACATCATACTACTCAAAATAGTCGGTAGTATAATGTTGATCCAATGATCAATATTAATCCCTCCAATTTTTGCGGTAGGACATTTCGGTAATTCACTTGTAGGGTAGATTTGTCCTTTCTTAAATTTAATCACAATTCTTAAATAATGCAATTAATCACAATTTGACCCATCTCGACTACACAGACGTTTGCCATTCATCACTCGAAGCAGCCGTCCGACATCCGTCTCCTCGATCGCAGAGAGCCGAACGTCGGTCACTACCCTCAGATCTTCTTTCCCTGCGTCCCAGCAACGAGCTGACGACGCAGCCGCCTCACGCCACCGTCCCGTGATCTTCCTCCCCTGCGTCCCAGCGACGACGCAGCCGCCCCATGCTGCCGTCCTGTGATCTTCCTCCCCTGCGTCCCAGTGACGACGCAGCCGTCCCACGCCGCCGTCCTGTGATCTTCCTCCACTGCGGCCTAGCGACGAGGCAGCCACCCCTTGTCAGCGCTGGTAGCAGTGTGCGTGCTTCTTGGAACGGAACGGGAAGAAATCGGCCTTGCTCCACCGGCAGTACCTCTGTGCTGCTGCTCCCGAACCGCCATGACTGCGCACACATGACTGGGAAAGGCTGAGTTTTGATAAGTGAATTCAGGGTATTAAATTACAACAGGGTTGTAATTCGTTAGTGCAGCATTTGTGTGTGTGTGTGTGCGCGCGCGCTGATTTAGAAGTGGGTGTGATGGATACTGATGGATTAGTTTGTGCTTGGTGTAGAACTGTTCTTGGAGGGCTATGCGGTGCGGACGGGGATTGGGAAATGGGGAATGAAGACATGAAGTCCCGCAAGTTCTGCCCTTCAATCGTTTTTGGACGGAACCAGCCCGCGGTTTCGCTAAACACTGACCTACTGAAAAAGCCCCTGGCCACAAAATATACTACCAAAAATCTGATGTAGTATTGTTAAATCTGAGCCATCCTAACATAGAAATAAACGGTCCATATTAATCTGATGCACTGCAAAAGGTCTCTAATATAAGGCCTGTTTTTCATTAGGACAATGCACGATCAAGAATTACTTTGTTAATCTGTGGTTTATATGGCATAAAATTAGCATGTATTCAAAAATAATTACTGATGACAATGATTTTGTATTGTATGAGCCACATATGGCATGCATATATTGCATGTATGACGATCCTATTTCGAGAACACGCAAAAAGACTTTGTGCGACATTGTATTAAGAAAGGGAGTATGTTACAAGATTGTTTGAGGCGCTTAGACACATGGCTATGAGAATTGCTCAGCCCCTCGGATAGAGAAATAGCCTAGCTACGTGATTCCTTGCCCCTATCTGCCCCTGCATGCTTGCAAAACAAACCTAATTTCTGCTCTAATCTTCGAAGTCTTGTGTTGAAAATACCTTCGGAATTAATACTTTGCTGTTGTGCTCGATCCACAAATTGTGCATACACAGGATGGCCATAGTACTATTAAACTTGTGCCGGGCCTTGGCGGAAAGAAACGCGCGAGTGAGCAGTTGCCACCAGTCACGGAGGATGTCATCGCTGCTTGGAACCAAGGACTGGTGGTTATCCGCCGTGAGAACTGAGAACGTCAAACCAAATGCTCCTGGGTGCAAAGGTGGCACACCGGCTGGTGTTCTAGGCCTTGGCGCTGGAGCATGTCCTGTAGTCATTGTCATTCTTGAAATAAACATCCAACCATGTTGAGCACTAAGGGCATCTCCAAGGCTGACCCGCAAACCGCCCGCGTCCGTCCGGACCGCGGAAGACATCCAACGCCGACCTGTATCGGTCCGTGGAGCGGTCCTGACGTGATTTCTCCCGCAAACCGGAGACAAAAGTGGGGGAGGTTTGCGGGAGTCCGGACACGCGAAACGTACGAATCCGACACCCCTGGCCCACCCAAAACCCTTCCCAGACCCCGCGACTCCATCCTCCTCATTTTCTCTCCTTCCTTCTTTCTCTCTTGCTTTCGTCGTCGCTCCACCACGCATCACCCCTGCCGCAACTCTGCGTCTCCGTCACCTCCGGCGCTCCAGCAGGGCTCCCACCGCTTCCCCTCCGTCTCCGTTCAACCCCTGTCCTCCAACCGCTCCGCCAGGTACCACCCTCTACCGTGCCTGACAACTGTTCGATGAATCGCCGGAGCTGAAAACAGTTGTACCTTCTTCTTTTTAGCAATGGATTCCGATTTGGAGTACATATACGGGCAGTATGTTGAGTCGTCCGACGGCTCGTCGGACGAGGAGGAGTACTCCGATGAGACGGTGATGATGCAGGCGGTCCTTGAAGACGCAGAGCGTGCGGAGGAGCATGTTCTCAATTTCAAGGGCTCGAGCAAGGGTCATCGAGTGCTCAACCACAACAGGGTGCGCGGGCATTTGACACTGATGGCCGACTACTTTGCCCCCGATGCACTATTCCCTGACCATTTTCGCCGGCGTTTTCGGATGCGCAAGACTGTCTTTGATCGTTTGTACCATGGTGTTTGGTCCTACGATGACTACTTCATCCTGAAGAAGGACGTCGTGGAAACGATTGGCTTCTCTAGTTACCAGAAGTGCACGGCCGCACTCCGGATGCTTGCATATGGCATGGCCGTTGATTTGTGGGACGAGTACCTACGGATGTCTGAGAGCACATGTGAAGATGCCATGGTCAGGTTTGCAACTGCCGTGGTCGAGGTGTTCGAACCTCAGTACCTGAGAGAACCAACTGTGGCAGACACCGATAGGCTCTTGGCAATCTCAGAAACAAGAGGGTGGCTAGGTTTGCTTGGATCTCTTGACTTCATGCGCGCATTGGAAATGAAAGAACTGCCCGAAGGCTTTACAAGCCCAATATCAGGGATGACATGTTGTGTGATCATGCACAACATGATCATCGAGGATGAGGGTGACGATGCTGCCGCAGCTCTGGAATTTGAGAACATGGGTGATCTTATCCAACTTCCGGACCAGAATCCAGCCACATTTGAAGAGTTTATTCAAATGCATCAACAAATTCGGCATCGACCAACTCACGAGCAGTTGAAGGAAGATCTGATTGAACATCAGTGGGCGGTGAAAGCGGACAACAATGTTGGGATGTAATATTTGAACTAGTGCAGCATGCGGCTATTTGAACGTCTGTACCCTTTGCATGCAGCTATTTGATCGTGCGAACTTGAAAAAAATTGAGAAAAGCCGGATGTATGCGTCTAGCGTTGGATGGCGTCCTCCCGCATCCGTGTCCGCGGACTGGTCCCCCACCCCCCTTTCCGTGGACGGATGCGGGAGGATTTTTGCGGGTTACCGTTGAAGATGCCCAAAATGCATGGAATCACTCGAGCACATGATTTTTTATATATAAAATATGAGCAAGTTTAACCATACCAAAAAACTGTATGTTTAAGAGCATCTACAGCCGGGCGCCTCAAACCCGCCTCATACGCCCGGGCTGACCGGCACCCCTCATATCCAGCCCAACTATGGGGCGGATATGGGGGCGCCCGGCCGCGCCCGGGCACGCCCGCCATGTCGGATTGACGGCGGGGTCCCATGCGGAAACGCCCGGAAACCCGGCGGTCCGACGGACGCCGCGTCCGTCGCCGTGATGTGAACGTTGCGTGGCGCCGCTCCGGCTCGCCGCCCGAGACCAAATCCGCCTATTTAAGCCGGCCGGCGTCCCGCAACCCTAACCAATCCACCTCCCCCCTCTCCGCGCCGCCAGTCCGAGCCCATCCACCTCCTCCCCCTCCCGCTCCGGCGCTTTGCCCACGCTCCGGCGCTCCGCCATGGTCCGGAGGAAGATCACCTACTACTCAATGCTCACGCCGGAGCGCCGGTACGAGATCCAGCAGGAGATCCGGGCGAGACAAGCCGCCCGCATCGTTGCCGGGCTGCCTCCGGACTCGCCGGAGCCGGAGGAGGAGGAGGAGCAGCCGGAGGGAGAGGAGCTGGCTCCGATGGAGGTGGAGGAGGCGGAGCAACCGGAGCTGCTGGAGCAGGAGCTGCCGGGCTTCAACATGAAGCAGGCAGAGGCGGAGTTCGCCTTCGCCCAATCGGAGGAGATGGCGGAGCAACAGGCCATCCTAGAGTCCATCCAGGATGAGGCCTATGTGGAGGCCAACCAGGCATTCCTCCGGCAGGAGCAGGCGGTGTCCGACGCGCTCTTCACGGAACTGGACGCGGAGATAGAGGAGGAGGAGGCCGGAGCGGAGCAGCCGGAGGAGCCGGAGCTGCAGCTGCCGCCCATGTACCCGGAGCCGGGCACGGAGATCGTTGACATCTCCGCCGAGGAGTAGCTAGGTGATCTACGTAGTACGTAGGTTTTTTAGTTTGCATGCTTTTGTATGGATTTAAGAATCTAGTATGAGGTGTCCGGATGCAGTTGTGCTAATTTGAGGCGTGCCCGGTCACTACCCGCGCCCGGGCGCGTCCGTGGACGTTTGAGGGGTCATATTTGTTATACGCGGCTGTAGATGCTCTAAGATCAATTGTTATCCACAGTTGGAAGAAACAACATGTTAGAATTATTATAATAGACCAACTACCAACCCCACGTGTGAATGCACTTTCTGCCTAGGTAGTGTGCGCTGGTAAGCTCCAATAGAAAAGACATCGTGCTTACTATAAGACAGCGCCAAAACTCCACCCTTCCACATCTCTACTTGAAGTCCTACAGTCGAGTAAAGCACACATAAACCGCCCTACTCACAGAAAAATCTCTCAATGGAATACAAATCTTTGCCATTCAAAAAAACATTGCGAGAGTTAGAAAAGACATAGGTGTGTGAGGCATCAGGAGTTCTTACAATTTTGGGGTAATGCAACATACCCTTGCATGGATTATTTGGTCCAGTATTGTCAGATAACCTAGTATCATTAGATAATCCAATATCATCTGACGCATTTGTTGAAGCCTCCGATGTGAATTATGTTCGTAGAATCTTGGAGTGATATGGCCAATAAGTAGAGAAGCTTGGAGTGCCTGGGATCAAATCTGTACTTTTGCAATAATTTGGTTGTGTGCATCCTCGATGTCTTGAGTAGCTCCTGAGTCGTGTTGGTGTAGTGGCTGAGTGTAATTGATATCTTTTCGATATTAATGTACTCTTTTTGTCTAAAAATTATATCATGGAGAAAAGTGTGGCATCGATGCATTAGCACCGTCATTTTCTATGCTCTTGGTGGACACACCAGAGTGTTTCCACCTTACTATTTCTACCACGTGGCCAAACATTGCTGAAAGTAAAGTCATTATTGTTTGTCCAAGAACTCCAAGCCACAAGCATTGCAATTTCATGAAGGGAATAGCCAACTGAAGCTTTAAATCATGAACATCAAGCCCCGGCCATCTCTCAGGTATCCATGTATGTATTAGACCCATTGGAAACTAAAGAAACTTGGTTGGTGCATTCTAGAGGTCTCATTATTGTTTGTGCATTTCTAAAAATAAAAGAACTAAGGAGCTGCAAATCTTCTCGGTAGCTTTGATACCGATCGAGCGCAATAACGTATTTACGGAACTGTTGCATATGGCATAGCCCCTCCTGGTGTACAACTGCATGAAACTTGAAAAGGTATTGGAAGAGTACTATGAACTGCCGTAACAAAGATAATTCGCGCTGGATGAAATCTTTTGCACTGATCCACTTACAGCCCAGTGCATCTTTCTTACATGCATATACCAGTATTTATCTTTTATCATAAATGAAAATATCATGGTAAATGTAATATTAGCAATTATTTCATTCGACTAATCTTAATAAATTTGTATTTGAAATTTATTCAGAGAACGTCTTCTTGCGTGTTATGTTAAGATTTGGAAATCAGGGGAGCCTGTGCACGGAATGCAATAAACATGTCGTGAAACTACCACGAAGTTACATACAGCTCAAATGCATGTCGATGGACTAGAAAAAATTAAACATGCCAAAATATAGACGGAACTCAGATCCAATTTAAACTTGAGCCAAATTCGGCTAGGTTTAGAATAAATTTGAATGTGGTGTCAATTGAGTGGAAGAAGTAGCAACATGCCATTTTCAGAACGTGGCGTTGGTTCAGTGACATCAGTTCACTCCGGCGGCATGGTGCGTGTTGCCAGCGTCAGAATTGCTAGGCATTTTTATTAGAGAGCGCGTGCGCGCGGCGAAAGCTGAAGAGATGCACCAAGTGCGGCAAAACCGGTGAGAAGAATGTGGCGGTCGGAATTCAGCCAGATTTTACAGATGTTGGAAAAATTGGTACACAGACGCAAGACTGTACACACCACTATTCGGTACTTTATTGCTGCCAGGACGACCAAATATTACTTTCTTCAAATCATGAGATAAAAATAGCAGAAAAATTGCCCACATTATAAAGTGATTTTGTCCACCATGTGCGGGATATACCGTGCATGCATCCACCATCAGCCATTGCTTTGAGATTCATATAATATTTAGGGGTGTGTACCGAAGCATGATGGAAAAAAGAAATAAATATTTCCACCAAACAAAAGTGTTTTAATTTGCAGTGGATCAATTCCAACAGATATAATGTACCTTTATTAGAGAAAAGATGTAGCGGCCTTGCAGCCATAACAAATGGCTCGCCTATAAGAGAACCACAAACTTAGTGCTTGCTCATGCTTGCTCACCTACTTCAAGTTGTAGAGTCGTTCAGTGTTTTGCGCATGCGAGAGATAAGATCAACATAGGTGTGTGAGGCATCAGGATGCTATGGGGACAGAAAGAGCTTTATTCTGTGCAAGATGGAGAACCAGTCATGCTAAACCCTGTGATGTGAATTCTGTAGGATGAACTTTATCAGTGAAGCCCTGCAAGAGGAGTGGCAAAATGAACTCATCCATCTTGCAAGGAAATGCCCCACCTTAGCTAGCCCCCATGTACCTTGCCATCGCATCCAGTAGGTACGAGGGACGCCGTGGTAGAACGTTTGATTTCGGCTCGTGTGTTGTTTCTCCTTTAGCAAACACTGCGGAAATATTTTGATGTATTTTCATTATATACATAACGGAAAATCCAGATCACTGCCAGCTCGGGAGAGGAGGGAGCGCAGCCAGAGCCTGACAAGCCTGCCGCAACACCTCTCAAGATCATTTGCAACAGGTTAATTTACTTCAAATGTTTCTTTAATCATGATTGATTCACTGCCTGAATTTAAATCACAAAATTCTAAATAGCACTTCTCAGAGAACCGGAAAGGGTAGAAACAGAGAACACAGGAGGGGGGAAAACAGACAGAGTATTTGCAGTACAATAGTTGATCAGAAATGTCTCAGGCAAAGATGAAATGTTTACCAAATATGATTGGTTGCCCCGACATTAGCAGAGATAAAATGTTTTGGCATACAACAGTCACCAAGCATTGCTTGCCCAGACATTACTCTCCGCTTCTAGACCATACCCAAGTCAACTGGCGATCAGGGGCACTTTGGCCGTGGCTATAAGGCCTCAGCATACATGTCGTTGAGGCATCCAGCTGCAGTAAACAGCACTTCTCCCGAGAATGAGAATGGCAACGAAAGGCCTCCAAATCCAGAATCTGCAAAGTAAAGCACCATCTATATATGTTGATCTTGGTAGAATCATCATTAGGAGGTTCCCATTTTTGCCTCTGAATTGTCTTTGCTTCCCTGTTCTGCTTCAACAATTTCAGCAGGAACGATCGCAACAGAGTCAGAGGAGGTGTGAATCCGACCTTCAGCCTCTGAAGATTTGATAAGGCTTCTTCCTTAAATGCACGCCAGAATTTGAAACACTTCAGAACTGGGAATGGCGTGTAGAATTCTGCAGTGGGTTGCCCACATGCTAGAGATCATCTGGGCTCATTTGTAGCATTGTACTGTATATTCTGTGAAAGGATCATTATAGTTTTTAGCTAGGATCGGATCCTTTGCAGCAGGTTAACTAACTCAACATGTTCATAATAAAGATATATAAGTAATGAGTGTTAAGTCACGAAATCCGCTGGAGTGCTGTTCCGTTAGGTAGAGTACAGTAAACAACAGTTCTGAAAGAACCGGAAAGGGGGGAAAAGCAGAGTACACTTGAGAAAAAGATGAAATGTTCATCAAATGATTGCTTGCCCAGACCAGATCATTGCTTGCCTAGACAACCAGAGATCCACAAAATATCTCAGAACCAGCTATAACACATATGCTATTTATAGTTAAGATTTACTTTCAAACAGCAAGAGTAGAATAAACAATTCTTTTGAATAGACGAACAACATAGTGCTTTAACCGCCAGTTGTTTTATGACAGCTGATGCAACATGGTAATCCAAATTTCTCATATGATCACCGACTTACAACAAGGTAAACGTGCAGTTTTCGTTACACTATTAAGCTTCCTTGCATTACAGTCATTTTGTTTCAAAAATCCTCACTCTGCAGCATGCATCATAGAGTTTCCTCTGCCGCTATCTTCAGATCAGGGTGCATATACAACCACCATGTCTTCGGCAGCCACATGCCGACAAAAAGACAGCATTCACTTCTTCCACGTGCCAAACCCTCCAAAACCCAAGTGCCACCCTGCGCTTTCTGAAACCATTTTATATCCAGTCATTATGAATTCTACTGATTTTCAACAGCCCACAGAACCGTTGACAGTAAGTCTCATGTGGAATGGAAAACTGATAGAAAGAGCAGGCAGTAATATACACAAACTTGTTGGAACTCACCCACGGATCGATCACATCAAAACTGTTGCATTACCTTCTTCACTTCTTTTCTTTGTGTTCACGCTTCCTATCCTCCTCCTCTTGCTGTTGTTTCAAAATTCTCTCTTTCAAATCTGAAGAACAAGCGAAGGAGGTAAATTTAACTTGCAGTCAACAATCTGATGGACAGTTCAGTCTTCAGTGAGCAGTTGGGATACGTTCCTCACCGTTTGCTAGGTATATATGACAACACAATCAAAAGAAAGCATGACCCCATGTGATACACATGCATGCCCATAACAAAGATTGGCTGTCAGCATCAGCGCATTGCTATGTATGTACATGGAATACACAAGTTGCGTTCGTGAGACTGATAATGTTATGCACGTCTAGCCATGACCCGCCTAGCAACAAGTCAGGGAGAGGATCCCCATGATCTCTCAGTTAGGAAGTTTATCATTTTAATTAGGAATATATCTCTTAGCTTAGGCCTTAAAACCAACTATGGATAAGATCCACAATTTGTTACTTAGATTGGATTGTTAGGTCTCTATATAAAGAGGACCCCCTGTGAGGAATAAAGCAAGCAAGAATTAGAAGAACAGTTCTGCTATCTTGCCTCCAGGGGCAAGAGCCTCTCCCTAACCCTAGTACACAACAGATACACATTGATATTCACATTGTTGCATAAATTTGTAACACATGATTGCGAAAAAAAGTAGTAACTTTTATGAGGCAATGAGGCAAAACCTACCTGATAAAAGTACATGACTTAGAAAGTTAACTGCAAGAAAAATTAATGAAGCCATCAATGGCAAGAAAGATAAAAATAACTAGATAAGTACATATAACTTATAAGGCAAGTATCTGACATATGGCATGCGTGTTGAAAATATGATCTAACCAATAAAACAATCATATTATAGAGCTCATTGCTTCCTGCAACAGCGTCTACTATCTATATTACAAAACTGAAACCACTAGTAAAAAGTTAAATCGTCCCTTACAGAATGATGGTGTAAATTCAAGAGATATGTTCTATTGAGTTCCAAGTCCAAACACACATGCAGCAGTACATGACCATTGTTTTATATTTCCCTAAAAAAAGACCATTGTTTTATGTGGGTAATATGACTGTCTAGGGTGAATCAAAATGCCACGTTAAAATTATGGGTTCAATTAATTTGACAACTTCTTTGAGAAATCATTTCATACAAGTGAAATAACTGCATACTCTATGGGGCTTAGGAATGCTGCGTCCTGATAGTTTCCCTTTTCCTTCACATTGCTTTGCGGTGATGTCTTTCTCTTAGCCCATTCTATGAGCGGTAGGACAACCAATCGGCCACACGCTACACGACAAAATGCTTCGGTTAGCACTGGCTGTCGGGTTTTCTTGTTAATGGCAGTCCACGTGTTTGCTATTCACGTTGTGGGTGGCGCCACATCCCGTCCGAAACGTTTTCTCATACCACGCGGCAAAATGCTTCGGTTGGCACTGGCCGTCTGGTTTTCCTTTCTGTGGCAGTCCAGGCGTTCGCCATTCATGTTGTGGGCGGCGCCACAGCCCGACCGAAATGTTTTCCTATATAGTTAGTCTGGTTCTTGAGGATTAGGGCATACGATGTTACCACCTCCACTTGCTAACACACCTACAGCTGACACGTAACCTTATTATGTCCCGGTTCTCGGTCGACCATACCGTGCCAGCGAGCCGGCTTAATACGTCTCCCAAAAAAGAGAGACATATCTTCAGCCCATGCATGCCTTGGGCACAGGAAACAAATAAAAAAGGCCCATCAATAACCCCATTGAAGCAGATCGGCCAATAATTTCAACCAAAAAGGAAAAGTATAGACCCGTAAAAAATGCCAAATGCTATCAACCAAAGCGGCGCAACAAAGGCGTGTGACACCTTCTAGTTTCATACAAAGCCTAGAGATGCAAAACGTCAGCGGAAATCATGCATTTCAGCACATAATAGTGTAGCCCCGGCACCGATAATGATCTTGAGGAGGGACAATGAGATAAAGTAGAGTACATTATTTGGACTCACCTTTCTCCGAAGGTGTAGCACCGTCAACATTGCTATCAAAGGTCGTCGAGTTCCCGTCAGCATCTATGCTGGTTGTACCCTTCACCAATTCTTCATTTGGTGAACTCTTGGGAACATCGCCCGAAGTATCTTTGGGTACCAAGGCACATCCATGTTTGTTGAGCCCGATGACACCTTCTCCATGACACGGAACCCTAGGTGAAAACAAAGGCGTAAATTTTCACTTTATAGTTGTTAAAGTTATGAATAACACAAGGCATCGTCCGTTTCAATGACCTGAGGTACTAACTATGTTCTGTTAAGTTCCGTTTCGAACAAGCAGCTAGTGTTTGCACAGATTATGAAGTACAATTACAAGGTGCCATACAAATAAACGGCACATCGATTAGATATTTACAATAACTCTTCTCAAATAGGATAACATATATCACTCCAATAATTGCAATTGATTAAATGCTCATCACAATATACAGATCATGACAAAAGATGCCAGGTACTAACTCAAGTGTTGCTATCGAATAGCACTAACGCTAGTTCGGCTCACTGAACCCCTTGAACACCAACACACCTGGTCGGGCTCATGGCCGAACAAAAGAAAGATAAACACCGCTTGGTAACCACCTCGACGTAGAACGACTCACACCGTACTTAACTCGGCTCGCAAACTACAGAACTCAAAGGGCCCAAAGCAACTAAGGACATATGGAAACCAACAGCTGATCCTAAAGAGTACTGAACTAAAGAGAAGTTCCTTTCAATAATGCCATCCATACAAATGTTTGAGTGTAGCTCGGAATAGGTGCACCGTGGAGGAGTAGAGCCCAAACCTGATCTTGAGGCCGTGGCTGACGCGTTCGAAGGTGTTGACAAAATCCCCTTCTTTGATAGCATTGGACCCCTTATCAAACGGATGCTTATGTGCCTGGTATACTGTTTTCTCCCCCTCTCCCCCCGCCTCACCACCTGCCTTCTCATTAGGCATCGATGCCAGCAGATTCTGGTGCACAGGAGTGTAGAAGCTGACAACAGGAATCAAATTATCAAAGCCATGATCATCACAGACCTTCCTCACATGCTCCGATTGTAGCTCGATGGTGAAGATGGCAACAGCCGTGCTCACAAAAATGACATTTGCTTCCTCGGCAAACGCCAACACCCGCACTGGACGTTTTGCATTCATAAGAGCATCATATGGGAGCAAATTTTGCAGGTAGATGACCCGGCTCAGCACCCAGCCGTCAGTCACCTCCCTTGCCCACAGCTTGAGATGCAGACCCAACGCTTCACTAACACCCAGTCCACCGTCCTCCGTCAACATGAGGTTAAATTTGTCTGACATGCACTTTTTGTCTGGCGCGTCGATCTCATTCAAGCCGTGCCTTGCTAAACCGTACTCCAGGATTTGTCCATACTCGGAAATGAAATAGATCAGAGACCTCCCAACGAGCACGTTGGAACAGTAGTTTGTCATGCTCATAGAGTCCATGGTGAACTCGCCGTGCATCGAGGTTGGCTCCCCCCAGGTGCCAGTCTCCGACGAGTATACGCACGCCGACATGACAAACTCCTCGTCCTCAATGTCTTCCACGATGGAGAAGACGAAGACCACGCGGAAAGGACCCCCAAGGCAGTCGCGGTGGTCGCACCCGTCCGCTGCGCAGAACACGGCAGCCGTCGGGAAGTGGTCGCTCTTGAACGCCGCGGGCACCGGCACGCGCTGCTGGGCTCCTGTGATTGGCTCCCACAGGAGCATTTCCAGATTATCCTGGGCCTTGGAGAGGAAGAGCGCGCGGCCGTGGCGGCAGTCGATGGCGTGCCAGGAGCGGCGGTCCGGAGCGGCGAGGGAGAAGGACGAGGGGGTGGTGCGGATGAAGCGGGGGATGCGCCCGTCCTCCCAGTAGTTCCAGTTGTGTAGGACGCCGAGCACGGGGGGCGTGCGGTGGAGCTCGTGAAGGCGGCGGCGGAAGCCGCGGCGGGAGACGGCGCAACCCCAGGCCTTGCAGACGAGGGAGGAGCGGAGGAGGCTGGCTGGGTCATCGGGTGGGAGGCGGAGGAGGATCTCTTCGGCGAGCTCGTCCGGGAGCGCCGGCGGCGAGTCGCATCGGCGCGGCGGCGGCGGCGATGCCATTGGTTGCCGTTGGCTAGGTCGGGGAGTGTGTGGGGAATGGTTCGGGCCGACCAGGTTGTGGACGGGAGCACGATCGACTCCTCCACTAATTATTTCGATTCCTTTTCTTTCTTTTGGAAAAAAAAGGCGGCCGACCCTCTTCTCGCTTGGCTGCCTCCCCATCAAGCATTTTTATTAGTCGAAATTTTTAGAGAGGCACACACTTTGTTGTTTTTACCCGTGAGATATTTTTGGTGCCTGAGCTACCGGTGACCTCACAGTTTGAGCATCTACAACCGGACGCCTCAAACAACCCTCGATCGTCCGGACGGGCCGCCCGATCATTGACCGGTCAAAAAATATCTGACCCACCTGGACCCTCAAACCAGCCTGCCCGGGCTGACCGGTACCCTCATATCCAGTTCAAATGTAGAGCGGATATGGGGAGGCCAAGGCGTGATCGGGCGCGTTCGTCACATCGGCGTGACGCCCTGGTCCCACATGAAAACACTCCGAAACCCGGCGGTCCGAAGCTCGTCTCCTCCATCGGAGCGATGGCGCCGCGTGGCGCCACTTCGGCGGGCCGCGTAGTGACCTAGCCGGGCTATTTAAGCCAACCGCCGGCACCGAAACCCTACCCTCCACATTTTCTCCCCTCCCATCCGCCGTCGCGGCCACTTTCCACTCGCCGGCCGCCACCACTAGCAGCCATGCCACCACGCCGCCGGGTAAGGAGCTACGCAAATCTAACGCCGGAGTGCCGGTTGCAGCTCCTTGAGCAGATCCGAGCAAGGCACGAAGCCTGAATCACTGGGGGGGGGGGGGCTACCTCCGGACGCGGTAGATCCGTGTGGGGAGGAGGAGGAGGGGGGAGGACGAGGAGGATGCGGAGCAGGAGGAGGAGCAGGAGGAGGACGAGGAGGACGTGGGGGTGCTGGGGACGCGGATCTGCAGGTGGAGCAGCAGGCAATCCCCGATTCCCTCCGATCGGAGGCGGACGCGGAGGCCAACCGCCGTCATCTGCAGGAGGTGGAGGCAGAGCATGCCGTGGCCGTCGATGAGAGCTCGCGTATATGGATGAGGAGGAGAAGTCGGAGCCCTCCTACGCGCCAATCTACCCGGCGCCCGACACGGACATCGTGAACATTTCCGACGACGAAGCGTAGTTTAGGCTAGCGTGAATTGCGTAGTACGTAAGATTTTTTTTGCATGGTTTGTATGAATTTAGGAAATGAAATATGAGGTACTCGGATGCATAGCACCAAGTATGAGGTCTGACCGGTCAGTGCCCGCGGACGCATGCGGTTGTGTCCCCGGTGTTTGAGAGGCCGGATTTGGTGTCCGCGGTTGTAGATGTTTTTATTGTGCACATCTAGAGCACAATGGAAGCAGACGTGTCTTCCGCAATGTCAAAATTTGCTACTGTTGGCAATCTACTGCCGCCTCCTCCTCCTCCAAGAAAGAAAGCTAGGGTTCGTGCCTCTCGCTGGCCGCCGCAGGTCCGCCTCGTCTCCGGTGGCCCTAGGGCCATGGAGGCGAGGTGGATCCTCGCAAGGGCCGGCGGGAGGGCTCCGTTTTTAGTCGTTTTTTTCAGTCTTGTTAGGGTTTGTGTCCTGCTCAGGAAGGCGAGACGGCGGCGGCTCCCTGAAGATAGAATAAAGGTCTCCCCGCCTAGCCCCTATTCCGGCGGTGCGTCGAGCATCGTTGGTTGGCGTGTGGAGGTATGTCTCCGGTGGATCTATCTTTGGTGGATTTGCTCGGATCTCGTCGTTGTTCTCTACGTTCGTGTGTCTTCGGGTTTGATCCTTCCGATCTACGTTATTCTTCATCGGCGGCGTTTGTTGTTCTGGTGTGCTGGTCCTATGGGGCCTTAGCACGACGACTTCCCGACTGTCTACTACAACAAGTTGTGCATGACTCCGGCGATGGAGGGGCGATGACGGCGGCGCGCCTTCGGCTCGCTTCAGTGCTTGTAGTCGTCACTAGGTGGTCTACGGATCCGGATGTAATTATTATTTCTGATGTTCGTTGTACTGTCATGATTGAAGATGACTAGATCGGAAGTTTTTTGAAAAAAAAAATAAACGTTGTAATATAAAAATGATATGCGGACGGTCGCGGAACCTCGCTCACGCGTTCGCTTGTAAATCTTTCACTGCATGCTATCCGAATATTCAGGCGTAAGATGGACATGGTCGTACAATGTAAATGGATTTGCCTTCATTCGGATTGCAAATAGGCCACAACATCTATGGTATCACCGTAATATATGAAAGTGTATGTATGTTTAGGTTCATATGTAAATGTTTTTTGGTGAATTAGATTTTGCGCCAGGCCTATGTCCTTGGTTGGAAGAAACAAAAGGATAGAGAAAATATTGCACCAACCAAAAGTGCTTTAATTTGTAGTGCATTAAGTCCAACAGATTTTCTTTTTTGTGAAAACAAGTTCAACAGATCTAATGGACATTGTTTTGGAGAACGGATTTAATGGCCTTGCAGCCAGCCATAACAAATGGCATGCCTATAAGAGAACCACAAGTTCAGTGATTGCTCACCTACCTCAAGTTGTACAGTTGAGTGAAGCACACAAGCACCACTACACTTGCAAAATTCCCGACCAACATCTATCATTTGAGGTTCTGCGCATGCGGGAGATCAAGATCAACATAGGTGTGTGAGGCATCGGGAGTTCATTGTATGCTATATGGGCCAAAACAAGTCTCGCGTAGACTATTCTGCGCAAGCTCAAGAAGATGTCCAGTTGAAGCATGTGATGTGAATTTTGTGCGATGATACTTTTGCGTGGAGCTGTGCAGGAGTGGCATGATGAACTCACCGATCTTGCAAGGAAATCCTTTGCCTTAGTTAGCCCACATGTATGTTGCGCATCCAGCAACTGTGCAGGAGGCCGTACTAGAGCGTTTGATTGGATAAGCGGTAAGTGCTCATGTGTTGTTTTTCAAGGCCAAAGCTAGGCGCCGATCGGCCGGCCCGACTTTCAGCCGGTCGGCTGCCAAGGAGTTGGATCCCGCACGCATCAACGGCCTATATACCATGCTAGGTCGTCTTCCTCCTTCCGCACGCGCACTCACAGCCGGGACACAGGGCCCCTCACAGAAAAAAAACTCCCCCTGCCGCACTGCCATGGGCAAAGAGACGACCAGCCTCGAAGCAATGCCTGGACGCAGCGGGCACCGCCCCCGCTGCCGGTCGCCGGCATCGCCTCCTGCGTTTCTCGTTTCCGCGGATGCAGCAGCGTGTGCCCGTGGTTGCAGCTCATGTGGCAACGCTCGCAGCTCCAGGGCACGACGGCCGCGGCTCCGATGGTGACGGTTCGGCGGACACGGCACCCCGATGGCGAGCTCAAAAAAAGATGTATCTCTGCTCGGATCGCCGGTAGTAGCAAAATTGTCCACCGATCATAGTAAAAAAAATATACCGGTTCCAGCCAAAAAAACATGTAGCATCTTCGTCGCCCGCCCCCGGTTCACCGGTCGTAGCTTTATTGCTTCCAGGACGGCCAAATATTTGTTTCTCCAAATCACGAGATAAAAAAAGCAGAAAGCAGACTAGTTAATGGCTTAGTGCTATCTTCTGACAAAGAAAAATTGCGCACATTATAAAGTGATTTTTTTCCTACCACATACAGGATATACCGTGCATGTATCCACCGCCAATCATTGCTTTCAGATTCGTAAAATCTTTTAGGGGAGCATGGTAGAAAGGGGACATAAATGTTTCCACCAACCAATATTGTTTTAATTTGCAGTGCATCAAGTCCAACAGATCTAATGTACCCTTCTTTAAGAGAACGGATGTAATGGCCTTGCAGCCATAACAGATGGCATGCCTATAAGAGAACCACAAACTCAGTGCTTGCTCACCTACTTCAAGTTGTACAGTCCTTCGGTGTTTTGCGCATGTGAGAGATCAAGATCAACATAGGCGTGCGAGGCATCAGGATGCTATATAGACAGAAAGAGCTCCCGCATAGATTATTCTGTGCAAGATGGAGAAGTGGTCATGGCTGTTAGATGGGAAAGTAGGGATTGCATGCATCGACAATTAATTGATCGTGTGCATGAGCACATATATAGGTACAGGGGGGCCGGCCTCTACTTGTCTCCCAAGAAGTACAAATATACGGGGAGAGAAGAGGCACGGTAGTACAAAATACACAGACCCTAGTACTATACATGTGCATGGATAACGTATGTTCAACACCCCCCGCAGTCGAAGCGTCGCCGGAGACGCAGAGACTGGACCGAAACTCCTCGAAGACGGTAGTCGGTAGCCCCTTAATCATGACATCGGCGAACTATTGGGCGGTGGGAACATGAAGAACCCGAACACGCCCAAGTGCGACCTGTTCACGAACGAAGTGGATGTCGAGCTCAATGTGCTTCGTTCGGCGATGATGAACAGGGTTGGCGGAGAGGTAGACGGCGGAGACGTTATCACAGTAGACGAGCGTGGCCTTGTGAATGTCACAAAGCAACTCCTGGAGCAACTGACGGAGCCAAGAGCACTCGGCGACGGCATTAGCCACCGCCCCTCCCCGTCCGGCACAGCTGCCACATGGTGTCGGTGGCGACTGGTATATGGACACGGACGCCACCACTCATATGTCATCGCACCCCGGTAACCTAACCTCTTTCTATCCCGTTAACACATCTACTCGCATCACCGTAGGTGATGGTTCTTCTCTACCAATTACTCATGTAGGGCATAGTTCTTTTCCTTCCACATCTATGCCACTCACCATGTCTAATGTTCTTGTTTCCCCTGATTTAGTCAAGAACCTTGTTTCTGTTCGTCGTCTTGCTCGTGAGAATCCCATTACCGTTGAGTTCGATGATGTCGGTTTTTCTGTGAAGGACGCCCGTACCCGGATGGTTCTCCATCGATGTGATAGTCCTGACGAGCTCTACCCGGTTCACTCCTCCGCCACCACCACCACCACTCCAGTCGCCCTCGCCGCAGGTGTTGACCTTTGGCATGCTCGTTTGGGACACCCGAACTCCACCGTTTTGCGTCAAATTCTTAAGAGTTGTTCATTCTCATGTAATAAGATCGACGACCATACTTGTGAGGCTTGCCGTCTCGGCAAGCATGTTCGTCTTCCTTTTAGTGCGTCCACCACTATTTCCACTTTTCCGTTTCAATTACTTTATAGCGATGTTTGGACATCTCCAGTTGCAAGTAACACGGGTATCTCTATTATTTGGTGATTTTAGATGATTTTTCTCATTATGTGTGGACATTTCTTCTTCGTCACAAATCTGATGCCTTAGCCACACTCACGGCATTTTATTCCTATGTCACCACACAGTTCGGTCGCCCCATACTTGCTCTGATACCATGTTAGATGGGAAAGTAGGGATTGCATGCATCGACAATTGATTGATCGTGTGCATGAGCACATATATAGGTACAGGGGGGCCGGCCTCTACTTGTCTCCCAAGAAGTACAAATATACGAGGGAGAGAGGAGGCACGGCAGTACAAAATACACATACCCTAGTACTATACATGTGCATGGATAACGTATGTTCAACAATGGCGAACCATGTGATGTTAATTTTGTAGGATGAACATCATCAGTGCAGGATTGCAAGAGGAGCCATGTTTCGATCCGGGGTGACTCCGGTGGAGGAGATAGGAGATGATGTGTCTGGTGACTCTGATGCTGGAATTGGTACAAAAGAAAGAAAAGAAAAACGGAGTGAACCTCTGACAAAGCTGCTAACAATCATAGATTGACTTGGTTTCTTTCAGGATTGCCTTTCGGCAAGAACACTAACCACAGTCCGCACAAAAATTTAGTAAGAAACAACCTTATCATTTTTCTCTTCAGGATATGACGATTTCTCAACACAATGATTGAAGTTTTACTTACAGAATTTTTTTGTGAACCTTACAGTACCCCAGCCATTAGCAACAACACGAGCCACAGTGTACAATACAATTGCAGGTGGCTCAGGTCAGATTCACCCATTTCTCAAAAAAAAAGTAAGATTCAGCCAAGCTATTGTTGGGGAAACAAAGTAGAGACAGATTTTACAACTACAAGAGAATAAATCGTAGACAAATGCAAGACTATACACCAGTTTTCAGTACTTTATTGCTGCCAGGACGACCAATTTTTTGTTTCTTCAGATCATGATAAATACAGCACACAAGAGAGACAAGTTTGTAAGAACAGGCACCATCCATACAGCTACAAATGTCACATTGGTGAAACAATGCAGTACAAGTTACCTCCATTAACAACACAAGATAAACACAACTGAAAAGAGAGGGTAAATAGTTTGTGCTATCTTCTTAGACGACAAATAATTACCAGCGGTATAGTTTGCAAAGAACACCATTCATACAGCTAAAGATGCGACATTGTACAACAAACAGTACCAGCTACTTTCATTAACAATGAACCATGATAAGAAAAGAAAAAATTACAATGCCTTGCTATTTTCTGCATCACGACAACCCGAACGGTCCCCAAAAAAGGTAAAGAATGGCTCTCTGGCAGCCATCGATCTATCATCAAATAGTTGGCAGGTTAGTGCCCTGGTTGTAGTTCTCGACAAACAAAATGCACAATAATTGCATGCTCAAACTACCAATATAGAAGGTCAGCAACCATTTCATCAACCAAGGATTCTAGCAACTCTGCTGTTATGTCTTTTGCAGCTTCATGTGACTCCGTCTTGAAGTCGACCCAGCTCCCAAGAGGGCCACTCATTTCTTTGTACACGAGTTCATCCACCATCCACTCCTCAGCAACCTTCAGACTGGTCATCTCTTGGTAGATTTCTTCCGGCGAGAGCTTCTGCAGAACTGCCATCCCCGTAAACCATGAGCTGTAACCGGCATTGAAGTAGTATGTGCATTTCACGCTTAATACTTCATTCACGCAGTCAAAGAGCAGCCTCCGAATCATTCCGAAAGATTTCCCCTCTTCTTCGCCCACTGGCAGCCTAAAATTGCCATTTAGTTCTTCAAACAGATGTGGATCCAGGATATCTGAGCTATCAAATCGCTCAAAGTAAGAGCAAGCATGATCTCTGACAGAAATAGCATTCAGTATTTCTCTTAAGAACTTTATCTCCATACGACATGAACTGCTGCTTTCTGATGGATGAGTTGTATCGGCTAAAGTTGCCGTGATTGAAGAGGCTGTGTCTGAATATTCTGATAAAGCCTCCACTTCTAGGACCCTACCATAGTGTGTCGAACCAGATGTTGCTGCTCCTTCTGTTGAACTAAATAACCTTGATTCTGAAAAGGGAGAGAAATATTGAAGTTTTGAGGAAGATCTGTGGCTAGTGCTATAGCAACAACAAAGCAACTATATACTCACTCACCATTTGCATTTGTTCGGCTCTCTGCAGAGCTGCAGGTTTCTGTTGAAAGAGAAGCTTCCCATGTAGAATGTGGGCTTAAGTGAAGATGCTCTAACTCCACTCGATCGATGAAATCATTATCATACTTCACAGAATGAGATGACTAGTCATAAAGAGAAACGAATGTTAGCATATAAACCAGTTCTTAACTTGTGATGAACATACACATAAATCCAGGCTCAGCACTGTATTGACAGCACAGTTAGTTCCAAGTTTCGCAATTTCACACAGAATGAAGGTCAAGTGTTCAAACTCTTAAGTCTCAATGCAGTATACCAAAGCTAAATTTCCTTCCTACCTGTATGATTAATGATCAATTCAGTGCTCCTAACTTAGCTCAAAGCTGATCATGTACAACCCCAATATCAGTCTATTGCTCTTACTTCTAAATGACAACACAGATTGTCGCTCTTCATGTTGTACTATCAACTACTGAACATTCAGGTTTTCACAATCTTGAAACAGGAGCGCAAGATAAACTAACCATATTCACTAATATCCTTGCTCTAGAATGTACCATAGCTATATGGAGAGAACATACTATGCCTAACTAGGTAGCATAATCATTTGTTTTCCAGCCGGCATGTTTTACCATGGCCAATGCTCACAAGGAAGATGGTACCATGCATAGGACATGTAGTTGGCAAGAAATAGGTAAAATAGGAAGAGTGGTATCTCAAATGCCATACCTGATCATCCTTTAATACAAGATCTGTCCGGGGGCATTTGTCTTTTCCATCCTTTGAAGACTGTATGGAGTCCCTATCATAATCAGTAGATGCAATGCTGGATGTGTCACAGGCTGATGCCATATCATCCAAACCTGGTGAAGGGGCGTATATTCGAACACCATTGGCTGGCTTAGAATAGGGCGACCTCACCCCAGAAGTCAATTCTCTCAACTTCTGCTCAAGAAGAAGTCTCAAATAATCACCATCTATGGTTTCGGATTCAGTATTTGATGTGTTGCTTGAAGTTGACACTGAGTTCCAATTCTCTATCGACCGTTTTTCCACTGAATGATTGGGGAACTGAGAACCATGTAATGATTTGTCAACTGGTGAGGTAAATGTGAATGAAACAATCTCAGTACTGATTTTCTTTTTGTTTGTGGTGAAAGATGATTGCTCCTCTATCACAATATTGTGCCGAACACGCCTTGGACTTCTTTCAGTGAGAATTTTATCACTTGGCTGGTTTTTCTTTGAGCGCATCCACTCATCTGGTAATCTTCTCGGCTTGGGGATTGTTTTGGCTGTAGAGTTTGGTCTTCTGTTTGCATAGTTGGTTGGCTGCAATTCCCCCTTTCTGTTGCCTTTCATACTGTTTTCAGAGCGTGTGCTTGTGACCCCAGCCTTTCTGGGAGCAGCATTTGGTGGATGGAGGTTTCTTTGTTGTTGACTGTGTGTTGCTGACTTGGGATTCATCTTGTGCTCAACACCCATAGCATTCTGCTTTGTGTTATTTTGCACAAGCACATTGGAAGAACTTGCCATGCCCACTCTGTTACTAATCTTTTGCCTTTGTTGACTGGACCCGTTTCTCTCAACCATGTTATGTACAGGATCCGTACGAGTTGGAGGTTTCCTACTGCTTCTGCTTACACCTTCTCTCCCTTGGCCATTTGCAGCTCTAAAATCTGACGATGGTCGACTGACGGCCTTGACCCTTGGAGCAACTGGAGCACCTCCATTTGACTGTGAGAACCTGGCAGAAGAGGATGTCTCTGAAGTTATCAAACTTCCATCCAACGATCTTCCACTCGGTGGCTTAGAAGATGCAGAGCCATCACGCCTTCTTGCCGCTTGGGACATTTGCTGGACTCTTACAATCTCTGTTGGGCTGAAGGCGCGCACGTCATTTGAGTACCCAGCATCACGGACTCTGTAAGAGCTAGTATTCTCAGCTCCAGGCCCAATAATCCTAGATGCCGCCTCCATTATATCAGCAGCATTTCTGCTTGATACATGATTAGGATTCTTCACTGGGGAGAACAACTTATGCTGTGCAACTGAAAGTGTCCTTTTGGCAAATCTCGGAGGCAGCGCTTCCATTCTAAACCGATCAATAGGACTACTGGGCATCTTATGAGGACTAGAAAGGCCAACATAGCTTCTGCCAATCAACTCATCATGGGCAATAGTTTGGAAGGTATGTTGCCCGGTAAAAGGGACTGGGTAGGGTCCAGATGAGCTTGCCGCAGGCATGGAATCCAAACCCATAAGCCTCGCCACAACAGTGGGTCCCCTCCTCGCACAAGCTTCGTCGTCAATTACAGAGGATGAGCAGCTATGCTCACTGCTTTCCTTCATACTCATCCCATCTTCGAGGATCTGCCAATATGCACAGTTTGACTCATCAGAATGACAGTAAGCAAGCAAACAGAGCTGCTAACAAAAAGATGATGCACCAGAACACGCACCGAGTTTGACGGCGTACTCGGCATGCTGCCGTCAACTTCCTTCCCATCTACAGAATTCCCTGCAAGGACGGGATTAGTGTGTGAGCTCAGCCCCTGTTTCTATTCCTGAAAATTTATCTGACTTTACAGTAACCACTTGATTCCCACAAAACATTGACTTACCCTGCGACGGCGAATATCCCCCACCTCCGCTGAAGAGCCGCCGCTTGGACTTCTTGCTCTTGCCCCAATCAAACAGGCCAAAGAAGCCATGCCCCTTGGATGCAGCTTTCTCCACATCCATCCCTGCTCACTGTCCAAAAAACCTGTAAATCATGATGTCACACTCAAGCACAAGGGAATCGAATAAAAGTAATCACATTTCACCAAAACGCAGCTAAAAGTAGGTAATCAACAGAGGGCCAGCAACGGACCGGACCAATCATCCCCCGAAATCCGATCTTTATCTGGAATTTGACCCGGACACGCGGGGGGGGGGGGCACACTAGCCCACAGCAGGGCGCCAGGCAACCCAACGCAGATACACTGAGAATGCAGGTAACACCCACCTAAGAAGAAATCCGCAAGGGAAGCAGCCGCCGGAGAACGCCGGCGAAGATCCGCCTTTCCCCGCGCGGCAAGGGGTCAACAGCGCGGGATTCGCCGGAGCAGCGCGCAGACGGAGGCAAATCGCTGCGCGGACCGGCCCGGATCGAGCCGCACCACACCTCGGCTCGCCGGGGATGGAACCTCCCGAAGCAGCGATCTTTTTGCTTCCTCCTTGCCGCGGACGAGCTCGGGCGGGCGGCGCCGCGGAGGAGGAGGAAGACGAGGATCCGCGGGGGTGCGTCACGCCAGGGCCGGAGAGGGGCTGAGGAGGCGGGGGGCGGCCGTGGCGCCCATCAATGCTGCCGTGCTGCACGAGGAAGACAGGGGAGGGGGAGTAGAAGGAGGAGAGAGAGAGAGAGGGGAGGACGAGGAAGGAAATTGAAAAGAGAGCCCCGGGATCCAGATCGTTATCGTCTCTCTGCGTCACGATTATTGTATGTCTGTTTTGTTGTTTTACCACGGCCCATGTTCAAAATTTGAATCTTTTTTGTACCCACCCCCAACGGCTCATCAGGCAGCAGGCAGGCCATGTCATGGTCAAGCGTGCTATACTCTACTCGGGTTAAGTTAAATATATAAGTAGGGGACTATTGAGGGTAACTATAGTGATTAGGAGCTTAAGTGAGGTTGTAGAAAATAAGAGAGGTTGAGTGAGGTGAAAGGAGGGATGTCGCGTCCACTTGGCGCCTGACAAGTGGGCCAATCAAACATCGAGATTTGCCTTTGTTCATTAAAAAGAAGTCCATTCCTGGTTTTCATGGGGAAATGTCCACATTCTGATTGTGGATGACCTTTATTCGCACAAATTGATCTCGCACAAATTGATAATTAGCACATGCAAAAGGAATTTTGCAGAGAAGGGCTTTCTCACGGTTGATTTATGCGTGACATGAGCAAGTGTCGACATATGAAACAATCATGTACAATTCCACTTGGCCACTTTGGGTTACATGAACTTGTTTCAACATGGTGCGGTCACACGATTGCTTCGTGATCCATGAACTTGTTTGATTTCATGCATGTGTTTAGTTCTTACCCAACTTTAGGCAGGGTCCAAGCATGCAACTTTTGACAGCTTTGGGCAGAGGTGCGACAGAGGTGCATGCTCCACCCAACACATGTTGAGTAAATAGGCAATTTTTCGATTAATTTAATCCAGGAAATAATCATGAACATGGCATTGACAGAATTAATGACATACTGATTACGATCTAGACATGCACGTACTACGCAAACAGTAGACACATCTACACATAATGCTAGTACGGCTAACACAGAAATAAACAGGAGCGGGATAAACGAGTTATACCCTCCAGTAGGCCAGGCAGAGGCGGCGGCGGCGGCGGTGGCAGCAGCGGCGTCCTCGGCGGCCTTTTTCTCGGCCTCGAGCTTGTCGGCGGCGAGACGGTCGGCGTCGGTTGGCTGAGACATGGTGATGACGAAGACGTAGGGGAAGCAGTGGATCGGTGGCGAGCAGTCGCGTAATCGCTCCCCAAAAACCTAATCGCCCCTCTCCCGTACATGATCCGGAGAGGCGGGGTTTCGGAGGCCTGCTCTCCCGTCAACCGTGTACGCAGTGAACGAGATGGAGTCGCCGGCGACAGTAACAGCAATGGAACGACGTGGGCGTGGAGGCAGATGCGATCTGTTTCGCGTGACGGCTAGGGTTCGCAGCGCCTCACATATATAGGCGCGGCTGCGTGGAGAGACGTGGGCTGAACCCACGTCCAAGTCGGTGACAACCCACGATCTGACGTCTCAGATCGTGGCCCCATCTGTCAAAGACTCTCCGTTCCTGACCGGCAAAAAGAAGCGCATAGGTGTGAGCTCGGTTCGGCTCAATCCCGCAACCCGCGGCGCGTCGTGACGAGGCGTGGCGTGGCGTGGCGAGGCGGGCGGAGGAGGAGGAGCGTGCGGGAACCACTTCTCTTCTCAAGCTCCAATAGCATGTGGAAGAGAATCCCTTATAAGGAGGTCCAACTCCTTCTCCACTAGCGGTATGGGACTAAACTTCCCACCACACCTAGTGCCATATACCCACATGGGCCCTTAGAGATTAATCTGAAATTGTTAGATGGACCCTAAGCCCAACTCATATTTCAACAATCCCCCACCAGATCTCAAGGGCCCATTTTGTCCTTTGTTCCAAACACTGTTTTGATATACCAGTATTTCAGCGAAGACCGGTTAAGGTTGAACTTCACCTAGAGCAAGTAGCTATACTCCTTCACAACTGAACAATGGACTATGCCTTGAATTGTCAGTTTGGCATAAAGAAGTTTCACCACAGGTCTTACTAGTACTAGACTGCCGAAGGCTGACCCCTCGGGTGGAGCATATTAGTCACACTCCTGGCCTATTCATGAGCTTGCTAGAGATCACCCCAATCTCATAGACTGTGACCAGCAATCGGGCTCATATATGTGTGTTCCTCCAAAGATCGCTCTGTAGGGCAGCATCTTAATTATATATATAAGCCTTGGAACACATTAAGACAGTAGTCAACCTACCATACAGTTTCCGAGAGTATTGCATCTCCAACGGAGTGGGTTAGTAAAGTTACTCTTCTCAGTTCACCACTGGCTTGTTTTCCCAGGTCCTACTTCACGGGATCTCTGATCACATAGGTTGGGTTACTACCATGGCAACTCATGTGGGTCTCATACCCATCTCCCTCGATGCATTATCTATCACAACACGTGATAGCCCTTTAGTAAAGGGATCTGCCAGATTCTTAGCCGTTTGGATATAATCCAACGCTATCACTCCGGAGTTTCTTAATTTTCTGACAGCTTTCAATCTCATTCTTATGTGTTTGTTGGACTTCATGTTGTCCTTTGAACTCTTCACCTTGACAATAACTGTTTGATTGTCACAGTTCATAAGGATGGCCGGAACCGGCTTCTCAACCACTAGCAAGTCCATCAAAAGATCTCGAAGCCATTCTGCTTCGCCACCAGATGTGTCTAATGCTGTTAATTCTGCTTCCATTGTCGATCTCGTTAAGATCGTTTGCTTGCAAGACTTCCAGGAAACAGCACCACCTCCAAGAGTAAACACATACCCAGTTGTGGCCTTCATCTCATCAACATCAGAGATCCAATTCGCATCCCTATACCCTTCAAGTACCGACGGGTATCCGGTATAGTGAAGTCCATAGTTCATAGTACCTTTCAAATAACGCATAACTCTTTCAATAGCATGCCAATGTACATCACCCGGTTTGGAAACAAACCGGCTCAGTTTGCTCACAGCAAACGCGATGTCAGGCCTCGTTGCGCTCTCTAGATACATGAGTGAACCAATAATTTGAGAGTATCTCAATTGATCTTTAGGTATGCCTTCGAACTTTCGAATCAGCACACTAGGATCATATGGTGTCTGAGATGGTTTGCAGTCCGAATATCCAAAACGACTCAACACCTTCTCAACATAATGGGATTGCAGAAGTGTAATCCCACCCTCATCATCTCTCAATAGCTTGATGTTCAAGATAACATCAGCCACTCCAAGGTCCTTCATCTCAAAGTTCTGAGATAAAAAGTACTTAACTTTCTCAATCACTTTGAGGCTAGTTCCAAATATCAGTATGTCATCAACATACAAGCACAGTATAACTCCTTCACCCCCACCATAGCGATAGTATACACATGTGTCAGCTTTATTAACAAAGAAGCCAACAGATGTCAAAGTTTCATTAAATTTCTCATGCCATTGCTTAGGTGCTTGTCTCAGGCCATATAAAGATTTCAGCAACTTACACACCTTTCCTTCCTGACCATCTAACACAAAGCCATCAGGCTGTTGCATGTAGATTTCCTCCTTTAGCTCTCCGTTCAGGAAAGCCGTCTTAACATCCATCTGGTGGATGAGAAGACCATGCGAGGCCGCCAACGAGAGTAATACTCGAATGGTGCTCAGTCTGGCCACAGGTGAATAAGTATCGAAGAAATCTTCTTCTTCATTCTGGGCATAGCTCTTGGCCACAAGCCTAGCCTTGTACTTTTCAATCGTACCGTCGGGCCTAAGCTTCTTTTTGAACACCCACTTACATCCCAATGGTTGGCAACCATAGGGATGTTCAGTAATCTCCCAAGTCTCGTTAGCCATGATGGAATCCATCTCGCTACGGACCGCATCCTTCCAGTAGTCAGCTTCTGGAGATGCATAAGTTTCTGAAATAGAAGTGGGAGTATCATCCACGAGGTACACGAGGAAATCATCACCAAAGGTCTTTACAGTCCTTTGTCTCTTGCCCCTGCCAAGGGCTTCCTCGTCATCCTCCTCAGGATTTTCATCATGTGTTTGTTCATAATATTCCATCGGAATGGCAGGTTCAGGAGTCTCCTCAGATTCCTGTCTAGAAGTGCTTTGCATATCTCTCATAGGAAAAATATCCTCAAAAAATGTAGCATCCTTAGACTCCATAATTGTACCGACCTTCTGGTCAGGTACCTCAGATTTCACTACTAGAAATCTATAGCCAACGCTATTCTTAGCGTAGCCCAAATTAACGCAGTCCACGGTCTTTGGTCCAAGCTTACGCTTTTTGGGGATCGGCACGTTGACTTTCGCCAAACAGCCCCAAGTACGCAAGTACGAGAGTGTTGTCCTTCTCTTCGCCCATTTCTCATAGGGAGTGATCTCATTATCCTTTGTCGGAACTTTATTCAGGACATGACATGATGTCAATATAGCCTCCCCCCACCATGCCTTGGATAAACCCGATGTATCTAACATGGCATTAACCAAATCAGTTAGAGTACGGTTCTTCCCCTTGGCAACCCCGTTTGACTGGGGCGAATAGGGAGGCGTCCTCTCATGAATAATACCGTGTTCCGCACAAAAAGAATCAAACTCACTTGAGAAGTACTCTCCACCACGATCTGACCGGACTCGTTTAATTTTCTTTTCAAGTTGATTCTCAACTTCTGCCTTATTGATCTTAAAGTAGTGTAGAGCCTCATCTTTAGTATTTAACAGATACACATAGCAATATCTAGTGGAATCATCATCAATGTCATGAAGTATTTCTTTCCACCTTTAGTCAACACACCATTCATCTCACAAAAATCAGAATGTATGAGTTCTAATGGCGCCAAGTGTCTCTCCTCCGCAGCCTTGTGAGGCTTGCGAGGTTGCTTAGCTTGCACACACGTAAGGCACTTAGAACCTTTGGCTAAAGTGAAACTCGGGATTAAATTCAGTTTTGCTAGCCGCGTCATAACACCGAAACTAATGTGACAAAGACGTGAATGCCAAACTTCAGATTCATTAACACTCGAATGAATATTGTTCACGACTTTATTACAAAAATCAGCGAGAGAAAGGCGGAACATCCCTCCGCATTCATAACCCTTTCCAACAAATAGTCCATATTTCGTAACAACTACTTTATTAGACTCGAAGACCAACTTAAATACTTCTCTACACAGAAGGGAGCCACTAACAAGGTTCTTCTTGATGGCGGGGACATGTTGCACGTTCTTCAGCTGCACGATCCTTCCCGAAGTAAACTTCAGATCGACCGTGCCAACACCATGAACAGAAGCACTCGCGCCATTCCCCATCAATACGGACCCGTGACCTGTGGCCTGGTAAGAAGAAAACAATGAAATGTCAGCACACACATGAACACCTGCACCTGTGTCCACCCACCAATCGGTGGACTGACAAACTGAAAATACAGTAAATAAATTACCGTACCCAGATGCACCACTTTCATTGTTGCCCACAATCATATTGGCAGACTTGGAGTCCTGCCCTGGCTTCTTGTACTTGTTTGGGCAGTTGTTGGCCCAATGTTCCTCCGAACCACAAGTAAAGCAGCCATCTCCCTTCTTGTTCTTCTTGAAGGTATTCTTACCTTTCTTCTTAAAGTCGGTATTCTGTTGGACACCGTTCTTTCCCTTGGGCTTGTGGGAATTGAAGTTCTTCTGACGCACCATATTGGCCACAGAAGTTCCTTCGACCCCTTTTCCATGCGAGTCTTTTGCTCTCGAGGTCTGCTCAACACTCAGATGGCCGATGACATCCTCTACTGAGAATTCACGCCTTTGATGTTTCAGAGTGGTAGCAAAATTCCTCCAGAAATTAGAGAGCTTAGCGATTATACAACCCGCGACAAATTTGCCCGGTAAATCGCACTTCATAAGCTCAAGCTCCTTAGCGATGCATATTATCTCATGAGCTTGTTCCAATACAGAACGGTTCTCAACCATTTTGTAATCATGGAACTGCTCTATAACATACATCTCGCTCCCAGCATCGGTGGCCCCGAATTTAGATTCGAGCGCCTCCCACAAGTCCTTGGCAACCCGCACATGTAAATATGCGTCAACCAACTTATCTCCGATCATGTCAGAACTGCTCCGAGAAACATGACGGTGGCCTCCCTGAATGCCTTCTCCTGTTCAGGATTGAGTGTTCCTGTGGGAGTCACACCGGCAACCCAGAACACGTTCATTGCCGTGAGCCATAAGATGGTTTTGGTCTGCCAATGCTTAAAATATGTACCGGTAAACTTATCCGGTTTCAGTGCAGCAGCAAAACCATGATTCGAAAAATTCCTACACAAATTAGGTTTTTGGATTGTTGAGTAAATAGGCAATTTTTTGATTAATTTAATCCAGAAAATAATCATGAACATGGCATTGACAGAATTAATGACATACTGAGGCGGGCGGCGGAGGAGGAGCGTGCGGGAACCACTTCTCTTCTCAAGCTCCAATAGCATGTGGAAGAGAATCCCTTATAAGGAGGTCCAACTCCTTCTCCACTGGCGGTATGGGACTAAACTTCACACCACACCTAGTGCCATATACCCACATGGGCCCTTAGAGATTAATCTGAAATTGTTAGATGGGCCCTAAGCCCAACTCATATTTCAACAACACACGTCCCATACTTTTTCAATTTCATCTTCAAATATGAATCTATTATGTCTTTTGAATTTATCAGCCCAATTAAGTTTGGTTTGCATATCTGTGTTCGTTGCAACAAGAACTTTCAAACAAGATCCCTCTTGAATACATTTTTATAACTTTAAAAATTGTATAAAGTTTCAAATATTAAAATTTGATAGTTGTAATATTGAGTTTTTACCAACTTTCATCAAGTTTTACCAAGTTACATGTGCTTTTAGGGTTTAGGGCTTAGGGTTTAAGTTTTAAGTTCTAAAATTTAGTGAATTTATCATTCTTTCCTATCAAGCTTTAGTAGTTAAAGTTTCTAAAACTACTCAAAATGTATTCAAAAGTGGTCTTGTTTTGAAGCCCTCGTCGCAAGGAACACAAATATGCAAATGAAACATGAATTGTGCTTTCGGTACAAAAGATATAACATATTTGAATTTGAAAGTCAAAAGAAAAGGCATGGGAGATGGGGTGGGTGGCGCATGAAGCCTCTGTTAAAAGCTGCATGCATGGACCCCATCTAAAGTAATTAAGGCATAAACACATTGGGGGACCAACGGAGTTTGTGAATCTTGATGTAATCGTGAAGTCCACAACTCCCGGACAAAACTACATACCACCGCACATGTTTGCCACAAATCACCTTACGTTCCCCTAATTGTGGATTTGTATAGGTGTCTTATTTCATATACTTTGAGGACAAGTTTCTTTTTGTTATTACATGAAACCTTTACAAGCAGTCCATACTCGTATTTTTCACCTATCACTAGCTTGGTTGTGAAGAAACTCGTATATGGTTGTTGGATGTACGCAACCCGCACATATGGCCAAAAATAGCTCATGGACCACTTTGGATTTGTCACGGAGTTGAAGGGCCCACATCTAGGTGCCTAAAGAGTAAGGATTATAGTAGAGCCAACTGTTGGCTAAATCTTTGTCATGTCACCTATAGCCAAGTTAATAACTAATATTTCCAAGACAAATCACCTCTCAGTTTTTTTTCCATGTGACTGTGTTTTTCCGTGCCTTGCATACATACACTTGTGGCCTTGGTGTGCGACCAAGTGGCGGTTTCTAGATGGATCCGAAGAAAAAACGATGAGCGTCCAGCTCGTGAAACATAGGTTTGAGGCTTTGGGCATTCTCTCTGCTTTTTTTTTTAGATCAGAAGACTTTTCGTCATGTTCTATAATTTAATTTTCTGTATGCATTCCCACCGTTTCAGAATGATCCAAGTCATACTTCATTAAGTTTGACCAAATTTGTGTAGAAATATGTCGACATCTGCAAAACCAAATTAACTCATTATATTCATGATGAAATGTATTTTCATATTATAGGAAAAATGACTCACGAAAATTCCAAAATTTGATTCCCGATTTTTTTTTCTTCTAAAAGTTTAGTTATTTTAAAACGGGGAAGCAAGGTGGAGCTCGTGTCCCCTGCCGGGCAGGAATTGGAATTGAACACGTACGGGCGGCCTGGATTGGCCGAGGAGGCCGCACCGCGCGCGCACGTGACGTGTCGTGGCTGTTGCCGGCCGGTTCAACGGTAACATGCAAAGTCTGCGCGCGGCGAAATAAACGATCGATCGATTTCGGCAATTCCAGGCGGGGAAACGATGGAGATGATGACGGCGGGGGCCGTCGCTCCTGGCGGGACGCACTCCTGGGCAGGGGCGCGCCTCCCGCGACAAGAACCAGCAACAGAAGGCGCCCCCCCAGCAACACAGGCGAAGCCATACGCCCACGAGCAGGCAGCAAGGCCGGGGCCAGCGGGGCCGCACTCGGGCGCCGACACAGGGGGTGCACACCCACGGGCCCCGGTTGCCCGCCCTCCCTGACGCGCCTCCCCAAGCGAACGATGCCGCGGTCTCCTCCCCCGACCCGATCGCCGAGTTCTTCACCGACGTCTGCACCAAGCTTCAATCGCCGGCCAAGATCGACTGCATGGCAGAGGAATTCGACAACACCATCGCCACGGTTCTGCGTGCCCCCCTGGTGTTTGATGACGAGGCGATGCACAGGTGCATGCAGGCCCCTGTCCATGAGCACGTGCCCCCTGAAGCTGTCCTGCAAGACCTGCAACAGGGGGGCTCGGCCGCTCCTTCTGGACGCACAGCCCACGCCCGCCACTCCCCGGCCACGTCGACCTCCGTGGCCCTGCAGCTGGGCGAGGTGACCAGCCAGTTGCACCTGCTGGAGCTGGGCGAGGACGCGCCAGTGCCAACCCTCGCTGCCTCTTCGCTGACCTGCCGCAGCCCATCATCAACACCACTCCAGCCCGGCGCCCCTCTGCCCCCCCCCCCCAAGATCCGAGCCACCTCTGTCCCCCCTTCACGTCAGAGTGCTCGCCAGGCGGCACAGAAAATTCAAATGCCGGTGGCCCAGCGCGCGGCGCTGCGCGTTGTGCGTCAGCTCGGTCTGCTGGGACCGAACGAGAAGATGACTCCCAAGGCAGCGGAAGATCTGATCAAGCGCTTCGAGAAGCCCCTCAGTGAGGACGACATCGCCGGCCTCGCCCTGCTCACAAGGATCGACAAGGACGCACTGCGCGCTGCAGCGGGGCTGCTCGGGCCCAATGGAGCTGCCGCTGAGGCCATGGTCTGATCATGTTGTTAAGTTTAGCATCTAGCCTCCGGAAGCCGCCAGCCTTAAGCTGGTTTAAGTTAGGTTCAATTTCCTGTGTTAGCATGGTGGTTAGTGTTCCCTGCCGGCGTAGTCTTGGGTCTACTGGTGGTTGTTGGCGTGCCCCGGTTGTAAGGATGGTGTACTCCTTTTTCAGTAGTTTAAGCAGCTTCCAGAGAATTGCCCTGTTTCCCCATGGATGACGCCCACCCCCCGATCATCAGCTGGAATGTTCGCGGTCTAAACTCGCCGGCGAAGCGCTTAGCGATATGCGAGGTCGCCAACGCTCATAGGGTAGCTCTGCTCTGCCTTCAAGAAACTAAAATTGAAACGTGGGATCGCCAGCTAGTCAAGGAGGTTGGAGGCCTGCGTCTCCCGCAGTGTGTAGTCTTGCCTGCGTTAGGCACTAGAGGCGGCACGGCTATCTTCTGGGACGACTCCATTGTCTCTGTCGCATCACATAGAATAGGGCTTTACTCCATTACTGCGCAGGTTAGAATTATGAGATCGTCTAAAACCTATTGGTTAACTACGGTGTACGGCCCTACGGACGACACCTGCAAAGATCAATTCCTCGCCGAGCTGGTTAGTGCTGCGCTGCCCGCTGGTGAGCCATGGCTTATCAATGGCGATTTCAACGCAATCTATGAGGCTCGAGACAAGAACAACCTCAACCTTAACCGCCGCATCATGGGTAGGTTTAGGGCGGCAATTGACACGGCGACGCTCCGCGAGATCAAGTGTAAGAATCGCCGCTTCACCTGGAGTAACGAGCGCCATCGCCCGACCATTGTCAACATCGACAAATTTTTCTGCAATGTTGCCTGGGAAACTCTGTTCCCCTCGTCGCTGCTGATGGCTGCATCCACGTCCTGCTCGGACCATTGCCCTTTGCTGCTCTCCGGCGCCTCGACGCCTCCACGCCATGCAAGATTTAGATTTGAGAGCTTTTGGCCCAAGTTTCCAAGATTCCGGGAAACTGTCGAGCATGCTTGGAATAGACCTCTGCAAACCCACTGTGCTTTTGCACGCATGAGAATCAAGATGACAAGAGTGGCCCGAGACCTCAAGATATGGAGTGCATCCCTCTTCAGTGATGCCAAGTTGCAGTTCCACATAGCTAATGAGATCATCCTCAGGTTCGATGTTGCTCAAGAAAGTCGCCAGCTTACTGCTTCTGAATTTGAACTGCGCAAGACTCTTAAGCAAAGAGTGCTCGGTCTGGCGGCTGTGGAACGCGCCAGGAAGAGGCAAGACTCAAGAATTGGCTGGCTCAAGGCCGGTGATGCCAACACTGCCTTCTTCAATGCGAAGATCAGATCGAGGAGAAGGAAAAACTTCATTCTTGCGCTGAAAACAGACACTGCCGTCCTCACTGAACATTCAGAAAAGGAGGAAGAAATTCACAAACATTTCAGCAAGCTTCTTGGCTCCAAGGAGAAGAGAAAGTGCACCCTGCATTGGGATCTGCTGGACTTACCCATAGTCGACAGTGCCATCCTCGACAGCCCATTCACGGAGGAGGAGATCTGAGCTGCAGTTTTGGCCTCGCCGGCAGAAAAAGCTCCGGGTCCGGACGGCTTCAACGGCGTCTTCTTTAGAACATGCTGGCCAATTATAAAAGAGGATGTCAAGAGGGTTTTTGATCAATTCCATGCTAGAGCCGGAGGTGATCTTTCTGCCATCAACGTGGCCATGGTGGCTCTGTTACCCAAGAAAGATGAGGCCTGCTCGCTCGCTGATTTCCGGCCCATCAGCTTAATCAACTCGATCACAAAACTGATTGCAAAAGTCCTCTCCCACAAATTTGTTGGAGAACGTTGCATGGGAAACAAAAAATTTCCTACGCACACACAAGATCTATCCATGGTGATGAGCATCTACGAGAGGGAGAGAGAATCTACATACCCTTGTAGATCGCTAAGCGGAAGCGTTTAAGAAACGCGGTTGATGTAGTCGAACGTCTCCGCGATCCAAATCGCAAGTCGTCCCTCGATCCGATCACGAACTAGCGCCGAACGGACGGCACCTCCGCGTTCAACACACGTACGGCTTGATGACGCCTTCACCTCCTCGATCCAGCGAGCGATGGTGAAGTAGTGGTTGAGTTCCAGCAGCACGACGGCGTGGTGATGTTGGTGAGGAACAATCTCAGCAGGGCTTCGCCAAGCGCTACGGAGATTATGACGGAGGAACTAGAGGGTTAGGGTTGCCGCACACGGCTTGGGGAAATCTTGATGTGTCCCGTGTGCTAGCCCTGCCCCTCTATTTATATGTTGAGCCTTGGGGTCTAAACTTGGAGTAAAAGCCTCCTCCAGGTCGGTTTTGCCCGCACAAGGTCGGTTTGGCCCGCAGGGAAAGAGTCCAACTTGGATCCCTGTAGTACCGCGCACAAGCGGTACTACCGCTTAACACAAGCGGTAGTACCGCTTGGGCGGTAGTACCGCTTCACACAAGCGGTAGTACCGCTTGGGCGGTAGTACCGCTTCACAAAACGGTAGTACCGCTTACGCGGCAGCAAAACTACTTTTTGCACTTTCCAATACCTCGTGGGCTTTATCCCTCTGGCCCATATAAAGTGTTGCTGCACCCGAACACTTCGGTAAACATCCGGAACCCCTTCCGGTGAACTCCGGAACTCTTCCGGAGATCAAAACACTATTATCACATATATCAATTTTTACCTCCGGACTATTCCGGAGATCCTCGTCATGTCCGGGATCTTATCCGGGACTCCGAACAACTTTCGGTCACCAACATAATAACTCAACTATACTAATCGTCACCAAACGTTTAAGTGTGTAGACCCTGCGGGTTCGAGAACTATGTAGACATGACCGAGACACCTCTACGGCCAATAACCAATAGCGGGACCTGGATGCCCATATTGGCTCCTACATATTCTACGAAGATCTTTTATCGGTCGAACCTCTATGTCAAGGATTCAGTTAATCCCGTATGCTGTTCCCTTTGTTCTTCGGTATGTTACTTGCCCGAGATTCGATCGTCGGTATCTCTATACCTAGTTCAATCTCGTTACCGGCAAGTCTCTTTACTCGTTCCGTAATACAAGATCTCGTGGCTAACACTTTAGTCACATTGCTTGCAAGGCTCATTGTGATGTTGTATTACCGAGTGGGCCCTGAGATACCTCTCCGTCATACGGAGTAACAAATCCCAGTCTTGATCCATGCCAACCCAACAGACACCCTCGGAGATACCTGTAGAGCACCTTTATAGTCACCCAGTTACGTTGCGACGTTTGATACACACAAGGTACTCCTCCGATGTCAGGGAGTTGCATGATCTCATGGTCATAGGAACAGATACTTGACATGCAGAAAATAATAGCAATAAACTGACACGATCATATGCTACGTTCGTAGTTTGGGTCTTGTCCATCACATCATTCTCCTAATGATGTGATCCCGTTATCAAATGACATCTCATGTCAATGGCTAGGAAACCTTAACCATCTTTGATCAACGAGCTAGTCATCTAGAGGCTTACTAGGGACACAGTGTTTGTCTTTGTACCCACACATGTATTTGAGTTTCCAATCAATACAATTATAGCATGGATAATAAACGATTATCATGAACAAGGAAATATAATAATAACCAATTTATTATTGCCTCTAGGGCATATTTCCAATAGTCTCCCACTTGCACTAGAGTCAATAATCTAGTTCACATCACTATGTGATTTACATTGTAATGAATCGAACACCCATGCAGTTCTGGTGTTGTTCATGTTTAGCCCTTGGAAGAGGTTTAGTCATCGGATCTGCAACATTCAGATCCGTGTGTACTTTGCAAATATTTATGTCGTCCTCCTTGATGTAATCGCGGATGGAATTGAAACGTCGCTTTATGTGTCTGGTCCTCTTGTGAAATCTTGGTTCCTTGGCTAGAGCAATGGCACCAGTATTATCACAAAACAGAGTCATTGGGTTAAGCGCACTAGGCACTACTCCAAGATCTGTCATGAACTCCTTCATCCAGACACCTTCCTTCGCCGCCTCCGAGGCAGCGATGTACTCCGCTTCGCATGTAGAATCTGCTACCACGCTTTGCTTGGAACTGCACCAGCTAACCGCACCCCCATTAAGAATAAACACGTATCCGGTTTGAGACTTAGAGTCATCCGGATCAGTGTCAAAGCTTGCATCGACGTAACCCTTTACGACGAGCTCTTGATCACCTCCATAAACGAGAAACATATCCTTAGTCCTTTTCAGGTACTTCAGGATATTCTTGACCGCCGTCCAGTGTTCCATTCCTGGATCACTTTGAAACCTTCCGACCATACTTATGGCAAGGCTGACATCGGGTCTTGTGCACAGCATTGCATACATGATAGAGCCTATGGCCGAAGCATAGGGGATGACACTCATCTTTTCTCTATCTTCTGCAGTCACTGGGCATTGAGTCTTACTCAACTTTACACCTTGCAATACAGGCAAGAACCCCTTCTTGGACTGATCCATTTTGAACTTCTTCAAAACTTTGTCAAGGTATGTGCTTTGTGAAAGTCCTATTAAGCGTCTCGATCTATCTCTATAGATCTTGATGCCTAATATGAAAGCAGCTTGTCCTAGGTCCTTCATTGAAAAACTCTTGTTCAAATATTCCTTCACGCTTTCCAGCATTTCTATATTGTTTCCAATCAGTAATATGTCATCCACATATAATATTAGAAACGCTATAGAGCTCCCACTCACTTTCTTGTAAATACAAGCTTCTCCGTAAACTTGTATAAACTCGAACGCTTTGATCACCTCATCAAAACGAAGATTCCAACTCCGAGATGCTTGCACCAGTCCATAAATGGATCGCTGGAGTTTGCAAACTTTGTCAGCATTCTCTGGATCGACAAAACCTTCTGGTTGCATCATATACAACTCTTCCTTAAGGTAACCGTTAAGGAACACTGTTTTGACATCCATCTGCCAAATTTCATAATCGAAAAAGGCAGCTATTGCTAACATGATTCTGACGGACTTAAGCATCGCTACGGGTGAGAAGGTCTCATCGTAGTCAACTCCTTGAACTTGTGAAAAACCCTTTGCCACAAGTCGAGCTTTATAGACGGTGACATTACCATCCGCGTCCGTCTTCCTCTTAAAGATCCATTTGTTCTGAATGGCCTTACGCCCTTCAGGTAATACTTCCAAAGTCCATACTTTGTTTTCATACATGGATCCCATCTCGGATTTCATGGCCTCTAACCACTTCTCGGAATCCGGGCCCATCATCGCTTCTCCATAGCTCGTAGGTTCATCGTTGTCTAACAACATGACCTCAAAGACAGGGTTGCCGTACCACTCGGGAGCAGTACGCGTCCTTGTCGACCTACGAGGTTCGATAGCAACTTGATCCAAAGTTTCATGATCATCATCATTAACTTCCTCTTCAGCTAATGTAGGCTCCACAGAAACAACTTTCTGCGCTGCGCTACTCTCAGGTTGAAGTAAAGGTTCAACAACCTCATCAAGTTCTATCTTCCTCCCACTCAATTCTTTCGAGAGAAACTCTTTCTCAAGAAATGTTCCGTTTTTAGCGACAAACACTTTGCCCTCGGATCTGAGGTAGAAGGTATACCCAATTGTCTCTTTTGGGTATCCTATGAAGACGCATTTCTCCGCTTTGGGTTCCAGCTTTTCAGGCTGAAGCTTTTTGACATAAGCATCACATCCCCAAACTTTAAGAAACGACAGTTTTGGCTTCTTGCCAAACCAAAGTTCATATGGCGTCGTCTCAACGGATTTCGATGGTGCCCTATTTAAAGTGAATGCAGCTGTCTCTAATGCATAACCCCAAAACGATAGTGGCAAATCGGCAAGAGACATCATAGATCGTACCATATCCAATAAAGTTCGATTACGACGTTCGGACACACCATTACGCTGTGGTGTTCCAGGCGGTGTCAGTTGTGAAACAATTCCACATTGTCTTAAGTGACTGCCAAACTCATAACTCAGATATTCTCCTCCTCGATCAGATCGTAGGAATTTAATCTTCTTGTTACGATGATTCTCAACTTCACTCTGAAATTGTTTGAACTTTTCAAATGTTTCAGACTTGTGTTTCATTAAGTAAATATACCCATATCTACTTAAGTCATCAGTGAAGGTGAGAAAATAACGATAACCACCGCGCGCCTCAATACTCATCGGACCACACACATCAGTATGTATGATTTCCAATAAGTCAGTTGCCCGTTCCATTGTTCCAGAGAACGGCGTTTTAGTCATCTTGCCCATGAGGCAAGGCTCACATGTGTCAAGTGATTCAAAATCAAGTGACTCCAAAAGTCCATCAGTATGGAGCTTCCTCATGCGTTTTACGCCAATATGACCTAAACGGCAGTGCCACAAGAAAGTGGTATTATCATTATCAATTCTACATCTTTTGGCATCAATGTTATGAACATGTGTATCATTACTATCGAGATTCAATAAGAACAAACCCCTCACATCGGGTGCATGACCATAAAAGATATTACTCATATAAATAGAACAACCATTATTCTCTGATTTAAATGAGTAACCGTCTCGCAATAAACAAGATCCAGATATAATGTTCATGCTTAACGCAGGCACCAAATAACACTTATTTAGGTTCATCACTAATCCCGACGATAATCGAAGAGCGAGCGTGCCGACGGCGATCACATCAACCTTGGAACCATTTCCCACGCGCATCGTCACTTCGTCCTTTGCCAGCCTCCGTCTATTCCGCAGTTCCTGTTTTGAGTTGCAAATATGAGCAACCGCACCGGTATCAAATACCCAGGCACTACAACGAGAGTTGGTAAGGTACACATCAATAACATGTATATCATATATACCTTGTTTGTTGCTGGCCGCCTTCTTGTCAGCCAAATACTTGGGGCAATTCTGCTTCCAGTGTCCAGTTCCCTTGCAATGAAAACACACAGTTTCTGGTTTGGGTCCAGCCTTGGGTTTCTTCACGAGAGGAGCAACTGCTTTGCCACTCTTCTTGGAGTTACCCTTCTTACCCTTGCCATTTTTCTTGAAACTAGTGGTTTTATTGACCATCAACACTTGATGCTCCTTCTGAATTTCAGACTCAGCGGCTTTCAGCATCGCAAACAGCTCGGCGACTGACTTGTTCATCCCGTGCATGTTATAGTTCAACACGAAGCTCTTGTAGCTAGGTGGCAATGATTGAAGAACTCTGTCAGTGATAGCCTCTAGCGGAAGGGGCATCCCTAACTCAGCCAGACGGGTGGAGTACCCAGACATTCTGAGCACGTGATCACTGATAGACCCGTTCTCCTCCATCTTGCAAGCATAGAACTTATCGGAGATCTCATATCTCTCGATCCGGTCATTCTTCTGAAAGATAAACTTCAACTCCTGGAACATCTCATATGCTCCATGACGTTCAAAACGTCTTTGAAGTTCCGGTTCTAAGCCATACAACATTGCACATTGAACTATTGAGTAATCATCAGAACGAGCCTGCCAGGCGTTCACAACGTCTAGAGACTCAACTGGAGCGGGTGGATCACCAAGCGGTGCATCAAGGACATAAGCCTTCTGGGAAGCCGTAAGTATAATCCTTAGATTACGGGCCCAGTCCACAAAGTTACTTCCATCATCTTTCAACTTAGCTTTCTCTAGGAACGCATTAAAATTCAGGGGTGCTACTGCGCGAGCCATGATCTACAACATAAATATAGCAAAGACAACTTAGACTATTGTTATAGATAATGAGTTTAGTTAATCATATTATTTAAAAAACTCCCACTCAAATTGACATCCCTCCGGTCATTCGAGTGTAACATGATCCAAATCCACCAACTCAAGTCCGATCATCACGTGAGTTGAGGTGGTTTCAATGGTGAACATCTTCATGTTGATCATTTCTACTATATGACTCATGTTCGACCTTTCGGTCTCTTGTGTTCCGAGGCCATGTCTGTACATGCTAGGCTCGTCAAGTTTAACCCGAGTGTTCCGCGTGTGCAACATGGCTTGCACCCGTTGTATGTGAACGTGGAGTCTATCACACCCGATCATCACGGCGTGTCTCGAAACGACGAACTTTCACAACGGTGCACACTCGGGGAGAACACAATTTATCTTGAAATTTAAGTGAGGGATCACCTTATAATGCTACCGTCGTCCTAAGCAAAATAAGATGCATAAAAGGATTAACATCACATGCAAATCATAAGTGACATGATATGGCCATGAACTTGTGCTTTTGATCTCCATCTCCAAAGCACCGGCATGATCTCCATCGTCACCGGCATGACACCATGATCTCCATCATCTTGATCTCCATCAACGTGTCGCCATAAGGTTGTCGCGTCGACTGTTGCTTCCACGACTATTGCTAACGTTTAGCGATAAAGTAAAGCATTACATAGCGCTTAATGATTGACACGCAGGTCATACAATAATTAAAGACAACTCTATGGCTCCTACCAGTTGCCGTACTCATCGACATGCAAGTCGTGATATTCTATACAACACATGATCATCTCATACATCACATATATCTCATCATGTAATTGGCCATATCATATCACATCATACCCTGCAAAAACAAGTTAGACGTCCTCTAATTGTTGTTGCAAATTTTACGTGGCTGCTACGGGTTAGCAAGAACCGTTCTTACCTACGCAAAACCACAACGTGGTGTAGTGATTGCTTTTTGATCTTCTAAAAGAACCCTCTTCATTGAAATCGATTCAACTAAAGTGAGAGAGACAGACACCCGCTAGCCATCTTTATGCAACGAAGTTACATGTCAGTTGAAGGAACCTGTCTCGCGTAAGTGTACGCGTAATGTCGGTCCGGGCCGCTTCATCTCACAGTACCGCCGAATCAAATATCAACTAGTAACGGCAAGCAATATGTATACACCCACGCCCACAACTCGTTTGTGTTCTACTCGAGATCTCATCTACGCATAGACCTGGCTCATGATGCCACTGTTGGAGAACGTTGCATGGGAAACAAAAATTTTCCTACGCACACACAAGATCTATCCATGGTGATGAGCATCTACGATAGGGAGAGAGAATCTACATACCCTTGTAGATCGCTAAGCGGAAGCGTTTAAGAAACGCGGTTGATGTAGTCGAACGTCTCCGCGATCCAAATCGCAAGTCGTCCCTCGATCCGATCACGAACTAGCGCCGAACGGACGACACCTCCGCGTTCAACACACGTACGGCTTGATGACGCCTTCACCTCCTCGATCCAGCGAGCGATGGTGAAGTAGTGGTTGAGTTCCAGCAGCACGACGGCGTGGTGATGTTGGTGAGGAACAATCTCAGCAGGGCTTCGCCAAGCGCTACGGAGATTATGACGGAGGAACTAGAGGGTTAGGGTTGCCGCACACGGCTTGGGGAAATCTTGATGTGTCCCGTGTGCTAGCCCGGCCCCTCTATTTATATGTTGAGCCTTGGGGTCTAAACTTGGAGTAAAAGCCTCCTCCAGGTCGGTTTTCCCCGCACAAGGTCGGTTTGGCCCGCAGGGAAAGAGTCCAACTCGGATCCCTGTAGTACCGCGCACAAGCGGTAGTACCGCTTAACACAAGCGGTAGTACCGCTTGGGCGGTAGTACCGCTTCACACAAGCGGTAGTACCGCTTGGGCGGTAGTACCGCTTCACACAAGCGGTAGTACCGCTTCACAAAACGGTAGTACCGCTTACGCGGCAGCAAAACTACTTTTTGCACTTTCCAATACCTCGTGGGCTTTATCCCTCTGGCCCATATAAAGTGTTGCTGCACCCGAACACTTCGGTAAACATCCGGAACCCCTTCCGGTGAACTCCGGAACTCTTCCGGAGATCAAAACACTATTATCACATATATCAATTTTTACCTCCGGACTATTCCGGAGATCCTCGTCATGTCCGGGATCTTATCCGGGACTCCGAACAACTTTCGGTCACCAACATAATAACTCAACTATACTAATCGTCACCAAACGTTTAAGTGTGTAGACCCTGCGGGTTCGAGAACTATGTAGACATGACCGAGACACCTCTACGGCCAATAACCAATAGCGGGACCTGGATGCCCATATTGGCTCCTACATATTCTACGAAGATCTTTTATCGGTCGAACCTCTATGTCAAGGATTCAGTTAATCCCGTATGCTGTTCCCTTTGTTCTTCGGTATGTTACTTGCCCGAGATTCGATCGTCGGTATCTCTATACCTAGTTCAATCTCGTTACCGGCAAGTCTCTTTACTCGTTCCGTAATACAAGATCTCGTGGCTAACACTTTAGTCACATTGCTTGCAAGGCTCATTGTGATGTTGTATTACCGAGTGGGCCCTGAGATACCTCTCCGTCATACGGAGTAACAAATCCCAGTCTTGATCCATGCCAACCCAACAGACACCCTCGGAGATACCTGTAGAGCACCTTTATAGTCACCCAGTTACGTTGCGACGTTTGATACACACAAGGTACTCCTCCGATGTCAGGGAGTTGCATGATCTCATGGTCATAGGAACAGATACTTGACATGCAGAAAACAATAGCAATAAACTGACACGATCATATGCTACGTTCGTAGTTTGGGTCTTGTCCATCACATCATTCTCCTAATGATGTGATCCCGTTATCAAATGACATCTCATGTCAATGGCTAGGAAACCTTAACCATCTTTGATCAACGAGCTAGTCATCTAGAGGCTTACTAGGGACACAGTGTTTGTCTATGTACCCACACATGTATTTGAGTTTCCAATCAATACAATTATAGCATGGATAATAAACGATTATCATGAACCGGACGGCTTCAACGGCGTCTTCTTTAGAACATGCTGGCCAATTATAAAAGAGGATGTCAAGAGGGTTTTTGATCAATTCCATGCTAGAGCCGGAGGTGATCTTTCTGCCATCAACGTGGCCATGGTGGCTCTGTTACCCAAGAAAGATGAGGCCTGCTCGCTCGCTGATTTCCGGCCCATCAGCTTAATCAACTCGATCACAAAACTGATTGCAAAAGTCCTCTCCCACAAATTAATGCTGGTGATTGACAAGCTCATATCCCCTGCGCAAAGTGCTTTTCAGAGGGCCAAATGCATCCAAGATAGCTACATGTATGTCCAGAACTGTGTGAGATCTCTGCACCGAAGAAAAAACCCGGCCCTTTTGCTGAAACTGGACATTTCAAAAGCTTTTGACTCAATTTCCTGGGAATACTTGCTGGAATTGTTACAAAGGATGGGCTTTAGCTCCCTGTGGCGTGATTGGATCGCTGCTCTACTATCCTCATCTTCCTCTGCTTTCCTCCTAAATGGAATCCCAGGACAGAGCATCAAGCACAGCAAGGGCCTAAGACAGGGTGACCCCCTGTCCCCGTTGCTATTCATTTTAGCTATTGACCCTCTACACCGTATCATCGCCAAAGCCACTGATCTAGGCATCCTAAAGGAGCTGCCGGGCAGGGAAACTAAGCTACGTTTGAGCCTTTATGCTGACGATGCAACAATCTTCGCCAACCCATGCAAAGAGGAGATCGACACCCTCCTGCAATTACTGAATCTCTTCGGTGATGCAACTGGACTAAGGCTGAACCCCAACAAATCATATGCCGTGCCCATCAGATGTGAAGACATTGATCTTGCCCTTGTTCTCCAAAATTTTGGTGGCCAAATAACATGCTTCCGAATCACCTATCTTGGCCTGCCGGTTAGCATCACCAGGCCACGTTTAGTCCAGCTTCTGTTCATTCTTGATCGCATCAGAGCTCGGCTCGCGGGCTGGAAGAGCAAGATGATCGCCACGACGGGAAGGAGGGTGCTCGTGTGGTGCGTCCTCAGCGCTATCCCTACCTTTGCCCTCACCATCCTGCGGGTCCCGAAGAGGTTGCTCCGTGAAATTGACAAGGTTCGCCGGCGATTCCTATGGGCTAAGGATCAAGAGCTATCCGGTGGAAGCTGCAAGGTGGGTTGGCGTCGGGTCTGCTCACCTGTGGACAAAGGTGGCCTGGGTCTGCATGACCTGGACAAATTCAGTCGCGCCCTCCGGCTGTGTTGGCTTTGGTACGCTTGGAAGCGCCCGGACCGGCCATGGGCAGGGACAGAACTGCCATGTGATCAAACGGACCGTGCTCTGTTCGCCATGGCAACCAAGGTCACCGTCGGGGATGGTCTCACCGCAACTTTCTGGCACTGCACTTGGCTGCAAAACATGACCTTGGCGCAGCTCTTCCCCACTCTGTACAAGTCCTCCAAACGGAAACAAAGAACTATGGCCGCTGCACTCCACAACAACACATGGATAAAAGATCTCCGGCATGGCAACGCTGCTGATCTGGCTGTGGAGTTCCTGGTTCTTTGGAGAGCAATTCGAGGCGCAAACATCGCTCTACAGTAAGGGGTGCCCGATGACATAAAATGGATCTTCGAGCCATCTGGGAATTACTCGGCAAAGTCAGCATACAACCTGCAGTTCACCACCACAGTTCAAACAAATTTCAAGGGTTTGATTTGGCAGGTTTGTAAGATCCGGGCTGTGAGAGATTCTTGAGAACCCACCACGCTCCCACCACGCTCCCGCTCCTCGCGGCGTCGCCCCCTCGGCGGCGCAGTCTGGCGCGGCCTCACCCAAGCCAAGACCCCCGCCCATGATGCCCTCGGCGGCTGCCCCTGCCGCTGCCCCACCAACCCCGGTCTCCTACTTGGAGGCACTGCTCGCGCCTGGGGTGGCAGATCTGCCTTCAATGCAGGCATGCTCGAGTGGTCAGTCAGGGCCGTGCCCGAAGAAGGGGGATCTGGTGGACGGGGCTGTGGTTGGGCGGCTGCAATCCATCGTTGTCGTCCCGCAACGGCCCTCTGCGCAAGGGCATTCAAGTCCGACCAACCACTCTGGGCGCATTCAAGAGGATGGATGGAAGATGGTGGGAAGGGGACGGCGACTGCCTTTTTACCAACGCCCCCCACCGCGGCCCCGACCCCGGGTACCAAATCTCAAAGAACTCCTGTTCAAGAAAGCCTGGGGGAAGTGCTTCAAGTGCCTTGAGCCAGACCACAAGATTGTAGAGTGCAAGAATAGAGCGAAGTGCTTGCTTTGTGGAGGCGTTGGGCACAGAGCTAGGTGGTGTGGAGAGCTCAAGCAGGCGCCGGAGAGCAGATGCGGTGAGCCCAAGCGGACGCCGGAGTGCGGAGGCGGTGGAAGGGTGGAGCCGACGGTCATCCTACCACCACCTCCCCCAGGCCCGCCCCCTCGCAACGTGGTTCGGGCTCCGATGGAGGCGCCGGCGGTGGATCTTGCGGCTAGGCGTGGGCTGGTCGTCGCCACGGCGCGGCGGACGGCGGCCATGGCGGAGGCAGAGCGGAAGCTGTCTCGATGCGCGGTGGTGGCTGTGGTCGTGGGGTCGCCATCTCCGTTCGAGCTCGTCGACGTCAAGCGGGCGCTGGCGCTGCGCCTCCGCATCGCTGAGGAGGCGGTCAATGTTTCCTTGAGGGCGATGGGGGAGCTGCTCTTCATCTTTGAGGACGCGTCTGCTCGGGACAGGGTGCTCGCTGGCCAGGGGGCGCTGGTGCTTGGGCGGGTGACGTTCATGGTGGCGCCATGGTCGCGCTTTCGCCGCGCCTCCCCGGCAAAGCTGCTCTACAAAGTGAGGGTCTGTCTAGAGGGGGTGCCAGAACATGCTTAGGACGTCGAGTCTATGGCCTCCTTGTTTGACCCATCCATGCTGATTGACGGGATCGATGAGGAGGTGAGAAGGGAGGAGGAGACTGGCTGCCTGTGGCTATGGGTATGGATGGACGAGGTGGAAAAGCTTAAGACCAGAGGGGTGCTGCAGCTGGAGGAGCCGCGGGAGATGGGGTCGCCGGGAATGCACTTCCCGGACCTTAACATCATGGAGGAGGTGCCTCCGCGGTGGGGGAAGGTGGGGCTGTTGGGACACCCAGTGCTCATCTATCTGGACCACGTGGTGGATTTCACTTGCCCGCCGGACTCTAGCCTGGGAAGTGGGATGAGCGATGACAGCGGGATCAGCGGACTGCCATCGGAGGACGGGGCGGTTGCGTCGTGGCCCAATCGATGGGGATACAGACGGTATCTCAGTTTTGAGGATGGAGATTTCCTGCCGCCTCGACAGCGGCCATCAGCGCACTCGCGGTTGCGCTTCCCGGATGCGGGAGGCAGTGGAGGAGGCGGAGGGAGGAGGACCTATGGAAGCGGAGCAGGCTGGCGGCAGGCGAGCGCTGGCCTTCAGCAAGGCGGGGCAGACCGACAGCGGCAAGGAGGAGGAAGGATGGAGGGCGGGCATGGGGGCGGTGGCCGGCGACATGGGAGCATGCCGGAGGTAGATGGCCCTCCCCTCATCGGCACGGCTGCGATGGAGGACACAGTTCCGGGGGTGGACCCGTTCGTGGGGTCAGATGGCGCCCCCATCCTGTCTGGTCAGCGGCTGGAGGGGCCGGAGGTGACTGCGGCGACCAAGAGACAGGAAGGGCAAGTCGAAGGAGAGCAGATCGGACTACAGGAGATGATGCATGGCCGCTCTCATGAAAAACTGGCCTTGCTGAATCAAGATGGGCCTGTGCTGGAGCCTGGGTCAGTGCAGCAGCTTAATGAGGGAGCAGGGCGTGAAGTGGAAAGAGGGACGACGTGCATCGGGGCGGCAGGCGACGTGCATGGTGTTTTCCATGCAACTGCGGTGATTGGGGCATGCACGCCGCCCATAGCTGGACAGAGGGAGGATGGGGATAGGGGGCCACAGCAGCTGGGCGAGATGCCGATGGAAGACCGTGGCGCTATCTCTATGCAGATGGAGATTTATGGGCCTCACTCCCCGCGGGGGAGCCCACTGAAGGAAACGCAAGGACAGGCCGAAGGGATGATGGGCCAAGAGACGGGGCGGATGCCTCTTGGGCCTGCGCGGGATGATGATGTGGTGGCCCAAGAAGCTGACTCTGGACAGCAGAACAAGGGCCAGCCGGGTGAGGAACAAGGGGATCCATTACACCTTTTCCTCATCAGCTGCTCCTCGCCCCCACCCACGGCTCTGCTCCCCACCCCAATGGCCGATGGAGGCAAGACGGGAAGGCCGACGGCGGAGCCGCCCCGGCGAAGCAGCGGGCGATTGGCGGCCAAGCCAACCGCTGGCTGGTCCACTATGGACAAGGTCCAGCTCGTGCTTCTCAAGAAGAGCGACATCTGGGCGGGGTGATGTGCCGCCCACTTCTGCGCCGGCGGCGGATCTTCAGCGGTACAGGGATATCTACAAGAAGCCGCTGCCAGGAAAGTTCATTTCAGCTGTTGAATCGCTCATTGATGCAACTGGCCGTGAGATGGGATCGAGCTCCAGAGAGGTGGTGGGCGCTGCCTGAACCCTGCTCCGTCAGGTTCAGGGATAGTGGATGTGTTGTTCTTTAGTTTCCCAATGTTTGTGCTCCTTTTTTCCCTAGTTTCGGGTGCCGGATGGCATGTGTGTGTCGGGCTGTTTGTGAGTTAGTGCCAAGGTGCTGCTGTTTGTTGCATTCAGGGACTGAATGTTGGTGTAATGCAGATTGGAGAGCCACTGCTGAGTCAGAGTCTTATTGTTTCCTTTTATGGATTGCTCCATCATGACCTGGAATGTGAGAGGATTAAACAATCCTGCAAAAAGAAGGGCGGTTCAAATGTTTGTCAATGAGCTCAAATGCAAAATTGTGTGTCTGCAAGAGACTAAGATCAGTGACATGACTCGAGGTCTGGTTGTGGAAACCTTGGGGGCAAGATTTGCTGATAGCTTCATATCCCTGCCGGCTGCTGGCTCCAGAGGTGGGATCCTAATTGCTTGCACCGAGGACAGTGAAATAGCTGTTGAGCCACGGGCAGCTGGGGAGTTCTCGGTTTCAGGAACAGTCAAGTGCAGAGCGGATGGGGCTTGTTGGTCGATCACTGGAGTCTATGGACCGCAGCTGGAGGCTGATAAGATACGTTTCATTGATGAAATGATGAGAATAAAGCAGCACATGTTGCCGAGGTGGATGATGCTTGGGGACTTTAATATGATCGCAAGAGCAGACGACAAGAGTAACAACAACTTAAATCTCCGGATGTTGGGGCGCTTCAGAGCAGCCATTGATGATTTGGAGCTGATCGATTTCCCGCTGCTTGGAAGGCGCTTCACCTGGTCTAGCGAGAGGGAGAATGTCACGCTCACGAAGATCGACCGGGTGTTGGTCTCCTCGGACTGGGAGGCAGCGTTCCCGCACTATCAGTTATCACCTGCCTCTACGAATATCTCCGACCACTGCCCGCTTCTGCTCAGAAAGATGGAGTGCTCCAACTACAGACCTTTTCGCTTTGAAAATCATTGGCTCCGCTGTCCGGATTTTGGTGCAATTGTCAACCAGGCTTGGACTAAGGAGGTTAGATCAGGGGATCCCATTAGAGTGTTGCATACCAAGCTCGCGAGGACAGCCAGGGCGCTCAGGAATTGGAACAAGAGCAAGATGAGACAGGCTGTTTTCTTATCCGGGGTGGCAAATGAGGTGATCTTCAGATTGGACTTGGCTCAAGAGGAAAGGGCCCTTTCGGAGGAGGAGAGACGCCTGCATGGCATGCTCAAGACTAAATTGCTGGGCTTCGCGGCGATCGATAGAGCGAGGTGGAGGCAGAAATCTCGGCTTATAGAAATAAGAGAGGGAGATGCAAGCACGCGGTTTTTTCATCTGAGGGCTAGCGGCAGACGTCGCAAGAATCACATCCCGGTGCTGAATGGGAATGATGGGCCGGTTTCTGACCATGAGGGGAAGGCTAGGATCCTGCTGGATCGTTTCAAGGGGCTGATGGGTACACCCTTTCGGAGATCGGCTATGCTGAACTAGGAGGCTTTGGGGTTGCCGCGAAGGCAGCTGGACCACATGGAGGGAGCATTCACCGAGGAGGAACTGCTTGCGGCTATCAAAGAGACCCATGGGGAGAAGGCGCCAGGCCCCGATGGCTTCACTGGGGCATTTTTTAAGCGATGTTGGATGACAATCAAGGCTGACCTGCTTGCGGCCGTCAACTGTGTGCAGAACCTCCGTGGGCAGAATTGGGGACTGCTCAATACAGCGAATATCGTGCTGATACCTAAGAGGGATGGGGCCCAAGCTGCCTGCGATTTTCGGCCTGTGAGCCTCATGCACAGTGTCCCAAAGCTGGTTAGCAAGATGCTTGCCTCCAGGCTTGCGACAGAGATCCATCACCTTGTCACCAACAACCAGAGTGCCTTCATTCGTGGTCGATCTATCCAGGACAATTTCCTTTATGTCAAAAATGTGATCAGAGATGCGCACTCAACCAAATCCCCCATGGTGTTCTTAAAGCTCTACGTGGCTAAGGCATTTGATTCGGTTTCCTGGGGATACTTGCTGGAGGTCATGGAGGCAATGGGGTTCGGGCAACGGTGGAGGGACATGATATCCTTAATTCTGGCCACATCATCTTCCAGAGTGCTTTTGAATGGGGTGCCCGGAGTACCTTTTGATCACAAGGGTGGACTGAGATAGGGTGACCCCTTGTCCCCGCTGTTGTTCATCATTGCCATGGAGCCCTTACAGAGATTGCTTATGTTGGCCTCGGAAAGACATATATTGACACCGCTTGGGACACGGGTTGCTCGTTTTCTATCTAGCTTTTATGCGGATGATGCTGCACTTTTCATCAACCTGGTGAGAGCGGACCTAGCTGCGGTCCATGCCATCCTGCAGCTGTTTGGGAGTGCTTCGGGGCTGAAAACAAACATGGAAAAGACGGTGGCCTACCCTATCTCCTGCTCGGATATGAACATACAATCTATACTGGCTGAGTTTGGGGTGCTGCAAGGGGCTCTTCCATGCCAATACTTGGGGCTACCGCTGGGAGTCCGAAAGCCAAAGAGAGTGGAGGTTCAACCTGTGATAGACAAAATTGCAGGCAAGCTGTCTATGAGAAAAGGTAGACTCCTTAATAGGATGGGAAGACTGGTTTATGTCAACTCTGTGGTCACGGCAACAGCCACATATTTCTTGACTGCCTTCCAACCGGACAAATGGCTTATCAAAAAGTTGACAAGTTGCGAAGAAATTTTCTGTGGGACGCAGACGATGAAAACATTGGAGGGAAGAGCCTTGTAAATTGGAAGCAAGTTTGCTCGCCGAAAAAGTATGGTGGTTTGGGTGTAAAGAACATTGAGTGCTTCAGTCGAGCCCTTAGGATGAGATGGGAGTGGTTCCGATGGGATGCGGCGGACAGGCCATGGAAGGGCACATCGACCCCTTGTGATCAGACGGACAAGCAGCTTTTTTCAAGCTGCACTAAGATTCAGCTGGGAGACGGTGAGGTGGCCGGTTTCTGGGCGGACCGATGGCTTGAAGGTGAGGCCCCTTGCTTGTTGGCACCGGAGATGTTCAAGTTAGCCAGATTCAAGAAGCTTACTGTCAAGGAGGCGCTGCGCAATGGAAGATGGATGCAGGGACTTCAGAGAATGACAAATGAGGTGCAGCTCAGGCAATTCGCCTGGCTATGGGAGAAGATTCAGGGTGTGACCTTAACAGACGATAGCGACCGGATAAACTGGACCTTAACTGCGAGCGGGGTCTACTCTGCAGCCTCTGCCTATGATGCCCAGTTCGCAGCTAGGATCGAAAAGCCGGGGCTGGCACGATTGTGGAGGGAGAAAATGGAGGGGAGGATCAAGTTCTACTTTTGGCTGCTGCTACAAAACAGAAATTGGACGGCGGACCGATTACAAGCCCGGGGATGGCCGCACAACAATGTTTGTCGTCTTGGTGACCAGGAGCCAGAAACCGCGGAGCCCATCACAATGCGATGCTGCTTTACGAGGGAGGTTCTGGTTCAGTTACAAGGCCCAAACAGCTGGTTGTGCGCGGAGGTTTTCTCTGCACCGTCCATTGAGGAGTGGTGGTCGAGACTATGCTCCAGTCATGGGAACAGGACCAACATCAAGGAGGAAATTACCTTGGCGGCTTACACCGCCTGGAATGTATGGAAGGAACGGAATCGAAGGACTTTCGAGCAAAAAAGAACTACCGGCCCTCGCATTAGCAGGACTGATCAGAGACGAGGTGAAGATGTTCTATGAGGCAACTAAAGGGACCAATGCTGTGAGGTTGTAGCTGGTGTACCCTGTACTATAGGATACCCTGAGTGTTCTATGTGTGAGTACGGATCGGATGGGCTTCTTTCTGGCTCAGTGTTTCTGGTTGTAATACCTTTATCCCCCCCTTTTAATGCAAAAGCAGAGCTCCTGCTATTCACGTAAAAAAAAAGATTTGGCAGGTTTGGGCACCCGGGAAACACAAGTTCTTCTGTTGGTTGCTGCTCCAAGATCGTCTTTGGTGCAATGATAGGCTGCAAAGGCGTGGATGGACGAATGGATACTTTTGCCAGCTGTGCATGAGAAACCTTGAGTGCTCCATGCACCTTTTCTGGGACTGTCAAATGGCTAGATAGATTTGGCATCGAGTTGCACACGAGCATGGATGCATGGCCCTTGACCCGTCTTCATGGATACAGTGCCAGGGCAGTGCCGAGCAAATGCAGATGATCGCTGCTAAGACGACCTCCACAGATAGAAAAAGAGTGCAGTCAATCATGTTCATGGTGCTATGGCAGATCTGGCACGAGAGAAACCAAAGAACATTCAGGCAATCTTGCTCCTCGGTTTCGCCTGTGTTGGGAGCTATCAGAAGAGACATGGATGCTTGGCGGCCGGCTGGTGCTAAATGCCTCCAAACACCATTAGGCGACCCGGGTTAACTTCTGATCCCTCTGCCCCCCCCCCCCTGAGGTAGATGTTGCTGCTTGTAGCAACACTCTACAGCCACCAATTTTTTTTCTCTTCTTTTGGATTACTCCTGTACCCCCCATGATCAGTTGATCAAGGCGATTATTTGCCGCCCCTCTCCTTCTTAATATAATTGCAAGCCAGCGTAGCTGGATCTTTCAAAAAAAAAACGATCGATCGATCGAATAAATCCGGCCGGCGGCGAACGCATGCACGGCGGCCCGGCGGAAGCACAGACGGCCGGCCGGCGGCACGCACGCTGCTGGCGATACAGCAGCGAGACCGATCGATACGATACGCACGACGACGCGACCGTGACGTGCACAGCGTGGGTATGGTGCGGTGTTGGCTTGGCCGCAAGGCACGCGCGCACTCACTGGAGCGCGAATCTAGCTGTCTGTATCTGCACAAATGCTGCCGCTGCTGCTACTTTCTCATACTCGTACTAGTAGTATCTATCTATCCACCTGTACGTGGTGATAATTGGAGAATAATAACTGTGTTGATTGAGGCCTCAAAGGGCTGTTTATATAGATTACAAAACTTGGACTCCAAGACTAATAGAGATAGATTACAACTCCAAACTTGCCGGTCATACGATCCGTAACCGACCTATACTCTAATATCCCCCTGCAGTCGCAGCATCAGGAGTAACGATGTTGAGACTAGAGCGTATGTCGGTGAAAGATGCAGTCGGTAGTCCTTTGGTGAAAATGTCAGCAAATTGAGCACTGGTAGGTACATGAAGAACACGGACCTCGCCAAGAGCCACCTTCTCTCGAACGAAGTGTATGTCAATCTCAATGTGCTTGGTGCGACGATGCTGAACTGGATTGGAAGCCATGTATACTGCAGAGATGTTGTCACAATAAACGATGGTTGCACGATCAAGTGGGCGATGAAGTTCCACGAGAAGCTGACGCAGCCACACCGCTTCAGCCACAGCATGAGCAACCGACCTATACTCAGCCTCAGCAGAAGACCTGGAAACTGTTGCCTGCCTTTTAGAACACCAAGAAACAAGATTATCACCCAAATAAACACAAAATCCGGATGTGGACCGTCGAGTATCTGGACAACCTGCCCAGTCTGCATCAGAATAAACTGTCAAGCTTGTCGGAGAAGAAGAATTAATGAGAAGACCATGATCAAGAGTTCCTTTTAAATAGCGAAGAATGCGGTGGACGTGAGCAAGATGAGGAGCACGAGGATCATGCATAAAAAGACAGGCTTGCTGAACAGAGTATGAAATGTCGGGCCTAGTGAGAGTGGCATATTGTAGGGCACCGGTGATGCTACGATACAAAGTGGGGTCAGAAACAGGATCACCATCAGCCGACAATTTGGCACCAATGTCGGCCGGGGTGCGAGTGGGTTGACAATCAGACATACCAGAACGAGAAAGCAAGTCTAAAAGATAGGATCGTTGAGAGAGAAAAAGGGTAGACTTTGTGCGAGAAATAGTAACGCCAAGAAAATGATGAAAAGGACCAAGGTCAGTCATGGAAAATTCATTACTAAGAGAAGAGATTATATGTTGAAGAAAAGAGTCAGAGCTAGCTGTGAGAACTATATCATCAACATAAAGCAAGAGATAGGCAGTGTGAGAAGAGGAGCAAAAAATAAATAATGAAGAATCAGATTTGGAGGGAATGAAGCCTACTGTTTGAATAAAGGTAGCAAAACGTTGAAACCATGCACGAGGAGCTTGTTTAAGACCATAAAGAGACTTGTTAAGAAGGCAAACAGAATTGGGAGAAGAGGGATTCTCAAAACCAGATGGTTGCTGACAATAAACTGTTTCATTAAGAGTGCCGTGGAGAAAAGCATTTTTAACGTCTAGCTGATGAATGGGCCAAGAGGAGGAAACAACAAGACTAAGAACAACGCGAATAGTACTAGGTTTAACAACAGGAGAAAAAGTTTCATCAAAATCAATGCCATGTTGCTGAGAGAAACCACGACACACCCATCTGGCTTTGTAACGAGCAAGAGTGCCATCAGAATGAAATTTATGACGAAAAACCCATTTTCCAGAAACAACATTAACACCAGGAGGTTTGGGAACAAGAGTCCATGTGTTATTTTGCTGAAGAGCGTTAAATTCATCGCGCATAGCGGAGAGCCAAAGAGGATCAAGAAGAGCTCGTTTGTAAGAAGAGGGAATAGGAGAAAGGGTTGGGGTGGCTGTGAGGTTAAGGCGTTTGGTGGGTAGAAGGAATCCGCGTTTGCCGCGGTGCACATGATGTGATCATTAGTGGGTGGTGGAATGGGTACAGCGTTGGGTGGTAGTGGTGCTTGGGAGCCTGGCGGGGCCGGACTTGCCGGGGACGAGCTTGCCGGACTTGCCGGGCTTGCCGGGGCCGGACTTGCCGGGGACGAGCTTGCCGGACTTGCCGGGCTTGCCGGGGCCGGGCTTGCCGGACTTGCCGGGCTTGCCGGACTTGCCGGGCTTGCCGGGGACGGGCTTGCCGGGGACGGGCTTGCCGGGCTTGCCGGACTTGCCGGGGACGGGCTTGTCGGGACTGCCGGGCGTGCCAGGCTTGCCGGCCGTGCCGCGGGAGAGGAAGAGGCCGTGGCAGGGGTGGTGGTGGGAGGGAGTGATGCGGGGTTAGTGACAGAATAAGGAAAAGTGTTTTCATCGAATGTGACGTGACGAGAGACAAGCACGCGACCAGAAGATGGATCGAAACAGCGATATCCTTTGTGATCGTCAGAAAGACCAAGATGAATGCAAGGAAGGGAACGTGGTTCGAGTTTGTTGGAGGCGGTAGAGGCGGTGTTCGGAAAACAAAGACAGCCAAAAACACGGAAAAAAGAATAATCGGGATGGGAGAGAAAAAGAGATTGGAAAGGCGAATAAAGAGGACATGTCTTAGTTGGTCGGATATTGAGAAGAAGTGTGGCAGTGCGAAGGGCTTCGGCCCAAAACCAAGAGGGCAGAGAAGCTTGTAGTAGCAAGGTGCGAAGAATATCATTAATGGAGCGAAGAGAACGTTCAGCTTTTCCGTTTTGAGGGGAGGTATAAGGACAGGAAAAACGAAGAAGAATACCTTGAGAGAGAAAGAAGTTGCGGTTTTGAGTGTTGTCAAATTCTCGACCATTATCACATTGAATAAATCTAATGGGCAAGCCAAAGTGTGTAAGAACATATTGTCGAAAATTGAGAAAGAGGGCATGTACTTCAGATTTAGCACGGAGAGGAAAAGTCCAATATAATGAGAATAGTCATCCAAAATCACAAGATAATATTTGTAACCAGAGACACTAGGGATGGGAGAGGTCCATAAGTCACAGTGAATTAATTCAAAAGGAAAAGTGCTAAGGGTAGTAGAGGTTCCAAAAGGTAATCTAACATGTTTGCCGCATTGACAGGCATTAGAAAGAGAGGGATTATGAGGAACACTAGAACTAGGAATACAAAATTCTTGAAGCAAAGATGACAAGGTGGTTTTATTGGGGTGTCCTAGACGACGATGCCACAAATCAACTGATGCAAGCATGGCTCGGGGAGTGGATGTAGGTGTGCCATGAAGCGGATAAAGATCGCCCGTGCTATTGTACCGAGCGAGTTCCTCCCCCGTTGCCAGATCCTTCACAGACAAACCAAAAGGGTCAAAGCCAAAATTACTCGATTGTCAATACAAAATTGGCGAACAGAATTAAGGTTTTTGATGAGGGAAGGAGCAACAAGAATATTGCGGAGAAGAAAATTGGCGTAAGAGGAAGAGATGTAAGAATGACCGGTGCAGGAAACAGGTATGGTGGAACCATCACCAATGGTGATCGTAGAAAAAACAGGAGGAAAACAAGCTGACAGCAAATTCATATTTGAAGACATATGCGAGGATGCACCAGAATCGAAAATCCAATCCGTACCTTCGTTATTGAGAGTAAAGTTATTCATGGCGTTGATGAAGGCGGCTTGATCCCAGGCCGGCTGATGTGGAGGAGCAGAGAGGCCAGGAGCGTGCATGGGAGCGTAGGGCAGGGTCGGCGACTGGTAGTATGCTGCCGGGGCCGGCAAGGGGCCGTAAGAAGCTGGCAAGCCCGGCAAGGCCGGCAAGGTGCCGTAAGAAGCCGGCAAGCCCGGCAAGCCCGGCAAGGTGCCGTAAGAAGCCCGCAAGGTGAAGTAGGGTGGCAGTAGTCCTGGCGCGCTGGGAGGTGGCGTAGGAGTGGCGGTGTAGACATGCGCCGGCGGCTTGGGCCCAAGGAGTCCAGGAGAGTCGGTGGCCGAGCGGAGGCCAGGGCTCCACGTGCCCGTGTAAGCAGGCGGGCCACCGTACGGCGAAGGGGCCGACCAGGGCATCGGCCAAGCTTGAACAAGACCGGTCCAGGGATCGTGCGGAGGCTGCCATGTTGAGGGAGCCGGTGACGGTGGAGCGGCCGATGGCGGAGCTGGGGCAGTGCCGGCGGAGCGAGATGCAGGGGGCCGGTAGATCGGATTCTTGCCCCGGTAGGTCGGGCTCGGGCGCCAGCCTGGGGGCGGTGGAGGAGCTGCTGCCGCCACGGTAGGAGGGGAGGGTGCGGCAGATTGGCGCGGCAGCCCAGGCGGGGCCCCGGCAAGCCCGGCCGCTGCAGGAGCGTGAAACACCGCAGGCCTTGAAGGTGGTGGCCGAGCTTGATTCTTCTCTTCTTGCTGGAGGAGGGAGCGAACCTCCTTGAAGGTGGGGTAGGGCTTGAGCATGGGGATGAAGGACTGCTGCTTCTCGAACTGCTCGCCGAGGCCGACGAGGAGAGCGTTGATGAGGGCGCGATCGTCGACGTGATCGCCGAGTTCACGAAGTTCGTCGCCGATAGCCTTGATCCGCTGGCAGAAAACGGTGACCGGGGCATCGCCTTGGACGGTCGTACGAAGCTCGGTGTGGAGGGCGTTGATGCGCGCATCGGAGTTGTCCTGGAACAGCTGCTGGAGAGATGCCCAAAGCTCGGCGGCGGTGGCTTCGTCGGAGGAGACCAGATTGAAGAGCTCCGTGGAGATGCGTGTGTAAATCCACTGGATGATGGCGAGATCATCTTTCACCCAGCGAGGATCGGTGTGCTGCGGAGGGTAGGATGGATCTATGTGGTGGCGGAGGGTAGGATGGATCTATGTGGTGGCGGAGGCCGCAGCGGCCGAGGTGGATGGTGAAGAGGTGGCGCCAATGGTAGTAGTTGTGGGCACCAAGATCTAACAAGATTGGGATGAAAGGGGAGACGTCGGCAATGGTGTCGGCTAGGGAGATCATTGGGAGTTGAGGGGGGGTTGTTTGGGTAGTTGTAGAGGAGGAAGAAGAAGGGGGGCACCGGCGGCGCGGAACTCGGCCATGGAGAAGAGGGGCCGAGTCGGCCGGGGCGGCGGCGCGGTTGGCGGTGCCATGCCAGGTGCGGAAAACCTAGGCGTCTGATACCATGATAATTGAAGAATAATAACTGTGTTGATTGAGGCCTCAAAGGACTGTTTATATAGATTACAAAACTTGGACTCCAAGACTAATAAAGATAGATTACAATTCCAAACTTGCCGGTCATACGATCCGTAACCGACCTATACTCTAATACGTGGTACGATCCGACGCGACGGGAGACCTACCTCGACTGGACTCGAGTATACTGTAGTATTATATTCGATCTCATCCCATCGGTGACGATAGATATAGATAGAGAAACATGCCGTCGCGGCCAGGACACGATCGACCAGCACGCACTACTGGCACTGGGCACGCATCTGCATGGTACTCCCTCTATAAACTAATATAAAAGCGTTTAGATCACTATTTTAATGATCTAAATTGGGAAGGATACGTTGCATACTTGCATACCATACCATCGACTCCGGCCGCGCATGCATGCCCGCCGTTGGTTAATCTGCTGTCACGATACTTTCCCATTTTCATCCATAATCAATCCATTTTGTTCATCGACAATCGATCCTTGACACTAGTCGTAGCACTAATGAATACTAATCAACACGGCCAGGCAAGCAGGGAGTACGTACTACGTGCATTTCTCCCGATCAACAAACTCATGATCGATCGATCATCGATGCATTGTTTTGCACTGCATGCGTACTTCTTCATTCCATCCAGATGCTCTTCTTCTTTTTCCTCCGGCACGCAAAGGCGCAGCCTTGTGCTCGCTCTCTCTCTCTCTCTCTCTCTCTGTCAGGTGTTGTATACTATGTACGTCGTGATGAAGAATTTCGCTGCCGATCGGGCTGCGCTTGTAGCCAGTGCCTAGTTTGGTGAAGGCCACGTACGTACGCCACCACCCAAGGCAAAACCAAAGACAAAGGATGGTGCATGCCTTGGTGTTCTACCTGTTAGTAATAAAACTTTAGGATTATCGTAATAGGATCATTTGCCTAGCATTAGATCACCTAAGAAATGATTAACAGAGATGGATTCGTGAGAACTTACGGGTACTGAGTAAAGTCCCGTGATGTGCTTGGTCTGGCCCGTGGCTGCACTTGGGATCTCCGGTAGCGAGGAGATGGCCGGGGTAGAAGGGGCAGCAGCAGCAGTCCAGGAGCGCCACCGTCCACCGTCATGGCCCTCCTTGCATCCGGTGGGAAGATGCAGCGGCTGGTTGTAACCTCTATATATGTCTATAACACAGAGGGGTACGACCTGCTCTTTATATAGGTGGCGCTAAGGAGACCAGGGACCGAAACCAACAGTTGGATCTGGTGCCCCCGATCATGGCACATACGTGGGAAGGCTCCCCTTTTTCTCTCGGTCAGTTAGGACCTGAGATCAATATTCCAACACTACCACCTTATCGTCGAGCTCGAATCATTTGTGGAAGAAAGAAAAAGACTAGTCATGAACACGCCAGCAAACGCCAAAAACCCACCGCCGGCCATGATGGTACATGAAATGCGTGAGCTCCAGCACCCGTACGCTACACCAAGCCACAGATGGTAACACCATTTTTTTTAACACAACATACATGGTAGCTGCACGTACGGCGGGCGCAGTGCACGCTTACGACGAGAGACACGATTCAGGACCCAACATTTTATGCCATGCATTGTTTAATATGCAAACAGCTCCTGCAATGCATTTTTTAATTAACCATGCACGGATCCTCATGAACATTGTCTAGAGATCAATGATGTCGAGTGTAGGTTCGACTGAACCATGGTCCCATAAAACATTTTCGCGCTTACGACCTGCGTACGTGGTCGTTCATGGGAGGCTCGCCTCGCCTAGGCTGGGCTGGCCGGAGTACATGGATGGATAGGATAGGTCAACATCTCCACGTATATGCATGTCCCGTGTTCCCGTGCCTTGTGCTTCATCGGGCCACGGCCTCCCCGGCCGGCGGGCGTCGTTAATTCTCTCCGTACCGTACGGGCGTTGCATTGGCTCGCGTGACAAAGATCGGCCACGACCGCGACGTACGCTTGTTTCGGCCGACCCAGCGACACGATCTCTCCTCCCATCCCCTTGGCGTGTGCTACTCCGCAAGGCGCGCTGCGCTGCGCTGCGCTGAGGGACGTACGCGAATCGCGCTAGCTGCCTGATCGTTGCTCTCATCTGCCGAGGCGAGTGCGACGGGGCACGCAAGCAGGTGACACTGACAGCAGAGCTACCTGATTATTGTACTCCCGAAAGTGCTCTGCACACGACGTTCATCATATACTGTTGAGCGTTCATATATTCCCTTCCATCGTATACTGTTGAGTGTTAATCGATCGATCGTCTGCCTTGGCGGTACCTTTTTTCTCGAATATGCACGAGTGTGCATATCATATATTAAAGAAGAAAGGCAAAGAATGCCTCCACCACAAGTTTACAAATACACCTCTGTACGGCCGTTACTCCCGTACACACTCCACGTACATAAATACAGGCACTACTCCTCCCGACTAGCCCACTTATGTAATCCACGTAGAAACGCGTCCAACTCCCCTTTGGGAAGGACGGATGTATACGATCAATCGGGAGCTGGGGCGATATGCGGAAAAGTCATAAACATTTCGACCAAAACGCATCGCCTTTTCTTTTGCAGCTTGGACGGGTGAAGAAGGGGCCTGTCTTCTCTCGAGTCCATGTAAAACTTTGATTTGGAGTAAGGCGTTTTGGAGCTTGGCATCCATGGAGGCTGGCATTTTTGAAACAAAATCAAAATTCGAACTTCTCGGTTTAAAAAAAATTGTACAAGCATACTAGGATGTGATGCGTATGTGTGTAAAGTTTCAGGATGAAATGCCTTGAAATGCGAGCTGTGCAAAATAATCAAGGACTTTGAGGATGAATAGTGCACGTACTAAGAAGCCTCATATTTGTTGTGTGTCTAGCACTCAATCAACACATTTCGTCCCGAGAGTTTACACACTTGTACATTATGTCTCTAAGTATATGTGTTTCTTTTCTCTTTTTTGTAATGTACAAATATTGCTTTTGATCATTTCAAAATCAGCCTCCATGGAAGCCGAGCTCCATTCAGCATTTTCTCTATTTGAGGCCATATTATCTTACAATATTACCGAGGGGTGAAGAAACTTAGCGTTCTTTATTGCTAGCAGTTCTTCCTCAAAATATATATACATGGACATGAACGGATCAACTGCTATATATATATAGCAGTTGATCCGTTCATGTCCATGATCTGAAGCAACACTAATTTAAAATTAAACAAGAAATATATTTTTCTTAAGGCTGCTAATACTTGGTTAAACAAGAAATATACTCCACGTCCTGAAATGGCATCCTTTTCTTAGCACTGCTAATACTTGGTTAGCACTTAGCACATGATTTGACATAGCTCCGAGAACAAAACAAAGAAGGAACTTGTATACTAAACACTTTGCACCAATGATTACATCATCTCCATCGACTCGAAAACAGAAAGTTGTTTATTGCCAATGGCCTTATAGATCAAGAATTTCTTAACGCTTTTGTGCTTACATGGACCATGAAGTCTGATGGGAGGAGAACCGCGAGTAGAAGAACAAATTAATGGAGTTTTCTGGCCAATAAATATACAAATTGATTTTTTTTTCCTAAATACTAACTATCTCACGTTGTTCCTCTCTAGACATCCAACAAGAATAAGCATTTTGTTCTAGCAAAAAATGCCCATGTGTGGCTGATCCATAGCAAAATGTCTTGTTGTTGAAATAGTTACTCTACTGAAACTTCCGCTATCAGAACGAGCTAGTTCACAACAAACCTGCACTCCGACTGAAGTTTCTGTCAGATTCCTCTCTAGCTATTTGAACCTCTCTACAATTTATTTATGATTCATCCTGATGCTGATCATGTTAAAGGAAAAAAAAACTGTCCATTACTGTTTCCCCCATACATCCCTCACATGCAACTATAGCTCGAAGGAGGGTTCATCTTGGAGACCCTCGGCTGATTGGAGAGTCAAACTCAACACGGATGGTTCCGTCCAAGACGGAGTTGGAGGAACTGGAATGCTACTTAGAGACCATACGGGTGCCATTATTTTCAGCTCGTGCAGGCATCTCTCTTCAACAACATAGATGAATTGGGTATTCATATTACCTTCATAGATCGCAGTTTCTTGATGATGAACTCTTCATAGCGAGAACCGGCTGGAGACCGTTCAAAGCTTCGTCCCCAGCGGAGTTGCCAAAAAGTGTGTTCACACACGAACACGTCACCGTGCACCCTCGACGCCGGGGGTGATACACTGCAACTCACGTCGAAGGAGACCCGGACGGAAGCGCGGTACGCAAGCAATCCGACGGGCGCTTTTGAAAACCCGAAACAGCACACGCCTGGAGGGACCCCGTCAGGGCGCGCGGCGGCTATGGGCTGCCCTAGGTCGACCTGATCCCCCGTAGGGCCTCGGGGATCGCTGCCCTTCAACACGAAGAAAAAACGAAGAACGAGGAAGAAGAACAAAGGAGAAGGAAAAGGTAAAGATGAAAAGTGGTAGATTGATTGTTTGATTATGTGTTGTTCAATCGGCCGTCACCTCTCATCTATTTATGAGGCCGCTAAACTTCCCGTACAAGAAAAGGACTAAAGAATCCTTCCAAAACATCAAAAACCCTAACCTAACTCGGACAAGAATCTTTGGCAATTTTTCGGATCCATTCGGAGCCTCTGAGTGGTTTGGTTCGGTCTCACCGAGTGAACGTGACCAACCTTATGTACTCTTTTGTATTACACTCGGAATTTCAGAGTGGTTTCACGCAGTCTCACCGAGTGCACCGGGTGTCTCGTGACAAATTTCCTGACATCCATTCATTCTCACCGAGTCAAATCCACTTGATCTGTCCGAAGTGACTTCGCAGCTTCTGTCCATGACCTCGTTTTGGCTCTACGGGGTGCATACGACCTTTGATTACGACAATTTTTATATCAAAATCGACCATTTCGACGATACGAAGATTTTTCATGTAGAAACTGTTTTCATTTGAGTCAACCTTAATTGTGTTTCTGGCCATGCCAAAATCTGATGTCAACATATGCTTCGCTGGATTTATCATAACTTTTGCGTCTGAGGTCCGTTTTGGACCATCTTGATATCCATCTTGATCTTCTCAAAGAGGGCCATCCAATGGTGGCTTCCAATCACAAATTTGAATTAATATTTGTAGGGGAACGCGACAGAAAACAGAAAAAATCGGTACAGCGAGCACGCCCAGGACCACTATGGAGACTGCATACAGGGTTTGATCTGATCATTACCGACTCGTAGCGCAGCGGAAGTAGAGTCGATGTAGATCGTCGGTGCAGATCCCCGCAGCTAGGATTTACAACCTCCCAACCGCGAGGATGTACTCCCTCGTCGGACAGCCCTTCGGGAGGCGGTCGGACAGTCCCTCGGACGATGTCCCGGACAGCCCTTAGGGAGGACCCTCGAAACTCGAACGGTAACTCGGACAGCCCTTCGGGAGGACCCTCGAACAGCCCCTCGGGCAAAAGATCGAAACTATGACCTCTCAACGGGGTTGCACACATACGGTGTCAGCTATCCGGCAGGGCTTCGCCGTCCAGAACTAGTTCCTGCCGAAACCCAGACAGTCTTTCGGCTCTACGAAACTATTTCGCTGGGAGGGAGAGAGAAGCCAGAAATGTCATGGCATGTGTATGAGAGTTAGGAGTGAGTGTGGAGAGTGCCTCTCCACCTCTATTTATAGGAAAGCCCAAGGCGAAAAATACCCAAAAAACCCATCACATGGATCCTCCATAAGGGCATAAAAGGAAGGCAAGTGGAGCTCCATGGAGGAGCTCCATCTTGGCCGGCCACCTCTAGGGCCCCCCCCCACATGGGGGTTCCTTGGTCCCCAATCCCATCTAGAAGCCTTTTGGGAAAAGCCCTAAAAGGTGGTTTTCCAAAAAATTAACCATAAAGTGATTTTCACTATTCACGAAACCAATTTTCCGCGACCGTTAAATCCGAAAATATTTCTGTGGGTCTTAAAATAATTCCCGTACCCACTAAAGTGATTTTGGATGCGTTCCGAAACAATTCCGGATTAGTGATTTTCATCTGCGAAAAGCAACCAAACCGGTTCTGGCAGCTCCGGAACATTTCCGGTTTTTATCCTGGAAAAATCCCATAAGTTTGCAGAACAATTCTGGCACCCTCCAAGAATTTCCAGGCGTGTGCCAAAACCAATTTGACTTAATGGTATACCCCGAAACAACTTTTCAGTTTTACCGAAACTATTCCGGTGTCCTCTCCGGAACGTTCCCGTTGTCTCCGAAACTTTTCCGGTGACTTTCTCTCAGACTCCCTGTCTAGTATTCAGCATATAGATGACCCTTAAGCGTGTGACCCTATATGTTCGGTGAAGTATAGACATGACCCGGAACACTTTCCGATCAATGATCAACATCGGAGCCGTGGACACCCATATTGACCCCTATACCCACACGAATGAATATTCGAGTGAACCTCCAGTTGCCGTGTGCTATTCCTGTTGCTTCGCGATATGTTACAAACACCCGAGGTGATATTTTCTGCATCCCCGTGGATCAACAACTTGTCCACTATGCCAGTTACCTCGTTACCGGTTTTGTTCTCTTTTCTCGTTTCCGTGTTCCGGCATCCCAGTGATCAAATCACAATGTGTCTGGCCAGATGATGATGGATACCGTAACACCGAGAGGGCCCGAGAATATCTCTCCATCGTCGGAGGAGCAAATCCCAATCTTGAGCTATCTCGTTACTTGTCATACTTTTCCGTGAACCCGTAAGCCTCCGTAATAGCCACCCAGTTACGGATGACGTTTAACAAACCCCAAAGTTCACGAAGCAAGTACGAAGGAACTTGATACTCTCATGGTCTAAGGATTTATGCAAACATTAACTATCTCTATGTTATTAACCATTAACTTGTGACGAATGTATCTCATAGCATAACATCAATTCGGGTCGATTCAACACAAGTGTTCTACTAACATTGTGCCCTCAAACTTGTCGGCATAGTCATGCCCATGATCAGGAAAACAGGATCATCATGCAATACTTGAGCCAGTCATAGAGGCATGACTAGGAATACATTTTACCGTTTATTATACCACACGTGCACATGAGTTTCCCTCCGAGCCTCGTGGATATTGCAGACTCGAGAATCATTGCAGTTATAGCATGGAACATAAACATTCATTACAAACTTGGAAATACAAAATAACTGTTATTACTGCCTCTAGGGTATATCTCCTACAGACTCCCACTTGCACTAGAGTCATAATCCAGTTACATGGCTTCCCTAACACCAATGGCTATCCGGTGCTGCTCATGCTTTGCTCGTGGTAGAGGCTTTGTCATCGGGTCTGACACGTTCAGATCCGTGTGAACTTTGCGTACTTTCACTAAACACGCTTCGACATGATGTCGAATGAGTTTATATTTGCGTTCAATATGTCTTGTCTTATGGTGCGAACTTGGCTCCCTTGCCTGAGCCACGGCGCCACTATTATCACAATAGATCTCCACCGGGTCCAGAGCACTTGGAGCCACACCAAGGTCTTCAAGAAATTGCTTGATCCATACCGCCTCCTTGGAGGCTTCTGAAGCTGCAACATATTCCGCCTCCGTCGTAGAATCCGCCACAGTCTTTTGTTTGGAACTTTTCCAATCAACTGCGCCGCCGTTCAATATGAAAACATAGCCTGATTGAGATTTGAAGTCATCTGGGTCAGTCATGAAGCCTGCATCAGTGTAACCACTTACAATGAGCTCTTCATCACCTCCGTACACAAGGAGTAAATCCTTGGTCCTTCTGAGGTACTTAAGAATACCCTTGACTGCGGCCTAGTGTTCCAATCCTGGATCACTTTGGTACCGGCTGCTAACACTTAACATTGTCTGAAGTTTCCGCATCACATGCGACAACTTCCGGCTCGGTTGTAGGGATAATTAGCGGAATTTCTTCCGGTTCCTTAGCCATATCAACGGTTGTCGAATATTCACTAATCTCATCAAGCTGTACTGTCCTCCCACTCACTTCTTTAGCGAGAAACTCTTTCTCGAGAAAGACACCGTGTTTTGCAACAAACACTTTGTTCTTGGAGGCGTGGTAGAAAGAATACCCAATTGTTTCCTTGGGATAAACTACAAAGTAACATTTGTCTGATCTGGGATCAAGTTTGCTTGGCTGTAAATGCTTTACATATGCCTCATAACCCCAAATTTTGAGAAACGACAGGTCGGATTTCTTCCCGTGCCATATCTCATATGGTGTCGTCTCAACAGACTTAGACGGTGCTTTGTTTAGTGTGTGAGCGGCAGTTTCTAGTGCGTGACCCCAAAAGGATATCGGCAGATCTGTAAGAGACATCATCGACCTTACCATGTCTAACAGGGTTCGGTTACGTCTTTCCGACACTCCGTTTCGCTGTGGAGTTCTGGGGGGCGTAAGCTGTGAAACGATTCCACGATCACTCAGATGTTGGCCAAACTCATGACTAAGATATTCGCCCCCGCAATCAGACCGCGGAAACTTAATCCTTTTGTTACGATGATTTTCTACCTCATTCTGAAATTCCTTGAACTTTTCAAAGGTTTCCGACTTATGCTTCATCAAGTAGATATATCCATACCTACTCAAATCATCAGTAAAAGTCACAAAGTAGAAATACCCACCCCGTGCGATTGTGCTCATTGGACCACATACATCACTATGTATTATTTCCAACAATTCACTCACCCGTTCAGGATGACCCATGAACGGCGTCTTGGTCATTTTCCCCATCAAGCAAGCTTCACATGTGTCAAATGATTCAAAATCAAACGACGGTAAAACTCCATCTTTATGGAGTCTTTGCGTGTGTTTCTTTCCGATGTGGCCAAGCCGACAGTGCCACATGAAAGTGGTGGTGGTATCAGCCTTCTTAAGGCGTTTAGCATTTACGTTAAAGACATCATTTCCACATTCAAGATTTAGTATGAAAAGGCCCCCAACAATGGGTGCAAATCCATAAAACATACCCTTACAATAAAGTGAACAACCATTGTTCTCAGACTTGTACGAATACCCATTGTGTACTAAACATGATCTGGAGATAATGTTTCTACACAACAGTGGAACAAAATAACAGTTACTTAGTTCTAAGATAAATCCTGAAGGGAGACGTAGAGGCATAATGCCGACGGCTTGAGCGGCGATCCCAGCGCCATTCCCGACGCGCATCACGACTTCATTCTTTGCTAGCTTGCGCACCTTCTGCAGTCCCTGTATCGAGTTGCAAATTTGAGCAACCAATCCGGTATCAAATACCCAAGACTTAGAATTTTTGCTAGCAAGCAAAACGGCAATGACCTTAACTTGTATAACAATTATACCTTTTCCGCTTTTCCCGGACTTCTTATCTTCCAGATACTTCTTGCAGTTTCTCTTCCAGTGGCCTGTGCCCTTGCAGTAGAAGCACTCAGTTTCATTCTTGGCTCCGCCCTTAGAGTTGCTTTGGGAGCCGGTCTTACCGGCGCCCTTGCCCTTCTTTGGGTTGCCTTTCTTTTTGAAACTGGCGGTTTTATTCACAAGCAACACTTTCTTGCGATTTTTCCGCAGTCCTCCTTCCGCAGTTTTCAGCATGGCGAGCACCTCTTCAGGTGTCTTCTCCATCCCACTCATGTTGTAGTTCATGGTAAAACCGTCGTAAGACGGGGGGAGTGAAGCAAGCAACATGTCCATCATATGGGCTGGTGGAATTGGAAATTCCATGGTTTTAAGCCTTTCAGCGTAGCCAATCATTTTCACCACGTGTTCGCCAACTAAACTGCCCTCAGCCATCCTACAATCCATCACGGCCTTCATGATATCAAATCGTTCAGACCGTGCGGTTTCCTTGTACAGAGCATCCAATTCTCGGATCATGTCGCGGGCATTATGGAATTCAAGACGTTTTTAAAGCTCTGGACTCATGCAAGCTAGCATGAGGCACTGCACTAAGTTGTAATCATCATCCTTAGTGGCCCAGACATTTTGTTCATCTTCCGGGGCAGTTGCCGCCGGTCTAGCTGGAAGAGAATTTTCAAGCACATACATTCTCTTAGCGCTCCTGAGGACAATCCTCAGGTTACGGACCCAGTCCGCATAGTTGTTTCCAGTCACAGCTAACTTCTCTTTCTCTAACATCGGCATTGCGAGCCATTTGATCTACAACGGTAAACACAAGTTTCACTTAGACTTTGTTCATAATGATTTTTGCACTAGTGAATAAACAATTTTATTCTAAAGTGCGCTCCCACTCAAATCAATATCTCTCAAAATTGATTATGAGTGATGCAAGATCCGCGTCTTGATTGTTCATCATTGGTGTAACACCACTGATGACGAAAATCTTAACCGGTAGGCCAACTTGCCAATCACATCTCTATGTGATTCTTGTTCATCTTTCGATGGGCGTGTTCCGAGCTCATGACGGTCATGCCTGAACGTCAAGACAGCCAAGTGATCTTGCTGTGAGGTCTCACCGTCACCCGCCTTACACCTCTCTAATCGTTCATACCCGTGTGACACGGCGCACCCCGAAAAGATACGTGTTGTAGACGGTGCTACACTTGGGAGAACACTAACTACTTGATATTTTTAAGTGGGAGATCACACTAATAAAAAGCGACTACCGCGCAATCAAAAGGGTGCATCATAAGGGATAAACATCTCAGGCAATTCATAATAGCATGATATGGTATAGCCCTTTCTGACGGAGAAGTCTTTAATTTCTTCGTCTTCGGCATTTGCGTCGGTGTTCACCTTCTTGAAGATTGCCACCACCTTGTCGATGCACCAGATAATATTGCTATCTCTATAGCTAATAAAATAAGTCCATTACTTAAGGTTGACACGCAGGTCATTAAAGTGACAATCATATGGCTCCAGCCATCATTCCGAATCATGACACGCAAGTCATGTTAATAAATTTACATCATATAGTCATCTCATACATAATCGAAGTAATATGAGCACTGCCATACCACATCACATGCACATCCTGCAAAACCAAGTTAGACGCCTCTAATCGGTTTATGCAAAATTTTATTTTACGTGGCTTCTAAGGTTTCGACTTAAACCGCAGCTACCAACGTTTTATCATCAAGTATGATTATTCAAGTCGCTAGATTAACATCGCGGGGTGTATGAAACACGAGATAATAAAATCTCGAGCCCCATACTAAACTTCGTCATACGCATGACCCCTGTGCAGATCATATCTGCATTGCCCTTTCGTCTGCGAAATTTCATCTTTCTTTTGACTATGGCGGAACACAAAGAACTGATGGCACTTCGTTGATCAATCGGGATCGCGGATTGCCAGAACTTTGTCAAATTTCACCATGCTGTCTCGAGATCAGAAATACGCAAATTCTAGGGAAGCAACAAGAACATCGGGTAACAGATTTCATCTGCTACCCGCACAAATAATTTTCAGCAATAGATCTCATCTATTACAAAATTATATTATGCAATACCCATACATCTCCATGTATTCTAGATCATAACCTGAATCTACGCATAGCACGGCTCTTGATGCCACTGTAGGGGAACGCGACAGAAAATAAAAAAATTCGGTACAGCGAGCATGCCTAGGACCACTATGGAGACTGCATACAGGGTTTGATCTGATCATTACCGACTCGTAGCGCAGCGGAAGTAGAGTTGATGTAGATCGTCGGTGCAGATCCCCGCAGCTAGGATCTACAACCTCCCAACCGCGAGGATGTACTCCCTCGTCGGACAGCCCTTCGGGAGGCGGTCGGACAGTCCCTCGGACGATGTCACGGACAGCCCTTCGGGAGGACCCTCGAAACTCGAACGGTAACTCGGACAGCCCTTCGGGAGGACCCTCGAACATCCCCTCGGGCAAAAGATCGAAACTACGACCTCTCTACGGGGTTGCACATATACGGTGTCAGCTATCCGGCAGGGCTTCGCCGTCCAGAACTAGTTCCTACCGGAACCCAGACAGGCTTTCGGCTCTACGAAACTATTTCGCTGGGAGGGAGAGAGAAGCCAGAAATGTCATGGCATGTGTATGAGAGTTAGGAGTGAGTGTGGAGAGTGCCTCTCCATCTCTATTTATAGGAAAGCCCAAGGGGAAAAATACCCAAAAAACCCATCACATGGATCCTCCATAAGGGCATAAAAGGAAGGCAAGTGGAGCTCCATGGAGGAGCTCCATCTTGGCTGGCCACCCCTAGGGGGCCCCCCACGTGGGGGTTCCTTGGTCACCAATCCCTTCTAGAAGCCTTTTGCACTAGTTGAAAACAGGGCATCTATCCTGGTTCCAGAGGGCCTTTAGTCCCGGTTCTGGAACCGGGACAAAACGATCGGGACTAATGCCCAAAACCTTTAGTCCCGGTTGGCCTACGAACTGGGACCAAAGGTGCTCCACGTGGCCGTTGTGGGGCGCCTAGGCAGGAGGACCTTTAGTCCCGGTTGGTAACACCAACCGGGACTAAAGGAGCTCCACGTGGCCGCTGCGCAGCACTCAGGCAGGAGGACCTTTAGTCCCGGTTGGTAACACCAACCGGGACCAAAAGGCAGCCACGCGTCAGCAGCTCGCAGGCGCTGGGTTTTTTTGTTTTTGTTTTTGAAAGGGGGGGGGGTTAGGGGTTTTGGAGGGTTTAGGGGTTTCATATTGTGTTAGCTAGCTAATAGAGAGAAGTGACCTCTCTTTCTCCATGCTTGGTCAAGGCTAGCTACTACATATAGAGAGAACTCGACGCTAGCTAGTAAGGAAATGAAGGAAACCATTAATTACACAAGATCGTCATGAACATACATAGAGAGAAGTGACCTCTCTTTCTCCGTGCTTGGTCGAACAACAAGTTTTCGTATATCTATCCGACACTACTACATATATACAATATAACATCCCTGACATCATCAAGCGCCAAACTCCCATTGAATTTCCGTATGGTATTCTCCCTTTTCATGTATGACGTGGTCAAGAAAGAATCCCGCTAATTCCTCTTGAATTGCTCGTATGCGATCATGTGGTAGGAGTTCATCCCGCATCTGCCAGATCTAATTTAAAGAAGGGGGTCAATACATATATATGAATGAAACTCAACACAATTGATGGTAATAAAATAAAATTGTGAATATTGTTTACGTACTTCAAATTGTTTGTCAGACAAGAAGCCCCGCTCAGTGGTCGAGTCGCGAATTAACTCGCAAACGTAGTATCCGCATAAATTATTCCCGGCTGCCTGCCACCAGCACTTTACGAGAATAGAGTTCAATCAAACTGATAATCAAGCATGATAATGGTATTGATGAAACTAGAATCAATGAGAGATGCGCGGAACTAGCTAGTACTACTTACTTTGGGGTGTGTAAATCGCAGCTCGTTCTTCAAACCCGGAACCATTCCGGTGAACTGTTTCCTAACCCTGCCAGGCAAAGAAAATGATTACTTGATATCAGGAAATGAACGGAAGTTGCCGATATGGTCCTGGTATTGATTGAACTTACTTCTGGAGCATTGCAGTCATGTCCGCATAATCCTTGGGATCTTTACGTCTCGAGTCTAAGACAGTTACTACTCCCCCGTCAAGCTTAATGGATAGCAGAATAAAGTGGAACCTGCGCACGCATAACTCATCAATTACAGTACTTAACCTCGAGTAAGCGAAACCGAATATGCACAAGACAGTAACACTCACTTGAGTTGTAAGGAAAGAGTATTTCCCTTTTGTTTTGATGTCGAAGGAACACTTTTAGCAAGTTTTCCTCGGTTTCTTTAACTCTGTTTTGTACCGCCCATTCATTTACGGTATTTGGGCTAATGAACCCAATGTCATAGATTTGTCTTTTTGGGCATTCGACGATCTTCAATCTGCATAATATAGTGAGGATAATTATATATACATGCAATGAACGAGCTGAGCTAGAGACTTAATTACAGAAGTAATACTTACAGACAGTAGCAAGTCATCAGTTGTTTGTCGAGGGCCTCTTGATTGAATAACTGAAATAACTCCACAAATTCAACAGGCATCAGGTCGACTCCAATGAGGTCGTGCTCATCTTTAATTCTCACCATCAAACAATCGGACCCATTCTTCCTGCAGCTTTCCAAGTACCACTCATGCAATCTTCGCATCATTGTTGTTAGATGAGGATGATCAGGTTTGACGAGAGGCTTCCCGTGCTCGTATCTAAAGATCTTTACTACCTCAGCCGTTTCAAACTGTACATCATCGCCCACGTAATCACCAAGAGTGGTACCGCTAGACACCTTGAGCGGGGGGCACGATTGCTTCTCCTGTTCGCCGAGCTGGGGAATTGTTTTCCCACTTCTTCGTCTTGAAGCACTGGTAGTACTTCCCGACCGCCGCGCTTCATCATATGTCTTTTCAATACAGCGGTCATAGTTGGATTGCGGCGGAGGCGGTGGTGGTCGCTTAAGGGCATCCAGAGTGCGCTTCGCTTTCACCGGATCTATTGTTTCCTTCGGAGGTGGACGTTTCCGTTCAAAATGGGCCTGCACTTCGGCAGCACTGATGTCCTTGTTTTCCTCGTCAGTCCTCTCAAATGGTAACTTTGGAGGAACCCCGAGGCTTGGACCATATTTGAATTTCTTCCCGCTTTTTGAACTGCTAGCCGCCGGAGCGGCGACGGCTCTCTTCCGCTGTTGCTGAGGCGGCGGAGTCCGCTGACGCGCCGGAGGAGGCGGAGTCCGCTGACGTGTTGGAGGAGGCGGAGTCCGCTGACGCACCGGAGACAGCTGAGGCGGAAGAGGACTCTGTTGAGGGGCCTCATCCGGCTGAGCTGGACTGTGAGGAGTCTGCTGAGGGGCCTCATCCGGCTGCGTCTGCTGAGGCGGCGTCCAGTTTGGAAGCTTGATGTTCTTCTTTCTCCATAGACAGGTACTCCTTAAGGCATTTTCCAGAAGATTATCCCCTTCACCTGTAGGGTAGTCAAGCTCTAGCCCCTCAAATCCCTCCATTATTTCATCCACCGTGACAATAGCATAGCCATGTGGAATCGGACGACAATGGAAAGTTCCCTCAGCTCGAGGAGGTAAAACAGAGCCGACCGCCGCCTTCAAGGTCAGGTTCTGGCATTTTTCCATTAGCACACAATGTTCAGCCTCCGTGATACTATCCACGGGGTAGCGAGGAGCCGTGAAATCAGGCTGAACGAGCTCCGTGGAAGCCACGCTGCTTCTCCGCTGAGATGGTGGGGTAGCTTCTGGGGCAGTGTCGAAGGAAGGATCTTCGTGCCGCTGAGATGGTTGGCCGGTAGCTCGCTGGCTCTCAAGTTCCTCTAGTTTTGCTAATCTTGCACTGAGCTTCTGCATTTCGCTTGCTTCCTCTTTCTTCTTTCTCTCTCGGCTTCTATAACCACCGCTGTCGGGAAACCCATGCACCCACGGAACGGAACCTGATGTGCCTCGTGTTCGTCCAGGGTGTTCAGGATTACCGAGGGCCTCTGTCAGCTCGTCCTTCTCTCTGTCGGGAATGAACGTCCCTTCCTGAGCTGCCTGGATTGCTGCCTCAAGCTTCTTGACGGGTATTGCAAGTTGAGCTTTCGTCCAAACACACTTCCCTGTGTCTGGGTCCAAAGTTCCCCCAACCCCGAAGAACCAAGTCCTTGACCGATCTGGCCAGTGCAATGTCGCTGGTTGGACCCCTTTAGCAAGCAGGTCTTGCTCAGCTTTGTCCCACAACGGCCGGGCTTTGCTATAGCCACCTGACCCCGTAACATGGTGATACTTCTTCTTTGCAGCATTTAGCTTATTTGTCGCTGACCTTTGCTTGCCCTTGTTCGATTTCTTGTAGGCCACAAATGCGGGCCAGTGATCTTTTGTCTTCTCATATGGACCGGTGAATTCTGGAGTCTTGTCTTTCTCGGCAAACTTTTTGTTCAAATCTTTCTTCCAGTTCTTGAATAGTTCTGCCATCTTCTTAAGAGCAAACGCCTTGACCTTATTCGGATCCGCCTCTTGCGGTAGGCTGAAATTTGTCATCAGTGAGGTCCAAAGATCATCTTTCTGTCTATCCTGGACATAAGAAACTTCAGGGTCCTTCTTCTTATTCCATTCTTGGATGCTGATCGGGACGCTGTCCCTAAGAACCACTCCACACTGATGTATAAATGTGTCCCTGCTCCGCTTGGGAGCAATCGGTTGGCCATCTCGACCGACTTCTTCGATCGTGAACCTTTCATCCTGGCGCAACCTTTTCTTCGGGCCTCGTCTCCTTACGGAAGTTTGGCTCGATCCGGAGGGCTAATTAAAAGAAGAAAGAAGCGTTAATATATGTAGATACAAAACAATTAATGCATCAAGTCAGCAGAGGCTTAATTAATATATGTATATATACCTCGCCGGACTTTGCAACAGTTAAGGCTCCCTCCTCTGTTTGGTCACCGGAGCCGTCATGATCTCCTTCCTCCTCCGTTCGGTCACCGGAGCCGTCATGATCTCCTTCCTCCTCTTCTTTGGTAAGAGCGTAGCTGGCAGGACCTTCATACTGCTTTGGATGCATGCCGTCTTTTTCGTGCACACGTTGCTGGTCCTCCCGTGCCTCCGGTGTATCTTTTGTCTTCCCATACACGCCCAAGAAGCCTAGCAGGTTCACGCAAAGATTCTTCGTCACGTGCATCACGTCGATTGCAGAGCGGACCTCTAGGTCTTTCCAATAGGGTAGGTCCCAAAATATAGATTTCTTCTTCCACATGGGTGCGCGTCCCTCAGCGTCATTCGGAACAGATTGTCCGCCAGGACCCTTTCCAAAGATTACTTGTAAATCCTTGACCATATCAAGTATGTGATCACCAGTACGGAGGGCGGGCCTCTTCCGGTGATCTGCCTCACCTTTGAAATGCTTGCCTTTCTTTCGACATTGATGGTTGGTCGGAAGAAATCGACGATGTCCCAGGTACACATTCTTTCTGCATTTCTCCAAATATATACTTTCGGTGTCATCTAAACAGTGCGTGCATGCGTGGTATCTCTTGTTTGTCTATCCTGAAAGGTTACTGAGAGCAGGCCAATCATTGATGGTTACAAACAGCAACGCATGTATGTCAAATTCCTGCTGCTTGTGCTCATCCCACACACGTACACCTTTTCCATTCCACAGCTGTAAAAGTTCTTCAACTAATGGCCTTAGGTACACATCAATGTCGTTGCCGGGTTGCTTAGGGCCTTGGATGAGCACTGGCATCATAATGAACTTCCGCTTCATGCACAACCAAGGAGGAAGGTTATAGATACATAGAGTCACGGGCCAGGTGCTATGATTGCTGCTCTGCTCCCCAAAAGGATTAATGCCATCTGCGCTTAACCCAAACCATACGTTCCTTGCGTCACCTGCAAAGTCCCCCCACCTTCTCTCGATTTTTCTCCACTGCGACCCATCAGCGGGTGCTCTCAACTTCTCGTCTTTCTTACGGTCTTCTTTGTGCCATCGCATCAACTTGGCATGCTCTTTGTTTCTGAACAGACGTTTCAACCGTGGTATTATAGGAGCATACCACATCACGTTGGCAGGAACCCTCTTCCTGGGGCGCTCGCCCTCAACATCACCAAGGTCATCTCGTCAGATCTTATACCGCAATGCACCACATACCGGGCATGCGTTCAAATCCTCGTACTCACCGCGGTAGAGGATGCAGTCATTAGGGCATGCATGTATCTTCTGCACCTCCAATCCTAGAGGGCATAGAATCTTCTTTGCTTCGTATGTACTGTCGGGCAATTCGTTATCCTTTGGAAGCTTCTTCTTCATTATTTTCAGTAGCTTCCCAAATCCGTTGTCAGATACACCATTGTCTGCCTTCCATTGCAGCAATTCCAGTGTGGTATCGAGCTTTGTGTTGTCATCTTCGCAATTTGGGTACAACCCTTTTTTGTGATCCTCTAACATGCGATCGAACTTCAACTTCTCCCTTTCACTTTGGCATTGTCTCTTTGCATCAACAATGACCCGGCGAAGATCATCATCGGACACATCGTCTGGTTCCTCTTGATCTTCAGCTTCCCCCGTTGCAGTATCACCGTATTCAGGGGGATAGTTGTCATCATCCTCTTCTTCTTCGTTGTCTTCCATCATAACCCCTCTTTCTCCGTGCTTGGTCCAAACATTATAGTGTGGCATGAAACCCTTCTCAAGCAGGTGGGCGTGAAGGGTTTTCAAGTTAGAGTAATCCTTCGTATTCTCACAGACAGGGCATGGACAATACATAAAACCATTCTGCTTGTTTGCCTCAGCCACTTCGAGAAATTTATGTAGGCCCTCAAGATACTCGGAGGTGCGTCGGTCACCGTACATCCATTGCCGGTTCATCTACGTGCATTATATAATTAAGTTTATCAAAAACCATTACAGAACATCATGAATAGAGAAGTGACCAAATTAATACAAGTTCATCATCACATTAAAACCAAAGTACAGTAGTGATCAAATGTTATTACTGAAAAAATAAATACATAAAGTTCATACATATATAGTTCTCATAGAACAACATATAGCTCTCTAGAGCATCTAATTAAAACATACATTGAAACTATGAAAAACATTTAAATGCAACAACAAATGCGATCATAATCGCAACTAAGGTATCAATTGATCCAACGGCATAATGATACCAAGCCTCATTATGAATGGCATATTTTCTAATCTTTCTAATCTTCAAGCACATTGCATCCATCTTGATCTTGTGATCATCGACGACATCGGCAACATGCAACTCCAATTCCATCTTCTCCTCCTCAATTCTTTTCAATTTTTTCTTCAAGTAATTGTTTTCTTTTTCAACTAAATTTAACCTCTCGACAAGAGGGTCGGTTGGAATTTCCGGTTCACATACCTCCTAGATAAAAACATCTATGTCACGTTGGTCGGCATAATTGTCATAAACACTAAATGAAACAAATCATAATAAAAGATAATATACCACATCCGAATCATAGACAGGACGAGGGCCGACGGGGGCGGATACCAAAGTCATGGCACTATATAATAACAAACAATAATAAAAGTAAGAAAATTATACAAGTATCTATCTAAATCATACAAGTAAGAAATTTTTTTCTTTTAAAAAGAAGATAAGAACAAGAGGCTCACCACGGTGGTGCCGGCGACGAGATCGGCGCGGGCGATCGACGGCGGTGATGACGGGGACGGGGACAATGGTGCACCGCCAAACCTAGACAAATCTTGGGTAAAATGGAGCTTGGAGGTCGAGCTTGGAGAGGAGAAAGCTTAAGTGTGACTCGGGCATTTCATCGAACACCTCATGTGCATAGGAGATGAGAGCAGAGCAGCACACACCTCCCACACCGGCCGGCCAAAAAACAGAGGAGTGAGCGAGCAGGGGAGAGCATATATATAGGCATCTCTTTAGTCCCGGTTCGTGGCTAGAACCGGGACAGAAGACACACATTTAGTCCCGGTTCCAGCCACCAACTGGGACTAAAGGGCTGCGCCAGGAGCGAGGCCCTTTAGTCCCGGTTCGTGTCTGGAACCGGGACCAAAGGGGTCAGACGAACCGGGACTGGTGCCTGCCGTGGCCCGACCGGCGCCCTGGCCTCACGAACCGGGACTGATGCACCCATTGGTCCCGGTTCGTAACTGAACCGGGATTGATGCTCTTATCTGGCCTGGACCAAAGCCCTGTTTTCTACTAGTGTTGGGAAAAGTCCTAAAAGGTGGCTTTCCAAAAAATTAACCATAAAGTGATTTTCACTATTCACGGAACCAATTTTCCGCGACCGTTAAATCCGAAAATATTTCTGTGGGTCTTAGAATAATTCCAGTACCCACTAAAATGATTTTGGATGCGTTCCGAAACAATTCCGGATTATTGATTTTCATCTGCGAAAAGCAACCAAACCGGTTCCGGCAGCTCCGGAACATTTCCGGTTTTTATCCCGGAAAAATCCAAGAAGTTTCCAGAACAATTCTGGCACGCTCCAAGAATTTCCAGGCGTGTGCCAAAACCAATTTGACTTAATGGTATACCCCGAAACAACTTTTCAGTTTTACCGGAACTATTTCGGTGTCCTCTCCGGAACGTTCCCGTTGTCTCCGAAACTTTTCCGGTGACTTTCTCTCGGACTCCCTGTCTAGTATTCAGTAGATAGATGACCCTTAAGCGTGTGACCCTATATGTTCGGTGAAGTATAGACATGACCCGGAACACTTTCCGATCAATGATCAACATCGGAGCCGTGGACACCCATATTGACCCCTATACCCACACGAATGAATATTCGAGTGAACCTCCAGTTGCCGTGTGCTATTCCTGTTGCTTCACGATATGTTACAAACACCCGAGGTGAGATTTTCTGCATCCCCGTGGATCAACAACTTGTCCACTATGCCAGTTACCTCCTTACCGGTTTTGTTCTCTTTTCTCGTTTCCGTGTTCCGGCATCCCAGTGATCAAATCACAATGTGTCTGACCAGACGATGATGGATACCGTAACACCGAGAGGGCCCAAGAATATCTCTCCATCGTCGGAGGAGCAAATCCCAATCTTGAGCTATCTCGTTACTTGTCATACTTTTCCGTGAACTCGTAAGCCACCGTAATAGCCACCCAGTTACGGATGACATTTAACAAACCCCAAAGTTCACGAAGCAAGTACGAAGGAACTTGATACTTTCATGGTCTAAGGATTTATGCAAACATTAACTATCTCTGTGTTATTAACCATTAACTTGTGACGAATGTATCTCATAGCATAACATCAATTCAGGTCGATTCAACACAAGTGTTCTACTAATATTGTGCCCTCAAAATTGCCGGCATAGTCATGCCCATGATCAGGAAAACAGGATCATCATGCAATACTTGAGCCAGTCATAGAGGCATGACTAGGAATACATTTTACCGTTGATTAGACCACACGTGCACATGAGTTTCCCTCCGAGCCTCGTGGATATTGCAGACTCGAGAATCATTGCAGTTATAGCATGGAACATAAACATTCATTACAAACTTGGAGATACAAAATAACTATTATTACTGCCTCTAGGGCATATCTCCTACAATCTTGACATAGCTTAAGCTAATTTTACGATTGTGCCACTTTTAAGCATCAACAACCTCCTGAACAGATGCAATGACAAGTGGTAGCACGGTAATTATATACATGGCATTTCTATTGTGAGCAATAAGATTGGCACCCACATAGACAAGCTCCATGTCCGCTGACCCATCTTCAGGACAGGGATTAACGCATTGACCTTGCCAGGCCTTCCATCGACGACGCCAAGATGCAGATAGTGCCATCCTACATGTGTCCTCCGCCGAGACCCCGTGGCTCCACGCCGCTGAGACCCGCCATCATCGATGCAGATGCTACACTTCTCCACCTCCTGGCCTTCCATCGCCAACTCCAAAACTATGCCCCAGTAGGAAGAACGGCCTCAAGCGTCACCATCGTCCGATTCGGAAGATCCAGATCTTAGGGTTTCCGCAGAGTAGCCCGAGCGAGTAGACGAGAGCTGCAATGACAATGTCTCCAACAGGCTAACGACGCATAGACACCGTCATTATCCGCCAAGACCAAAGTTGGCTTAGTTTTCACCGGCAACCGCGCCTTCCCTTCCTCGTCGCCGGCAAAAACCGACGGACCAGACCCGACTGAAGGAAATGCAACACCGCAAAACACCTTCATAGACGGCCAGGACCTCCACGAGCAGGGATGGGGGGCTGGCACCCCGCCCCATTGCAACACTCCTTAGCCGGAGCACCAGTCGCCGCCACCAAGGTGTTGCTAGGAAGGATAACGATTGTAGCCGAGGGAGCACCGAGACGTGCAGAGCAACCCCCACCAGATTTTCTCGCTGCCGTGGTGGGGACCGGATGCACAAGGACATGCTGGGGCACCCACGCAAGACTCCACTATGGTTGCGCCCTCGAGACGTGACGGAGGAAGGCCTCGCCACCGCCATCATCCCCCGCTTGAGATTTGCCCAGCGGTGCTCCGGCGGCGGCGGCTAGGGTTAGGAGCGGGAGGGAGGGACGCGGGCAAGGAGTCTTCATTTTTACTGATGAGGTTCCCGTGTGTAGCTGAACTATTTGTGAATATAATAGGAAAGGATTGCTATCGTGTTTTTTCATGCATTGTGTAGATACAGTTGTGGCATGGCCATCATGACCAAGTTTGCATTTCTTTTTCTGAAGAACAGTTTGCATATGGTGGAGTTGGAAAAATCTTCAGGCATCGCTCATTCAGCAGCGGGTTTTAGCGAAATGTACATTCGAGCATTCTTTTGTTTTCGTTTCCTTTACGGAAATATTTTTTTTAAAGGCTTTGTGTGAAGGGGGCTGCTACGCCTCGGTCAGCGATCTTTTTAAAAGATCCGCCGCCACGTGAGCCGTCAGATCTGACACAAACGAGCGGTCGAACGTCTTCCTCTATTTTGCAACAGAGCTCTTGTTGCGGAAACATTTACAACAGAGATTGTGTTACAGTTTTTTTTTGCAACATAGGTTGTTTTGCGGGATTTTTTTTGCAACATAGGTCGTGTTGGAGAATTTTTTTCTGTCCTCACTTTTTTTTGCAACAACGGCGATGTGGTGGGCGAACTTTTGCAACATAGGTAATGTTGCAGAAAATTTTGTGACTGAAAAATATGCAGAAACGCCGGTGTCGTTGCCTGCGTCGAGCACGTCGCTGCCGACCTCAACAGAGCAATAGCGCCACCGCTCCCGCTGTTTCTGAAGCACGCCGGGGAGCACAAATCACCGCCTCCGGCGACCGCCACCACCACTGCCTACCACTTACGCCGGCCTACAGGAACGTGGAAAAGGGATCTTCGGATCCGTACAGAGGCCGGCCACCGCTGGCGGAGATTCCATCGTTGTCGCCACCGCGGAGGGCCCGCCCGGTAGGCCTGCGTTGCTGCCCTCCTTAGTCCCAGCCGTCGTCGCCCTCCATAGTCCCAGCCGCTGCAGGATCTAACCCCTGGTCGATTTGCAACAAGGGGTTAGTTGCAGAACCCCTTTATGAAACAATGAACTGGTTGCAGAACGGGGGCACGGAGGGGTTGACTCCCGATTGATTAAGAGCTCATCCAACGGACACGGAGGTGGCGGACACTCGCACAAGATCGGTTGGTTGAAGGGAATCATTTCCCTTGTGGGAAGGCTTTTTTCATAATGTTCTACGGTGGCCGGAATTGAATTGAAAACGGGTGGTCTCGATTGGCACACGTGACGCGCTGTGGCTGTTGCCGGGTGCGTGCCGGCCAGTTCAACGCTAACATGCAAAGTCCGCGTGTGTGCTTGTGGAGCGCACGCGAAACGAATGAAGGAATGACACGAGCGCGACGTACATGCGTAGGTTGGTTTTCTTTTTAACACAGTACAACCGAAGTCGCTCACATCCACGAGCAAACACTCACCCTATAAACGCACATCCTATCCCTACGAGAATCTCTGAGACTGAGCCGACCTATCATCTTGAGATTTTACGAAGTCACCATAGGCGTCTCGCTGTCGACGGAAACGTCTGCTCCAGCTGAACAAACATCGCCATAAGCCTGAAATAAATTCAACAATAATGCGAGCACGAATTTCAAATTTAGAGCATCTACAGCCGCATATGGCAAATCCGGCCCCTCAAACGCCCGCGGACGCGCTCGGGCGCGTCCGCGGGCAGTGACCGGGCACGCCTCAAATTTCACGAGTTGCATCCGGACATCTCATACTAGATTCTTAAATCCATACAAAGGCATGCAAACGAAATAAACCTACGTACTACGTCGATCACCTGGCTACTCCTCGTCAGAGATCTCGACGATCTTCGTGCCCGGCTCCGGCAGCATGGGCGGCAGCTGCAGCTCTGGCTCCTCCGGCTGCTCCGCTCCGTCCTCCTCCTCCTCTATCTCCGCATCGAGTTCGGTGAAGAGCGCGTCGGACGCCGCCTGCTCCTGCCGGAGGAACGCCCGGTTGGCCTCCATATAGACCTCATCCTGGATGGACTCCAGGATGGCCTGCTGCTCCGCCATCTCCTCCGATTGGGTGATACGTCTCCATCGTATCTATAATTTTTGATTGTTTCATGTCATTATCCTACAATTTCCACATACTTTTGGCAACATTTTATATGATTTCTTGGACTAACATATTGATCCAGTACCCAGTGTCAGTTCCTGTTTGTTGCATGTTTTTTGTTTCGCAAAAGATCCATATCAAATGAAGTCCAAACGCGATAAAAATTTACGGAAATTTATTTTAGAATATATGTGATTTTTGGGAAAAATAATCAACGCGAGAAGATTCCCGAGGGGCCCACAAGCTCGAGGGGCGCGCCCCCCTACCCAGGGCGCGCCCAGGAGGCTTGTGGCTACCCCGTAAGGCGGTTAGAGCCCTACTTTCTCCACAAGAAAGATAATTTCTGGATAAAAATCCCCTCAAAATTTCAGCCAATCGGAGTTACGGATCTCCAGAAATTTAAGAAACGGTTTTCAGCCAGAAAACAGGAACGCGAAACAGAAGAGAACAGAGAGAGAGATCCAATCTCGGAGGGGCTCCTTCCCTCCGGGAGCCATGGCGGCCATGGACCATAGGGGGAACTCTCCTCCCATCTAGGGGGGAGGCCAAGGAAGAGGAAGAAGGAGGGGGGCTCTCTCCCCCTCTCTCCCGGTGGCGCCAGAACGCCGTCGGGGCAATCATCATGATGGCAATCTACACCAACAACTTCGCCGCCGTCAACACCAACTCTCTCCCCCTCTATGTAGCGGTGTAACACCTCTTCTCCCCGCTGTAATCTCTACTTAAACTTGGTGCTTAATGCTACATATTATTATCAAATGATGTGTTGCCATCCTATGATGTTTGAGTAGATTCGTTTTGTCCTCGTTTTGTCCTATGGGTTGATTGATGATCGTGATTGGTTTGAGTTATATGTTTTATTTTGGTGCTGTCCTATGATGCATGATGTCTACTACACAACTTATTCTTGTAGACTCGTGTTGGGCCTCCAAGCGCAGAGTTTTGTAGGACAGTAGCAATTTTCCCTCAAGTGGATGACCTAAGGTTTATCAATCCATTGGAGGCATAGGATAAAGATGGTCTCTCTCAAACAACCCTGCAACCAAATACAAGAAATCTCTTGTGTCCCCAACACACCCAATACAATGGCAAATTGTATAGGTGCACTAGTTCGGCGAAGAGATGGTGATACAAGTATAGTATGGATAGTAGAAATATATTTTTATAATCTGAATAAATAAAAATAGCAAGGTAGCAAGTGATAAAACGGAGCACAAACGGTATTGCAATGCTTGAAATCAAGGCCTAGGGTTCATACTTTCACTAGTGCAATCTCTCAACAGTGCTAACATAGTTGAATCATATAACAATCCCTCAACGTGCGATAAAGAATCACTCCAAAGTTCTTATCAAGTGTAGAACATAAGATGAAATTGTTTGTAGGGTACGAAAGCACCTCAAAGTTATCATTTCCGATCAATCTATTGAGCTATTCCTATAAGTGTCACAAACAACCCTAGAGTTTGTACTAGAATAAAACCATATGATACACATCAACCAACCCTAATGTCACCTAGATACTCCAATGTCACCACAAGTATCCATGAGTTGATTATACGATATGCATCAAACAACTTCAGATTCATAATATTCAATCCATAGGTAGATATGATGCTCAAGTAGTATCTCTACTTAGTAGGAATTTTTGGCTAGCAAAAGATCCTAAGCAAGCACCACATGTTGGAGGATCCATAACAATATAACTTCTATGCAAATATACCCAAACATAACTCATTACGTTGTCTTCCTTGTCCAACTTCAACGAATTTGCTCAAGTTTGAAAATAATTAATGGGTATTCACAATCATAAAAGATGTCCAAAATAATATATTTATATGTGAAAGTTCTCGTCCTTATACTAATCATTCATGAATTGCTTGTATGACCAATATTGTGATTGTCAAGCTTCAATAGATTTTACCTTCTAAACCCATTGTGAAGCTACTACTAGGCATGATACAAGCATATGATGCTCATATTATTTCAACTTTATGATATTTAGTTTATTCAACAATTTACTCATAGGATATAAGTGAAGAAGAAGAGTAAATGACAAACTACTCCAAAAAGATATAAGTGAAGCCAAATGAGTAGTTAAGTAAAAAGGTAGCTATGTGAGGACTCTCTCTCATTTAAAAATTTCAGATCTTAAGTATTTTATTCAAGCAGCAAAGAAAACAAAATAAAATGACATTCCAGGAATAGCACATCTCATGTGAAGAAGCAAAAACTTAGGCTCAACCAAGACTAACCGATAATTGTTGATGAAGAAAGGTGGGATGCCTACCGGGGCATCCCCAAGCTTAGATGCTTGAGACTTCTTGAAATATTAACTTGGGATGCCTTGGGCATCCCCAAGCTTGAGCTCTTGTGTCTCCTTAATTCCTCTCATATCACGGCTTCTCATAAATCTTAAAAACTTCATCCACACAAAACTCACCAAGAACTCGTGAGATAAGTTAGTATAAATCAACTCAAAACCTTAACATTCTCTACTGTAACAAATCACTGAAATTATAATTAAACATTGCATACTAAATGCTTCTGCATATTTAATACTCCTATCCACAAATAGAAACATTAAACAAGCAACATATGCAAACAATGCAACTATAACCGAAATCGGTCTAAACAGAACAGTCTGTAAAGGGTGAATAAGAATTCATACTTCCCTAACTCCAAAAATTCTGAAAAATTACCACGTGGCAGAGAACTCATGCATGCTTACTGTGTAAAAATTTCAGATTTTATCTTATTCTGACTATTCAGGAATATTCTGGACATAACAGAAAACTTTCTGTTTTCAAACAGCAACACATAAACTTGCAAACTGAGCATGGTAAAGGCTATACTTGGCATTTTATTGAAATAAAAGATACAAAACATTATTCTAAATAACAGCAAGCAAATCCAACTAAAAGAAAATGACGCTCCAAGCAAAACACATATCATGTGACGAATAAAAATATAGCTCCAAGTAAGGTTACCGATAATGTTGAAGACGAAAGAGGGGATGCCTTCCGGGGCATCCCCAAGCTTAGTTGCTTGGGTCTTCCTTGAATATTACCTTGGGGTGCCTTGGCCATCCCCAAGCTTAGGGTCTTGCCACTCCTTATTCTCCTCATATCGCTATCTCACCCAAAACTTGAAAACGTCAATCACACAGAACTTAACGGAACTTGTGAGATAGGTTAGTGTGATAAATATAAATCAACCACTTAGGTACTGTCAAGACAAGATTCATAATTGTTCTCACATAATGCGTACTGTAGTCTATCGTTTCCACAATTTTTATTGCTCAATATAAGCTATGGAAACACTAAAACAAGCAAACTATGCATCGAAAACAGAATTGTCAAAAACAGAACAGCATGTAGTGAGGGATTTAAAAACCATACTTCTGTATCTCCAAAAATTCTGAAAAATTAGGACATCGTAAACAATTTGAACCCAATGCTCTGTAAAAATTTCAGAATTTTCTCACACTCCAGTACAGAATAGAAATTCCAGCACTGGACGCAAAAGTTTCTGTTTTTGCACAGAATCGAATCAACAGGTATCCACACTATCCCAAAGGCTTTACTTGGCATATTATTGAAAGAAAACATATAAAAATTGATTACCACAGTAGCTTAATCATGTGAACACACAAAAACAGTAGGTACAAATATTGGGTTGTCTCCCAACAAGCACTTTTCTTTAATGCCTTTTAGCTAGGCATGATGATTTCAATGATGCTCGCATAAAAGTAAAGAATTGAAACACAAAGAGAGCATCATGAAGCATATGACTAGCACATTTAAGCCTAACCCACTTCCTATGCATAGGGATTTTGTGAGCAAATAGTTTATGGGAGCAAGAATCAACTAGCATAGGAAGGCAAAATAAGCATAACTTCAAAACTTTCAACACATAGAGAGGAAACTTGATATTATTGCAACACCTACAAGCATATGATCCTCTCTAATAATAATTTTCAGTAGCATCATGAAGAAATTCAACAATATATCCATCACACAAAGCATTCTTTTCTTGATCCACAAGCATAGAAATTTTATTACTCTCCATATAAGCAATTTTCTTCTCATTCATAATAGTGGGAGCAAACTCAACAAAATAACTATCATGAGATACTTGATTGGAATAATCCAATTGAAAATAAAAATCATGATGACAAGTTTCATGGTTATAATTATTCTTTATAGCATACATGTCATCACAATAATCATCATAGATAGCAACTTTGTTGTCATAATCAATTGAAACCTCTTCCAAAATAGTGGAATCATCATTAAATAAAGTTGTGACCTCTCCAAATCCACTTTTATCAATATTGTAACAAGATTCAACACCCTCCAAAATAGTGGGATCATTATTACATAAAGTTGACACTCTTCCAAACCCACTTTCATCAATATAATCATCATAAATAGGAGGCATGCTATCATCATAATAAATTTTCTCATCAAAGCTTGGGGGACTAAAAATATCATATTCATCATGGATATAATCCCCAAGCTTGTGTTGGAAATATGCCCTAGAGGCAATGATAAATTAGTTATTATTATATTTCCTTGTTCATGATAATCGTTTATTATCCATGCTATAATTGTATTGATTGGAAACTCAAGTACATGTGTGGGTACATAGACAACATTGTGTCCCTAGTAAGCCTCTAGTTGACTTGCTCGTTGATCAAAGATGGTTAAGGTTTCCTAGCCATTGACATGAGATGTCATTTGATAACGGGATCACATCATTAGGAGAATGATGTGATGGACAAGACCCAAACTATAAACGTAGCATATGATCGTGTCAGTTTATTGCTATTGTTTTCTGCATGTCAAGTATCTGTTCCTATGACCATGAGATCATGCAACTCCCTGACATTGGAGGAGTACCTTGTGTGTATCAAACGTCGCAACGTAACTGGGTGACTATAAAGGTGCTCTACAGGTATCTCCGAGGGTGTCTGTTGGGTTGGCATGGATCAAGACTGGGATTTGTTACTCCGTGTGACGGAGAGGTGTCTCAGGGCCCACTCGGTAATACAACATCACAATGAGCCTTGCAAGCAATGTGACTAAAGTGTTAACCATGAGATCTTGTATTACGGAACGAGTAAAGAGACTTGCCGGTAACGAGATTGAACTAGGTATAGAGATACCGACGATCGAATCTCGGGCAAGTAACATACCGAAGAACAAAGGGAACAGTATACGGGATTAACTGAATCCTTGACATAGAGGTTCGAACGATAAAGATCTTCGTAGAATATGTAGGAGCCAATATGGGCATCCAGGTCCCGCTATTGGTTATTGATCGTAGAGGTGTCTCGGTCATGTCTACATAGTTCTCGAACCCGCAGGGTCTACACACTTAACGTTTGGTGACGATTAGTATAGTTGAGTTATTTTGTTGGTGACCGAAGGTTGTTCGGAGTCCCGGATAAGATCCCGGACATGACGAGGATCTCCGGAAGAGTCCGGAGGTAAAGATTGATATATGTGATAATAGTGTTTTGATCTCCGGAAGGGTTCCGGAATTCACCGGAAGGGGTTCCGGATGTTTACCGAAGTGTTCGGGTGCAGCAACACTTTATATGAGCCAAAGGGGTAAAGCCCACGAGGTTTTGGAAGTGCAAAAGGAAGTTTTGCTACTGCCTTAAGCTGGTAAGGCAGTACTACCGCTACTGTAGCAGCGGTACTACCGCCCAAGCGGTACTACCGCTACTGTAGTAGCGGTACTACCGCTTGTGCGCAGTACTGCATGGATCCGAGTTGGACTCTTTCCCTGCGGGCCAAACCGACCTTGTGCGGGCAAAACCGACCTGGAGGATGTAGTAGCGGTAGTACCGCTTGTGCGCAGTACTGCATGGATCCGAGTTGGACTCTTTCCCTGCGGGCCAAACCGACCTTGTGCGGGCAAAACCGACCTGGAGGAGGCTTTTACTCCAAGTTTAGACCCCAAGGCTCAACATATAAATAGAGGGGTAGGGCTAGCACACGGGATACATTAAGATTTCCCAAGCCGTGTGTCAGCAACCCTAACCCTCTAGTTCTCCCGTCATAATCTCCGTAGTGCTTGGCGAAGCTCTGCAGAGATTGTTCCTCACCACCATCACCACGCCGTCGTGCTGCCGGAACTCATCTACTACTTCACCATTGCTCGCTAGATCGAGGAGGTGAAGGCGTCATCAAGCCGTACGTGTGTTGAACGCGGAGGTGCCGTCCGTTCGGCACTAGTTCGTGATCGGATCGAGGGACGACTTGCGATTTGGATCGCGGAGACGTTCGACTACATCAACCGCGTTTCTTAACGCTTCCGCTTAGTGATCTACAAGGGTATCTAGATTCACTCTCCCTCTCGTAGATGCTCATCACCATGGATAGATCTTGTGTGTGCGTAGGAAAATTTTTGTTTCCCATGCAACGTTCCCCAACAGTGGCATCTGAGCTAGGTCTATGCGTAGATGAGATCTCGAGTAGAACACAAACGAGTTGTGGGCGTGGGTGTATACATATTGCTTGCCGTTACTAGTTGATACTTGATTCGGCGGTATTGTGAGATGAAGCGGCCCGGACCAACATTACTCGTACGCTTACGAGAGACCGGTTCCTTCAACTGACATGTAACTTCGTTGCATAAAGATGGCTAGCGGGTGTCTGTCTCTCTCACTTTAGTTGAATCGATTTCAATGAAGAGGGTTCTTTTAGAAGATCAAAAAGCAATCACTACACCACGTTGTGGTTTTGCGTAGGTAAGAACGGTTCTTGCAAACCCGTAGCAGCCACGTAAAATTTGCAACAACAATTAGAGGACGTCTAACTTGTTTTTGCAGGGTATGTTGTGATGTGATATGGTCAATTACATGATGAGATATATGTGATGTATGAGATGATCATGTGTTGTATAGAATATCACGACTTGCATGTCGATGAGTACGGCAACTGGCAGGAGCCATAGAGTTGTCTTTAATTATTTTCGCCGTTTTTTGCTTTACTTTATCGCTATGAGTTAGCAATAGTCGTGGAAGCAACAGTCGGCGCGACAACCTCATGGCGACACGTTGATGGAGATCAAGATGATGGAGATCATGGTGTCATGCCGGTGACGATGGAGATCATGCCGGTGCTTTGGAGATGGAGATCAAAAGCACGAGTTCATGGCCATATCATGTCACTTACGATTTGCATGTGATGTTAATCCTTTTATGCATCTTATTTTGCTTAGGACGACGGTAGCATTATAAGGTGATCCCTCACTTAAATTTCAAGATAAAATTGTGTTCTCCCCGAGTGTGCACCGTTGCGAAAGTTCGTCGTTTCGAGACACCACGTGATGATCGGGTGTGATAGACTCTACGTTCACATACAACGGGTGTAAGCCATGTTGCACGTGCGGAACACTCGAGTTAAACTTGACGAGCCTAGCATGTACAGACATGGCCTCGGAACACAAGAGACTGAAAGGTCGAACATGAGTCATATAGTAGATATGATCAACATGAAGATGTTCACCATTGAAACCACCTCAACTCACGTGATGATCGGACTTGAGTTGGTGGATTTGGATCATGTTACACTCGAATGACCGGAGGGATGTCAATTTGAGTGGGAGTTTTTTAGTAATATGATTAACTAAACTCATTATCTTGAACAATAGTCTAAGTTGTCTTTGCAAAATTTATGTTGTAGATCATGGCTCGCGAAGTAGCACCCCTGAATTTTAATGCGTTCCTAGAGAAAGCTAAGTTGAAAGATGATGGAAGTAACTTTGTGGACTGGGCCCGTAATCTAAGGATTATCCTTACGGCTTCCCAGAAGGCTTATGTCCTTGATGCACCGCTTGGTGATCCACCCGCTCCAGTTGAGTCTCTAGACGTTGTGAACGCCTGGCAGGCTCGTTCTGAAGATTACTCAATAGTTCAATGTGCAATATTGTATGGCTTAGAACCGGGACTTCAAAGACGTTTTGAACGTCATGGAGCATATGAGATGTTCCAGGAGTTGAAGTTTATCTTTCAGAAGAATGCCCGGATCGAGAGATATGAGATCTCCGATAAGTTCTATGCTTGCAAGATGGAGGAGAACGGGTCTATCAGTGATCACGTACTCAGAATGTCTGGGTACTCCACCCGTCTGGCTGAATTGGGGATGCCCCTTCCGCCAGAGGCTATCACTGACAGAGTTCTTCAATCATTGCCACCTAGCTACAAGAGCTTCGTGTTGAACTATAACATGCACGGGATGAACAAGTCAGTCGCCGAGCTGTTTGCGATGCTGAAAGCCATTGAGTCTGAAATTCAGAAGGAGCATCAAGTGTTGATGGTCAATAAAACCACTAGTTTCAAGAAAAATGGCAAGGGTAAGAAGGGTAACTCCAAGAAGAGTGGCAAAGCAGTTGCTCCTCTCGTGAAGAAACCCAAGGCTGGACCCAAACCAGAAACTGTGTGCTTTCATTGCAAGGGAACTGGATACTGGAAGCGGAACTGCCCCAAGTATTTGGCTGACAAGAAGGCGGCCAACAACAAACAAGGTATATATGATATACATGTTATTGATGTGTACCTTACCAACTCTCGTTGTAGTGCCTGGGTATTTGATACCGGTGCGGTTGCTCATATTTGCAACTCAAAACAGGAACTGCGAAATAGACGGAGGCTGGCAAAGGACGAAGTGACGATGCGCGTGGGAAATGGTTCCAAGGTTGATGTGATCGCCGTCGGCACGCTCGCTCTTCGATTACCATCGGGATTAGTGATGAACCTGAATAATTGTTATTTAGTGCCTGCGTTAAGCATGAACATTATATCTGGATCTTGTTTATTGCGAGACGGTTACTCATTTAAATCAGAGAATAATGGTTGTTCTATTTATATGAGTAATATCTTTTATGGTCATGCACCCGATGTGAGGGGTTTATTCTTATTGAATCTCGATAGTAATGATACACATGTTTATAACATTGATGCCAAAAGATGTAGAATTGATAATGATAATACCACTTTCTTGTGGCACTGCCGTTTAGGTCATATTGGCGTAAAACGCATGAGGAAGCTCCATGCTGATGGACTTTTGGAGTCACTTGATTTTGAATCACTTGACACATGTGAGCCATGCCTCATGGGCAAGATGACTAAAATGCCGTTCTCTGGAACAATGGAACGGGCAAGTGACTTATTGGAAATCATACATACTGATGTGTGCGGTCCGATGAGTATTGAGGCGCGTGGTGGTAATCGTTACTTTCTCACCTTCACTGATGACTTAAGTAGATATGGGTATATTTACTTAATGAAACACAAGTCTGAAACATTTGAAAAGTTCAAACAATTTCAGAGTGAAGTTGAGAATCATCGTAACAAGAAGATTAAATTCCTACGATCTGATCGAGGAGGAGAATATCTGAGTTATGAGTTTGGCAGTCACTTAAGACAATGTGGAATTGTTTCACAACTGACACCGGCTGGAACACCACAGCGTAATGGTGTGTCCGAACGTCGTAATCGAACCTTATTGGATATGGTGCGATCTATGGTGTCTCTTGCCGATTTGCCACTATTGTTTTGGGGTTATGCATTAGAGACAGCTGCATTCACTTTAAATAGGGCACCATCGAAATCCGTTGAGACGACAACATATGAACTTTGGTTTGGCAAGAAGCCAAAGCTGTCGTTTCTTAAAGTTTGGGGATGTGATGCTTATGTCAAAAAGCTTCAGCCTGAAAAGCTGGAACCCAAAGCGGAGAAATGCGTCTTCATAGGATACCCAAAAGAGACAGTTGGGTATACCTTCTACCTCAGATCCGAAGGCAAAGTGTTTGTCGCTAAAAACGGAACATTTCTTGAGAAAGAGTTTCTCTCGAAAGAATTGAGTGGGAGGAAGATAGAACTTGATGAGGTTGTTGAACCTTTACTTCAACCTGAAAGTAGCGCAGCGCAGAAAGATGTTTCTGTAGAGCCTACAACAGCTGAAGAGGAAGTTAATGATGATGATCATGAAGCTTTGGATCAAGTTGCTATCGAACCTCGTAGGTCGAAAAGGATGCGTACTGCTCCTGAGTGGTACGGCAACCCTTACTTAGAGGTCATGTTGTTAGACAACGATGAACCTACGAGCTATGGAGACGCGATGATGGGCCCGGATTCCGAGAAGTGGTTAGAGGCCATGAAATCCGAGATGGGATCCATGTATGAAAACAAAGTGTGGACTTTGGAAGTATTACCTGAAGGGCGTAAGGCCATTCAGAACAAATGGATCTTTAAGAGGAAGACGGACGCGGACGGTAATGTCACCGTCTATAAAGCTCGACTTGTGGCAAAGGGTTTTTCACAAGTTCAAGGAGTTGACTACGATGAGACCTTCTCACCCGTAGCGATGCTTAAGTCCGTCAGAATCATGTTAGCAATAGCTGCCTTTTTCGATTATGAAATTTGGCAGATGGATGTCAAAACAGCGTTCCTTAACGGTTTCCTTAAGGAAGAGTTGTATATGATGCAACCAGAAGGTTTTGTCGATCCAGAGAATGCTGACAAAGTTTGCAAACTCCAGCGATCCATTTATGGACTGGTGCAAACATCTCGGAGTTGGAATCTTCGCTTTGATGAGGTGATCAAAGCGTTCGAGTTTATACAAGTTTACGGAGAAGCTTGTATTTACAAGAAAGTGAGTGGGAGCTCTATAGCGTTTCTAATATTATATGTGGATGACATATTGCTGATTGGAAACAATATAGAAATGTTGGAAGGCGTGAAGGAATATTTGAACAAGAGTTTTTCAATGAAGGACCTAGGAGAAGCTGCTTTCATATTAGGCATCAAGATCTATAGAGATAGATCGAGACGCTTAATAGGACTTTCACAAAGCACATACCTTGACAAAGTTTTGAAGAAGTTCAAAATGGATCAGTCCAAGAAGGGGTTCTTGCCTGTTTTGCAAGGTGTGAAGTTGAGTAAGACTCAATGCCCAGTGACTGCAGAAGATATAGGCTCTATTATGTATGCAATGCTGTGCACAAGACCCGATGTCAGCCTTGCCATAAGTATGGTCGGAAGGTTTCAAAGTGATCCAGGAATGGAACACTGGACGGCGGTCAAGAATATCCTAAAGTACCTGAAAAGGACTAAGGACATGTTTCTCGTTTATGGAGGTGATCAAGAGCTCGTCGTAAAGGGTTACGTCGATGCAAGCTTTGACACTGATCCGGATGACTCTAAGTCACAAACCGGATACGTATTTATTCTTAATGGGGGTGCGGTTAGCTGGTGCAGTTCCAAGCAAAGCGTGGTAGCTCATTCTACATGCGAAGCGGAGTACATCGCTGCCTCGGAGGCGGCGAAGGAAGGTGTCTGGATGAAGGAGTTCATGACAGATCTTGGAGTAGTGCCTAGTGCGCTTAACCCAATGACTCTGTTTTGTGATAATACTGGTGCCATTGCTCTAGCCAAGGAACCAAGATTTCACAAGAGGACCAGACACATAAAGCGACGTTTCAATTCCATCCGCGATTACATCAAGGAGGACGACATAAATATTTGCAAAGTACACACAGATCTGAATATTGCAGATCCGATGACTAAACCTCTTCCAAGGGCTAAACATGAACAACACCAGAACTGCATGGGTGTTCGATTCATTACAATGTAAATCACATAGTGATGTGAACTAGATTATTGACTGTAGTGCAAGTGGGAGACTGTTGGAAATATGCCCTAGAGGCAATGATAAATTAGTTATTATTATATTTCCTTGTTCATGATAATCGTTTATTATCCATGCTATAATTGTATTGATTGGAAACTCAAGTACATGTGTGGGTACATAGACAACACTGTGTCCCTAGTAAGCCTCTAGTTGACTAGCTCGTTGATCAAAGATGGTTAAGGTTTCCTAGCCATTGACATGAGATGTCATTTGATAACGGGATCACATCATTAGGAGAATGATGTGATGGACAAGACCCAAACTATAAACGTAGCATATGATCGTGTCAGTTTATTGCTATTGTTTTCTGCATGTCAAGTATCTGTTCCTATGACCATGAGATCATGCAACTCCCTGACATCGGAGGAGTACCTTGTGTGTATCAAATGTCGCAACGTAACTGGGTGACTATAAAGGTGCTCTACAGGTATCTCCGAGGGTGTCTGTTGGGTTGGCATGGATCAAGACTGGGATTTGTTACTCCGTGTGACGGAGAGGTGTCTCAGGGCCCACTTGGTAATACAACATCACAATGAGCCTTGCAAGCAATGTGACTAAAGTGTTAGCCACGAGATCTTGTATTACGGAACGAGTAAAGAGACTTGCCGGTAACGAGATTGAACTAGGTATAGAGATACCGACGATCGAATCTCGGGCAAGTAACATACCGAAGAACAAAGGGAACAATATACGGGATTAACTGAATCCTTGACATAGAGGTTCGACCGATAAAGATCTTCGTAGAATATGTAGGAGCCAATATGGGCATCCAGGTCCCGCTATTGGTTATTGATCGTAGAGGTGTCTCGGTCATGTCTACATAGTTCTCGAACCCGCAGGGTCTACACACTTAACGTTTGGTGACGATTAGTATAGTTGAGTTATTTTGTTGGTGACCGAAGGTTGTTCGGAGTCCCGGATAAGATCCCGGACATGACGAGGATCTCCGGAAGAGTCCGGAGGTAAAGATTGATATATGTGATAATAGTGTTTTGATCTCCGGAAGGGTTCCGGAATTCACCGGAAGGGGTTCCGGATGTTACCGAAGTGTTCGGGTGCAGCACCACTTTATATGAGCCAAAGGGGTAAAGCCCACGAGGTTTTGGAAGTGCAAAAGGAAGTTTTGCTACTGCCTTAAGCTGGTAAGGCAGTACTACCGCTACTGTAGCAGCGGTACTACCGCCCAAGCGGTACTACCGCTACTGTAGTAGCGGTACTACCGCTCAAGCGGTACTACCGCTCGTGAGCGGTACTACCGCTTGTGCGCAGTACTGCAGGGATCCGAGTTGGACTCTTTCCCTGCGGGCCAAACCGACCTTGTGCGGGCAAAACCGACCTGGAGGAGGCTTTTACTCCAAGTTTAGACCCCAAGGCTCAACATATAAATAGAGGGGCAGGGCTAGCACACGGGATACATTAAGATTTCCCAAGCCGTGTGTCGGCAACCCTAACCCTCTAGTTCTCCCATCATAATCTCCGTAGTGCTTGGCGAAGCTCTGCAGAGATTGTTCCTCACCACCATCACCACGCCGTCGTGCTGCCGGAACTCATCTACTACTTCACCATCGCTCGCTAGATCGAGGAGGTGAAGGCGTCATCAAGCCGTACGTGTGTTGAACGCGGAGGTGTCGTCCGTTCGGCACTAGTTCGTGATCGGATCGAGGGACGACTTGCGATTTGGATCGCGGAGACGTTCGACTACATCAACTGCGTTTCTTAACGCTTCCGCTTAGCGATCTACAAGGGTATGTAGATTCACTCTCCCTCTCGTAGATGCTCATCACCATGGATAGATCTTGTGTGTGCGTAGGAGAATTTTTGTTTCCCATGCAACGTTCCCCAACAGCTTGTAGCTTTGCATATCATTAGCATCATGGATATTCATAGAATTCATACTAACAACATTGCAATCATGCTCATCATTCAAAGATTTTATGACAAACATTTTATTGAATTCTTCTTCTAACACTTTGGCACAATTTTCCGATCCATCATTTTCAAGAAAGACATTATAAAGATGAATAATATGAGGCAACCTCAATTCCATTTTTTGTAGTTTTTTTTATAAACCAAACTAGTGATAAAACAAGAAACTAAATGATTCAATTGCAAGATCTAAAGATATACCTTCAAGCACTCACCTCCCCGGCAACGGCGCCAGAAAAGAGCTTGATGTCTACTACACAACTTATTCTTGTAGACTCGTGTTGGGCCTCCAAGCGCAGAGTTTTGTAGGACAGTAGCAATTTTCCCTCAAGTGGATGACCTAAGATTTATCAATCCGTGGGAGGCGTAGGATAAAGATGGTCTCTCTCAAACAACCCTGCAACCAAATACATGAAATCTCTTGTGTCCCCAACACACCCAATAGAATGGCAAATTGTATAGGTGCACTAGTTCGGCGAAGAGATGGTGATACAAGTATAGTATGGATAGTAGAAATATATTTTTATAATCTGGATAAATAAAAACAGCAAGGTAGCAAGTGATAAAACGGAGCACAAACGGTATTACAATGCTTGAAATCAAGGCCTAGGGTTCATACTTTCACTAGTGCAATCTCTCAACAGTGCTAACATAGTTGAATCATATAACAATCCCTCAACGTGCGATAAAGAATCACTCCAAAGTTCTTATCAAGCGGAGAACATAAGATGAAATTGTTTGTAGGGTACGAAACCACATCAAAGTTATCATTTCCGATCAATCTATTGAGCTATTCCTATAAGTGTCACAAATAGCCCTAGAGTTCGTACTAGAATAACACCATATGATACACATCAACCAAACCTAATGTCACCTAGATACTCCAATGTCACCACAAGTATCCATGGGTTGATTATACGATATGCATCAAACAACTTCAGATTCATAATATTCAATCCAACACAAAGAACTTCAAAGAGTGCCCCAAGATTTCTACCGGAGAAAGTAAGACGAAAACGTGCATCAACCCCTATGCATAGATTACCCCAATGTCACCTCGGGCATCCGCGAGTTGAGTGCCAAAACATACATCAAGTGAATCAATAGAACACCCCATTGTCACCACGGGTATCCATATGCAAGACATACATCAAGTGTTCTCAAATACAAAATATTCAATCCGATAATAGTGAAACCTCAAAGGTAAAAACTCAATTCATCACAACAAGATAGAGAGGGGAAAAACACCATATGATCCAACTATATTAACAAAGCTCGCGGTATATCAAGATCGTGCCAAATCAAGAACACGAGAGAGATAGATCAAACACATAGCTACTGATACATACCCTCAGCCCCGTGGGTGAACTACTCCCTCCTCGTTATGGAGACCGCCGGGATGATGAAGATGGCCTCCGGTGATGATTCCCCCCTCCGGCAGGGTACCGGAAAAGGGCTGTAGATGAGATCGTGGAGGTACAGAGGCTTGCGGCGACAGAGTCGAAGTTCTAGGGTTATTTCTGGGGGGTTTAGTATTTATAAGAATTTTTGGCGTTGGAATCACGCGAAGAGGGGCCACATGGGGCCCACGAGGCACCAGGGCGCGCCCAGAGGGTGGGCGCGCCCAGGTGGCTTGTGGGGCCCCTGTGGGTCTTCTGTTGCTCCCCCGAAGCTTCCTGGGTCTGTTTCCTTCCAGAAAAAATCATCAAAAAGTTTCGCTGCATTTGGACTTCATTTGATATGGATTTTCTGGAAAATCAAAAACAAGCAGAAAACAGCAACTAGCACTGGGCACTAGGTCAATATGTTAGTCCATGAAAATCATATAAAATCCATATAAAAGTGCACCAAAATCATACGAAACTATAATAAACATGGCATGAATACTTCATAAATTATAGATACGTTGGAGATGTATCAGTGCCCTCCGTATCGTGCAAGCGTGAGGGATTCCCACTGTAGGGTTTGCAATACGTTCATAATTCTCTTATAGTGGGCGGCTAGAGTGATAGAACCTTACACCCGAGTAAGGGGGTTGTTGCGTATGGGAGTAAAGAGGACATGTTACTTAATGCTATGGTTGAGTTTTACCTTAAATTATCTTTGGTAGTTGCGGATGCTTGCTAGATTTCCAATCATAAGTGCATATGATCCAAGTACGAAAAGTATGTTAGCTCATGCCTCTCCCTCATATAAAATTGCAATAATGATTACCGGTCTAGTTATCGATTGGCTAGGGACAAATCCTTCTCTTGTGTTACAAAAGCTTTCTACTAAACAACTAACTTTTATTATCTTGCAAATTACTCGTAGTTTTATTCTTGCTAAAGTACTTCTAGTTTTATTCTTGCAAACATATCCATTTACACCTACAAGTAGTTTGATTCTTGTTCTAGGTAAAGCGAACGTTAAGTGTGCGTAGAGTTGTATCGGTGGTCGATAGAACTTGAAGAGAATATTGATTCTACCTTTAGCTTCTCATTGGGTTCGACACTCTTATTTATCGAGAAAGGCTACAACTGATCCCCTATACTTGTGGGTTATAAAGACCTTTTTCTGGCGCCGTTGCCGGGGAGCAATAGTGTGGGGTTGATATTCTCGTGTGCGCTTGTTTGCTTTATCACTAAGTAGTTTTTATTTTCTGTTCCACTAAGTAGTTTTTATTTTCTGTTTTAAGTAGTTCTCTATCTTTAGTTATGGATATGGAACACGAAACACCAAAAAAAACAGTTGTACTTGCTACTCATGGAGATGGGGAACATCCTAAAACCCTCGATGCTGGTTATGTGGAAAACATTAAGTACTACTTTGATAATCCTGATAAATCTCCATTCAACTTGATAATGGGAGATACTTTGGATCACCGAGAATACTTTAGGGATTATCGCTTGTCTCAAAAAGGGAAACACTTATGGGATCAAATTAAAATGCTACGTTGGTATGCTTGGGATTTATGCTTAAGATATGATTGTACTTGTTGCTCTAAGATGGAGGCTCCACACCTCCCTTTTCAATGTGAATTTAATGATAATGAAACCTTAGCTTCTTATGCTAATGGTGTATATGATTACTATGATGTGGAACAAATAGAAGAATTTGTTGCTTTTAAGGGTGCTTATGAAATTGAGTCTTTGTTTGAAAAGTATGAAGATTATGATGATGCTCTTTACAGATCTGAAAATTTGGCTATACTTAAATATTGCTCTGAGAATTATGAATACAATGCCTATATTGATGAATTTATTGAGAAAGTCTCCGCTGCCCAAGAAAAGACTAATATTTTGCAGGAATCTATGGAAAAAGAAATTGATGACACTGTGAGCTCATTAGATGAAAAACATGACGAGGAGAGCGAAGAACAAAGGGAGGAAGAGCGGATTAGCTACCCGTGCCCACCTTCTAATGAGAGTAACTCTTCAACTCATACATTGTTTAATTTCCCTTCGTGCTTACCGAAGGATGAATGCTATGATAATTGCTATGATCCCTTGGATTTGTTTGAAATATCCCTTTTTGATGAACTTGACGCTTGCTATGCTTGTGGCCATGATGCCAATATGAATTATGCTTATGGAGATGAACTTGCTATAGTTCCTTATGTTAAACATGAAATTGTTGCTATTGCACCCACACATGATAGTCCTATTATCTTTTTGAATTCTCCCAAATACACTATATCAGAGAAGTTTGCTCTTATTAAGGATTATATTGATGGGTTGCGTTTTACTATTACACATGATGATTTTGATGAATATAATATGCATGTGCTTGCTGCTCTTAATTTCAATTATTATGAGAGAGGAACTACATCTCTACCTCTCTATGTTTCCAATACGATAAAATTGCAAGAAACTGTTTATGCTATGCATTGGCCTTTATTATGTGTGCATGAATTGTTCTTTTATGACATGCCGATGCATAGGAAGAGAGTTAGACTCCGTTGTTATGTGATATATGTTGCTTTGTGCTCACTGATACGTCTCCAACGTATCTATAATTTTTTATTGTTCCATGCTATTATAATATCAATCTTGGATGTTTTTATATGCAATTATATATGTTTTTTGGGACTAACCTATTAACCTAGTGCCCAGTGCCAGTTGCTATTTTCTACTTGTTTTTGGCTTTTCACAGAATCAGTACCAAACGAAGTTCAAATGCCACGAAACTTTTTGGAGATTTTTTTCTGGACAAAAAAGACCCTGGAGACTTGGAGAGGAGGCCAGAAGGTTCGCGAAGCCTTCACAAGTCATCAGGGCACGGCCCCAGGGGGCACGCCCTCATGCCTTGTGGGGCCCACGTGGCTCTGTTTGACCTAATTCCACTCCTATAAATTCACAAATATTCGGAAACAATCAGAGAGCCAGAAGAGAAAACCTTTCCGCCGCCGCAAGCCTCTGTTCTTCCACGATCCCATCTAGAGGCATTTTCCGGTACTCTGCTGGAGGGGGAATCGATCACGGAGGGCTTCTACATCAACCTTGCTGCCCTTCCGATGATGTGTGAGTGGTTTACCACAGACCTACGGGTCCATAGCTAGTAGCTAGATGGCTTCTTCTCTCTCTTTGATCTTCAATACCATGTTCTCCTTGATGTTCTTAGAGTTCTATCTGATGTAATCTTGTTTTGCGGTGTGTTTGTTGGTAGGGCTGGAATTCGAGCCGAGTCGAGCCAGCTCGGCTCGACTCGCTAGAGCACGTTTCGTGAACGAGCTAGCTCGACTCGACTCGTTACTATAACGAGCTCAAATCCAAGATTGGCTCGACTCATATAGCTCGTGAGCTAGCTCGTTTAGCTTGTTAAGCTGGTTATAGGTATGAACACAAAACCTTATGAATATGATAAAAATGATTAATTGGGAATGTAACATGTACATATTAAGCATGTACAATGTTCACAAACAATTGTTAGTAGCTTAACTAACAATTGCCAGTACCATCAACATGTCAGCAAGTCAGTAACATGTACATGACCACAATTCCGCATACAATGGTACATGACCACAATAATCAGCAAGTTAGTAACATGTACATGACCGACCCGAGAGGTGGGCTTACGCTGCACTGCTGCCGTCGCGAACTGACGATTCAGAAACAGAGGAGCCAGGAGGGGAATCGACAGACTGGTTTCTCGCTATTTCGCTAGGGATGGAAGGAGAGGAATCGTGGTGTGTGTCTCTTGGGTGGTTGGGCCTAGTGTTATGCGGACGGGCCATGTGTTGTGCATATGCGATTGGCCTGGGATTAAAGGTGGTGATGGGTGGCTGATTTTTATACCGAGCCTAACGAGTTACACGAGTACTCATGAACTCGGCTCGTTTAACTTGGTCTATAAACGATCTTAAAATAAAGCTTGGTTCGACTCGTTATTCTTCGAGTTCGAGTCGATTCTAGCCGAGCCACGAGCTACTCGTTTAGCTCGCGAGCTTCGAGCTTTTTTTCCAGCCCTATTTGTTGGGATCCGATGTATTTTGAGTTTATGATCAGATTATTCATAAGAAATATTTGAGTCTTCTCTGAACTCTTTTATGCATGATTAAATATAGCTTTGTATTTCTCTTCGATCTATCGATTTGGTTTGGCCAACTAGATTGGTTTATCTTGCAATGGGAGATGTGCTTTGTGATGGGTTCAATCTTGCGGTGCTCAATCCCAGTGACAGAAAGGGACATGACACGTATTTGTATTGTTGCCATTCAGGATAAAAAGATGGGGTTTATTCATATTGCTTGAATTTGCTTCTCTACATCATGTCATCTTGCTTAAGGCGTTACTTTGTTTTTATTTAATTAATACTCTAGATGCATGCTGGATAGCGGTCGATGAGTGGAGTAATAGTAGTATATGCAGGCAGGAGTCGGTCTACTTGTCTCGGACGTGATGCATATATACAAGATCATTGCCATGAATACGTCATAATTATTTGCTTTTGTATCAATTGCCCAACAGTAATTTGATTACCCACCGTATGTTTCTGCGCTCGAGAGAGAAGCCTCTAGTGAAAACTATGGCCCCCGGGTTTATCTTTATCATATTAAAAACCTAAAAATATCTTGCTGCAATTTATTTAATGTTATTTCAATTATTATTTTAGTTTATCTATTTACCTCGATAAGATTTAATCCTTGCAAATAACCGCTAAGAGGATTGACAACCCTCTTATTTGCGTTGGGTGCAAGTGTTTGCTCTTGTGTGTGTAGGTGCGCTTAACGGAATTTTGTTTGGTTCTCCTACTGGATTGATAACCTTGGTTCTTAACTGAGGGAAATACTTATCTCTACTGTACTGCATCATCCTCTCCTCTTCGGGGAAATACCAACGCAGACTACAAGTAGCAGGAAGAATTTCTGGCGCCGTTGCCGGGGAGACATCATCAAAATTACCAAGTACCTTCGCACAAATTATCATTCACTTGCATTTATTTTATTTGCCTTTTTATTTGCATTTGCCTCGCGTTTTCATCTCCCCCACTTCTAATTTTTTTACAAAAAATACAAAAATATTTTTTTTGCTTGTTTGCTTGCTTTCATTGTCTTCATGCCAAACACTCAAGAACAAAAAGTAAAACAAAAATTTAAGATATTGTGGATCACCTTAAGGTTTTCTACTTGGATCATCTTCGATCCATTTGTGCTCGTGCTGAAACCCCAACTAGTTTAGTTGAGGGAAAATCATTAGATGAGCATGCTCATTTTGTGCGTCACCTTTTGTCTCAAAAAGGGAGACTCTTATGGAATCAAATAAATAGTTTGCTATGCTATGCTTGGAATCTATGTGAAATTTATGATTTTACTTGTTGCTCTAAGAACCCTAAAAAACACCTTCGCTACCTATGTGAGTTTAATGATAATGAAATCTTACCTTCTTATGCCAAGGGTGTTTATAGTTACTATGATATCGAACAAATTGAAGAATTTGTTGATTTTAAGGGTGCTTATGAAGTTGTTTCTTTAATTGAAAAGTATGTATTACTCTCTACAAATCAGAAAATTTTGACATATTTAAATATTGCTATGAAAACTATGCTCCTAATGCCTATGTCAATGAATTTATTGAAAGGATGTCTGCTGCTTTGGAAGAAAATAATGATATGCATGAATCCATAGACAATTGTGATTCCGTTGATTCGATTGAAATATCCCCTCTTGATGAATGTGATGCTAGTGGAAATTTTTCATTATAGAACTTGTCACTTTAATATTCATGCAATGATTAGACTATATGATCAAGATTATGTTAGGTAGCATTCCACATCAAAAAATATCTTTTTTTTATCATTTACCTACTCGAGTACGAGCAGGAATTAAGCTTGGGGATGCTGATACGTCTCCGTCGTATCTATAATTTTTGATTGTTTCATGCCATTATCCTACAATTTCCACATACTTTTGGCAACATTTTATATGATTTCTTGGACTAACATATTGATCCAGTGCCCAGTGTCAGTTCCTGTTTATTGCATGTTTTTTGTTTCGCAGAAAATCCATAACAAACGAAGTCCAAACGCGATAAAAATTTACGGAGATTTATTTTGAAATATATGTGATTTTTGGGAAAAAGAATCAACGCGAGACGATGCCCGAGGGGCCCACAAGCTCGAGGGGCGCGCCCCCCTACCCAGAGCGCGCCCAGGAGGCTTGTGGCTACCCCGTAAGGCGGTTGGAGCCCTTCTTTCGCCGCAAGAAAGATAATTTCTGCATAAAAATCCCCTCAAAATTGCAGCCCAATCGGAGTTACGGATCTCCGGGATTTAAGAAACGGTTTTCTGCTAGAAAACAGGAACGTGAAACAGAAGAGAACAGAGAGAGAGATCCAATCTCGGAGGGGCTCCTTCCCTCCGGGAGCCATGGCGGCCATGGACCAGAGGGGGAACTCTCCTCCCATATAGGGGGGAGGCCAAGGAAGAAGAAGAAGGAGGGGGGCTCTCTCCCCCTCTCTCCCGGTGGCGCCAGAACGCCGCCGGGGCAATCATCGTGACGGCGATCTACACCAACTCTCTCCCCCTCTATGCAGCGGTGTAACACCTCTTCTCCCCACTGTAATCTCCACTTAAACATGATGCTTAATGCTACATATTATTATCCAATGATGTGTTGCCATCCTACGATATTTGACTAGATTCGTTTTGTCCTATGGGTTGATTGATGATCGTAATTTGGTTTGAGTTGTATGTTTTATTTTGGTGCTGTCCTATGGTGTCCACCGTGTCGCGCAAGCATGAGGGATTTCCGTTGTAGGGTTTGCAATACGTTCATAATTCTCTTATAGTGGGCGGCTAGAGTGACAGAAGCTTACACCCGAGTACGGGGGTTGTTGCGTATGAGAGTAAAGAGGACTTGTTACTTAATGCTATGGTTGGGTTTTACCTTAATGGTCTTTGGTAGTTGTGGATGCGTGCTAGAGTTCCAATCATAAGTGCATATGATTCAAGTATGGAAAATATGTTAGCTAATGCCTCTCCCTCATATAAAATCGCAATAATGATTACCGGTCTAATTATCGATTGCCTAGGGACAAATACTTTTCTTGTGTTACAAAAGTTTTCTACTAAATAACTAACTTTTATTATCTTATAAATTACTCGTAGTTTTATTCTTGCTAAAGTACTTCTAGTTTTATTTTTGCAAACTTATCCTTTTACACCTACAAGTAGTTTCATTCTTGTTCTAAGTAAAGCGAACGTTAAGTGTGCGTAGAGTTGTATCGGTGGTCGATAGAACTTGAAGGAAATAGTGATTCTACCTTTAGCTCCTCGTTAGGTTCGACACTCTTATTAAAGGCTACAACTGATCCCCTATACTTGTGGGTTATCATTGGGCGACGGCGAACTCCGCCTCCGCCTGCTCCATGTTGAAGCCCGGCAGCTCCGGCTCCGGCTGCTCCACCTCCTCCGCATCCTCCACCTCCATCGGCTCCGGCTGCTCCGGCTACTCCTCCTCTCCCTTCGGCTGCTGCTCCTCCTCCGGCTCCGGCGAGTCCGGAGGCAGCCCGGCAGCGATGCGGGCGGCGCGCACGGCTTGTCTCGCCCGGATCTCCTTCTGGATCTCGTACCGGCGCTCCGGCGTGAGCATTGCGTAGTAGGTGATCTTCCTTCAGACCATGGCAGAGCGCCGGAGCGTGGGCAGAGCGCCCGAGCGGGAGGGGGAGGAGGTGGATGGGCTCGGACTGGCCGCACGGAGAGGAGGGATGTGGATGGGCTAGGGTTGCGGGACGCCGGCCGGCTTAAATAGGCGGATTTGATCTCGGGCGGCGAGCCGAAGCGGCGCCACGCGGCGTTCACACCGCGGCGACGGACGCGGCGTCCGTCAGACCGCCCGGTTTCCTGGCGTTTCCGCGTGGGACCCCGCCGTCAGTCCGACGTGGCGGGCATGCCCGGGCGCCCCCGGTCGCCCCATATCCGCCCCATATTTGGGCTGGATATGAGGGGTGCCGGTCAGCCCGAGCGTTTGAGGCCCGTTTGAGGAGCCCGTCTGAATCAAAAAATCGTGACCGGTGAGTGACCGGGCGGCCCACCCGGACGTATGAGGCGGGTTTGAGGCGCCCGGCTGTAGATGCTCTTAGGACTAAGAACTCTATTAGGCTGGGATACAACCATCGAACCATAGGTTGATTCGCCGTGCGTATTTTGTGGTTGTGGTGTTGTCTTCTCCGCAAGGCACGCGCGCACTGGAGCGCGCGCTCTCTCTCTCTCTTTCTCTCCATGTGTAGTGCTGCTGCTTTCTCGTACTCGTATCTACCTATCCACCTGTATTGTACGTACGATCCGACGCGACAGCAGACCTACCTCGAATGGACTCGGGTATATATACTGTAGTATCAAATTCCATCCCATCCCATCGGTGACGATAGATAGATATATAAATGTGCCGTCGCAACCAGGACAGGACACGTCGACTGCACCAGCACTGGGCACTGGTGGTGCATGGTAGCTCTGAAGGATACGTTGCGTACTCGCATACCGTCGGCTCCAGCCCTGCACGCTCCGTCGTGATCGCTGGTTAATCTGGCACTGGCACTCGCACGACGGCTACCTCGAGTTAAGAATGCATGCATACACTGATACACATACACCAGCTAGCTCGCATTACTTTTTCAAAACAAAAACGAAAACTAGCTTGGATTTAAGTAGCACTAATAATCAACACGGCCAGGCAAGCAGGGAGAGGGAGTGTACATTATTCATGTATGTATACCATACGTACGTACTACCGTGCATTTCTGTCGATCGAGATGCATTGTTTTGCACTGCATGCATGCCTACTGCATTCGATCCAGATGCTCTTTTTCTTTTCCTCCGACACGCAAAGGTGCAACGTTGTGCTCTGTCTGTCTTTCAGGTGTTGCATGTACGTAGTTTCGGTGCATAACGAGCTGGCTGGACTAGTAGCTAGTGCCTAGTTCGGTGAAGGCAGCCAAGCAGGGCACCACGTAACGGTACGCCACCACCCAAAATACCCTGGAGCTCTGTCTGTCGGCGCGGCGCGACAGAGATAAAATTAGGGACGGTGCTTCGGTTAGGGCGTCCCCAAAGTCAACCCGCAAACCTCCTGCAACCGTTCGGACCGCGTTGTTCGAACCGCGGAAGCCATCCAACGCACTCTTGTATTACTCTGCCGCCATGGCGGAGGTGCAGCTTGCACCGGCGCTTTTGTTGGCGTTCCGGCAGTTGCAGGAGGAACAGCGGTACAACCTGTTCCTCCTGCAGTAACACCGACTGGCGGAGGGCCAGATCTACGGCGAGCACGCGAGCGAAGAGGCCGTGGCGGCCATGGCCGCGGCAAACCCCAACTTCGTCGCGGAGCAGCGTGCCATCTACGATGCCCTCCGCGCTCAAGCCGCCGCTCGCCAGGAAGCGGCCGCCGCCGAGGCCCAGCTCCAGGCGATCGCGGAGGACAACAACGTCAGCTGCGCCTCCTACGCGCCGCCGACAAATCATCAGGCGGCCCGGTGGGATGACGACAGCGCGGGCGCCATCATTTCCATCGTGGACCTCACGTCCACCGGCGACGGACAGGTCGCGAACTCCTCCGAGGATGAGTAGAGCACGGGAGGCGGGAAGGCCTGGTGTCCCATGAGGCCGGTCCGTCTGCCGTGTTCTACTCTTCCTCGCCGGAGACCACACCTTCATCTCACTGGTCTTACCGTCGGTGGTCATGAAGACGGCGGATGGAGGACGACACGGGCTCGGACGCTGGGTGCCGCCGCCGTGTAGGATATGTTTAGGGTCGGGTCTTTTTTTTTGTTCTAAATGTTCGAAATCTAATGAAAATCCGCCGTGTTTGTATGAAATCCGACCGTGTTTGCATGAATTTCATCCGGTTTGTTAAAAAGAGTTCAAAATGTATGCGGCTAGCGTTGGATGACGTCCTCCTGCATTTATATCCGCGGACTGGCCCCTGTCCGCAGACGGATGCGGAAGGAAATTTGCGGGTTATCATTTGATATGCCCCTGGTATCGGGATCTCGGGCTTAGCCCGTGAGTTGCTGTGCTTTTATGCCAGTTCAAGTTGAACGGTCACAACTCACAAACAATGCCACATTCCAGAGGAGTGGAGCGAGCCACCGATGCGTTCCGCGGCGAACGAGGGCGGCCGAGCTCAGAAACGAAACTCACTGGCCAGAGTTGGTGGTTGCACAGACGACCGCACAGACCACCGGCGTACGTGTTCGTCGGCGCGTAGGCTGGCCTGGAACCTGGAATTTTTGTCCAAAAGGACCACCTGCCGAGTGGCATTGCCAAAAGAGACCACCTACGAGTCAAATTGTCGGATCAGACCCCCCTGCCGCCACCAGCGCAGGCGGCCGGCCAGGCGGCTTGGGCCTGCCGCCACGGGGTGAGGCGGCAGGTACTGTTCACGCGCACTGTTCATGAGGGGGACGGTTTCACCCCAGCAAAACGGAAACGGACGAGCGAACAATAACTGCCGCCTCAGGGCGTGGCGGCAGGTACTGTTCATGCAGGATGAACAGTGATTTTGAAAAAAAACAAAAAAATAGCGAAAAAATTCAAAAAAATACTGAACTTTTTTGGCAGCAAAGACGATCGAGTGTTCCAAGTGGGTGCAAAATTTCAGTTTTTTTTGAATTTTTCCGCTATTTTTTTGAATTTTTTCAAAATCACTGTTCATCCTGCATGAACAGTACCTGCCGCCAAGCCCTGAGGCGGCAGGTACTGTTCGCTCGTCCATTCTCGTTTTACTACGCGAAAAACGTCCCTGCGCAAACAGTGCGCGTGAACAGTACCTGCCGCCTCACCCCGTGGCGGCAGGCCCCAGCCGCCTGGCCGGCCGCCTGCGCTGGTGGCGGCAGGGGGGGGGTCTGATCCGGCAATTTGACTCGCAGGTGGTCTCTTTTGGCAATTCCACTGGGCAGGTGGTCCTTTTGGACAAAAATTCTGGAACCTGGAGCGCCCCGTGCCTTGTGCTCCATCCATCTCCATCGGGCCACGGCCTCATCGTCACCGGCTCCACGCATTGATACTGGTCAGGCCGCTCCAGAGCAGACGCGACTACACACGGTATTGATGCCGGTCAGAGTAATGCGACCGATGCCTCGATGCAAATGTATTTTCATACTCCCTTCATTCCACAATGTAGTGCGCCCGCGCTTTTCGAGATCTAAGTTTGACCATAAATTTAACCAACGAGACCGACTGCAGCGGGAGCAAAAATTATACCACTGAATTCGCTATTATACGAATTCAGTGGTATAATTTTTGCTTCCGCCGCAGTCGGTCTCGTTGGTTAAATTCATGGTCAAACATAGATCTCGGAAAGCGCAGGCGCACTACATTGTGGAATAGAGGGAGTATTATAGAGAAAACGACTCAAAAAAATTTCACTGCTTCATTCGTGAACAAAAAAGTAATCTAAAATTTCAATTATTTTATTAAAACGGGCAAGTAAGCTGGAGCTCGTGTCCCCCTGCCCGGCCGGAACTGAAAACGTACGGGCGCGGCCTCAATTGGCCAAGGAGGCCGCACCGCACGTGACGTGTCGTGGCTGTTGCCGGCCGGTGCGTTCAACGTTAACAGGCAAAGTCTGCGCGCGGCGAAATAATCGATCGATCGAATAAATCCGGCCGGCCGGCGGCGAAGAGCTACCAAAACAAACGCACGCACGGTGGCCGGCCGGGCGGCGCGACGCAAGCTGTTGGCGAGACAACACTGAGATCGATCGATACGCACGACGACGCGACCGCTACGTGCGTGGCTGCGTGCGTATGGTATGGTGCGGTGTGGTGTTGTCTTCTCTGCAAGGCACGCGCGCACTCGTTTTTTTTTTTTTTTTTTTTTTTGCGGGGGCGCGCACTCGCTGGAGCGCGAATCTAGCTATCTGTATCTGCATATCTTTCTCGTACTCGTATCTATCCACCTGTACTGTAGGTACGATCCGACGCAACGGGAGACCTACCTCGACTGGGCCCCACTACACGGTAGTATTATATTCGATCCCATCCCATCCATCGGTGATAGAGAAACATGCCGTCGCAACCAGCACAGGACACGATCGACTGAACCAGCACTGGGCACTGGTGGTGCATGGTGGCTGGGAAGGATACGTTGCGTACCATACCATCGGCTCCGGCCGCGCACGCATGCCCGCGTTGGTTAATCTGTCACGACTGCCACCTCGTCGAGTTATTAGATGCGTACATACACCAGCTAGATCGCACATTACTTTTTTTCAAAAAGAAAAAAAACTAGCTTGGATTAAATTAGCCACGACAAATCGATCCATGACAGTAGTAGTAGCACGTCTAGCACCAGTACATTCATGTCATCCCTCAAAAAAAATACAATACATTCATATCATGTGTATAGCGCCACGTGACACATGTGGTAAGCAATCCAAACAATTCAAAAAAAAATATCATGTGTATAGCATACGTACGTATTAGTGTGCATTTCTCCCGATCGACATAGATGATGATCGATCGATTCATTGGTTTGCACATGCATGCCTGCTTCATTCCATCCAGTCAGATGCTCTTCTTCTTTCCCTCCCACACGCAAAGGTGCAGCGTCGTGCTCTGTCTTTCAGGTGTTGCATGTACGTCGATCGTAATGAAGAATATCCTTGCATAGCGAGCTGAACTTGTAGCTAGTGCCTAGTTCGGTGAAGGCAGCCACTACCCAAGCCAAAGCCAAAGCCAAAGCATGCATGCGTGAATGCCGTCCTTCTTACCCTAGCTAGTTCTTCTTTCCAAGTTATGCAAGATCAGCTCAGCTCTCCTATCACTTGCTCGCCGGACAGGGATCCAGTGACTGGCCTTTGGCCAGTCATGCCGTAACTGGCAGGAAGCCAGCCGTTGGATGAAGAATGGACAGACCAGACTGAGCCTGTAGCGAAAATACTGTAGATGGCACTGTGCATGGATCACTGTAGCGAAAATACTGTGGACGAGTTCCTGTAGACCGAGCAATGTAGCTTGGGCCCTGTTCACATGGATCTGTCCACAGATTCTTGATCGGATGGTGTGGAGCGGGGGGCAAGTCACCGTACTGTTCACTGGTGACTGGTGACTAGCAAGTCACTGGATCTCAGTCGCCATGTCCACGATTACTAGTTTCCAAAGCAAATTAAATTAGAGAATGGCTAGGGGACAGTCGACTGAATTTAGAATCTGGGTCAGCCAATCTGTTCCCAACCATTGGATTATAAACCGTCAAATTGTAAATTCAGACGACTTACATACAGATATTGCGAACAAATTAGGCACGCGACGAGCTGTTTCTTCCCGGGCGACGATGCGCGGCGAACGAGGGCGGCCGAGCGAGCGAGCTAGCAAACGAAACGAACTAGGAAATGCACCATCCACATGGCCGGGTGTACTCCGTCCGAGTTGGTGGTCGCGCACTGCACGCACGTGCGTGCGTGCATACGACCGACCGGCGTACGTGAACGTGGTCGTCCGCGCGCGCAGGCTGGCCTGGCCTTGAAGTACACTAGTAGGAAAACCCCCATTTGTCCCGGTTCGTAAGGGCCTTTAGTCCCGGTTCTGGAATCGGGACTAAAGCCCAAAACCTTTAGTCCCGGTTTGCTTACGAACCGGGACCAAAGGCCCTCCACGTGGCGTTGCCTGGGGCGGGGGAGGGAGGACCTTTAGTCTCGGTTGGTGTTACCAACCGGGACTAAAGGTGCCGGGGGCTGCCTTGCCGGGGGGAAAAAAATTGAAATTTTTTTTTTAATTTTTTTTTTGATTATTTTTTTATTTGTTTTTAAGTTTTATTCTGAATTTCAAATCTTTGAATTATTTCACAATTTAATCTCTAGAGTCTCTAATCAGCACTCATTCCAAATCGTCTAACTTCCCGGCCGGTCACCCATCCTCTCACTACACCAGCCCGAGCACGCTTAACTTTCAGGTTCTATCTCCCCTAGTTTCCAAGTCAGCACTTGTTGTTTTCCTGACAATCTTAAGCTATCAATCCTATTAACCCTTAGGTCTTGATGTCACATGATTTAATTTTTTGAATTCTAAACAATTATTAAAATAAACAAAATAAGTACTAATAATATTGAATTTCAATGAAAATAAAATAAGTAATAATATTATTTTATTCATTTTTTTGCCATTTATTCATTTAATATGACATAATTAATATCTTTAAATCTGTAAATCAAAATTCGACAAATAATATATCCATTATTATCAGAAAAATGTGAGGAATCCAAATATGACATCATTTATTTTTTTTAAATAAAAATAATTTTTAAAATTATTAAAATTATTTTTTTTGATTTGAAATAACATTTTTTACTTTTGGAATTTTGAGAATCTGAGAAAACTTCACCGGGTAAACCCGGGTGAAATCGAGTCCCAATTTTTCTCTAGTTTTTTTTGATATATTAAACTTTTTTTTTCGACGTCGTATGCAAAAGTTATGGCCGTTTTACATTTTTTTTCGTTTTTTTTGCAAAAAAGGTCAAAATTCATATTTCAAATTTTCTATACCAACTAGACACTAAAACCTAACTACATCTCGAAGGATTTTATTTTTTGAATATTTTATCATTTTTGTTTATTTTCTACAAAACTAAAAAAGGCGATCCACGGGGGGGGGGGGGGGGGGTAGAGTTTGAAAATTTCAGAACCCCTTTAGTCCGGGTTGGTGTCCATCCAATCATACCGTCGACTACACATCTGCTAGCACCGTCCCAGCCAGAGTCACAGCTAAGGTTAACCAAGTCAGAAAGGTATGCGGCCGTCGGCTTCAAAGTATCAGGGTTTCAGACGAAAACTCGTCTGTTACAAAGACATTTCATTTTTTTAAACTTATTTCAACTCCAGACTTTTTGTGTGTGCACCATTCGAAGCCACGCCATCACTTTTCAACCATTTCTGACTTCATTTGCTATTTTTCATGCATTTACTGATTTTTTTGAGCTAAATGACCCTGAAATTGAAAAGCACTACAAATGAACTCTGAAAAGGTTGAAAGTTGGCATGGTATCATCATTTCAACCACATAGCATGTGCTAAAAAGTTGAGAGGGTTACGGCAAAAACTGGATGCACTTCGTGTACAAACTGGACCATCTCATTCGAAGTATCAAGGTTTCGGACGAAAACTCGTCTGTTACAAATGCATTTCATTTTTTTAAACTTATTTCAACTCCAGACTTTTTGTGCATTCAATATGCACCATACTACAACATTTTAAAATCTACAGAAAGAACTAACTAAAAATAATAAAAAACAACAATTAAATGACTAAAACAACTATATAAGCAAAACAGTATTGTTTTAATTAAAATCCTAATTTAAATTATTCTAAAAATAACCAAATAAATCTTACTGTGACAACAATCTAACACGTGACTAGGAGTAAAAAGAATTAAATTAAAAACTATTTGTAAACTCAAGTTATTCACAATCTAGGGTTTGAAGCAAATTTGAAAAAATTCAAATTTAAACCATTCAAATTTGAAAACTAATGGCACAAACAGAAACTAGACAAAATTTTGAATCTAATGCAAAAAAGAATCACTCAAAAACATCAAATATCTTAAAAGATATAAGCAATTTAAAACAGAAACTAAAAACAGAAAACAAATGTAAAAACAGGAAAAAAAAACTTTCAGAACCCCTTTAGTCCCGGTTGGTGTCTCCAACCGGGACTAAAGGTCCAACCTTTAGTCCCGGTTGGTAACACCAACCGGGACTAAATCCTTAACCCCTTTAGTCCCGGTTGGTGTTACCAACCGGGACTAAAGCCTCACCATTTGTTCCCGGTTCCAGCCACAAACCGGGACCAATGGCCCACGAGGCGCATTGGTCCCGGTTCGTGTCTGGAACCGGGACCAAAGGGGTCAGACGAGGCCCGGCCGGCGCCCCGGCCTCACGAACCGGGACCGATGCTCCCATGGGTCCCGGTTCGTGAGTGAACCGGGACTAATGTGCTTTTCAGGGTGGACCAAAGCCCTGTTTTGTACTAGTGGTAGTAGTACGGCAGGCCCGTGGAGCGTCCTGTGCCGTGTGCTCCATCGGGCCACGGCGTCGCCGTCACTCACCGGCCGGCCGGCGGCGTAAATTCGGTCCATACGGAGGTTGGCTAGCGAGACAAAGATCGGCCACGACCGCGACGCTTGTTCCGGCCGACGGACCGACACGTGCCCCCGATCTCCCCTCCGCAAGGCACGCGCGCTGCGCTGACACGTACGCGAATCGCGCTAGCTAGCTACCTGTTGCTCTCATCTGCCGAGGCGACGGGGCAGGCAAGCAAAGTGACAGCAGAGCTACCTGATTATATTCCCTTCAAAATTCAGACTTCTCGGTTTCAAAAAATTGTACAAGTATACAAGGATGTGATCCGTATATGTGTAAAATTTCAGCATGAAATACCTTGAAATGCGAGCGGTGCAAAAAACGAATCATGGACTTTGAGGATAAATAGTGCATGTACTAAGAAGCCCTGGATTTTTTTTTTGTGTAGCACTCATTTTAACGTATTTAAAATGTACAAATATGAATTCTGAATCATTTCAAAATCGACCTCCATCCATTCAGCATTTTCGCTATTTGGGGCCATATTGTCTTACAATATTACCGAGGGGTGAAGAAACTTAGCGTTCTTTATTGCTAGCAGTTCTTCCTCAAACAAAAAAAGGAATATTCTGAAGCAACACTAATTTAAAATTAAACAAGAAATATATTGAAATGGCATCCTTTTCTTAACACTGCTAATACTTGGTTAAACAAGAAATATACTCCACGTCCTGAAATGGGATCCTTTTCTTAGCACTGCTAATACTTGGTTAGCACGCGATTTAATATTATGCCTACACATTTGACGTAGTTCCGAGAACAAAACCAAGGAACTTGTATACTGCACACTTTGCACCGATGATTACATCATCTCCATCGACTCAGAAACAGAAGTTATTTATTGGCAATGGCCTTCGATCAAGAATTTGTTGACCCTTTTGTGCTTACGTGGACCATGAAGTCTGATGGGAGGAGAATCACGAGTAGAAGAACAAATTAATGGAGTTTTCCGGCCAATAAATATACAAATTGATTTATTTTTCTAAATACTAACTACCTGACGTTAGACTTTTAGCCATTCTAAACGAACGTTCTCAGTCACATAGGATCCCGCACGTATATCCGAAAGCATTTGCTCCCACACACTCCTGTGAGCGAACTGCGAGCTGACGGCATCAAAAGGTTCGCTCATAAGAAGTTTCCCAATTAAATATTTTGGTATTCCTAGGGAAGATATTCAACGTCTGGTGGACTGTTGTCGAGAGGGGTAGATTGCTTTCCTATGCTGCTAGAATCACTTTACTTAAACCTTGTCGGGGTTCATGACGTTGTCGCGGCGTTCCGCAGGACTGGGCGATGTTTAAGCACTTCTTCTACGCGAAGCCGCAGAAGGTGACGAAGGATGTCTTCCAAGCGTGCGACGCACTCGGCATCCAGACCAAGCGGAGCTCGGGCTACTTCGAGATGAAGTGGCCTGACTCGTTGAAGGGCTAGACTACCACGTTGTTCTACTGCGTGTAGCCCTCGTCCCTGGCCGGCCCGGTCGTCCTGCCTCCGTACTCACCCCCGTGCCCCACCTCTTGGCACAACGGGTGGGCTCTGAAGCTCACTCAGGCCGAGCAGACACAGGCGATGATCTTGGCGGAGAAGGTGGCGGTGTTGTCAAGGAATGGCCTCACCAACAACAACATCGTAGTTGCATGGGTCAGTCGGAGAAGGTCCAAGGGAATCATCGTAGTTCCGTGTGACATTGTGGTTTCTAGTAATGAAAATCGGAGAGGGGTCTCTCTTTCTAAAAATAATATTAAAAGCTGTGATTTTCAGGACATAAAGTTAACACTATTAGGCCAAATTTGGTTGCAAGTGGCAAGTATCCCTGGGCTCTAATCCCCCCTCGGGGGGATTTTCATGGCAATAGGGGTTCCTCTTTCCCACCACGGGGAGATCACCACCCCAGTTTGGACGACGGGGAGAGGGGTGAAGATCGCGTCCAGAAAAATGCTAGGAAAGTGTAAAATATCTTAGAAAATATTGTAACATTCAGAAATCATGAAATTTGACTCTAGTTTCTTTACAGAAACATCATACCAATTCAGAAGTAATCAATTTTTTTTTTGAATATTCCCTTGAAAACTCCAAAAAAAATCAGGAATGACACAAAGTACTCGGGAAGATAGAGCATAAGTTGGGAATTTTAAGGAAAAACATGAAATACAGACATAATCAACAAAATAACACTTCAACCCAATCACGGACGCTAACCATAAGTTATACACGTCGGTTCACACAAATAACATAGCACTACCGAGGTGTGTTAATCATGGTTTTAACATTGAAAATACAAATGACGGCTAGAGATCCAGCAAGAATAAGCATTTTGTTCTAGCAAAAAATGCCCTTGTGTGGCTGATCCATAGCAAAATGTCTTGTTGTTGAAATAGTTACTCTACTGAAACTTCCGCTATCAGAACGAGCTAGTTCACAACAAACCTGCACTCCGACTGAAGTTTACGTCAGATTCCTCTCTAGCTATTTGACCTCTCTACAATCTATTATGATTCATCCTGATGCTGATCATGTTAAAGGAAAAAAACCTGTCCATTGCTATTTCCCCCATACATCCCTCACATGCAACTATAGCTCGAAGGAGGGTTCATCTTGGAGACCCTTGGCTGATTGGAGAGTCAAACTCAACACGGATGGTTCCGTCCAAGACGGAGTTGGAGGAACTGGAATGCTACTTAGAGACCATACGGGTGCCATTATTTTCAGCTCGTGCAAGCATCTCTCTTCAACAACATAGGTGAATTGGGTATTCATATTACCTTCGTAGATCGCAGTTTCTTGATGATGAACTCTTCATAGCGAGAACCGGCTGGAGACCGTTCAAATCTTCGTCCCCAGCGGAGTTGCCAAAAAGTGTGTTCACACACGAACACGTCACCGCGCACCCTCGACGCCGGGAGTGATACACCGCAACTCACGTCGAAGGAGACCCGGACGAAAGCGCGGTACGCAAGCAATCCGAAGGGCGCTTTTGAAGACCCGAAACACCACACGCCTGGAGGGACCCCGTCATGGCGCGCGGCGGCTATGGGCTGCCCTAGGTCGACCTGATCCCCCGTAAGGCCTCGGGGATCGCTGCCCTTCAACACAAAGAAAAAACGAAGAACGAGGAAGAAGAACAAAGGAGAAGGAAAAGGTAAAGATGAAAAGTGGTAGATTGATAGTTTGATTGTGTATTGTTCAATCAGCCGTCACCTCTCATCTATTTATGAGGCGGCTGGACTTCCCGCACAAGAAAAGGACTAAAGAATCCTTCCAAAACATCAAAAACTCTAACCTAACTCTGAAAGCGCAGGTTAACTCCCAGAGGGGGGGTGAATGGGAGATTTTTAGAAATTCGTCAAACTCCGAAGATTTTGACGAAAATCAGAGTGACGAAATAGAAACAGGAGAGAAACTAGATCGACACAGATGTAACTAGCATGCAAACGAAATACATACAAGTGAAGAACAAGTAGTCATACAAGCAGACATGCATGAGGAAGATTAACTGAAGAAATGAGATACAACATGATGAAAGTCTTCAGGTCAAGTTCTTCAGAAAAGTAGAGCACAAGTTCTTCAGCAGCAGAAATGCGTAAAGGTAAAAGGGTGAGGAAATTGAAGCCGGTTGGGCTCGATGAAGACACAGCGATTTGGTAGACCAGTTCTAGTTGATGTATCAACTGTACGTCTGGTTGAGGCGGCTGAGTCTTACCTCGGAGGACACTTAGTCCTCGCCGTATTCCTCTTGAGCTAAGGTCACTTAGACCTCGCCCAATCACTCGTGGTAAGTCTTCAAGGTAGACTTCCAAAACCTTCACAGACTTATTCACCGGCACGCCACAATTACTCTTGGGTGCTCAGAACATGACGCCTAACCGTCTGGAAGAATGACAGTCTTCAAAGGTAATAAGCGTCGGATCACATAGATCAACTTCTTCAGTGATGCTCAGTCACTTAGGCTCTGGTTGGGTTTTTCCTCACTTGGGTTCTCACAAAGTCGTCAGAGGAAGGGTTGCTCTCAAATGACAAGTGTCAAGTTCTCTCTAGAGCAGCCAACCAACTAGTGGTTGTGGGTGGCGGCTATTTATAGCCAGGGGCAACCCGACATGAATTGTCATAAATGCCCTTCTCAGACATGACCGTTGTCAGGATAAGAATTCACTCGACAGCTGGCACGCGGCGCAGCAACAGTCGGAAATTAAGCTCTCAATTTCGTCGGGGCACTCTATTTCCTCACGATAGGCAGATCGCACTGGCGAAATCCCAACTCCTCAGCCTGACCAAATTCGTCAGAGACCAGATGAACTTCGTCACTGTCACTGTCAAATTCGTCAGCTGTTCCGAAGGTTTCCAAAGGCTTCACTTGAAGCGGCTATAAAGTGTATAGGTTTGAGCATCGCTTTGAAGTATGAAATATGTTTCACCTAGACCCCCTTTGACAGTACGGTTTTTCTTATGACTCAAATAAGAAGAAAAAGAAACTATGAAAACAAAGTCTTCAAGCTTCAAAGTCTTCACATCAATTTCTTCAAAGGCCGCACCAAATTCTTCACTCGAAGAAATACATTTTTAGGGGTCGACTTCCGTGGTTAAACCAAGTCTTCAGGGACTATTTTCTCCTGTGTACACTCACAAACTCATTAGTCCCTTAACTTATTTGTCTTCAATACTCCAAAACCACTAAGGGGGCACTTGATGCACTTACAATCTCCCCCTTTTTGGTGATTAATGACAAATCAGTTAAGTTTTCAACGGGAATAAAAATAGTGGAAGTGTAAGTACAGAATGTGAAGATATTGGTTACAAGATATTGAGAAACTCCCCCTGAAGATGTGCATATGAAGAATTTGCTCTGGATTGCAGATGCACATGGTAGGTTGAAATTGTGGAGATCTCCCCCTATATCTTGGAATCCAATCATGCATGATCATAAGATATTGAAGAATTTGAATGCATGATGACAATTGGTGTCCGACGAATTATAACATGCATGCACAGATATAAATTTGAGGATTAGAGCATAATCAAGCATGCAAATAAAACATCGCAGAAGAATGTCAGACCACCAATAGTATTTAAGTTACAACTCATCAAAGGAGCGAATTAAATGAAGAACCAAGAGTTGCAACTTAGCAAAAGAAATAGCCCGATATATGACCCGCTTGAAGACTAACTCAAATTTCTCCCCCTTTGTCATCAGATGACCAAAAGGAGACGAAACTGAGAACTAACGCCCCTGAAGAAAAACATCATGAAGCAGACGACGGAGCGCCAGCGTCGTTGTTGGGGTCGCGAGTTGAAGAAGGGCCTGCTGCAGTGTCTTCAACATCTTCATTTTCATCAGTGGCCCGTGAAGAAGACACAGAGCTTGGGACCATCGAAGGAACTTGAACCTTCTTGAACTTCTTCTTGGGCGGATTGGCCCAATCGAAGTCATTTGGAACTCCATTTCTTCAAGTTCGTCAGGGGTCTTCAGATGTGAAAGAATGGCCCAACTCCTGTCAAAGATCTCATGCAGATAATAATGATTTTTTCAGACTGAATTTTGCGTCACAGTCATATTGCCTAGAATTGCATGGAGTTGACGCTTAACCCAGTTGTGATTCTTGTCAACTTTCTGATGAAGACTTTTGAGGAGCTCATGATCAGTCATTACTCGAGGAGCTTCACCTTGAGGGGTTTGCTGAGTGGCATTTGCGTCAGTGTCATGGCTTGAAGAATCATATCATGTGGATTGAGAGATAGGCTGACGAAATTGGCCATCAAGGGGACGAACACCTTCATCAATAACAACTTTCCCTTTGCCAGGAACTGAAGCAATTGTGCTTTGAATAATTTCAATAACTGGCAGAAAGCTGAGATGATTTTGACTGTCAGCTTTGTAGTTGATTGAAGATCTTGTTCGGATGAATCTCATGAGCCAAGGTGTATAAGGCTTCAAGTCAAATGGAGATTGTGCGACAGTGGCCAAAGTCCTCATGAAGAAATCATGAATGTTGATAGGAATACCATGGATGATGGTGAATAGCAAGTTCTTCATGATCCCCACAACTTCTTCAGTCTCGGAATTGTGGCCTTTGATAGGACTGAGGGTTTTGGCCAGAATTCGATAAACTGTCCTTGGCACAAATAGTAGATCCTTCACTAAGAAGGTGGTTCTCTAAGCTTCTCCTTCAGCCAATGGCTTCATCAGCACTTGCATCAGATGATTGGGCAGCTTAGGTTCTTCATAAATCTTTCTGGCTTCAGTGGAGGGCAAATCAACAGGAAGGGCGCGAAGCAATTCATCAGCAGGAGCCTTGTAATGCGTGTTCTCACTCATCCAGTCGAGAGCCCACGAGTGAATGTCGTCAACATCACCAGATAGATGCAAGGTGGTATAAAATTGAAGAATGAGCTCTTCATTCTAATCACACACATTAGTGACGAAACTGAGTAGCCCGGCATCGTGAAGAACAGCCAGAACTGGCCGAAAGCACGGTAAGGATTCCATATCCACATGAGGAATATGGCGATGCGGGAATACTTTGTTCTTGTCAAACAGCAGTGAGGAATAATAGTTCATTTGAGCATTTGTCCAAAATCTCTGACGCCTGATTTTTGCAGTATCATAAGGTGACTCACCTATGAAGAAATTCTTCTCTTCAACGAAGGCGGCATTGTCAAATTTTGGCCTTCTGACGCTTTTGCCAACCTTGGGCATTGAGGGCACAGGCTGAAGGTTTATCTTCTTTGGCCTCACATCAAAGATGGGTCTCGGAGATCCCGTTGAATCATTGGGATCCGTGATGGCCAAAGATTTTGCAACTTCCTCAGCTGTTGCGAATGGAACTGTGTCAGAATCTGCTGAGGGAGCTAGTTCTTCTTGTTGAGTTGGAGGAGGTGCAACTTCTTCATCATTCATATGGTGCACAATTTCTCCAGCTGATGCAGCTGGAATTTCCTCATTGATGGTTTGAAGGGATTGTTGATGACCTTCAGAACCAGTTTGCATTTCCTCAGTGACAGCTGGAGACTGAGGTACTTGCGTGAGCGGCGTGGTGAGGGGTGAGTTCGGATGAGCGACATCCCAGAAATCATCATGTATAACAGGAGTTGAGGAACCCACATCCACGTCCTCATCAGTTTCTTCATCATTGCTTCTATGACAAGCATCAGTTTCATCAGTCACACGGACTGGAGGCGATGATACCTGGTGAAATGAAGCATCTGCTTCAACTTCAATTTGTTCATCCACTTGCTCTGTGGAAGCAGCAGAGTGGGAATTCTCTTTTTCATCTTCAGGTGGGATGACATAGTCCACACCAAAGGGGATAATCTGAAGCTCTTGGGTGGATCTGGTTGTAGGGGCTGAAGAAATTGGTATGGCATCGATAGGTGCATTTGATGATATTTGAGTCATCTTCAATTTCTTCACTGATTCTGCAGTAGAGGGTGCATAAGCTTTTCTTTTGACAGCAGTCGAAGTCTTCTTCACTTCTGATGCAGAAGGTACTTTGATAAGTTTCAAGGTTGAAGACTGGTCTGGTGCTGCCGCTGAGGAGCTTGGTGGTATAACTTCTTCAGACGCAACTGTTGTAGTTGCTCTGGTATTCTCTTCAGGTGCAACAGTCGCAGTTGCCCTGACAGGTTCTTGCGGGGGAGCTGAAGAACTTGTTGGAGGTGCTTGGCCAAACTTCGCAGCCTCCCTTTGATTATAGTCATCAACAACTTTGTTTGAAGCGCTGATGAATCTGTCCTTCACTCCGCAGCAGTGCTCAGCCTGGCGTTCATATTCATCAGACAAGCGCTGAATCTCGGTTTGCATAGCAACAAGTTGCTAAGGGGATATAGTGAGCATCTTATCCTTCAACTCTTTCTGCTTCTTCTTCATGTCTTTTCTTACAAGCTTTGCCTTCTCAATTTTGTGCTTCTCGTTGAGGACAAAAGCAGAAAGAACATGACTTGGCCCAGGCGGCAAATCCAAGTCGTCAAGTGGTGTATCTGGTTTCTGACACCAAATATCAATGAAGTCAAGAATCTTTTTCGGACTCACAAATGTTGGGACTGAGTAGTTCTTGGCACGAGCGGCCTCTTCCATTCTTCTCTGAACAAATTCTGCTAGTTCATCTTCATCAGCCATTCCATGTTCATCAGCTTGAGGCAATACAGCCTTGCTCTTGGGGCTGGGCCTTGTTCCTCGGCCTGTAGTGACATTCTTCTTCAGCATTGGCGTGTTTGAGGAAATATGCCCTGATGCTGAGGCACTTGATGCAGCAATGGTGGCTGTTGGAAAGCCTTCAGTGCGCTGGCATGAAGCTAGCACAACTGGCGTTAACGCTCTTGCTGCTGCCCTTGAAGAACTTGCGGATGGTGGAGGTGCAGATGAAGTAGGAGCAGCTTGTGCTTTAGGCGCTGAAGCCTTTGAAGAAGATGGCTTAGGCTCTGAGGGCTTTGAAGAAGATTTTGGCCGTGAGGGCACTTCAGACGAAGGTTTAGGCTTTTGAGCCGGCTTCTTTTTCATGGCTTTCTTGGGCGCACTGCCACTTGAGCCTGCACCCGCTTCTTGTGAAGCCTTTGAGGCCCTGTTGAACTCTTCAACAGCCTTTTGAGCCTGTTTCCTCAGTTTGGCTTGATATTTCTCCCATTCTTTGGGAAATTCTTCACCCCTTCTGATGCTAGTTGGATCAGCAGTCTATCCAGGAGCTAGCGGGGGCCTCTTGCATAGAGGTTTGATAGCAAAGTCCTTCATGTATTTCGGCGTGACGTATCTGTAGCTTCTCCATTCATAGGCCCATCGCTTCTTAATTTTCTGCATGCGCGTCTTGCGCTGCTTGTCAGTTTCTTTCTCGTGAATTTCTTCATCGGGTGTGCAATATCCTGCATACAGTTTATCAGGGATCTCGAAAGTTGTGTGTTCCTCTTTCCTCTTGCCTCCCTTCTGAGGCTTCTTGCCATCTGCCATTTTCTTCAACTGAGGGGTTTGAACTTTTGATGTTTCTGAAGAAGTCTGTAGATTTTCCTCAAGCAATGCTGCAAATGAATTAAGTTGATGAGAACCAAGAGATTCGTCTGCAGACATGGGTACCTGTGAACAGAATATAGTTGCGAGGAAATTGAGAAGAGTCACATGCGTTCTCAGAGATTTTCAAAAATAAAGCCCAGTTGAGGAAATTAACCCTTATCGTCTTGAAGAAATTCACTAAGTGTTCTTGACTTAGATTTCAGAGCTGTACAAATTGAGACAATTGCACAATGAGGAATCCAATCATGAAGAGTAACTTAGATGAAATAACCAAGACAGGCCAAAAGGAAGTGCTGAAGATTTGGAAAGAAGTGGTAAAAACAGCACTTGAAGAATTTGAGATAGTAAAAAGATCAAACTTGGGAAGTAAAAATAAATTTTATTTACCCCAAGGATGAACTCGATGAACTGGATGACGAGTTGAAGGAAGTCGTCAGCTCAGATCTTTCGTGCCCTAACTTGGTGACGAAAGACAGCTACGGCGGCGGCAGAGGTGAAGAAATCCGTGGCCAGCGCGAGTACGACGACGAAGAAGTCGAGGCAGTGAAGCTCTTCCTATCCGGTGACGATGAATTCCAGCAGCGGCGCTAGGGTTTTGAGAGCGACAGGGGTGCGAGAGTGAATGAACTAGGTTTGACGAGATCAAGCCATTATATAGGCGCGGTGAAAACTGAGCAGTCCAATTTTTTTGGACGGATAAGCCCCTGCCTCTTCGCATTTCTGCGACACACGTCACACATGCATTTTTAGTGCGCTTATCCACGTGTTGGGTGCGCGGGATTAAGTTACTGTGGCAACCGCCAAAATTTGAATAGAAGATTTTAAACTGTGTTCGCAATTTGGACCCGTAGGTGTGTGGTAAACTACTCACACATCATCGGAAGGGCAACAAGGTTGATGTAGAAGCCCTCCGTGATCGATTACCCTCTGGTAGAGTACCGGAAAAGGCCTCCAGATGGGATCGCGGAAGAACAGAGGCTTGCGGCGGTGGAAAGGTTTTCTCTTCTGGCTCTCTAATGGTTTCCCAATATTTGTGAATTTATAGAAGTGGAATTAGGTCAAACGGAGTCACGTGGGCCCCACAAGGCAACACGGCGCCCCCCCCCCCCCGGGGCGCGCCCTGTTGCCTTGTGAAGCCTCCGTGAGGCTTCTGGCCTCCTCCCGAAGCTTCCAAGGTTTCTTCTGTCCAGAAAAAAATCTCCAGAAAGTTTCGTGGCATTTGGACTTCATGTGGTACTGTTTCTCTGAAAAGCCAAAACAAGCAGAAAACAGCAACTGGCACTGGGCATTAGGTTAATAGGTTAATCCCAAAAAATGATATATAATTGCATATAATTGCATATAAAAACATCCAAGATTGATACTATAATAGCATGGAACAATCAAAAATTATAGATACGTTGGAGACGTATCAAGCATCCCCAAGCTTAATTCCTGCTCGTCCTCGAGTAGGTAAATGATAAAAACAGAATTTTTGATGTGGAATGCTACCTATCATGTTTCATCATGTAATCTTTCTCTTATGGTATGAATAATAAGATCCAAATAATTCAAAGCAATAGTCTATAATTTGATATAAAGACATCAATACTCACGCATACTAATAAACAATCATGTCTTTCAAAATAAAAATGCTAAAGAACGTTATCCCTACAAAATCATATAATCCTGTCATGATCCATCTTCTTCACACAAAGTATTTATCATGCACTACCCCGATGACAAGCCGAGCAATTCGTTCATACTTTTTAACGCGCTTTAGCTTTTTCAACTCCCACTCAATACATGAGCGCAAGCCATGGATATAGCACTATGGGTGGAATAGAGTATGGTGGCAGAGATAAATAGGAGAAGTCAAAAAATGGAGAAAGTCTCACATCAACGAGGCTAATCAACGGGCTATGGAGATGCCCATCAATTGATGTCAATGCGAGGAGTAGGGATTGCCATGCAACGGATGCACTAAGAGCTATAAGTGTATGAAAGATCAACATGAAAACTAAGTGGGTGTGCATCCAACTTGCTTGCTCATGAAGACCTCGGGCATTTGAGAAAGCCCGTCATCGGAATATACAAGCCAAGTTCTATAATGAAAAATTCCCACTAGTATATGAAAGTGACAAAATAGGAGACTCTCTATATGAAAAACATGGTGCTACTTTGAAGCACAAGTGTGGAAAAGGATAGTAACATTGCCCCTTCTCTCTTTTTCTCTCATTTATTTATTTTTTTATGGCTCTTTTTCGCCCTCTTTTTTCTTTCTTTTTTTAGAACGATCTCATGGACCTCATCCCCACTTTTTCGGGGACTCATTAGTCTCCATCATTCTTACCTCACTGGGACAATCCTCTAATAATGATGATCATCACACCTCTATTTACTTACAACTCAATATTACAACTCGATACTAGAACAATGATGCTCTAATAATAATGATGAATGCCTCTGGCAGTGTACCAGGATGTGCAATGATGCTAGCGTAACATGTATAGCAATGATGAACGGTGGCTGAGCCACAAATACTATGTCAGCTATATGATCATGCAAAGCAATGTGACAATGATGATGTATGTCATAAAAAAAGGGAACGGTGGAAGTTCCATGGCAATATATCTCGGAATGGCTATGGAAATGCCATGATAGGTAGGTATGGTGTCTGTTTTGAGGAAGATATAAGGAGGCTTATGTGTGATAGAGCGTATCATATCACGGGGTTTGGATGCACCGGCGAAGTTTGCACCAAGTCTCAATGTGAGAAAGGGCAATGCACGATACCGAAGAGGCTAGCAAATTGCGGAAGGGTAAGAGTGCGTAAAATCCATGGACTCACATTAGTCATAAAGAACTCACATACTTATTGTGAAAGTTTATTAGCCCTCGAAGCAAAGTACTACTACACATGCCCCTAGAGGGATAGATTGGTAGGACAAGGTCCATCGCTCGTCCACGACCGCCACTCATAAGGTAGACAATCAATAATAAATCATGCTCCAACTTCTTAGCATAACGACAGATCATACGTGCATGCTTCGGGAATCACAAACCTTAACACAATTATTCATACTAAACCACAATTATCTACTAATACCTCCCCCATATTACCATCTTAATATCGCAAAACTATTGCAAGGAATCAAATTTCTCATATTCAGTGATCTACATGAAAGTTTTTATTATATCCCTCTTGAATACCTATCATATCAGGACCAAATTCATAACCCGTGCATATTACCATTGCTATCATGAGACTCTCAAAAAGTTATAAGTGAAGCATGAGAGTGCAACTATTTCTTTAAAATATAACCACCGCTGTGCTCTAAAAGATATAAGTGAAGCACTAGAGCAACTGCCTAGCTTAAAAGATATAAGTGAAGCACATAGAGTATTCTAACAAATCACGAATAATGTGTGTCCCTCTCAAAAAGGTGTGTTCAGCAAAGATGATTGTGACAAACTAAAAAGCAAACAAAAGCAAACAAACTATATCACAAGATGCTCCAAGTAAAACACATATCATGTGATGAATAAAAATATAGCTCCAAGTGAGTTACCGATAGATTGTGGACGAAAGAGGGGATGCCTTCCGGGGCATTCCCAAGCTTAGAAGCTTGAGTCTTCCTTGAATATTACCTTGGGGTGCCTTGGGCATCCCCAAGCTTAGGCTCTTGCCACTCCTTATTCCTTTATCCATCGTAGTCTCACCCAAAACTTGAAAACTTCAGCACACAAAACTCAACAGAAACCTCGTGAGATCCGTTAGTATAACAAACAAATCTTTAACTTTAGGTACTGTAGTAAATTGATTCATATTTAATATTGGCATAATACTACTGTACTCCAACTTCTCCATGACTCATACCCCCCCGATACGATCCATAGATTCATCAAAATAAGTAAACTATGCAACAAAAATAGAATATGTCTAAAACAGAATAGTCTGTAAAGATCTATTTAAAAGCCATACTTCTATAACTTCAAAAATTCTGAAAAATTAGTAAAACGTGGGAAATTCATATAAAAATACTGTGTAAAATATTCATATTTTTCTGACGCTCCAGTACAGAATTAAAATTCCATCACTGGACGCAAAACTTTCTGTTTTCCAAACAACATCAATTATACTATCTTCCAAATCATCCCAAAGGCATTACTTTGCACAAACACTAATAAAAACATAAAAACACAATCATAACAGAAGCTATAATTATGCAAACACTCAAAAACAGAAAATATTGGGTTGTCTCCCAACAAGTTCTTTCTTTATAGCCATTAAGATAGGCTTTGAGATTTTAATGATGCTCACGTCAAAGACAAGAATTGAAGCACAAAGAGAGCACCATATGACATGTAAGAAACATATTTAAGTCTAACATACTTCCTATGCATAGGCATTTTATAGAAAAAAAAATATCAAGACAGGCAATATCTAACATATGCATATAGGAAGAATGAAGCATTAAAAATTTCAACACAAAGAGAGGTAATTTAGTAACATGAAAATTTCTACAACCATATTTTCCTCTCTCATAATAATTACATGTAGGATCATAATCAAACTCAACAATATAGCTATCATAAACAATAATCTCTCTATGATCCACATGCATAAAAAAATTATAATCTTCCAAGATAGTGGGGTTAACATCAACTAAAGTCATGACCTCTTCAAACCCACTTTTGTCAAAAATTTCATAAGATTGATAATTCTCCAAAGTAGTGGGATTATTATTACCTAAAGTTGACGCTCTTCCAAACCCACTTTTAATAGTATTGCAAACATTATTATCAATAACATATTCATCATGAGGCTTAAATAAATTTTCAAGATCATAAGAAGCATTATCACCCCAATCATGATCATTGCAATAAGTAGTGGACATAACAAAATTATCATCCCCAAGCTTGTAGTTTTGCATATTAATAGCACAATTCACATTAATAGAATTAATAGTAACATCATTGCAATCATGCTTTTCAATCAAGGAGCTATCATGAATCACTTTATAAATTTTCATATTCATGATTTTCAAGCAAAACTTCATAGAAAAAATCAAGAGCACTCAAATCACTAGCAATTGGTTCATTATAATTGGATCTTTTGAAAAGATTAGCAAGTGGATGAGGATCCATAGTGATCATAATTTTTTGCTTTCACTTTCTGTTTTTTAGTGTTGACATCAAGGCAATAAAAGCAAGCAAGCAAGCAAAATATTTTTGTGTTTTTGTAAAAATTATTTTAGAAGTGGGGGAGATGAAAACGAGAGGCAAATGCAAATAAAAGGCAAATAAAGTAAATGCAAGTGAATGATAATTTGTGCGAATGTTCTTGGTAATTTTGATGATGTCTCCCCGGCAACGGCGCCAGAAATTCTTCCTGCTACTTGTAGTCGGCCTTGGTATTTCCCCGAAGAGGAGAGGATGATGCAGTACAGTAGAGATAAGTATTTCCCTTAGTTAAGAACCAAGGTTATAAATCCAATAGGAGAACCAAGCAAAATTCCGTTAAGCACACCTGCACACACAAGAGCAAACACTTGCACCCAACGCAAATAAGAGGGTTGTCAATTCTCTTAGCGGTTATTTGCAAGGATTAAATCTTATCGAGGTAAATAGATAAACTAAAACACTAATTAAAATAAAAGTAAATAAATTGCAGCTAGGTATTTTTTGGTTTTTTATATGATAAAGATAGACCCGGGGGCCATAGTTTTCACTAGAGGCTTCTCTCTCGAGCACAGAAACATACGGTGGGTAAACAAATTACTGTTGGGCAATTGATAGAAAAGCAAATAATTATGACGGATTCATGGCAATGATCATGTATATAGGCATCACGTCTGAGACAAGTAGACCGACTCCTGCCTGCATCTACTACTATTACTCCACTCATCGACCGCTATCCAGCATGCATCTAGAATATTAACATAATAAAAACAGAGTAACGCCTTAAGCAAGATGACATGATGTAGAGAAGCAAATTCAAGCAATATGAATAAACCCCATCTTTTTATCCTTAATGGCAACAATACAAATACGTGTCATGTCCCCTTCTGTCACTGGGATTGAGCACCGCAAGATTGAACCCATCACAAAGCACCACTACAGGAATCAGAGAATTTGCCATCAGTCCTCTCTTTGCCATCCGCTAGCGGACGGCATAGATGGTCTTTGCCGTCGGCATCCATAAAGCAGACGGCAAAGAAAGGCCTCATGGCAAAGATGGTTTTTGCCGTCAGTCCGTTCTTTGCCGCCGGCTAGCGGACGGCAAAGGCAGGCGGATGGCAAATAGCAAAATAGCAGACGGCAACGATCCCATCTGGTCCCCATTGGAGTGCGGCATTGGTTAGGTCAAACGGACGGCCTAGAAGCCGTCCGCTAGCAGACGGCAAAGAGCAGCAGAAAGCAAAGATCATCAAAAAGCAGACGGCAAAGAAAAATTTCACTAACTTTGTAACGGCCGCCGCGCGCGCCCCTCTCTCTCTCTCTCTCTCTCTCGCTGCGCCCCTCTCTGTCTCTCTCGCCGCGCCCCTCCACTCCCCTCTCTCTATCTCTCTCTCTCGCCGCCGCGCCCGTCGCCGCCGACGATCCCCCGCCCCGCCGCCGCCCCACTGCGCCCGTCGCTGCTGCCGCCCCGCCGCCCCACCGCGCCCTGGTGCAGATCCACCGCCTCGCCGCCCCATCATCCGCAGCGTTGCCGCCGCCGGCGCCCCAGTCCGGCGGCGCTCCGGCACTCCAGTACTCCACTCCGGCGGACCCCGTTCCCCCTCCCCTCGTCCAACAAGTGAGGACCCCATCCCCCCTCCCCTCACTGATTTTTTTCAAATTTGCTATGGATGATGATTTTGCTATAGATGTACTAGATGAATAGAAATTGATTTGGATAGATTGTGCAAGTAGTAGTACTAGATGATTGTGCAAGTAGTTGTACTAGATGATTTTGCTATGGATGTACTAGATGATTTTGTTCTGGAAACACTTTGGGCATGCAGCAAGAACATTGATGTGATTTACCAAAAACATCACACTAATATACTAAAATGATTTGTAGCAGAAATAAATTTGCACATAGCAGCATTGATAAGTTTATAAAAAAAATATGAGCAATTCTGGAAAAAAAATCATATACCTTGACCTGAAATTGGGTAGTTAATTTACAAAAATGCATTTGCTAGGCTAGGCTCCATGTTAGTTGTTGGACACATGTAAATATATTTGCTAGATACAACTAGCTTGTTCATATGGCATAGTAGCACACACACACACACAGAGTGGTTAATGGAGAAGGCTAGCATGTATGAATGCTATATAGATGTATGGGTGGATGTATGTATGGATTTTCATTTAAAAAAAATAGTTTCTTTCTTGCTTATTTTCTTTATAGGTTAGATGTTGTTGAACTGCGAGATGATGTTGATGATGTTTTTATTAGATTGTTGTGCGAGTGCTTATGTTGGTTCTGCCGGTGCTTTTCATGTGTGAGTGCTTATGTTGGTTCTGCCAGTCCATTCTTTTTTTTCATTTAATTGTGTTTACTCTTTGTCATGGCAGGTGTTGAAAGATGGTGGGCGCGGGTCCAGAGCGCTCCGCGGGTACTTCTTCGGCGGCGGCCCACACGACGGCTACTTCCATTCCACCCGTACCTCTCCGGAGAGCGTTGTTAGACAGTTTGGGGACACCGGCGGGCGCTTCTTCGTCGGCGTCGTTGCCCACCAGGAGAGGAGGTCGGGGAGGGAAGAAGAGAGGTGGAGGACGTGGCCGCGGGAGAGGTAGGCAGGCTGCTACGCCTTCCTCGCCGCCATCCCCAGCTGATTCACCCAAGCACATGACTGCTAGGGTGGACCCGTCTGAGGTGGAGGCTACGGGGACTCCGAACCACGAGCCTCGGGTCGACGGGCCTTCGGCCCACGAGACTCCGGTCCCAGAGGCTTCGGCCCACGAGACTTCGGCCCACGAGACTTTGGACCAGGCTACGTCCCAGGAGACGTCCGGATGGGGTACCTGGCCGGATCCGCCTGAGGGGCCGAGTGGCCATGCTGATGGTGGCGGGGATGAGTGTACTGATACTGAGGGCGAGGTGGTTGAGGGGGCCACCGTGTACCAGCGTGGTGGTACACGGCTCCCGCCCCTGCCGGCGACCCGCGAGCAGAGGCCGGTGATTAGGCCTGATGGGGAGAAGTAAGTGCATTTACTATTTTTGTACATTTTGCCTTCACGTTTCTTCAAATATCTAATGCGTTGGCCTTGTCATACTGCAGGGGTTGGGTACACGCCAGTGACGTCCGCAGGCCCAACACCGTCCTTGGTGTGCTTTGCCGGCAAAATTTCCCGGGGTTTGTCATGTTGCCCGATGAGGGTCAGCTTCCAGCGCTAGGATTGAGCTGGGAGCACTACTTGGCTGCCCCGGCCCCGCCGGAGGAGATGATCGACGGTGTCTTGTGCCACACGAGGGCCGAGATGGTGATCAGAATCTTTTGGGTAATTTCTCCTTTACACAATTAAAAATTAACAATAGCTAGTTATTGTACTAATCAGTGTTGTCTCCTTTGATTGCAGACCTTCTACAGGTGTGAGGAGGGATACGAGGAGGACGCGGCAAAGGTTATCGATACCGAGTGCAAGCGCCTACTACAAAACTTACGGCACGAGGCTCGGCCGCAGGCTGTTCTAGACTACTACGCCAAGCATGGTATTAAGAAGGACAAGCCGTCGTGCCGGGCTAAGTTTCTGAAGAAGGATCAGTACATGAAGGTAATTACCTATTCTTAAGGCATTGTACTTAGTTTCCTTGATTTGATTCGTAGGCGTAGCGCTCAAATTTCTCTTTACTAACTTACGTGCCCCCGAGATGGTCTGCGGATAAGATGGATTGTTGGGAGCCGTTGGTGGATGAGTGGTGCACAGGCCGCTGGCGAGCCGTCCACGACAATGCCAAGGACCGACGTGCCCAAATGGTTGGTGTGCCACACCATCAAGGCAGCACCAACTTATATCAGTTCGGGCGGAACTGGGTATGTGGTTTGCTTCATGATTCATGCAATTCATTCTTCATGCTAGCTTGAGCCCTTTACTAATACTTTGTTCCTCTCTTTTAGGCGTGACACAATAACACGGAGGTGCCTGAGGTGTACGACCTCTATGCCATGGCCCATACTGCCTCGTACAAGAAGGCCAAGGCATTCTCTGAGTCTGACCTCGATCATCCAGAGAATTTCACCAACATCTCCTCCCACCACAAGCTCATGAGGTATAACCAGCAGGGGAAGGCGAGGAAAGGAGAGGACTTTAACCCGAGCCAGAATCCTATTGATCCAGAGCTGGTGATGATATCTGGTGGCGGGAGGCCCCATGGCTCATTAGCCATTGGAGATGGACTGATACGTTGTCCTCTCACTCTCCCGGAGATCAAGGCGCGCCAAACGAGCTCCAGTCCTGAGATAAGGACTCGTCCACGGCCAGTCGATCTCGCCATCGAGGTTAGTTATACGAACTCAGATATCTTTCCTCCATTACATTGTGTGTGCGGCCATCGATGATTACAATGCTAACGAGGAGTGGTGTTGCAGGCTGCTCTTCAGAAAGAGAGAGCGACAACCCAGGCGCTTCTGGAGGAGAGGGACCGGGTGGCGGCGGAGAAGGAACTGCTGGCGGAGGAGAAGACGGCTAGGTTGTTGGAGGAGGAGAGGAATCGGAATGAGCTGGCTCACCGGGCCATGTACGAGCTCCTCGTGGTAAGTTTCTTCTGCATATTAGCCAAATCATGCATGTAATGTTCGTTTCATTACTAACTAATATGACTGACTCGTCAAAACCAAATGTGCAGTCTATGTGCGAGAAGACCGGTTAGACCCCTCCGCCGATGCCAGTCATTGCTCAGATGGGAACGGTGAGTTTCATTTGAATGGTCATTAGTTACTAGTCTTAACATTTGAGTGTCATCATGCTAACGAGACATTGCAAATGATCTTTGGTGCAGCATAACTCCCGAGCCGCATCGCACACCCCTTCTCCAGGGCAACCTTCTCCAGGTGATCGCGACTGCCAGAGCAACCCCGGTGCTTGACCTCCGTGATGACGACGACGGTAAATTTTCTCTAATGTTTTGCTTAACAAATGCATACTTAGCTTCCTACATGCTAGTTAGCCCTAATATGCCACATATTTAGCTTATTTTCCCCAAAAAAGACATACTTAGCTAATTATGCTCCAAAATGACATAATTAGCTTATTTAGTTCATTTATGACATAATTAGCTTAGTTAGGTCAAAAATGGCATAATAATAACCTTGGTTAGCTCATAAATGCAATATACTTACCTTATTTTCCTCCAAAATGACATAATAAGCTAAGTTAGCTCAATAATGACCTATACTTACCTAAGTTAGCTCAAAAATGACATAATTACCTAAGTTAGCACAAAAATGACATGTACTTACCTTATTTTCCTCCAAATTGACATAATAAGCTTAGTTAGCTCAAAAATGGCATAATTACCTAAGTTAGCTCAATAATGACCTATACTTACCTTATTTTCCTCCAAAATGACATAATAAGCTTAGTTAGCTCTAAAATGGCATAATTACCTAAGATAGCTCTAAAATGACACAAATAAGGAATAAGAAGAAGAAAAACAAGGAAGAGGAGAAAAAGAAAGAATAGAAGAAGAAAGAGAAGAAAAAGAAAGAATAAAAGAAGAAGAATGAGAAGGAAAAGGATAAAAAGATAGAAGAGAAGAAAGATGAGAAAAAGAAAGAAGAGAAGAAGAAGAAGAAAATATATTCTTATTCTTCCTTTTTCTCTTCTTTCTTTTTCTCCATCTTCTATTCCTTCTTATTCTTATTCTTCTCTTCTTCTTCTCTTTCTTCTTCTTCTTCTTCTTCTTCTTCTTCTTCTTCTTCTCTTTCTTCTTCTTCTTCTTCTTCTTCTAGTCTTCTTCTTCTTCTAACTTTCTTACTCCCATTTTTGCTTAACAAATGCATACTTAGCTTCGTACATGCTTGTTAGCCCTATTATGCCACATACTTAGCTTATTTTCCCCGAAAAAGACATACTTAGCTAATTATCCTCCAAAATGAGATAATTAGCTTATTTAGTTCATTTATGACTTAATTAGCTTATTCATTTCAAAAATGGCATAATAACCTTGGTTAGCTCATAAATGTCATATACTTAGCTTATTTTCCTCCAAAATGACATAATTACCTAAGTTAGCTCTAAAATGACCTATACTTACCTAAGTTAGCTCAAAAATGGCATAATTACCTAGGTTAGCACAAAAATGACCTATACTTACCTTATTTTCCTCCACATTGACATAATAAGCTTAGTTAGCTCAAAAATGGCATAATTACCTAAGTTAGCTCTAAAATGACACAAATAAGGAATAAGAAGAAGAAAAACAAGGAAGAGGAGAAAAAGAAAGAATAGAAGAAGAAAGAGAAGAAAAAGAAAGAATAAAAGAAGAAGAATGAGAAGGAAAAGGATAAAAAGATAGAAGAGAAGAAGAAAGATGAGAAAAGGAGAGAAGAAGAAGAAGAAAATATATTCTTATTCTTCCTTTTTCTCTTCTTTCTTTTTCTCCATCTTCTACTCCTTTTTCTTATTCTTATTCTTCTTCTTTCTTTCTTCTTCTTCTTCTTCTTCTTCTTCTTCTTCTAGTCTTCTTCTTCTTCTTCTTCTAGTCTTCTTCTTCTTCTAGTCTTCTTCTTGTTCTTCTTCTAACTTTCTTACTCCCATTTTTGCAGGTTTGATTCACTTCATGGAAGCAGGCATTGATGGACTGCTAGTGTTTAGTTTTTGTTTTGATTTGTATTGATGAACAATGTGAAACTGTGTATGTATATATGGATGAACTCCGTGAAACTATGTATGTATTGGATCTTTTAATACCCTATGTGTTCTCTTGCATTCGATGGACTGCTAGATGTTGGATACATGGGCTATGCTTGAGGTTGAAACTATATATATCATATATGTCTTTTGAAAATGCAGGGATATAACAGAAAACAGACAAAACAGTAACAATACAGGCACTTTGCCATCCGCCAGCCGACGGCAAAGACCTTTGCCATCGGTAGGCGGACGGCAAAAGTGCCACGTGGCAGCAACCTGTTCAACCTGGGAGCATCAGGTCTGACCATTTGGTCATTCTGCCGTCTGCCAGCAGACGGCAAAGACCAGCCTGGCAGACGGCAAAGACTAAGCAGAAGTGACGGTTAGCCACGGGTCTGCTGACATCATAGGGCTGACGGCAAAGTTTGCCGTCCGCCGACAGACGGCAAAGTCTGTCGTTAGCCACCTAACGGGGCTAACCGCTATTCTTTGTCGTCCATGATATTTGCCGTCAGCTTGGCCAGGAAAGCGGACAGCAAACTTCTTTGCCGTCAGCTATTTTTACGTAGACGGCAAACAAAGTCATTACCGTGACTTTCAGTGCCGAAAGTGTTTGCCGTCCGTGGCAGACGGCAAAGATGTTTGCCGTCGGTGGCCTGGTCCTTTGCCGTCTGCTATGGCAGACGGCAAATTAGCTGATTCCTGTAGTGCACCTCTCCCATTGCAAGATAAATCAATCTAGTAGGCCAAACCAAATCGATAGATCGGAGAGAAATACAAAGCTATAACAATCATGCATAAAAGAGTTTAGAGAAGACTCAAATATTTCTCATGAATAATCTGATCATAAACTCACAATTCATGGGATCCCAACAAACACACCGCAAAAGAAGATTATATCAGATAGAACTCCAAGAACATCGAGGAGACCATTGTATTGAAAATCAAAGAAAGAGAAGAAGCCATCTAGCTACTAGCTATGGACCCGTAGTGTGACGCCCCCGACTCGACCGTGCACTAATCATACACGCAAATGCACATGATCAAGCCTAAGGACTCACGGGAAGATATCACAACACAACTCTAGACACAAATTAAAAATAATACAAGCTTTATATTACAAGCCAGGGGCCTCGAGGGCTCGAATACATAAGCTCGAATACACAAGAGTCAGCGAAAGCATCAGCATCTGAGTACAGACATGGTTAGACAAGGTTGCCTTAAGAAGGCTGAGCAAAACAACGACATCTAGATCGAAAAGGTGCAGGCCTCCTGCCTGGGAGCCTCCTAAACTACTCCTGGCCGTCGGTCTCCACGTCTTAGTAGGCATCATCGAGGTAGTAGCAGTCGTCGACGGGGTCAGCTGGCTCCGGGGCTCCGTCATCTGGTCGTAACAATCGGGTATGGGGAAAAGAGGTAGCAAAGCAACCGTGAGTACTCATCCAAAGTACTCGCAAGACTTACATCAGATCTATTCTATTTATGCATCGGTATCAAATGGAGGGGCTGTATCTGTGGACTAGACTACAGAAATGCCAGAATAGAGGGAAAGGCCTAGCCTATCGAAGACTAGTATCTTCAGCGTCTTGCAGCATTAGAAGAGTGCAGATTAGTAGCATAACACAAAGTAACATGCATGTAGTAGCAAAGCCTAGAGATCCTTCCTCGACTCCCTGCGAGAAAGCGATCCCGGAGCTTACATTTAATTAACATGTATCCAGTTCAAGTTGTAGTAGATCGGGATGCAACACTGAGCGTCTACTACCATGGACACGGCTATTCGAATAGATAACTTCCCTGCAGGGGTGCACTACTGTTACCCAACACGCTCGATTAACTCTGGCCGGACACACTTTTCTCGGTCATGCCCGGCCTTGGCTGATCGACACGACGTAGTCCTACCTAGGCTTAGCAGAGAGGTCCCTGCCGGTCTACATCCTAAGTGCTCAAGGGTCTTGGGCCCATCGCCCTTTGCACTCCGGGTCATTGCGAGCAGGGCGATCCAGGCACCACCTCTGGGGTGCCGACCCGGCCGTGCCGCAATGCTGAATTGGACGTCTGACAGAGCTTTCGGCTGATACATACGGCGCCGAGGGCCCCATTAAACCATTATCCTGTGTGGTGGTAGTGCGTATAGGCCAGTGGCCAACTCAGATCAATACCCAAATCCATTAGTGCATTATTAATTTTAGTGACGGCTGTCGGGACAAGTCCGGAGCTACCACCACAACGTGGGTGGTACCGCTAAACAGCCAGCCGCCACAGTAACTCTCGCGGGTGCTCTCCAGGCCCGCCCGACTTTCATATGTATCTCTTGCAGGTACCCCTAGGGGTCGACCCGACTTCAACAAAGGACTGAGGTAAAGATCAAAGTACCCGTGTGTCCGTAACATCAAGGGGAATCCGAGGAATCACCCTCATTGGATTCCCACTCGATGTAACCGTCAAGGTGAACCTGGAGGAATCACCCTCGATGGGTCCACACTTGAGGGGTTGCACGACAGAGGCATCATCGGAGGTGGTGAAAGAGGAATCACCCTCGGTAACCCACAACCGACTACCTACGCTACAGAGGTATCATCAAGAGTGAGGTAGGAGGTATCACCCTCGGCACTCGATGGTAACTCTGCAGAGTCGTACAACTAAGGGGGTGTGCGGTGCTGTGTAGGTCTCTGCACATCGATCACGCTGATCGAGTCATCGGTAGTAAAGCATGGCAACAAGGACAAGGATGTGGGGCCATTGATGGATCACTAACCAGCCTATACTAAGCATTTATGACAACAGGTACAGTATCAACAGCAGATTACAAAATCAGGCTATGCATCAGAATAGGAGCAATCAATTACAGTAGCAAAATCTAATGCAAGCACGGGGAAGAAGGAATAGGTGATATAGGAATGATCAAGAGAGTTTGCTTGCCTGGTTGCTCTGTAGGCGAAAAGGAATCTTCAACGGTATAGTCGATCCCCGGTTCGTCAGCGGTCTCGGAGTCTACCGGAGAAGAAGAGGGGGAAGAAACAGATAAATACAAGCATACAAATGCAATCACTATGCATGACTTGCCTAAATGATATGCAGGGGTGATATACTGCATCTCTGAATATTTTGGATGTTTTAGGAATTTATTTGGAATTATTTATCTGAGGTCATGCACTATTCATCTATCGGAAACGGGCAAAAAGTTCTATGTTCATCTACTTAGAGGGTTCTAACATGGGTGCAGATGACATATTCTGATTCGTTAGATTTTTCTGAACATTTTTCATATATAAATTGTTTTCATCCGAGTTACGTTTTATTTTATATGATTTTTCAAAGTTTAAATGATTTTCTGGATTTTCTGGAATTAATTTTAATTTGAAATTATTTAAATGTTAAATGCTATGGGTACATAGAAAGTGTACCCACAGATGTGCTAGTGTGGCTGACAGTGGGCCCAGTCAACTGCACAGTCAGCAGTTGACTGGGTCAACGTTAACTGGATAGTGGGTCCAGTGGGACCCATCTGTCATGGACTGGGGGTGCCCAGTCAGCAGTTGACTGAGTCAACTAGGTCCGGTGGGACCCAGTGGTCAGTCTCTGGTTATTTTAACAGAGTTTAGATTAATCTAATTAAGCTAATTAAGGCGTGGGCCAGTCTGTCAATGACACAACAGTTAGTAGGTTAGTTTAATTTTAATCCTAATTGCTACAGTAACTATGGCCCACATGTCAGTGACTGCTTAGCACGGGGTTAGCCCCTAACCACCTGACGAGTGGGGCCGGCCAGTGTTTTGAACATAGGCACGCGCGCCGGTGATCAACCGACGCCGGAAATGCCCTACAGGCGACCGTTTTGCGCGTGGTTTGCTCCTACGGGACCGGCGTAGCGAGGCGCGTCTACCGGTGTGAACAGAAGCGGTGGAGGTGGTCGGAGCTGGCCAGAGCGACCACGACGGGCGGCGGCCGAATCGGGAGCTCGGCGAAAACGACGTTGCGGGTGCGCACAAGTCGAATGGATGGACCAGGGGGCATCTATGCGACGGCAGGAGCTCGGTGACGCGCTCAGTTGAGCCGGAGCGGCGCTAGGAGGACGGTAGGGAGCTCACCCGCAGTGGCGGAGCTCCGGCAATGGCAGCGGCAAGGCGGGGCTCGTGCGTGAGGGAAGAAGAGAGGGGAGCGGCGTCGGAGCTCACCTAGTGGGTGCACGAGGCCCGGCGGAGGCTTAGTAGCTGCAGAGGAGCGGATCGACGCCGGCGAGCTGCGGTGATCCGAGGTGGACGCCGGCTCGATCCGGGCGATGTGGAGCTCGGCGGCGCGCGTGGGTTGGTGGAGAGGATGAAGCAGTCGTCAGCGTTCCTGGCGGACACGTTCTCGGTGCTCGGGGACGACGGTGGCCACGACTACGGCAAGCCCACGGCGGTGGTGGCGCTCTGCCGAGATGGGAGAGGAGAAAGAGAGGAGCGAGCGGGGTGGATAAGGGATGGCGCGAGTCCCCGAGGTGGCACGGCGCCGCTCTTATCCTCCCACGCCCTCCTATAGCGGCGCGGCAACGGCGCCCGGCGTCGGTTGCCACCGACGCGTGGAGGAGGGAGACGACGATGGCTCTGTTGGGCTGGGCCTGCACACTGTGCACTAAGGCCCAGCCAACAATGGCCCTTTTCTTTTTCTTTTATTTCTTTTTCTGTTTTCTTTTATTCTTTTATGTAGCATTTTCTTTTAGCTAGTAAATGAGTTTTGTAAAATGCATGACTTGCCAAATCAAATACTAGGTAATGTCTGGCACTGCCACAAAAAGTTTGGGAGTGATTTGAATTCACTTGTATTTTACAAAAATGGAAATGGATTTAATAATGTTGTTTTGGGTACTGTTTTGGTTGCTAGGGTCAATTTGGGAATGCAAATAATGTTGGATTTATTTTTATAATTGCTTTGGGAATTTTTGTAATATTATGAACATTTTTGTTTTGCTGTTTGAAGAAATAATTGTTTGACTTGCATTTTGAATTTTGAATTGAAGTTGAATTATTTCCTAATGCAACTTAATGAAGATGATCATGATGACAAGGCAATTTAATTAGCTTAATGACAGGGTTAAGATCTGGGGATGTTACACGTAGGTCCGTGGTAAACTACTCACACATCATCGAAAGGGCAGCAAGGTTGATGTAGAAGCCCTCCGTGATCGATACCCCCTCCGGCAGAGTACCGGAAAAGGCCTCCAGATGGGATCACGAAAGAACAGAGGCTTGCGGCGGCGGAAAGGTTTTCTCTTCTGGCTCTCTGATGGTTTCACAATATTTGTGAATTTATTGAAGTGGAATTAGGTCAAACGGAGTCACGTGGGCCCCACAAGGCAACACGGCGCCCCCCCCCCCCCCCGGGGCGCCCTATCGCCTTGTGAAGCCTCCATGAGGCTTCTGGCCTCCTCCCGAAGCTTCCAAAGTTTCTTTTGTCCAGAAAAAAATCTCCAAAAAGTTTCATGGCATTTGGACTTCATTTGGTACTGTTTCTCTTAAAAGCCAAAAACAAGCAGAAAACAGCAACTGGCACTGGGCACTAGGCTAATAGGTTAGTCCCAAAAAATGATATATAATTACATATAATTGCATGTAAAAACATCCAAGATTGATACTATAATAGCATGGAACAATCAAAAATTATAGATACGTTGGAGACGTATCACGGTGTCAAATAGAACGGACATGAAGAGATTGTGAACAGAGTGGTTTGAGTTTAGCATAGAGGGGAGCGGGTCCGATCACATTCACATAGATGGAAAATCAACTTGAAGAAATAGCAATATGTGAATGCTGTAGAGGACTTGAAAAACTCAGATATATATAAATAGGAAGAATTAACTCAACCAATGAAGAACAACCACAAATGACGAAATTGAAAAGTTTTGACGAAATTGCAAATGACGAAGAAAACTCAAATTGAAGCACGTCAAAAATGGGTGGTGGCGTTACCCACCGTATAAGAAATATGATAATTTCAGACACCGCGTACAATTGTCGTAGGGTTCTGAGAATCAAGTTCTTCATTAATTTCTTCACACTTAGAGGGTTAGTCTTCATTGATTGAAGAAAAACGTTACTTCGTGTATTGTGCATCAAAGTCATCAAGAATGCATAAGCGTTAGGATGTGTGTCCTTTTCAAAGGACATTCGAAGATTCTAGGATGTTTAGCTCACACCGCAACATGCAAAACCTTCTCTCATCCAAGGGCTTAGTGAAGATATCTGCAAGCTGGTCTTCAGTCTTCACGTGGTTGATGACGATGTCTCCCTTCAGCACATGATCATGAAGGAAATGATGACGAATCTGGATATGCTTCGTCCTAGAATGTTGCACTGGGTTGTGGGCGATCTTGATGGCACTCTCAATATCGAAGTAGAGTGGCACTTTCTTCACGTTGACGCCATAGTCCTTGAGGGTTTGCTTCATCCATAGAAGCTGTGAGCAACAGGCACCAGCGGCAATGTATTCAGCCTCAGCTATGGGAAGTGAGACGATGTTCTGCTTCTTCGAGGACCAACAAACAAGAGATCGTCCGAGGAAATGACTTGTGCCTGACGTTGACTTGTGATCCACACGATCTCCAGCATAATCAGAATCAGAAAATCCAACAAGATCAAATGATGAGCCCTTGGGATACCATAATCCAAGCGTTGGTGTGTGAGTTAAATATCGAAGAATTTGTTTCACAGCCTGATGGTGTGACTCCTTCGGTGACACTTGAAAGCGGGCACACATGCAAATGCTAAGCATAATATCTGGCCTAGATGCACATAGGTAAAGCAGCGAACCAATGATGGAGCGATAAACCTTCTGATCCAAAGCTTTACCATTTTCGTCAGTGCAGAGTTGACCATTTCTTGGCAATGGTATCTTGAGGCCTTTGCAATCTTGCATGCCGAATTTCTTCAGGCAATCTTGAGATATTTCTCCTGAGATATGAAGATGCCTTTTCATTTTTGACGAATTTGAAGTCCGAGGAAGAATTTCGACTCCTCCATCATAGACATCTGATATTCTTCTTGCATCATATATGCAAATTCATCACTGTATTTCTTGTTAGTGCAACCAAAGATAATATCATCAACATATATTTGGCGTATGAACAGTTCACCATCATAAGATTTTGTGAAAAGAGTAGGATCAAGTGAACCGGGTTTGAAACCCTTTTTCTTGAGGAACTCCTTCAGTGTATCATACCAAGCCCTCGGGCTTGCTTGAGGCCATAGAGAGCCTTGTTGAGTCTGAAGACTTTGTCTGGATGCTTTGGGTCCTCAAAACCTGGTGGTTGAGCAACATATACTTCTTCCTCAAGCTTACCATTGAGGAATGTACTTTTCACATCCATTTCATATAAGAGGATATCATGATGGTTAGCATATGCAAGCATTATATGAATGGCTTCAAGCCTAGCAACAGGTGCAAATGTTTCATCGAAATCAATACCCTCAACCTGTGTGTAGCCTTGAGCTACAAGACGGGCCTTATTCCTCACCACTTGGACATTTTCGTCTTGTTTGTTACGGTAAATCCACTTAGTGCCGATGATATTGTGCTTGCGTGGATCGGGACGCTTAACTAGCTCCCACACGTTGTTGAGCTGAAATTGATGCAATTCCTCTTGCATCATGATACGTCTCCAATGTATCTATAATTTATGAAGTATTCATGCCATGTTTATTATAGTTTTGTATGATTTTGGTGAACTTTTATATGGCTTTTATATGATTTTTATGGACTAACATATTGACCTAGTGCCCAGTGCCAGTTGCTGTTTTCTTCTTGTTTTTGGTTTTCCAGAAAATCCATATCAAATGAAGTCCAAATGCAGCGAAACTTTTTGATGATTTTTTCTGGAAGGAAACAGACCCAGGAAGCTTCGGGGGAGCAGCAGAACACCCACAGGAGCCCCACAAGCCACCTGGGCGCGCCACCCCCCTGGCGCGCCCTGGTGCCTCGTGGGCCCCCTATGGTCCCTCTTCGTGTGATTCTAACGCTAAAAAATTCTTATAAATACCAAAACCCCCAGAAATAACCCTAGAACTTCGACTCCACTGCCGCAAGCCTCTGTACCTCCACGATCTCATCTACAGCCCTTTTCCAGCACCCTGCCAGAGGGGGAAATCATCACCGGAGGCCATCTTCATCATCCCGGCGGTCTCCATGACGAGGAGGGAGTAGTTCACCCTCAAGGCTAGGGGTATGTACAAGTAGCTATGTGTTTGATCTCTCTCTCATGTTCTTGATTTGGCACGATCTTGATGTACCACGAGCTTTGTTAATATAGTTGGATCATATGGTGTTTCTCCCTCTCTATCTTGTTGTGATGAATTGAGTTTTTACCTTTGAGGTTTCACTATTATCGGATTGAATACTTTTATGGATTTGAGAACACTTGATGTATGTCTTGCATATGAATACCCGTGGTGACAATGGGGTATTATATTGATTCACTTGATGTATGTTTTGGCACTCAACTCGCGGATTCCCGAGGTGACATTGGGGTAATCTATGCATAGGGGTTGATGCATGTTTTCGTCCTACTTTCTCCGGTAGAAATCTTGGGGCACTCTCTGAAGTTCTTTGTGTGGATTGAATATTATTAATCTGAAGTTGTTTGATGCATATCGAATAATCAACTCACGGATACTTGTGGTGACATTGGAGTATCTAGGTGACATTAGGGTTGGTTGATGCGTATCATATGGTGTTATTTTAGTACGAACTCTAGGGCCGTTTGTGACACTTATAGGGATGGCTCGATAGATTGATCGGAAAGGATAACTTCGATGTGGTTTCGTACCCTACAATAATTTCTATCTTATGTTCTCCGCTAATAGGAACTTTGGAGTGATTCTTTGTCGCACGTTGAGGGATTGTTATATGATCCAATTATGTTAGCATTGTTGAGAGATTGCACTAGTGAAAGTATGAACCCTAGGCCTTGTTTCTAAGCATTGCAATACCGTTTGTGCTCACTTTTATCGTTTGCTACCTTGCTGTTTTTATTTGTTCAGATTATAAAAATATATTTCTACTATCCATACTATACGTGTATCACCATCTCCTCGCCGAACTAGTGCACCTATACAATTTACCATTGTATTGGGTGTGTTGGGGACACAAGAGATTTCTTGTATTTGGTTGCAGGGTTGTTTGAGAGAGACCATCTTCATCCTATGCCTCCCACGAATTGATAAACCTTAGGTCATCCACTTGAAGGAAAATTGCTACTGTCCTACAAAACTCTGTGCTTGGAGGCCCAACACGAGTCTACAAGAATAAGTTGTGTAGTAGACATCAAGCTCTTTTCTGGCGCCATTGCCGGGGAGGTGTGTGCTTGAAGGTATATCTTTATATCTTGCAATTGAATCTTTTAGTTTCTTATTTTATCACTAGTTTGGTTTATAAAAGAAAACTACAAAAAAATGGAATTGAGGTTGCCCCATATTATTCATCTTTATAATGTCTTTCTTGAAAATGATGGAGCAAAAAATTGTGCTCAATTGATAGAAGAAGAATTCAATAAAATGTTTGGCCTAAAATCTTTAAATGATGAGCATGATTGCAATGTTGTTAGTGTGAATTCTATGAATATCCAAAATACTAACGATGATTGCACTAGTCATGACAAAAATGTTTCTTATAACAATGTCAATTTTTGTGGAGGGCATAAAGTTTTTGAAGACTTGCCTTATAGGGATGATAGATTTTGTAAGAAGCATAAACATGATAGAACCAATTTTTTGCTCAAAGTGATATATGAATTTGCTACAAAATTATGTTCTCTTTATCCTATTACTTGTGAACTTTGCAATAAAGTTGGTCACCTTAATTTCCAATGCATTCTTTTTCATGATCGAATCATGTCCAAATATTGCAATAACTTGATCACCCTTGAACTTTATAATGAACTTTGTTTATTTTTGGGGTGTGAATAATTGACACATAAAAATAGTTGGTTTGAAGTATTCATTCTCACAAAAATCATTGAAAATAATTTAGAGGAAATCTATATGTTTTGTGTGGTAAATTGCAATGAGAATGCTTATATAGCCAACTATAGAAAAATGGGAAAACAAATAGAATATAAAATAAATACTAATGTAAGGGTAAATATTCCCCCTTTCCCTCCTATTTTCTCTCATGATGAAGGTAACGAGGAGGAGCTTCCTATCCAACCAATCTCTTCAAGAAGAAGCTCGAAAGAATTAAATAAACCCACACATAATGAGGTAAAGAAAAAGAAGAGAAGGAAAAGTAGAGGTAAAGAGGTATCTCTCCCAAATAATGTTGGTCCTATTATTGTTGTACCTCATGAGAATGAATCAAAAATAATTGTGGAAGATGATACACTTGATGATGATTTTGTTATGCCTATTGCTTGTTGTGATGATTATGATTGGGAAGATAATGATACTTCTTATGATCTTGAAAATCTTTATGGCACCAACTTGGAGGAATATGATAATAATTGTTATACTATTGGTGCTATTCATACTATTGATGATAATAGCGATAATGCTAATGATATGCAAACCAACAAGCTTGGGGATGCCATGTTTGATTGGAATGATATGTTTGGGAATTTATTAGCTGCAAATAACGTTTGCCCTAAGCTTGGGGATGTTATGCTTAATGAAAATGATCTTTTTATTCTCCCTACTTTTGATGAGCAAATTTATTATGATGATGACATGCCTCCTATCTATGATGATTATTGTGATGATACTTATGTTATGAAAAATAGTGACGATTCTTATTATAATACTTGTTATAATTATGAAAATCCTTTTACTGAACATCACTCTTTTAATATGGAAACAATTTATAGTATTCGAGTTTCATACGATACTCCCACTATTATGAATGAGAAGAAAATTGCTTATGTGGAGAATAATAAAAATTCTATGCTTATGTATCATGACAAGAATGCTTTGTGTGATGGATATATTGTTGAATTTCTTCATGATGCTACTGAAAATTATTATGAGAGAGGATCATATGCTTGTACGTGTTGCGATAATATCAAGTTTCCTCTCCATGTGTTGAAAGTTTTGAAGTTATGCTTGTTTTGCCTTCCTATGCTAGTTGATTCTTGCTCCCATAAATTGTTTGCTCACAAGATCCCTATGCATAGAAAGAGGGTTAGGTTTAAATGTGCTAGTCATATGATTCATGATGCTCTCTTTGTGTTTCAATTCTTTACTTTTATGCGAGCATCATTGAAATCATCATGCCTAGCTAAAAAGGCATTACAGAAAAGCGCTTGTTGGGAGACAACCCAACATTTACCCCTACTGTTTTTTGTGTTCACATGATTAAGCTATTGTGGTAATCATGTTTTATATGTTTTCTTTAAATAATGTGCCAAGTAAAGCCTTTGGGATAGTGTGGATACTTGTCGATTTGATTCTGTGCAAAAATAGAAACTTTTGCGTCCAGTGCTGGAATTTCTATTCCGTACTGGAGCGTGAGAAAATTCTGAAATTTTTACACAGTATTGGGTTACAATTTTTTTACGTTTTCCTAATTTTTCAGAATTTTTGGAGGTACATAAGTATGGATTTTAAATCGCACACTACATGCTGCTCTGTTTTTTACAGATTCTGTTTTCGGTGCATAGTTTGCTTGTTTTAGTGTTTCCATAACTTATATTGAGTAATATAAATTGTGGAAATGATGGAATACAGTAGGAATTATGTGAGAACAATTATGAATCTTGTCTTGACAGTACCTAAGTGAATGATTTATTTTTATCATACTAACCTATCTCACAAGTTCCGTTAAGTTTTGTGTGATAGAAGTTTTCAAGTTTTGAGTGAGATATCGATATGAGGAGAATAAGGAGCGGCAAGACCCTAAGCTTGGCGATGCCCAAGGCAACCCAAGATAATATTCAAGGAAGACTCAAGCGTCTAAGCTTGGGGATGTGACGGTGTCCTGGACTAGGGGGTATTCACCACATCGTCTCCCGACCAGGTGGGTTGAGCCGAGGACCCCCATGGCGGTTCAATAATGGGCCACTTCGGGAAGCCCATGACGCATACAAGGAAAACTCTACAAGACTTGGTGCACAAGCCGAAGACTCTCCTAAACCCTAGGCCACCGGTGCATATATAAACCGAGGCCAGGCTAGTCAATGGGGGATCTCATATTCATTAGAACAATCTCGTGGTAGCCACATGTACTCTGTACTATACCCCATATCAATACAATCAAAAGCAGGACGTAGGGTATTACCTCTTCGAGAGGGCCCGAACCTGGGTAAAACTCTGTGTCCATGTTACCATCGCTCCAAGACGCCTAGCTTAAGACCCCTACTACGAGATATGCCGAATTTAGAACCGACATTGGTGCTTTCATTGAGAGCCTGCTGGGTAGTCGCCGCGGTGTGATGAGAATTCAGATCGGCTCCACCGCAATCTACGCGTCGGAACTGAGCTACGTCATCAATGTCGGCATCTTCGTCGCCGGCTCGACTGGTCACCTCGGCTAGGCCGAGGACTACGCTCCACTTCGGATCGTCAAGATCGGACGGATGTCTTCGTCATCATCAACTCTGATCTCATCCGGGATCATGGAAAAATCGTCCATGGTGCTCGGGGGCTCAACGTCAACATTGCCCTCGCGCGATCATGCAGTTTTTTCTGGACAGCGGATTCGTGTTCGTCGTCCCCGTCTCCTCGAGTGTCGCTTTGACGATTGCTTCAGTGGGATTGTGCGGAATTCAGTCTAGAACAACCCTGCAAAATTTCGTCGCGTTCCGATGGAGGAATCTCCGGCGATCTCCGATATACCGTAGCCCTGTCGAATCTGGACGGGAATCTGGACGAGTTTAGGGCAAGGAGTCCAGCAGTCAGCTCGGACGTCCTTTGGAAGATCCAACCGTTCATCGGCTGCGGAATTACCATATCTACCACCCCTCAAAATTTCAGCTCGATCCGACCGTTCAAACTCCGGGAAGCGTCCGATGAGTGAATCAATTTTCGGATCTGTTTTCTGCGCGAAAACGAATCCGACCCGAGTTCATCTTTTTCATGAACAGATTATTGGACATCCTTTTTGAAGGGAATTTTTTTATAGGGTATTGTGTTTTGTTTACAAACACGTGCCCACAAATTTTAAGCCTTTTCTGAGGCGATCTTCGTCATCGCGCCGGTGTCAAACCAACCCGGACACGTTGCTCCATGGCTGCCGACCTGCGCCAGCATCGACTGCGCCGTCGCTTCATCGAGCCGATGACAGCCACCTCGGATCATCACCTCGGCGAGCCGACCAAGAGTTCGGCACCGCTCTCCCTAATGATCGTCAAGATAACATCGTCACCTTACGGACTGCACGAGTCGGGCGCGCCAGCATAGCCGCGCGGTCACTTCTCAAGCCGGCATTGATCGCGTCACAAGTTCCGACCTGCGTCGGCATCGCCGCGCCGTTGCTTCTTCCAGCCGATGTCCACCACGCCGACCTGCTAAGACACCTCGGCTGGCATAGGGCAGCAACGTCACCTTACCGACCTGCTCTGACACCTCGGCTAGACCGGGGGCTTCGCCATCTCTTCATCAACCTACTCCGGGGACTTCGGTGTCACCAGCCGACCAGCTTCGTCAGCTCGGCCGGACCGGGGGCTTCGCCTCAACATCTCGGCAGTGTCGTACTACCACTTCATCAAACCGAGCTCTTCGCTTGGACACCTCGGCCGGACCGGGGGCTTCGCCATCGCTTCATTGACCTACTCCGGCGTCACCCTGTCGACCTACTCTGTCTCCTTGGCTGGATCAGGGGCTTCGCCTCGGCACAACGGCAATTTTGTGCTGCCACTTCATCAGCCGAGCTCTTCGCTCGGCCACCCCAGGACCGGCTTGGGGGCTGGGATCTCGACCCGCTGCAAGCTCGGCCCACGTCATCAACACCGAGTACATTAACCAGCTAAGTCGCTTTCATGCTCAACTTTTTTAAATGTTCAATTTTTGTTCGCTTCGACCAAGCATTATATTTATGTTAAAATCTATTTGTTAAAAACGAGGTTCGTTAAAAACCGCTTCTTTTTCCCATGTTAATTGGGGGCTCTTAAATTTATATGAGCCGTTATAATAAGTGTTTTCTTCTTAGTCGTTGCAAAGTCTTTTTCTACTACTCCTTTTTTTCGACACGAGTGTGTGGTCAATAGCCGGGTTGCCTAGTTTCTCTCTAAAACCGCTCGAGTTTAGTTTGCTAAACTGGCCTGAGAAACACTCCGCCTTCGGGATGGGAGGTTGTAACCAAAGGCTGACCCGCTTGAAGTCTGGAGATCGGACGTATCATGTTAGAGCACGACAGAAGCACAAACTAATTTTAAGACCAATTTTCGGATTGGCACCAAAAAACTTGATTTCGTTCGGACGTCCAGTCTTTACATAAGTTTTTTGGCTTTTCGAGCTTATGGCACTTTTAAGCTATTTGTATGTTTTTCTTTCAGGAGGCGAGACATCCTCATGACCGAGGTGCCCTGCGTAATAATTCAGCTCGGGAGATCTTTTCCGACCCGTAGCTCGGCATCTTTCTTGCCGACCTACACCTCGGCGTTGGCGAAACACACATGACATCTGAACTAGTTCCCGATGAGATTCGATCCTTAGGTTGGTCGGCAGCACCCAACCTGAGTCTCGGGGGATACTGTGTTTCTCCAGCATAACTCTCGCAGTACGACGCCGGACGCCTTTACCGCGTCGGCAATATTAATGGGGGGCTGCGACTAGAGCCGAACCCACCAAAAGCCAAGGTACTCCGAGGAGTCCTCGGCAAAACGTTCTCGGATATTGCTTTATATGCATTAGTTTCGAATTGTGTCTTCGGTCAATAGTTGGGTTGCCCGGCTCCTGTGTTTGCCTCCTACGTTCCGCTTTGTTTGGCTAGGTGTGCAAAGGGAGAACCACTGCGATTGTACTTCCGATTTAATTGGTCAAGTACCTCAGTGGAGAAAGCCGAAAACTGACTGTCACAATGAGCGCAAACTGGTCAGCGATCCGATGACTGTGTCCACCTATAGATCGATAGAGGTCACCCCGTGTTAAATGATGCACCTTTCATACAGTGGGCCGAAGTGCTAACGGTTTCTCCTCGGCTGACACCGAACACTACCGGGGGCTCGTAACTGGCCCCCCACCGTTAAGCTCCTATGACTAAGTGAAAGTTATAAAGCCTGCATATCTGATTGCCTCGTTTCCGCTAACACAACCGCCTCCGGGCACCGAGACGTCGGCTAAGGGTTGTCTTGTTATTGTGGAAACACCCTGCGTAGCATCTACAAAGGGGGGAAGCCGACGATGGGCCACTTTCAGATTATAAACAGTCGCAACGGAGTCAAAATAACATATAGCATTTGTATTTAATATACGAACGCTGCCTTCCCATTAATCGTTATAAAGCCACAATATGCATCAATTTGACTTGAGATCTGGCCAAGCTGGGTTGCCTGGCTCCTGTGCTTACCCCCTACGTTCCCGATTGTTCGGCTAGGGGGTAAAGGGAGCACCTCTGTGATTGATACTACCGGGTTATCCGGGTTAGTACCTCAGACTGGGTAAAGCCGAAAGCTAGCGATCTCAAGAATATAATTGGTCGGCAACGACGGAAGTGAAAATCTCGGTTTTTTTAAGCCGCATACTTCGGAAATTTCTCCCGAATTGATCTTCCCTATTTTTCTCTCACTTAGATCGGAGGTGAAGTTACGTTATCCTTCTTAGCATGACAACCCAAAGAAAGGAACCGATAGTGGGACTATTTTCTTTGGAAGATGTTTCTTACGTTAAATAGTAATATAACATATCTCTCCGTGTACCTTTGTTTATAAAACCATATGGCCGGATTGCCTTGTTTTCTGTAAATCTTTGCCCTTATAAAGGCTTTATAAAGTAGGAAAACACTCCTTGGCTACTGGCCGAGGAGGTTGAAGCCGATGGTCGGTCAACAAAGTTTTGTGCAATGCGGATCCGAGCATTAATGATGTAAAGTACTTGCATACATAGAATCATTACACATAAATTATGATTAAAATCAATTTACTCTAGATATTGATCCTTAATTCCGCCACCCTTGCCCAACTTAAGGCTCGGGGGCTACTGGGCTTCGCGCTTCTCACGTAAAAGCCATTAACGGGTTACATCGATCCCCTGATCTGGTGTTGCCACCCGACCAGTGTCTCGGGGGCTACTGCATTGCCTATTCAATGCAGAGAATTTAAAAAAAAGTGCGAAACAGTTTCCGAGGAGATTATGATCCTCAGGTTGGTCGGCCGCACCCAACCTGAGTCTCGAGGACTATGCACACCGCATTTCCATTCCTAAGCATGCTGCCGAGCTAGGAGTTGATCCTCAGGCCGATTTCGTGAATCGACCTGAGTCTCAGGGGCTACTGGGATCAGCGGTTTTATGTTTTCCTTCAGGTGCATCCCGGATTTTAGGCCGGCACACACCTTGAGGGCTACTGGCTATATATCTCGGCAGAGAATAAATTGCACCAATCGGAAAAAAAAATCACAAAAAATCAGCCCAAGACTGAGGTGGTGCAACACCTCGGAAGCAGTTCGGCATATAAAGCTCGGCTGCGAGTGGCTGGCTCCATAGACAACTTTTTTGGCGTTAAGCTCGGATAACCTCCTTCAAACTTTTTCAAAGACGAGGTACTCTATGCCTCCTCGGATGCAGTCCGGCGCTGGAGCTCGGATGCAGTCCGGCGTTGGAGCTCGGCTGCTAAAATGTACCTCGGATGCAGTCCGGCGTTGGAGCTCGGCTACAAGAAGACACCTCGGATACAGTCCGGCGCTGGAGCTCGGATGCAAAGAGTACACCGCCGCGCTGGAAACACTTCGAACCCGAGGTGTGGCATAAAAAATAACAAGGCATGGATAAAGGCAGAGAACTTAAAGGGCTCCTCGGATACCCGACGTATGTACTCTTCGGATACACCTCGGCGATCCTCAAGATCGGAGATGGGAAGATTTGTTGAACCAGTTTTCAAGACCGACGACCGAAGACGAAGAACAGTTCGGAAGAACCGAGGAGCGTCCCCAACTTGAATACCGGTTCAGGGGGCTACTGACGGTGTCCTGGACTAGGGGGTACTCACCACATCGTCTCCCGACCAGGTGGGTTGAGCCGAGGACCCCCATGGCGGTTCACTAATGGGCCACTTCGGGCAGCCCATGACGCATACAAGGAAAAGTCTACAAGACTTGGTGCACAAGCTGAAGACTCTCCTAAACCCTAGGCCACCGGTGCATATATAAACCGAGGCCAGGCTAGTCAATGGGGGATCTCATATTCATTAGAACAATCTCGTGGTAGCCACATGTACTCTGTACTATACCCCATATCAATACAATCAAAAGCAGGACGTAGGGTATTACCTCTTCGAGAGGGCATGAACCTGGGTAAAACTCTGTGTCCATGTTACCATCGCTCCAAGATTCCTAGCTTAGGACCCCAACTACGAGATATGCCGGATTTAGAACCGACAGGATGCCTTCCGAGGCATCCCCTCTTTCGTCTTCAACATTATCGGTAACCTTACTTGGAGCTATATTTTTATTCATCACATGATATGTGTTTTGCTTGGAGCATCATTTTATTTTAGTTGGATTTTATTTCTGTTAATTATAATAATGTCCTTTTATTTTTGTTTTGTTTGTTGTTTGAATAAAATTTTCAAGATCTGAAATCTTTATTGAGAGAGAGTCTTCACATAGCTACCTATTTACTTAACTACTCATTTGATCTTCACTTATATCTTTTTGGAATAGTTTGTCATTTACTCTCGTTCTTCACTTATATCCTAAGAGTAAATTGTTGAATGAGTTGAATATCATAAAGTTGAAATTATATGTGCTTCATATACTAGTCTCATACCTAGTAGTAGCTTCACATTGGGTTTAGAAAGCAAAATCTATTGAAGTTTGACAATCACAATATTAGTCATACAAGCAATTCATGAATGATTAGTATAAGGAAGAGAACTTTCACATATAAATATATTATCTTGGACATCTTTTATGATTGTGAATACCCATTAATTATTTTCAAACTTGAGCAAATTATTTGAAGTTGGACAAGGAAGACAACGTAATGAGTTATGTTTGGGTATATTTGCATAGAAGTTATATGGATCCTCCAACATGTGGTGCTTGCTTAGGATCTTTTGCTAGCCAAAAATTCATACTAAGTAGAGATACTACTTGTGCATCCAAAAACCCTTAAACCCAGTTTCTTCCCATGAGTGTCCACCATATCTACCCATGGATTGAATAAGATCCTTCAAGTAAGTTGTCATCGGTGCAAAAAGCAATAAAAATTGCTCCTAAAATATGTATGATCTTTTATTGCAAGGGAAAATAAGCGTTGTACGAACTTGTGATGGTAAAAAAATAAAAACGACGGACTGCATAATAAAGGTTGCTATCACAAGGGGCAATATAACGTGACGTTCCTTTGCATTAAGAGCTTGCCCATCCAAAAATAAAAAGCGCATGACAACCTCTGCTTCCCTCTGCGAAGGGCCTATCTTCTACTTTATGTATTTACTTTTATGCAAGAGTCAATAGTATTACTTCTCATTTCAACCTTAATTATTCTCTAGTTGGCAAGCATCATGTGGTGGGGAAAAGATCCAGGCACATATGGCCAGTCAAATATATTTGATCATGAATTATTATTGTTGACAATTATCTCTATGATAAATAAGTTGGGAGGCGAAACATTAAGCCCCTATCTTTCTCTGTGTTCGATGGATGCCATTTGTTCTAAAAATATGCTTTGAGTACTAGCAATCATAGAAGACTATATGATAATTGAGTATGTGGAGCTCTTACTTAGACTTTGTTCAAGATAAGTTGAATTGCAATTGTTTGGTGACTAAGAATATAGGTTGTTAAGTTTCAAGAGAATGCCTTGTTTGAACCATAACATGTGAATTGATTGCTACTTTGTCATGATGAGTTTTAGGAGAAAGAGTTGTTGTTATGATGCTAGCAAAAGTGATTGGAATTATCATTGATCAAACTTATACACTATGCTAGCATTCACACTTCATAAATTATTTCTTTTATCATTTACGTACTCGAGGACGAGCAGGAATTAAGCTTGGGGATACTGATACGTCTCCAGCGTATCTATAATTTATGAAGTATTCATGCCATGTTTATTATAGTTTTGTATGATTTTGGAGCACTTTTATATGGCTTTTATATGATTTTTATGGACTAACATATTGACCTAGTGCCCAGTGCCAGTTGCTATTTTCTACTTGTTTTTGGTTTTCCAGAAAATCCATATCAAATGAAGTCCAAATGCAGCGAAACTTTTTGACGATTTTTTCTGGAAGGAAACAGACCCAGGAAGCTTTGGGGGAGCAGCAGAAGACCCACAGGGGCCCCACAAGCCACCTGGGCGCGCCACCCAACCCCCCTGGCACGCCCTGGTGCCTCATGGGCCCCCTGTGGCCCCTCTTGCGTGATTCCAAAGCCAAAAATTCTTATAAATACCAAAAACCCCAGAAATAACCCTAGAACTTCGACTCCGCCGCCGCAAGCCTCTGTACCTCCACGATCTCATCTACAACCCTTTTTTGGCACCCTGCCGGAGGGGGAAATCATCACCGGAGGCCATCTTCATCATCCCGGCGGTCTCCATGACGACGAGGGGGTAGTTCACCCTCGAGGCTACGGGTATGTACAAGTAGCTATGTGTTTGATCTCTCTCTCTCGTGTTCTTGATTTGGCACGATCTTGATGTACCACGAGCTTTGTTAATATAGTTGGATCATATGGTGTTTCTCCCTCTCTATCTTGTTGTGATGAATTGAGTTTTTACCTTTGAGGTTTCACTATTATCGGATTGAATACTTTTATGGATTTGAGAACACTTGATGTATGTCTTGCATATGAATACCCGTGGTGACAATGGGGTATTATATTGATTCACTTGATGTATGTTTTGGCACTCAACTCGCGGATTCCTGAGGTGACATTGGGGTAATCTATGCATAGGGGTTGATGCACGTTTTCGTCCTACTTTCTCCGGTAGAAATCTTGGGGCACTCTGTGAAGTTCTTTGTGTGGATTGAATGTTATGAATCTGAAGTTGTTTGATGCATATCGAATAATCAACTCACGGATACTTGTGGTGACATTGGAGTATCTAGGTGACATTAGGGTTGGTTGATGCGTATCATATGGTGTTATTTTAGTACGAACTCTAGGGCCGTTTGTGACACTTATAGGGATGGCTCAATAGATTGATCGGAAAGGATAACTTCGAGGTGGTTTCGTACCCTACAACAATTTCTATCTTATGTTCTCCGCTAATAGGAACTTTGGAGTGATTCTTTGTCGCACGTTGAGGGATTGTTATATGATCCAATTATGTTAGCATTGTTAAGAGATTGCACTAGTGAAAGTATGAACCCTAGGCCTTGTTTCTAAGCATTGCAATACCGTTTGTGCTCACTTTTATCATTTGCTACCTTGCTGTTTTTATTTGTTCAGATTATAAAAATATATTTCTACTATCCATACTACACTTGTATAACCATCTCTTCGCCGAACTAGTGCACCTATACAACTTACCATTGTATTGGGTGTGTTGGGGACACAAGAGATTTCTTGTATTTGGTTGCAGGGTTGTTTGAGAGAAACCATCTTCATCCTACGCCTCCCACGGATTGATAAACCTTAGGTCATCCACTTGAGGGAAAATTGCTACTGTCCTACAAAACTCTGCGCTTGGAGGCCCAACACGAGTCTACAAGAATAAGTTGTGTAGTAGACATCAAGCATTAGTGAGGAGATTCCTATCTCCAGTCATGTGATTTGTGCAGCCACTATCCAAGAACCATTCAGAGGCTGAGGGTGCATCATCCTATAGAAGCATTAGTCTGACTTACAAATTCATATACTTCAAAGTGAAGAATATGATCATGATCAATTTCGTCAGACAGTTTCATCAAGGAATAGTATTTAGCAGCATAAGGGATGTGTGAAATGAGTTATTCATTTCATCATGATTAGCCTGCATCCCAACAGGCACTTTGTCAGGTCTTCAGCAAACTCATCAGACATTTCAATTGTCTGAAGACCTGACCCTACAGAAGAGATTAGTTCTTCTTCTTAACCACCCACATCTGTATGGGTGGCTAAGAAGCAATGTAGCGAAGTGCATTAATGGAGAACTTAGGCATTGAAGAATTTGCATTTCTCTTCACAGGAGGGTTATAGTAATTGAATGAATAAGCAGAGAAATTCTTCGACGATTTGTGAACATAGTGGTTCGAAGAGTAATGCTCATATTCATCAAATCGATGTTTGTTTCCCTGCGAAATAGAGGCATTAGCACGATCATAAGAGGGTATGCGTCCATTTGACGACTTTGATCCCTGTGAAGAATTTGCCCTGGGAAGTTTCTTCTCCATCGGTGGTGTCATGATGACATTCACCTGAAGATTTTCCAGAAGTCTTTTGGGAACCCAGATTTTCTTCACAGGTGGACCATTCCTGCAGTTAGTACCAACAAATCTGGCAAAGACTTCACCATTCTGATTCTTGAACAGTTTATAGTTGGAGTCAAATGACTCATCTGAAGAATATGAAGTATCAAAAGTATAGCAAGATAACGTGGATGGATCTATTGGAGGTCCCTTTGCGGCAACCCATGTGGTTTTGACATACTGCTCAGGCTTCCAATACGAACCATCAGCGTTGAGCTTTCTCTCAAAAGCAATACCCTCTTTGCTAGGGTTCCTGTGAAGAATTTGCTTTTTGAGCACGTCACACAGGGTTTGATGCCCTTTGAGGCTTTTGTACATGCCAGTGACATACAATTCCTTCAGCCCTGCATTTTCATCAGTATCACAGGTGGCTTCCTCGGATGAGGGGTTAGTGGCCACCGTAGCAGTTGAAGCAATTGAAAGTACTGAAGCATTGGAACATTCAGCTGAAGAATTTGCATTATCACGTTCAAGGAATTTTAGGCATGGTGCAACAAATTCTTCCTGAGCGGTACTGATCTTTTGAGCGAGAAGTGAATCGTTTTCTTTTTGAAGATCATCATGAGACGCTCTCAGCTTCTCGAGATCTTGCTTCCTTTGAAGAAATCCATAGGACAGCTTCTCGTGTTCGGCTGAGAGGGACACATGATGACTTTCAAGTTCGTCATATTGAGACTTAAGCCTTCTGAGATCCTCAGACAAAGCTTGACTATGATCCATTTCCTCGTCCAACAGGTCATCGCTTTTGTCTAGCAGTTTTTGAATCTTTTCCATGGCATGCTGTTGCTCAGTTGCAATTTTAGCAGGTTTTTTATAGCTTGGTTTAGATTCACACTCAGAGTCATCATCACTGGAAGTTTCAAAGTAAGCTTCTCGTGAGGTTACCTTTGCACCTCTTGCCATGAAGCAATAGGTGGGAGTGTAGTCATCAGTACAGTCATCATTGTTGGTGGAGATACCATTATCCTCAGGGTTGAAGATGGACTTGCTGACGTACTCAGTAGAGAGGGCAAGGCTCACCACACCAGTGTCAGACTCCTTCTCAGATTCCTCAGCTTGCTGATCATCAGATTCTTCTTCAGAATCCATTTCCTTCCCAATGAATGCACGAGCTCTGCTAGAACTGGTTTTCTTGTGAGATGAGGACTTTGATGAAGACTTTGAGGACTTCTTCTTTTTGCCATCAGATTCATCATCATCCCTGCTCTTCTTCTTCTTCTTCTTTAGCCATAGAGGGCAGTCGGCGATGTAGTGGCCTGGCTTCTTGCATTTGTGACAGGTTCTCTTGTTGTAGTCTCGAGTAGAAGCTTCTCCAGTGTTCTTCGAGTCATACTTTAAAGATTTTCCAAAGCGGATCTTCTTGGAAAACTTCTGGAACTTCTTCACCAGCATAGCCAGTTCTCTGCCAATTTCCTCAGCACCATCAGAACTTCTCTCATATTCCTCTTCTTCTTCAGATGAAGAAATAGCCTTGGCTTTTGCTTTTGCCTTCAGAGCGTGAGGACGACCATAGCTGGGTCCATACATATCTCTCTTCTCTGCTTGCTGAAATTCATGAGTGTTGAGCCTTTCAAGAATGTCAGCAGGATCTAGTGACTTGTAGTCAGGGCGCTCTTTTATCATCGGTGCCAAAGTGTCGAAGGAACTGTCCAGAGACCTCAGCAATTTCTTCACCACCTCATGATCGGTGATGTCAGCAGCACCAAGAGCCTGAAGCTCATTGGAGATATTAGTGAGGCGGTCGAAGGTCTGCTGCACATTTTCATTGTCGAGCCTCTTGAATCGATTGAAGAGATTGCGCAGAACACCAACTCGAGAGTCACGTTGAGTGGATACTCCCTCATTGACTTTGGAGAGCCGGTCCCAGATCAGCTTTGAAGTTTCCAAAGCACTCACTCTACCATACTGGTCTTTGTTCAGATGACCACATATGATATTCTTCGCTTGAGAGTCCAGTTGCTTGAATCGCTTCACGTCAGTGGCGTTGATGCTTGGAGCCACGGTAGGCACTCCATTCTCAACGACGAACCAGAGATCGTTGTCAATTGCCTCAAGATGCATTCACATCTTGTTTTTCCAGTAGGGATAGTCTGTGCCATCGAAGATGGGGCACGCAGCAGATACCTTGATCATACCTGTGGTCGACATAACTAAAACTCCAAGTGGTTAAACCAAAATCACACAGAACAAGGGAGTACCTTGCTCTGATGCCAATTGAAAGCGCGGGTTAACTCTCAGAGGGGGGTGAATGGGAGATTTTTAGAAATTTGTCAAACTCTGAAGATTTTGACGAAAATCAGAGTGACGAAATAGAAACAGGAGAGAAACTAGATCGACATAGATGTAACTAGCATGCAAACGAAATACATACAAGTGAAGAACAAGTAGTCATACAAGCAGACATGCATGAGGAAGATGAACTGAAGAAATGAGATACAACATGATGAAACTCTTCAGGTCAAGTTCTTCAGAAAAATAGAGCACAAGTTCTTCAGCAGCGAAAATGCGTAAAGGTAAAAGGGTGAGGAATTTGAAACCGGTTGGGCTCGATGAAGACACAGCGATTTGGTAGACCAGTTCCAGTTGCTGTATCAACTGTACGTCTGGTTGAGGCGGCTGAGTCTTACCTCGGAAGACACTTAGTCCTCACCGTATTCCTCTTGAGCTAAGGTCACTTAGACCTCGCCCAATCACTCGTGGTAAGTCTTCAAGGTAGACTTCCAAAACCTTCACAGACTTGTTCACCGGCACGCCACAATTACTCTTGGGTGCTTAGAACATGACGCCTAACTGTCTGGAAGAATGACAGTCTTCAAAGGTAATAAGTGTCGGATCACACATATCAACTTCTTCAGTGATGCTCAGTCACTAAGGCTCTGGTTGGGTTTTTCCTCACTTGGGTTCTCACAAAGTCGTCAGAGGAAGGGTTGCTCTCAAATGACAAGTGTCAAGTTCTCTCTAGAGCAGCCAACCAACTAGTGGTTGTGGGGGGCGGCTATTTATAGCCAGAGGGCAACCCGACATGAATTGTCATAAATTCCCTTCTCAGACATGACCGTTGTCAGGATAAGAATCCACTCGACAGCTGGCACGCGGCACGGCAACGGTCGGAAATTAAGCTCTCAATTTCGTCGGGGCACTCTATTTCCTCACGATAGGCAGATCGCACTGGCGAAATCCTAACTCCTCAGCCTGACCAAATTCGTCAGAGACCAGATGAACTTCGTCACTGTCACTATCAAATTCGTCAGCTGTTCCGGAGGTTTCCAAAGGCTTCACTCGAAGCGGCTGTAAAGTGTATAGGTTTGAGCATCGCTTTGAAGTATGAAATATGTTTCACCTAGACCCCCTTTGACAGTACGGTTTGTCCTATGACTCAAATAAGAAGAAAAAGAAACTATAAAAACAAAGTCTTCAAGCTTCAAAGTCTTCACATCAATTTCTTCAAAGGCCGCACCAAATTCTTCACTCGAAGAAATACATTTTTAGGGGCGACTTCCGTGGTTAAACCAAGTCTTCAGGGACTATTTTCTCCTGTGTACACTCACAAACTCATTAGTCCCTTAACTTATTTGTCTTCAATACTCCAAAACCACTAAGGGGACACTTGATGCACTTACAAACTCGGACAAGAATCTTTGGCAATTTTCCGGATCCATTCGGAGCCTCTGAGTGGTTTGGTTCGGTCTCACCGAGTGAACGTGGCCAACCTTCTGTACTCTTCTGTATTACACTCGGAATTTCCGAGTGGTTTCACCCAGTCTCACCGAGTGCACCGGGTGTCTCGTGACAAATTTTCTGACATCCATTCGGTCTCACCGAGTCAAATCCACTCGATCTGTCCGAAAGTGACTTCGCAACTTCTGTCCATGACCTCATTTTGGCTCTACAAGGTGCATACGGCCTTTGATTACGACAATTTTTATATCAAAATCGACCATTTCGACGATACGAAGATTTTTCATGTAGAAACTGTTTTCATTTGTGTCAACCTTAATTGTGTTTCTGGCATGCCAAAATCTGATGTCAACATATGCTTCGCTGGATTTATCATAACTTTTGCGTCTGAGCTCCGTTTTGGACCATCTTGATATCCATCTTGGTCTTCTTGAAGAGGGCCATCCAATGGTGGCTTCCAATCACAAATTTGAATTAATCTTGGCATAGCTTAAGCTAATTTTACGATTTTGCCACTTTTAAGCATCAACAACCTCCTGAACAGATGCATCCAAATGTGGCGGCAGGTCTCCCCGAGCCAACTCAGTTCGTGGTTCTCCGACCCGGGAAATAGTCAGGATTCTCCGACCCGGGAAATAGACGGGATCCTCCCAGGATCCCTTGCAACCAAATGAGGCCTTATGGGGTGGACAGGGGGCATTTGCCCCCCCCCCCCCCCCTCCATCGTTGACCATGTTGTATTTATTCAATAGTTGTTTATGATTGAGTACGTGTATCTCAAACACAAGTATCAACAAGTAACGGATCATATTTTAACAACACAATAAACATTTAAAATCCAGAATCAATCACATGTTGATCAGTAACCACTCCACCATTGGCGCACAGTGTTGGCATTATATATCTCCATGTGATGTTCTAGGAATTAGCTGACCACTAGCTTTCACTGGATTAGCCCAAGACAGTTTCTCACTGTGATAAGGTGGAGTGCCGGCACACTGGAGAGCACAGGATCACCCAGTTACGATTGTTACGCTCCGTTACAAAACCTAAGCAACATATAGGAGGCCCTGCAGCACTTTCTGAAGATATTGAAAAGCTCTCTCCGAACTACACCCAGAGAATTTAATCATTCACAATTTCTCTAACTCACGCGATGGACCGGGTGTAGTGTAGGGCTAGGAAGCTAACGACTCTACTCTTACTTGGACCCTTCTTTGAGTTGCACCTCATGGAAATTTGTTGATCCAAGTAAGAGTAGAAATTAATATATTAACTTGTTTTTACACCTGTTACAGAATCAAAAACTCACCTCAAAAGATACCAACAAGACTTGAACGGTATTTTTATAGGGGTGTTCTTCAAGCTGAACCGGTATATATAGCTAACTCATCAGGAAAATGCATGAACTAAAACTAAGCAAGATGAACTGGTCTATACACTACAGGAAAAACCTTCAAGGCCGAGTGTGCAAACAACTCGGCGGAAGACAAAGCAACTTTGGCAATGTCTACGCCAAGTGTGACAATCGGCAGCACACACTCGGCTTACATACATAAGCCGAGTGTCTTCTGTCGGGGACTCGGCAAAAGTGTAAGCCGAGTGAAATACAGCCACCCACGGCAAAAAAAAAGTGACCTGACGGCTGGCTCACGTTAACGGCACTAAGTAAGCCAACTGCCAGCGCTCGGCCTACATCTGAGTCACGGATTGAGCAGAGGGCACCATGTGTCAACATAGTAAGTCGAGTGACGAGTTGAAGCTCATGGCATACGTCTATAACCCGAGTGCTCCTTACGATAGTCACGGGCAAGTGTACGCCGGGTGTCCTCCATAGAAGCTGAGTGTTCGCCGTTGGTTCATGGCATACGTATGAATCGAGTGCTGGCCCTCGGCGTATGGCGTATGCATACGCTGTTGTTGTGTCATTTGGTCTTGCGTTCCCCACATCATGACAAGTGTCCAGTACGCCATTTGTGAGACTTGGCGTATGCTCATAAGATAGCTTGCCGGCATCCTGGGCTTTGAACACCGTTGTGGGAGCGATGCCCCCCCCCCACACACACACACATGCAGTTGTAGTGCTTCCCAATGCCGGGAAGATGCGCTGCCAGGAAGAAGCTCCTTCCCGGTGCGCTATTGGTCTTACTTGGCAGATGTATCGCTTGTCGGGAAGATCGGTTCTTCGCCGGTGTTGCTGTCGTGGCCCATGCTCGGAGGGTTTGTGGGACCCTGGTTTTCACTACACTGACACATTTGGTCCTGCGTTCCCCACATCATGACAAGCATCCAGTACGCCATTTGTGAGACTTGGCGTATACTCATAAGTCGAGTGTAACACTCAGTTTATGCGTACATATGGTTTTTTTTTTGTTGCTAATTGGAGCAGCCTTGCAATGCAAAATATATATTGACACACAGCTGATATGTATCAACAGATGCAAGACATTTATATACAGCAAGTCACATATATGTTGGATCCACAACAAGTCACACATATATACCAACTAGCATAATTCGGTCCACAACAAGTCACATATATGTTCATAAGCATCAAGGAACAGCAAACTATGTGCACTGCAACAACAGTGTAAAGGTTCACAAGCATCAAGTCATGACCAACAACAATCATAAGTAAGATAAGGAGTTGATGACCAACAACAAGCACCGCACACTCTTGGACTTGAAGATGAGCTCCGTGGACATGAGCTCCAGACAGGATATGCTTGGTCATACTTTGCCGGAGCATATGCAAAAAAGCATTGTAGCAACGCAGAAGCGGCCGGCTCCTCTGCATGTCTTGTCCGCAAGGCACGCGTGCATCCAGACTCGAGAGTTGCCTGCTGCTTTCTTGGATTGCATCCAATTAGTGCGGCCAAGTGACAGGGGAGCTAACTATATTCCGTCCGGTTCATCCATGGATCAACTCTACCCTAGCTAGCAGGAGAAGCACGGGAGGTTATGGATACGATCAAGCCGGGTCCTTAGGTACAGTACGTATCCTAATTAATCTGACACGACAAGACTGGACTGCTCTAGTTAAGGGCACCAGCTGGACTTGAAGGAACAAGCACCTAACCCTTCAATACTCCTTAACTAATGGGAGGGCGAGCACTGAGCAGAGCAGCATGTGTGCGCGTACACATGCATTTCGGTCCCCTGTCAGTATCATAGTACTCTCTTTGTAAAGAAATATAAGAGCGTTTCTTATACTGTATTTGTTTAGGGAGTAGTAACCATACCGTTGGCGACACTAAACCGCTGGCCGTCTCCTGCTAATCCTGACACTGGCAGTGACGGACCATGTAATGTAATGTACTGTTGGCGGTTGGCGGTGGATCGTTTCCTGTCTGCTCAAAGGAGTGAAAGAGATACGTCGAGTAGAGATGAGATGCTCTTCTTTTTCTGCCGCACGCAACGCAACGCAAAGGCCAGGGCGGCAACCTCCACCGTACCGTCAGTTGCGCTCTGTCCGCTGTCCGCTGTCCGCTGTCAGGCGCATATGTATGTGTGTAATGGAGCCGCTGGCTGCAGCTTGGGTTTCAAGTTTGAGTCCCGCCTGTGCACTTGTGCGTACTACTCAACGGACAGTCATGGCATGCGCACTACACCTACACCGCACACCACCACACCAGAGGCAACGGGGTCCGCTCTAGTAGAAAAACAAAATACTACTCCTACTCCTACTACTAGCGGTCCGTCCGTCCGTTTGCGCTGCTACATTCCATGACTGAATGAGCCCCCCCCCCCCCCCCCCCCCAAAAAAAAAAAAACACTTTTGTCGATCCTAGCACAAACTTTTCCCAGATCTCCATGATGACCAAGTGGAGTGCTAGCTGATAGTGGTGCGTGCCGCAGCGGAGGGGAGGTGATCCCGTCCCCACTCCCACACGACGGCAACCCGAGCAAGTGAGACAAATACAAGTGCACACGGACACGGCCGGGCCCGACAGCGCCGTCTCGCCCGCCGCTCCCACCAAAACGGACGCATCTGCACCCGCACTCACAACACAAGCGACGGCAGAGCTACTTTTTCTGCTGCCATGGCAACCACGGCAGCCACGACCATGCAAAAAGACACCGCAAGAAATTTAACCAACCAGGCAGCACATTATTTTCCTTTCCACTAGACAAAAATAACAGACCAACCATCATCCTCCATTGACTCTCTACATACATCAATCAAACACACGACGCACCAACAACAACAGCACCAATGAACAAATCAATCAACAAATGGAAGGAACACCAGTGTCGGGACTCGCGAGGAGGTCGGCGACGGACTCGTCGACCAGGGCCTCCAGCAGCGCCGCGGCCACGTCCCTGCCGGCCTCGAACGATTCCGCCTTGAACTCCACCCACGCCCCGCCGCGGGGCCCGCCCATCTCCCTGTACACCAGCTCGTCCACCGCCGACTCCTCCGCCACCCTCAGCCCGCCGCCGCTCATCTCCCGGTGCAGCTCCTCCGCCGACAGCTTCGCCAGCACCGCAGCGCCCGTGAACCACGACCCGTAGCCCGCGTCCAGGTAGTATGCGCACTTGCCGCTCAGCGCCTCGTTCGCGCAGTCGAACAGCAGCCTCCGCGCCATCCTGCAAGCCTTGCCGCCGTCTTCCTCGCCGCCCGGCGCTGCTGCTGCAAGCCTGGAACTCCTGTTTGTGTTTAGTTCTTCCAGCAGATGAGGGTCCAGGATGGCTGACCTGCCAGACCGCTCAAAAACAGATGAAGACTGTCCGCTCACAGAACTTGCGTTCAGTAGCTCTCTCAGAAAGTCTATCTCTGGATCGCGGTCTGCACGACAAGAGCTGCTGCTTTCTGATAAGTGTGTTGTTTCGGCTGTAGTCGCCGTGACTGACGATGCTGTGTCAGAATATTCGGATGAAGCGTCCACTTCTTGGGATCCACCGTCCTGTGCAGAACTAGAAGTCGCTGCCCCTTCTGCCGAACTAAACAACCTTGATTCTGCAAAAAGAGGGAAGTGTTATAGACAAGGTTTTGAGAAAGATGGCTAGTGCAAAATAGCAGCAACCAAGCAAGTGTTCTGTAAGCTCACCGTTTGGATTCGTCCAGCTCTCCGCGGAGCAGCAGGTTTCCGTTTCTGTTGAAACAGAGACTTCCCATGTAGAACGGGGGCTGAAGTGAAGATGCTCTAACTCCACTTGATCGATGAAATCATTATCATACTTCACAGATTGAGATGACTGGCCATAAAGAGAAATATGTTAGCACATGAACCATTTCTTAACCTGTCATGAATTATATATAGAAAAATGCAGGCTAAGCCCTTGCATTGGTGGCACAGTTAGGTACCAGCTTTAACATGAAGTCAGAACTCAGAAGGTTCAAGTGTTCAAACTATTGACATACTATACAAAGCTGAATTCCATCCCTAACCCTATGGCTCCTAACTATGCTTATAATTGATCATGTAGGTAGACACCCACTGTAAGTATATTGCTCCAAGTCTTCTCAAACATGAAATAGGCGTACAAGAAAAAATAATCATATGTGTGGACTCTAATATGCACATAGCTACATGGAGAAAATATACTACACCTAACTATTTAATGGGATGATTAATTTTCCTATGTTCAACTCAAGATATGAGCATCAAACCTTCTGGCATTAATCATATGATGTTGCTCACAAGAAAATAGTGTGCATATGACAACGAGTCAACAAGAAACAGGTATAATAGGAAAATAAGTGTCTCGGGTGACATACCTGACCACTTTTCGATTCAAGATCGATCTGGTGGAATTTGTTTTTTCCATCCTTGAAAGGCTGAGAGGACTCCCTATCATAGTCAGTAGATGCAATGCTAGATGTATCTTCCGAACCTGGTGAAGGGGCGTATACTCGAACCCCATTGGCTGGCTTAGAGTAGGGTGACTTCACCCGAGAAGTCAATTCTCTCAATTTCTGCTCCAGAAGAATTCCCAAATAGTCACCATCTATGTCATCAGGTTTAGTATTTGATGTATTGCTTGAGGTTGGCGCTGAGTTCATGCTCTCTATCGACCGTGTTTCCACTGAATCATTGCGAAATCTAGAACCAGGTAATGATTTGTGAACTGGTGAGGTAAATGTGAATGAAACAATCTCAGTGCTGACTTTGCTTTTGTTTGTGGAGATAGATGACTGCTCAGCTGTCCCAATATTGTTCTGAACACGCCTTTGAATTCTCTCGGCGAGAATTTTATCAATTGACTGGCTTTTCTTTGGGTGCATCCTCCCATCTGGCAATCTTCTCGGCTTGGGGATTGTTTTTGCTGTAGAATTTAGTCTTCTGTGTGCATAGTTCATTGGCTGCATTTCTCCTTTTGCGTTGACTTTCGTACTGCTTTCAGCACGGGTGCTGGTGATCCCGGCCTTCCTGGGAGAGGCATTTGTTGAATGCATGTTGCTACCCTGTTGGCTGAGTCTTGCTGACTTTGGATTCACCTTGTGCTTAACACCCATAGCATTCCGCTTTCTGTTATTTTGCTCAAGCGAATTGGAAGAGCTTGCAACAGTTTGGTTATTACTCTTTTGTTGGTTGCCCCGATGATTTCTCTCAGCCATGTTATGTTCAGGATCCATATGAGTTGCAGGTTTCCTATTGTTTTTGCTTCTACCTCCACTTCCTTGGGTACTTGCAGCTCTCGGATCTAGTGACAATCGACTGGCGGCCTTGACCCTTGGAGCAACTGGAGCATTTCCGTTTGACTCTGAGAACCTGGAAGAAGAGGTTGTCTCTGAAGTTACCAAACTTCCATCAAAAGGTTTTGCTCTCGGTGCCTTTGAAGATGCTGAGGTGTCACGCTTCTTCGCCGCTTGGGACATTTGTTGGACTCTTACAATCTCTGATGTGTTGAAGGCACGCACGACATTTGAGTACCCAACATCCCGAACTCTGTATGAACTATTACTCTCAACTCCAGGCCCAATAATCCTAGACGCTGCCTCCATTATATCAGCAGCATTTCTGCCTGACGTATGATTAGGATTCTTTACCGGGGAGAACAACTTGTGTTGCGCACCTGAAAGTGTCCTTTTGGCAAATCTCTGAGGCAGCGCTTCCATTCCAAACCGGTCAATAGGGCTACTCGGCATCTTATGAGGACTAGGACTGCCAATGTAGCTTCTGCCAATGAACTCATCATGGGCATTGTTTGTGAAGGTTTGCTGTGCGGTAGAAGGAATCGGGTAAGATACAGAGCTGGTCACAGGCATGGAATCCAAACCCATAAGCCTCGCCACAACAGTGGGTCCCTTCATCGCACGAGCGTCCTCATCAATTACTGAGGATGAAGAACTATGCTCGCTACTTTCCCTCAAACTCGACGCATCTTCGAGGATCTGCCAAGGTGCAAAGTTTCACCCATCAAAACGACAGTAAGCAGCAAGCAGAACCACAGACAGAAAGATCAAACGCCCGAAAACGAACCGAGTTTGACGGTGTGCTTGGCCTGCTGCCCACAGCTTCCTTCCCGTCCACCGTGTTCCCTGCAAAGAGAGATTGATGTGTAAGTTCAGGCCCCCCTGTTTTCGTTGTGCGACGATGTATCAAGTTTTATAGCAACCACTCAGTCCACTCTGACTCTTAGAGCACATTTGCTTACCCGGCGTCGGAGAAACGCCCCCGCCTCCGGCGAACAGCCGCTTCTTGGACTTCTTGCTCTTGCCCCAATCAAACAGGCTGAGGATGCCATGCCCCTTGGACGCAGCTCTCTCCACATCCATCCCTTCCTGACCACCTAAAACCTGCAAGCGGAGATGGCACGCATAAGCGCAAGAAACGGAAGAAAGGGAGACACATTCAACCTAACATAAATGCTTCTGAGACAAGCTGATCAAGAAAGGGCCGGCGACGAACGAATCCGCCCAAACCCGATCTTCATCTCGAATTTGACCCGGAGAGCCCGGAAAACACAAACCCCGTAGCAGAACGCCCGCACCCTCCCGCAGTCCTCGGAAGATCTACAAGCAATGCAGGAAACCCGCACCTGAGAATGGGACGCCGGGAGAAGCCCAGGGGGCAGCGGCCGCGGGACGACGCCGCCAAGATCCGCCCTTTCCCCCGCGCGGCACTGGGTCAGCGGCGCCGGATTCGCGGGGCCAGCGCCCTAGCTCGAGCCAGATCGCCGTAGAGGAGGAGCCCGGATCGAGCCGCGCTGGAGTGAGCGGTGGGGGGAGAGCTCCGAGAGCAGAGTGGAGCAGAGGAGCAGCGTTCAAACGAGCTCGACCCAACGGCGCCGTGGAGGAGCCACGCGAGGCGTCATGTGTTAGGGTTGGGGGATGGGGAATGGAGCCCTGGGCCCTGGGGTAAAGCGCTCTACAGCCCTAGGCCTGGCCCAAATGCTGCTTAGAAAACACTTATGCCTAATCCCCTCCAACGGTCTGATTGATAATTTTTGAACCCTATAGTGTAGACTCCAAAAAGGATTAAAAAACGTCGCATGTAAATTCCTATAAATAATCATGAAAAAACTGGTAAAAAACTTGAGTCAGTAATAAAATGTAAGACGATGATTTGGTTTTGGATGGTAGTTTTGTCTCACGGGCTTGATGTGGCATTGGTGTGGGTTCACTCCACAAATAAATCAAAATACAGTGTGTTTGTATTTCTTTTCTCGTGCTACCTAAGATAATGGAAGAAATTTAAAAATGAGACATTTGTTTGTGGATTTGGCGTGATTCGCAATGGTCACTCAACAAAACCACCACGCAAAGTAGCATTCATATAGGGAAGCCACCATTCAAAAATCAGTTATGAGCATGCTTGCATTGGTTTTCATAGTGAAGGGGTATAGTGTTTCGAATCAAAGTTAAAAGTGTCGACCCCCGCAAAAAAAAAAGTTAAAAGTGTGGACAATGGAGATGAGGATGTAGGGGGTGGCGACAGAGGATATGGGTATTAGATGGAAGAGACATATAGAGGAAGTCTTTCTCCCCCCCATCATCATACACTCATATTCTATGTTTGCCACTTTGTTGCAACGTGCACATTCGTCAATCTTTATGTCTCTTTTCTTACGGAAAACTCGAGAAAATATCTTGAGGACTTTGGAAATTGTTTTGGTAAAGGGGGGCTTTTTGAGCATTTCTGCTAAACGAGTGACAAAACATGCGACAGTCCCCCCAGTCCATCTTGGTCTATGCATGATGCTTTTGCAAAGAACAAATAACGAGTGAACGGTGAGGACGTGCCTAGCTCAGTGCCACCCCATTGTATATACTAGATGATACCCCGCACGTTGTTGCGGGAATCGATTGCAATATATTTCAATGAGATTTGATTGTGCGGAATATAAATATTTACATTGATAACATGTGAACCAAAATTATACTTGTTATATTTGATTATCACTAGTAGAAAACAGGGCTTTGGTCCAGGCCAGATAATTGCATTAGTCCCGGTTCTGTTACGAACCGGGACCAATGGGTGCATCAGTCCCGGTTCGTGAGGCCAGGGCGCCGGCCGGGCCACGGCAGGCACCAGTCCCGGTTCGTTTGACCCCTTTAGTCCCGGTTCCAGACACGAACCGGGACTAAAGGTCCTCGCTCCTGGCGCAGCCCCTTTAGTCCCGGTTGGTGGCTGGAACCGGGACTAAAGGTGTGTCTTCTGTCCCGGTTCTAGCCACGAACCGGGACTAAAGAGATGCCTATATATATGCTCTCCCCTGCCCGCTTACTCCTCTGTTTTTTGGCCGGCCGGTGTGGGAGGTGTGTGCTGCTCTGCTCTCACCTCCTATGCACATGAGGTGTTCGATGAAATGCCCGAGTCACACTTAAGCTTTCTCCTCTCCAAGCTCGACCTCCAAGCTCCATTTTCCCCAAGATTTGTCTAGGTTTGGCGATGCACCAACTACACAAGTGTTCTAAAAGGTTAGCAACTTCATCGTTTCATCTCTCACTGCTAGTTTAGCTCATTTCAAATGCTGTAGAAGTAGAGTGGTTTGTGGGTTTTAGTGGAGGAGTGTATGTGGGAGTTCTTTTGATTTAGATGCACAATTTGAGCTGAAATTAACTTCTTAGAGTCTGCACATGTGTAGGGTGTCGTCCCCGTCCCCGTCCTCACCGCCGTCGATCGCCCGCGCCGATCTCATCGCCGGCACCACCGTGGTGAGCCTCTTGTTCTTATCTTCTTTTTAAAAGAAAAAAAATTCTTACTTGTATGATTTAGATAGATACTTGTATAATTTTCTTACTTTTATTATTGTTAGTTATTATATAGTGCCATGACTTTGGTATCCGCCCCCGTCGGCCCTCGTCCTGTCTATGATTCGGATGTGGTATATTATCTTTTATTATGATTTGTTTCATTTAGTGTTTATGACAATTATGCCGACCAACGTGACATAGATGTTTTTATCTAGGAGGTATGTGAACCAGAAATTCCAACCGACCCTCTTGTCGAGAGGTTAAATTTAGTTGAAAAAGAAAACAATTATTTGAAGAAAAAATTGAAAAGAATTGAGGAGGAGAAGATGGAATTGGAGTTGCATGTTGCCGATGTCGTCGATGATCACAAGATCAAGATGGATGCAATGCGCTTGAAGATTAGAAAGATTAGAAAATATGCCATTCATAATGAGGCTTGGTATCATTATGCCGTTGGATCAATTGTTACCTTAGTTGCGATTATGATCGCATTTGTTGTTGTTTTTCATAGTTTCAATGTATGTTTTAATTAGATGCTCTAGAGAGCTATATGTTGTTCTATGAGAACTATATATGTATGAACTTTATGTATTTATTTTTTCAGTAATAACATTTGATCACTACTGTACTTTGGTTTTAATGTGATGATGAACTTGTATTAATTTAGTCACTTCTCTATTCATGATGTTCTGTAATGGTTTTTGATACACTTAATTATATAATGCACGCAGATGAACCGACAATGGATGTACGGTGACCGACGCACCTCCGAGTATCTTGAGGGCCTGCATAAATTTCTCGAAGTGGCTGAGGCAAACAAGCAGAATGGTTTTATGTATTGTCCATGCCTTGTCTGTGAGAATACGAAGGATTACTCTAACTTGAAAACCCTTCACGTCCACCTGCTTGAGAAGGGTTTCATGCCACACTATAATGTTTGGACCAAGCACGGAGAAAGAGGGGTTATGATGGAAGACAACGAAGAAGAAGAGGATGATGACAACTATCCCCCTGAATACGGTGATACTGCAACGGGGGAAGCTGAAGATCAAGAGGAACCAGACGATGTGCCCGATGATGATCTTCGCCGGGTCATTGTTGATGCAAAGAGACAATGCCAAAGTGAAAGGGAGAAGTTGAAGTTCGATCGCATGTTAGAGGATCACAAAAAAGGGTTGTACCCAAATTGCGAAGATGACAACACAAAGCTCGGTACCACACTGAAATTGCTGCAATGGAAGGCAGACAATGGTGTATCTGACAACGGATTTGGGAAGCTACTGAAAATAATGAAGAAAAAGCTTCCAAAGGATAACGAATTGCCCGACAGTACGTACGAAGTAAAGAAGGTTCTATGCCCTCTAGGATTGGAGGTGCAGAAGATACATGCATGCCCTAATGACTGCATCCTCTACCGCGGTGAGTACGAGGATTTGAACACATGCCCGGTATGCGGTGCATTGCGGTATAAGATTAGACGAGATGACCCTGGTGATGTTGAGGGCGAGCGCCCCAGGAAGAGGGTTCCTGCCAAGGTGATGTGGTATGCTCCTATAATACCATGGCTGAAACGTCTGTTCAGAAACAAAGAGCATGCCAAGTTGATGCGATGGCACAAAGAAGACCGTAAGAAAGACAGGAAGTTGAGAGCACCCGCTGACGGGTCGCAGTGGAGAAAAATCGAGAGAAGGTGGGGGGACTTTGCAGGTGACGCAAGGAACGTATGGTTTGGTTTAAGTGCAAATGGCATTAATCCTTTTGGGGAGCAGAGCAGCAATCATAGCACCTGGCCCGTGACTCTATGTATCTATAACCTTCCTCCTTGGTTGTGCATGAAGCGGAAGTTCATTATGATGCCAGTGCTCATCCAAGGCCCTAAGCAACCCGGCAACGACATTGATGTGTACCTAAGGCCATTAGTTGAAGAACTTTTATAGCTGTGGAATGGAGAAGGTGTACGTGTGTGGGATGAGCACAAACAGGAGGAATTTGACCTACATGCGTTGCTGTTTGTAACCATCAATGATTGGCCTGCTCTTAGTAACCTTTCAGGACAGACAAACAAGGGATACCACGCATGCATGCACTGTTTAGATGATACCGAAAGTATATATTTGGACAAATGCAGGAAGAATGTGTACCTGGGACATCGTCGATTTCTTTCGACCAACCATCTCTTAAGAAAGAAAGGCGAGCATTTCAAAGGTGAGGCAGATCACCGGAAGAAGCCCGCCCTCCGTACTGGTGATGCCATACTTGATATGGTCAAGGATTTACAAGTAATCTATGGAAAGGGTCATGGCGGACAATCTGTTCCGAATGACGCTGAGGGACGCGCACCCATGTGGAAGAAGAAATCTATATTTTGGGACCTACCCTATTGGAAAGACCTAGAGGTCCGCTCTGCAATCGACGTGATGCACGTGACGAAGAATCTTTGCGTGAACCTGCTAGGCTTCTTGGGCGTGTATGGGAAGACAAAAGATACACCAGAGGCACGGAAGGACCAGCAACGTGTGCACGAAAAAGATGGCATGCATCCAAAGCAGTATGAAGGTCCTGCCAGCTACGCTCTTACCAAAGAAGAGAAGGAAATCTTCTTTGAATGCCTGCTCAGTATGAAGGTCCCGTCTGGCTTCTCGTCGAATATAAAGGGAATAATAAATATGGCAGAGAAAAAGTTCCAGAACCTAAAGTTTCATGACTGCCACGTGATTATGACGCAACTGCTTCCGGCTGCATTGAGGGGGCTTCTACCGGAAAACGTTCGATTAGCCATTGTGAAGCTATGTGCATTCCTCAATGCAATCTCTCAGAAGGTAATCGATCCAGATATCCTACCAAGGTTAAAGAATGATTTGGTGCAATGTCTTGTCAGTTTCGAGCTGGTGTTCCCACCATCCTTCTTCAATATCATGACGCACGTCCTAGTTCATCTAGTCGACGAGATTGCCATTCTGCGTCCTGTATTTATAAACAATATGTTCCCCTTTGAGAGGTTCATGGGAGTCTTAAAGAAATATGTTCGTAACCGTGCTAGGCCAGAAGGAAGCATCTCCATGGGCCATCAAACAGAGGAGGTCATTGGGTTTTGTGTTGACTTTATTCCTGACCTTAAGCCGATTGGTCTCCCTCAATCGCGGTATGAGGGGAGACTGACTGGAAAAGGCACGCTAGGAGCGGATGCAATAATATGTAGGGACGGGCATTCTTGGGCTCAAGCACACTACACAGTTCTACAGAATTCTACCTTGGTGACCCCGTATGTCAATGAACACAAGAATTTTCTGCGCTCCAAACACCTGGAGCAGTCTGACGACTGGATTACATGTGAACACATCAGGACTTTCAGCAGTTGGTTGCAAACACATCTCATGGGTAACAACATTGTTGGAGATGAGCTGTACTCGTTGGCCAGGGGACCATCTTTGACTGTATTGACTTACCAAGGGTACGAGATAAATGGGAATACATTTTACACGATCGCCCAAGATCAAAAGAGCACCAACCAAAACAGTGGTGTCTGCTTTGATGCAGCAACCAATAGGGGAAAGGACACATATTATGGTTACATAGTGGACATATGGGAACTTGACTATGGACATGATTTTAAGGTCCCTTTGTTTCGGTGCAAATGGGTCAATCTGTCAGGAGGCGGGGTACAGGTAGACCCGCAGTACGGAATGACAACAGTGGATCTCAACAATCTTGGGTACACAGACGAACCATTCGTCCTAGCCAATGATGTGGCGCAGGTTTTCTATGTGAAGGACATGTCTACCAAACCGAGAAAAAGAAAAGATAAGGAAGCGAATACATCATACGATGAGCCAAAGCGCCACATAGTTCTTTCAGGGAAAAGAGACATCGTGGGAGTGGAGCGCAAGACAGACATGTCTGAAGATTATGAAAAGTTTCATGAAATTCCTCCCTTCAAAGTGAAGGCTGACCCAAGCACCCTGTTAAACGATGAAGATTATCCATGGTTACGGCACAATAAGCAAGGGACACACGCGAAGAAAAAGTGAAGACTTTCTCTCCACAACTATTCTGATGATGGCTTTGATCTAGAATATCACTGCAGTTACATGTCAAGAAATGAAATCCCTTTGTAACAGATGAGTTTTCGTCCGAAACCCTGATACTTCGAAAGAGATTGTCCATTTTGTACACGAAGTGCATCCAGATTTTGCCGTAACCCTCTCAACTTTTTAGCACATGCTATGTGGGTGAAATGATGATACCATGCCAACTTTCAACCTTTTCAGAGTTCATTTGTAGTGCTTTTCAAAAGAATGAACTAAAAAGCTTTTATAAAACTCTAATAGCAAAAAGAATGAACTAAAAAGCTTTTATAAAACTCTAATAGCAAAAAAGAATGAACTAAAAAGAATCAATTAAAATATTTTGTTATGATCAATTAAAACAAAACTATAATATTCTTCAATAGCAAAAAGAATCAACTAAAAAGCTTTTATAAACCTCTAGTTATTATCAAAATAATATTAGCTTAAAATTATATAAAATTTATGCAACTAAAATTATCAAAGTATTTTTTGTTAAAAACTTTAATAGCAAAAAGAATTTTCATAAAGTATTTTATGTTAAAAACTTTAATAGCAAACTAAAATGACATAAAAAATAAAAAAATATTATCAAAATAATATTAACTTAAAATTATATAAAATTTATGCAACTAAAATTATCAAAGTATTTTTTGTTAAAAATTTTAATAGCAAAAACAATTTTCATAAAGTATTTTATGTTAAAAACTTTAATAGCAAACTAAAATGACATAAAAAATAAAAAAATGCCGCCTACTGGGCCACCACGGCCTGCATACGACTAGAAACCCATCTGAACATGGGCCGGGATGCAGGCCCGCGGGCCCAACAGGCCCAACATGGCAGTGACAAAGGTTAGGCAAGTACTGCCTGCATTAGAGAGGAGCTCGAAAGCTCAGCCGCAGCGCGCCTTATAAACCAGTGTTGCCCTCTCTCAACTAGCGAGGTGGGACTAAACTCCCACCACCCCGCGCCAGTGCCAGGACCAGGCCTTTGGTCCCGGTTGGTGGCACCAACCGGGACTAAAGGGTGCTTTAGTCCCGGTTGGTGCCACCAACCGGGACCAAAGGCCTGTGCTTCCCGCCTTTTGGGTTGCTGAAATTCACCTTTAGTCCTGGTTGGTGGCTCCAACCGGGACTAAAGGGAGGCCTTTAGTCCCGGTTGGAGCCACCAACCGGGACTAAAGGTCTTTGTATATAACCGCGCACTTAGAAAATTTTCAAACACAATTCACTTCGATCCTCCTCTCCCCCGACGGCGCCGACGACCACCTCGACGCCGCCAGGCTGCCGGACCTCGCCGTCGACGCCCTGCCCTGCCCCGACGCCCCTGCCCTGCCCCGATGCCGCCGCGCCCCTGCCCTGCCCCCGACGCCGCCGCTCCACAGCTAGCCAGCCGGCCAGGTACTCCCTCCTCCCTCCCACCCCTCTCCTCCCTCCTTCCTCCTTGTATGTATAAAGTTGCCCCTATTCAGAGAGTTGCAAGGTTTCATAGAGTTTGTTGAAATGTGTTTGCCATGTCCACAAGGTGTTTGTTGAAATGCTAGGGCTAGCTAGGGAACTTTGTTGTATGTGAAACTTGGCAGGATGATGTCTCCTTGGATGTTAGAGATGATGGTCAAGTTGGTTTGATAAAAGGAAAAACTTGTTAGTGCAAGTTTTATTAGAATTTAGTTCTGGACAGAAACTACAGGGAATTTTTTGGTGGACTTGCAAGATGAAATTGGGGCTGCCCTTCTGGACTTAAGGGTTTAGTTGGAAGAACTATAAGATGCAAAAAATTCAGAATTATTTGAGCAAGGAAAAATAGGGTTGTAGTTCAATGCCAAGATTGGACCAAAATTGAAAAATGGAAGTTGTGCTCAAAATTTTCAAATGACCAAAGTGGCTTTTTGCATAAAAATGATCTATAGGCATCAAAGGACTTCTCAAAAAATTTGTGACATTTGAAAAGAATTATTTGAAATAGTTCTAGTGCAACAGGGTCATTCTAGAGTTTGAAAATACTAATAAAAGAATTTTTTTGAGGCCAAATCATTATGAAAATAATTACTACTGATGTTTATAATATAATTAAAAGGATTGGGAGAAAATTTTAAAACCCACATTAAAAGGATTGGTGACAAATATACTTGGTCAATATTTTGTCTTTAGAGTTGATTTAGAGTTCATTTTGATGTTCATTGTGATGTATGAAAACTTGGTCAATATTTTGTCTTTAGAGTTTATTTAGAGTTCATTTTGATGTATGAAAACTTGGTCAATATTTTGTATTGTGGATGCCATGCCATGCTATTTTTCTCTAAGTTTGAAACTTGCTTTCAAATTGGTATCGAGCTAGCTACAATTTTTTTTATCAGGTTGTGGTGTTACATTCATGTCATGCCATTTGTTGCCATGCTAATTTTCACTCTCGGTGGAATTACAGGTTGTGGTGTTGCATCTCCGTGGAGTTGGTCACTTATCGTCCCTCCGCTGTTCAACAAAAGGTGTCCATTTGTTGTATATATGTTGAGTTTTGTTCATAGCATGATGGTTGGTTCATTTGTTGAGTTGTGTATTCATCTTGTGTATAAATCTTGTATTCATCTTGTGTATAAAGCTTGTATTCATCTTGTCGTTAAAACATGAGAGAGGGGGTCGTTAAAACATAACCCCGATAACTTTGATTTTCTCTCGAATGTGAAGCAAGTCTTTTTTTGCCATGTCAAGTGTTGTATTTGCAGAAACTATGGACAGAGACTTAGAAAAAGAAGAGTTGTTGGGGGATATAATCCGCGACGGAGTTGATATCACCTTGTCGTTTCTCAACGACAACGATGGTCGGGAAAGAGAGGATGACGGCTCCGGTGATCCAATGGAGGAGGAAGGAGATCATGATGGCTCCGGTGACCGAATGGAGGAGGAAGGAGATGATGACGGCTCCGGTGACCGAACGGAGGAGGGAGCCTTAACTGTTGCAAAGTCCGGCGAGGTATATATACATATATTAATTAAGCCTCTGCTGACTTGATGCATTAATTGTTTTGTATGTACATATATTAACACTTCTTTCTTCTTTTAATTAGCCCTCCGGATCGAGCCAAACTTCCGTAAGGAGACGAGGCCCGAAGAAAAGGTTGCGCCAGGATGAAAGGTTCACGATCGAAGAAGTCGGTCTTGATGGCCAACCGATTGCTCCCAAGCGGAGCAGGGACACATTTATACATCAGTGCGGAGTGGTTGTTAGGGACATCGTCCCGATCAGCATCCAAGAATGGAATAAGAAGAAGGACCCTGAAGTTTCTTATGTCCAGGATAGACAGAAAGATGATCTTTGGACCTCGCTGATGACAAATTTCAGCCTACCACCAGAGGCGGATCTGAATAAGGTCAAGGCGTTTGCTCTTAAGAATATGGCAGAACTATTCAAGAACTGAAAGAAAGATTTGAACAAAAAGTTTGTCGAGAAAGACAAGACTCCAGAATTCACCGGTCCATATGAGAAGATAAAAGATCACTGGCCCGCATTTGTGGCCTACAAGAAATCGGACAAGGGCAAGCAAAGGTCAGCGACAAATAAGCTAAATGCTGCAAAGAAGAAGTATCACCATGTTACGGGGTCAGGTGGCTACAGCAAAGCCCGGCCTACGTGGGACAAAGTTGAGCAAGACCTGCTTGCTAAAGGGGTCCAACCAGCGACATTGCACTGGCCAGATCAGTCAAGGACTTGGTTCTTCGGGGTTGGGGGAACTTTGGACCCAGACACAGGGGAGTGTGTTTGGACGAAAGCTCAACTTGCAATACCCGTCAAGAAGCTATCGGAAGCAATCCAGGCAGCGCAGGAAGGGAGGTTACATCCCGACAGAGAGAATGACGAGCTGACATAGGCCCTTGGGAATCCTGAACACCCTGGACGAACACGAGGCACATCAGGCTCCGTTCCTTGGGTGCATGGGTTTCCCGACAGCGGTGGTTATAGAAGCCGAGAGAGAAAGAAGAAAGCGGAAGCAAGCGAAATGCAGAAGATCAATGCAAGATTAGCGAAACTAGAGGAACTTGAGAGCCAGCGAGCTACCGGCCAACCATCTCAGCGGCACGAAGATCCTTCCTTCGACACTGCCCCAGAAGCTACCCCACCATCTCAGCGGAGAAGCAGCGTGGCTTCCACGGAGTTCCTTCAGCCTGATATCACGGCTCCTCGCTACCCCGTGGATAGTATCACGGAGGCTGAACATTGTGTGCTAATGGCGAAATGCCAGAACCTGACCTTAAAGGCGGCGGTCGGCTCTGTTTTACCTCCTCGAGCTGAGGGAACTTTCCATTGCCGTCTGATTCCACATGGCTATGCTATTGTCACGGTGGATGAAATAATGGAGGGATTTGAGGGGCTCGAGCTTGACTACCCTACAGGTGAAGGGGATAATCTTCTGGAAAATGCCTTAAGGAGTACCTGCCTATGGAGAAAGGAGTACATCAAGCTTCCAAACTGGACGCCGCCTCAGCAGACGCAGCCGGATGAGGCCCCTCAGCAGACTCCTCACATTCCAGCTCAGCCGGATGAGGCCCCTCAGCAGACTCAGCCCGATGAGGCCCCTCAGCAGAGTCCTCTTCCGCCTCAGCTGTCTCCGGCGCGTCAGCGGACTCCGCCTCCTCCGGCGCGTCAGCGGACTCCGCCGCCTCAGCAACAGCGGAAGAGAGCCGCCGCCGCTCCGGCGGCTAGCAGTTCAAAAGGCGGGAAGAAATTCAAATATGGTCCAAGCCTCAGGGTTCCTCCAAAGTTACCATATGAGAGAACTGACGAGGAAAACAAGGACATCAGTGCTGCCGAAGTGCAGGCCCATTTTGAACGGAAACGTCCACCTCCGAAGGAAACAATAGATCCGGTGAAAGCGAAGCGCACTCTGGATGCCCTTAAGCGACCACCACCGCCTCCGCCGCAATCCAACTATGACCGCTGTATTGAAAAGACATATGATGAAGCGCGGTGGTCGGGAAGTACTGCCAGTGCTTCAAGACGAAGAAGTGGGAAAACAATTCCCCAGCTCGGCGAACAGGAGAAGCAATCGTGCCCCCTGCTCAAGGTGTCTAGCGATATCGCTAATCATCCGGGGCTACTGCCCGGTACCACTCTTGGTGATTACGTGGGCGATAATGTACAGTTTGAAACGGCTGAGGTAGTAGAGATCTTTAGATACGAGCACGGGAAGCCTCTCGTCAAACCTGATCCTCCTCCTCTAACAACGATGATGCGAAGATTGCATGAGTGGTACTTGGAAAGCTGCAGGAAGAATGGGTCCGATTGTTTAATGGTGAGAATTAAAGATGAGCACGACCTCATTGGAGTCGAGCTGATGCCTGTTGAATTTGTGAAGTTATTTCAGTTATTCAATCAAGAGGCCCTCGACAAACAACTCATGACTTGCTACTGTCTGTAAGTATTACTTCTGTAATTAAGTCTCTAGCTCAGCTCGTTCATTGCATGTATATATAATTATCCTCACTATATTATGCAGATTGAAGATCGTCGAATGCCCAAAAAGACAAATCTATGACATTGGGTTCATTAGCCCAAATACTGTAAATGAATGGGCGGTACAAAACAGAGTTAAAGAGACCGAGGAAAACTTGCTAAAAGCGTTCCTTCGACATCAAAACAAAAGGGAAATACTCTTTCCTTACAACTTCAAGTGAGTGTTACTGTCTTGTGCATATTCGGTTTCGCTTACTCGAGGTTAAGTATTGTAATTGATGAGTTATGCGTGCGCAGGTTCCACTATATTCTGCTATCCATTAAGCGTGACGGGGGAGTAGTAACTGTCTTAGACTCGAGACGTAAAGATCCCAAGGATTATGCGGACATGACTGCAATGCTCCAGAAGTAAGTTCAATCAATACCGGGACCATATCGGCAACTTTCGTTCATTTCCTGATATCAAGTAATCATTTTCTTTGCCTGGCAGGGTTTGGAAACAGTTCACCGGAAAGGTTCCGGGTCTGAAGAACGAGCTGCGATTTACACACCCCAAAGTAAGTAGTACTAGCTAGTTCCGCGCATCTCTCATTGATTCTAGTTTCATCAATACCATTATCATGCTTGATTATCAGTTTGATTGAACTCTATTCTCGTAAAGTGCTGGTGGCAGGCAGCCGGGAATAATTTATGTGGATACTACGTTTGCGAGTTAATTCGCGACTCGACCACTGAGCGGGGCTTCTTGTCTGACAAACAATTTGAAGTACGTAAACAATATTCACAATTTTATTTTATTACCATCAATTGTGTTGAGTTTCATTCATATATATGTATTGACCCCCCCCCCTTCTTTAAATTAGATCTGGCAGATGCGGGATGAACTCCTACCACATGATCGCATACGAGCAATTCAAGAGGAATTGGCAGGATTCTTTCTTGACCACGTCATACATGAAAATGGAGAATACCATACGGAAATTCAATGGGAGTTTGGCGCTTGATGATGTCAGGGATGTTATATTGTATATATGTAGTAGCGTCGGATAGATATACGAAAACTTGTTGTTCGACCAAGCACGGAGAAAGAGAGGTCACTTCTCTCTATATATGTTCATGACGATCTTGTGTAATTAATGGTTTCCTTCATTTGCTTACTAGCTAGCGTCGAGTTCTCTCTATATGTAGTAGCTAGCGTCGACCAAGCACGGAGAAAGAGAGGTCACTTCTCTCTATTAGCTAGCTAACACAATATGAAACCCCTAACCCCCCCCCCCTTTCAAAAAAAAAACCCAGCGCCTGCGAGCTGCTGACGCGTGGCTGCCTTTTGGTCCCAGTTGGTGTTACCAACCGGGACTAAAGGTCCTCCTGCCTGAGTGCTGCGAAGCGGCCACGTGGAGCTCCTTTAGTCCCGGTTGGTGTTACCAACCGGGACTAAAGGTCCTCCTGCCTGGGCTCCCCACAGCGGCCACGTGGAGCACCTTTGGTCCCGGTTCGTAGGCCAACCGGGACTAAAGGTTTTAGGCATTAGTCCTGATCGTTTTGTCCCGGTTCCAGAACCGGGACTAAAGGCCCTCTGGAACTGGGACAAAAGCCCTGTTTTGTACTAGTGTATGTATAGTTGTAAAATGCTTATTGAATATAAGTAGAATAATAGAATGAAAAGTATTTTCCCATGCATGGTTGGATGTGGTGGTGAGTCTTTTTTCATACATGGTTGCATGTTGAGAGGTGGGTATTGCCCCATCCATAATTGTATGGTGATGTGTCATGCTTACATGTTGAGATAAATAAGTTAGTGGAGATCACTCTTTTAGGTATATAGGATTCTTTGTACTATCTTCATTTAGATTTATTAGGCCCTCTTAGTTTGGGCCAAAGAACAAATACTACTACCTCCGTCTATTCCCCATCGTATTTTAGGCCAAACCATGACCACATATTTGACTAGCAAAATATTAATGCATGTCACAAAAAGTTATATTGTTGGACTCGTATTTGAATGTAGTTTCCAATGATATTATTTTTGTTACACGTAATTTCTATTTTATTAGTTAAATTTATGGTCAAAATATCACCCAAAATACGAGGTTACTAATAAACTAGGACAGAGGTAGTAACAAAGTAGTACTCCCTCCGCTCACAAATATAAGATGTTTTAAATATTTTAGTATAAACTACATACAAATTGAAATGAGTGAACAAATACATTAAAATGTATTTATATACATCCGATTAGAAAAAGTTAGAACATTTTATATTTGTGAGTGGAGGGGATAGTACATTGCAAGGGTTTCAAATTGATATTTTTGGGTGGAGACCAAGGGATGGGACAGCACATGCGGCACCAACTGCTACTAGAGGCGCGTGACCTACCTCTGTGTTTTACTTTTACTCTTTCCTATACCCGGTGGGGTACTCCCTTCGCTTTTGCTTACTGCGCATATAAGATTTGTCCCAAGCCTAACTTCATAAAGTTTGATCAAATTTATAAAAAGAAATATCAACATTCACAACACCAAATCAAAAGCATTGGATGCGTCATGAAATTAATTTTTATATTATATGTCTTTAGTAAGTATTGTAGATGTTGATATTTTTCAATGTAAATTTATTCAAACTCTTTAGACAAAATCTTATATGCAGAGTAAAAAGAAACGTAGGGAGTGCATTTTTTGCGCTGCTTCTGCTACTTTCCGCGCACGGATTAATTAACTGTAACATCTAAAATCCACCTTCCTCGACCTTGGCTCGGCTTTATATAGGTTTGAGAATCGAGATAGAGTGGTAGTATAAGTTTTACCCAAGCTGGGCAGGCCAGGCAATGGTGCTGACTGCTGAGCAAGAACAGCCAGGCACTGAACAGAAAGATGATACGTACGCAGCTGCTGCATGGGCGCTGAACGTAGAGTAGAGAGCACTCGATGGCATTGCCATTCTGGGGCCTGCCCAACGTCGTGTGATCGGTCTCCTTCACGTGTTGTGTTGGTCGCAACCAACGCCACTCTCTTCTGACTTCTGACACCACATCGATCGGATCAGTGCAGATTCTCAGCTCAGAATGCCTTGCTCGTGCACTGCACTGCACGATAAGCCCAAAGGAGAGAGAGAGAGAGAGGCGAACACGTACGGATTTGCTTGATCAGGGATGATGATGGCTGGGCTGGGCTCTGTTCGGCTGAGACGGGCCGGTGAAAGTTGGCCTGGCGGAATCCCTCGCTGGCCGAGTGGTCCATCCGCGCATTCGCAGAATCGCCACCGTCGCCGATCGGTCTCTATTCGGCTAAGATGCGCTTGTCCTTTCATTGCCGCTAGAATTTTGTCCAAGGTTACTCCGACTTCTTTCTTCTTGATGGATCCGTGGAGCTTTTTAGAACAGTACATGAACAGTAAACTTTTTTACAGACCCCAAATTTATCTTTTTTGTCGAGAGCTACTCAGATGTCCAAATGATCTGAAAATTGGAGCGAACCTCACGCACCAAATTATCTATCATGCAAAAAAAAATTGGATTTTTTTGAATTTTTCTATTATTGCTTTGATTTCTTTGTTCGACGCGGGTGCAGATGAGCCTGGGCTAAGAAATGGATATTCGCTTCATGTCTTTTTCGTATGGACTCAAATGCTGGTGCCTCCTATCCATCTCGAATCCTTAGACCATCTACAACTGGGACTGAGCAAACCCCTCCCCCCCCCTAAATGTCTGCGAACGTGCTCGAACGCGACCTCAGACAGCGCCGGACGGCCCCTCTAAAGTTCCGTCTGTCAACTGCACTCATATCAAAACTCTCAAATCCATACACATCGATCATATAGCACAAAAATTCATCATCAATTCAACAATGCATCAAAACAAAATGAACCACAATTCAACAATTCAAAAATGCCAAAATGAAATTCAACGTCCAGACCGCTTTCGGCCGACATGATGAATCACTCGCCAGGCGTCATCCGAGACGCATCCGCTGCGGCGACGGCGGCCGCTGCCGCTGCCGCTCTTGCCCCCTCGTACTTCCTGCGCATGTTGATCTCCTTCTTCCTTACCTCAAGCCACTTTTTTGCCTTCCGGATCCAAGAGGCTTTCGTGAGCCAACATTATCCTCGAATCATCCGTGTCCCGGGCAAGTTGCAACCTCTCCTTCTCGAGCTCCCATTTGACACATGCCTCTGGTTTCAACAAGTCTATCTTCTCCCTCTCAATTTGCAACTTATTGTTCACCCTCTCCTGGTCCCAATCCGTTCTCTCTTTTGCACATCCAACACGAGCTTGTATATATCTCCTCTTTCTTCTCCTCCTTCGCGGAAAAAATGGCGGCGTTGGGGGACGGGGTACTCAATAACGACATCTACAACGACAGGCCGGATGGGGAGCAAGAGTGAAGGACAGCGACTGCTCGGGCGCGGGAAATGAAGTACGGACGCAGGAGAAGGACGGTTGATTTGATGGACTTGTCAATTTGGTGGAATTTGGGATGGGTCCGACGTGGCGGCCAGCAAGGACAAATAGGATCGATTTGATGGGGCCGATTGTTTCACGATTTTTTGACCGGTCACTGAACGAGCCGTCCGCCTGGATGTATAGGAGCAATATAAAAGGGTCTAAATGTAGATGCTCTTAGCTCTCTCGTAACTTGTATGGTTGTGCCCCTACGCAAATCCCTAATCTGTCTCCTGACAAGAAAATTGTCATAATGACATGTCATTTTTGGAGTATTCCAAAGTTGGAATGCATTTTTCTTTTATAGTTGGTATTTCCAGTGACAAATTTTGTTTCAAATAGTTTACAACGACAATTTTTCTAGTTTTTTTTTAGGATTATGACAACTTTTCTAGTTTTTTTTTTTTGAAACTGACAACCTTTCTAGTGTGTCAGGAAAAAAACTCGACAATGTGGTTTGGGCAATCGCGTCCACGGCCCAAACCCAACCTAATATTTGTGCACGCCAAAGGGTTTTCTTACCCTCTTTTTCTCTAGTTATATAAAAATAAGATGATCTAAAAAATAACTCTAAGAACATTTTTTAAATAATTAAAAAATTCTAACAAAAAACAAACACAATTCCATTCTTAAAGGGAAGCAAAGAGATTTAAAACGCGACCCTAAAGCACCGAATTCGGCGCACCCATCCGCCCGCACGAGAGCATCCAAAAGCCCTAAACCTTTGCCCCTATTCCCCCCTCCACTCCACCCATGGGCGCTGACCGCCTCCTCCACCTCGTCCGCGCGCCGGCCGCCGCCCCCGCGGGTCCTCTCCGCGGCCACCCCCAGCCGCACAACCGGGTCCGCCTCCCCACGACGCCCGCCGCCGGGATGCGCCGCGTCGCCGTGTCCTGCTCCGGCCCCGCCGACGAGGAAGGCATGACCTACAAGGGCGCCGGCGTGGACATCGACGCCGGCACCGAGCTCGTGCGCCGCATCCGCAAGCTGGCCCCCGGGATTGGCGGCTTCGGCGGCCTCTACCCCCACGGTGCACTTCTGTTCCTCCTCATCTTGCGCACTTCTCCATGCTGTCTTTTGCTCTAGTTAGCGGTCCTCTGTACTGCGATTCAGAATTCAAGCGTGGAGATCCAAGCAATCCGTTGCCTACGATTGTGCGTAGATGGGAAATTGGTCGTACAGGGGAAGGCCCTGTAATGAGTATTGGCCTTTTTTTGTCAGTAAGAGGGGGCAATTTGTGAGGTACTACTATACTACTGTTTGGTAGATATATGTTTGACAGGTGTGGAAAGTGAGAGTTTCTTATAGTTGTGCGCCATGTATTCGACTAAACTGTAATGGATATATGTGTCTACCAAACACAAACAGTGGTATAGTATTTGGCTAGTTAGAGGGAGCACTCTATTGGTGGTCTTTGACAAGTCTGCGTCATGTACTTGACTACCTGTTACTAGATACATCCTTATCTAGACAAATCTAAGACAAGTAATTCGGGACGGAGGGAGTACTTACTTGTATACAGAAATGTATTGCCATGTTAGTAAAATCTGGTTTTCTCTTGTTCTTATTGAGCAGGGGATGAGTATCTTGTGGCTGGCACTGATGGAGTTGGGACGAAGCTGAAGCTCGCGTTTGAGACCGGTATTCATGATACGATAGGGATTGACCTGGTATGTTTTCACACGCTTTTCATACATGTCGTTTGTCACGTTTCCTAGGAGAGAGTTAATGAACGTTATGTGTCTGATCCATCGCGTCAGGTTGCTATGAGTGTCAATGACATTGTAACTTCGGGTGCGAAGCCATTGTTCTTCCTCGATTACTATGCTACGAGCAAGCTCGATGTTGACCTTGCAGAGAAGGTACTGTCAATGTTGCTGCTCATTTAACACAGTAATTCTTGCTCTTTCTGATTTTATTTGTCTTCTGCCCATGGAGGATGATATCTATCTATCTTTGACTGTAACTTTGTTTTGTACTTTCATAGGTCGTCAAGGGGATTGTGGATGGATGCCAGCAATCAGATTGTATTCTGCTGGGAGGAGAGGTGAGATATTCTGGAATAATGCACAGATTTATAAACTGTGAGAGTACCTAATGATCTGTGCGCATCAGTCTGATAGTAGATGATCTGGCTATTTGATTATTTTATTCTTGGTACATGGACAAAGTCAACTCACAGTAACGCATAAATACTTAACATAGTCATCTGTTTTACTCTTAGCATTGATATTTACTCTCCTGAAGCATTCCACATGGGCCATACAACTCTGAATATAAGCAGCATTTTAAAAAAAAAACTGCGTAACTCAGTTAGCTATTGTTAATACAGACCGCAGAAATGCCTGATTTCTACAAGGAAGGTGAATATGATCTGAGTGGTTTTGCTGTGGGTGCCGTAAAGAAGGATAAGGTCATTGACGGTAAAAACATTGTGGAGGGGGATGTCCTGATTGGCCTTCCTTCCAGTGGGGTTCATTCGAACGGGTTCTCTCTCGCTAGGAGGTATTGCATTTATCTAGCTCCATTTGTTTAAAATCCACATAGATGATTGAGAGTGCAAATCTGATGTCACTGATGCTTTCCTTTTCATACAATTAGTGCTTCTGGTTAATAGCAGTGGGAATCATGTACTTTCTTTTATAGAGTATTGGACAAAAGTGGACTCTCCTTGACTGATCCTCTCCCAAGAAATGATGGCGTAACAACTACTGTTGGTGAAGCTCTCATGGCACCAACTGTCATCTATGTCAGGCAGGTTAGCTTATTCTGACGAATGTCTCATATTTCTGATTGATCCTTCCCTGAATTTCTGATTCAGTTGTTTGGAATGAAAAAAGGTACTTGACATTATCAGCAAGGGTGGTGTAAAAGGACTAGCCCATATTACTGGTGGTGGCTTTACTGATAATATCCCAAGAGTGTTTCCTAAAGGACTTGGGGCGAAAATTGTCACCGGGTCGTGGCAAGTGCTGCCTGTGTTCGAGTGGCTTCAACAGGTAAAGAGCAAACAAATCCATGAGCTTGGCATGCATATTCTTGGAGCCCCAGCGAATATAGTCACTTGTTTAGAATCAAAATAATTGGTTAATGATTAAGTATCCATCTTTAGAACTTGTAATATCAGCCAGCCCAATGGTATTAGGAACTTTGTAACGAAATAAAGATCGAAGTAACAAATTTGTTGATACTTGATACTAACATTGCAGAAAGTATTGTTATCGCTGACATGTGTCTTAAAGGCCCTGCAATATTTAAGCTTGAATTAGATTGGGATCTGGGAGCTAGGTAAAACATCACACAATAGAACAAGCACAGAATTCTCTGTAGCTCAGAGAAGCACCGACACTTAATACACCATTATTATGTTTTTATCCATCTGCGTGCAGTGTGCTTGTCTGTCTTGCTCCTTAGCTTGTGTTTTTCCAACAATTGTAGGTTGGCAAAATTGAAGATGCGGAGATGCTGCGAACTTTCAACATGGGCGTCGGGATGGTCCTTGTAGTAAGCAAGGATGCGGCAGACAGAATTCTCGAAGAGTCGAACCCTGCTTACCGCATCGGAGAGGTGATCCAGGGCGAGGGGGTTCAGTACGTCTGAGAGCTTACGCAAACATTCAAACTTCACTTCTAATGGGTGAGAATTGTTTAGCTGATGGGCAAAGTAGCCCAGTTTTTCTGTAACCCCGTAATCTCACGGGGCTGAGTATCGGAGTAAAAGTAGTTTACTCCAGTGAGATTTGACAAAAAACGGGAATAATGTTTCTGGGTTGGTGACAACTTGCTGCAAACAGCTGGTGTTGCTACCTTGAACATCACTTCACAGTTGATGTGAATGCCTCTAGTGTGCTGAATTTTCTTGAGAAATCAATATCTATAAATTACATCTCCTGGCCTGTTCATCCATCTGAATGAAATGAAACATTCTTTGGAAGAATGAAATGAAACATTGAGGCTTGTTTCTCTGTGCTGAATGAGGAGCATCTAGAAATTTTGCCCTCCCAGCTTACCAAGCGCATGGACTACAGATTTTTGTGGCCATGCATTGCTACAGAGTTGCACAAGTGCTACGCAACTCAAAGATAAAAGTATTGATGTCGTCGAGGAAAAATCGAGTTATTTGAATGATTTTCTTTTCTGTATGTTGCTTGCATCCATCCACAAGAACAAAATGAATAAGAAACGAAGGCGACTTTTAACGAAAAAGAGAGGAGAAAACAGAAACATTATAAACAGCAAGAGGGCGATGCGGTCAAAGCGCACGCCATGATACGCCAACGTGACGACGTCGTCCGTGGCGGCACGTCGATGGGCGTCGGCCGGCCGGTCACCGGCGGTGGTGGACGATGCCGGTGCAGCGGTCCTTGATCCAGCGGAAGCCGCGGCGGAGCGACGCCTTGACCCTGGCCTCCACGGCGTAGGCCTTGTAGGCGGCCACCCTCCGCCGGCGCTTGGCCTCCGGGTCGCCCGCCCACCACGACGGCGTGGTCACCGTCGACGACCCCTCGCTGCCGCCGTTCCGCGGCGGCCCCGCCGACGAGCCCCGGAACTCCTCCAGATCCCTCATTGTCTTGTCTCTTATCTGTTACCGCGAGCGAAATGCAACGTGCCGGGACGCCCGCGTTTGCAGTTGGAGCACCGAGAGGCCGTCCGTCTCGTTTATATATAGACCGTGTGATGAGGAGATAGAGAGACAGAGACGAGGCCGGCCATGACGGACGGCATGATTGAGAGAGATCGGTCTCTTCTCCCACTGCCTGAAATTTTCCTCATTAGTGCTTGGCAGGTCACGGCCGGACGCGCATTATTCTTCTCCTTTCATCGTGCAAATCTTGGGCCAGCTGAGGCCATGGTAAATTTGGCCAAAAATTGCACCATCACCCTGATCATAGTCCTAGTTGCCTACCAACAAGGATAGATAGATTATACACTAGTTTTCCTTTAGACGATACTCCCTCCGTCCCAAAAATGTAAGACCATTTTCGACACGATACATCACACTAGTTGCGAGGATAACCGACTGACATGAACGAGTGATCATGAGATTATTACAGCACTTTTGGCATGAGGTAAAAAACCAATTTTATGGAATATAAGAGCGATCTGCATCTTGAGATTATTATTTTTTGGCAGTAGTGGATGCGCAGTTCGCAAGTTGCCCGGCCAGCAGCTGTGATTTACAAGGCAAAACAAGTGGCGCCCTACCAAGTCAACCACATCGTTTCACAGCATGCACAGCCTGCGGATGTCTTTTTTCATTATAAAATAAAATATGAACTCCCCGATGCTCTGCTAATTTTGTTTACAAGAATTACAGAAACAGAATGTTCATTAAAAAAATCCACAAGATAACCTGTAGCCAAGTGGAGCATTGTTAAAGAAAGAAACAGGCTAGCATATCACCTTCTTGATCAAACGTGCCCAGGACCAAAACAATATGGCCTAAGCCGATCACATATATGCAGATAATAAACTATGTTTTATATATAACTCTAAATGCGATAATTTATTCTTTCCTATCAATTTCCTCACAAGTTTTACAAGTCTCCAATTGTACTTTCGATCCATCATCTGTAACTCCCCCACAAAAAGTTACCTACACCAGACAGTTATAAACTTATTGGAGACGACAACAAGAGTCAAGCCCGCACGCAGGCTTTTTTTTAACTGATACAACCCCCACGGCAGAGGGGCGCTGCACTATGTGCCATAGAGAGACATGTGCTCAGCGCACAGCCAGCTGAGTTCAGACTTGGCAACACACAGTCATCATATAACTAACACAGACACAAAAAAGACATTTACAACAGTCATCTCCACGTCGCACCGAAGTGGGAGACGAAGAACCGGAAGTCCGGGTGGTCCACCTGTACGCAGCGGAGCCAGTTGTCCGCCTCCTGCATCAGGGAGGTGACGCTCTCCTGCTCCGGGGCGCCGTTGGACGCCCATAGGGAGCTGCGGAGCTTGTAGGACGCCAGCCCGAAGGCGGGCAGGGAAAGCCTGCCCGTTGTGGTGGTGCAGTGGCCGATTCCCTCGAAGCCAGGGCATGCTGGTGTGGTGGGATGGCTATCTGCAAGTTGAAAAGACATTTAGTTAGCGTCATATGAAGCAATGGAGGAGGATTGCAATGTACAGGTCACATCTATAATAATGGTGTTGTCTAAGCAGAAGGCAAAATAATAAATTCCCTATTTCGTATGGTGCTACAGGGTGCGGGTGCGGGTGTTTTACCCTTGGAAGGTGTTGCAAGGCAATGGAATGTCAAGAAGCATGCATCCAGGTCCTTCAGCGTCGGTCCTGTCGGGATTCTATATATGGGGTACCTGCAATCAAAGCATGAGGATGAAACCAGTAACGTATAGAATCATAGCAGCACTGCTCGTGCAGTGTTGCTCTTCTATCTTATGCTGGAATACAGCACGGTATGCTGAAATACAGCACGATAGGCATGCCTAGTTGTTAGGCATGGCAACTGGTAGGCATCCTCTGCATGGGCCAGCACAGTTGGCAAATGTTATAACTTGGCCAGCGCTGTGATGGCATCATGCTTAATTATAATGAAACCAAAACGTTGTCTACAGAAAAACAGGTACAACGTTATGGCCAGATGCTATCAAATAAAAATTGAGGATGGTAGGCAATAAGAGGACATAATAGGAAAACATTGATCACAAATTATTGAAGTTCTCAGAAGTTTATGAACATCTACGGCAAAAGAGGATAATACATGGCAGCCGACCAATGGAAAAGACGACATCTTACCACTGGAAAAATGACTAAGTAAACAAGCTCAAAAGTGTTTGAAACATACCATGCAACAGACATCCAACTGGATGGCAGCAAATCACAGCTTCTGAATGTCTTTAGAGCTGGAAATCTATCTGCAAGAACTGATACCTGGAAAACATGCAGAGTAAGATTCTATACACTGGACGTCTGTAACATGCATGAGTTTTGGAAGGAAAAGAAACTTACCTTATCTGTTAAAGGCTCTCTGCCATACGGAGGATCCCGCTCCAGATGCTCAAATATAGGAAAACTTGCAGATACAAAAGCATCGCCATCCTCACTTTGTAAGACACCATTTTGAGCAGCATCAGTTTCACTGCTACTCTCACTGCTAAAATCCGTAGATTCCCCGTCACTTTCATCCACAGGATGCCTTAAGCGAGAAAATTAAGTATAAAAAGTTATGCACTAGCAAAGGTATCGCCCAAACAAAAAAATACATTCTGAACTAGCAGTACTTTGTTTCGCCTATTCTCAGGACTTCTCTTATTCGTCTACTTTTGTTTCTTATTATTCTTTTATATGTACAGAACATAGTTAAGGTTAACTTGCACACCAACCCTAGCTCATAGAAATGGTAAGTACTACGTTATGAAGTCAAGCTCGACATCTGTACGGGTTGATAAAGGAGAAATTTCTGAAATCACACAAGCTAAACAGGATTTCATTACGAAAGTAGCTGAGACCTTAGCAAAGCAGTAGAATTTTCCTTTATACATCTCTGCAATAGTAGTAGAAACAAACGGAAATCTCTCCTCTACCCTCAGTTTTGCCAACAGTATCCGTATGTATAAACTGGGACAGATTTTAATACACTAACATTTTGGGTAAGAGCAAGTATATTATATAATACTAAAGTGCATTCCTCGCAATTTTTAATTGTTATTTACCATATATGAACACCCCCAAGCTCAAACAAAACAGACCATACCAAAAAAATGAGACAAATGAATCTGCTAGACAGATTGACCTATGGAATGATTATATTACAAAATGGAGAATTTCCTAGAATTCATAACTTTTCATAGCACATATAAGGTTATTACCTGGTACTTGCAACAGGTCTAGATGGATCAGCATACAGCTGGATAGCAGAGAGATATGGCACATAATATTGTATCACGGAGTCACCGCCATTTAACACCAGGGGAACACCAGCCCCATAAGCACTCCACTCCCTGAAAGATTCCCAGAGATCATCAAGGCAGAAGTAAGGAGATGAATCCATGGCATCGCCACTCCTCCGCATCCTCAAGCTTGTCTGCAACAGAAGAAAAACAATATAGCTTAATCGTAGAACAGAAGCAATATGCCTTTTTTTCCTTTAATAACCAAAAGTGGTCTACCTTTGACTGGAAATCAAAATCCATTTGGGCGGACAGGACATGTGCAAATATCACTACATGATTTAATCCTTCAGAGAAACTAATGGCTTGTAGATGGCAATTGGCACAGATACAGATTGCATGGATATGCAGATTACAAGCAAAATCAGAGTACCTGAGAAGTTACTATATCTAAGTTACATCAAGCGCAATTAGCGGAAAATCAAAAGCTCCAAAGAGACTAACTGTGTCAATTTCATTCGCTAACACTAGGAAAGTAGTGCTTAAATATAGACTAAACCAACCAATATTGGCTGAATAAGCATTCCTTCAAGACAAATTTCTTCTAGGAAACACATTTTAGCAATCATCAGTTGGGGGCCATGGCGACGGAAGTTTCTTAAGAAAAGTACACATGAACTGCCATTAGGACCATGCTGGAATTGAACAACGGTTGCTGCTCACCATCCACAACTACTACCATTAAGAACTTTCAATGGCCAGGAGCCACCAACAAATTCAAAGCAAAATGCAGTCAGTCCAGAGCAAACTATGAAATGTGGCCTCGACATATTAATCCAGAATCCTTCACTTTCCTTTGGAAAAATGACGCATCGACCATCTGAATAGACCTATACCGGTGAACAGTACTACCTAAGACCATAAAAATCTACACTTCATCATGTTAGCGGCTTACTAAATATATAGGAATCTAAACTAAGTCCTCTCGACCCTTCACCCCACATATGTAATCTGCAACAGCACGCTTAGCCATGGAAAGATACCTCGGGCATGTTCCGGACGGGCACGGAGGGCGTCGTGGAGGCGAGGAACCTGTCCAGATTCCCGGACTCCTCCTCCTCCGCGGCAGGCGCGGAGGACACGACATTCACCTCGGCCGCCGTGGACGCCAGCGAAGGTTTGGAGGAGGTGGACGAGGAGTCGTCGGAATCTGCCCGGCTGTCGGCGTCGACGGACGCGGAGGTGACCGCCGCCGCCGTCTTCCGCCTGGGGGAGGGCGACGGGGAGAGCGAGGGCGACGTCGGGGGGCGGCGGCTCTGCAGGCCCTGCTGCTGGTGCCGCTGGCTCTGGCGGCGGTGGGGAGGGTAGTAAAAGCGGTCGCCTTTGAGCTGGCTGCGGGAGGAGGCGGCGGCGGCGCCGGAGGAGCCTGCCATCGTCGCGGCGGCGGGGCGGGGGGAGGTCAGAGATAGGGTTTGGAGGCGACGGGGGGGATTTGGGATGGGGGAATTGGGATGCTTAGGGTTAGGGTTAGGGTTTTGCTGGCCTTTTTAGCCCTCTCTCTCTCTCGCTCGCTGCGGCGCTGCCTTTGTTTTCAGACGGGGGTTTGGATCTGAAGACTGGAGGCGCAGCGCAGGGGAGGACGAGGGCAAAGTACAGCGGCAGGGCGAGGGGAATTTCTCCTCGCGGTGGCAGGGCGAGGGGAATTTGAGGAGTTTGTGTGGTGTTTTGTCAAAAAAAAATCATGCAGTGTTTTATTTTATTTTTCGCGCGAAATCGGAGAAATCCGAGGGGGGGAAGATAGAATACCAGTTCACCTCCCGCGGGCGTGCGACTGTCTCGATATGATGACAATTTAAGGCATATACTAAAGTGGCTACGTTTTCCGAGGGGGGGGGGCGACATGATGGAACCCACGGGCGCCTAAAACCGACTCACGTGCAATAGGGTTGCGCCCGCGGGGCGGCGGTGCCGGGGGGGGGGGGGGGGGGGGGGGGGTTGTTTGGTCACATTTTTATGTAGTGTTTTAGTTTTCGCGCGAAATCGGAGATATCTTAGGGGGGAGAAAGAATACCGGTTCACCTTCCGCGTACGTGCGACGACCTCAGTATGATGACTATTTAAGGCATATATTGAAACCGCTACAAGTTATGATACCGCTTCAGGGGGGCGACATGGTGGAACCTACGGGCACCTTAAACCGACTCACACGTGATAGGGTTGCGACCAGGGGCTACAACATGTCAAGTTTAAAGACAAAATTTTCAGATGAAAATGGGAGTCCTTGGTTGTTGCAGGCAAGATAACCCGAAACTTGGGGGCTACACTATTTGCAGCTATATATCTATAACATTCAAAACCAAGTTTAAGTCATATGTTGCTGCAGGCAAGACAACCCGGCACTTGGGGCTACGCTATTTGGCGCTTCAAAACAAAAATTGATAAGTCACAGGCTGCTGCAGGCAAGACAACCCGGCATTTGGGGGCTACACAATCAAGCTACTTATCTATGCGAAGCTCCAAGTCATCACGAGGTGATAAACTCAGAGCTTGGGGGGGAAAAAGCTTCAGTCAAAGAAGAAGGCAGAATTCTGAGTCAAGCCAACGGTGTGAGTCAGAGAAGAAGGCGGCAATGTGAGTGAAAATCATCTATGCATGATATTACTCATATGCTAGAAGACACTGAAGACCAGAAGATTATTCGCCAGCAGACAAAGCCCACGTGAATGCTTTCCACACAGCAGCCACGTGAAAGATATCCCGAAGACCGAGAGGCTGTCAGGAGCTCTCGTGAAGGCATACTTATCCACGCTCTAGGTGGACACGTAAGAAAGCTAAGCCGATTAAATAAAGAGGAGAAGGCTCCCGAACGCCTCCCTCGCGACTATAAAAGGAGACGCTGGGCTCAGAGAAGAGGAAACTAGACGAGACGACACAAGACGAAGCGAAGCAAAGCTCTCGTGCGAAGCAAGGGCCAGAGCACCAGCTCCCTTTAGTTTAGCCAGCACTCCACTTAGTAGAATAGCCAAGAAGGCGTTGTGATCGCCAAGAATATCAAGGTATTTTCCTAGTTTGTGTAATCCCTTCGGGGTTTCCCGAAAAGAAAAACCATATGTAAATTATGTTGTTGAAATGATGTAGTTTCTTGGTTTCACTTGATATTTTTATTTATGAATTTATGGGAAGAGTTCTTATGCTAGGGATTTTATAGGAGAAACATCTGCGTGTGTAGTTCTCTGTGTAGCCCAGAGTGGCGTTTGAATGAGAATCTTGTGGCCGTAGAAAAGTGTTCCCTTCGGGTGGAACTGCCTGGGAAGACGATAAAAATGTAACCCATAAGTTTGCAATTAAAATCATCAAATGAACGTAACTAGCTACATCTGATACAACATAATGATAAATATGGTGAGTACCAAGTAGGACTTCACAACCTTCGCAGCACAAACAGGCCGTATATTTGGTCTCGGCAACCAGCTAATTGATCCTGCATATAAGCGAATATTAGCCAAATTAATAGCCAGACAAGCGTCAATAATTTGAATAGTGTTGAAGAGTAAAGCCAATTATTTAAATAGTGCTGAATAGTAAAGCAAATAGTTGTGAACGGTAATCTGAATATTAACCGCATACACTGATTAGCACCGCATATATATCGTCAAAGTTGCAGAAATATATATATATATATATATATATATATTAAAAAAATATTATTAAATTCGCCTGCATAGTTGGTATCATGTCCAGGATATAATCATTGAAAGATTAAGCTATTTAAATTTAGAAGTTAATGCAGGTAAGGTAATAAATACTAAAGAGAATATTAATATAAGGTGCAGAATAAATCCCTCTGAAGAGCATATTTGGCATACTTCTCATAGCCAGCTAAATATAATTGTTGATTTGATATATAACTTTTATATATCTTGGGAAAAAAGGCAAGATTTACTTGACCAAAAATTTGAAAGCTTATTCAAAGAATATCAAAAACTCGCAGACAAGTGCTCCGGGTTAAATAGCAAAATAGATATCATTCTGCATAAGCTAGAAGAAGCAAAAACATGACAGAATATAATTTACATGAATAACGACTATATTAAAGAAGAAGTGTTGACAATAGGCCGTTACCTAAGTAAAGGCAAAGACTCACTCCCACACTCTGAATCAAGACAAGATATTTTTGAAATAAAAAGGTTGGTACAAGAGGTAAAAACTCTGATCCTCTCATAGTTATATGAGTGAATATAACCAACCATTAGAAGGAAGTAGTAGTATCAGATTCATGAATTATAAATCCGCATCCATAGAAGACACCGAATCTTTTATGACAGAAACAGAACTTAGCAATGATAAGAATAAAGGTGTAACCGAATGCATGGAAAAAACTAATATAAATGATGAAATTATACATTGGGAAAAGAAACTAAAGCATATAGAATGGGAATATAGTCATTCTATGACAACAGATTGGCCTAAAATAAGAGAAAGAGGATTATTTTTCATTGGAGAGATTGCTAGATTAAAAAGGCTAAAAAGCGAAAAAAAAAGCCAGCCACTAGTTGTTCTCGCGTGATAAATAACACTATAGCATCAGAAGAAAAGAAAGATAATATTAATAGTAATAATAACACTACTACTAAAAATAATGATAAAAATAAGAATATTGCTCAGAGCCATGCATAAAGATGAAATTGTGGATGAACAAGAGCAATGGGATATAAATAATAAGCTATTACTAGAAAGTTACGAAGAGGAAGAAGAAGAGGTAGAGTTAATGAAAGAAATGATGATAGAAGACAAAAATTATGATGATATTTAGAACAAAATAGTGTTTTTTATAATTCACAAGATGATGTGGGAATGCATAATTTAGATAATGCAATGGAAGCCATGGAAGTAGAAAGTAGTAATAAAAGAAGAAAGTGACACGGGGAATCTTCAGTAAAAAGAGAAGGAGAAAGGGAGAGACCTACCAGATCAGCTGGACAATGGCCCCCAGAAAAAGATGACTACCAACCTACATATATCTCTGGACAATATAGATATATGGGTACTAAGAAAAGAGATTTTGAAAAACCAGTCCAATTCCAAAATTACAAGAATGATGGTGCAATATTAAATTTGGCAGCTCATGACCCGATAGATTGGCCGAATATAATTAGCATATGGAAAGGTTTAATAGTTCAAAAATATATACAAAACCAGCATAATATAGGCACTAAGGTAGAAGATATGATAACATATCTTAAAACATTTCTAAGAGAGTCCGTGAAAGTCGTATGGGAACAATGGGTAGAGGCGTGCCCTAATCAATATGAAGAATTAAAAAGAGCAGGAAGTAATCCTAATAACTTTGCAAATGTTATTTCAAATATGATCATAGCAGAAGATCCAGAATTAGGACATACCTCATTACAAAATGAAAGATTGAGAGAAATAAAAAATTAACGCTGACAAGCTGGAAAGGTATAAAAGAATTCTCTCAGCATTACTTATATAATGCTACCACCGCTAAGCAAGGCTTTAATGTAGGGGTAGTAGAAAGATTTTTTAATAAGTTGCCTGGCCCCCTAGGGTCTATAATATTTGAGTAATATAAAAAAGAATCAACAGGAAATATTGTAAACATATCCCAAGCCATAACATTTGTCTTTAAACAGCTAAGAAAGGTATGTACAGGTATACAAGCTCACAGATCTATGAAGCAAACAGATTATAATTTTTGCAATAACATTGTCCACATACTTTTAACATATGGAGAAGAAAGGTATAAGAATAAAAAATATTATAAATCTCAAAGTAGAGATAATAGAAATTTCAGAACCAAGAAAAGATTTTTCTTAAGAAGGTTAGATAATAGAGCTCCATTTCTACATAAAAGAAATGTAAGAAGATATAATCCTAGAAAAACTTATGATAAAACATGCAGGTGTTTTATATGTAACTCACCAGATCACCTAAGTAGAACATGTCCTAATAAAGACCAGAAAAGATACTCTAGTAAATATGAAGAGCAAGAAAGAGTTTTAATTATAGATAGTGTAAATGAGAATATATTAGTATGCGATGATGAAATAAAAGATGATGAGTCAATATATTCAATCATTGAAACAGATGAAGTAGAAAATGAGACTCAAGAATATGATTCAAGTGAAGATGAGATAGACCTAATAGATGATTTAGCAGCTTTAAAATAGAAATGATGAACCAAGTAGATTGTGAGCATGATTGGATTCAAGGGAAAGGTGATTATAACATCAAATGTGCTTTCTGTATATATTATCCAAGCCAAGATAATAGGTCGACATGCAGCCTATGCCTAAAACAAGCCTGTGCCTCCTGTCTAAAAGCCAAAAATCAAATATGGAGACAGGAAATAGAATTTGAACCAGAAGAAAGAATATTATCTGGTAGGGTTAGAAATCTAGAAAATAGAATAAATAAACTAGAAGCGGAGCTAGAAATACTAAAAGATAACCTAAAGGATAATAAAGAACAAGAATATGGTGCTGCTGGAAGCACGGAAATAAAGGAAGGAATGTTTATAAAGTAATATTTGAGCATATTAAAGGATAATAGTTTATCTGACATATCCTCTCGATCCTCAATTTTATAGATATGAAGAGAGAACTACACCCCCATGGGTTTGAAGCATTCAATTTTGGGGCTGAGAATAGTTTGAAAATATTTGAGCCAAATACTTTTAATTTCAGGCCTAAAAAGCATATCATTCTAGATGAAATTCAAGAATGCATACTTGATAATTTCTGGAATCAATATAATAACAAAAGAGATGATAAGGGATATATGCTCTCAATCGTGAATAGTTTAGCAGAATATTTCAATATGCTAAATAAAGGAAAGATGATGAATAAAGGACAAACGTCCGTAGAAAATATGGAATATTCAGAACACAAGACGCTATATGTCTTGTTTAAAGGAAATAAGCCAGGAATTTATACTTCATATGAAGAAATAAGCATAGAAAAACTAATAGCAAAGAAAAATGGAGATAGCATAAACTAGAAAAGTTATGCTTGTGTAGAAGCTTTAAAAAATGCAAAGGCTGTCATAGGACCCAAATATTATATACAACCATCAGCCAAAGAATATATCCAGAAGGTCAACAGAATAAATAATGCCAATCCGGCAATAGCAGTTCTCAGGATTTTGAAAATAGAAGAATCAAGCTCTAAATATGAAAAAGAAGAAATTTCTCCGAAATATAAAACATATAAAGAATGCCTCGTAAAAGGAGTGGATCCTTTAGACGGGGAGTATATAGATATGAAAATAGACGAAAAATGGGAAGATACATCAAAAGTTTGGAAAGAAGAATTAAAAATAGAATTAAAAGATGAAATATTAAAAGAATTAAAACAAGAAATAGTTGAAGAAATAAAGAAAGAATGTGATCGAAAATATAATTTCCATTTGTCTGACGATGAACACATGGACATCGCTGGGCATGCACAGCCTATTGATTAATAGGCTATATACTTGAATTGATATTGCTATCAATTATTCGGGCACGGAGGACCTCCCCGAATATTGATGCAACCAGAATATTGATAAGGTGTTATCAATTATATCGGCGGGGAAGACCCGCCATATTAAAAAAAAAGAATCCCCATAAAAAAAGCCAGAAGCTTCAGTCAAAGAAGAAGGCGGAATTCTGAGTCAAGCCAACGGTGTGAGTCAGAGAAGAAGGCGGCAATGTGAGTAAAAATCATCTGTGCATGATATTACTCATATGCTAGAAGACACTAAAGGCCAGAAGATTATTCGCCAGCAGACAAAGCCCACGTGAATGCTTTCCACAAAGCAGCCACGTGAAAGATATCCCGAAGACCGAGAGGCTGTCATGAGCTCTCGTGAAGGCATACTTATTCACGCTCTAGGTGGACACGTAAGAAAACTAAGCCGATTAAATAAAGAGGAGAAGGCTCCCGAACGCCTCCCTCGCGGCTATAAAAGCAGACACTGGGCTCAGAGGAGAAGACACCAGACGAAACACAAGACGAAGCGAAGCAAAGCTCTCGTGCGAAGCAAGAGCCAGAGCACCAGCTCCCTTAGTAGTTTAGCCAGCACTCCACTTAGTAGAATAGCCAAGAAGGCGCTGTGATCGCCAAGAATATCAAGGTAATTTCCTTGATACATGCGAACCATGCCTCATGGGCAAGATGACTAAGACCCTGTTCTCCGGAACAATGGAACGGGCAAGTGACTTGTTGGAAATCATACATACTGATGTGTGCGGTCCGATGAGCATTGAGGCGCGCGGTGGATATCGTTATTTTCTCACCTTCACCGACGATTTGAGTAGATATGGGTATATTTACTTAATGAAACACAAGTCTGAAACGTTTGAAAAGTTCAAGCAATTTCAGAGTGAAGTTGAGAATCATCGTAACAAGAAAATCAAATTCCTACGATCTGATCGAGGGGGAGAATATCTGAGTTATGAGTTTGGCAGTCACTTAAGACAATGTGGAATTGTTTCACAGTTGACGCCACCTGGAACACCACAGCGTAATGGTGTGTCCGAACGTCATAATCAAACCTTATTGGATATGGTGCGTTCCATGATGTCTCTTGCCGATCTGCCACTATCATTTTGGGGTTATGCGTTAAAGACAGCTGCATTCACTTTAAATAGGGCACCATCTAAGTCCGTTGAGACGACACCGTATGAACTGTGGTTTGGCAAGAAACCAAAGTTGTCGTTTCTTAAAGTTTGGGGATGCGATGCTTATGTCAAAAGGCTTCAGCCAGAAAAGCTTGAACCCAAAGCGGACAAATGCGTCTTCATAGGATACCCAAAAGAGACGGTTGGGTATACCTTCTATCTCAGATCCGAAGGCAAAGTGTTTGTCGCTAAGAACGGTTCCTTTCTCGAGAAAGAGTTTCTCTCGAAAGAATTGAGTGGGAGGAAGATAGACCTTGATGAGGTTGTTGAACCTTTACTTCAACCAGAAAGTAGCACTGCGCAGAAAGATGTTTCTGTGGAACCTACGTCAGTTGAAGAGGAAGCTGATGATGGTGATCATGAAGCTTCGGATCAAGTTACTATTGAACCTCGTAGGTCGACAAGGATACGTACTGCTCCTGAGTGGTACGGTAACCCTGTCTCAAAGGTCATGTTGTTGGACAACGATAAACCTACGAGCTATGGAGAAGCGATGGTGGGCCCAGATTCCGACAAATGATTAGAGGCCATGAAATCCGAGATGGGATCCATGTATGAAAACAAAGTATGGACTTTGGAAGTATTACCTGAAGGGCGAAAGGCCATTCAGAATAAATGGATCTTCAAGAAGAAGACGGATGCAGACGGTAATGTCACCGTCTATAAAGCTCGACTTGTGGCAAAGGGTTTTTCACAAGTTCAAGGAGTTGACTACGATGAGACTTTCTCACCCGTAGCGATGCTTAAGTCCGTTAGAATCATGTTAGCAATAGCTGTATTTTTCGATTATGAAATTTGGCAGATGGATGTCAAAACAGCGTTCCTTAACGGTTTTCTTAAGGAAGAGTTGTATATGATGCAACCAGAAGGTTTTGTCGATCCAGAGAATGCTGACAAAGTTTGCAAACTCCAGCGATCCATTTATGGACTAGTGCAAGCGTCTCGGAGTTGGAATCTTCGCTTTGATGAGGTGATCAAAGCGTTTGGGTTTATACAAGTTTACGGAGAAGCTTGTATTTACAAGAAAGTGAGTGGGAGATTTATAGCGTTTCTAATATTATATGTGGATGACATATTACTGATTGGAAACAATATAGAACTTTTGGGAAGCGTGAAGGAATATTTGAACAAGAGTTTTTCAATGAAGGACCTAGGAGAAGCTGCTTTCATATTAGGCATCAAGATCTATAGAGATAGATCGAGATGCTTAATAGGACTTTCACAGAGCACATACCTTGATAAAGTTTTGAAGAAGTTCAAAATGGATTAGTCCAAGAAGGGGTTCTTGCTTGTTTTGCAAGGTGTGAAGTTGAGTAAGACTCAATGCCCAGCGACTACAGAGGATAGAGAAAAGATGAGTGTCATCCCCTATGCTTCTGCCATAGGCTCTATCATGTATGCGATGCAGTGCACAAGACCAGATGTCAGCCTTGCCATAAGTATGGCCGGAAGGTTTCAAAGTGATCCAGGAGTGGAACACTGGACAGCGGTCAAGAATATCCTTAAGTACCTGAAAAGGACTAAGGAAATGTTTCTCGTTTATGGAGGTGATAAAGAGCTCGTCGTAAAGGGTTATGTCGATTCAAGCTTTGACACTGATCCGGATGACTCTAAGTCTCAAACCGGATACATATATATTCTAAATGGGGGAGTGGTAAGCTGGTGCAGTTCCAAGCAAAGCGTGGTAGCTGATTCTACATGCGAAGCGGAGTACATAGCTGCCTCGGAGGCGGCGAAGGAAGGTGTCTGGATGAAGCAGTTCATGACAGATCTTGGAGTTGTGCCCAGTGCACTGGACCCGATGACTCTGTTCTGTGACAACACTGGTGCCATTGCTCTATCCAAGGAACCAAGGTTTCACAAGAGGACCAGACACATAAAGCGACGCTTCAATTCCATCCGCGATGCGATCAAGGAGGAGGACATAAACATTTGCAAAGTGCACACGGATTTGAATGTTGCAGATCCGTTGACTAAACCTCTTCCACGAGCAAAACATGATCAACACCAGAACTCTATGGGTGTTAGATTCATAACCATGTAATGCTAGATTATTGACTATAGTGCAAGTGGGAGACTGTTGGAAATATGCCCTAGAGGCAATAATAAAATGGTTATTATTATATTTCCTTGTTCATGATAATCGTTTATTATCCATGCTATAATTGTATTGGTTGGAAACACAAATACATGTGTGGATACGTAGACAACAACATGTCCCTAGTGAGCCTCTACCGGACTAGCTCGTTGATCAAAGATGGCCATGGTTTCCTGGTCATAGACATGAGTTGTCATTTGATAACGGGATCACATCATTAGGAGAATGATGTGATGGATAAGACCCAAACTATAAACATAGCATATGATCGTGTCAAGTTTATTGCTATCGTTTTCGCATGTCAAGTATCTGTTCCTATGACCATGAGATCATGCAACTCACTGACACCGGAGGAGTACCTTGTGTGTATCAAACGTCGCAACGTAACTGGGTGACTATAAAGATGCTCTACAGGTATCTCTGAGAGTGTCTGTTAAGTTGGCATGGATCAAGACTGGGAATTTGTCACTCCGTATGACGGAAAGGTATCTCAGGGCCCACTCGGTAATACAACATCACAATAAGCTTGCAGGCAATGTGACTAAAGAGTTAGCCACGGTGTCGTGGTTTTGTCACGGCAGATGTCCTCGTAAAAGGACTTAGTGGTGAGGTCATCGCAGCTAGGTGGTAGCTTGAACGGGGTTGGTCGGAACCGAGAGACGCGAGTTTTACCCAGGTTCGGCCCCTCACGGTGGAGGTAAAAGCCTACGTCCTGCTTGATTATATTGATGATCATAGTCTCGATTACAAGGGTGCTATTTCCCTAACTCTGTCTCGAGAGCTATCAAAACGTCTGTCTTGAGACTTATCTGTCTATCTTGACCTCTAAAAACTTGTCCCTCTTGGGGTGCCCTGCCCCTCCTTATATAAGTTGAAGGGGCGGCTTACATGAGATTCCGGGTTATACCCGTGATTGGAGTCCTACTCTAAGTCATCCGTGTCTTCCAAGTTAAAGGGTCTCCATCTTGTATTTTGACTCTTTCTTGACAGAACCTCGTCCGGGTCACTGTAGCAGGCCGGGGTAACTCTAAGCATGGCACTGTAGCAGGCCGGGTTAACTTCAGGCTTGGCACTGTAGCAGACCGGGTTAACTCCAGGCTTGGCACTGTAGCAGACCGGGTTAACTTCAGGCCTGGCACTGTAGCAGGCCGGGTTAACTTCAGGCCTGGCACTGTAGCAGACCGGGTTAACTTCAGGCCTAGCACTGTAGCAGAACGGGTTAACTTCAGGCCTGGCACTGTAGCAGGCCGGATCATGCTTCGGCCGGGTCTCATCCTCAGGGTGACTTAAGCTCAGAGATGACTTATCCTCAGGGCGACTTAACGTCATGAGCCGGGTCATATCGTGGAGTTATATCCCCGACATTAGCCCCCAGATTAGCTTGGATTTATTCATGCTAAGCTCCTGAGTTTCTTCCATGTCAATATGTTAATGTTGATTCCATGCAGAAAAAATAACCCTTATGATATTTTTGAATTGTCTTCAAATGCCTTGGCTTGATCAAAAGAAAAATCCGTCTGATGTTGTGCCAACTTTCAATGCTTCAGACTTTGATGAATAAAAAACCTGTATGATGTTGAGCTGACTTGTCTGAATAGCTTGGAGGAGATAACCTGTAGCCCCCAAGTCTTAAGAGTAGAGCAAAGTGATAGCTTAAGACTTGCTTAAATATAAATGTTGCAACTTTGGAGAAAAATTCGGGTTATCCGTGAGAAAAATCCGGGTTATCCGTCTGAGTCTTCAATCATGAACTGAAAATTTTGCACTTCACATGTGTAGCCCCCAAGGGCCGGCTCATCAGTATATGATGGGCCGGGTCTTCAACTTGGACCTTTTGATCTATTGAAACAACTGACTGTTGTAGCCCCCAAGTGCCGGGTCGTTTGCTTGCAGCGACTTGGGACTTACATGTACTCCTTTGAAAAGAAAATCATATGATGTAGCCCCCAAGCTTCGTGTCACTTTTAAGGCTTGTGTACTTTGAAGTGTTGACAGGAGCAATTGGTAGCCCCCAAGCGTCGGCTTATCATTATGTGATGGGCCGGGTCTTCAATGAGACTAGTAAAAATGACCATGCATTAGCCCCCAAGTGTCGTGGTACATGCTTGCAGTGACATGGGACTTTCATACTTGATGTAATCTTGATTTGAATAATGTAGCCCCCAAGGGCCGGGTCGTGTGCCTGCGGCGACTCGGGACTTTTTTCTTCCATTGTAGAATAAAATTGTATCCACTCTGTGATGCCTTTGCGATGAAAGAAATCCTTGGCCGTGGTTGCAGTGCAACCCGGCAAATATGTGAGAAAATCCATAAGTGTTGTAGTCTTCTACAAAGCACATGTTGAATAACCAAAAACCTGGTCAATTAAATGACCAGGTATTATATGTGACCCGGCTGGAATTGTACCCCGGGAAAATAGGAGAATTGATATCTCAATCATTTAATACTGGTTCTGATAAACCATGATGAAGATCCAGCCATTTTGGCTATTAAAGATGTGTTTGTTCCTACAGAGTTACAATATAACCCGGTTTGAAAACTGGCTCCTGCGACATAAACAAATATAGATATGCATAAATGATGCATTGTATGATGATGCAATGTATGATAATGTATGTGTATGATAACAGAGTATAAAAACGCCGGCTTTCGAGGCATGGCATAAGACCGGCTTTCAAGGCTCGAGTCTTGGTTTCGCTTCCTGTGGAAGCAGGTTTTTTGGCCTCTTTTGGTTTGTCCTATCTCTCTGAAAGCCGGCTCTCACGCAACCAATCGAGCGTTTTAACTCTGATGAATTCAGGGTCACCTTTGTGATTGACTCATCAGGCGTACGCCGGGTCGCTTTTTAGGGAGTAGCATCTTGCTAACAGGCAGGTTTAACCAAGTATAGTTTGGCATTTCGCCGGGTTAAAAGGGTTTTGTAAGCTAAACTCGATGAGTTGGAAGCCCCCAAGTAACCATATGATCATGGAAAAGATCAGGATAGGATATACAGGAGACAATGCTACTACTGCAAAACATCTGGGGTCCAGATAAGCTGGCATTCCTTTGATCATTATTGAGCAGGCCGGGTCATCCTTGAGGCCAGGTCCTGTAGCAGGTTGGGTCTTGACCGCGGATAATTCCCCTGACAATACCGATGTTTAGACTGCGCATCATGGCAACTAGTCTTCTTTGGTAACCTTTCTTTCTCGCCAATAAGGCAGCAGCCCCCGGGCACCGGGTTGTCTTCCCTGTAACGACCCGGGGTTTTTGTATTTATTGAAACTGGCCGAATCTGCCGAGTCATGTCTGTGTAGCCCCCGAGTCTTAAGTCGACTCGAGGAGTTGGCTTGAGATTCTTCATACTTGGTCATAGCATAAACCGGCATATAGTTGATAGCTGGTAGCTGAAATTTATTGAAGCCAGCAGCGTGTGGCGAGTTGATGATCTTCGCGACGCTCGTTGTATGTCCTTGGCGTTGATAACGCGATGTGAATCCGCCGAAGGTTGAGGTCGACCGTGGCGGGTCATAGATGATCCCGTATAAGTCGCGTCAGTAATCCGACCGATTGTTTGTCCCGGCTGTTTGTTGAAGTTAACCAAACCGCAGTGGCGGCAGCTTGTGCGCCTGTCCATTGATCCATCCGGTGCAAGCGGAGGCTGATAATATGTTTTTATTTGCTTCAGAGTTGTTGGAGTAGACCGGGCCACGAGGCCGGCGGCGTCCGTTTGAGCAGTTCGTGCAGACGAGCGCGGATCCGGTGTGTTGATGTAGATATGGGAGTCGGCCGATAACCCGACGCGAACACGGGGGTCGCCCGTGGCGTCGTAAACGCGGACGCACGAGTCGGCCGCGGCTTGTAAGTCGGCGCGGTCGGGCGAGTCGGCCGCGGGCGTGGACAGATGAATCGGCCACGGAGTGAGCGGATGAGTCGGACGCGTGTTGATGTAGGCGGCGGTTTGCACATACGTTCATCGAGCAGTACGGCACGGTCAGATGCTGGCGCATGATAACGTTTGGCGCGAGCTCTGTATCCATGGCACGACGATCGCCCTTGCAATGAACAATTGTCCTGCATAAAAAATATCGCAAGCCAGAGTAATTATTCTTAAAGAAAATAATATGTGCTATGAAAATAGACTGGACAGATATCACCTGATACATTTGAACGACATATGATCCTTGTGTAGCGTCCGGATGTCAGATGATCCGTATATAGCGTCGTGGATCCCCTCCAGTAATTTCAACGGCGAGTTTAGCCACTCTCCCCAGCGGAGACAAAGTGGCTTGCAGCGCGACCATAGCGGAACCGGAGTTGGGCGGCTCGGAATGGACCGGCGGGGCAGACCAGGGCAGCGGAGTCGAGTCCGTGCCTACATCCCGCATCCTCCTCCAGGTCGTGCTAACCCTTCCACTCTTTTTTTTTGATACGGTCGTTGACTGTAGTCCATTTCCTCGCGGGCAGCCAGCCCCTCATCCTCTATCGGGCACCCGGACCCACGAAGGCGACAGCCAGCGCGACGAGCAGCCGGCTGAAGCGGCGGGTAGCCGGTAGGCGCGCGGGGGAGGCCTGAGCCGGAGGCGAAGCAACGAGGCGGCTCGGCTGGGAGGGCGGTGAGGCGAGCGCCATGGCGATGACGAGGCGGCGGATGCGAGTCCCGATGGCGGCTCGGGGCAGCAAGACGGCCGATTTGGAGCGGCGAGGAGGCCCGGCACGGCAGCTTGGCGGCAGGCCGGCTTGCGAGCAGGGGCAAAACGGAGAGGCGCCGGCGACTCGGCGATGCGGCGACGGCGATTTGAGGCGGAGGGGCACCGGCGACTCGGCTATGCGGCGACGGTGATTTGAGGCGGAGGGGCGCCGGCGACCCGGCAATGCGGCGACGGCGAAAGCGGTAGCTGGCGCGACGGCGAGTGAGGCCGCGAGGGCGACTCGCGGGCCGCCGTTGAGTCGAAGCGGCTTGAGGCCGCAGAGGCGTCTCGGAGGCGAAGACCGCCCGGAGGCGACGACGGCCGCCAGCAGCTCGAAACGAGGCCGGTGAGGCGGCGGTGGAGACCGGCGGGACCACACGAGGATGCAGCGGCTGAGGCGAGCCGGCAAGGCAGCTCGGAAGCGAGGCCGCGGCGGCGCCCGCTCGGAGGCGAAGACCATGGCGAAGGCGGCGGCTTGAGGCGGCTTGGCGACTTGGAGGCGAGGCCCTGGCCGCAGAGGCGGCGGAGGCGGCTGCTCGAGGCCGCACCGGCGAGGGCGGAGCGAAGCCGGCTCACAGGCAGCGAGGCGAGTCCGGGGCGGCTCAGAAACGGGTGCAGGGGCGGTTGACTTGGTGACTTGCTTGAGCCGAGGCCAAGGCAGCAGAGGTGGTGCCGGCTGCAAGACCGCGGCAACGGCGGGTCGAAGGTAGGCCGCACCAGCAGAGGCGTGGCCGCGGCAGAGCAGGCGACTTGAGCAGAGGTGGAGCGGTGGCACCCCAGCGACGGGCAGCTCGCCGTAGTGGCGGTTTAGTGAGACGGCCGGCGGCTCAAGGGAAAACGAGGCCGAGGCGGCGGAGGCGGCCAGGCGAGCCTCAGCGGTGGCGGAGACGGGCGGTGAGGCCGTGGCCGGAGAGGCGGGCCACGGCAGAGGCTCGGCGGCGGCAGGCCGGCTCGCAGGCGGAGGCGAAGGCGGCTCGAGGCCGCACCGGCGGGGGCGGGTCAAGGCGGCTTGGAGGCGGGCGGTCGACGAGGCGCCAGCGGGTCGACGAAGTAGGCCACAGCGGAGGCTCGGCGGCGACAGCTGGACGGGCGGCTCGAAGGCGAGGCCGTGTCGACGGAGGTGTAGGCGGCTCGAAGCGAGCCCTTGGCCTCAGCGGCGGAGGCAGCAGGCAGCTCGGAGGCGGGGCCGCGCAAGCAGCGGCGGAGGAGTCCGGGTCGTGGCCGTATCCGCTTCCGGTTCGTGGCCATTTTTTTTTCAACGCCCGGCTTACCAACTCTTTAGCCCTCCGTAGCTGGAGTTAATAGGCGCGCACGACCAGGCCCGGCTTTGCGGGATCGAGCGCTCCTCTTTTTTTTCTTCGGACTTTATCCAACTAGTATATTGCTTCAAACTGCTACATCTTTCTGACAGCTATTCTCACCCGAATGTCTGCTGCCAAAAAAAAATTCTAATCTCGATCTAGCGAACTCGGAGTCGACGTAGATCCTTCTGAGCCTGCTCTTCTTCATCTATCCAATTGCGAACTGCTCGATCCCTCAAAAAAGCTCCCTCCAAGAACTCAACACCACCGTGTGCATGCCCCACGGTGGGCGCAAACTGTCATGGTTTTGTCACGGCAGATGTCCTCGTAAAAGGACTTAGTGGTGAGGTCATCGCAGCTAGGTGGTAGCTTGAACGGGGTTGGTCGGAACCGAGAGATGCGAGTTTTACCCAGGTTCGGCCCCTCACGGTCGAGGTAAAAGCCTACGTCCTGCTTGATTATATTGATGATCATAATCTCGATTACAAGGGTGCTATTTCCCTGACTCTGTCTCGAGAGCTATCAAAACGTCTGTCTTGAGACTTATCTGTCTATCTTGACCTCTAAAAACTTGTCCCTCTTGGGTTGCCCTGCCCCTCCTTATATAAGTTGAAGGGGCGGCTTACATGAGATTCCGGGTTATACCCGTGATTGGCGTCCTACTCTAAGTCATCCGTGTCTTCCAAGTTAAAGGGTCTCCATCTTGTATTTTGACTCTTTCTTGACAGAACCTCGTCCGGGTCACTGTAGCAGGCCGGGTTAACTCCAGGCTGGCACTGTAGCAAGCCGGGTTAACTTCAGGCCCGGCACTGTAGCAGGCCGGATTAACTTCAGGCATGGCACTGTAGCAGACCGGGTTAACTTCAGGCCTGGCACTGTAGCAGACCGGGTTAACTTCAAGCCTAGCACTGTAGCAGACCGGGTTAACTTCAGGCCTGGCACTGTAGCAGGCCGGGTCATGCTTCGGCCGGGTCTCATCCTCAGGGTGACTTAAGCTCAGAGATGACTTATCCTCAGGGCGACTTAACGTCATGAGCCGGGTCATATCGTGGAGTTATATCCTCGACACACGGGATCTTGTATTACGGAACGAGTAAAGAGACTTGCCGGTAACGAGATTGAACTAGGTATGGAGATACCGACGATCGAATCTCGGGCAAGTAACATACCGATGGACAAAGGGAACTGCATACGGGATTGACTGAATCCTTGACATCGAGGTTCGACCGATAAAGATCTTCGTAGAATATGTAGGAACCAATATGGGCATCCAGGTCCCGCTATTGGTTATTGACCGTGGAGGTGTCTCGGTCATGTCTACATAGTTCTCGAACCCGCAGGGTCTACACACTTAACGTTTGGTGACGATATAAGTATAGTCGAGTTATTATGTTGGTGACCGAAGGTTGTTCGGAGTCCCGGATGAGATCCCGGACATGACGAGGAACTCCGGAATGGTCCGGAGGTGAAGATCGATATATAGGACGAATGGAATCGGAGTCCGGAAGTGTTCCGGGGGTACCGGGTTATGACCAGGAGAACCGAAAGGGGTTTCGGGGGGCCCCGGCAAGTGTTGGGGGCCTCATGGGCCAAGGGGAGGAAGCACACCAGCCCACTAAGGGGCTGTGCACCCCCCTCACCCCATCCCACGATCACCAGAGGGGGTGGGGCGCCCCTCCTAGGGCTGCCTCCACCTGGCTTGGGGGGCAAGTCACCCTAGGGTTTCCCTAGGGGCGCCCCCATCTGTTGTGGCCGCCGGCCCCCCTAGGGGAAGCCCTAGGGCGCCTCCTCCTCCTCCCTTTCCCCTATATATAGAGGGGTAGAGAGAGGGCAGCGGCACCCCATCTATGCCACGGCGCTGCCCTTCCTCTCCCTCATAGTTCCTCTCTCTCTCCGCGTAGCTTAGCGAAGCTCTGCTGAGATTACTCCACCACCACCGCCACCACGCCGTCGTGCTGCCGGAGGACTCGAGCTACTACTTCACCATCGCTCGCTGGATCGAGGAGGTGAAGGCGTCATCAAGCCGTACGTGTGTTGAACGCGGAGGTGCCGTCCGTTCGGCACTTGATCGGGAGTTCGCGGGACGGATCGTGATTGGATCGTGAAGACGTTCGACTACATCAACCGCGTTTCTTAACGCTTCCGCTTAGCGATCTACAAGGGTATGTAGATGCAATCTCTCCTCTCGTAGATGTTCATCTCCTAGATCGATCTTGGTGAGCGTAGGAAAATTTTGTTTCCCATGCAACGTTCCCCAACAATAAGTCTGGAGATAAGTCAGCTCTAGAGATAAGTCTGGAGATAAGTCAGCTCTGGAGATAAGTCTGGATATAAGTCAGCTCTGGAGATAAGTCTGGACATAAGCCAGGTCTGAAGATAAGTCTGGAAATAAGTCAGGTATGGAGATAAGTCTGGAAATAAGTAAGCTATGGAGATAAGTTTGGAAATAAGTCAGCTCTGGAGATAAGTCTGGAAATAAGTCAGCTCTGGAGATAAGTCTGGAAATAAGTCAGCTCGGGAGGTCAAAGGCCGGCTTATCAGAGGTCGTTCTTAAGTTGGAGACGACTAAACGTAGAAGACACAGAAGGTCTAGTTTAGGACTCCTTAAGTGGGTAGAACCCGAAAACTGTTGTAAACCAGGGAATCCGGCCTATTATATAAAGGGGGTTCCTGGGTCATCAAACGGACAAGTTTGGAGACAGATAAGTTAGTAGCTCTCGAAATAGAGGTAGCGAAAAAAGAGCACCATTGTAATCGAGATCATCATCAATATCAATCAAGCAGGAGTAGGCTTTTACCTCCATCGTGAGGGGCCGAACCTGGGTAAACTCGCGTCTCTCGTTTCCGATCAACCCCATCCAAGTCATCACCTAGCAGCGATGCCCTCACAACTTAGTCCTATCACGAGGACATATGCCGTGACAGAACCACGACAGAGGAGGAGGTACGTGGCGGTTGTGCATAACTGAGTGGTATCTACTATGGATTGAAGTCGACAGAAAAAAAAAGTTGGTCCAGCATTAAGCCATCTTAATGACGGCGACAACAAGTATGGTGGTTACAATAGTCCGGATGACATGTACGTTGGTGGAAAGAGAGACAGGGACACGCGGCAGGGGGGGTGACGGGAAGTGGCGTGAAACCATGTTAGGAAGGAAATGTCACCACTCATCGCTTGTCTTCATGACATGTGACTTACGTTTAGAGGTACATCCATTTCAATATAATGATTCCTCCCCTAACCTAAGGCGGCTAGGGTAAACTCTCCCCTCCACGTTTCACCAGCGAGCCTGTGGATTCGCCTCTTCTTTGCCTGCCGTTTCAGCGGTCGGTGGCGGGGAGGGGAATCCCAATGCCTCCGCTCAGGTTAGTGGTTTAGGTTAGGGTATTTAGTCCTCGCAGGTGTGGTACTCGGACAGATGGTGGCGCTTCTTCTTCGAGTTTGTCTATCGGGCTCTGATCCTCCTCGAGTTTATCCGTCTGGACGTAGTCGACGGAGCTCCGTCGTAGATTCTTGTCATTTCCTTGGGGCAGTGAGGTTATGGTTTCTCGTCATGTGCTTCAGATCTATGCAAGGGTTCAATGGCGATGACAGCGGCTCTAGGGCGCCGGTCCTTAGGGGCATGTGCACGAAATCTTCCTGGCTATCATCAATAAGGTCAAGCCGGCTCCGGTAGGAGAGCGGCGACAGCGGTGCGTCGGTGGCTCATTCCGGTGGCGGTCGTGGTCATTTGGTGGTCTTGGAATCTTGATGTAATTTTTATTATGTTTGAGATGTTTTGCACTTTCGGTGAACTTTTTATAATAGATTTTATCTTTCCACAAAAAAAGGCATATCCAAAGTTATTCCTTCACTTGTGTAGAGAAGAGACATAATACAACTCAAGCAGAGGAAACAAGTTCTCCAACCTTGTTATTGACTTTCACATGCTTGCGATTAGGTTTTTCATGGATACGGAGACATCCATAGCCCCATGCGGCAAAATTGCGTGTGTATATCTCATATCTTTTACCAACTCACACATGTCATGTTGAAGAAACAACTATATTCTCTCTACTTTGATCCACCTTATAAAGAAGTTCATAATTGGGTCATTGAAGATGAATGATTATAGTAATCTTCATAAAATTCCACAACGAAACCGAGATCAAAATGCATGAGTTCCGGCCTGGTTGGCCGGCCCGAGGATCCCCAGATCGGTTCCGCCCTGAGCCATTATGGTGGCCTATGGAGCTCTACAATTAAGCCTCTGAAAGCTTTGTTGTGCAAGATCAGGAAGAGGATCCGTGGAGGACTCCCTTCCACCGACGTAGCCGACTAGTGTGTAACCCTAGGAGGCCCGACATTTTATATAAGTCAGGTTTGAGCTAGTCGATATATATCATACAATCCCTTCCCTTGGTTCATACATATACTTTCTACACCTCAATCGCAATATACACAAAGTAGGAGTAGGGTTTTACCTCCACCAAGAGGGACTCAACTTAGGTAAACTCGCCAACCGACGTAGGTAAATTCGGCGGATCTCAGGGTAGGGGATCCCGAGCTACGCGTCTAAGCACAATGGTAACAGGGACACGATGTTTTACCTAGGTTTGGGCTCTCCGAGGAGATAATACTCTATGTCCTGCTTGTGTTTATTGCGTTGGAATAAGTACAAAGTACATATGCCTACCCCTAGATTGTAACGTGTCCTCTACGTGCCCAGCCCCACGGTTTTATATAGATACCGGGTGGTCTAGGGTTACAACATCCTAGTCGGAGTCTTCTACGAATCCAGCTTATTGGAGTATACGCCAAGTCTTCTGGAGCCTTCCGATTCTACACCATGGACCGCCAAATATAGCCCACTCCGGAATCGACTAGGGGGTCCTCGGCCCGGCCCATCACGCCGGGAGACGACGTGGTGAGAGGCCCCCTAGTCAGGACACCATCAGGGGGGTTTGTTCCAGTTGCAAATCCATCCTTAACATGCAACTCGACCCCGATCCCTGTCCCAATCACAAGTCCAACATCTACATGCAATATTTTGTTGTCTAAGGTTTTATTTTTTGTAGAACAACCTAATATTTTTATAACAAATGAGACTATGTGTCACCGTTTCTTTTTTTGTAGCTGCCCAAAAACTTTTGTAGTTGCCTGAAATGTCTTAACACTTTGAGGGTTTTCATGCAAAAAAATTCAATGGTGGAGGATCTTTTCTTTACTCTTTTTTTTCCTTTTTCATGCACTTTGAGGGTTTTCCTGCAAAAATAAAAATAAATCAACAGTAACATGTAGATACCATGTTGTTTGTTTGTTTTGTTTGCCAGCTTGTCGATTATCACGCTAGCCTGTCTGATACGAACTTTGCTGAATACTCCCTCCGTCACTCCCTCCGTCTCAAAATAAGTGTCGTGGGTTTAGTTCAAATAAGTCCAAATTTGAACTAAACCCACGACACTTATTTTGGGACGGAGGGAGTATAATTTTGTAGCCTTTTTTTAGCAGCAACTGATACAATACGTAGCTTTTCTTCATGTCAATTACAGCACACCTAAATATGGCGTTAGTATGTGTTCGTACCAGCGGCTTAATCCTGGATAATCCGGTAAGGTCAATTTGGTATTATTGGTTGTAACTAGCAAACATGCCCGTGCGTTGCAACGGGAGAAAAAATATCACATGCCCTTAACCCGAACAAACCCAAGCCCCTCATTTTTTTGTACACGTCCTATATTTGAACATGGCGTCCCATCGGTGTTGCTGCATATCTTTTCTTTGCCCACGCCGGTGGTGGTCTCGGTGCCCACCTGATCGCAACGCATTTGGACGTGATCAACTCTAAGGCGATGAGCTCGGTCACCATACACACCTTTATTGAACTTCACCAGTGCAAGAGAATGTTTAGATTATATAAACTAATCTCGTTGAGTTGGACGTGTGGGCCGCCCGCAGTGAGCTACTCCCTGCACCTCGTCAATACGCCACCCCTTATAAGGATTGACTACAATGAGAAACAAAAAAACAGTACCAAACATTACAATAGCATCATCTTTCATTGACCACTCCACACCTGCCAATAGCATCATCTTTCGCTGACCACTCCACACCTGCCATTAAGTCCATTTGTGCATCATATAGTGAGAGAAGAATGGGTTTAAATGAAGTGGGGATCTCACTTTGGATATCACGTCGTCGCCTCAGCCATGTCCACCTCACAATGTCCGTGCTTTGCTATTAAATGGCGGTTGCCATAAACCCGGGTTTGTCGAGTCGAGTAAGTCCCATATGAACTAAATATGAGCTTGATTCAATGTGCATTGAATATACGTTGTGAAAACCGGAAGCATGTCTGAGAATTTAGTTTCAATCTGAATCTTAAAAGAAACAAATGTGATTAATCCCTCACTAAAAAACTGGGCATAAGTTACACTAAGAATAACCCTGAGAATATACTGAAAATTGACACATTGATTAAACTATTGATGCATTTGAAGTCCTAGAAAACTTAATTACCTTGCGTTCCTGCCCATGCAGTTGGCCTCCAACAACAAATGCCTTCATATTGCTGCCATGTAAATTAAGGTTAGTGTAATCCACACCCAACCTGCGCAAACTGCAACAAATATCACGGAAGTAAAACATATCAAGTATGAACGACCATGCAAACGATTCCAGGAGGACGTGTATTGTGTTCGTAAATCATTCGGAACAAAAAATGACTAACTAATGAACTTAGTACAAATGATCAAGTATCTACTGCTCTAACTTCTAAACAGAAGAACAGGCTGCATGTAGATGTTTGCCCGCTGATGGAGGCATTTCATGAGTATAGTCTCATATTGACCTTGTAGAACCGAAGGGCACTTTGCACTTCCGGGCGTTTCATTGTTTTCTCTGCTCCCATGGTCTTTTGTGGCCTCTGAATCTCAAATCTTAGTACAACAGCAAAATAACTGCTACTTTTCGTCCGAAAAAGATTTAGAAAACCAACATCAATGTTCCGATTCGAAACACAATTTGACTCTGTGACGATCCTGTAGCCGAGAGTACTTTGCACTGTCGGGCGTTTCATTGTTTCCTCTGCTCCCTTATAGTCTTTTGTGGCCTCTGAATCTCAAATCTTAGTACAACAACAAAACAGCTGCTACTTTTCAACAGCAAAACATCAATGTTCCAATTCAAAACATGATGTGTTAGTTAATTGACTCTGTGATGGTCCTGTAGCCGAGAGCCACCAGCCCGCCACGGATTTGACCACACGGGTCTGCAACAAATTGCAGTTCAATTTATTGTTGGTAGTGAGCACAACGCCATGAGGATCCGTCGGGCCTGTAGCCATCAGCCGACGAGCTCCTGCTGCGCCGGTGTGGCTTCTAAGCCGCCGCGCTCCAGGATGCCTAGGCCATCTTCTACGCCTGCAGCGGCCGCCGCGGGCTGCAGATCCTCCTCGGGCTCATAGCAATCTTCCTATATCCTTTCTCTCACCACCTAGGTGGTAATCATACAACAGCCAGCTTCTGGGTATGTGCAAGTTTTCCACGTATATAAACTGGTGTGGTTGAATATAAGAGGTCGAGGTGGGACTATTTCATAACTGGGCGAACACCTTTTAAGACACAAACGTGTGTTAGCTCAACTGGTCGCAGCCTTATATTCTCGGCGGAAGGCGTGAGTTCGATGGACGCAGCTGTTCTTATTTCACGAATTTGTTTTTTTTGCCATATTTTCCACGAATGTCATATGGTGATGAAAATTTGCACGCATGTGGAAAAAACATCAATGTTTCTCAAAAAAAAAATCAGATTTTTTTGAATTTTTTTACTATTTTTTTTTACTGTTTACCCAAGGTCATGTGAGCTCGGAATTAGAAGAGCACTTTCGTTTCGTGAGTTCGATCCCACCTACTCGCCCTTATTTTTGCGTCCTTTCTCACAGTAGATGGGCCGGGACGGAAATCTGGGCCGGCTGCGAAGGGCCACAGCGCAGGCTGGCGCTGAAATTATTTTTGCGTCCTTTCTCACAGTAGATGGGCCGGGACGGAAATCTGGGCCGGCTGCGAAGGGCCACGGCGCAGGCTGGCGCTGAAATTATTTTTGCGTCCTTTCTCACAGTAGATGGGCCGGGACGGAAATCTGGGCCGGCTGCAAAGGGCCACAGCGCAGGCTGGCGCTGAAATTATTTTTGCGTCCTTTCTCACGGTAGATGGGCCGGGACGGGAATCTGGGCCGGCTGCGAAGGGCCACAGCGCAGGTTGGTGCTGAAATTTCTGGACGACGGACGGACGAAAATCTGGATTGCCTGTGTTGCGGACAGACGAAAATTACGGTGGTAAGAAGCGTTGTTTCTTTTTATTAGTAATTTATTATTTATTACTAGCAAAAGAGCCCGTGCGTTGCACCGGGAACGTCCGTGCTTCGCTACAAATAAAACACCGGACTCTAGTACTCCTCGCGCGTCGGCAGGTCGGGCAGGACGAGTCTAGAAATCGCAAGCTCCTCCTCGTCCTAGGAAATAGTGAGCTCCTCCTCGTCCGTCGGAACATCCCCGGTGTACTGTCTACACACCATGGGTCGTCGGGTCATGGTTGGTGGCTCCCGATCTGGAGTAAGAAAGCCGACCATGGTGAGCTTGCCATGGAATTTAAGCGGCTCCACTGTTCACATCCTGTCAGGCAATGTCATGGTCAATTGGGGGAAATCCATATATGAGAACCTCAGACATCTCATTTCCTCTTTCCCCACATCTCACATAAACCAGAGCTTCAGAATTGGAGTACCGCAGATATTTTCAAACTCAATAGACGGTAGAGATGGTACCAAGAAAATACTATAGGCAAAGCTTTTCCCACATCCATGACAACAGAGCAATCAGGTGATCACCTTAGAAAGTGCGTGACTAATGACATTTTTTCCACAACCAAAAGCACCAGGAATAGCACCATGTTCCTCCAAAAACTGAGGGGAGCGATGCATCACACACACTGGAACCATTTCAAGTTAGATAAGACTGGGATTTAATGGCGCTGGATGGAAATGAAAAATCAACATCTGCAAAATGTTTGGTTATGTAAGAGCAGAAACCATGATAAATAAAAACACGCGTTTTATTGTTGAAATTGAAGCTCGGATAATTTGTAGACAAACCTGTCCTGTAAGAAGAGGTGTGTCCACACCGAGCTTTGATGCATCAGGTCTTCGTGTACGCACATGCCATATCTTCAACTCAATAACTTCCAAACATTAAGCTAGTAATGTAGTCCTCAAAAAAGTTATACCAAATAACTTCCTTACTTGAAGCATAGTTAATTACTTCTTGATGCCCTGAAATTTCAGCTCTAGAAATGTATCATGCATACATAGCAACAACAGTTTATCAAACAAAGTTAAGCAATGGTAGAAAGAATGGGAATAAATAAAAAAATGTGATAAAGTGATAGCATCCACTTAACCTGCAGGCTATATTGACCCGCTCGAGCAATGTAATTTACTTTCCCATGGAACCAGATGGAAGGGCGACATGTTGGTTCATCAAATTATTCTCAAAGACAATCTGTCATAGAGTCAGAAAACGTTAGAATGTGCACACAGGTTAATAATGAGAATCTAACTTGTTATTTCAAAATTTTAAAAGCTCACACTTCGAATATCTTAATCAAGTGGGTGCCCATGCAGCAAGGTGCACAAAATCAGCTCTTGTGGCCTTTGTTCTATCTATGCATGATAAAAAATAATACTGAGTTGTACCTTCAAAAAACCAGAAAATTATGCACTGTTGTACTATGTAGGTCAAGAGTGATATCCATACCTGGTGATTATTTTCTGGGCATTATGTCCCATAATGTACACATGAGTGTGGTCTTTAGATCACAAAAAATACGACCAGAGTTTCAGAATAAAGAGATGTGTCATAGTTCAGATGCATCAGTTTTTCTTGCCACTAATAATATTAGAGCTTGGGTAGAAATAGTATCACACCTGTGTGAAAGATCTTTCTGACTAACTGTTGTAGGAATAAAAGAGATACATGCGTATATTCATTCAACAAACAACAACTTCTATGTTTGCCTACTTCTCAACAAAATTTCATAGCCATGGCTAAAACTAAGACTAACAACCACACCAACCCAACAAATCTATTGGGAGATTAGATAAGTTATGCAAGAAGAAAAGCAAGACCAGGATAGAATAGTGCACCATGGTAGTACACTTAAATCAGCAATTACTTCCGCTGCTATCATCAACCCTTGATGTCTTAGAATTTTGTTGACTTGGATCGTTTGTATAATGTTACTGTAAAGCTTCTAGAAATTGGATGCGAGCCATGATCACCAAACAATTAAAAATTAACTATTTCTATATAAGTCTACAGATATATTTTAGTGGCTCTTGCAGAGTTAATAGCCCCAATACATCTATTGGGAAGCTTACAAAGATAATAATCATATCGTACTAAGTTTACTAAATTGCTTCACAAGATTGTATGGTGAGAACAACTAATAGGATTTATTTTACCTGGTTGAAGGCTTGAAGCACGCAAGAAAGGACTCCATTGATTTTCTTCAAGCAATTCATCAAACATTTGGTGCGTGCTCCACCTATCATAAAACCATAACTCGACATGTAGTAAAAGTCCCCTAGTAATCAAATTTATAATCTGCACATCAAGTAACTTTGATGATTATGTAACAAACTACAAATTTCCTATTTTGTAGAAGACAAATCGCAAGAGTTGATGTAGGCTTTCGTGTTGGAGCTGCAGTTAGATTCAGCAAGCTCGCTCTCTGCCTTGCTGGCACGCACGAAAGCACGGCGGACCAGTGGAGCGACGTGCTCTATCCAAATCCACAGGGCAGAGTCCGGCATTGTGGTGCGAGACGGGAGCTGCATCACGGGGTAGCAGCAGCATCCGCGGCCTCAGCGCACTCCGCCGGGGCGCTGTAGCGATGGGAGGCCTCGCGCCGTCGTGCACCCAGCCGTCCACGGCGCCGTCGCCCTGAGCGTGGTGCAAAAAGACGGGCGGCTCGCCGTGCTCCATCCCCGCGACCGGCAACTAACCAGCGCAGCTAGATCCCCTCCTCCTTCCCTCGTGCGCCGCACCAGGAGAGAAGCGCCGCGCCCCTCACGCGCGTGCACGTCCCGCTCGGCAGTGGCTTTGACGCCGGCGAAGTCCTCGCTCCCGGACGCCTCCGTTTTCTCGTCCTTCGTCTCCGCGCGTACCTCCCGCCTCTCTGCCGCCGCCTGATGCGGCCCCCGAGTGCAGCGCCGCCTCCCCGCCATGGCCGACGCCCCCGCCTATCGACTTTCTCCACCTTCGTCTCCGTTCGCGCCTCCCGCCTCGCTGCCGCCGCCTGATGCGGCGCCCCAGCGCAGTGACGCCTCCCCGCAATGGCCGCCGCCCCTGCAAGGCTGCGCCGCCGTGGCCGCGGCGTCGAGTGTCGCTGGCGGTAGAAGGCCGCGGGGTGTGGGGGCACTTGGGGTAGGGGGAGAGAAACCGGCAGGGTAGGCGGCGGCGGCGGCCGGCGGTGCGCGGTGAGGCGGGGCGGGGCTGGAGGTCGAGATGGGATCGAGAGGCGGGGTCGTGCGGGTGGCTGGGTTATTTTTTTATTTTTCTCTCGCACGTACCGGTTCAGATAGGACCGCGGGTTGAATTCTAAGAAATATAGGGGCTTTTTTGCAAAATTGCTGACGACGCACGACCAGATACGATAGCCGCTTTATTATATATATATATATATATATATATATATATATATATATATATATATATTATTATTATTATTATATACTAGAAAAATTGCCCGTGCGTTGCAACGGGGATTACACTGTTGCAACGTTGTCATTGGAGCGAAAATGGGCAAGGAAAAAACATTAAAGGATCACGTGTGTTTCTACCTCACGTCGCATCCTGGTTGACACCCTTCTTTCCCCTCATCCGTAGAACGACGTGACAGCGCATGAGATCCTGTCAGGGATCCACCGTCCGAATTAGTTTAAAATGAACGATGTATATATACCTAAGTTTAGGTGGAACAAAAATTTACCAAATTAAACCATGCAAGTCACACGCCATCTACAACAGTAATCATTCTAAGCGCACCTAGCAAATTCTTTTGTCAACCAGAGCAACACACGACAAAACATATAAAATTAAGAAGATGCACGCTATTATCTAGTTCAATGAGAGGAACTGGCATGGGGCTAAGTTTCAGTGGCGCACGCTACAACAAGGGAAAAATGAATATAATATCTTAATGAACTGACGTAACACAAAAGGTTAGATAAATCATATTTGTTTACTTTTTTCATATCTATTTACTCAAGATAAATCATATTTATTTACTATGCTAGTACTTACAAAACCCACCTGTAGCAGGTCGCTTGCTGCTGGCCGCACCGAACATGGACATGCCTACCACTCCAGTTGGAAGAATAGCTCATAGGAGCTTCTCTCAAGCAGACGGGCCGGCAACAATTGAACCACAATGGACAGCGTATTACGGCGATTAGTTGGACGGCATCACATGCCAGTACGCACTTCAGCCAGACTCCCTCCACGAGCCAACCAATCAATCCACCATGCAAGCACATACCATAATTACGTTTAAATAGTGGTAGCAACCAGTAGAGTCATGCAGAGCCCACAATCTCCTTCATTTATTGGCAACCAGCACAGATAATTAAATTGCAGCCCTCTCTTTCTTGAGACGTGCAGCCACGCACCGGCACAATTTGCAGATTTTTTTCCCACATCTCACGCTCTGCTCGTTGATTCTCATATAAATTTCAGCCCTATATAAATTAGTGGAATTTAGTACAAAGACGCGGGGTGGGACTAATTAATTCAGAGACGATGTTTTCTAGCAAAAACATGAGCCTGGTCAGTTGCCTGGAACCTTCTGTACTGGACCAGAGGTCGTGGGGTCAATCCCCAAACAAAGCACCTAATTTTTTCAACCGAAAAAGATGCACGCCAGGCCCAGCTTGGCCCATGCAGAGGTCAAAAACAGATCAACTATTAGTAGGTATAGATTAGTACCACCTCGGATATAGAAAATAATATGGGCGAAGTGGACGGACGACGGACGGATCAAAAACGGACGAAATTACGGTGGTAAGAAGCAATAGCCCCTTTATTAATTAAAAAAATACTAGTAAATGTGCCCGTGCGTTGCTACGGGTCGTAGTCTGGACCATCGACTGGTCAAGAAGCGACGATGCCTTCAGCTATTGTGCTTAGTTGGAAGAATTGTGGTCGGATAGGGAGCATTGCTCGATGGACCGAGTGCCTTTTCTATTACTGCTAGTCCTGAGCGATGCATCATTGTAACCTTCATATGTAAATTTTTAAAAAAAACTTCTTATGTGCTCTCATAAAGCATGATTATTTCTCTGTATCTGAATGGATCTCTTTCAGACTCTGCATATTATGCATTAGGAGAACCAGAGGCACCTTTCTGAATCCGGATCAACTCACAAACGCAATGATTGCAAGGGACACTCGCAGGCTTGGTAAGATATACTCCTACGTCTTAAGGGGCGGAGCCAGCTCATTGACATTGGGTTCAAGTAAACCCAACAAAAATTGTTAGTATATTCCTTATCAAATCACAGTAGCTTAAGACTAAGGAAAGAACTGAACCCATTGTTGGTTTAGCAGAGCTGAAACCATTGGTAAGAGCTACTACAAGTGCACGCGCCGAGCTGTCCGGTGCGCAAGCATGCCTAGAGGGGAGCTTAGAGCAGCTGATAAGAAGGTTGTCTCAGTGTCTAACATGTAAATAGCAGGAAGATGAGACATGCAGTCTCCTATGCCTTTGCGTGTGAAACATTTTTGGTTATGTGCTTTGTTCTTCCATGCGTCTCTCTTTCCACCTTCATGAATACAGAGGATCGTTCTTTCATATAAAAAAGGAATAGACATAATTCAGATGATTTTACGTGGGAAAAACAACACTTGTCGTTCACAGTTGACGTACGATCTCTATATCTTTTAGGCTGGAACATGTAAACATAAAATGAGGTAGTTGACCACACTTGTCATACGGTCTCTATATGAAGGCACACCTTTATTGCTGAAATATGTTGTGGATCCTGAGTTATTATGGTAATATATTTTACGACACACTGGGTCAACAACACACAATATTCCTTATTTCCAGTATAAAACCTTAATTGCACAACACAGGACCCGGCATGTAGTACTAACAATGTCCACAATGACCGGCTTACATTTGTTTTCGATTGAGTTGCACAAGGCCAACCAGAAACATGAAAGCTCAAACCACACCATCACCTCTTATAATCAGCAATCCATACAAAATGTATGTCCTGGCAAGCTCCAAAGACTTCATATTTGGTGAAGGACACAAACATCACCAAACCCAACTTCAGAGGAAAAAACAGTACCAAACCTAATGGTGCTGTACATTGTAAATTGATATGTAAAAAAGTAACACACTTGAATAGATTTAGCATGATTACTACAATCGCAACTTTTTCATGGCTCCCCAGCATAGCAAATCTTACATTCTTAAGAAGTTGGTCCCAATTCTCTCAACATGTAAGGTGTCCACCTCACCGTCCCCACAAAGGCCATGCATTTAAGTCTTCTCTTCCACTAAGACATGCAAAATCTGCCACATAAGCGAACGTCCCCACTAAGGCCATGTATTTAAGTCTTCTCTCCCATTAAGCCATGCAAAATCTGCCAAATAAGCGAACTTATAAATTACAATTATTTTTGCATTAGTCTATGCATGTAACGCCGCCACATCATACATGCATGTTAGTCATCCTTCACATTTTTGTTTGAAAATATATTTTTGACAGTAATTCAAAAGTTTATATTCTATTTTTAGAGACTTCCTTTTATTGGTTTTCAAGCTTTTCTTTTCTTTTCATTAGATTTAGTTATTTTTTAGCAATTACCTACGCATTTTATAACAAAGTTACCGCAGCAACGCGCGGGGTATCATCTAGTGAAAATAGTGCCTCAAACCTTTTAGTTACTCTCCAACTTCTCTCATCACAAAATATCTGACGCTTGTGAGTAAATTAAAAAAACTGTCACTACCACAGGGATAGGCCCAACATCAAAGAGTTTCTTTTTCACTTTCCTAATAAAAAGCAACATATGCTTGCTAATTCAGTTAAACAATAGCAGTAATCTACTTAATCCCCTACAATTTACAGCTAGCAGAGCAGACTATGATATCCTACAGTTTAGAAAAAACTGACATATTTATCTTGTTTGAAGAAATAGCTCTTCAAAACTGAGTACTGGCCTAAATACTAGATAGTTTTTTATGCTTTCAGAGCCGGTGACTTACTAACTTTCCCTTGTTGTCTAATTTCTGGGCACATTAGCCCATTGGCCCGATAAAGACAGAGTGACTTTGCTTCAGTTAATACATGCCTCTACTTCTAGTTGGTGTAGTTGATTTTCAAAGAGAATGAAGCACTACTATTTAGTCTTGTTGTCGTGGAAGCTACAACGATAAAATAGAAAGCAAGAGAGAACATATGATATACGTCCATGTCATCGTGAACCAGAATGACAAGGCTCTGTCTAATTGATACATTGCTATGAGTCCAAACTAACCCAGGTCTCATCAATTCTGGGATTTAGAAATTGGAAGCATGTGGTTAAGGTCTCATAAGATTATGTTAGTGTTTCCAAAGTTCCTAGGTGAGATGGGGCAATATTTTTTAGATATAGTCATGAATAGAATCGAATAAGCTCGCTAAAATCATTTTACGGTTATGCATAAGGAATCCTCGTTAAAAGAACTTGTCTCCGCATCCGGAGTGGGTGGTACAGATTAAGTACAATAAAAACATGTGTATGCACCCGGAGTCCTAGGTCTTTAGTGAAAAGACTGTAAATCTACTGAAATAATACGATAAATAAGGGATATGAAGAGGGAAACAAGCTTATACACTAATTTTGAATGGATAACTCCTCAAAATTGAGTAATTGTCTAAATACTGAAGAAAAAAAGTGCGCTTTCAAAGCTTGTGACTTGCTAACTTCCCTCTCATCCTCCTACCAGTCAATAGACTGTAAAAAGAAATAAAAGAAACAACACAACCCCACCTGCTACCTGTACGGTATACCTATGGGCATATACTAAGATGCAACTAAATTTCAGTACGTTTTTCTGCTCTGGTTCAAGCTGCATGTTTCCTACTTCCTACCTCAGCCAAAGAAACAACTTCAAGTCAATTCTATCTTTATATTTATACCTAGTTGCATTGCTTATGTCTAAAACCCAATATACGATTGATATTCCCAGCTGCATTGTCTGTGTCTGAAACCCAATATATGACTGCCTTATGTGCTAACTTCTCAACAGAATTTTTATTGTCACTTCTACACAAAGTAGAAACATTATTACATGTAATGCTCGGGTGGTGCAGCACTGCAGATTGCATATTAAGTTGTAGTACATTTGGGAAACAGAGAAGCAATGCATAGAGTATAATTTATCTTCTGAAACTATAGTACATACCTCAGGTGAAGCAGGGTCAGACGGAGTTCCGGTGAAGGGTGGAGCACAGGCGGACAGTGTTCCGGCGAAGTCAGCGGAACAACAAGATTGGACAGTTGCCGCCTGCGATGCGATCATTCGGTAGTATCAAAGGGCAGCATCAGGGACTTCGTCAGGAACAAATTTATCGACCCCTGGCCCCAATGAACACCTTGCCTGACGCCAGAGTTCCGCACTTCACCCATTTGGAAAAACTGCATCTTGGTTGGTCGTCTATGGATGATGTCTGGTAGCTCAATCATTATAGCTATCTGGCAGTGGAGCCGTGGGGACTCGTGCCATCCCTCGACACAGCACAATAGTCAGGTGGCCATGGGTCGTGACGATGTATCTTTCTCACCTTCGTCTCGTACGTCCAGTGTCTCACCGTGTCCAAAAAAATAATCTCCTAATGCCTCAGTTGGCTTAACGCGTACTGCATAAACACCAAGGCGGGCAATTGAAAGTTGAGTTGCTTTCGGGGATGCTTCTCATAGAAAGCAATAATATCCTATGACCATGCTTGCATATCAAGAATCCACAAGGTCGGTTAAGGTAAAGGAGAATTGAATGGTACATAGAAGATATCATCTAGAGAAATATAATGCACCCGAAACAATATCAATTTCACCAATAGCACAATTTCCAAAGGCACATGCATACCTTTAGCTAGTTATCTAAATTGCATGTCGTGTGAGATGAGCCTTCTCGTTTGCACCATCACCATCCATGAAACTTGCAATCAAGATGTAGGCCGGGTTGGGCGGGGCATGTTGCGCATTGGTAGGCGGCGGCGCCAAAGTTGGGGCAGGGCAGTCCGCGCCTCCAGTCTGTCACGTGATGCATCGGACATCACACATATGCAGTCTCGAGCACTGATTTTCTGTACAAAACATTTACCCATTGGCACAAAACAGACTAAAAGATCAGTCCTAGCTTTTTGTTCATTTACTAACTGAAGTGTAGCATCTATGAATCTTTCAAACTTGAATCAAACAGGGAGCAGACAGAAACTTGTTCATGAACTTATTTGTTTATGTATTTACATCAAATAGGGAGCAAACAGGGAATCAAAGCAGGCACTGGCAAACGTTACTAATATAAAGTACAGGCAAAATTGGTCCAGAATTGGACAAATCCCAGATGCTGGTACATGCTTAAATGTAATCATGGTCATAATTTTATTTTAAAAAAATAAACCACGATTGTACAGAACTTCCTCTCAGCACATACCCACACTTGTCGAACATGTATGAAACACAGACCATCAGACTAAAGCAATTTCATAAAAGTTTTCCAGACAGCACTTGTGGCCGATGCCAGCATTACAAAACTCCGTTTTAGTAAAAGCAGTGCACTCCGTTTTGGAATCAGAATCCTGCTTAGCTACGTACAAGAATCCAAATTCTGATTAGCTATGTACGTCCTTTTTTTGTTAATCCCGGGTCGAGGACCTACGCGTCCGGCAACGACAGCGTCAGGCTGGCCAGTAGCGACAACCGCTTCGGTCACTGCTACCTCTGGATGAAGATCGTGGTGAACGCCTCCTGACCACCCTCACTGTATTCCTTGCCATATGCTCGAGTTAGGCTCTCCTCTGTTACATTTGTTTATTTGCCCAACTTATAGAGATTGGACGCCCAGTTTAAAGAGAAAAAAGTACGCGCAACGGTAGTACACGCCTAGATTAGACAGACTGATTTTGATTTCTTAAAAGGGCAAATCTCCAAGCAATATTCAACAAGCGTTGGACTAATATGAGTACAGGTTAGTACAAGTCTGTCTTACACAGTTTGGTTTCTTATCCCCTTACATGATTGATATACACCAACTCTATGATAGCCAGATTTAAAAAGTAATGAGTAACAGCTCAAGTAAGAAATCAAGAAGATTGAACCTGGTATTCAATGATGGGCAGTGGACATGATGAACTTGTGCTACTTGCGCTGCATCATCAACCAATTTGAGCTATCATAGAAAAATGTCACAACCTCCAGCATCAACAGTGGCATATCATTCTCGCCTTGACCAATTACCTGAATACAAACGAATCAAATCTGACCATAAATCTGTCTCTGTAGCCAACAGAGAGAAGCAGAGTCACTCACCTCGGCCGCGTCTGCTGAAAAGCAGTACTTGGGGGACAGAGAAGTTGGTAGCCGTGACGATGATGGAGGTGCCGGGGAGGCAGTACTTGAGGTCCTTCACGTATCCCCAACTCGTCCACCAACGCCGCCCGCACACGCTCACTCCCCGTGGGCCTGTGGGGAGTAGGGGTGGGGGAGGTGGGGGACGGAACAGGGAGGGAGGAGGGAGAAGGGGAGGATAGAAGATGGAGAAGAGGGGAGGACGGAGCGCCGGCGAGCATGTCATCCACCATGGTTGGGCCTGGGAGGAGTAGGGGTGGGGGTAGAAGATGGAGAAGAGGGGCGGACGGAGCACCGGCGGGCAGGCCGGAGAGGCGGCGGCTCCAACCCTAGCTCGTTCGTGCGTGGGGGAAAGTAGGGGATGAAGGCGAGGAGGAAAAAATGATTCAGGACTGCGGGCTAATTCTTATAAAAGCCATGGGCTTTTCTAAAAAAGCGCGACAGACGGAGATTTGCCACTTAAAATAGGAGCGCGGGTTGAATACCAGAAACTACAGGGAGTTTTTTGCAAAAGTGCCACGACGGGTGTGCAGGCAGATGCAATAGGTGCTTTATTATTATTATATATTATTATTATTAAAAAAATTAAGGTAGAGATTAAATTATATTTATATATAATATATAGGTAAAGATAGATTGGCTTGAGTTTTTTAGCTTTACTGAGTTTCAGACTTGTACTCTTTAACTATGAGTTAATTACCGGCACCTCTGATGTAGAATGTGCCCCTCGTTTTCAATAGGCTTGGCTTGTGACCAGTAACTGGTGCTACTTTTACCCATGGCCTCACCCATGTGATGAAATGTGTGAAGGTTCACGAAGTGCGCGTGTACAGATCATTCGTGCATCTCTCTGGCGTAATAATCTCTTGCAGTGAGCAGTGTTTTCCTGTGGATGAGGGTGCCCCTCGGAGTGCTGATTTCATACTTAGTTGTGACATAGTTACATCACGTCTAGATGAGCCCTAAACAAACTCATATTTTTTTATCCAAGCTGTACTGAAAAAGAGAGTTATAATCAGCAAGGGCAAGCAGAATAGAAGTATTTTTTTTAGAAAAAAAAAGTTAGCGGGAGAGCTACTAAGATTCCATTGAAAAGAAATACGCCGTCGGCGAGAACTGCTTGGTTTATTAGAGAAAAACCGGACGAAAACTTGAACAATAGGCAACTACACCTATCTAAGCTAGGTCACTAGCACCACAAGACATACAAAAATGTCGAGAAAACTAAACATGACAAAGTAGAGCACATCACAGCCCATTGCAGTGTCATCGCACTCGCGACCCGACGACTTGGACTTGACTGCAACAACACAGGAGCACCAGCACCGAGCATGTCTGCCACAAGTCATGGTCTTGATCTCTTAAAGAAAGGTTTAATATGGAGGGTTGGGAATGGGCGAAGTATGAGAGTGTGGATAGACAATTGGATTCCGAGGCCTTACTCATACAAACCCGTGTCAATACAAGGACGATGTCGTATTCGTTTTGTGTCTGACCTGCTCAATGACAAGGGCTCATGGAACATGGAACTTGTGCAGCAATACTTCATACCAGCTGATGTTCAAGAAATACTGAAGATACGGGCTTCGCCGAGACTTGGGGAGGATGTCATTGCATGGGGGCCGGGAAAGCTAGGAGTTGTCACGGTCAAATCAGCTTACACAGTGGCTTTTGAGGAGGCATACACGAACTCCTGCCCCGCCCATGGTCGTCTCTACTAGGTTTCTACAGGATTACCTGGATGCTTTGATCGGTATCAAAATGAACCCCCACATTGATCCGGCCAAAGAGAAGTGCAGCATAACGTATGATCCGAAAGCCATGCCTTGTGTCTGTGCTCCTGTCTTTGAAACAACATGAAGACCGCCCCAACAAGGTTGGGTAATACGGATGGGTCTTAGTCATCTGTTGAGCCTTAGGCCTTGTACAATGCTAAATGCTTAGGGAGGTGCTTAGAAAAATAAACCGGGTTTTGCTGAAGCACCGATGCCTATTTCTACAGGAGAGATGCCTATTTCTACAGGGGGAAAAAAGCGAGTGATAGAGTAGCTAGTAATACAAGGGGGCAAAAAGAAAAGAAGACATTTGTCTCCTTTCCCGAAAACGGCATCTCACCCAAGAATGAGAGGAGGAGGCACAAGAATGGTAAAAGGCCAAGGCCGTGGACACGACGGCCGGCATCGCTCCCTTCCCAGGCAGCGAGCGGAGCCCACTCCCATGCATGCCACCGCCACCCCGCCGTTCCACACTCATGTGCCCAGCACGCCTCCCTCGCCTTTATTATTGTTTACCTCGTTCCTTCCCCAAACCCGCGACACCTCCCCTCCCCGGAGAAAAACCCCAGGTCCCCACTCCCCATTTCCAAAATTAGTACTGTACTACTCACACTAACACGCAAGTACTACGCGGCCGTCCAATCCATCACCAAACCCATGCATATACACACGCACACGCACGGCATGATACGCCGTCGGCTGGCTGGAGAGCATGGCTTGGCACCACTAACAAAACAAAACGGAACAAACCACCCACCAGGATCACAAGATACCCACAGCAGCAGCCAGGATACCCACAGCAGCAGCCAGGAAAGGATCGCAGGCCGGTCACATTATTATCCATCCATCGTACTCGTAGTAACATCAACTTCTGGTCCGGGGCGGGCAGGAGGTGCACGCAGGGGAGCCATCACGGGATTCCCGTGGGCGTGGGGGGCTCTGCACCCTCCCCAACAAGCAAATTCCCATGTCGCCTTTCACCACCTCCCGCTAGGTCACAAATCCGGGATACTAGATAGATAGGATTGGATTCCTCCACTCCACTCCTACCAGTCACTGAGTGAGTGAGTGAGCTGCTGCTAGCGGCTGACAGGCAGCAGCAGTGGAGCAGCAAAGGGTGAAAGACCGGGTGCTGACTTTTCCCTTTCCAGAAACCACCATGGACGGCGACCTCACTGCTTTCTTTTCCAGCCAGAAAAATATCACCCCAACGGAATGGAATGGTACTCATCCGGCCGCCATGCCACGCCACGCCACGCCCCCAGCAGCAGCATCAACAACAAACAGATCCCAGGCAGAAACATCATTCGCGCACCATCACATCAGATCAAACATCCATCAAAGGCAGATCGATCAGCTGGAATGGAATGAATTTCAGCTGGGATTCCTCCCACAGGGAAGAGAAGGCGGGTGCTTGCACAGATCTGGAGCTGGTATTGAGCCAACTTTCAGGTGAAAAAGAGAATGCTTGCACACATCTGGAGCTGGTATTGAGCCAACTTTCAGGTGAAAAAGAGAATGCTTGCACACATTTGGAGCTGCAAAGATTCATCACATCAGCTCAACCGAGGCAGATCAGCTGAAAAAGGGAGATGCTTGCACAGATCTGGAGCTGCAAAGATGGTTCATCATTCATAAAGCTCTCTCTCAATTCTTACACTGCGATGTTACACACTACTACTGCTACTACTAGTACTACAATACTGCTACTTGAGTAACATCACAGCTACAACTAGGCAAGAACAAAGCTGGCACGAAGAACAGCAGCTACATCAGCTGCATCATCGCTCATTCATTATTGACGAACTAATCAGCCGGAAAAACTACCAGGAAAAAACAAGGGGGGGCAGAGACGCCACATCTCTGGCATGCATGCTTGCTAGACATGCAGCAAGCAAGCAAATCACACTCTGTCTGGATCTCCTCTCATCTCTCTCTCCTCTTCTCTTCTTCTCTCCGCTTGCTGCTGCTAGCTAGCTAGGTAGGGTTGGGCTGGCCTGAATCAGCCGTAGATGACGCCGGAGGAGAGGGCCATGAGGAGGATGGCCGCCTTCTCCTCCTCGCCGAGGCGCGGCCTGCGCCGCATCCGCCGCCGCTGCTTCAGCACCACCTCCTTGCCGAACCCCACCACGCGGAGCTCCACCTCGCGACCCCTCTTGGTCGTCGTCGTCTTCTTCTTGGGCTGCTGCTGCTGCTGCTCCGGATCCACGCTCTCTCCGCCGGCCTCGGAGCACGCCGCCGCCGCAGGCGCGGCGGCCGTCGGCTGTCTCTTCTTGGGGGGCTCGTCGATGCCCATAGCCTCCCTCCTCTTCTTCCTGTACCGGATCCCGCACGCGTTGCACAGCGACTGGATCGAGGGAGACCATAAAAAACAGATCAGCCGCCGTAAATCAGCTCGGAAAATCACAGATCGGGGAAAAACAGAGTGGTTCAACAACAGATCGGGAGGGATCTGTGCCACTCACCATGGGGCCGGAGGGTCCGCCGCGCCAGAGCGGCGTCTTCGTGGTGTTGCAGGCGGTGCAGGCCTTGGGCTGGCTGCCGGAGGCCGGGCGCTCGCCGGGATCCAGCGATCCGCTCCCCTGCAAACAGATCGAGACAAAACACGTCAGATCAACACCAAATCCCTGCTTCACATCTACAGATCGGGCACCAAAAACACACTTTGGATCGGATCAGCTCACCTTCTCGACCGAGGAGCTCATGTCCGGCGCCAGGATCGGCAGATCTGCGACCAGCACCCCCTCTGAGCTCCGGCGAAACGCGGCTCCGGCCACCGCACCCGCTCCTCGTCGCGGATCGGGGGATCGGGGGTTTAGGGGTTTGGTGCCCGACCCGATCCGCCGCCACAGATCTATGCCACCGTGAGGAACCTACGGGGTACTTGGCCCAAACACCAGAGCACTGGCTCGATCGGTGGCCAACGGTAGGGGTTTGGAGGAGGAGGCGGCGGCGGGAAGGAGGAGGGAGGAGGGGAATGGATGAGGTGGTGGGTCGGAGGGGGGGGGGGGGGGGGGGGAGAGATAAAGGGCGGAGATTTGGATTTTGGATCTGAAAATGGGGGAGGGAAGGGGGGGCGCCGTGGAGGGAAACGGAAAAGGGTGGAGGGAAATGGGGTGGAATTCGGGGGGCCGTATATGTATCGGCGCGGCGCCGCCGGCGTGCTTTGTCGAGTCGACAGTCGAGTGGTTGGTCTGGGGCTTTTCGGCCGGCCGTGTAGGAGGATTTAGGAAGGTTTTAGAACACATGGATGGATGATGATGGCGCACGTGAGTGTGTTTTCTGTCTTTCTTTGTGGTTTGTGTTAACGTTATAGTGTGATGTCATCTATACTATGCCGGATGTACCAAGAGCATAATAAAGAAATTCAAAAAAAATCCAGGCTTGTTTCGATGGTGCGTCAAAAGTACATAGCACCGTAAACATAATAAAAAATTACATTGAGGTCTCTGGACCACTGAACGACCGGTGCCGCTGGCGGCGCATCGTTGTTGTCACCCCTACACCGAAGCCGGTCTAGCCTCGTCAATGACAGCTCGGTCTATGTATTCAACAAGTTACGGTGAATGCAAGGCTAAGAGGGTGTTTGGTTGGGCTGTGAGCTGTGGGAAAGTTGTTGTGGGTTGTGAGTTGTGGGAAAGCTGTTGTGAGCAGTATTGTCGTTTGGTAAACTGCCTGTCTGAACTGTGGCTTTCAAGTAAAATGTCTGGAATACCCTTGAGATGTTGAAATGGTGTTTATGTACTGATATAATGATAATAATCTGTTTAGACATGTTTTTTGAGTTGTTGTACTTGTATGAATGTTGGAGTTAATTAAAATGTGATAATTGTGCACCAACGGAACTACAAATATAACATTAGTTCTTCATACATCATCTTGAACACATATGAAAGGATCGATATGGTTGACTAGAGGGGGGTGAATAGGCAACTACCCATTTTTAGCTTTTCTTAACAATTTAGGTTTAGCAACAAATAGGTTGTCTAGATATGCAACTAGGTGAGCAACCTATATGATGCTAACAACAACAAGCAAGCAAACAATACAACACAACAATATCTTGCACAAAGTAAAGGAAAGAAATAACCACAAGTGGAGTCGGTGAAGACGAGGATGTGTTGCCGAAGTTCCTTCTCTTTGAGAGGAAGTACGTCTCCGTTTGAGCGGTGTGGAGGCACAATGCTCCCCAAGAAGCCACTAGGGCCACCGTATTCTCCTCACGCCCTCGCACAATGCAAGATGCCGTGATTCCACTAGTGGTGCCCTTGAAGGCGGCGACCGGACCTTTACAAACAAGGTTGGGGCTCTCTCCACAACCGAATTGGAGGCTCCCAATACCACCACGGAGCTTCACCACAATGGATTGTGGCTCCGAGGTGACCTCTTCCGTTTAGGGAGCTCAAACACCCAAGAGTAACAAGATCCGCTAGGGATTAGTGGGGGAATCAAATATCTCTTGGTGGAAGTGTAGATCGAGGCCCTCTCAAGCAAACCCTAGAAAATCAACAAGAGTTGTTGGCTAGGGAGAGAGATCGGGCGAAAATGGAGCTTGGAACAACAATGGAGCTTTTTGAGCAAAAGAGGTAAGTCCACTTGAAGAAGAAGACTCACTTATATAGTGGGGGAAAAGATCCAACCGTTATGCACTCCCAGCCCGTGCCTAAGCGGTAGTACCGCTCGGGCGAGCGGTACTTCCGCTGGAACGGAAGTTCCGGCCTGTACGTGCAACTGAGCGAATCAGGGAGGCGGTAGTTCCGCCGGAGCAGTACTACCGCTCCCACCAGCGGTACTACCGCGAAGTGCTGCGTGGACAGACGGAACAGCGGTAGTAGAGTAGGACAGCGCGGTAGTGCCGCACAGAGCGGTACTACCGCCCGATACTGTCGCTCGAAGGACAGAGCATAACAGAAGGCACAAAATAAGCGGCACTACATGCGGTAGAGAAACAGCGGTAGTACCGCGGGAGCGGTACTACCGAGCGGTACTTCCGTTGCAAAGACTGAAGCTAGGAAGAATTGCGGTAGTGGGGTACTAGTCAGAGCCGTAGTACCGCGGGAGCGGTACTACCGCTCTGAACTACCGCCCAACTATCGCTCAAAAACAGAACGCAAAAGCTAAGCGGAAGTGCGAGAAGCACTGAACAGCGGTAGTACCACCGGAGCGGTACTATCGCTGGTCTGAGCGGTTAGTACCGTCGGAGCGGTACTACCGCTGGTCTGAGCGGTATTACCGCTTATAAGCCACATGTAAGCCCAAGCAAGATGAGAAAAGCTCCAACAGCCGGGAAGGAAGGAGGGTGCAAGGTGACTGTGTACGTGTTGATTCCACCCAAACCTTTCCAAAAATGGACCCCCTCTTGATAGTACAGATTTCCTACGACTCAAAACCACCAAAGAGAAATCGTCGGAAAATAACCGTCTTCACTCCTAACCGCTGAGGGGAAATAAACCGTCTCGTGCCATCTGATAATCTCTGAAAACTAAATGCACACGGTTAGTCCGCAAAGAGCATTGTCATCAATCACCAAAACCACTAAGAGAGAAAAATGCCCTAACAATCTCCCCCTTTTTGGTGAATTGATGACAACACGGGATTTGCACAGGATATATAACGAGATAATAAGCAAACCCAAATATCTACAAAATATAGACGGGCTCCCCCTAGATGTGTGCACTATATAGATATGCTTTTGGAATGCAAAGCACACACATTAGGATCAACACTCCCCCTATATTTTATAGACAAGGCAACACTTGCAACAATAAAATACGAGATATAAACTTGGAGCAAGTAATAGCATGAGAGCATAATGAAAGGGCACAAGATAAACATAAACTCACAAGCTAACAAAGTACTTAGACATGGAACAAAAGGAGTAGGATAGCATATGTCTCACACCATATGATAAGTACTTAAAGTCTCACACAAACACACTAAAGCAAAGCAAACGAGAAGGAGTTCACGAGAGAACGAAAGCAACAACAAAGAAGACACACCCGTGACTCGGCAAATCCCTAAGCTCTCTCCCCCTTTGGCATCGAGACACCAAAAAGGCAAAGAGCACTAAGACGGTCCTAGGTGGTAGCAATGCTCCAGAACACCATCAGGGCTCCTCGTGGTCATCTGAGTCCTCCTCTGCAGCAGCTGGCTGATCGTCCTCCTCAGAATCCGTACACTTGCAATGCTGCGAGGTCCACTCCTCTTCATCTGTGATCTTCTCCTCGGAACCACTATTGAACTCCAGGCCGAGATGCCTCATCATCACTTTGTCACGTCTGCGAGCCTGCTTCTCAGCTACATGTGCCCTATACCGTCCCTGAGCCTGAATGCAAAAGAGCTTCTTCATCTTTGACTTGAGCTTGGACGCCCAAGATGGTTCCGTCTCGGAAGGAGGAGCAAAATCATAATCGGGCTCTGCCTCATCATCAGAGTCAGTGGGGGCGATCTTCTCGTTGGGGGCAACAGGTGCAGTACCCCAGTTCTCCTTCTGTCGCAGCTTCAGAATGCCATGCGTCAAGCACAGCAGAACAAATCTCACGCCACATAATGTGAGAGATATCCAAAGTAGAGTTCCTGCCCCTCTCCTTCATGCATAACAGAAGCATATCCACCAGATATGAGTGTACCTGATCCAGGTTCCCAATGCGAGGGAAAAGAGTGTTGCGAAAGATGCGGTGCATGATGTCCAAGAAAGGAATGAGCTCAGTCCGAACGCCCCCCCCCCTAGCAGTAGTCACAGTCCGGGAGTAACAAATTAGTTTAGACTTGTGCTGAGGACTTGTTTCCTTGTGAGGCCGGAGACCAACAGGGTTGTCCTGCCCCTCATCAGCAATGCCCAGACTATCCATGAATGCCTTCCACTCAACCTTCAGTAGTCTCCCACCTGTCATCCAAGTCATGGATCTTGCCTCATCAGAACGAAAGTGAACAGTGGCATAGAATTGGGCCATGATCTCTGCATCAAAGTCCTTGTTGAAAGTCATGATCGGAATGAGACCCCACTGTCGACAAAGTGCAAGAGCTTCTCCAAAGTAAGCGGGATCCTTCTTGATACGTCTCCAACGTATCTATAATTTTTTTATTGTTTCATGCTATTATAGTATCAATCTTGGATGTTTCTATATGCAATTATATATCATTTTTTGGGACTAACCTATTAACCCAGTGCCTAGTGCCAGTTGCTGTTTTCTGCTTGTTTTTTGGCTTTTCAGAGAAACAGTACCAAATGAAGTCCAAATGCCACGAAACTTTTTGGAGATTTTCTTCTGTATAAAAGAAACCTGGGAAGCTTCGGGAGGAGGCCAGAAGCCTCACGGAGGCTTCACAAGGCACTAGGGCGCGCCCCAGGGGGGGCGCGCCGTGCTACCTTGTGGGGCCCACGTGGCTCCGTTTGACCTAATTCCACTTTTATAAATTCACAAATATTGGGAAACCCCCAGAGAGCCAGAAGAGAAAACCTTTCTGCCGCCGCAAGCCTCTGTTCTTCCGCGATCCCATCTGGAGGCCTTTTCCGGTACTCTGCCGGAGGGGGAATCGATCACGGAGGGCTTCTACATCAACCTTGCTGCCCTTCCGATGATGTGTGAGTAGTTTACCACAGACCTACGGGTCCATAGCTAGTAGCTAGATGGCTTCTTCTCTCTCTTTGATCTTCAATACAACGTTCTCCTCGATGTTCTTGGAGTTCTATCCGATGTAATCTTCTTTTGCGGTGTGTTTGTTGGGATCCGATGAATTGTGAGTTTATGATCAGATTATTCATGAGAAATATTTGAGTCTTCTCTGAACTCTTTTATGCATGATTGTTATAGATTTGTATTTCTCTCCGATCTATCGGTTTAGTTTGGCCTACTAGATTGATTTATCTTGCAATGGGAGAGGTGCTTTGTGATGGGTTCAATCTTGCGGTGCTCAATCCCAGTGACAGAAAGGGACATGACACGTATTTGTATTGTTGCCATTAAGGATAAAAAAGATGGAGTTTATTCATATTGCTTGAATTTGCTTCTCTACATCATGTCATCTTGCTTAAAGCGTTACTCTGTTTCATACTTAATACCCTAGATGCATGCTGGATAGCGGTCGATGGGTGGAGTAATAGTAGTAGATGCAGGCAGGAGTCGGTCTACTTGTCTCGGACGTGATGCCTATATACATGATCATTGCCATGAATCCGTCATAATTATTTGCTTTTCTATCAATTGCCCAACAGTAATTTGTTTACCCACCGTATGTTTATGTGCTCAAGAGAGAAGCCTCTAGTGAAAACTATGGTCCCCGGGTCTATCTTTATTATATAAAAAACCTAAAAATACCTTGCTGTAATTTATTTACTTTTATTTTAATTAGTAGTTTAGTTTATCTATTTACCTCGATAAGATTTAATCCTTGCAAATAACCGCTAAGAGGATTGACAACCCTCTTATTTGCGTTTGGTGCAAGTGTTTGCTCTTGTGTGTGCAGGTGCACTTAACGAAATTTTGCTTGGTTCTCCTACTGGATTGATAACCTTGGTTCTTAACTGAGGGAAATACTTATCTCTACTATACTGCATCGTCCTCTCCTCTTCGGGGAAATACCAACGCACACTACAAGTAGCACTTCTCCATGTGAAGAAGGTCGATAGACTTGGCATCGACATACAGGTTCTTCTTGCCCTTCAGAATGTCCACAAAGATAAGCGATTGCTCCTTAGTCCAGAAGGGACGACCAACAAAAGCCTCGTCCTGAGGACGGCGATAAGGGTTGCGCTGACGGAACATAACGAACTCCTTGCCAGGCATCTCATCAGGAGGAGTCCTCTTCTCCTTCTCCTTCTTATTACTGACAGTCTTCTTCACCTGTTGCCGTGGTGGTCCACTGGAACTGGCAACTGCTTCTTCTGATGAGCGAAAACGCTTGGAGCCACCTGTACGATCTGGGTTCCGGCGACGAGCCTGAAGAGCGGAGCTACCACCATGTGGAACACACAACAGAGAATGAGGGAAAAGCAGGTGTAAAGCCATTGCATAAGCCAAGAGACACATGGTGAAAATAGATAACACTGCAGTCAGTTTTAAACTTCAGGTCACAGCGGTAGTACCGCCGTAAGACGATCGGTAGTACCGCGGGACACGAGCGGTAGTACCGCAACAAGCGGTAGTACCGTGTGTGACCCAGTGGTAGTACCGCCCTCCGCACGGGGATACAGCCGCGGCATGGATCCGGTAGTACCGGTGATGTAGAAGTTCAAATTTCCGGCATAGTACGTCTATTTTCCTATCTAGCAGTCATCCCGCGTCCTACTCATGCCTAGATTTAGCCAAAAATCTACGAACACCACATGCATTGCCCTAGAACCAAGATTCAAAAAATAGAACCGTAGGAGAGAAAAATGAGGGCAATACCAGTGTCCATGGCAAGAGGAGAAGGTGGGGATCGATCCCACCGGACGAAAGCGAAGAAGACGGCACAGAATCGGAGGGCCGGAGCCGGCCTCCGGAGCAGTTCGTGGTCGCCTGAGAGAGAGGGTTCGTGAGAGAGGAGAGTGAATGGGTATGGGGGAGTAAACACAGCAAATGGAAAGGAATACTCCAAGGTCAAAAGCAACTAAAACGAGAGCACACATGGAGTAGTCCAACACCCTAAAGCCAAAACAAAAAAGCACAACACAAACCAAACGGAGCTAAACCTCTCAAGGAGAGGGCGGTGACCGAGGTCACCTATGTTTGAGTCAATTGGTATGGCACCGCGAAGATTTTAACCTTGGGCCCATGACCAAAACTCATCTTTGAAGCACAAGTACCATAAAAAATGGCTAATGTGAAAGACTTGATCGATTTATGCATAATGGGGGAAGGGAGAGTTCATTGAGAGAACAACACTCCCCCTATGTCCATGCCTACATCTAGAAGAAGATAATCGTGATGAATGCGGTGGGGTGTGTCGAGATTCAAGCCAAATTGCTCGAATCAATGATATTTAGCTCATGCCTTAACTCGTGAAATCTTGCTTCATCCAATGGCTTCGTGAAAATATCCGCTAGTTGCTCTTGAGTGTTGACGTAGATAAGATCAATCTCTCCACGCTTGATGTGATCCCGAATGATGACGAATGCTTCGTCTTGCTATGTTGCACCGGATTGTAGATCTTGATCGCACTTTCATTGTCACATAGAAGAGGCACTTTGTCACAAGTGACACTGTAATCCTTTAAAGTTTGCCTCATCCATAGCAATTGAGCACAACAACTTGCGGCGGCTACATACTCGGCCACGGTGGTGGAGAGAGACACACAATTTTGCTTCTTCGAAGACCAACTCACCAAAGAGCGACCAAGGAATTGGCACCCTCCGGAAGTTGACTTCCTATCCACATGGTCTCCCGCCCAATCCGAATCTGAATATCCCATGAGATCAAAACTTGCACCTTTGGGGTACCATAAGCCAAAGTTTGGGGTATGAGTCAAATATCGAAAGATTCGCTTGGTGCGGCTTGAAACCGTGCACACATTCCCACACTCAACATGATATCCGGTCTAGATGCATAAAGGTAAAGCAAGGATTCAATCATGGAGCGATATACCTTTTGATCCACCGCTTTACCATTGGGATCAATGTCAAGTTGGCACTTGGTGGGCATTGGAGTCTTGGCCGGCTTGACATCATCCAACTTGAATTTATTGAGCATGTCTTGGGTATATTTGGCCTGGTTGATGAAGGTTCCTTCTCTCCTTTGCTTGACTTCGAACTCGAGAAAGAACTTCAACTCTCCCATCATGGACATCTCAAACTTCTCCGTCATGAGTGCGGCAAACTCATCATTCAAAGCATTGTTAGGAGAACCAAATATAATATCATCAACATATAGTTGGCATATTAACAAATCCCCTTTAACCCTCTTCGTAAAAAGAGCGGGATCGATTTTCCCAATTTCAAACCCACGATCTTGCAACAACTCGGTAAGGTGCTCATACCACGCACGTGGGGCTTGTTTAAGGCCATAGAGTGCCTTATCGAGTTTGTATACATGATTGGGGAACTTGGGATCCTCGAACCCTGGGGGTTGTTTGACATATACCAACTCATTAAGTGGACCATTAAGAAATGCACTTTTCACATCCATTTGTTGCAACTTAAAATCATGATGAGATGCATATGCAAGCAACATGCGAATAGATTCAAGACGAGCAACGGGAGCAAAGGTTTCACCGTAGTAGATACCCTCGACTTGGGAGTAGCCTTGTGCTACCAATCTTACCTTGTTTCGAACAACAACACCGTTTGCATATTGCTTGTTCTTAAAGATCCATTTTGTTCTGATGACATTATGGTTCTGCTACTTGTGAGCTGCGTTGGGATTTCCCCGAAGAGGAGGGGATGATGCAGTACAGTAGAGATAAGTATTTCCCTCAGTTATGAAACCAAGGTTATCAATCCAGTAGGAGAATCACGCAACAACTCGTTAGCAGTACCTGCACAAAAAATAACAAATCCTTGCACCCAACGCAAACAAGGGGTTGTCAATCCCTTGGTGGTCAATTGCAAGATTAAATTGTATGGTGATAGATAAATATATCGAACAAAAATACAAAATAAAATAAATAAAGTAAAAGTGCAGCAAGGTATTTTTATGATTTTTAATATATGATTTAGATAGACCCGGGGGCCATAGTTTTCACTAGAGGCTTCTCTCTTGAAAATAGCATACGGTGGGTGAACAAATTACTGTTGGGCAATTGATAGAAAAGCAAATAATCATGACTCGGTTGAGGGCTTTCGGTTTGCTCTTCGGAAGCGTGTGGGTCAATGGTTGGTGATGGCTCCACTTGCGTAGAGCATTGTCCTTCTCCTTCGGCCACAAGGGGTTCCTCAATGGGGAGTATTTGACCAATCCCCATTATTCTTATGGCTTGGGGAGGAATTTCATCACCTACATCACAAAGACTACTTTGCTCCACTTGGGAGCCATTATTTTCATCAAACTCTACGTTACACGTCTCCTCAATGAGTCCATTGGACTTGTTGAGGACACGGTAAGCATGAGAGTTTGTTGCATAACCAACAAATATGCCCTCTTGAGCTCTAGGTTCGAATTTAGACAAACGAGCACCCTTCTTGAGAATGAAACACTTACACCCGAACACCCGGAAGTACTTGAGGTTAGGCTTGTTACCGGTAAGTATCTCATATGGAGTCTTGTTCAAGCCTTTGCGGAGGTAGAGCCGATTGGATGCATGACAAGCGGTGTTGATGGCTTCGGCCCAAAAGTTGTACGGAGACTTGAATTCCGCCATCATGGTCCTTGCCGCGTCCATCAACGTCCGGTTCTTCCTCTCCGCTACACCATTTTGTTGAGGGGTATATGGCGTGGAGTATTGATGCTTGATCCCCTCATCACTAAGGAACTCATCCAAGGTGTAGTTCTTGAACTCGGTGCCGTTGTCACTTCTAATCATCAATATCTTTGCTTCATGTTGACGTTGAGCTTCATTTGAAAAGTTGATGATGGTTTGTTGGGTCTCGCTCTTCCTCTTGAAGAAATATACCCAAGTGTATCTTGAATAGTCATCCACAATCACCAAGCAATACTTTCTCCCCCCAAGACTATCAAAGGATGGAGATCCAAAGAGATCCATGTGAAGGAGCTCCAAGGGCCTCTTCGTGTAGATGATAGTTGTGGGTCGGTGAGCCGTCTCATGTAGCTTTTCTTCGATACAAGCACTGCAAGCACGATCTTTGGCAAAGCTCACATTTGTTTGTCCACGAACGTGGTCCCCTTTGAGGGGACTTTGCAAAAATCTCATATTGACGTGGGCTAGACGGCGATGCCAAAGCCACCCCACGTCAACTTTAGCCATTAGGCAAGTCGCGATCTTAGTGGGTCGCTCTGAGAAGTTAACCACATAGAGACCGTTCTCGACATGCCCAACAAAGGCTACTTTAAGAGTCTTGCTCCACAAAAGGGCCACGGTATCAAGATCAAAGAATGTGGCAAAGCCCATAAGTGCGAGTTGACGAACGGAAAGTAAATTGTATGCAAGGGTCTCAACAAGCATGACTTTCTCAATTGATAAATCATGAGAAATCACAACCTTGCCAAGACCCAATACCTTAGACGTTGAGGCATCACCAAATTGAACATGGGTGGGCATAGATGGGCTTGGTTGCACGTCCACCACCAAATGCTTGCTCCCGGTCATATGATTTGTTGCTCCACTATCAAGCAACCATGATCCTCCACCGGAAGCAAACTCCTACAAGAGATCAATGCTTGGTTTTAGGTACCCATTCTTGAATGGGTCCTTTGATGTTAGTAACAAGGGCCTTAGGAACCCAAATAGACCATTCAATGTACTCATAATAAGAACCAACAAATTTGGCATAAACATGTCCATCACTAGCACGGCATAAAACATAGGAAGGGTTAAAGTCGCCGGCTTTGTTCGATGGAGTGGTTTTGCCGTTCTTGGCATTTCCACCCATCACCTTGTCCTTCTTCTCCTTATGAGCACCCTCTCCCTCCTCGACAAATACCTCTTTGAGAGGGAGAGGTTTCTTGGTCTTGTTGTTCTTCTTATTATTTGACTTGGGCACAAACCCAAGTCCCTCCTTTGCCACAACTTCCTTTTGATTGCTCAAAAGTTCATTGAGGTTCTTCTCGCCTTGTATGCAAGTCACAAGGCCTTTCTCGATTTGCTCCTTTAACTTGGCATTCTCCTCCATAAGATGAGCATGCTCACAACAAGGGTTAGTAGCATGAGCATTATCAATTAGCACAAAAGGTGGACACTTGGCTATCTCCTTGGTGAGCTTCGCTTGTAGTTGATCATGAGACTCCTTGAGTGTAGCATGTGCACTTTTCAAGGCCTTGTGAGCCTTGTCAAGTAGCCCAAACTCCTCTTTGAGTCTAGCATGGCCAACCCCAAGCTCAACATTCTCGGATTTAAGCACACGAGCAAGAACTTGAGCATGATCATGATCTTTCTTTAGTTTAGCACGGTCAACATTTTGCGACTCCTCAAGAGCCGAACAAAGACCTCGCTATTCCTCAAGAGCAATGGAAAGATCCGCAATCTCATCGGCATAGTCACGACTATGGCCTTCCAAGTTAGTGATAGTCTCTTCGTGAGACTCAATGATATCATTGGCCTCACCTAATTGTTCCAATAGAGCAACAAAGTGCTTCTTGGTCTCACCTTTGAGCTTACCCAAGAACTTGTCGAACTCATTCTCATCCACCTTTACCTCCTTTTTTCCATCCACACAATCCGTCAAAGAAGGATTAGACATGAAGGAAGTTTTGATGTTGGAGGTTACCTTGTTGATGCCTCTTGCCGTGAGGCACTTGGGGATGAAGTTCTCGTTGGGGGTGTCAAAGAGGGACACCGAGGTTGGAGAAGAGGTGATAATGGCCACGGTGGCCACTGCAAACACTTCACCACTTGCGTCATCATCATCATCGTCGGAGTTGTACTCTTCTTGCACCACCAACCCCTTTTGTGGCACCTTCTTAGTGAAGTTGTTCTTATTCGTGGAGGATTTGGCCTTGTCTTTGCGGATGAGCTTGCCACCATTGTCTTCCCTCTTCTCGTAGGGGCAATCCACCACGAAATGACTCACATTGCCTCAATTGTAGCAAGTTCTCACACGTTGCTTGCCCTTGGAGCCACTTGAGTTGTTCTTGGAGAAGTTGGGCCTTGAGTTTCTCTTGTTGCCTGATACGTCTCCAACGTATTTATAATTTATGAAGTATTCATGCCATTTTTATAATAATTTTATATGGTTTTGGTATGATTTGATTAGAACTAACCCGGACTGACGCTGTTTTCAGCAGAACTACCGTGGTGTTGTTTTTTTGTGCAGAAATAAAAGTTCTCGGAACTGGACGAAACTTTTTGATGATTTTTTTTGGACCAAAAGAGACCCCCGAAGCTTTGTGACACCCTGGTTTTCGCTCCTTGTTTTTTTTTCCTTGCGGGATTTGACTCCCGTCTTTTTTTTCGATGTTATCGGGTTTTCTCTTGCCTTTGGGTATATGAAGATGGTCATTTAGCCTTGCCTTTCCTATCCAACCAGAGATTCTCTCCAGACCAACCTTGCCACCCCAGATATTTTCTCAGGATTTTGCCACCGAAACCCTACTCTCCGGTCTACCGGAAGGAAAACCCTAATTCCTTCCGTTGCAAAGGAACCCCAATATCCTTTGATCTGTTGCCTCCCAAACTTTTCCCAGAGACTCTCCCTTATCTATAAACCCTGGATATGCAAAAATATTGCCAAGTCATTTGCAATATTTTCCATTTAAAATTAATTCCTTTTTCTGCCAGTTAAAGGAATTAAATCTAGGAAAATATCTATCCATCTCCAAAGTTCATGAAAACTTGTGGAGATATTCTTTGTGACCATATTGAGCTCTCATAAAAATATTGGACATAATTAAATAAGGGAAATTGCATTTTCCTATTTAAAGCCAATATTGCAATTTGGGCACTTTCCAAAGGAGCTACCATTTTGGTAGCCAGGAAAAATCCCAAATAATTTGTGGAGCTTCTCCTATCCATATCTTCATCATTTCCATCAAGATCCCAAGTTCCACTGATCAAATTTTGAGAGCATCATCCAATTCTTGTTTCTGGACTTTTTTTGAGGTTGTGAAGCAACTATATTTTATATTGCTTCAAATATTCTCAAATTAATCCAGGACCTCAAATTCCATATATGATGTGAGTATGCCAAAATTCACATCATTTCATCTAGCCAATTTCTGTCAAAAATTCCATCTAGTTTCTGTCCAGATCCATGCTCTGTGAAGGAAGTACCACTTTGGCATTTCCAAATGAGCTGAGATTTTTCCAGTACCTTCATATCTCCAAATCAGTTCCCTCCACCAAAATTCAGTTCATTTCATCAAGTCAAATGAGTGCAACTTTAAGATTTAGTTTTTGGACTAAATTTTGACATTGTGAAGGAAGTGCATTCAAACTTGATCCAAATGCCTTCAAATTTTGGTAGCACCTAGTCCTTCCTACCCTATTTCATTGTGACAAGGATCCAGCTCCTCTCCCTTATTCATTTCTCCACAAGATTCCACCAAAGTTCCTGTTCAAAACCTAGGTCAGCTCACATTAGTCAAATCTTTGCCTGCACTTCCATCCAAATCCTCATAGGTCAACTCACTGACCTCTGATCTATCTATTTGACACGATGTTGCATTCAGGAAAACGCCAGAGCACGTGGCACCCATGGTGACCGCGCAGCGGCCATGCCAAAACGGCGCTCTACGCGATGAACCTCGTCGGCCAGCTAGCTCCGGCCGTCCCCGGCTTGTCCGAGCGTGTCCAGCGACTCCCCTGCGTCCACGCACCCCCTCTCCCGCAGCTTCCCCCTCCTTTCTTCCTCCCCACGCCGCGGCAGCTCCGCCGCAATGCTCTGCCCGTGACTCACCGTCGTCGTTTCTGCTCTGTCCTCTTCCTCTCTGATCTCTCTCGAGCGCACTCGAGGTCCCTCCACTCCGCGCGAAGCCCCCCGAAGCTCGCAAACGTCCAGCCACGTCTCCCCCGAGCTCCAGTGCGCGGCTAAGCTCGCCACGGCGGCCATCCCTATCCTCCTCTCTGGCCGGGCTATAAATAGCCGTTCCCCGGCCCTCCCGAGCTTACCATCGGCCTCATCTCCCTCCCAGCTACCTCCCTGGTCTCTCGGTTTAGCTCGAGGACCACTCCCCGCCGCCCACTGCCGCCATGGCCGCCGCCTTCTCTTGCTCGAATACGAGCTAGCCAGGCCCTCCCCCCTCCTCTTGAGTGCACCAGTAGAAGCCCCACTCGCCGGCGATCCTCCCCAGCCCCTCTCTTCGTCGCCGGAGCTGCTGTTGCCGCGCGCCCAGGATTCGGCCGTCGCCCTTCGTCCTCGGCCTCCGCATGTCGCCGCCTCAGTCCTCCCCGGCGCGCGTGCTACCTCTGTCCAGAATGCGCTTTCCCTGCTTCGAAAGCGTATTTTGATTCTACTACGTCTGAAAATACGTTTTCTCTATACAGAAGACGTATTTCATCAAAGGCGTTTTCTGTTTTAAACGCCAAGGGCCTGTCTATGAATATTCTTTTACAAATTAGTCCCTGGTCTTCAAACGTCCGTATCTTCGCGACCGTAACTCCGAATCAGGTGATTCCAAAGCCCACTTCTTCAGTTCGTCAAGCCCGTTCTGATGACATCACTTTCACCATGTTGACACCTTCTGAAAATGCCCATTTTGCCCCTGCCCTCTATTCAGCCCCTCCGAGAGGGAATCTTTTCCGGCCAATCCTTCCGCGAGGTGATCGCACTTCTCCCGGAGTATTCCTTCACCCCCAGGCAAGCCGACCATCTGATATATGCCCTAAAGCATTGCTCTGTGTTATTCTTGCGAGTTTAATTAATGATTATGCCTGTGTTAGAAATAATTAAATTCCTGCTAGTTTGAACTTGTTATTTACATTACCTGCTAATGTTCACCACATTATCGCACTAGTGACTCGTAGATGATAATATGGAGATAGGTTGTTATGTTGATATACTAGTTTACATCTCGGATTATCATTATTGTTACTTTGATAAAAGAATGTGACTTAATAATGACAATCTCCTCCGTCGGCTGGATTGAGTCATAGTGTCACCTATCCGGACTTATCCATGCAGCCACATTTGCCGGTATGGGACGGCCCTGACCGGTCTATTGTCCTGCCTCTTGTCGGTACCACCAAATAGGGAGGATTATGCGTGCGTGCTACCCTGGCCCGGTAGGCGGCGATAATCCTGTGAGCCCAGTTTATGGTTATGTGCGCATGTCCCCGTTTGGGATAGTTTTGTTTGGCCACGACGGTGGCAGGTGTCACGGGGTGACACAGGGGCCACCTAGGACATGACCCTGGGAGGGTATGATTGTCGGTGGGACCATAAGAGTGTCAGGCAATAGTCAAGTTTTGTTGGAGCAGCACCGGTCCACCCGAATGGGAGCACGAGGCCAGGAGCTCCATGGTGTGGGTAAAGTGCGCAACCTCTGCAGAGTGTAAATCTATTCGAATAGCCGCGTCCTCGGTCATGGACAGTTCGTGTAGGCCCCTATTTGGTCTGTGTCGAATCTGGAGGAACAAACTATATAATGTTATTGTTAAGACTGAACCAGAGAATAGTAAGGTTGGTCAGACTTGCAGTGCAGATGCATGGACATCAGATGATGTCAGGGATATGAATGTTAGCCATGGGATGGCTAGGAGAGAAACGGTCGTATGAAGGTTTGGATTGGATTTGGATCGGATTTGGATTTGGATTTGGATTTGGATCGGATTTGGATTGGATCAGGAGAATATTCGTAGTATGGATTATTTACTGGATATGCTTTATCTTCGTCATACTGTATTTACTTCAGTAGTTATCATGCTGGATAATCCTGTTATGACATGATAATTAATATTGCTAGATAGGTATATTATGCCATGATAATTAATGTTGCTCCAATAACAAGTGCATGCTTGAATGCCATGGATTGCATTGCTTGGTGTATATGTTGGTTTGGTTTGCTTGCGAGTACATTCAAAAGTACTCAGCGGCCTTCAATGTGGCCAGGTTCACATAAGGATTCGACGACCCCAGCGAGGAGCCGGAGTGTTCGCGGGCTAGAAGAGTAACCCAGTCAGATCCCTGTGGATTGGAGCCGCACCAAGACCATGCTGCCTTAGAGAGAGCTTTTCCGCTGCCATCACCCTTGTAGCATATCATGTAAGACTTATATATTCCATTAATAGAAATGTCTATGTTCATGATACTTGTTGTAAAAGCGCATGCCAGAGTGATCTCCTGGGATGGTATGTGCGGTAACCGTCTGACTACAGTGGTATTCAGGCGGGGCGCCACAAGCTTCGTGGAAGGACCAGAAGCCTCACGAGGTGCTCACAAGGCATCACGGCGCGGCCTGGGGGGGGTCGTGTCGTGCTGCCTTGTGGGGCCCTCGTAACTCCTTTTCGCGTGATTCCAACGCTGAAAAATCCTATAAATAGAGAAACCCCTAGAAATTAACCTAGAACTTCGACGCCGCCACCGCAAGCCTCTATACCGAAGAAATACCATTTGGAGCCCTGTTCCGGCACCTTGCCAGAGGGGGGAATCATCATCGGAGGCCATCTTCATCATCCCGGCAGTCTCCATGACGAGGAGGGAGTACTTCACCCTCGGGGCTGAGGGTATGTACAAGTAGCTATGTGTTTGATCTCTCTCTCTCGTGTTCTTGATTTGGCACGATCTTGATGTATCGCGAGCTTTGTTAATATAGTTGGATCATATGGTGTTTTTTCCCTCTCTCTATCTTGTTGTGATGAATTGAGTCTTGCTCTTTGAGGTTTCGTTATCTTGGATTGAATATTGGATTTGAGATAACTTGATGTATGTCTTGCATGTGGATACCCGTGGTGACAATGGGGTATTCTATTGATTCACTTGATGTATGTTTTGGTATTCAACTTGCGAATTCCCGTGGTGACAATGGGGTAATCTGAGCACATAGGTTGATACACGTTTTCGTCCTATGTTCTCCGATAGAAACTTTGGAGTGATTCTTTATCGCACGTTGAGGAATTGTTATATGATCTAATTATGTTAGCACTGTTGAGAGATTGCACTAGTGAAAGTATGAACCCTTGGCCTTATTTTCAAGCATTGCAATACCGTTTGTGCTCACTTTTGTTACTTGCTACCTTGCTATTTTTTATTTTTTAGATTATAAAAACCTATATCTACTATCCATACTACACTTGTATCACCATCTCTTCGCCGAACTAGTGCACCTATACAATTTACCATTGTATTGGGTGTGTTGGGGACACAAGAGATTTCTTGTATTTGATTGCAGGGTTGTTGGAGAGAGACCATCTTCATCCTACGCCTCTGTAAGTGCATCAAGTGCCCCCTTAGTGGTTTTGGAGTATTGAAGACAAATAGGTTGAGGAACTAATGTGTTTGTGAGTATACACAGGAGATAGAGTCCCTGAAGATTTGGTTTAACACATGGAAGACGACCCCTAAAAATAGATTTCTTCAAGTGAAGAATTTGATGATGAAATTGGTACGGCCTTTGAAGAAATTGATGTGAAGACTTTGAAGCTTGAAGACTTTGGTTTTCGTAGTTTCTTTTCTTCTTATTTGAGTCATAGGAAAAACCGTACTGTTAAAGGGGGTCTAGGTGAAACATTTTTCACATTTCCAAAGTGATGCTCAAAACTTACTGAAACCCATACACAAGCCGCTTAGAGTGAAGCCTTTGGAAATCTCCAGTACAACTGATGCATTTGCTAGCGACAGTGACGAAGTTCATCTGGTCGCTGACGAATTTGGTCATGCTGAGGAGTTAGGAGTTCGCCAGTGCGAGCTGCCTACCGTGAGGAAATTGAGTGCCCTGACGAAATTGAGAGTACAATTTTCTGACCGTTGCTGCACCGAGTGCCAGCTGTCGAGTGGATCCTTATCCTGACAACGGTCGAATCAGACAAGGGCATTTATGACAATTTATGTCGGGTTGCCCCTGGCTATAAATAGCCACCACCCAACCAGTTGTTGGTTGGCTGCTCCGAGAGAACTTGACACTTGTCATTTGAGAGCAACCCATCCTCTGACGACTTTGTGAGAACCCAAGTGAGGAAAAACCCAAGTGAGGAAAAACCCAACCAGAGCCTAAGTGACTGAGCATCACTGAAGAGATTGATCTGTGTGATCCGACGCTTGTTACCTTTGAGGACTGTCATTACTCCAGATGCTTAGGCGTCATGTTCTGAGCACCCAAGAGTAATTGTGGCGTGCCGGTGAACAAGTCTGTGAAGGTTTTGGAAGTCTACCTTGAAGACTTACCACGAGTGATTGGGCGAGGTCTAAGTGACTTTAGCTCAAGAGGAATACGGTGAGGACTAAGTGTTCTCTGAGTTGCGACTCAGCCGCCTCAACCAGACGTACAGTTGATGCAGCAACTGGAACTGGTCTACCAAATTCCATTGTCTTCACCGAGCCAACCTGGTTCCAAATTCCTCACCCTCCCTTACTTTATTCCGCTGCTGAAGAATTTGTGATCTATCCTCTGACGAATTTGAACTGAAGTATTTGATCATGCTATCGTTTATTTCCTCAGTTCATATTCTTCATACGTGTATGATTGTATGATTGCATGTTCTTCACCCTTATATATTCTGTTCGCATGTACTCTGATTCTGTGATGACTTAGTTTCCCTTGCGTTTCTATTTCTTCACTCTGATCTTCGTCAAATTCATCAGAGTTTGACGAATTTCTAATAATCTCCCATTCACCCCCCCTCAGGGAGATAACCTGCGCTTTCAATTGGTATCAGAGCAAGGTGCTCCCTTGTTCTGTGTGATTTGGTTTAACCACCTGGAGTTTTAGTTATGTCGACCGCAGGTATGATCAAGGTCTCCGCTGCGTGCCCCATCTTCGATGGCACAGACTATCCCTACTGGAAGAACAAGATGCGAATGCATCTTGAGGCTATTGACAATGATCTCTGGTTCGTCGTCGAGAACGGCGTCCCCACCATTCACCAAGTATCAATGATGCCGATGTGAAGAGATTCAAGCAACTGGACTCTCAAGCGAAGAACATCATTTGTGGTCATCTCAACAAAGGACAGTATGGCAGAGTGAGTGCACTGGAAACCTCGAAGCTTATCTGGGACCGGCTTTCAAAAGTGAATGAAGGTGTTTCCACTCAACGTGACTCCCGAGTTGATGTTCTGCGCAATCTCTTCAACCGCTTCAAAAGACTCGAGAACGAAAACGTGCAGCAAACCTTCGACCGCCTCACTGATATCTCCAATGTGCTTCAGGCTCTTGGTGCTGCTGACATCACCGATCATGAGGTGGTGAAGAAATTGCTGAGGTCTCTGGACAGTTCCTTCGACACTTTGGCACTGATGATTCAAGAGCGCCCTGATTACAAGTCACTGGATCCTGCTGACATTCTTGAGAGGCTCAACACACATGAATTTCAGCAAGCCGAGAAGAGAGATATGTATGGACCCAGCTATGGTCGTCCTCGCGCTCTGAAGGCTAAAGCAAAAGCCAAGACTATTTCTTCATCTGAAGAAGAAGAAGAAGAAGAAGAGGAATATGAGAGCAGTTCTGACGGTGTTGAGGAAATTGGCAGAGAACTAGCTATGCTGGTGAAGAAGTTCCAGAAGTTTTCCAAGAAGAACAGATTTGGAAAGTCTTCAAAGTATGACTCGAAGAACACTGGAGAAGCGTCTGCTCGAGACTACAACAAAAGAACCTGTCACAAATGCAAGAAGCCCGGCCACTACATCGCCGACTGCCCTCTTTGGCAAAAGAAGAAGAAGAAGAGCAGGGATGATGATGATTCTGATGGGAAGAAAAAGAAGTCCTCATCAAAGTCCTCAAAGTCTTCATCAAAGTCCTCATCTCACAAGAACTCTAGTTCTAGCAAAGCTCGTGCATTCCTTGGGAAGGAAATGGATTCAGAAGAGGAATCTGATGATCAGCCAGCTGAGGAATCTGAGGAGGAGTCAGACACTGGTGTGGCAAGCCTCGCTCTCACCACTGAATACGTCAGCAAGTCTATCTTCAACACTGAGGATAATGGTATCTCCACCAACAATGATGACTGTGCTGATGACTATGCTCCCACCTATTGCTTCATGGCTCGAGGTGCAAAGGTAACCTCTCGAGAAGCTTACTTTGAAACTTCCAGTGATGATGACTCTGAGTGTGAATCTAAACCAAGTTATAAGAAACTTGCTAAAATTGCAACTGAGCAACAACATGCCATGGAAAAGATTCAAAAACTGCTAGACAAAAGCGATGATCTGTTGAACGATGAAATGGAACGCTCACAAATCTTGACTGACGAAATCAAACGTCTTCAGTCAAAATTTGACGAACTTGAAAGTCGTCATGTGTCCCTCTCAGCTGAACATGAGAAGCTGTCCTATGAATTTCTTCAAAGGAAGCAAGATCTCGAGAAGTTGAGAGCGTCTCATGATGATCTTCAAAAGGAAAATGATTCACTCCTCGCTCAACAGATCAGTGCCGCTCAGGAAGAATTTGTTGCACCATACTTAAAATGCCTTGAACGTGATAATGCTAATGCTTCAGCTGAATGTTCAAATGCTTCTGTACTTGCAATTGCTTCAACTGCTATGGTGGCCACTAACCCCTCATCTGAGGAAGCCACCAGTGATACTGATGAAAATGCAGGACTGAAGGAATTGTATGTCACTGGCATGTACAAAAGCCTCAAAGGGCATCAAACCCTGTGTGATGTGCTCAAAACGCAAATTCTTCACAGGAACCCTAGGAAAGAGGGTATTGCCTTTGAGAGAAAGCTCAATGCTGATGGTTCGTATTGGAAGCCTGAGCAGTATCCCAAAACCACATGGGTTGCTGCAAAGGGACCTCCAGTAGACCCATCCACTTTATCTGGCTATACTTGTGATTCTTCATATTCTTCAGATGAGTCATTTGACTCAAATTATAAATTGTTCAAGAATCAGAATGGTGAGGTCTTTGCCAGATTCATTGGTACTAACTGCAGGAACGGTCCACCTGTGAAGAAAATCTGGGTCCCTAAAAGCCTTCTGGAAAATCTTCAGGTGAATGTCATCATGACACCACCGATGAAGAAGAAACTTCCCAGGGCAAATTCTTCACAGGGATCAAAGTTGTCAAATGGACGCAGACCCACTTATGGTCATTCTAATGCCTCTGTTTCGCAGGGAAACAAATAGCGATTTGATGAATATGAGCATTATTCTTCGAACCACTATGTTCACAAATCTTCGAAGAATTTCTCTGCTTATTCATTCAATTACTATAACCCTCCTGTGAAGAGAAATGCATATTCTTCAATGCCTAAGTTCTCCATCAATGCACTTCGTCACATTGCTTCTCAGCCACCCATTCAGATGTGGGTGGTTAAGAAGAAGAACTAATCTCTTCTGCAGGGTCAGGTCTTCTGACAACTAAATGTCTGATGAATTTGCTGAAGACCTGACATAATGCCTGTTGGGATGCAGGCTAATCATGCTGGAATGAATACTTCATTTCACACATCCCTTCTGTTGCTTGATATTATACATTGATGAAATTGTCTGACGAAATTGATCATCATCATATTCTTCACTTTGAAGCATATGAATTTGTAAGTCAGACTAATGCTTCTACAGGATGATACACCTTCTGCCACTGAATGGGTCTTGGACAGTGGCTGCACGAATCATATGACTGGAGACAGGAATCTCCTCACTGATGCTCCTCTTACTCCATCTCATCTGAAGCATATCACTTACGCTGACAAAGGAAAAAGCAAGGTATTGGGTCTAGGTAAGGTTGCCATTTCAAAGGATCGACACATGGAAAAGGTGATACTTGTCGAGTCCCTCGGATTCAACCTCATGTCTGTCTCAATGCTTTGTGATCTTGATATGATTGTCATCTTTGGCAAATATAGATGCATTGTGCTATTGGAATCTGACAAATCCAAAGTCTTCGAAGGCTTTAGGAGAGGTGACTTGTATATTGTAGATTTCTCTACAGGTCCTCAGCCTGCAACATGTCTAATGGCAAAAGCTTCGGAATGCTGGCTATGGCATCGACGACTTGGACATGCTAGAATGAGGAATTTGAACACTCTCGTCAAGAAGAAGCATATCATTGGCGTTGAGGGTGTCAAATTCGTCAAGGATCACCTCTGTGGCGCTTGTGAGTCTGGAAAGATGACCAGAGCCAAGCACCAGGCGAAGACAATCATGACCACTACTCGTCCTTTTGAATTGCTTCATATGGATTTGTTTGGTCCTACGCATTATGCCACACTAACCAATGCAGCATCTCTCTACGGATTCGTCATTGTTGATGACTACTCTCGCTACACCTGGGTGCACATTATTACCTACAAGACCGAAGTTCAGAATGTCTTCAGACGATTCTCCAATCGGGCCATGACGAATTATGGTCTCAAGATCAAGCACATCAGGAGTGACAATGGCACTGAGTTCAAGAACACAGGCCTCGATGATTATCTTGATGAACTTGGTATCACTCATGAGCTCTCTGCTCCCTACACTCCTCAGCAGAATGGAGTCGTGGAGCGCAAGAACAAAACCCTCATCGAGATGGCGCGTACTATGCTTGATGAATACAAGACTCCTCGTCACTTCTGGCCTGAGGCAATTGACACTGCATGCCACATCATCAACTGGGTATATCTTCACAAATTCCTTAAGAAGACTTCATATGAACTCCTCACTGACAAGAAACCCAATGTGAGTTATTTCAAAGTCTTCGGTGCAAAATGTTGGATTAGAGATCCTCATCACAGTTCTAAATTTGCACCGAAAGCACATGAAGGTTTTATGCTTGGTTACGGAAAGGACTCGCACACCTATAGAGTCTTCAACTCCTTCCACCACAAGGTTGTTGAAACTGTAGATGTGCGGTTCGATGAAACTAACAGCTCGCAAAGAGAGCACCTGCCTCCTGTGCTAGATGAAATGCCACCTGAGGAATCTATCAAGCTGATGGGCACTGGTGAAATTGTGCCCAGTGAAGAAATAGTTGCTGATGAAGAAGTGGTCGTTCCTCATCGTGAAGAAAATGAACATCCTGATGAAAATGATGCTGAGGATTCTGCACGGTAACAACAACATCAAGGCCCTCGTCCAGCACATCCACGAGTGGCGAATGAAGTGCAGACTGAATGGTCATTGTTTTTCATTTGTGACCTTTTTGTGACCAAAAACAGTTGGTCAAAAGCTGGCCGTCTTTAATGAAACTTAACGACCTTCTTTGTGAAATGGTCATAGAAGGTTACGACCAAAATAAAAGGTCATAGATTCTACGATCAATTGTTTTGGTCACTGGCAGTCTGCCCAGGCCACGTCAGATCCAACGTGGCAAGCTGACGTGGCAAAATTGCGACCAATTGAAATGGTCGTTGATAAGAATCAGCCCGGTCCAATTCGGTGTTTTACATGGGCCAAGCCCATTTAATAAAAAAAATTCTTGTTAATTTTGATCAGCCACATGGGCCAAGCCCAACGATTCAGCCTTTTATTTTCTAGGCCGTGGCCTTTTTGGCTTGTGGCTAAGCCCTACATTTCAGCCTTTTATTTTCTGGGCCGCGGCCTTTTCAGCTCAACAGATTCCATTTTTCTATTTTCAAAATATGGGTCAATCAGCCAGATGGGTCCCTGTTGTCAGGTTCTAGTAAGTGGGTCCTAGTTGTCAGGTTCTAGTAAGGGGGTCCCAGATGTCAGGGTCAGATTATTCAGATTTCAATTTTCCAACAAATAAATAACCAAATTAAATCTTACTAAACAGACAGAGAACAGAATTAAAAATTCAAACAGAGAAAACCACCAAACTTGGGAGATTACAGTCAAACATAGTTCAGATCAGGTTTATATTATCCAACAGTAGTTCACATCAGGTATCCAGCTACAAAAACACAACTAAAATATCTAATTATAACTATCTATCAAAGTATAACTAGCTCCAATGAACTAAACTCTATGCTTCTTTTGACTTCGTCATCCTGGAGCTTGCTATGAAACATGAACGATGGTCAGCAGCATCTGCATGTTATAGAACAAAATGGTTAGGAACAAAACAAAAGCTAATGATGAAACAAAACACAGGAAACTCCAAATAACTAGCAAGATTCATGAACAATGGAACTGCTAGTGATAAACCAGTAGACGTGCATGCAATTTCTATAGATATGAAATTTTATACATTTCTATAGATATGTTTCTCAGGGAAGAAATAGTAAATACATAACAATCATCTATCATGTACAGAAAATGGACAATAAAAGGACAATTACGAGTTCACAAAATAGCAACCAATACAAAGAGTAGAAACTATATTAGCAAAACTAACAGATAGTGGAACTTATACAAGAAATTGCTAGCAGATTGTGACTGAAGAATAGTATGCATTTGGATAGAAAGCAGTTGATCAAGAAATATTTTTCAAAGCTGTTGAAGCAATGGTAAGCTAATCATATAACATGCTCATGTTCAACTGTCAAGTACAGAGTTAAGGAAAGAGTATTCCTACATGGGAGAAGTAGGCACCTGTAGCAGATAATCAGCTCAAAATGCAAACTGTAGAGACGCAACAACACCACATGAGGAAGCAACTACACCTTTATGGCTAGGAGCCTGAGACTGACAAGGAAAGATCATCAGACCCTAGTTTTTAAAAGCAATGTGGGTCAAAAAGCAATTAGCATATGTGCATCTTGCGCAAACTATCATTTATAAAAAAAAAGCACAAACAAATATGGATAAAACTATACAACAGTTGGGGGCATATACTTATATGAAATCAAGCAGTAGCATTTTAACAACAATGATTATCATATAAAATGAGATGTCATAGGTTTTGGCTCAAGGTTTGTAACATCTCAGGTTGATGCATTAATCTAGCATAAGCACATTAGAAACCACACTTATATTACAGATTATACAATGTAACTTAACACAATATGGAAGGAAACTACAACCTAGGAAAATCAAAGCCATAACATTGTCCAATCTGTCTATTTTATTTCTACTACCACATCATGAATAAAGCAGATCAACATATCAATATTGTTATCTACAAACACAATGACACATCCTAGCAAAACTGAAGCTAATTTGGTGTTGTTGCTCTAAAACCAAAGCTAATTTACATGGAACAGGTTGAAAGCAGAATACTAGATGTGTTTAAGATGGTTATATATTCTAGACTATAACTTGCGAAGAACTCATAGAACCCAAACTTGCAAGCCCCCTGAGCATTGCAACCAAACAAGGTAGGCACCCATCCCCTGAAGAATCCCCTAGCTCCTTGCTCCTTTACCGAACACCAAATCCATATGTGATGCTCTTGTATTTTGCCGGGTCAATCTGAAACAATTGATAGAAATGGGTTAGATCCAAAATACTTTGTTCAACCTAGTACATATAAAGTGATCACGGATAACTCACACCCCATTCAGGGATAGACTTGAATTAACTTATTGGTGGAACCACAAAGAGCTGAGAGTATATAGTTCAGGTTCAGACATGATTATATATATAATGACCAAAGTAAAAACCTTACGAACTGCACATTCATCAACATGATTTGTACCAAAATATTGAATTAAGTAAAAGCCTAAGAATTGCACAGCACACTCATCAACATAATTTGCACCACAATACTGAACCAAGTGAACGCCTAAGAAGCATTCGGGGAACAGAACAAGATATAAACCCTAGCCAGCACCAAAACTACATGCACTGAATCCTAGGAATCCTGAGGCTACCAGATTAGAGCCAAGCCACAACTGACGCTTCCCCTCACACTAATAGCAGATCGAATAAATAGCTACGCATTTGAAAGGAAAGGCAAGCAGCAGAAGATAACCGTGAGACTCCATATGGTTTATACTGGTCATATGCAAAAGAACTAATCCTATACATCATCTATGCCAACAACCAAATGGAAGTGCATTGCAACATATAAGACATCCAATTTCTCCTACATATGCCTATATTAGAATTCGAGCTGTATAATCAGCACATAAACATCATCCCAATGATACGAAATCACAAACATACTTTCCCAGCAAATTCTGAAAAAAATAATACTAGTCCACCGATCCTAAACTGCACCAGGTGACCCAGCAAATCACCTCATTAACACAGAATTTACTTCATTTTTTCCGTTGACATTCAACAACCGCGCATCCTAAATTTAGACAGTCTTCTTCAAGGCAAGCTGCTGCTGCCGCTAGTAAACGACATGGATAGCGAGTCCAATCGTTCAAAAAACTAGCAGATCTAGCGGGGCAGTGGGATGTATAGAGACGATCGGACCTTCTTGAGCGTGAGGCGCTGCAGCTTGGGTAGGTCCTCCTCGAGGAGCTTGGCCTTGGCGCGGTGGATCTCGGCGTTGAGCGCGACGACCGTGGCCCGGTTCTTGTCCTGCCTCGCCGCCTCCGCTTTCTGCAGCAACAACAACAGCAAACAGACCGGTCAGATTCAGATCACCGCGAGGGGCAGCGCCGGGCAGAGCACGAGCGGGGGGAGGGGAGCGGGCGCGGGGTACCTCGACGCACTGGGAGATCTCGGCGTCGACGAAGCCGTAGAGGCGGGCGAAGGGGTCCTCGTCGGCGACGTTGTTGCCGTTGAGCTTCTCGGCGTCGTACTTGTCGTACTTCTGGAAGATGGCGTCCACCCGCGTCAGGATGTCGATGACCGTCATCTCCGTGCCCCGATCTTCGCCCACACCGACGAGATCGAGGGGAGGATCGGGCTTGCTTGAGGAGGGAGGACGACGGAGTTGAGGCTGGCGAGCGCGTGCAGCTTGAGCTCCTCCGCCGGCTCGTGGAGCATGGCGAGGATCCCGCCGGCCGAGCTCACGGTCGCCACCGCCGCCATGGCCGCGTCGGCGAAGAAGGGGTGGGGGCGCGCGAGGGTTTGTTGGGCTCGGTGCGGGCCATCTGCGAGTTGACTTGGAGACGGGGACGACGCGAGATGGGTGGTGGTAGTCGATGGGATCTGAGATCGAGGGGAGGGTCGGGCGCCGTCGGTGGCGGCGGCGAGGAGATGGGGACGAGGGAGGAGGAGTGCGATGGGAGGAGGGGGTCGATGGGATCTGAGTTAGGGTTTGGGTAGGTGGGCTGCGGGTGGGGTTTTCTTTTTCTTTCCTTTTTCTCCTTTTTTTCATTAGATAAATGGATGGATGGATGGGCGCCATGTCATCGATCCGTGTGACAACTAATTCCACCAATGAGAATAGAGCACATGTAATTGTGTTTTTCCTTTTGTTTTTCTTCTACTTTTTCACATGAAAAAATCAAAAAAAAATGATCTCTTATTATGCACAAGGGTGCATATTGGAATGACAAAGAATGTTGCCTAAGCAAGTTTTCATTTTCTTTGCACGAAAAATTCATTTTCCATTTTTCGAGTGCCCAAAATGAGTTTTTTTGTGAAGAACCTAGCAAATATTTGTTGCAAAATTGGACGAAATCAATTTTATAAAATATTAGGCCATATTTAATGTACAATTGACCAAATGGTTGAGTGTCAAAAGTTTTGATCCACCTCTCGTGAAAAAGACAAATTTCCGCCGATTCAGTAGGAAACGGGTCAAATTTGAACTACAGCTGCCTCATAGTTTGCTCTTTATTTTTTCCAAAAATCATTTCTACATACATAAGTATCTATTTAATCAGAGAAACTCCAAAAGTTTTGCAAGATTCAACCCCTAGCTACGAACGGTCATGCCCGTCGTTTTGACCGCATTTTGAAACGGGCATAAGAAATTAAAAAAAATCAAAAAAATTGAAAACCTTCGCGTTGTGTCATTATATGTGACCTAGTTTCTAGGAAAAATAACAAGCTTGGACTACGGTAAATGTCTTAAAAAGTGTTCTCAGAGACGAGCTATCATGTATGAAGATCCATGGCTTTCAAGGCAAATGGTCAATGTTATGGCAACATTCATGGCATAGTTTGTTCAAATGATCTCTTATTATGCACAAGGGTGCATATTGGAATGACAAACAATGTTGCCTAAGCAAGTTTTCATTTTCTTTGCACAAAAAATTCATTTTCCATTTTCCGAGTGCCCAAAATGAGTTTTTTTGTGAAGAACCTAGCAAATATTTGTTGCAAAATTGGACGAAATCAATTTTATAAAATATTAGGCCATATTTAATGTACAATTGACCAAATGGTTGGGTGTCAAAAGTTTTTGATCCACCTCTCGTGAAAAAGACAAATTTCCGCCGATTCAGTAGGAAGCGGGTCAAATTTGAACTACAGCTGCCTCATAGTTTGCGCTTTATTTTTTCCAAAAATCATTTCTAGGTACATAAGCATCTATTTAATCATATAAACTCCAAAAGTTTTGCAAGATTCAACTTCCTAGCTACGAATGGTCATGCCCGTCGTTTTTGAAAGTCCCTTTGAAGTTTTTATTCAAATTATTTTTCTCCTAAAAATAAATATTTGAAAAAAGGGTAAAATGATTCACTTCAACAAAAAAATGGAGAAATAAATTTGAAATCATTTTGGTATTTTAAAATTGATTTTTATTGGGTTTTATTACAACAGTAGCACTGTTTGATTTTTATGAAATGTTGTATATTTTATTTGACTCTGAAAAATAGTTGATCATTTAGGAAATCTTCTTCTGATCATTTTGGTATATAATATGCCAATAGTATATGTTTATTTATTTTCCTTTCTTTTATTTTTCTTTTTCTGTTTTATTTGTAAAAGAAAATTTTGGCCGAAGCCCATTTAGACCACAGTAGCAGGCCAGCCAAACTACTCGCCGCGCCTCCGATTCCTTTCCGATCGGGTGACCGCTCCCTTCCTTCTTTTCCACCGGCACTGACAGTGGGCCCCACCCCGACCGCCCGATCCTCACCTTCCTTCTTTCTTCTTCTTTCCCGAGCTCGCCGGACACCGCCGCCGCCGTCTTCGGGATCTCCGATCCCTTGCCGTTTCAATGTCGCCCCCTCCTCCACGGCACGTTCCCTATAAATACCTCTCCCTCCCCTCTCAATTCCGCCCTACACGGGCCACCGAACGCCACCGTCTTCGCCGTAATCGCTCACCGGAGCCCGAGCTCCGCCGCCGCGCCATTGTTGCTGCAGCGCTCGACCCCGACCACCTCGCCTCTTCCCAAGACCACCCTCGTGGTACCGTCACTCCGCTCGACCTCGTCGACGACTTCCCTGAGCTCGCTGACGCCTGGATCACTGTCCAAGACCACGTCCGATCCGCCGCCGCCGTCGCCGCCGACCCCGCTGTAACCCTCGGTCGCCCGTCCCTCCCTCTCTCATCGGCGACTCTCTCCGCCGCTAGATCCCGATCAAACGACCGCCATGGAATCCGTTTAGTTTTATAAAACGCCGAAACATTTTCAGTTTAATAGCGGTCGTTCGCCCATTAGCTGCTGTCGCACACGCCTTCAGCCAATAGGGCTATGCCACGTGTCCCGTAGCCGATCCGTAGCGTTCTGTTCTTTTTCCTTTGTGTTTTAATTTTCAGAATATTTCCTGTTTTAGAAAATTAATATCTCTTAGAATATAGATCCAAATTGAGTGATTCTTTTTGCATTAGGTTCAAAGTTTTATAAAGTTTCTGATGGTGTACTTGGATTTCAAATTTGAGTAGTTTAAATTTGAATTTGATAAAATTTGTTCAAACCACTATTTTGGCCATATCTTGAGTTTTATAATATATTCTTGATTTATTCTTTTTTCTATTTTTTTATTATTGTTTTGCCTATCCATTGGAATTTAGTAATTTATTTTTAGTTTATTTTAAATTAGGTTTATTGCAAAAACAATACTGTTTAGGTATAGTTTTGACCTATTTCAATTTCTTTTTGTTTTAAATGATTTTGTTAGTATACAGTAGAAAAATATTTTTATATTGTTTTTCTTTTGTTTTGTATTAAAGTTTGTCTAGGACGGTCATTTGGGCGTAGGAAAGCACTGTAAAAATTTGATACCATTTGGACGTGCCAAAGTGGTACTTCCTTCACAATGCTCTTCTCTGGACAGAAACTTGAGAAAATTATTGAGAGAAATTGGCTAAATGAAATGAGCTCAAATTTGGTGGAGCGAAGTTATATAGGTAGGAACATGCCCTGGTAAAGTTTCAGTAATAATTAAGTAATATAAAATATTGTTGCTTCACGAAGTTTTAGGGCAATAGGAGGGGTTTAGATAGCACTTGCTTTGCAATGTGCCAATCTGGCTAGAAAATAGAAATTGAAGCTGGGCTCACATAGATGATTTGATTGAGCTGCAATTTGGATGAGAATGATAATTTGGGCATATGAAGGCACTGTAAAAATTTCATACCATTTGGATAAATAAAAATTGTACTTCCTTCACAATGCTCTCCACTGAACAGAAAATTGGGAAAATATTGAGGGAAATTGGATAAATTAAATGATCTAAAATTTGGTGCAGGGAGGTTCAATGGGCAGGGTCATGTCCTGGTAATTTTTCAGCAATTATAAAGCAATATAAAATATAGTTGCTTCCCAAACTGAAAATATTACTAGAAACAAAGATTTGATGGTGAGCTCACATGGATTGTTAGATGGGGCTCAAATTTTGTGGAGAGCTATGATTTGGGCATATAGAAGATGTGGCAAAAATTCAAATCATTAGGATATGCCTAGCTGGTACTTCCCTCACAAAGCTTCTAGCTGAACAGAAACTTTGGAAATTTGCTGAGGAAGATTTACTAGGCAAATGGAGCTGAATTTTGTCATGAGGCAATGATTTGGATAGGAAAGAGTGCCCAAAATTTTTTAGGGCAATCAAGAAAATATAAATAGCACTTCCTTCACAAAGTGCTGTTCTGAACAGAATAGGAAAATGAATATTCCTGAATTATTTTTGAACTAGGCAAGGAAGGTTTTTGACATATTTGAGGAAGATATGATCCAAAGAATTTATGAGAATTTTTTGGGAATTTTGGGAATGACAGAAATGTAGGCTGCTTCACAACCTAGGGCAAAAATTGACACATGGACATGACACATAGGCAAAACTGATGAGGTGGCGCCTAGTCATATCAATGCACCACAATTTACAAGTCTATGACCATCTATATTGGTCGTGATCAGCTAGAAATATGGCAGCGGACCAGTGCTGTCTGCTTTACGACCATTTCGTGTAAGGAAATTACGACCTTTCTGACCAAAATGGTCGTTATGGTTTAGGGTTTGGAGCCCCCCGAACAGCTTATGACCAATTGGTCTCAAATGGTCGTAGATTTATGACCATTTCTTCCAGGGTCACTGACAGAAGGTCACAAGTTGACATATTTCTTGTAGTGAACCTGAATGGATTCAAGCAATGCAAGATGAATTGCGTCAATTCGAGCTCAACAATGTGTGGGAGCTAGTTAAGCGTCCTGATCCACGCAAGCACAATATCATCGGCACTAAGTGGATCTACCGCAACAAACAAGACGAAAATGGCCAAGTGGTGAGGAATAAGGCCCGTCTTGTAGCTCAAGGCTACACACAGGTTGAGGGTATTGATTTCAATGAAACATTTGCACCTGTTGCTAGGCTTGAAGCCATTCGTATATTGCTTGCATATGCTAACCATCATGATATCCTCTTATATCAAATGGATGTGAAAAGTGCATTCCTCAATGGTAAGCTTGAGGAAGAAGTATATGTTGCTCAACCACCAGGTTTTGAGGACCCAAAGCATCCTGAGAAAGTCTTCAGACTCAACAAGGCTCTCTACGGCCTCAAGCAGGCCCCTAGGGCTTGGTATGATACACTGAAGGAATTCCTGAAGAAAAAGGGGTTCAAGCCCGGTTCACTTGATCCCACTCTCTTTACTAAATCTTATGATGGTGCACTGTTCATATGCCAAATATATGTTGATGATATTATCTTTGGTTGCACTAACAAGAAATACAGTGACGAATTTTCTCATATGATGCAAGAAGAATATCAGATGTCTATGATGGGGGAGTTGAAATTCTTCCTCGGGCTTCAAATTCGTCAACAACCCAATGGCATCTTTATATCTCAGGAGAAATACCTCAGAGACTGCCTGAAGAAATTCGAAATGCAAGACTGCAAAGGCCTCAAGATACCAATGCCAACAAATGGCCAACTCAACACTGACGAAAATGGTAAAGATTTCGATCAGAAGGTATATCGCTCCATCATTGGTTCGCTGCTTTACCTATGTGCATCTAGGCCAAATATTATGCTTAGCGTTTGCATGTGTGCCCGCTTTCAAGCGTCACCGAAGGAATCACACCACCAGGCTGTGAAACGAATTCTTCGATATTTGGCTCACACCCCAACGCTTGGATTATGGTATCCCAAGGGCTCGTCACTTGATCTTGCTGGATATTCCGATTCAGATTATGCTGGTGACCGAGTGGATCGCAAGTCAACATTAGGCACATGCCATTTCCTCGGACGATCTCTTGTATGTTGGTCCTCGAAGAAGCAGAACTGCGTTTCACTTTCTACTGCTGAGGCTGAGTACATTGCTGTTGGCGCCTGCTGCTCTCAGTTACTATGGATGAAGCAAACCCTCAAGGACTATGGCGTCAACGTGAAGAAAGTGCCACTCTACTGCGACAATGAGAGCGCCATCAAGATCGCCCACAACCCAGTGCAACACTCAAGGACGAAGCATATTGAGATTCGTCACCATTTTCTTCGTGATCATGTGCTGAAGGGAGACATCGTCATCGACCACGTGAAGACTGAAGACCAGCTTGCAGACATCTTCACAAAGCCCTTGGATGAGAGAAGGTTTTGCATGTTGCGGTGTGAGCTAAACATCTTAGAATCTTCGAATGTCCTTTGAAATGGACACACATCCTAACGCTTATGCATTCTTGATGACTTTGATGCACAACACACGAAGTAACGTTTTTCTTCAATCATTGAAGACTAACCCTCTAAGTGTGAAGAAATTAATGAAGAACTTGATTCTCAGAACCCTACGACAATTGTACGCGGTGTCTGAAATCACCATAGTTCTTATACGGTGGTAACGCCACCACCTCTTTTGACATTCTTCAAATTTGAGTTTTTCGTCATTTGCAATTTCGTCAAACTTTTCAAATTCGTCTCTTGAGGTTATTCTTCACTGTTTTTGGTTCTATACCTATATATATATATATATATATATATATATATATATATATATATTTGAGTTTTTCATGTCCTCAACAGCATCCACATATAGCTAAATTTTTCAATCGTGTTTTTCGTCATCTATGTGGATGTGATCGGACCCGCTCCCCTCTATGCTAAACTCAACCCACTCTGTTCACAATTCTTCATATGCGTTCTACTTGACACTGTTCAAAGTCTTCACTGTGTCCCTGACAGCTGAAGAAATTGCGAACACATTTTGAAAATATTCTAATCAATTTTTGGCGGTTGCCACAGTAACTTCATCCCGCGCTTCGCACGCGAGGATAGAGATGAAAATGCATGGGTGATGCGTGTCACACAGATGTGAATCGCCAGGGGCTTATCCGTCCAAAATCTTCGGGCCGCTCGGTTTTTACCGCACCTATATAAAGGCTTGACCCCGTCAACCTCAACTCCTTTCACTCTCGCCCCTGTCACTCTCAAACCCTAGCGCCGCCGCTGGATCTCATCGTCGCCGGAGAGGAAGAGCTTCACTGCCTCGACTTCTTCGCCATCGTACTCGCGCCGGCCGCGAATTTCTTCCCCTCCGCCGCCGCCGTAGACATCTTTCGTCGCCAAGTTAGGGCACGGAAGATCTGAACTGATAATTTCCATCGCCTCGTCGTCCAGTTCGTCGAGTTCATCCTTGGTGTAAATAAAAGTTAATTTTACCACCCCAGTTTGATCTTTTTGCTGCCACAAAATCTTCAAGTGCTATTTTTATCACTTTTTTCCAATTCTTCAGCACTTCCTTCTGGCCAGTCTTGAGTATTTGCATCTAAGTCACACTTAACAACTAGATTCCTCAATTGTGCAATTGCTTCAATCTGTACAACTCTGGAACCTTTGTCAATAACACTTAGTGAAATGCGTCAAGACGATAAGGGTTAATTTCTTCACCTGGTTTATTTTGAAAAATCTCTGAGAACGCATGTGACTCTTCCCTATTTCCTCGCAACTATACTCTATTCACAGGTACAATGTCTGCAGACGAATCACTAGGTTCTCATCAAATTAATTCATTTGCAGCATTGCTTGAGGAAAATCTTCAAACATCTTCAGAGTCTTCAAAAGTTCAAAAACCTCAGCTGAAGAAAATGGCTGATGGGAAAAGGCCTCAGAAGGGAGGCAAGCGGAAAGAAGAACATACATCATTTGGGATTCCTGATGACCTGTATGATGGTTATTGCACTCCAGATGAGGAAACTCATGGCAAGGAAACAACGGAGCAGCGCAAAACGTGCATGCAAAAGATCAAGAGGTACTGGACATACCAGTGGAGGGACTACAATTTCGTCACCTCCAAGTACATGAAGGACTTTGCTGTGAAGCCTCCGTGCAACAGGCCACCACTTGCTGAAGGCCGAACTGCTCATCCGACTAGCATCCGTAGGGGTGAAGAATTCCCCAAAGAATGGGTAAAGCAACAGGCTAAATTGCAGAAACTGGCCAAAAAGGCCGTTGATGAATTCAACAAGGCCACAAAGGCCTCAGCTGAAGCCAGTGCTAGTGGCAGTGCAAGTGCTCTGAAGAGAGCCATGCAGAAGAAGCCTGCCAGCAAGCCAAAGCCGTCAGTCCCAAAGGCTTCAACACCCATGGCATCAAAATCTTCAATGCCTCCTCCTGCTACAAGTTCTTCAGTGGCAGCAGCAAAATCTTCAACACCGGTCATGCTCGCATCTTGCCAGCGCACCGAGGGCTTTGCAACAGCCTCAATCGCTGCATCAAGTGCCTCAGCTTGTGGGCAGTCATCATCTTCATTGCCCACACTGAAGAAAAAGGCAACTGCTGGCCGTGGAACTAGGCCAAGTCCCAAGAGCAAGGCCGTAGTGCCACAAGCTGATGAACATGGGCAGACAAACGAAGATGAGCTTGCTGAGTTCCTCAGAAGAAAGCAAGAGCAAGCTGCAATTGCAAAGAACTCTTCAGTCCCTATGCTGCTGGACCCCAAGAAGCTGCTAGACTTCATTGACATCTGGTGCACCAAGCCAGACACACCTCTTGACGAACTAAATCTGCCTCCTGGCCCAAGTCATGTGCTATCTGCCTTCATTTTGAACGAGAAGCACAAAATAGCTCAAGCGCAACTTGTGAGGAAACAGCAGCTGCAGAAAGAGAAAGAGCTGCGGAAGAACATGCTTTCCATTTCCCCTCAGCAGCTTGTAGCTTTACAGACTGAGATTCAACAGTTGTCTGAGGAATTTGAAAGACAGTCTAGTCACTGCTGTGGTGTGCGCGACAGATTCATCACTGCAACTAACCAGGTTGTTGAAGACCACAACAAGCGCGAAGCCGCCAAGTTTGGTACTGTGCCACCCACAAGTTCTTCAGCTTCGCCACCACCCGCTCCGGCCAGTGAGACTGCGCCCAGATCTCCGCCAGAACCAGAAAGGGCAACTGAAGAAGTTGTTCCTGAAGAAATTGCAAGGGCGACTGCATCAGTCGACCCTGAAGAAAATGAACCATCAAATACCTCAGCAGCAGCACCTCCTGTGTCTTCACCTGTGAGGCATATCCCACTTCCTTCTGCATCCGAAGTGAAGAAAACCAAAGCTGCTGAGAAGGAAGCAAAGAAGAGAAAAGCTTCAGCTCCTCCTACCAACACTGCACTAGTGAAGAAAGTGAAGACGGCACCATTGTCTTCAGAAGATCCGATTGATGCCATACCAATCTCATCAGCGCCCCCTACTCCTGCTACTGCAAATCTTCAACTTGTTCCATATGGGGTGGAATATGAAATTCCTCAGGCTGACGTAGATGTCACTGAAACCCACTCTGCTGCTACCACAGAGCAAGTGGATGAAGAGATTGAAGTTGAAGATGATGCTTCGCTTCACCAAGTTGTGTCACGGAAGCCCTCACAGGTTCCGTTGACTGAAGAAAATGACACTGCTTCGTCTGCAAGTAGTGAAGCAACTGAAGAGGATGTGGATATAGATGGTGCTACAACCCCACCGATCTTTGATGACTTTTGGGAAGCTTTCCATCCAAACTTGCCCCTCACCACACCTCTGTCGCAAGTGCCACAGTCACCCGCCGTCACTGAAGAAATTCATACGGGCTCTGAGGAGAAACAACCATCACCGCTCCAGAGCATACCTGAAGAAATACCAGCTGCAGCAGCTGATGAAACTGCTCAAGATGAGCCCACTGTTGATGTCGTCAATACATCCCCTCATGCTGACTCAATTCCTTCAGCAGACACAGATACAGTTCCTACCGCCACTGCTGAGGAAATTGCTAAGTCTCTTGCTGTGACCGATCCCAATGATTCCACTGGGTCTCCACGACCAGTGTTTGATGTTCGCAAGAAGATGCATAACCTTCAGCCAGTGCTAGCGATGCCCAAGATTGGCAGAACCCTCAGGCGGCCTCAGTTCGACAACGCCAAACTCTTCGAAGAGAAGAATTTCTTCATTGGCGAGTCCCCATATGACTCAGCCAAGACCAGGCGCCTGCGCTTCTGGACACGAACACAGATGAATTACTATGATTTACTGCTATTCGACAAGAACAAAGTATTTCCTCATCGCCATATTCCTCGCGTGGATATGGAGTCTCTACCGTGCTTTCGGCCAGTCCTGGCTGTTCTTCACGATGCAGGATTACTTAGCTTCTGCTCTGATGTCTACGACTGGAATGAAGAACTTATTCTTCAGTTCTACGCCACAGTGCACTTTTCTGGAGAGGCTGAAGACATTGCTACATGGGCACTGGAATGGATGAGTGAAGACACTCACTATAAAGCACCAATTGAAGAACTTCTTCGTGCTCTCCTAGTTGATCCGCCCCAAGATGACGCAAAGAGAATTCATGAAGAACCTGAGCTGCCTGACCACCTGATGCAAGTGCTGATGAAGCCAATGGCTGAAGGAGAAGCTCAAAGGACATCCTTCCTAGTGAAGGACATGCTATATGTGCCAAAGACTGTTTTTCGCATTCTGTCCAAAACCCTCAGTCCAATTAAGGGTCACAACTCCAACACTGAAGAAGTTGTGGGAATTATGAAGAACTTGCTGTTCCACATAATTCATGGCACTCCCATCAACATTCATGACTTCTTTCTGAGGACTTTGGTCACAGTGGCACAATCGCCCTTTGATCTGAAGCCATATTCTCCATGCATCATGAGATTCGTCAAATCCCGATCTGCTATACACTACAAGGCTGACAGCTAGAATCATTTGAGCTATTTGCCTGAAGTCGAAGTTCTTCAGAGCACCATCTCCTCAGTTCCTGGCAAGGGCAAGACACCCGTCGATGAAGGAATTCGTCCCCTTGATGGACAATTTTGTCAACCAATCTCCAGCTCCAATGCCGATGACACTGCAAGCCAGAATACTGCAGCAAAAGCCTCAAGGCCAAATTCTTCACCAGAAGCACCACGTGTCATGACGGACCGTGAGCTGCTCATCAGTCTTCACCAGAAAGTGGACAGAAATCACAGATGGTTTAAGCGTCAGTTCGCTGCAGTTCAAGCCAACATGACTGTGATGCATAACTTAGTCCGCAAAAACCGCTATTATCTTCATGAGATTTTTGACAGATCATGGGCCATCCTTTCGCATCTCAAGACCGATGAAGAACTTGCTGATTTGGACTTCCACATGAACTTTGACTGGGCCGAACCGCCTCAGAAGAAGTTCAAGAACACCAAAGCTCCTCCCCTCATGCCAAGTTCAGAGTCTTCATCGCGCCGAACTGATGAAAATGAAGCTATTGACGACGATGCAACTGGTCCATCTGCTTCACGCGACCCCGACAACGCTGGCGCTCCCTAGTCTTCATCGCGATGATTTTCTTTAGGGGCGTTAGTCCTCACCTTGTCTCTTTTTGGTCATCTGATGACAAAGGGGGAGAAGTGTGAGTTAGTCTTCAAGCGGGTCGATATATGGGTTGTTTTTTTGCTTAAGTTGCAACTCTTGGACTTTGCTTGGTTTGCTCTTTGCTGAGTTGTAACTTAAATACTATTGGTCGTCTGACTCTTTTGCTACATTTATGATGCGTGCTCTGATCCTAATATATCTGTTCATTATGCATGCATAATTTCGTCAGACACTAATTTTCATCATGCATTCATATTCCTCAAATATCTTATGATCATGCATGATTGGATTCCAAGATATAGGGGGAGATCTCCACAATTTCAACCTGCCATGTGCATTTGCAATCCAAAGCAAATTCCTCATATGCACATCTTCAGGGGGAGTTCCTCAATATCTTGTAATCAATTTCTTCAAACTCTGTACTTACTCTTCAATTATTTTTACTCCTGTTGAAAGCCTAATCAATTTGTCATCAATCACCAAAAAGGGGGAGATTGTAAGTGCATCAAGTGCCCACTTAGTGGTTTTGGAGTATTGAAGACAAATAGGTTGAGGAACTAATGTGTTTGTGAGTATACACATGAGATAGAGTCCCTGAAGATTTGGTTTAACACATGGAAGACGACCCCTAAAAATAGATTTCTTCAAGTGAAGAATTTGATGATGAAATTGGTACGGCCTTTGAAGAAATTGATGTGAAGACTTTGAAGCTTGAAGACTTTGGTTTTCATAGTTTCTTTTCTTCTTATTTGAGTCATAGGAAAAACCATACTGTTAAAGGGGGTCTAGGTGAAACATATTTCACATTTCCAAAGTGATGCTCAAAACTTACTGAAACCCATACACAAGCCGCTTCGAGTGAAGCCTTTGGAAATCTCCAGTACAGCTGACGCATTTGCTAGCGACAATGACGAAGTTCATTTGGTCGCTGACGAATTTGGTCATGCTTAGGAGTTAGGAGTTCGCCAGTGCGAGCTGCCTACCGTGAGGAAATTGAGTGCCCTGACGAAATTGAGAGTACAATTTTCTGACTGTTGCTGCGCCGAGTGCCAGCTGTCGAGTGGATCCTTATCCTGACAACGGTCGAACAGACAAGGGCATTTATGACAATTTATGTCGGGTTGCCCCTGGCTATAAATAGCCACCCCAACCAGTTGTTGGTTGGCTGCTCCGAGAGAACTTGACACTTGTCATTTGAGAGCAACCCATCCTCTGACGACTTTGTGAGAACCCAAGTGAGGAAAAACCCAACCAGAGCCTAAGTGACTGAGCATCACTGAAGAGATTGATCTGTGTGATCCGACGCTTGTTACCTTTGAGGACTGTCATTCCTCCAGACGGTTAGGCGTCATGTTCTGAGCACCCAAGAGTAATTGTGGCGTGCCGGTGAACAAGTCTGTGAAGGTTTTGGAAGTCTACCTTGAAGACTTACCACGAGTGATTGGGCGAGGTCTAAGTGACTTTAGCTCAAGAGGAATACGGTGAGGACTAAGTGTTCTCTGAGTTGCGACTCAGCCGCCTCAACCAGATGTACAGTTGATGCAGCAACTGGAACTGGTCTACCAAATTCCATTGTCTTCACCGAGCCAACCTGGTTCCAAATTCCTCACCCTCCCTTACTTTATTCCGCTGCTGAAGAATTTGTGATCTATCCTCTGACGAATTTGAACTGAAGTATTTGATCATGCTATCGTTTATTTCCTCAGTTCATATTCTTCATGCGTGTATGATTGTATGATTGCATGTTCTTCACCCTTATATATTCTGTTCGCATGTACTCTGATTCTGTGATGACTTTGCTTCCCTTGCGTTTCTATTTCTTCACTCTGATCTTCGTCAAATTCATCAGAGTTTGACGAATTTCTAATAATCTCCCATTCACCCCCCCTCTGGGAGATAACCTGCACTTTCAGCCTCCCACGGATTGATAAACCTTAGGTCATCCACTTGAGGGAAATTTGCTACTGTCCTACAAAACTCTGCACTTGGAGGCCCAACAACGTCTACAATAATAAAAGTTGCGTAGTAGACATCAAGCTCTTTTCTGGCGCCGTTGCCGGGAAGGTGAGTGCTTGAAGGTATATCTTTAGATCTTGCAATTGAATCTTTTAGTTTCTTGTTTTATCACTAGTTTGGTTTATAAAAGAAAACTATAAAAAAATGGAATTGAGGTTGCCTCAAATGCTTTATCTTTATAATGGCTTTCTTGAAAATAAGGATTCCGATAATTGTGCTCAATTGTTAAAGGAAGAATTTAATAAAATGTTAATGTGAGTCCTTTGAATGATGAGCATGATTGCAATGTTTTTAGTACGCTTGCTATGAATATCCATGATACTAATGATGATTGTACTAGTCATGATAAAAAGGTTTCTTATAAGCATGTCAATTATTGTGGTGAGCATAGATCTTGTGAAAACATGCCAATAAGGATGATAGATTTTGTAAGAAGCATAAATTTCAAAGAACCCAGTGGTTGCTTAAAATATTAGATGGTTATGCTAGAGAATTATGTTCCATTCTTCCCATTACTTGTGAACTTTGCAATGAAGGTGGCCATCTTAATTTTCAATGCATACAATTTTATTATCGAATCACGTACAAATATTGTGATGATATGATCACCCTTAAGCATTATAATGAACTTACTCTAGTTTTGGGGTATGAAGAAGTGGCAAATAGAAATAATTGGATTGAAGTATTAATTCCTTCAAAAACTTTTGAGCTTGATCTATGGGAAATTTATATGTATTGTGCGGTAAATTGCAATGAGAATGTTTATCTTGCCAATTATATAAAGACGGGAAAACCAATGGAATATGAAGAGAATACTAATTAAAGGGAAAAGGTTTCCCAATACCCTCTTATTGTTTCTCATGATGAATCAGGTGACGAGGAGGAGCTTCCTACCCAACCAATCTCTTCAATAAGAAGGTCGAAAAAATTGGTTGAACCCACACTTAATGTGGTGAAGAAGAAAAATAAGAAAAGAAGGAGAAGCATAGGTAAAAAGGTATCTCTCCCAAATAATGTTGCTCCTATTATTGTTGTGCCTCATGAGAATGAATTAAAAATATTTGTGGAAGATGATGCACTTGATGATGATATTGTTTTTTGGTCCTATGGCACGATGTCCGAAGGAACTATTGAGGATGATTTTGCTATGCCTATTACTTGTTTTGATAATTATAATTGGGAAGATAGTGACACTTCTTGTAATCTTGAGAATCTTTTTGACACCAACTTGGAAAATTATGATGATAGTAATTGCTATACTATTGGTGCTATTCATACTAGTAATGATAAGAGTGAATATGCTAATGATATGCAAACCCACAAGCTTGGGGATGCTATGTTTGATTGGAATGACATGTTTGAGAATTTATTTGCTACAAATAATGTTTTTCCTAAGCTTGGGGATGATATGCCTAATGAAGATGATCTTTTTATTCCCCCTACTTTTGATGAGAAAATTTATTATGATGAAAGTATGCCTCCTATTTATGATGATTATATTGATGAAAGTGGGTTTGGAAGAGTGTCAATAATTATCCCACTATTTTGGAGGGTGTTGAATCTTATTATAATGATAAAAGTGGATTTGGAGAGGTCATGACTTTATTTAAATCCACTACTTTGGAAGAGGTTTCAATTGATTATGATGAGAACAAAGTTGCTACTTATGATGATTATTGTGATGATACTTATGTTATGAAAAGTAGTGATGATTATTATTATAAAACTTGTCATAATTATGAATACCCTTTTACTGAACATTACTCTTTTAATGTGGATACAATTTTTAGTATTCAAGTTTCATACGATACTCCCACTATTATGAATGAGAAGAAATTTGCTTATGTGGAGAGTAATAAAAATTTTATGCTTGTGGATCATGAAAAGAATGCTTTATGTGATGGTTATATTGTTGAACTCATTCATGATTCTACTTAAAATTATTATGAGAGAGGAACATATGCTTGTAGGCTTCTCAATAATATCAAGTTTCCTTTCTATGTGTTGAAAGTTTTGAAGTTATACTTGTTTTGCCTTCCTATGCTAGTTGATTCTTGCTCCCATAAATTGTTTGCTCACAAAATCCCTATGCATAGGAAGTGGGTTAGGCTTAAATGTGCTTGTCATATGTTTCATGATGCTCTCTTTGTGTTTCAATTCTTTACTTGTATGTGAGCATCATTGAAATCATCATGCCTAGCTAAAAGGCATTAAAAAAGCGCTTGTTGGGAGACAACCGAATATTTATCCCTACTGTTTTTGTGTTGATTTATACTAACTTATCTCATGAGTTCTTGTTGAGTTTTCTGTGGATGAAGTTTTTAAGATTTAGGAGAAGCCACGATATAAGAGGAATTAAGGAGACACAAGAACTCAAGCTTGGGGATACCCAAGGCACCCCAAGTTAACATTCCAAGAAGTCTCAAGCAACTAAGCTTGGGGATGCCCCGGTAGGCATCCCACCTTTCTTCATCAACACCTATCGGTTAGCCTAAGTTTTTACTTGTTCACATGATATGTGCTATTCTTGGAGTGTCCTTTTATTTTAATTTTGTTTGCTGTTTGAATAAAATTATCAAGATCTGAAATTTTTATTGAGAGAGTGTCTTCACATAGCTACTTAATTGTTTGACTACTCGTTGATCTTCACTTATATCTTTTGGAGTAGTTTGTCATTTATTCTTGTGCTTCATATGCTTGTCTCATGCTTAGTAATATTTCACATTTGGTTTAGAAAGTAAAATCTATTGAAGTTTGACAATCACAATATTAGTCATTCGAGCAATTCATGAAAGATAGTATATGGAAGATAACTTGTAGGAATGAAGTATGTCTACCAGAGGGGGGGGGGTGAATGGGAGTTTTAAAATTTCTTCAAAAATATCAAAACTCTCGGAACCCAGCAGCGGAGCGAATGAAAACAGAGTACAGGGAGCGAATACAAACTACCGAATGGAAACTAAGAGCATGCATCGAGACAAATCACATGATTGAAAGTAAAGGGGAGATGCAGAGGTGACCAGTGATGCTCGATGGCGACAAGGAATTTGGTAGACCAGTTCGCCCTTCTGCAAAAGGACTACGTCTGGTTGGAGGGGTTGTGATTTAACACAGAAGATAAACTCTCTTCACCCTATTCTCCTCGACAATTGGTTCGTCAACCAATGCCGATCACTCGTGGTAGATGCTTGAGGCGATCTCCAAACCTTTACAGACTTCTTCTTCGAGAACCACAATTACTCTTGGTCTCTGAAGAAATTGACACCTAACCGTCTAGAGAGTTTGCAGCTCTCAAGAGTAATAGGCGGAGCGTACTGGACTTAGATTCGAGTGATGCTGAACCACTATCTAATTTTTCGGCTCTGGGGTTTTCTCTCGGTGGATTTTAAACTCAAATCACTCAGGAGAGGGGGTTGCTCAACAATCTTCTCACAATCACACGGAGCAGCCACCGGACAACGCCGGTGCGGGGTGGCTATTTATAGCCGCAACCTTCCCTGGTGGGAAATGACCATTTTGGACACGCGGTCCAGCCAATGGCCAACCAACACGTTCACAACGGTCGGATTTTAAGAGCAATGGTAACATTACTTGAGGAACAAGTAATGCTAACTCCTCGGTAAGAGACAAATCTCTCGCAGCGAAGAAGATCACAGTCTCTTGCTGGCAAGTATTTGCTCGGAACACAAAGAGATTTCTCTCGCAACTTTCATAGGATTGGGTTTAGCATCAGAGAATCAAAGCTTCGAACGCTACACCCCTCTTAGTAGTACGGTGGTCCTATGACTCAATAAAGAGAAGAGAAACAACGAAATAAATGCTACGTCTTCACTTCGTCTTCAATCTTCTCGGCCGCAGTCACTTTCTTCGGACGAGCACCGAACCAATTGCTTTGCGTCAACAATTTTTGAGGGGTCACTCTTGTCGTCATAATCTTCGGTGATAACCTTCACTGCCAGGCAGGGGATTTTCTTCGGAGTTTGAACCAAACTCCTCTTGACTTCAGGGACCTGTTACTCTGTGTGCACTAGCAAACACATCAGTCCCTTACTGTTTATGTCAGCAATCTCCAAAACATAAGGAGGCAAATTATTGCACCAACAATCTCCCCCTTTTTGGACGATTGTTGACAAAACAGATAATCACGAAGTGAAGATAGATAAGTGTAAAGTAATTCCAACAAGAGTGAGTAAGTGTTACTTTGCTCGATGATGAAATAGACTCCCCCTAAATGTTTGCAGGGAAAAAAGGATATGAGATAAATTCTCCTGCAAGTGTTGAAGTATACTGAGGAAATTTCAATCATTCAAGACATTGATTCGCACTAATGAGATATAATCCATCGAGATCATAGTGCAATCATTCATAACTTCTGATAATAATTCCACCTGCAAAACTAGTGCTTCGAGAGAAATAGTGCATCAGGAGGGGTTATTAACATTACAGCACAGAAGTTATCGAGTTTTACAACTTAGTACAGATAACCTTAAACCAGAAGTTGCAAACTCGCACGAAACCAAAAACCAACGAAACACAGAAAGCAAATCTATCGAGACTTGTTAGGACCGAGAGTATATCGACTAGAGGGGGGGTGAATGAGAGATTCAAAAATTCTTGCGAATGTTTTGAACTGATCCCAAACACAGCAGCGGAAATAAGGTTCGGTAGACAAATGTTTAAACAAGCATGCAACACAGGAGCAATTCTATCGGAGAAGAGAGTGGTAATTTGTTTGAGCGAAGAATATCACTAGATTGACTGATTTGATGGTAAAGCAATATATGAACAGATGCAATAACACGAGGAAAAACTAGATATGAACTGTGATGGAAATGCTCGGGAAATGGTGACACGGTGAATGGATTTAGAACAGGATGAAATCACACTAACAAATAGATGAGCGATAATAAATTTCACTGGGACGATGGAAATGCATGAAGAGAATGTGAAGGATAAGTAACGAACTATGATTGATCAGATACACTATCGACACAGAGCACGAATGTAAACTGCTGAAAGAGATGCAGTAAAATAGAGTGAACCAGTGGTGCTCGATGGCGACAGAAGAATTTGGTAGATCAGTTTGCCCTTCTGCCAAAGGACTACGTCTGGTTGGAGGGGTTGTGATTTAACACAGAAGATAAACTCTCTTCGCCCTATTCTCCTTCAACTCGGAGCTGATCAGACTCCAGTTGATTTCACTCGTGGTAGATACTTGTCGGTGATCTCCAAACCTTCGACAGACTTCTTCGCAAACCACAATGACTCTTGGTTGCTGAAGATCTTGCTCGGTGAAGACAATTACTCTTCGACACTCGAGCCGACACCTATCCGTCTAGAGAGTGCGCATCTCTCAAGAGTAATAGGTACAAGAACTCTAACTCAGAACTACTGTGATGCTCTACCACTGTCTAAGTTTGGGCTCTTGATTTTTCTCTCGGTGGATCTTTAAACTCAAATCGCTCGAAGAGGGGATGCTCAATCAATCTTCTCAGAAATCTTAAGCGGAGCAGCCAACGGGCAACGTTGGAGCGGGGTGGCTATTTATAGCCGTAGCCTTCCCTGATGGGAAATGACCAAATTGGACATGTGGAGCAGCCAACGGCCGAACGACACGAGTCCAACGGTCGGAATTTGAGCACAACGGTAACATTACGTGCGGAGCAAGTAATGCTAACTCCTCAGTTCGAAAGATATCTCCTGCAGCACCGAAGAACAACGTCTTCTGCTGGCAGGTAATCATTCGAAACATAAAGAGATTTCTCTCAGTCTCGCATAGGTTTGGGCTAAGCATCATAGCGAATCTAAGCTACGAGAACCTATACCCCCCTTAATAGTATGGAGGTCCTATGACTCAAATAAATGAAAGAAGAACAACGAAAAGAATGCTACATCTTCATTTCGTCTTCGTCTTCCATCGCTGCAGTCAATTTTCTTCGGACAGACTCACCGAACCAATTGCTTCGAGTCAGCAATAACCTTTCGAGGGGTCAACTTCTTCACGTCATTCCTCTCGTTTACATGTCTTCATGGGATGTAGCTCATTCTTCTCTGCGGTGCAGTTATTCTTCGGTGAAGTTTCTCGAACTGAACACCGGAGACAGCATTGTCTTCGTTACTGCATGGAATATTTCTCTCTGTGTGCACTAGCAAACAAATCAGTCCATGCCTGTTTCTGTCAACAATCTCCAAAACACAGGAGGGCAAGAATTGCACCAACAATCTCCCCCTTTTTGGACGATTGTTGACAAAACAGAACACATCGAAAGATAGATAAAAGAATGAAATGGAAGGTGAAGGAAGGTAAAAGACGAGAGATAAATACGAAGATAAAACATGCTCCCCCTGGTGATATGCACCATTCTTATTGGAGTGAGCATAGGAGATAATACGGAAGGTAGCGAGGTGAATCTTCGTATGAGTGATATTGGCATATAATCTGATACGTAGATTTATCCAATGCACTCGAAAGTGTCTGATATATTTCCTGCCATACACAACCTTTGAAATAGATTAGTTAGATAGCGAAAACGTTGTGGCAAGGATACGCCATGAAGATTTTCTCAGAGCACAGTTTAATTCCACACGAGATATAGATTTCCTGCAAATTAGATGTTCGAGGAATAATCAGAGCAAAGGAGCCATAAGTATATTGCTCGGAGTGGATATGCTTCAGACGATGTTTTCCTGCAACAAAGATGATCCTTGTTGGAAAGAATTTTGTTTTGAAATCACGAATAATTTTACTCTGAAGCGACTTCTCTTCTCCTGCATCGAAAGATAAATATCGAGGATAACTATTGCAAGGAAGTAAGCATTCGATAGCACGTGCAAACGCACCTGCAAACAAATAACTGGAAGCAAATATAGCATTGCAGGGGTTATTAACGGTACATGACGACGTAGTATGCCATCACCACAGGTGGTGAGATTAAGTTCCACGACCAAAAAGTTAACGACCAAAAGCAAATTGTTCGAAAGAAAAGCAAATGGCGAATGGAAACACCCTGCAAATAACCCGCTTTTCTATCTCTCGATGTTCTTCTCCCCCTTTTTGTCAACAAGTGTCAAAAAGGAAAGAGAATGCATGCGAGGAACTACTCGTCCGAAGAATCCCTAGAACTCGAGCTGTTCGGCGAAGCAGAACGAGCGATGGTCGAGGCCGAAGCAGGAGTTGGAGACGAGACACGGGCTTCGGGATCAGCTTCGGGAGTAGCAATGCGAGGTGCATCTGGCTTGTATATATATGTGCCTGCTGTGTCTTCAAGTTCATCATCAGGTTCAACAAACAGCAGGTCGGTGGAGGTAGAACGCTGGGGAAACACTGGGGTTTGCCTCCGAATATGAGGAACTTCAAACAGCTCCAGATACTCATAATCTTTCTCGATACCCTTGGCAGATAGTTGACTGTGAGAATAATGCTTGCGCAGAAGGGTCCATGAGCACTTCTTCTGTTCCTTCTCATATAGCAGAGCTTGACGAGCATAATTGTGAAGCAAATTGATCTCAGTCATCATTTCCAGCTTTTCTTTGCGATCGAGCTTGATGTGACTTTCCAGAGCTTGCTGAGTGCGAAGACAAATCTCGTATAGAGAGGGATTTTCTTCACGAGGGATTTCTACTGTGACCTTTTTGACCTTTGGAGCTCTAGCAGAGGCAGATGCAGTGGCATCAATAGGTGTCTTCCCTTTGCCGATGTCCTTCACAATTCGGAGAGTGTCTCGGACTGGTGGCATGAAAACTTTCGGGACAAATGGGCAGAAAACCTTTTTCTCGATAAGCTGCTCAATGGCGAACATGACCCATGGTGCATATGGCTTCAAGACTTGAGGGCTATCAGCTGCATAGGCCAGGTTACGAATGAGAAGATCTGGAATGTCAAACCGAATGCTATGAGCTATTGCTTGAAGAGCGTTTGCCACGATGTCATGAATGGTTTCGGGCCTGTTTGTTGGCGTGAGAGAGTTGCAGAGGATGTAGAACATGACTTTGTTCTCATAGGCCAAATTCTTAGGATTTGCCTCGGTACACTCATCTCCAACAAGTTTGGGGTCCATCAGCATGTGAAGTTCAGCTTCGGATACTTCCCAGAAGTGCAGTCTGTGTTCACGTGAGGCATCAAATTCGCACCGAGTAAGATTCAACAGAGCCAAGAATTGGTCAGCCGAGCATTTTATCTTTTCCTCCTCGGTCATCCATTCGAGAATCCAAGTACTGCTGTTTGTAAGGTCCCCTGAGATATAAAGAGTGGCGTAGAACTGAAGGATAACTTCACGGTTCCAGCCATGATTGAAACGAAGAAAACTCTTCAGGAAGACCTGTTCAATTTGCTCGATGGTGTGATGGAAGTAAGGTAAATTTTCGAGCTCAGCAAAATCCAGAATCTTATGCTTGAAGATGCGATTCTTGCCATACAGAATGCGAGCATAATACACAGCCTGTTCCTTTGTCCAGAATCTTGCTGTCATGGAAGTTCTTTCTCCTTCATATGGGCTGGTCCCAAAGAATGCAAGTTTCGAATGATGAAACTGCTCGTTGAAAGCTGGACCATTTGGGCCATCATCAACAGGAAACAACGGGTAAGTTTCCAGTGGGTTTCTCAGCGGTTCTTCATCGACCATGGATTGGGTCCGATCATCATCAGGCGCAGGCACACCTTCCTCAATAGGCTTGAGAGGAGCACGAGGCTTCCTCGATTTTTCTCGAGCAGATAGCTTTGAGGAACTTGACTGACTACTGTTCTTGCTCGCTGGAACTCCTTCGGCATCCTTTTGACTTTCGGACTCAAGGGCCTTTTCTTTCATTGCACTTTCTTCGGCTGGAGGCACGACGACCTCTTTCTCAGACGCTTGAGTCATAACTGGTGGGACAATTTCTTCTCGAGCCATCGGCTCATCAAAGTTCTTTTCTTCCTCTACCAACTGAGAAGCAGTGGCGTGGGGAGCAGGATCAACATCCATTCGGGTAGGGGCACCAGATGATGTGACCGGGGGTGTTTTCTCTCGGGAAGCATTTAGCTCCCCCTCAATCTTGTCATTTTCCTCCTTAATCGGTTCGGAGGGCTCTGCTTGCTCAGTTCTTGGTGGCAATGGATTTGCCTTCTCAACTTCAATCTCTTCATCAACCTCATCAGCTGGGGATTGCTGCTTGGGAGGTGCATTTTCCTCATCAGCCTTTTCCAGGAATATATCAACAACTTCATGTTGATCTTGAGCTACTGGAGCTGGAATAATAGCTTCCTCGGCGCCAGCTTGCTGCATAGGTTCATCTTCGAGAGGTGGAGATGGAGGAACCTGCTGCAAGGGTACATGGGAGTGTGGAGGAATGAGTTTATCATCGACAGTCTAAAGGCGGCGATCTTTATTTGCTTTTGGTTTGTTCACTCTTGCCCTAGCCTTCTGACGTCTTTCCTCTTGTATTCTTCTTCGAGCAAGATCTGCCTTGCGGTCAATCTCCTCGTTTCTCCTGTCACACAACTGAGATACATCCATGTGCAGACGCGAGTGCCACTCAATTTTCTCATTGCGCAAGACACTGAGGGCCTTGGTGAGTTCAACAATTTCTTTGTTCATCTTTTTCCTTTCGGATTCTGTCTTGGCCTCATTTCTCATTTTCTCGACAGCTTGCTTGTCTTTGACGACTTTGTTCAGCTTCTTTGTGATTTTCCTCAACTCGATAAAATGCCTCGTCACCATTTTGTCAACATCATCAGGCAGTCCCAGACCGCTCACATCATCAGCTTTTGCATCATATGCAACACTTTCAATTACGTCGATCATGAAATTGAAATCATACTTCCGTTCCTCTGTGTGAGCAGGAACAGTGATCCGGGTCTTCTTAACAGCAATATCAATTTCTTCTTCAAACTGCAGCTTTCTCTTCGCTGCAATGCTTGATAAGGTTCTCGGAGCCGCAGAACCCGAAGGTTTATCTGTGGAAGGAATGGGTGCATGCCTGGGTGATTTCCACAGAAATGGCAAAGCTTTCACTGGCGAGGGAGTCATGGATGGCTTGTTGAGAATGGCGGGACGATCATACAATGGGATTTCATTAGGGGTTTCTTCTCTGGACGACTCATCAGACGAGTCGGGAACTGCTTTCTTGATTCTCTTGGTGAGGATTTTCTTTTGTGGTGCACGAGGGGAAACTGATTTCTCAAATTTTCTTTGCTTCGAAGCTGATGCAAGTTCCTTTTTCTTCTGTAAGTCTTGCTGGGTCAGCGCGACGTTTTGTGCTTCAACTTGGTTTTTCTTAGTTTCTCTAGCTTCACGCTTGGCTTTGGCCTTCGCCCTCTTAGCCACTTCTTCGGGAAAATCAGCAACGGTTTTGAGGGAGTCGGGGTGAGCATTTGACGGTTGTGGTGGTCTGACTTTTTCGTCATCGGGGCCAATGCAGTTTTCGGCAATGCTGTCATTCCATAGTGGTGTGAAGGCAAACAAGATCTGGTACTTCTCGTGAACATTTTCATATCTGAACCATTTGCCAGCCCAGTGGCGGTGAATTCTCTAAAGTCTGTTGTTGCGATCTGTCGTTGATTCACCCTCAGGTGGAGTTCTGTAACTGTCAGGATCGGACATCTCTGCAGTGGTGTTCTTTTCTCTGCCACGACCGCCCTTTTTGGGATTTCCATCGAAGAATATGGTTAGAGCGTCTGTGACCAATTCATCCTCGGGCTGACTGTGAGCAGAGGGAATCTCTTCGTAATCTTCTTGTGGTTCAAACACTTGTCTCTTCTTCGGAACCTTGGGTGGCTTCGAGGATTTTCCTCCTCCAGTCATTTTTGTTCGTTCGGACCTTGATGGAAACTGAGGCAATTCTTCGTCAGAATCTGAATATTCTTGCGAATTTTGTGACATGACCAACCTGTGAATTAGAAGTAGATGCGAGGGAAAAAGGTGTAGGGTCATAAGCATGCACAAACAGATTTGAAAGAAAAATGATTTTGATGGAGTCCAACCAGGGACATATGGTAAAACAGAAAGATTTCATCGATAGATTTTACAATGATAGCCATAGACAATTCAAGGCAGGTTGATAGCTATCTAATCTTTCGGATAATTACACATGAACCCTAGGTGAGCAGAACCAGTACGAGGAAGATCTACAAACCGTACGAGTCAAATCCTAGTGATTCCTAAAGATCTACCGCAGTGGAATAAATCGAAGAAAATTCCATCGGTAAGAACTTCCCTAAGAACAGAGAGATGGAGAGGAGCAGTTCCGGATCTAAGTGCCCTAATTTGGTGAGGGTGTCCTGGACTAGGGGGTACTTGGGCTGCCGGCCTATCTCTCGTAGGCCGGGCTGGTGGGCCGCTCTCTACTCGTCGATGGAAGGCCGGATTGTGGGTGACCCCGTGTATCAGAAGGAAACCTCCGAAGACTTGGCGTCTCCTCCAAGGAATAATTGGCGTGGCTGGCATGTTTATCCCCTAATGGTAACCGACTATATGTAACCCTAGGACCCTCTGGTGCTATATAAACCAGAGGGTTTAGTCCATAGAGGATCATCATATCCATTGCCTAGGGTTTATCCCATCCGATCTCGAGGTAGATCAACACTGTAACCTTCATACAAACATATCAATACAATCAAGCAGTACGTAGGGTATTACCTCTTCGAGAGGGCCCGAACCTGGGTAAATCGCTGTCTCTACGTTCCCTGTTACCCATTGATTCCTAGATCTACAGTTCGGATCCCCTACCCGAGATCTGCCGGTTTTGGTACCGACATTGGTGCTTTCATTGAGAGTTTCGTCGTGGGTCACCAAGGATCAATGGCTCGCCGCCCCCGGACAGCTTTTCGGCGATGGAATCTGCAGTGGGGACATCTTCGTCCTCGGACAGCTCTTCTCTTCAGTGATGGAATCCGTAGCAGGGACATCTTCCTCCCCGGACAGCTCTTCGCGTTCGGCAGCATTGTGCTGCACGCCGATCCGACCGGTCACCTCGACCAGGTCGGCGGCTTCGCCCCCGAGCAGGAAATCAGGTTCGGCAGCCTTGAGTACGTCGCCGATGCTCGAGGCGATCTGGTCTTCACTGGGTTCTCGGCTTTACCCGAGGAACCTACCAACCCCGAAGCTTTGACCTCGGATTCCTTCCCCGTCCCCGGGCCGGGCCTCAGTTCGGATCTGGCCTTGAAAGTAGATCCAACCCCGGCGCCGAAAAACCAAGGGCCACCCTTGGCCGAACATACTCCCATTATCGGCGCGCCGGAGCTCAACTCCGATGGCTGCCCGAACATAGATCCGGTGGACCTCTCGATTTTAAACGAGATGTTAGACCGGATCCAGAAGATGAATATCGCGGATGGCCCGTCCACGGAACAGGAGCAGGTTGGATAGGACGCCAGCCGCGGGGATTTTTGAGTCCCACCCACCACCCACTTGGTAGCCACTGTCGAAGATTTAACCGACATGCTGGACTACGCCTCCGAGGAGGCTGCCAACATGGACGAGGATATCGACGTCCCACCCTATACGGCTCCTTCCCTTGCCACTTCCAACACCGGAAAGTGGACCGCCACCTCCACCTATGACGTTTACATGGTTGATACCCCCAAGGACGGTGACGGTCCCACCGACGAACCGCCTAGACGCCGACGACGGCGAGCCAGAAGGCGGGGAAAGGGCAAGGAAGATCACACAGACACGAACGACACCGGAGATAACGAGACTCCGGACAACTTGGAGGAGCTCGGTGACAACACCCCCGAGCAGCACCACGATGCCCCTGAAGGGCACGAAAACCAGGGTGACCCTGTGGACCTCGAGGATTTCGAGGACAATAATTACCTCCCTCCGTCCGAAGAGGAGGACAGCCTCGAACTCGAAGACTTCATCGTCCCAGAGGACCCCCTGGAGCAAGAGAAATTCAAGCGGCAACTCATCGCCACCGCCCGAAGCTTGAAGATGAAACAACAATAGCTAAAAGCCGAACAGGATACGCTCAACGACAGATGGACGATGGTCCTAGCTGCCGAAGAAGGCCTTGACGATCAACGTCAGGGTCAATACAAGAGTTACCCACGGCGGCGCCTACTCCTAGAATTTGAGGATGAGGCCCTTGAGCCCATGCCTCCCAGACGAACTCACGCAAACCAGCCCAATCGCCCCCCTCGAGGATGGGATAGACCGGCTGTGGAAACCGAACTCCCACTCGCACCCCCTCGAGGACGGGACATGTCGGCCGTGGAAGCCGAACTCCCACCCGTCCCCCCTCGAGGACGGGATAGGGCGGCCAGGGAGGCCGAATACCCACCCGCACCTCCTCGCCGAGCAGGCAAAGACCCGGTTCAACCGGATGACCGATACGATCTGCGCCACGACCTGAACACCCGAGGGATCCAGTCCAGATCCATCTACGGATCTACAGGACACGCACCCGCTGGACGGGATGGATACCAAGCCTGGCATGACAGGAACGACAGAGCTCGGGAGCAGCACCGCACCCGGATGACAACCGATCTCCGGCGCGATGTGGCCCGGGCTAGGGGCGCCGCACACCCAATGTGTTTCACCGATGAGGTTATGCAGCATCAGTTCCTCGAAGGGTTCAAACCCGTCAATATAGAATCCTACGATGGGACAACCGACCCAGCCGTGTGGATTGAAGATTTTCTTCTACACATTCATACGGCCCAAGGAGATGATCTCCACACCATTAAGTACTTAACGTTGAAACTCAAGGGGCCAGCAAGGCATTGGCTGAACAGCCTACCCGAAAACTCCATCGGGAGCTGGGAAGAGCTCGAGGATGCATTCCGAGCTAACTTTCAAGGCACTTATGTTCGGCCACCGGACGCCGATGACCTGAGCCATGTCATTCAGCAGCCCGGGGAGTCAGCCCGGCAATTCTGGAACCGGTTCATGACCAAGAAGAACCAGATCGTCGACTGTCCAGATGCCGAAGCGATTGCGGCATTCAAACACAGTATCCGGGATGAGTGGCTCGCCCGCCAACTCGGCCAGGACAAGCCGAGAACAATGTCGGCCCTTACCTCCTTAATGACCCGCTTTTGCGCGGGTGAGGATAGCTGGTTAGCTCATCGAAGCAACCACCCCGAAGACCCCGAAACTTCAGAAGTCCGGGATGGAAATGGGAAACCCCGGCGCAATAGGAACAATAAGCGCCGGCACTCAAACAATGGCGGTGAAGCCGATGATGCTGCAGTAAACGCCGGATTCAGCGACTCGAAATTGGGACCGCGGAAAAAACCCTCTAAAGGGAACCGGGACGGCCTGTCTGCACTAGATAGAATATTGGATAGGCCCTGCCAGATTCACGGCACCCCAGACAAGCCCGCTAACCACACCAACCGTAACTGTTGGGTAATTAAACAGGCCGGCAAAGTCACAGCCGAAGAACAGGGCAAGGGCCCCCGCAGCAAGGATGACGACGAACCTCGTGGGCCGAACAACGGAGGCCAAAAGCAGTTCCCTCTAGACGTCAAAACCGTGAACATGATCTATGTCACGCATATACCAAAGAAGGAGCGGAAACGCGCACTTCGGGATGTCTACGCCTTAGAGCCGGTAGCCCCGAAATTCAGCCCGTGGTCGGCTTGCCCGATCACTTTCGACCGTCGAGACCATCCGACCAGTATACGCCATGGAGGAATGGCGGCTCTGGTGCTCGATCCCATCGTGGACGGATTTCACCTCACCAGAGTCCTTATGGACGGAGGTAGCAGCCTCAACCTGCTCTACTCGGATACAGTGAAGAAAATGGGGATCGACCCGTCAAGAATCAAACCCAGCAACACCACCTTTAAAGGTGTAATCCCAGGAGTCGAGGCACGCTGCTCGGGATCTGTGACATTGGAAGTAGTCTTCGGCTCGCCCGATAACTTCCGTAGCGAGGACTTGATCTTTGATATTGTCCCCTTCCGCAGCGGTTACCACGCACTCCTCGGCCGGACCGCGTTCGCCCGCTTCAACGCCGTCCCGCACTATGCATACCTGAAGCTCAAGATGCCAGGACCAAAGGGCGTTATTACCATCAACGGTAATACCGAGCGCTCGCTCCGAATAGAGGAAAACACGGCCGCTCTAGCCGCCGAAGTCCAAGCCGCCGAAGAGGCACCGCAAGTCCAGTCTACTGCCAAGACACCGGACGCACGCAAGCGCACCCGAGTCAACCTGGCAGTCGGGTCGATCTCTACCAGACCCATGCCCTATAAGTAAATGGGTCTACCCCTTCGCCCACGCCCCTACCCATGGGCATAGGAGCAGACCCATGCCCATACCCATCGGGTAACCCGACCCAATGGGTTACCCATCGGGTTGCTGTACAGTGCACAACAGAGAATAGTGGCAGAAATGCATATATAAAAGATTGGGCCACACAGTGGCACAAATGCACAAATAGCTTCAGTTTCTAACCATCAATGTGAATATATAGTGGAACAAATAGACAACACAGTAGCATAAAGCCACAAATACAAAAATAACTTCAGTTTCTAACCATCAAAGTGAATAATGACTAGACAAATTGTAACACGAATAACTTTAGTTTCTAACCACAAATAACTTCAGTTCCCCTGATGGCAACAAGCTAGTAGCAGCACAAATACACAAACATAAGGTTCAAGTACAAGCTAGCAGCAGCACAAATACACAAATATAAGGTTCAGGACTTTAGGTACAAGCTAGCAGCAGCACAAATACACAAATATAAGGTCCATTTCATCTACTTCAGCGCCACCTTGGGCAGAAACACTGCTAGCTACCTCCGAGGTACCCACACCACCACCAGATGCTTCATACTCAAAATACAATTCACAGTTGGGCTGAAACTATAGTCTGCAAGCCTGCAAACCAAATAAAGGCTCACCTTGGAGCTTGTCCGGGACGGGGCCGAGGAAGAACGTGGATGGCGGTGGTGCTGCTCCGGTTGGACGGGGTCGGTGGAGAGGTGGCGGGGGTGCTGCTCCGGCGGCGGTGAAGCCTTGCTGCTCGGACGTGACGGGGTCGAGGGAGAACGAGGATGGAGATGGTCACGGGAGAAGGCGGCGGGGATGGAGGAGTCGGGGATCCTGCGGCCTGCGGCCCGCGAGGATGGAGGCGGCGGGGATCCTACGGCCTACGGCGGTGGGGATCCTGCGGGAGAAGGCGGCGGGGATGGAGGCGGCGGGGATCCTGCGGCCCGCGAGGATGGCGGCGGCGAGGATGGCTGCGGTGGCTTGGCTTGATACAGGAAGGGGAGGGAGAGAGAGACCGAGAGAGTGAGCCTGCCAGGTTTGTGGCTTCTCTCTTCTCTGCGTCGTAAATGAGTGGTTTGTAGGCTGACTAACTGGACCGGACCGGGGATGGTGGGAAGGCTGGAGGCTAGTATTGTGGTATAAAGGGCCCACATGTCAGCTAATCGGGCGACCCATCGGGTGACCCACGGGCAGGACCTCATGCCCATACCCTACCCACGACTAATCGGGTTACCCATCGGGCTTACCCATGGGTGAAGATGCCGACCCATACCCTACCCATTCGGGTCGGGTGCCCATGGGCGCGGCTGCCCATGGGTCGGATTGCCGGGTTGACACCTGAGCTATAGCCTCGGAGCACTCCCATGCTCACCCCAAATAGGGGTACGTGCCCCACAGCACGGCCCACCTAGTCGCACAATACGTACCTCGAGTACACAATTCCGCGCTCAAAATTCCATGGGCAGCTGTGGGGACACATCAAACAAAGGCCGAAAGCTCGGTTCGACCGAACAATGGCCAACAGATATCTTCCCATCAACATCGACCACAGGCACCATCTAGGGCCTGATCAGCGTCAAACTGATATCCCACGGCGACTTCTCAAAACCCTTCCCCGAGGGCTCGTCCGCCGAACTTTACTACCTCCGCTGAACATCCGGACGACAGCTTCGCTCACACGAAAGCTTCTTAAAGAGCAAAGGCGCAGACGTGCAGCAGGGCGTAGTAGGGACGTCAAACCACTCATGAAGGCCCGGTGTAAACCTTTACTCTAATGTATTTATTTCTTCAAAAGTATCTATAAAAGTTACTTCGGCAATCCGGATTGTACGGTTGGACGTCACATATTCAAAGGAAATAAAGACCAATTTTTCTCCGGTACTTGTGCCAGTCATTCGCGTTTGCACATTCCTTTCCGCTTTTTTAAGGCCGAAGTAAACTATCACGATACATCGTTTTTTTTAACCGGCTAATAGACCGGGGGCTCGAACATAAATCTTGCCTCAAACTTTGTCCCAGCACCTACTTTTATTCATGTGCTCGGCGTCATGGATATTGCACTATATGAATCAGTTCCGAATTGCGTCTTTGGTCAATAGTTGGGTTGCCCGGCTCCTGTGTTTACCCTCTTACATTCCGCACTGTTCGGCTAAGAGGGTAAAGGGAGAACCACTGCGATTGTACTTCTAGCTAGCCTGGTCAAGTACCTCAGTGGAGAAAGCCGAAAACTGACTGTCACAATGAGCGAGAACTGGTCGGCGATCCGATGACTCATGTCAAACCAAAAATCGTAGGAGGTTAGTCCGTGTTAAACGAAGGGTTCTCTGTTACAGAAACCATGTGATGATGGTATCAACCGCGGCTTGTCCGAATATCACAAACACTGGGGGCTCGTCACCAGCCCCCACAGTCAAGCTCCTTTGGCTAAGTGAAAGCACTAAAACCGCATAGTCTGATTGCCTGGTTTTCCGTACATACAACCGCCTCCGGGCACCGAGACGTCGGCTAAGGGTTCAAGTATCACGAGAAAACACCCCATGCAGTATCTGCAAGGGGGCTGAAGTGGACGACTGGTAACTTTCAGTTTACAAACGGCCGCACAGGAGTCAAAATTAACATAAGCAGGCACTCTATTCACAGCCAAACATCTTGCATTACAATAAAACATAAGTTTCAACTCCTTGGTTACAAGGAAACTAAATCTACTCATAGATTACATCCTTCGAGCACTGGGCCTCTACTGCCCGAGCACCATCCATTACGATGGGAAAGTATTGCTCGGGGCGCCTATGCTCCTTCCCTGGCGGCGGAGGTCCGGTGGCCATCTCGGCTGGCTTTATCTTCGGCCAATATACCATTGTTTTGCCGAAGGCCATCCGAGCCCCCTCAATGCATGTGGAGCGCTTCCAGGCGTCGATCCGGGAAGTGGCATTATACAGCCTCTGCACCAGACCGAAGTAGCTGCTCGGCAGCGGCTCCGACGGCCATAACTTGACGCAGAGGTCCTTCATCACCGGCTCCGCCATCCGATGCAGCTCCATCAGCTGCTTCATTTGGTTGTTGAGGAGGGGAGGGTGTTCGGGCGCCTGAAATTGCGCCCAGAACAGCCTCTGCTCGGTCCGTCCCTCCTGAGCGGCGAAGAACCTAGCCGCGTCCGCCGCACTCTTCGGGAGGTCTGCAAAGGCGCCTGGGGAACGCCATACTCGCGTGAGCAACACGAACCGGTTACCTCCAAAGATACTTTGCAGCAAGTATGGCTTACCGTCCGCAATGAGCCTGACTTGGCGGAGCTCCTCTTGGTAGCCGCGCGCCTCTGTCCGCGCTTCCTTGGCCACCGCCGCCAATGAGGCCAGCTCGGTGACCTGCTCCTTATTCTTCTGCTCGAGGGCCTCACACTTTGTGACGGCATCCCCGAGCTCTTGCTGCACTTCCAGCACCCTGGCCTCGTGCTTCTGGCTCGTGGTTCGTTCCATAGCCAGATCGGCGGCCGCTTTCTCGGCCGTCGTCCCCTGCTCTGCCACTTCCAGCTGCGCCATCTTTAGTGCGGCCTTGAGGTTTTCCACCTCCGTGGCGACAGCTGCAGTAGTATTAGGCAACCCCGTTAGGATACTTTGAACCCTACTTACAAAAAAAAGAAACACGGCTGTAATCTTGACTACAGCTCAGACTTGCCTTGCGCATCGTCGAACCTCCTGTTCACCAGGCTCAGGTCGTCCTCGGAGCTCTTCAGCTTCCGATTCAGCTCGGCCAACTCCTCGGCGTTGGCAGCTGGGGCCGAAGATGACGCATGTACGCAGGTTAGTATACGAGATATTGATTTTCGATCCTCTGACTGGCTTTGTTCAAAACCAGTCAGAGTCTCGGGGGCTACTGTGTATGAGGCTATACATTTACACAAAAGAATTTTTCTAAGGGAAAACGCATTACTTCGCTCACCTTGAAGCCGGTAAGAAGGCCGTTGAAAGCCTCCTTGAATCCGCTATCAACGGACCGAAGACTTTGTAACACCGCGCCCATAAGGGCACAGTGCTCTTCGGCGATAGAGGAGCTGGTTAGAGCATCCTCTATCTCATCCGGCCACCAAGTCGACACCCACTCTTGGGCGGGCGGGGGTGGCGGGGGCACTTCGGCTTCTTCCCTCTCGGGGACCGATGTGCCCGACTCCGGACGTCTTGACGAATCCGGAGCCGCTCTTGGAGAAAGCTCGGATTGTCCGAGCTCCTCCTCTTCGTGAACCAGGGGGGCCCTCCCCTCCTGGTCTTCGGCGACCGAAGTGTTCGCCTCGGCCATGATGACGTCGCCCCCTCCCCCTGTGTACGGGACGGGAGGGGTCCTCCTCGACAGGACCTCCTCGGCCTCCTCGGCGATTGGGGGAGGCGAGGCGCGCGATTTGGTCTCGCTCTCCGCCAACGCGGCCGGTGGAGAATCCCCCTCCGAGACTCGGTCGGTGGGGAGGTCGCGTAGCGGGCTGCGATATCAAAAGCAAAAAGTGATTGACATAGAGCTTAGTTCGACCGAAAACACTTCCGAGGATACTGGAATGTGTACCTTTGGGCCTGCGGTTTGGCCCTGGGGATCCTCCGAGGAACCTCTTCGGAGGCCTCGGAGTCCTCGGCAGAAGCCGAGCTATGGTCGGACAGGGCCACCTTTGCCCTGCATGCTCTCTTCAGGGGAGGGCGAAGCGGCTCCTCCTCGACGTCTTCGGACGCCCCCCTTTTCCCTGTTCGGGAGGAATTATCTTCCTCCCCTTCTCCCTGCTCCTCCTCCTCCTCTTGTGCGGAGGGAGCATGGGTGTCCCCGGATCTAGTGTCCGGGGGTCCTCGGGAACGAAGGCCCTCTCTGGCCTCCTTCTTCTGATCCTTCTTCTTTTCCTTCCTCTCCGGCGCCTCGTATGGCTACACGGCCAACATGGCCGTCAGCAGGGGTGTCTTGGGCCCCTCTGGCAGCGGCACCGGACTATTGATCCGCTCGGCCTTCTTCAGCCAGTTCTGCGACGAGAAGTGAAAGGGCTAGTACCTTATTAAAGGGGAACCATTCGGTTATAAGTACAAAATCATTCATACCTCCCGTGGGGGATTTGCGGCGTCGAGTCCGATGTCTTCCTCCTCGGCCGGCCAATCTTTCTGCGGCTTGAACAGCGCCCTCCACAGCTGAGCGTGGGAAGTGCAGAAGAAGTTGCGCACGGTGGCCGGGTCTTCGAACTTGTAGGCCCACATGGGGGAGGCCCTCTCCTGGCATGGGAGGATTCGACGTCCGAGCATGATCTGGATCACGTTGGGCAGCTCGACGCCTTGCTCTATCATCTTGGCGATCCGGCTCTGCAGCTGCGCCACCTCCTTGTTCACTCCCCAGTCGAGGCCCTTCTTGGTCCATGAGACCAGCCTCGTAGGGGGTCCGGATCGGAAGGCCGGAATCGCCCCCCAATCCGCGCTCCTTGGCTCGGTGATGTAGAACCATTCCTTCTGCCAAACCTTGATGGTCTCGATGAAGGTGCCCTCTGGCCACTCCACTCGGGGGAGCTTGCTGATCATCACGCCCCCGCAGTCCGCCTGCTGACCGTCGACGATCTTCGGCTTGACGTTGAAGATCTTCAGCCACAGGCCGAAGTGAGGCCGGACCCGGAGAAAAGCCTCACAAATGATGATGAAGGCCGAGATGTGGAGAAAGGAGTTCGGCGTGAGATCGTGGAAGTCAAGCCCGTAGAAGAACATGAGACCCCTGACGAAGGGGTGAAGGGGAAAGCCCAAACCTCAGAGGTAGTGGGGGATGAACACCACCCTCTCGCCCTGCCGCGGCGTGGGAACGACCTGGCCGTTCTCTGGAGCACGGTGGGCGACGTTGGCGGGGAGATATCCCGCGCCCTTCAACTCCATGATGGCGCTCTCGGTGACGACGGACGCCTCCCACTTGCCTTTGGACCCGGAGCCCGCCATTGCTAGATCGAACGGGCGGCTGGGAAGGTTCTTGGATGGGAGAGTGGATCTGGGCGCTGGAGCTCGAAAGATGGGGAAGGCAATGGCGAAGGGGGGAAATGAGAGCGTACGAAAGTAACGAAGGCTGTGCCCCTTTAATGGGCTGTAAAACCCCCGGTCCCTTTACTGTGCCGCAGTCCTCGCCATTTCCCCATGTAACCGTGCCATTATACACGCGTGGGGTGAGGCGGATTATTGATCATATCCCTTGAAAACAGGACACGATCTCCATATCGATGGGACGTGCCAATGAAAACTGCCTTGAACCGCGGATCGAGTTTTTCATAAACCAACTCGCGGTCGTGGCAAGGTGTGACCCTTCAGTAAAAGTTGTCAGATGAGGACACTATTCACACCAAAGCAACTAGCCTTCGGGGCTAAGTTTTTAGTATGCTTCGTTACCGAGGTATAGTTCGGCGCATATACGACCGGGCAACGCTTGAGAATACAGTTCGGAGTGATACAGGCCTGTTACCGGTGTCCCGAAAGAAAGGGAACTGGTCTACAAAACCGCTGATGTTCAGCACCTACCTCGGCTTCGAAGACTAGTTCGGGGGCTACTGAGGGTGTCCTGGACTAGGGGGTACTCGGGCTGCCGGCCTATCTCTCGTAGGCCGGGCTGGTGGGCCGCTCTCTACTCGTCGATGGAAGGCCGGATTGTGGGCGACCCCCTGTATCAGAAGGAAACCTCCGAAGACTTGGCGTCTCCTCCAAGGAATAATTGGCATGGCTGGCAAGTTTATCCCCTAATGGTAACCGACTATATGCAACCCTAGGACCCTCTGGTGTCTATATAAACCAGAGGGTTTAGTCCATAGAGGATCATCATATCCATTGCCTAGGGTTTAGCCCATCCGATCTTGAGGTAGATCAACTCTGTAACCTTCATACAAACATATCAATACAATCAAGCAGGATGTAGGGTATTACCTCTTCGAGAGGGCCCGAACCTAGGTAAATCCCTGTCTCTATGTTCCCTGTTACCCATTGATTCCTAGACCTACAGTTCGGATCCCCTACCCGAGATCTGCCGGTTTTGGTACCGACACTTGGCAACTTGGATCAACTACGGCAATGCGGGAGGACGGATTACCGCACCGGCGTGATCAGCTGCGACGAGACTTCACCGGAGTTGCGCGGCGGAGCTTCTCGCCGGAGTTGCTTCGAGCTCGGGCTCGGGTGAGGGAGAGATGAGGGTTTGCGCGGATGAGGAAGAGGATGCGGTGAGGGGTATTTATGGCTGGAGAGCTGAACCTCCTCTCCGAAATCTACGGCCCACAGTTGTGGGACGTTCCGCATTCGACAGACACGATCACGATAGTGGAGATCATGGGCACGTGGCAACCGCTTTCTGCGAGAAACTCGGGAAGAGAGCGGGAGGTCGAAAGGTTTGAAGGGCTGAACGCCAAAAGTGGATAAAGGTTCGAAGTTGATTCCTTTCGCGACCAAGGACGTCGGAGAGAGATCTTCTTCAGATCAAATTGCATGCTTATGACAGATAGCATAGATTTAGAAGAGAAAGAATAGAGGGATAAAAGGGTCCGAAACAAAACACTCAGCCAAACGAGAAGAAACACCAAACGAGGAGCTATGAGTGAGTTGTTCATCGGATGAAACACAACCACGGCAACTCGAAGACAAACAACAATCAGAGAACAAATAAACAAAAAAAAACAACACCAACAATATAGATCTCAGGGCAAGGATAACCGGAAAGAATCCCTGAGATATAATTCCTGCAAGATGGGTTAGTTCTTTCTCGCAACCCACACTTGTGGGCACAGCGCAGTCCTCATTTGTCTTGACTGAGCGGGGACGTTCCTTCGTTGATCCCCGTAGTTCACATGTGCATCTCGTGAGTAATCATATGAGTAAGCAATGAAATTGTTCCCAGAGACATGAGTGTAATGATTCGAGGAGATACGCATGTACTCCTTTTGTCGAAAGTTTAATCGACATTCGTTCGAGGAAATTTCGGCGCCAATCTGCGAGTGATTGTCATTTCCTCGAGGAGAGTTGTTCTGCATATTCAGGTTAGCAGTGACAGATAAATTTTCAATGGTGCACTTCTTCACCCAGATTTGCTTCTTGGGTGAGCCAGACCTGCAGTTAGTCCCAACATACCAAGCGAAAATCTTACCATTCTGTTGTTTGAGGAGTTTGTAGTTTGAGTCATCAGACTCGTCAGAAACAACAGGAATGGGAGTGTCATATCCAGACAGGAGCGCAGGTTCGAGAATTTTGCTCTTAGCTAGAACCCAACTCGTTCGAGGATATTGCTCGGGAGTCCAGTAAGTTCCATCAACGCTGAGTTTCCTTTCGAAACCCAATCCTTCTTTTCGGGGATTTTTGTGCAGTATTGACTTCTTGAGCACATCATAGAGTGTTTGATGTCCTTTGAGGCTCTTTAGCATTCCTGTCTCAAGCAAGTTCTTCAGCCTGCAATTTTCATCAGAGATAGCAACAAATTCCTCGGAAGAGGGGTTAGAAATATCATTCGAAGTAGTTGCAGTATTCTCGATGGCAGCATTGGATATTTTAGCATTCGAATCAGCATTGCTACGTTCAAGGCATTTTGAGCAAGGAGGCGCAAAATCATCAGGATGATTGTTAGATTGCTCGGCGAACAGAGAAGCTTTTTCTTTCGCGAGTACGTTATAAGACTCTTTCAGTGACTCGAGTTCTTGATTCCTGTTAAGGAGTTCATCTGATAAATTCTTGTAGTCGACTGTAAGAGAATCATATCATTCGGAAAGATCATCAATCGTTGAAGAAAAGGCATCAAGCTTTTCAGTCAACTCTTGATTCTTCTCCATCTCTTCGACCAATAATCATTCGGTTTTCCTGAGATTCATCTCAAGTTTTTCAAGCTCATCTTGTTGAGATTTTGCAATCTTAACAAGTTTAGTATAGGCAATGTATTCAGAGGAATATTCAGTCATTGATTTTCGGAGTTTTGCTGATACCTGATCCATTGTGGTTTTAGCCATGAGACAGAGTGCGATTGGTTCATCATTACTTGAACCATTATCATCAGTGTCTGATTCGAGAGACTTCTCGGATGATCCATAAGCAACGAATGCATTGCCTCTTCCTTGTCTTCTGTAAAGCCCTTCGTCTTCTAATTCTGATTCGGAAGTTTCATCTTCAGATTCCATATTTATTTCAGCACACACTCTATTCAGCTGCGATATTCTATTCATATTAGCTTCAATGGTCGCTCTGGTTTGTACGTCAGTGACTGGTCTCGTCGAAGAAGATGTGACAGATTCATTTGTCTTCAAGAGCTTAGTGTGACGATCTACTCGAGTGAATCCAGAGCAGTGAAGATAAATCCATCTGCTGCTAGGTTTTTCATCTTGCTCCCAGCAGCAAGGACAGTCTGTGATGTAGTGGCCGAATTGTTCGCATTTGAAGCACTTGATTTCATTCGGAGGTAATCTTCTTGAGGACTCCGGCAAGTCAACTTCGTCATCATTTGTGAGACACAGATTTTGTCTTCTGAGATCACTTAGTCTTTCTGTGAGCATTTCGAGTTCTCTTGTGATAGAGTGTTGATTCTCGACATCTTCTTCTTGTGAACTGCCATAGTGTGAAAGAATTTCCCCTTCGCTTTCCGAACAAGATTCTTGATGCCCATTTTCAAGTTCCATCTTTTCTTCGTGAATAGACAACAGCGTCATGACCTCGACATAGTGAAGTTCTTCAAAGTCTGGTCTTTGCTTGATATCAGCCACGATTGGATCGAAGGTTGCATCAAGAGCACTCAGTAGTTTGTTGACCACATCTCTATCGGTGATATCTGTTACTCCTCGTTGATGAAGTCTTTCAACAATATTTGTCAACCGACCGGTGAGTTCCATAGCACTTTCCCTACAAAGACTTCTGAAACCAGCAAACATGGCACGAAGCATATTTGTGTGTTGATCTGTTCTGGTAGTGAATTCTTCATGAACATCTTTGATGGCATCCCAGAGTTGCTTAGCAGAGTCAAGCTTTTGGAACCGAATGAAAATGTCTTTTGAGATGCTGTCACAGGTAATATCTTTTGCTTGAGCATTCAATCGCATTCTAGCTTTGTCATCGGAAGTGGGAGCATCAGGGTGCAGAACAGTATATCCATTTTCCACAATCTTCCAAAGTTCAATGTTGATGGCTTGAATCTGATTTTCATTCGCTCTTTCCACTAAACATAATCATTTCCGTCGAAGATAGGAAACCTTTCAGAGTGTGAGGATTTACCTGCAAACGACATACTCAAAACTCCAAGGTTGTTAGACCTTTAATAAACAGAGACAGGGAGTACCCGCTCTGATACCAATTGTTAGGACCAAGAGTATATCGACCAGATGGGGGGGTGAATGGGAGATTCAAAAATTCTTGCGAATGTTTTGAACTGATCCCAAACACAGCAGCGGAAATAAGGTTCGGTAGACAAGTGTTTAAACAAGCATGCAACACAGGAGCAATTCTATCGGAGAAGAGAGTGGTAATTTGTTCGAGCGAAGAATATCACTAGATTGACTGATTTGATGGTAAAGCAATATATGAACAGATGCAATAACACGAGGAAAAACTAGATATGAACTGTGATGGAAATGCTCGGGAAATGGTGACACGGTGAATGGATTTAGAACAGGATGAAATCACACTAACAAATAGATGAACGATAATAAATTTCACTTGGACGATGGAAATGCATGAAGAGAATGTGAAGGATAAGTAACGAACTATGATTGATCAGATACACTATCGACACAGAGCACGAATGTAAACTGCTGAAAGAGATGCAGTAAAATAGAGTGAACCAGTGGTGCTTGATGGCGACAGAAGAATTTGGTAGACCAGTTCGCCCTTCTGCCAAAGGACTACGTCTGGTTGGAGGGGTTGTGATTTAACACAGAAGATAAACTCTCTTCGCCCTATTCTCCTTCAACTCGGAGCTGATCAGACTCCAGTTGATTTCACTCGTGGTAGATACTTGTCGGCGATATCCAAACCTTCGACAGACTTCTTCGCAAACCACAATGACTCTTGGTTGCTGAAGATCTTGCTCGGTGAAGACAATTACTCTTCGACACTCGAGCCGACACCTATCCGTCTAGAGAGTGCGCAGCTCTCAAGAGTAATAGGTACAAGAACTCTAACTCAGAACTACTATGATGCTCTACCACTGTCTAAGTTTGGGCTCTTGATTTTTCTCTCGGTGGATCTTTAAACTCAAATCGCTCGGAGAGGGGATGCTCAATCAATCTTCTCAGAAATCTTAAGCGGAACAGCCAACGGGCAATGTTGGAGCGGGGTGGCTATTTATAGCCGCAGCCTTCCCTGATGGGAAATGACCAAATTGGACATGTGGAGCAGCCAACGACCAAACGACACGAGTCCAACGGTCGGAATTTGAGCACAACGGTAACATTACGTGCGGAGCAAGTAATGCTAACTCCTCAGTTCGAAAGATATCTCCTGCAGCACCGAAGAACAACGTCTTCTGCTGGCAGGTAATCATTCGAAACATAAAGAGATTTCTCTTAGTCTCGCATAGGTTTGGGCTAAGCATCACAGCGGATCTAAGCTACGAGAACCTATACCCCCCTTAATAGTATGGAGGTCCTATGACTCAAATAAATGAAAGAAGACCAACGAAAAGAATGCTATGTCTTCACTTCGTCTTCGTCTTCCATCGCTGCAGTCAATTTTCTTCGGACAGACTCACCGAACCAATTGCTTCGAGTCAGCAATAACCTTTCGAAGGGTCAACTTCTTCACGTCATTCTTGTCGTTTACAAGTCTTCATGGGATGTAGCTCATTCTTCTCTGCGGTGTAGTTATTCTTCGGTGAAGTTCCTCAAACTGAACACCGGAGACAACATTCTCTTCGTTACTGCATGGACTATTTCTCTCTGTGTGCACTAGCAAAAAAATCAGTCCATGCCTGTTTCTGTCAACAATCTCCAAAACACAGGAGGGCAAGAATTGCACCAACAAGACTCGATTTAATTCTCCCCCTTTTTGTCAATGAGTGTCAAAAAGGTGACGAATAACATGAGTGCAAAAACGCAGAACTTGGTTCAATCGGTGACATCTCCAGAAGAACTGTCTGAGGTGACTTCTTCTTCGGAGGTGACGGGATTGTCTTCGTCTTCAGCAGCATCAGATTTTCCTTCAGGAATAATAACGTGGGGCTGAGCAGACGAGGGAACATTTGGAGTAGCCATAGGAGGAACACGGGATATCACATTGCCTTCGGTAGGTTTTTTGGTCGGTGAGGTGGCTTCAGACTCGTCAAGCAGTTTGCGAAGCTTGAGATGAAGAAGATCAGTGGTTGGCTCACGAACCGGAAGAGGAGGGGTACTCTGATCTTGAAAATCTTCAACAGTGAAGCCTTTGTCAATATAATCATAGAGCTCTTGGAGATTGACATTCAGGAGTTGTTTTTTGGTGAAGAACTTGCGAAGCAATTTCCAGAGTCTTTTCTTGTTTTCATCAGCTATGAGATGCATGATCCTGGTGCGATTGTTGAGGGCATTTAGCTCGGAGGCGAGATGTTCTTTTTCGTGTCGATCCTCAGCGATATGCTGCAGTAGCAGTTGTTGTGTACGCAAACTAACTTCGAGTTGCGATGGAGGTTGAGGCGAAATCTTTCGGTCGCGCTGAGGAAGACGTGGCCCATCGAATTGCTTGTGATAGTCTTGGGGGCTTGATGCGGGCGATTTGCCCGAAGTGATATCTTCCATGACTTGCAAGGTATCGCGAACAGGAGGAATGAAGCTTTTGTGGTTTTCCTTCGCAAGATACACTGTGCGCATAGCATGATCAATAACTTTCTGGATCCACGGCGCAAAAACTTTGATGCAGAAGGGATATTGTGCAGAATCCTTCAGAATACGCAGAAACATGTCTTCCACATCGAAGATGTATCGCTCAGAGATTGCATATATAGCATTTCGGAGAACATCTGAGATGGATTTGTCCGGATTCATACCCACCAGAGGGCAAATGGTGTAGGAGAGGATATGAAATAGCGTCTGATTCTCGAAGGTTAAGTGCTCAGGACGAGGAGGACCAGTGTAGTCACGAATCTTTTCTTGATCCATTGTGCACCGAAAAGTTTCATTTGATATGACATCAATGTTGTGAACCCGAATTTCCGTGTCACCATGCTCAAAGCGAGGGAAATGGAAGTGCGAGACAAAATCTGTTGAAGTGCATTTGATGCGTTTTCCTTCGGTCATCCACTCCATAATCCATTTTGAGCTGTCAGATTCATCACCAGAGATATACAGTGTAGCATAGAACCGAAGAATAATCTCTCTGTTCCAAGGGTGCTCGAATTCAAATACCTTGGTGAGGCAGAAATCATCCAGATCTTGAAGCAATTGATTGAAATAGCCAATATTGCGCATTGCAGGAATATTCAGATATTCATGAGGAAATATCTTTCTGCTCTCATAGAGGACCCGAGAGTAATATATGGTCTGTTCCTTAGTCTAGAAGTGAGGCGATTCCGAAGTGCGCGGCCCATCATACGGACTATCTTGAAAGAATTTGGGGTGTGCATTCCGATTGAAAAGAGGACCTTTCGCGCCTGCTCCTGACGAGAACAAGGGTAGTTCTTCACGAGGATACGGATATTTGAGTTCTTCTTCAGGAGAGAGAAATTCATCGCCATATACAACTGAATCAGTACGGCGAGCAGAGATAGATTTCCGTTCGGAAGGACCAGCATCTAGGATTCGTGCCGCTGTGTCAATACTTAACTTGAGTGGAGATGGAGCAGGTGTTGCAACAGAGGGTGCTGCAGAGGCAGTAGGCAGCAGGGCAGGTTCATCCACTTTAGGCACTGAGACCGAATCATGTACTGGAGGTGGTTGAGGTTGTTCCACTTTAATCTGTTGTTGCTCGATAATAGGAGAATCCGAGACTTTTGGAGCTTCATGATCCGGAGAAGCTTGGGACTCGGAGCGAGGAATTTCACCGTCCTCAGAAACAGATCTTTGCGAGGGAATATCAGCTCGAGCAGGGGATGCCACAGGCACTGGTTCAGTTGGCCTTGGCGAGGGAGGAGCATCCGAGTCTTTTACTTGGGGGTTCGAAGGAATAGGTGGCTCAGGAGATTTTTCTTTCTGAGACTGAGCAACTGGGCGTGCAGGCAATTTTTCCTTCGAAGCAGGAGGTACATTTTTCTTCGCAATTCTCTTTCGTTGCTTCTTCTTGAGCTGAGCAACTTGATCAATGTGGCCTTTGACCAGATCATTGTAGCCAGTGACTTTTGCTTGATGTTCATCACACATCTTGCGAACAATTTCGTCTAGGTCCATGTGAAAGCGCAACCTTCTGTGACGCAGGAGAATCATGGCACGGTTGACATCATTGTAAGAATCTTCGAGCGCTTTAATGACAAATCTTGAAGAAGCAGTTTTCATTCGACCATCAAGGTCAATTAGTTCGGCAGAGAGAGAGTTGATCTCAAGTGCATCTTCTCTCATTTCTTGAACTATGGAAGTGGCCTGTGTAATGACTTTAGCAGGAATAGGCAGAGATGCCACTTCACCATCGAATGGATAGTCCACAAATTTGTCAAGCTGTTCCATGATAAATATGTGAACATAGTAGTGAGGAGCATCAGACTTGGCAATAGGAGCAGTCTACACAGGAACTTGCTCGGAAGGAGGTTTAGAAGCCAACGGCTGAGTCAAGGTAGGTGCAAACTTAGCAGCCTTCTCCGTCGGACCAGTAGCTTGTGGAGCATCTTTCTCGGTAGTAGGCGCCTTGATTTTCTTCAAGTCAGGCTTGGGAATATTTTCGCCTGGCTTGGCAGAACTCATAGGAGTGTCAACTACCAAATCTTGCAAATTGATAGCATCTGGATGAGGAGTTGTGTTCACATGCTGTTTCATAGTGACAGTGGTAGCAGGAGTTTTTCTAGCAGTGATCTTCTTCGGTGGTGCTTCTGGAGCCATATGAACCTGAAGATCAGGCAACACAGTTGATGTGGTAATATTCACTTCCTCGCTGAGAGTAGCAGCAACTTCTTCCTTGGTGAGTGGAGGGTCATCATCATCATCCGAAGAATCATTCATTTGAAATTCATTAGCAGGTTCAACTTTTTCTTCTTTGGTGCACTCTTTCTCTTTGATGCAGCAGCGCTGGGATCATGCTTGCGTTTAGAGCGGCCTTTAGATTTTCCTTCGGCCTTTTTTCTTCTTGACATCATCTTTGAGAAGGCGAAGGTTTTCCTCTTCTCGAGCCTTTTGCTTTTCAGCCCTCTGAGCTCGCTTGATGGCATTTCGCTGATGCTTAGCAAGCTCATCAGGATAAGATTCGGGTGTGCGAAGGGAGGACTCATGAGCATTTGGTGGAGGAGGTGGTCTCTCTTTGGGACCATTTGGTTTGATGAGAGAAATTTCCCGGCAGTCACCCCATGGTGGATGAAATGCAAAGTTTTGAGCAAACCGAGGATGAAAAAATTCATAGTTGAACCATTTGCGCACCCAATGACGTCGAATCCATTGTTGACGGTTATCTCTCTGCTGTTTGGTTTCTCCTGGAACGATATTGTAACGATCATGAGAGATATACTCAGCAGTGTTTGTATATGCCTGTCTGCCACCCTTCTTCTTCTTCGGAGCATTCTCTTCTTGCTCATTAGCAATTTGCTCGGTTCTTTTTCGCTTGCTGGTTGATGGGCCTACCGTTGGGCCCTTGGCATTCAGAGCTTTGGATTCGTCAGCTGTACCCAGAACAACATCATCCCTGTCATCCCGGCTTACTGGTTGAGCCGAATCCTCAACTGACTGCATTTTCCTGTGAATAAAGATAGATGCGAGGGAAAATGGGGACAGGGTTACGAATGCACACAGCGAAGATTTTGAAAAAGAAATCGTTTTGATAAAGAAGTAGATGCAGACTTTGAGTAATGTTTCGGATGAAAGAAATGTATAGAACGAACTAGTAGGTTCGAAGAATATACTAGTTAACGTACTAAGCATTCCGTTCGTAGGTTCGAAGAATATACTAGTAGGTTCGAAGAATCCTCAACTGACTGCATTTTCCTGTGAATAAAGATAGATGCAAGGGAAAATGGGGACATGGTTACGAATGCACACAGCGATGATTTTGAAAAACAAATCGTTTTGATGAAGAAGTAGATGCAGACTTTGAGTAATGTTTCGGATGAAAGAAATGTGTAGAACGAACTAGTAGGTTCGAAGAATATACTAGTTAACGTACTAAGCATTCCATTCGTACGAGACACAACACAAACCCTAGATCTGAAATTTTTTCGGATGCGAGGGACTACCACAAACCACATCCGCACAAGTTACCCATCAGTAAAGATCTGGGAAATGCGGTAAAAATAGACAATTTCTACCGCGGACGAACTAGAACAAGATGAATGGAAGAACGAGTTCGCACTACACATACCCTAACTTGGTGATGTGCAACAACTACGGTGGCGCGGGGATGGAGATGATCCGCGGCGACGAGGAATGACTCTGGCGACCTCTTTCCGGCAGCAAAGCGGCGAAGATGATCGACGTCGTTGAGCTCGAGGTGGAGCAGTACGACAGGGCTTCGGAAAGTGACGGTGGCGGAGAGATGCGAAGTGACTCGAGGGAGAGTGGCGGCACAGAATATATATGCTAGGAGGAACTAACCGCACCCGGTGAATCCGATCGGACAGCTACAGTCAGAGCACTATTGCGATTCAACAGACCAGATAAACTGGCAGTTGATGAAGAGAACGTGGCAACCGTCATCAAAGAACATGGTCCTGACTTGGGCAGGAAACCCCAAATTTTGGACGGCTTTCGCCAAAACAGATTAAGTTCAGACCGAAACTTTAACGTGGTCAAGGACACCAGATAAAGTTTCATTACCAGACGAATTTTGTGCATTCATAACGGAACAGCATGGACTGGAAGAGATAGAATAGAGAAAAAAAATAGGGTCCTAGGTATTTCACTCAGACGAAAAAACATAAACACCCGAGAGAGAAGCTATGAGTGTAAAACATTCGGACTAACACAGAAACCTTCAACCAAAAGACAACTCAGCGACGAGAAATTGTGGTGGCGTTACCCACCGTATAAGAACTGTATGACCCCAAGCATCGCACAATTATCGTGGCACCCGGTTAGTCTAGTTTTTCGTTAATGTATTCACTCTCAGAAAGAAAATTTCACTTTGTCGAAATTCTCAAACTCTTCGAGTGTTGTGCACCCATTCCTTCTAAGATGTGGAAGTGATGGTACGGGTGCCGAGTCCAGCTTACTGCACGTTTGCGGAGTCTAGGATATTTAGCTCACACCGTAACGCACAAAATCTTTTCTCATCGAGAGGCTTGGTGAAGATATCGGCGAGATTTTCTTCGGTATTGACGTGACTGATGACAATATCCTCTCGAGCAACATGATCGTGTAGGAAATGACGTCTGATCTCAAAATGCTTGGTGCGAGAGTGCTGCACTGGATTGTGTGCAATTTTGATCGCACTCTCATTGTCGCACAATAGAGGGATCTTCTTGACCTGGATGCCATAATCCTTCAGGGTTTGCTTCATCCATAATAACTGAGTGCAACAAGCGCCAGCATCAATATATTTGGCCTCAGCCGTAGAGAGCGAGACACAATTCTGCTTCCTTGACGACCAACATACCAAAGATCTACCGAGGAAATGGCATGTCCCCGAAGTAGATTTCCTGTCAACCCGGTCACCTGCATAATCTGAGTCTGAATATCCAACGAGGTCAAACTATGCTCCCTTAGGATACCATAAACCTAAGGTGGGGGTGTGAGCCAAATATCTCAGAATACGCTTGACCGCTTGGTGATGCGATTCTTTCGGTGCAGCTTGAAAACGAGCACACATACAAACACTTAACATAATATCAGGTCTGGATGCACATAAGTAGAGCAAAGAACCAATCATTGAACGATAAGCTTTCTGATCGTAATCTTTACCGTACACATCTGGGTCCAGCTGGCCATTCGTGGGCATGGGAGTTTTGTAACCCTTCTGTTTGAATCTTGCATTTTAAACTTCTTCAGACAGTCTCTGAGATATTTCTCCTGAGATATGAAAATTCGTTGTCCTATTGATGGATTTGCAGTCCGAGAAAGAACTTGAGTTCACCCATCATAGACATTTGATATTTCTCGGACATCATTCGTCCGGATTCCATGCTGCATGCATTGTTAGTACAGCCGAAAATAATATCATCCACATAAATTTGACACACGAATAGATCACCATCAATAGCACGAGTGAAAAGAGTGGAATCAGTGGATCCTGGCTTGAACCCTTTGTCGAGCAGAAACCTCTTCAGAGTGTCATACCAAGCTCGAGGGGCTTGCTTTAGCCCATACAGAGCTTTTTCAACCTGAAAACTTTGTTAGGAAACTGAGGGTTTTCAAAGCCAGTGGCTGCCTAACATATACTTCCTCATCAATTTCACCATTGAGGAAAGCACTTTTCACATCCATTTGATAAAGCAGAATATCATTGTAGTTTGCATAAGCGAGAAGAATACAAATTGCCTCAAGGCGAGCAACCGGAGCATATGTTTCACCGAAATCAATACCTTCTACCTGTGTATACCCTTGAGCGACAAGATGCGCTTTGTTTCTCACAACAATGCCATTTTCATCTTGCTTGTTTCGGAAGATCCATTTTGTGCCGATGATATTGTGCTTCTTAGGATTCGGTTTGTCAACCAATTCCCACACATCATTCAATTCGAATTGCACCAACTCTTCTTGCATGGCATTCATCCAATCGGGATCATTCATGGCTTCCTCATACTTGGTAGGTTCTGTCAATGAGACAAAGGAGAAACTGCCATAGTAGTTAGCCAAACGGGTGCGAGAACGAGTTGTGGGTCGGTAACCTGGATTCTTGAGATCTTCGAGGATTAATGCAGGGTCAACTCGATTTGCCACTCGTGGGAGAGGATTTCCTTCTTGATGATCATTTTCATTTTCCTTAGTATCAGCATCAGGATGGGCATTTGTATCGCCATTATCATCGGGATTCTCGTTTTGATTTGCACTTGCATTTGGGTTGCCATTTGTGTTCGGCGTGGCATTTTCTTCAGCAGTAGATTGGCGTGTTCTTCGAGCTATGGGGGCATCTTCATCGGAAGAGTCAGGTGTATTTTCTTCGACTGGCCTGACGTCCCCAATGGCCATTTGGCGAATGGCATCCGAGATCGGTGGTTCATCTATCACATTAGGCATGTGCTCCTTTTGAGAGCCGTTAGATTCATCAAACCGCACATTTACCGTTTCCATAACTTTCCCGTGGTGAGAGTTATAGACACGATAAGTATGCGAGTTCGAGCCATAACCAAGAAGAAAACCTTCATGTGCCTTAGGTGCAAACTTGGAATTATGATTCATGTCACAAATATAGCAAGGTGCACCAAAAACACGTAAATAAGAGACATTTGGTTTCTTGCCAGTGATAAGCTCATATGAAGTTTTCTTAAGGAATTTGTGAAGATAAACACGATTCACAACATGACAAGCAGTGTTAATAGCATCAGCCCAGAAACGAATGGGAGTTTTATACTCACTGAGCATTGTTCTCGCCATTTCGATGAGAGTTCTATTCTTTCACTCAACAACTTCATTCTGTTGGGGAGTGTATGCGGCAGAGAACTCATGAGTTATACCATTTTCGTCGAGAAAATCTTCGATATGAGTATTTTTGAACTCAGTACCATTGTCGCTTCTGACATGCTTAATTCGCACATCATATTCATTTTGGGCCTTCTTGGCGAATCTTTTGAAGATGTCTTGGGTGCAGGTTTTGTCTTCGAGAAAGAATACCCAAGTGTATCGAGAGAAATCATCAACAATAACCAGACCATAATGACTGCCTCCAAAACTTGGTCTGAATAAATCCATATGAAGAATTTCCAGAGGTCTTGTTGTGGTCATGACAGTTTTTGACGAATGGTGCTTCTTTGCCAATTTCCCGGCCTCACATGCACCATAGAGACGATCCTTGTCGAATTTTACATCAGGAATGCCACGAAGATTATTTTTCTTCACGAGAGTCTGCAAATTCCTCATACCTGCATGACCAAGTCTTCGGTGCCACAGCCATCCTTCGGTTGCTTTTGCAAGCCAGCAAGTTTGGACTGAGGGACCCTTAGAGAAATCCACAATATATAAGTCCCCTTTTCTATTTCCCTCGAAGATGAAGGAATTGTCTGAAGCCATAAAGACGATGCATTTGGATGATGAAAATAGAACTAGCATGCCTAGATCACAAAGCTTGCCAACTGACATGAGATTGAATCCAAGAGACTGAACAAGTAAAACATCATCAATGTTCTTGTCCTTGGATATAGCAATTTTACCTAACCCAATTACCTTTCCTTTGTTGTTGTCGTCGAAAGTAATGTACTTCTGAGATGAAGAAATTAAGTTGGGGTCGACAAACAATGACTTGTCTCCGGTCATATGACTAGTGCATCCACTATCCATTATCCATTCGGTACACCCGGAGACATAGTTCTGCAGAGAAATCAGGCTTTCTTAACCACCCACATCTTTGTAAGTGGCTTCGAAACATATGAGCGAGCAGGATATGATTTCTTTTGATAGTCATATGAATTGTGACTTCAATGAGTACGAGCATAATCGAAAGAGTATGCAATGAAATTCTTCCCAGACGAATGAGTATAGTGGTTAGACGAGGTATGCATGTACTCATTCTGTCGAACCTTTTCCAGGAAGTATCGAGCATTTTCGGCTTGCAAGGTTAGTAACGTAGTAATAGGCAATGCTTCGATAGTTTTCCTAGGCACCCAGATAGCTTTCTTTGGGGGGCCATTCCTGCTGTTTGGTCCAACATAGCGAGCAACAGCCTCACCACGTTGGTTTTTGAACAACTTATAGTTGTCCAGAGAATCATCATATGAGTATTCAGGGATAGGACTGTCATATCCCGGAAGTAAAGCTGGATCGAGGGTTTTGCTCTTGGCAGGCACCCACACAGTGTGAGGATATTGATCAGGTTCCCAGTAAGAGCCATTTTCATTCAGTTTCCTTTCGAAACCGATACCTTCTTTCCTGGGATTTTGTGAAGAATGGATTTCTTCAGAACATCACACAGGGTTTGATGTCCTTTGAGAGACTTGAACATTCCTGTCTAAAGAAGATCCTTCAACCTAGCATTCTCATCAGACACAAAACCATTTTCCTCGACAAAGGGGTTAGCATTCACAGAAGATTCAGCATTTGATTCAGCGTTACTGCGTTCAAGGCATTTTAAGCAAGGTGGTACAAACACTTCAGGTTTCTCTTTGAGTTGTTGGGTGAGAAGAGAATTTTCTCTGATCAAGTCATCATGAGCCTCTCTCAGCTACTCGAGTTCCTGTTTCCTTTTCAGGTAATCATAAGTCAATCTCTCGTGGTCGGCCGAGAGAAAATCATGACGATTTGATAGTTCTTCCATTCGAGACTCGAGAGCGGAATGCTCTTCTGTCAATGACTGATTTTTCTCCATCTCCTCAACCAACAACCCTTCAAATTTCCTGAGGGTTTTCTCAATTTTCTCGAGAGAGTTTTGTTGCATATTAGCAATTTTGATCAGTTTAGCATGGTCATCCTCATCCGATGAGTATTGATCACTGGAGTGAACCTTGTGATGTTTGGAGGGTACCTTTTCTTTCGAAGCTTTGGCCATGAAGCAGTAGGCAGGAGATTCATCGTCGCTTGAATGATTCTCGAAGAAGTTTAATGCAGGAGTAGTGGCACATGCTAAGCCAGCCATGCCAGAATCCGAATCCTCATCAGATTCATCAACTTCCTCGGAGCCAGATGACTCTTCTTCATCGAAGTCCATCTCCTTGCCGATGTACGCCTTGGCCTTGCGAGAGGTATTCTTGCGGTTGGATGAGGACTTGGAGGGATTCCTTGAGGAAGATCTTGACGAGGACTTGGAGGAGGAGCTGTCCTTCTTCTTGAAGAACTTCTTCGTTTTCTTCTCATCATAGGAGTCATAGTTCTTGCTCTTGCCTTTGCCATGGTTGTTTCCTGAATCATATCTTCCACTGGCACAGATTTCAGCTTCCCAGAGAGGGCAGTCCGAAATGAAATGCCCTGGCTTTTTGCACTTGAAGCAGGTGTAATCTCTAGTAGGTTTTGATGAAGGTTTGGGGCCGCCAGAGTTGCTGGATCCTTTCTTCTGAAACTGATTTTTCCTTTGAACGCGCTAGAATCTTTTCGTGATCAATGCGAGATCCTTGCTGATCCTTTCTGGGTCATCTGAATCTTCTTCGGCATTTCCTTCTGAGGAAGAGTCAGCCACAGCCTTGAGAGCATGACTCTTTCGGTGACTTGAGCCATAGATCTCTCTCTTTTCTTCTTCTTGTTCCTTGTGGGTGTTTAGCCTTTCCATGATATCATCGGAGTCGAGAACTTTGAAATCAGCTCGCTCCCGAATCATCAGAACTAGTGTGTCGAATGAACTGTCAAGGGATCGGAGCAGCTTCTTCACAACTTCGTGATCAGTGATGTCTTTGGCGCCGAGACCTTGCAGCTCGTTTGCAATGTCACTCAGATGATCGAAAGTTTGCTGACAGCTTTCATTTCCGATTCGCTTGAACCGATTGAACTTCGCCCGAAGAGTATCAATGCGAGCTTCTTTCTAAGTTGAAACACCCTCATTTATCTTTTCGAGAATGTCCCACAATTCCTTTGCAATTTCACACTGACGATAGCGAAGAAATTGAGCACGAGAGAGATGGCCACCAATTTCATCTTTAGCTTGAGCATCCATCTGAATAAGTTTCTTCTCGAGGTCAGTGGGGACCTGGGGCACTGCAACCTCGAATCCATTCTGCACCACGTTCCACATATCATCGTTAATAGCTCGGAGACGGATCTTCATCTTCTCCTTCCAGATGGGATAGTCTGTTCCATCGAAGATGGGAATCTTGAGGTGCGATTTGTAGCTCACTGAAGACATACTTAAACTCCAAGGTGGTTAGACCAAAATGAGGAGAGTCAAGGAGTACCTTGCTCTGATACCAATTGTAGGAATGAAGTATGTCTGCCAGAGGGGGGGGTGAATGGGAGTTTAAAAATTTCTTCGAAAATATTAAAACTCTCGGAACCCAGCAGCTGAGCGAGTGAAAACAGAGTACAGCGAGCGAATACAAACTACCGAATGGAAACTAAGAGCATGCATCGATACAAATCACATGATTGAAAGTAAAGGGGAGATGCAGAGGTGACCAGTGATGCTTGATGGCGACAAGGAATTTGGTAGACCAGTTCGCCCATCTGCAAAAGGACTACGTCTGGTTGGAGGGGTTGTGATTTAACACAGAAGATAAACTCTCTTCACCCTATTCTCCTCGACAATTGGTTCGTCAACCAATGCCAATCACTCGTGGTAGATGCTTGAGGCAATCTCCAAACCTTTACAGACTTGTTCTTCGAGAACCACAATTACTCTTGGTCTCTGAAGAAATTGACACCTAACCGTCTAGAGAGTTTGCAGCTCTCAAGAGTAATAGGCGGAGCGTACTGGACTTAGATTCGAGTGATGCTGAACCACTATCTAATTTTTTGGCTCTGGGGTTTTCTCTCGGTGGATTTTAAACTCAAATCACTCAGGAGAGGGGGTTGCTCAACAATCTTCTCACAATCACATGGAGCAGCCACCGGACAACGCCGGTGCGGGGTGGCTATTTATAGTTGCAGCCTTCCCTGGTGGGAAATGACCATTTTGGACACGCGGTCCAGCCAATGGCCAACCAACACGTTCACAACGGTCGGATTTTAAGAGCAACGGTAACATTACTTGAGGAACAAGTAATGCTAACTCCTCGGTCAGAGACAAATCTCTCGCAGCGAAGAAGATCACAGTCTCTTGCTGGCAAGTATTTGCTCAGAACACAAAGAGATTTCTCTCGCAACTTTCATAGCTACACCCCTCTTAGTAGTACGGTGGTCCTATGACTCAATAAAGAGAAGAGAAACAACGAAATAAATGCTACGTCTTCACTTCGTCTTCAATCTTCTCGGCCGCAGTCACTTTCTTCGGACGAGCACCGAACCAATTGCTTTGCGTCAACAATTTTTGAGGGGTCACTCTTGTCGTCATAATCTTCGGTGATAACCTTCACTGCCACGTAGGGGATTTTTTTCGAAGTTTGAACCAAACTCCTCTTGACTTCAGGGACCTGTTACTCTGTGTGCACTAGCAAACACATCAGTCCCTTACTGTTTATGTCAACAATCTCCAAAACATAAGGAGGCAAATTATTGCACCAACAGAACTTTCACATATAAATATATTATCTTGGACATCTTTTATGATTGTGAATACCCATTAATTATTTTCAAGCTTGAGCAAATTAGTTGAAGTTGGACAAGGAAGACAACGTAATGAATTATGTTTGGGTATATTTGCATAGAAGTTATATTGTTATGGATCCTCTAACATGTGGTGCTTGTTTAGAATCTTTTTGCTAGCCTAAATTTCTGTACTAAGCAGGAATACTGCTTGTGCATCCAAAATCCTTGATCCAAGTTTCTTCCATGAGTGTCCATCATACCTACCTATATACGGTATTACCCTGCCATTCCAAGTAAATTTGCATGTGCCACCTCTAATCATTCAAATAAGCATCTGTTTTGTGTGCCCGTACCGCTCATGAAGCGGCAGTGGGTGGTCAGTATCTTCCATGTTAAGCGAGTTATTCTCATGATGAGTGTTTATTCACTTGTCATTGCACAAGAGAGGGCGGTAATTGGGATGCCTAGTCCTGCAAAATAAAATAATTAAACAAACTCCCCCAAAAAGTTGATTGTATGTAGGGCACCCGAGGATTCGGCTAGCCATGGCTTGTGTTTGAATGGTTGAGGGGGAGTAAACTTTACCTTTCGGCTTGGGAACCGCCTATAATGTGTTTAGCATGGAAGATATTGAGAACTTTCAGTCGTGACGTTGACAGGAAAGGCATGCCTCTCAAAATGTATTCATCTCTGTTTTAAGCTACGAGCTCTGGCACCTCTGCAAATCCCTGCTTCCCTCTGCGAAGGGACATTCTATTTACTTTTATGCTATTTACTTTCATGTTATTTATTTTTGTTGAGTCAATTTCTTATTCCAACCTATTCTCTAGTTGGCAAGCATCATGTGGTGGGGAAAGATCCAGGCACATATATCCATTCAAATATATTTGATCATGATTTATTATTGTTGACAATTATCTCTAAGATAAATGAGTTGGGAGGTGAAACATTAAGCCCCTATCTTTCTCTGTGTTCGATGGATGCCATTTGTTCTAAAAATATGCTTTGAGTACTAGCAATCATAGAAGACTATATGATAATTGAGTATGTGAAGCTCTTACTTAGACTCTGTTGAAGATAAGTTGAATTGCAATTGTTTGGTGACTAAGAACATAGGTTGTTAAGTTTCAAGAGAATGCATTGTTTGAACCATAACATGTGAATTGATTGCTACTTTATCATGATGAGTTTTATGAGAAAGAGTTGCTGTTATGATGCTAGGAAAAGTGATTGCAATTATCATTGATCAAACTTATGCACTATGCTAGCATTCACACTTCATAAATTATTTCTTTTATCATTTACCTACTCGAGGACGAGCAGGAATTAAGCTTGGGGATGCTGATAAGTCTCCAACGTATCTATAATTTATGAAGTATTCATGCCATTTTTATAACAATTTTATATGGTTTTGGTATGATTTGATTAGAACTAACCCGGACTGACGCTGTTTTCAGCAGAACTACCGTGGTGTTGTTTTTTTGTGCAGAAATAAAAGTTCTTGGAATTGGACGAAACTTTTTGAAGATTTTTTTGGACCAAAAGAGACCCCCGAAGCTTCGTGGAAGGACCAGAAGCCTCACGAGGTGCTCACAAGGCATCACAGCGCGGCCGGGGGGGTGCTACTTGTGATTTGCGTTGGTTTTTCCCTGAAGAGGAAGGGATGATGCAGTACAGTAGAGATAAGTATTTCCCTCAGTTATGAAACCAAGGTTATCAATCCAGTAGGAGAATCACGCAACACCTCGTTAACAGTACCTGCACACAAAATAACAAATCCTTGCACCTAACGCAAACAAGGGATTGTCAATCCCTTGGCGGTTAATTGCAAGATTAAATTGTATGGTGATAGATAAATAGATCGAACAAAAATACAAAATAAAATAAATAAAGTAAAAATGCAGCAAGGTATTTTTAGGATTTTTAATATATGATAGAAGTAGACCCGGGGGCCATAGTTTTCACTAGAGGCTTCTCTCATTAAAATAGCATACGGTGGGTGAACAAATTACTGTTGGGCAATTGATAGAAAAGCAAATAATCTTGACGATATCCAAGGCAATGATCATGTATATAGGCATCACGTCCGAGACAAGTAGACTGACTCCTGCCTGGATCTACTACTATTACTCCACACATCGACCGCTATCCAGCATGCATCTAGTGTATTAAGTCCATAAAGAACGGAGTAACGCCTTAAGAAAGATGACATGATGTAGACAATGTAAACTCACGCATGAATAAACCCCATCTTTTTACCCTTAATAGCAATGATACATACGTGTCATGTCCCTTTTTGTCACTGGGATTGAGCACCGCAAGATCGAACCCATTACAAAGCACCTCTCCCATTGCAAGATAAATCAATCTAGTTGGCCAAACCAAATCAATAGATCGGAGAGAAATACAAAGCTATAATAATCATGCATAAAAGAGTTCAGAGAAGACTCAAATAATATTCATGGATAATCTGATCACAAACTCACAATTCATCGGATCCCAACAAACACACCGCAAAAAGTAATTACATCGGATAGAACTCCAAGAACATCGAGGAGAACATTGTATTGAAGATCAAAAAGAGAGAAGAAGCCATCTAGCTACTAACTATGGACCCGAAGGTCTGTGGTAAACTACTCACGCATCATCGGAAAGGCAGCAAGGTTGATGGAGAGCCCCTCCGTGATCGATTCCCCATCCGGCGGAGCACCGGAAAAGGCCTCCAGATGGGGTCTCTCGAGAACAGAAGCTAGCGGCGGTGGAAAAAGTATTTCGTGGACTCCTGTGTTGGTTTCCCGATTTTAGAGAATTTATGGTGGTGGAATTAGGTCAAACGGAGCTGTGTGGGCCCCACTAGCCACCAGGGCGCGCCCCCCCTGGGGCGCGCTGTGGTGCCTCGTGGGCCACTGCTTCATCTTCTCGTCTCCTCCCAAAGCTTCTAGTGTTTGTTATGTCCAGAAAAAAATCTCCAAAAAGTTTCGTGGCATTTGGACTTCATTTGGTACTGATATTCTGGAAAACCAAAAATAGGCAAAAAACAGCAACTGGCACTGGGCACTAAGTTAATAGGTTAGTCCCAAAAAATGATATATAATTGTTGTAAATGTATATAAAAACATCCAAGATTGATATTATAATAGCATGGAACAATCAAAAATTATAGATAGAGAAACCCCCAACGCTGATTCCAACGCTGTGGGGGTCGCGCCGTGCTACCTTGTGGGGCCCTCGTAGCTCCTTTTCGCGTGATTCCAACGCTGAAAAATCCTATAAATAGAGAAACCCCCAGAAATTAACCTAGAACTTCGACGCCGCCGCCGCAAGCCTCTGTACCAAAGAAATACCATCTGGAGCCCTATTCCGGCACCCTGCCGGAAGGGGGAATCATCACCGGAAGCCATCTTCATCATCCCGGCGGTCTCCATGACAAGGAGGGAGTAGTTCACCCTCGGGGCTGAGGGTATGTACAAGTAGCTATGTGTTTGATCTCTCTCTCTCGTGTTCTTGATTTGGCACGATCTTGATGTATCGCGAGCTTTGTTAATATAGTTGGATCATATGGTGTTTTTTCCCTCTCTCTATCTTGTTGTGATGAATTGAGTCTTGCTCTTTGAGGTTTCGTTATTATGGATTGAATATTGGATTTGAGATCACTTGATGTATGTCTTGCATGTGGATACCCGTGGTGACAATGGGGTATTCTATTGATTCACTTGATGTATGTTTTGGTACTCAACTTGCGGATTCCCGTGGTGACATTGGGGTAATCTAAGCACATAGGTTGATACACGTTTTCGTCCTACGTTTTCCGATAGAAACTTTGGAGTGATTCTTTATCGCACGTTGAGGGATTGTTATATGATCCAATTATGTTAGCACTGTTGAGAGATTGCACTAGTGAAAGTATGAACCCTAGGCCTTGTTTTCAAGCATTGCAATACCGTTTGTGCTCACTTTTGTTACTTGCTACCTTGCTGTTTTTTATTTTTCATATTATAAAAACCTATATCTACTATCCATACTACACTTGTATCGCCATCTCTTCGCCGAACTAGTGCACCTATACAATTTACCATTGTATTGGGTGTGTTGGGAACACAAGAGATTTCTTGTATTTGATTGCAGGATTGTTTGAGAGAGACCATTTTCATCCTACGCCTCCCACGGATTGATAAACCTTAGGTCATCCACTTGAGGGAAATTTGCTACTGTCCTACAAAACTTTGCACTTGGAGGCCCAACAACGTCTACAAGAATAAAAGTTGCGTAGTAGACATCATTGCCCCAAAATTGCCTTGACGCAAGAGCCATGTGCTCGTGGTAAGCATACTTGGTGTCTTCGGGGCAACTCTCCTCTTCTTCCTCTTCTTCTTCTTCTTCTTCCGGAATAGCCTTGGCCTTCAAAGCAAGGTTGGTCTTCTTTGACCGTTGGGCACGAGCTAGAGCGTTGTCGACGGTCTTGTTCAAAATGTTCATTGCAATGAATTCATCCAACACTTCACTTGAGGACAAGGTGTGGAAGTCCGGTCTTTGACAGATCACGGAAGACATGCTCTTGTTGAATGGCATGATGGCCTTTAGGAACTTGCGCTTGACCCAAGTGTCATCCGTATCCTTGCTCCCATGATCTCGGAGTGAGACCGCGAGAGTAGTCAATCTCCGGTATAGCTCACGAGGATCTTCATCATCCTTCATCACAAACTCATCGGCCTCATCAAGTATGACCTCGAAGTTGGACTGTTGAATGCTTGAGCTTCCCTTGTACAATGAGACGATGTGCTCCCAAGCATCCTTGGCGGTAGTGAACGCCCGCAAATGAGAGAGTTCTTCCAGCGGCATTGAGGATTGGAGAATGAACAAAGCGGAGTGATTGAGTTGATTGTCCACTTCTTCTCTTGGTGTCATGTTGTATCGATCATGAGGATGAAAGACTTGCTCAATGACTCTCCAAAGTTGTGTTGAGTTGTGATTCAAATGAGACTTAATACGAAAAACCCAATCATGAAAGTTATTCAAATCAAGCTTAGGAGGAGGACCAAGAGGATTAATGCGAGGCGATGGTACCGGTCCTCCATAGATCGGGGGAGGGGCAACCGAGGCATGGATGCCCGTCCCATTCTTACCTAGAGGGGAAGAAGTTTGAGTACCTTTAGCCGCTTCCTTATCGGAGTTGGCCTCGGACTCCGATGCGGTGGGATTAACCACTTGCATCGGACCGGTAGAAGATTTCAACCCCTCAAGGAGTTCTTTAAACATGGACTTGACCTCGACCGTCATAGACGTCTTAAGTGAAGCCATGGCTTCATTTAAATCGTCTCGGGTGACCGAGTTCAACTCCATGGCCTCGGGTACTTCTTCAACCTTATCCCCGTCGTCAACCATACTCTTCGAGTGGTAAAACCCTTAAAAAAGAGACGTTGCTTTGATACCAATTGAAAGGATCGATTTGGTTGACTAGAGGGGGGGGGGGAATAGGAAATTACCAATTTTTAGCTTTTCTTAACAATTTAGGTTTAGCAACAAATAGGTTGTATAGATATGCAACTAGGTGAGCAACCTATATGATGCTAACAACAACAAGCAAGCAAACAATACAACACAACAATATCTTGCACAAAGTAAAGGAAAGAAATAACCACAAGTGGAGTCGGTGAAGACGAGGATGTGTTGTCGAAGTTCCTTCCTATTGAGAGGAAGTACGTCTCCGTTGGAGCGGTGTGGAGGCACAATGCTCCCTAAGAAGCCACTAGGGCCACCGTATTCTCCTCACGCCCTCGCACAATGCAAGATGCCGTGATTCCACTAGTGGTGCCCTTGAAGGCGGCGACCGGACCTTTACAAACAAGGTTGGGGCTCTCTCCACAACCGAATTGGAGGCTCCCAACACCATCATGGAGCTTCACCACAATGGATTGTGGCTCCGAGGTGACCTCTTCCATCTAGGGTGCTCAAACACCCAAGAGTAACAAGATCCGCTAGGGATTAGTGGGGGGAATCAAATATCTCTTGGTGGAAGTGTAGATCGAGGCCCTCTCAAGCAAACCCTAGAAAATCAACAAGAGTTGTTGGCTAGGGAGAGAGATCGGGTGAAAATGGAGCTTGGAGCAACAATGGAGCTTTTTGAGCAAAATAGGTAAGTCCACTTGAAGAAGAAGACTCACTTATATAGTGGGGGAAAAGATCCAACCGTTATGCACTCCCAGCCCGTGCCTAAGCGGTAGTGACGCTCGGGCGAGCGGTGCTTCCGCTGGAATGAAAGTTTCGGCCTGTACGCGCAACTGAGCGAATCAGGGAGATGGTAGATCCGCCAGAGCGGTACTACCGCTCCCACCAGCGGTACTACCGCGAAGTGCTACGTGGACAGACGGAACAACGGTAGTAGAGTAGGACAGCGCGGTAGTGCCGCACAGAGCGGTACTACCGCCCGATACTGCCGCTCTACTTCCGCTCGAAGGACAGAGCACAACAGAAGGCACAAAATAAGTGGCACTACATGCGGTAGAGAAACAGCGGTAGTACCGCGGGAGCGGTACTGATACGTCTCCAACGTATCTATAATTTATGAAGTATTCATGCCATGTTTATTATAGTTTTGTATGATTTTGGTGCACTTTTATATGATTTTTATGGACTAACATATTGACCTAGTGCCCGGTGCCATTTGCTGTTTTCTGCTTGTTTTTGGTTTTCCAGAAAATCCATATCAAATGAAGTCCAAATGCAGCGAAACTTTTTGACGACTTTTTCTAGAAGGAAAGAGACCCAGGAAGCTTCAGGGGAGCAGCAGAAGACCCACAGGGGCCCCAAAAGCCACCAGGGCGCGCCAACCCCCCAGGCGCGCCCTGGTGCCTCGTGGGCCCCTTATGGCACCTCTTTGCGTGATTCCAACGCTGAAAAATCATATATATTCAGAAACCCCCGAAAGTTAACCTAGATGAGTTTTTACGCCGCCGCAAGCCTCTGTACCTCCATGATCTCATCTACAGCCCTTTTCCGGCACCCTGCCAGAGGGGGGGGGGAATCATCACCGGAGGCCATCTTCATCATCCCGGCGGTCTCCATGACGAGGAGGGAGTAGTTCACCCTCGGGGCTGAGGGTATGTACTAGTAGCTATGTGTTTGATCTCTCTCTCTCATGTTCTTGATTTGCCACGATCTTGATGTATCGCGAGCTTTGTTTATATAGTTGGATCATATGATGTTTCTTCCTTCTCTATCCTTGTTGTGATGAATCGAATCTTTTCCCTTTGCGGTTTCGTTATTGTCAGATTGAATATTTCAGATTTGAGAACACTTGATGTATGTCTTGCATATGAATACCCGTGGTGACAATGGGGTATTATATTGATTCACTTGATATATGTTTTGGCACTCAACTCGCGGATTCCCGCGGTGACATTGGGGTAATCTATGCATAGGGGTTGATGCACGTTTTCATTATCTTTTCTCCGATAGAAACTTTGGGGTGCTCCTTGAAGTTCTTTGTGTGGATTGAATATTATGATTATGAAGTTGTTTGATGCATATCGTATAATCAACTCACGGATACTTGTGGTGACATTGGAGTATATAGGTGACATTAGAGTTGGTTGATGTGTATCATATGGTGTTATTTTAGTACGAACTCTAGGGCTGTTTGTGACACTTATAGGAATGGCTCAATAGATCGACCGGAAAGGATAACTTTGAGGTGGTTTCGTACCCTACAAACAATTTCTATCTTATGTTCTCCGCTAATAGGAACTTTGGAGTGATTCTTTATCGCACGTTGAGGGATTGTTATATGATCCAATTATGTTAGCATTGTTGAGAGATTGCACTAGTGAAAGTATGAACCCTAGGCCTTGTTTTTAAGCATTGCAATACCGTTTGTGCTCACTTTTGTTACTTGTTACCTTGCTGTTTTTATATTTTCAGATTACAAAAACCTATACCTACTATCCATACTACACTTGTAGCATCATCTCATCGCCGAACTAGTGCACCTATACTATTTGCCATTGTATTGGGTGTGTTGGGGACACAAGAGATTTCTTGTATTTGGTTGCAGGGTTGTTTGAGAGATACCATGTTCATCCTATGCCTCCCACGGATTGATAAACCTTAGGTCATCCACTTGAGGGAAAATTGCCGCTGTCCTACAAAACTTTGCGCTTGGAGGCCCAACACGAGTCTACAAGAATAAAGTTGCGTAGTAGACATCAAGCTCTTTTCTGGCGCCGTTGCCGGGGAGGTGAGTGCTTGAAGGTATATCTTTAGATCTTGCAATTGAATCTTTTAGTTTCTTGTTTAGCACTAGTTTGGTTTTATAAAAGGAAAACTACAAAAAATGGAATTGAGGTTGCCTCATATTATTCATCTTTATAATGTCTTTCTTGAAAATGATGGATCAGAAAATTGTGCTCAATTGATAGAAGAAGAATTCAATAAAATGTTTGGCATAAAATCTTTGAATGATGAGCATGATTGCAATGTTGTTAGTATGAATTCTATGAATATCCAAAATACTAATGATGATTGCACTAGTCATGACAAAAATGTTTCTTATAAGCATGTCAATTTTTGTGGAGTGCATAAAGTTTGTGAAGACATGCCTTATAGGGATGATAGATTTTGTAAGAAGCATAAACATGATAGAACCAATTTTTTGCTCAAAGTGATAGATGAATTTGTTACAAAATTATGTTCTCTTTATCCTATTACTTGTGAACTTTGCAATAAAGTTGGTCACCTTAATTTCCAATGCATACTCTTTCATGATCGAATCATGGCTAAATATTGTAATGACTTGACCGCCCTTGAACTATATAATGAGCTTTATCTATTTTTGGGGTGTGAAGAATTGACACATAAAAATAGTTGGTTTGAAGTATTCATTCTCACAGACAACATTGAAACTAATCTAAAGGAAATCTATATGTTTTGTATGGTAAATTGCAATGAGAATGCTTATATTGCCAACTATAGAAAGATGGGAAAACCAATAGAATATAAAAGGAACACTAATGAAAGGGTAAAGATTTCCACTTTCCCTCCTATTGTCTCTTATGATGAAGTAGGCGACGAGGAGGAACTTCCTATTCAACCAACCTCATCAATAAGAAGCTCGGAAAAATTGATTAAACCCACACATGATGTGGTGAAGAAGAAGAAAAGAAGAAAGAGTAGAGGTAAAAAGGTATCCCTCCCAAATAATGTTGCTCCTATTATTGTTGTGCCTCATGAGAGTGAATCAAAAATAGTTGTGGAAGATGATATACTTGATGGTGACATTGCTTCTTTGTCTTATGGTACAATGTCCGAAGGAACTGTTGAGGATGATTTTATTATGCCTATTACTCATGATACGTCTTATAATCTTGAAAATCTTTTTGGCGCCAACTTAGAAAATTGTGATGATAATAATTGTTATACTATTGGTGTTATTCATACTATTGATGATAATAGTGATTATGCTAATGATATGCCAAGCCACAAGCTTGGGGATGCTATGTTTGATGAGAATGACATGTTTGAGGATTTATTTGCTGCAATTAATGTTTGTCTCAAGCTTGGGGATGCTATGCTTAATGAAGATGATCATTTTAGTCCCCCTACCTTGAATGATCAAATTTGTTATGATGATTGCATGTCTCCTATTTATGATGATTGCAATATTTATGAAAGTGGGTTTGGAAGAGTGTCAACTCTAGATAATAATTATCCCACTATTTTGGAGGGTGTTCAGTCTTATTTTAATAATGATAAAAGTGGATTTGGAGTTGAATCCACTACTTTGGAGAAGGTTTCAATTGATTATGATGAGAACAAAATTGCTACTTATGATGATTATTGTGATGATACTTATGTTATGAAAAAGAGTGATGATTATTATAATAACATTTGTCATAATTATGAATACCCTTTTACTGAACATTACTCTTTTAATGTGGAAACAATTTTTAGTATTCAAGTATCATATGATACTCCCACTATTATGAATGAGAACAAATTTGCTTATGTGGAGAGTAATAAAAATTCTATGCTTGTGGATCATGAAAAGAATGCTTTATGTGATAGCTATATTGTTGAATTCATTCATTATGATACTGAAAATTATTATGAGAGAGGATCATATGCTTGTAGGTGTTGCAATAATATCAAGTTTCCTCTCTATGTGTTGAAAGTTTTGAAGTCATGCTTGTTTTGCCTTCCTATGCTGGTTGATTCTTGCTCCCATAAATTGTTTGCTCACAAAATCCCTATGCATAGTAAGTGGGTTACGCTTAAATGTGCTAGTCATATGCTTCATGATGCTCCCATTGTGTTTCAATTCTTTACTTTTATGTGAGCATCATTGAAATCATCATGCCTAGCTAAAAGGCATTAAAGAAAAGCGCTTGTTGGGAGACAATCCAATATTTATACCTACTGTTTTCTTGTGATCACATGATTAATATACTGTGGTAATCATGTTTTATATGTTTTCTTTCAATAAAGTGCCAAGTAAAGCCTTTGGGATAGTGTGGATGCTTGTTGATTTGATTCTGTGCAAAAACAGAAACTTTTCCGGCTAGTGCTGGAATTTCTATTCTGTACTGGAGCCTGGGAAAATTCTGAACTTTTTACAAAGTATTTGGTTACAATTTTTTTACGTTGTCCTAATTTTTCAGAATTTTTGGAGGTACAGAAGTATGGTTTTTAAATAGGTTACTACATGCTGTTCTGTTTTTGACAGATTCTGTTTTCGATACATAGTTTGCTTGTTTTAGTGTTTCCATAGCTTATATTGAGTAATATAAATTGTGGAAATGATAGAATACAGTAGGAATTATGTGAGAACAATTATGAATCTTGTCTTGACAGTACCTAAGTGGATGATTTAGTTTTATCATACTAACCTATCTCACGAAGTTCCGTTAAGTTTTGTGTGATTGAAGTTTTCAAGTTTTGGGTGAGATATCGATATGAGGAGAATAAGGAGTAGCAAGACCATAAGTTTGGGGATTCCCAAGGCACCCCAAGGTAATATTCAAGGAAGACTCAAGTGTCTAAGCTTGGGGATGCCCCGGAAGGCATCCCCTCTTTCGTCTTCAACATTATCGGTAACCTCACTTGGAGCTATATTTTTATTCGTCACATAATATGAGTTTTGCTTGGAGCATCATTTTATTTTGTGGAGATTTGCTTTATGCTATAAATAATCATGTTTTGTATCTTTTATTTCAATAAAATTCCCATTATAGCCTTTACCATGCTCAGTTTGCAAGTTCATGTGTTGCTGTTTGAAAACAGAAAGTTTTCTGTTATGTCCAGAATATTCCTTAATAGTCAGAACATGATAAAAATCTGAAATTTTTACACAGTAAGCATGCATGAGTTCTCTGTCACTTGGTAATTTTTCAGAATTTTTGGAGTTAGGGAAGTATGAATTCTTATTCACCCTTTACAGACTATTCTGTTTTGGCAGATTTCGGTTATAGTTGCATTGTTTGCATATGTTGCTTGTTTAATGTTTCTATTTGTGGATAGGAGTATTAAATATGCAGAGGCATTTAGTATGCAATGTTTAATTATAATTTTAGTGATTTTCTACAGCAGAGAATGTTAAGGTTTTGAGTTGATTTATAATAACTTATCTCACGCGTTCTTGTTGAGTTTTGTGTGGATGAAGTTTTTAAAGATTTAGGAGAAGCCATGATATGAGAGGAATTAAGGAGACACGAGAGCTCAAGCTTGGGGATGCCCAAGGCACCCCAAGATAACATTCCAAGAAGTCTCAAGCAACTAAGCTTGGGGATGCCCTGGTTGGCATCCCACCTTTCTTCATCAACACCTATCGGTTAGCCTAAGTTTTTACTTCTTCACATGATATGTGCTATTCTTGGAGTGTCCTTTTATTTTCATTTTGGATAAGGCTAGCTATGGATTGTGAAAGAATGGTGGAAAGGAAATAAACTTTATTTTCTGTTTGGGAACCACCTATAATGTGTCTAGCATGGAAGATATTGGGAATTCTCGGTCGTTTTCGTTGACAGGAAAAGCATGCCTCTCAAAATAATTTTATCTCTCTATTTTAAACCTTGAGCTCTAGCACCTCTGCAAATCTCTGCTTCCCTCTGCGAAGGACCTATCTATTTACTTTTATGCAATTTTTATTTTTATTTTGAGTCTCCATCTTCTCTTACAAAGCACCAACTAGAGAGCACTATTGGCATACTTGTGCATTGGGTGTAGCTAATATTGAGTGTGTTTCATGAATGGATCAATGATTGAGCATAATGGGCTAGGGATAACTTTCTTTACCGTTGATATTTTGAAAAACATGGTTGCTTGTTAGTATGCTTGAGTATTTATGTCTTCATGTCAAATTATAGACTATTGCTTTGAATCATTCAAGTCCAAGTGTCCATGCAACAAAAGAAAAGATTATATGATGATTATGATACGTAGCATTCCACATCAAAATTTCTGTTTTTAATTGCTACTTTATCATGATGATTTTTATGAGAAAAAGTTGCTGTTATGATGCTAGGAAAAGTGATTGAAATTATCATTGATCAAACTTATGCACTATGCTAGCATTCACACTTCTATTTCTTTTATCATTTACCTACTCGAGGATGAGCAGGAATTAAGCTTGGGGATGCTGGTACGTCTCCAACGTATCTATAATTTATGAAGTATTCATCCCATGTTTATTATAGTTTTGTATGATTTTGGTGCACTTTTATATGACTTTTATATGATTTTTATGGACTAACATATTGACCTAGTGCCTAGTGCCAGTTGCTGTTTTCTGCTTGTTTTTGGTTTTCCAAAAAATCCATATCAAATGAAGTCCAAATGCAGCGAAACTTTTTGACGATTTTTTCTGGAAGGAAACAGACCCAGGAAGCTTCGGGGGAGCAGCAGAAGACCCACAGGGGCCCCACAAGCCACCAGGGCACGCCACCCGCCAGGCGCGCCCTGGTGCCTCATGGGCCCCTTGTGGCACCTCTTTGCGTGATTCCAACGCTGAAAAATCATATATATTCAAAAAAAACCGAAAGTTAACCTAGATGAGTTTTTACGCCGCCACAAGCCTCTGTACCTCCACGATCTCATCTACAGCCCTTTTTCGGCACCCTTCCGGAGGAGGGGAGTCATCACCGGAGGCCATCTTCATCATCCCGGCGGTCTCCATGACGAGGAGGGAGTAGTTCACCCTCGGGGCTGAGGGTATGTACTAGTAGCTATGTGTTTGATCTCTCTCTCTCTCGTGTTCTTGATTTGGCACGATCTTGATGTATCGCGAGCTTTGTTAATATAGTTGGATCATATGGTGTTTCTTCCCTCTCTATCCTTGTTGTGATGAATCGAATATTTTCCCTTTGAGGTTTCGTTATTGTCGGATTGAATATTTCAGATTTGAGAACACTTGATGTATGTCTTGCATATGAATACCCGTGGTGACAATGGGGTATTATATTGATTCACTTGATATATGTTTTGGCACTCAACTCGCGGATTCCCGCGGTGACATTGGGGTAATCTATGCATAGGGGTTGATGCACGTTTTCATTATCTTTTCTCCGATAGAAACTTTGGGGTGCTCCTTGAAGTTCTTTGTGTGGATTGAATATTATAATTATGAAGTTGTTTGATGCATATCGTATAATCAACTCACGGATACTTGTGGTGACATTGGAGTATATAGGTGACATTAGAGTTGGTTGATGTGTATCATATGGTGTTATTTAAGTACGAACTCTAGGGCTGTTTGTGACACTTATAGGAATGGCTCAATAGATCGATAGGAAAGGATAACTTTCAGGTGGTTTCGTACCCTACAAACAGTTTCTATCTTATGTTCTCCGCTAATAGGAACTTTGGAGTGATTCTTTATTGCACGTTGAGGGATTGTTATATGATCCAATTATGTTAGCATTGTTGAGAGATTGCACTAGTGAAAGTATGAACCCTAGGCCTTGTTTTTAAGCATTGCAATACCATTTGTGCTCACTTTTGTTACTTGTTACCTTGCTGTTTTTATATTTTCAGATTATAAAAACCAATAGCTACTATCCATACTACACTTGTATCACCATCTCTTCGCCGAACTAGTGCACCTATACAATTTGCCATTGTATTGGGTGTGTTGGGGAAACAAGAGATTTCTTGTATTTGGTTGCAGGGTTGTTTGAGAGATACCATATTCATCCTATGCCTCCCACAGATTGATAAACCTTAGGTCATCAACTTGAGGGAAAATTGCCGCTGTCCTACAAAACTGTGCGCTTGGAGGCCCAACACGAGTCTACAAGAATAAAGTTGCGTAGTAGACATCGGTACTTCCGTTGCAAAGACTGAAGCTAGGAAGAATTGTGGTAGTGGGGTACTAGTCAGAGCCGTAGTACCGCGGGAGCGGTACTACCGCTCTGAACTACCGCCCAACTACCGCTCAAAAACAGAACTCGAAAGCTATGCAGAAGTGCGAGAAGCAGTGAACAGCGGTAGTACCGCCGGAGCGGTACTACCGCTGGTTTGAGCGGTACTACCGCTTAGAAGCCACATGTAAGCCCAAGCAAGATGAGAAAAGCTCCAACAGCCGGGAAGGAAGGAGGGTGCAAAGTGACTGTGTACGTGTTGATTCCACCCAAACCTTTCCAAAAACGGACCCCCTGTTGATAGTACGGATTTCCTACGACTCAAAACCACCAAAGAGAAATCGTCGGAAAATAACCGTCTTCACTCCTAACCGCCGAGGGGAATTAAACCGTCTCTTGCCATCTGATAATCTCTGAAAACTAAATGCACACGGTTAGTCCGCAAAGAGCATTGTCATCAATCACTAAAACCACTAAGAGAGAAAAATGCCCTAACAACACATATATACCAAAAGACTTAAATTGTTCATACATCATCAGCCACATATCTATACCAAAAGACACCTCTTGATGTCCCATATCTATACCAAAAGACATTACTTGTTCATGCATTGTCAGTCACATCTATACCAAAAGACATCACTTGCTCTCCCATAAGATAGTTACCCTCCTCTCGCGGGAAACAAATAGTCAGCAATGTTATCACGAACGTCGTTCATGTTTACCATGTCAAGTGTAGATGAGGCAGTATTGCCTTGTAGTGGTACAGTCTGTCGCACGACATGTGGCATGTAGTCCTCATCCGCGTCACACTTATCAAACTCTTTGTCGCGTAACTTGGTGTCCCGAATATAACAGAAATCCTATATCTACGAACATTTTACGTGCCTTTATGTAACCTTCCCCTGATCCTCTTCCTCCTCCCTCCCCCTGAATTTCAGCGGGTGTGGGCCCCATCCTCCCCCTTGTTCCAATCCAAATTTGCCAAGTCAGGTCAGCCCGTAATACGTATGTAATCTTGCTACTTGTAGTCTGCGTTGGTATTTCCCCGAAGAGGAGAGGACGATGCAGTACAGTAGAGATAAGTATTTCCCTCAGTTAAGAACCAAGGTTATCAATCCAGTAGGAGAACCAAGCAAAATTCCGTTAAAGCGCACCTGCACACACAAGAGCAAACACTTGCACCCAACGCAAATAAGAGGGTTGTCAATCCTCTTAGCGGTTATTTGCAAGGATTAAATCTTATCGAGGTATATAGATAAACTAAACTACTAATTAAAATAAAAGTAAATAAATTGCAGCAAGGTATTTTTAGGTTTTTTATATAATAAAGATATACCCGGGGACCATAGTTTTCACTAGAGGCTTCTCTCTTAAGCACATAAGCATACGGTGGGTAAACAAATTACTGTTGGGCAATTGATAGAAAAGCAAATAATTATGATGGATTCATGGCAATGATCATGTATATAGGCATCACGTCCGAGACAAGTAGACCGACTCCTGCCTGCATCTACTACTATTACTCCACCCATCGACCGCTATCCAGCATGCATCTAGGGTATTAAGTATGAAACAGAGTAACGCCTTAAGCAAGATGACATGATGTAGAGAAGCAAATTCAGGCAATATGAATAAACCCCATCTTTTTATCCTTAATGGCAACAATACAAATATGTCATGTCCCTTTCTGTCACTGGGATTGAGCACCGCAAGATTGAACCCATCACAAAGCACCTCTCCCATTGCAAGATAAATCAATCTAGTAGGCCAAACTAAACCGATAGATCGGAGAGAAATACAAAGCTATAACAATCATGCATAAAAGAGTTTAGAGAAGACTCAAATATTTCTCATGAATAATCTGATCATAAACTCACAATTCATCGGATCCCAACAAACACACCGTAAAAGAAGATTACATCGGATAGAACTCCAAGAACATCGAGGAGAACATTGTATTCAAGATCAAAGAGAGAGAAGAAGCCATCTAGCTACTAGCTATGGACCCGTAGGTCTGTGGTAAACTACTCACACATCATCGGAAGGGCAGCAAGGTTGATGTAGAAGCCCTCCGTGATCGATTCCCCCTCCGGCAGAGTACCGGAAAAGGCCTCCATATGGGATCGTGGAAGAACAGAGGCTTGCGACGGCGGAAATGTTTTCTCTTCTGGCTCTCTGGGGGTTTCCCAATATTTGTGAATTTATAGAAGTGGAATTAGGTCAAAAGGAGTCACGTGGGCCCCACAAGGTACCACGGCGCCCCCCCTGGGGCGCGCCCTAGTGCCTTGTGAAGCCCGTGTGGGGCTTCTGGCCTCCTCCCGAAGCTTCCCAGGTTTCTTTTGTCCAGAAAAAAATCTCTAAAAAGTTTCGTGGCATTTGGACTTCATTTGGTACTGTTTCTCTGAAAAGCCAAAAACAAGCAGAAAACAGCAACTGGCAGTAGGCACTGGGTTAATAGGTTAGTCCCAAAAAATGATATATAATTGCATATAAAAACATCCAAGATTGATACTATAATAGCATGGAACAATCAAAAATTATAGATACGTTGGATACGTATCAAGCATCCCCAAGCTTACTTCTTGCTCGTCCTCGAGTAGGTAAATGATAAAAACAGAATTTTTGATGTGGAATGCTACCTATCTTGTTTCATCATGTAATCTCTCTCTTACGGTATGAATAATAAGATCCAAATGATTCAAAGCAATAGTCTATAATTTGATATAAAGACATCAATACTCAGGCATACTAGCAAACAATCATGTCTTTCAAAATAAAAATGCTAAAGAACGTTAACCCTATAAAATCATATAATCCTGTCATGCTCCATCTTCTTCACACAAAGTATTTATCATGAACAACCCCGGTTTTTGCCAAGCAATTGGTTCATACTTTTTAACGCGCTTCAGCTTTTTCAACTCCCACTCAATACTTGAGCGCAAGCCATGGATATAGCACTATGGGTGGAATAGAGTATGGTGATAGAGATAAATAGGAGAAGTCAAAAATGGAGAAAGTCTCACATCAACGAGGCTAATCAATGGGCTATGGAGATGCCCATCAATTGATTTTAATGCGAGGAGTAGGGATTGCCATGCAACGGATGCACTAAGAGCTATAAGTGTATGAAAGCTCAACATGAAAACTAAGTGGGTGTGCATCCAACTTGCTTGCTCATGAAGACCTCGGGCATTTGAGGAAGCCCATCATCGGAATATACAAGCCAAGTTCTATAATGAAAAATTCCCACTAGTATATGAAAGTGACAAAATAGGAGACTCTCTATATCAAAAACATGGTGCTACTCTGAAGCACACGTGTGGAAAAAGATAGTAACATTGCCCCTTCTCTCTTTTTCTCTCATTTATTTCTTTCTTTTTTTCCTTTTTTTCTTCTCGTTTTTTTTCTTTTTTTTTCATGGCTCTTTTTCGCCCCCTTTTTTCTATTTTTTTTATTTTCGTCCGGAGTCTCATCCCGACTTGTGGGGGAATCATAGTCACCATCATCCTTTCCTCACTGGGACAATGCTCTAATAATGATGATCATCACACCTCTATTTACTTACAACTCAAAATTACAACTCGATACTAGAACAAAAACATGACTCTATATGAATGCCTTTGGCAGTGTACCAGGATGTGCAATGATGCTAGCGTAACATGTATAAAAATGATGAACGGTGGCTGAGCCACAAATACTATGTCAGCTATATGATCATGCGAAGCAATATGACAATGATGATGTGTGTCATAAAAACGGAACGGTGGAAGTTGCATGGCAATATATCTCAGAATGGCTATGGAAATGCCATAATAGATAGGTATGGTGGCTGTTTTGAGGAAGATATAAAGAGGCTTATGTGTGATAGAGCGTATCATATCACGGGGTTTAGATGCACCGGCGAAGTTCGCACCAACTCTCGATGTGAGAAAGGGCAATGAACAGTACCGAAGAGGCTAGCAAATTGCGGAAGGGTGAGAGTGCGTATAATCCATGGACTCACATTAGTCATAAAGAACTCACATACTTATTGCGAAAATTTATTAGCCCTCGAAGCAAAGTACTACTACGCATGCCCCTAGGAGTTAACCATCGCGCGCCCCCGACCGCCACACAAAGGAAGTCAATCAATAATAATTCATGCTCCAACTTCGTAGCATAACGACAGACCATACGTGCATGCTTCGGGAATCACAAACCTTAACACAATTATTCTTACTAAACCACAATTATCTACTAATACCTCCCACATATTACCATCTTAATATCGCAAAACTATTGCAAGGAATCAAATTTATCATATTCAGTGATCTACATGAAAGTTTTTATTATATCCCTCTTGAATACCTATCATATCAGGACCAAATTCATAACCCATGCATATTACCATTGCTATCATGAGACTCTCAAAAAGATATAAGTGAAGCATGAGAGTGCAACTATTTCTTTAAAATATCATCACCGCCGTGCTCTAAAAGATATAAGTGAAGCACTAGAGCAACTGCCTAGCTCAAAAGATATAAGTGAAGCACATAGAGTATTCTAACAAATTACGAATAATGTGTGTCCCTCTCAAAAAGGTGTGTTCAGCAAAGATGATTGTGACAAACTAAAATGCAAACAAAAGCAAACAAACTATTTCACAAGACGCTCCATGTAAAACACATATCATGTGATGAATAAAAATATAGCTCCAAGTGAGTTACCGATAGATTGTAGACGAAAGAGGGGATGCCTTCCGGGGCATCCCCAAGCTTAGACGCTTGAGTCTTCCTTGAATATTACCTTGGGGTGCCTTGGGCATCCCCAAGCTTAGGCTCTTGCCACTCCTTATTCCTTTGTCCATCGTAGTCTCACCCAAAACTTGAAAACTTCAGCACACAAAACTCAACAGAAACCTCGTGAGATCCGTAAGTATAACAAACAAATCTTAAACTTTAGGTACTATTGTAAATTGATTCATATTTAATATTGGCATAATGCTACTGTACTCCAACTTCTCCATGACTCATACCCCCTGATACGATCCATAGATTCATCAAAATAAGCAAACTATGCAACAAAAACAGAATATGTCTAAAACAGAACAGTCTGTAAATATCTATTTAAAATCCATACTTTTGTAACTCCAAAAATTCTTAAAAATTAGGAATACATGGGAAATTCATATACCAATACTGTGTAAAAATTTCAGATTTTTCTGACAATCCAGTACAGAATTAAAATTCCAGCACTAGACGCAAAACTTTCTGTTTTCCAAACAGCATCAATTATACTATCTTCCAAATCATCCCAAAGGCATTACTTGGCACAAACACTAATTAAAACATAAAAACTCAATCATAACAGAAGCTATAATCATGCAAACATTCAAAGACAGTAGGTAAAAGCAAAAATTTATTTTATTCATTGGGTTGCCTCCCAACAAGCGCTATTGTTTTATGCCCCTAGCTAGGCATAATGCATAGTTTCAAGTGTTGTCATCCTTCAAATTAATTCCATAGTTGGCCCTCATAATGGATTCATATGGTGATTTAATTCTCTTCCAAGGGAAGTGTTCCATCCCTTTCTTTAGTGGAAATTGAAATCTTATATTACCTTCTTTCATATCAATAATAGCACCAATAGTTCGAAGAAAAGGCCTACCAAGTATTATGGGGCAAGAAGGATTGCATTCAATGTCAAGAACAATAAAGTCCACGGGCACATAATTTCTATTTGCAAGAATAATCACATCATTAATCCTACCCAATGGCTTTTTAATAGTAGAATCTGCAAGATGCAAATTAAGGGAACAAGGATCCAAGTCGGTGAGACCTAGCACATCACACAAAGACTTTGGTATAGTGGAAACGCTAGCACCAAGATCACAAAGAGCATTACATTCATAATCTTTAATTTTTACTTTAATAGTGGGTTCCCATTCATCTTGTAATTTTCTAGGAATTTATACTTCTAACTCAAGTTTTTCTTCATGTGCTTTCATCATGGCTTCTACAATATGTTTAGTGAAAGCTTTATTTTGTTCATAAGCATTTGGTGAATCAATCATGGATTGCAACAAGGAAATACACTCAATTAAAGAACAACTATCATAATTAAAGTCCTTCTAATCCAAAGTAGTGGGTGCATTACTATTTAAAGTTTTAACCTCTCCAACCCCACTTTTTCATTTTTATGATCAAGATTATCACCCTCCAAGCAAGTGGGACTCCTTCTTTCTAAAGTTGACTCTTCTTCAGTCCCTTTTTCATCAAGTTTTATATTTTTAAACAAGGATTCAATAGGTGTAACACCAATCATTTTAATATCTTTATCACTACTACGATAGAAACCGGCTGGAATCGCTTTTCTAGAAATTCTCGCTTAGCTCTCAACCTAGCGGTCCTTTCTTTACTTTCATTAATGGAGACATAGATAGCTTTAATAGACTCATTTATATCATGCTTAGATGGCAAAAATTTATTTTTGAGATTTTCCACATCATGAGCAATTTTATCCATGTTCCTAGCCAATTCATCAACTCTATTCAATTTTTCTTCTATCATAGCATTGAAATTCTTTTGCGAATGAATAAATTCTTTAATATTACTTTCAAGATCAGAAGGCATCCTATTATTATTATTATTATTATTATTATTATTATTATTATTATTATTATAAGAATTACCATAAGGATTGCCATAATTATTAGAGGAATTTCCAGGAAACGGTCTAGCATTGAAATTACCCCTATAGGCATTGTTGTTGAAATTATTCCTAGAGACAAAATCCACATCAATAGCATCATTATTTTGCTCAATCAAAGTGGACAATGGCACATCATTAGGATCAATATGAGTATTTTTACTAGCAACCAATTTCAATAAAGCATCCATCTTATCACTCAAAGTATTAATTTCTTCAACAGAATTTACCTTCTTACCAGTTGGAGTTCGTTCAGTGTGCCATTGAGAATAATTTGCCATAATATTATCAAGCAGTTTTGTAGCTTCTCCCAATGTAATTTCCATAAAGGTGCCACCTGCGGCAGAGTCTAGCAAATTTCTAGAGACAAAGTTTAGTCCCGCATAATTTTTTTGTATGATCATCCAAAAATTCAAACCATGAGTTTGGCAATTTCTTATCATTAATTTCATTCTCTCCCAAGATTGGGCAACATGTTCATGCTCAAGTTTCTTAAAATTCATAATTTGATTTCTTAAAGAAATAATCTTAGTGGGAGGAAAATATTTTGTAATAAAAGCATCCTTACACTTATCCCAAGAATCAATACTATTTCTAGGCAAGGACGAAAACCAAGTTTTAGCACGATCTCGTAATGAGAATGGAAATAATTTTAATTTGACAATATCATTATCCACATCTTTCTTCTTTTGCATATCACAAAGTTCAACGAAAGTATTTAGATGGGATGCAGCATCTTCATTAGGACTACCAGAAAATTGTTCTTTCATAACAAGATTAAGCAAGACAGCAGTAATGTCACATGACTCCGCACTAGTGGCGGGATTAGCAATAGGAGTACTAATAAAATCATTATTATTGGTATTGGAAAAGTCACACAATTTAGTATTTTCTTGAGACATCGCGACAAAGCAAGCAAACTAGCAAACAAGCAAACAAAAATATTTTTGTGTTTTTGTAAAATATTTTAGAAGTGGGGGAGATGAAAACGAGAGGCAAATGCAAATAAAAGGTAAATAAATTAAATGCAAGTGAATGATAATCTGTGTGAAGGTACTTAGTAATTTTGATGATATCTCCCCGGCAACGGCGCCAGAAATTCTTCCTGCTACTTGTAGTCTGCGTTGGTATTTCCCCGAAGAGGAGAGGATGATGCAGTACAGTAGAGATAAGTATTTCCCTCAATTAAGAACAAAGGTTATCAATCCAGTAGGAGAACCAAGCAAAATTCCGTTAAAGCACACCTGCACACACAAAAGCAAACACTTGCACCCAACGCAAATAAGAGGGTTGTCAATCCTCTTAGCGGTTATTTGCAAGGATTAAATCTCATCGAGGTAAATAGATAAACTAAACTACTAATTAAAATAAAAGTAAATAAATTGCAGCAAGGTATTTTTAGGTTTTTTATATAACAAAGATAGACCCGGGGACCATAGTTTTCACTAGAGGCTTCTCTCTTGAGCACATAAGCATACGGTGGGTAAACAAATTACTGTTGGGCAATTGATAGAAAAGCAAATAATTATGATGGATTCATGGCAATGATCATGTATATAGGCATCACGTCCGAGACAAGTAGACCGACTCCTGCCTGCATCTACTACTATTACTCCACCCATCGACCGCTATCCAGCATGCAATGATCATGTACTTAGTAATTTTGATGATATCTCCCCACCCACGAGGAGTTGAGAAGGAATAAACTTGCACAAACAATCCAACACTTTTTTGAACTTCCGATGAATTGTTTTGGTTGATCTCGCAAAGCAATTTTCAACTTGGGAGAAAGATTCCAATGACGTCGTGCCTCTACTTGATTGCAATCCATAATCACTAACTAGAAGATCATGCGATGACATAAAAACATTTGGGTACCTCCTAAACATTTTGTAGCACATCTTTCTATTATAAAGATTCTCCATTACCCATTCATATCCATATTGTTCAAGAATATGATGCTTTGTTCAAGTAAGTATGACTATACTTGTTACCTATTTCTCCCATCATAGCAACTTCATATGAAATGTGTGTCATCTACAAGGAAGGTCCTCTCAGCCTCTTCATCAACCGTCTCAACACTTTCATCCATCTATAGAATAGAGCAACAAACATATAAGTACATGGCAGCCCAAAAAAAATTGTAGCAAATATCACATATATGATGGAAAACAAATGACATGCTTAGCAGCCCAAGGCAGCAAACATCACATATACACCCTTCGTCCCATAATGTAAGACATTTTTTTACAGTAATGTAGTGTCAAAAAACGTCCTACATTATGGGACGGAGGGAGTATGATGCAAAACAAATGGCATGCACAACAGCCCAAAAATGGCAGCAAATATCACATATATGATGCAAAACAAATGACATGCAGGCCAAAAAATGGCAGCAAACATCACATATAAGATGGAAACAAATGACATGCACAACAACCCAAAAAATGGCAGCTGACATCACACCTGAAAGATCGTGGATGTCGCCTAGAGGGGGGGGTGAATAGGCGCTTTAAAATAATTATGGTTTAGGCTTGAACAAATGCGGAATAAAACTAGCATTTAATAAGTCAAGCACAAAACCTAAAACAACTAGGCTCACCTATGTGCACCAACAACTTATGCTAAGCAAGATATACAACTATGTGATAGCAAGATATATAACATGAAACACTATGGCTATCACAAAGTAAAGTGCATAAGTAAAGGGCTCGGGTAAGAGATAACCGAGGCATGCGGAGACGACGATGTATCCCGAAGTTCACACCCTTGCGGATGCTAATCTCTGTTTGGAGCGGTGTGGAGGCACAATGCTCCCCAAGAAGCCACTAGGGCCACCGTAATCTCCTCACGCCCTCGCACAATGCAAGATGCCGTGATTCCACTAAGGGACCCTTGAGGGCGGTCACCGAACCCGTACAAATGGCAACCCTTGGGGGCGGTCACCGAACCCGTACACTTTGGCAACCCTTGGGGGCGGTCACCGAACCCTTACACTTTGGCAACCCTTGGGGGCGGTCACCGGTACCCGTCAAATTGCTTGGGGCAATCTCCACAACCTAATTGGAGACCCCGACGCTTGCCCGGAGCTTTACACCATAATGATTGAGCTCCGACAACACCAACCGTCTAGGGCACCAAGGCACCCAAGAGGAACAAGCTCTAGGGTGCCCAAACACCCAAGAGTAACAAGCTTCTCAACTTTCACTTCCACGTATCACCGTGGAGAACTCAAACCGATGCACCAAATGCAATGGCAAGGGCACACAGAGTGCCCAAGTCCTTCTCTCCCAAATCCCACCACAACAACTAATGCTATGGAGGAAAATGAGAGGAAGAACGAAGAAGAGAACACGAAGAACTCCAAGATCTAGATCCAAGGGGTTCCCCTCACATAGAGGAAGAAAGTGATTGGTGGGAATGTGGATCTAGATCTCCTCTCTCTTTTCCCTTAAAAAGTAGCAAGAATCCATGGAGGGATTGAGAGATAGCAAGCTCGAAGAAGGTCAACAAAGGGGAAAGAACACGAGCTCTAACGATTCAAACCATTGGGGAACAAGACCCCCTTTTATAGATTCCCCCGAATCCAACCGTTACCTGCTCAGCCCGCACACAAGCGGTACTACCGCTTGGAGGAGCGGTACTACCGCTCGGTGGAGCGGTACTACCTCTGGAGCGGTAGTACTAGCTGACCACTACGTGTACAAGAGTACAGATGCAGTAGTGCCGCCGGAGCGGTACTACTGCTCCCGTGAGCGGTACTTCCGCCTGGGTACGCAGGGTACAGAAGTACCAGCGGTGCTAGAGGATAGTAGGGTGGTAGTACCGCACGCAGCGGTACTACCGCTACCTAGTACCGCTCTAGTACCGCTCAAGCAAAAAACGCAACAGAACCACAAAGATAAGCGGTAGTGGCAGCAGCAGTGAGAAAGCGGAAGTACCGCGCGAGCGGTACTACCGTGTTCCACTACTGTGCAACTGCCGCCCATGTATAGAAGACCTACAGAGGGCGAAGAAGAAGCGGTAGTAGCCGCGGTAGCTCATAGCGAAAGTACCGCAAGAGCGGTACTACCGTGAAGTGGAGCGGTACTACCGCTTGGGAACTGAAATACTACCCAAGTAAAACAGATGCAGTCAAGAAGATCGAAACTGCGATAACTACTGCAAATGAACTCCGAATCCAGCAAACTCAAGCTTGTTAGATAGATGACGACAAGTACTATCCAACAGCTAAGAATCAGCAAAGGAGAAGAAATGCCAATAGGATAAGGAAGAGGACCTTCCCATAATATGAACCGGCAAAAACTCCAACATCGAAAACATCATAGAAGATGCATATGAACTCCGTTTTTGATGAACTCGAGCTTGTCATGAAGATGACCATAAGCTCCAAATCTCACAGGGAGAAAAACCAAACAAGAGCCAAGAAAGATGATGCAAGGATGAAATGGTTTGAGCTTTCTATGAATGATACGATCAAGCTACTCACTCGAGAGCCCCCCTTGATAGTACGGCTATCGATCCTATAACCCGGTCTCTCAACTACTACCATGAGACCGGCAAAATAGAAAACCTATCAAGGGCAAACCTTTGCCTTGCACATAGTCCACTTGAGCTAGATGATGACGATCTTGACTTCCTCAAGTTGGACCACCTTTCTTGATTGTGTTGGCTCGATGAAGACTAGTTGATTGCTCCCCCATACTCCACTATGGGTGAGTGCTACTTGTGAGCTGCGTTGGGATTTCCCCGAAGAGGAGGGGATGATGCAGTACAGTAGAGATAAGTATTTTCCTCGGTTATGAGACCAAGGTTATCAATCCAGTAGGAGAATCACGCAACAACTCGTTAGCAGTACCTGCACACAAAACAACAAATCCTTGCACCCAACGCAAACAAGGGGTTGTCAATCCCTTGGCGGTCAATTGCAAGATTAAATTGTATGGTGATAGATAAATAGATCGAACAAAATACAAAAAGTGCAGCAAGGTATTTTTATGATTTTTAATATATGATTTAGATAGACCCGGGGGCCATAGTTTTCACTAGAGGCTTCTCTCTTGAAAATAGCATACGGTGGGTGAACAAATTACTGTTGGGCAATTGATAGAAAAGCAAATAATCATGACGATATCCAATGCAATGATCATGTATATAGGCATCACGTCCGAGACAAGTAGACCGACTCCTGCCTGCATCTACTACTATTACTCCACACATCGACCGCTATCCAGCATGCATCTAGTGTATTAAGTCCATAAAGAACGGTGTAACGCCTTAAGCAAGATGACATGATGTAGACAAAGTAAACTCATGCATGAATAAACCCCATCTTTTTACCCTTAATAGCAACGATACATACGTGTCATGTCCCTTTCTGTCACTGGGATTGAGCACCGCAAGATCGAACCCATTACAAAGCACCTCTCCCATTGCAAGATAAATCAATCTAGTTGGCCAAAACAAATCAATAGATCGGAGAGAAATACGAAGCTATAATAATCATGCATAAAAGAGTTCAGAGAAAACTCAAATAATATTCATGAAAAAACTGATCATAAACTCACAATTCATCGGATCCCAACAAACACACCGCAAAAAGTGATTACATCGGATAGAACTCCAAGAACATCGAGGAGAACATTGTATTGAAGATCAAAAAGAGAGAAGAAGCCATCTAGCTACTAACTATGGACCCGAAGGTCTGTGGTAAACTACTCACGCATCATCGGAAGGGCAGCAAGGTTGATGTAGAGCCCCTCCGTGATCGATTCCCCCTCCGGCGGAGTACCGGAAAAGGCCTCCAGATGGGATCTCTCGAGAACAGAAGCTAGCGGCGGTGGAAAAAGTATTTCGTGGACTCCTCTTTTAGTTTCTAGATTTTAGAGAATTTATAGAGGTGGAATTAGGTCAAACGGAGCTGTGTGGGCCCCACGAGGTACCAGGGCGCGCCCCCCTGGGGCCCGCCGTGGTGCCTCGTGGGCCACTGCTTCATCTTCTCGTCCCCTCCCGAAGCTTCTAGTGTTTGTTATGTCCAGAAAAAAATCTACAAAAAGTTTCGTGGCATTTGGACTTCGTTTGGTACTGATATTCTGGAAAACCAAAAACAGGCAAAAAACAACAACTGGCACTGGGCACTAAGTTAATAGGTTAGTCCCAAAAAATGATATATAATTGCTGTAAATGTATATAAAAACATCCAAGATTGATACTATAATAGTATGGAACAATAAAAAATTATAGATACGTTGGAGACGTATCAGTGAGCCACTCTTCGGCACATCTTCACAAGTCCATTGTCACCACAATGGACGGCAAGCATAAAGCATGATCTCTTCGTGATGCTCCACTTGAACTTGCACACCGCAAACTTGATGACGATCACCACTTGATGTCATCCTCCATGGGTTGAATGAGATCTTCCTCTTGACGCAGGCCCATGGAAACATACCTAACCCCACAAACAACTCTCACATAGACCACGGGTTAGTACACAAAGCGTAATGGACAATGCTTACCATACCATGAGATCACTTGATCTCGCTTGGTACATCTTCTACGCTTTGTGTGTTGATCAACTTGAATCACTCGTTGTACTTATTCTTGATCAACCTTGTATCTTTTCAACTCTCTTCATTAGGATGATGTCTTGAAGGTAAACATGAATGTTCACACAATCTTCTTCTTCAAGACATGTTTGCAATAGGCTCAACTCTCACATGACCAATCTTTGGATCAATCCTTGAATAGCACCTTGGTCAACACATATTCTTCTTCTAATAACCTTGAAACCAACAAATGGTCTTCAAGCAATGCCTATGGACAAACCCTTCAAATATAACTCAAGGCAACCATTAGTCCATAGAGATTGTCATCAATTACCAAAACCAAACATGGGGGCATCACATGTTCTTTCAACACCCATAGAGTCAACATTACAGGATAGCAGCAAATCTCATAAATAGTTCACTACATCAACACACATTAAATCTGAAAATAGTTCATGCTCTAAGTAGTTCCCAAAAGACAACAACATTTGTTGGAAAGGACGATACAACTTGCTACTTGCACATTGCTTCATGCTCCCTCGTAAGCCAATCAAACCTGCCCTTATTGGTTTTAATCAACATAAATAGCTCACGACACTCCGGCTTCATCACAATCTTGGCGGCGGTGTGGAACAACGGAGTCCCTTCCTCGTCCCCACAATCTCAAATCAAGTACTTCTGCTATGGTAGGAGTAGTAACTTTGGGAACATGGTTAGCTGATATTTCATCACTCACTTTTGAATTAATGTTACCCAAGGTTTGCTTATACGCATGAAGAAATTGCTTCTTGTCCTCTTCATCTTCTACATGAGACTTAGATTTGCGTTTACCTAATGTTTAACCTTGCCCTCCTTTTTTATTGAAGGATTTCACAGGAGCTTCCAAATCTTCACTCTCTTTTTTCTTAAACGATTTCGCGGGAGTTCCCAAATCTTCACTCTCTTTTACCTCTACAACGGCATCATCATCATCGTCCGAGCTACTAGATATCTCTCATGGAATGGAGGTTGTTTCCCTGGTGACATGAGCATTCACAAACATAACATCCATCTCCTTCAAGTTGGGAGGCCCCATGTACCGCCACTTTGCATGCCCTAAGTGTTCTTGAAAAATAGCATACGAATTAACACAATGACATAAACAATTAAAAAACTTAATCGTAAATAATTTGTGAACACCCTCACCTTAAGATGAGTCTCCCACTAACTATCATCAGCTTCAATTGTTCCCATCTTATCATTCCAAACAAATCCAGCTGCAGAATGTTTTAACGCCGTAAATCTAGCATATTGTTTCTTCAATTGGTCCCATTTGTTTTGGAATTGCCTCCTTGTGCACCTTTTCTTAGTTGGAAAATTTTCTCCTCAAGATTGTTGTAACCTTTGGGACTCAAATAACCACCCGTCCTATTGTGCTTCCGCGCCTCTTCCTTGCATACCCAAAAGACTTTAGTATGATATGCATCCCAATTTGCTTTGTCCATCTATTTCATTCCAAGTTAAACATTAGACACACATCCATCATCTATTTCATTCAGAGTTAAACATTACACACAAAATTACATACTTCCCAAATCCACCACCAAAAATGCATACACATAGGGCCTACCGTACACATATATGCATGTATTTTTCTGCACATAGAATCAAACATATATGCATGTTTTTTATGCTCACATAAATGCACATATTGACATGTATTTTCTGCTCATAGAATCACACTAATATGCATGAATTTTCTGGTCACACAAATACACAATCCATCTTAACTTCATCCATGCAACACATCAATCTCATGCATGGAATCAATAAATAAAAGCAAGCAAGACACCGTCCCATCAATGTGAACATCCATGTCAAATCCATCCATGGAAAGGAAAAAGAGAGAGAAGAACAAGGGGCAACCTTGCCGGGTAGAGACCGGGAGGGGAATGGGTAGCTGGAGGCGAGGGGAGGTGCTCCCTTGTCGACGGATGAGGAGGCGGCGACTGGAGGCAAGGGGGCGTCGCCGGTCGGACTTGACGGAGGAGTAGCCGGCACACCTTTTCCGATCTACAGGTGGAGATGAGAGGACGATGAGGATAGAGGAGGTCGACGCTCTCAGTTCACCGACGCTGGCACAAGACGAGGATAGGTGCTGAGAGTATTTGAGACTGAACAATTCGACAACATTCCAAGGATAGTTCAGATGGTACTTGATTTTCCTGAAGGGTGGGAGAACACCAGATCGACATGCATATCCAGCATCTCCTAGGTAGAACTTAGCATCAGGGATATTTATCCCATCAGTCAAGACATGCCGTCGACGAGAATGTTAACATCAGGGGTTGATCCTTCCCAGCAAGCCAACACGTATGTGAACTTCAGATCGAAATCAACAACAACAAACACATTCTGGCTTGTGTTGTTCTTTCTACCCCTGTATACTCCATCCTGTGACCTCGACTATCTAGTAGTCACATGAGTACCATCTATTGCGCCAATTACAATCATGCGATGGCATGAAAAAACTGATATGTCCCACTCACAATAATACAAGCATGTCATGGCATGAACTATAGTACTGCTCACCTTGAAATATGGGTACTATCATGGTCCCAGGCAAAATTGGAAGAAGTTTGTCCAGTTGGTGCCTTGACCATCTCTCCTTTGAGCTCACCAGTCGCATACAAGACTTGCTTAAAAATCTTGAAATTGTCTCATTGGATCTCCTGAACAAGTTGTGAATCATTATGAACCTCTGGTTATGATCCACAACATGAAGGAACATTGATACTTGCTCTTCCACAGAGGCATGGATGCTAGGCCACAAGCTTGGCAAAAGGTGTTCTTCGCATTCAAAGCATGTTCACGACCTCTACATCATTGCTGTTGTAGATATAGTTCAGATTCGACATCCTCTCCCTATCTCCGGCTAACAATGGACCATAACGGACTACAAGCTTGAATTGTGATGAACCCCTCTCTTGTGGAGCAACATGATCCATGCCTAAATCACAACTATGAGTGTTGCTGCCTCAACTACCAGCTTCATCCGTTCATCCTAGTGAAAATGATGTTGCAGTGAGTAATGGCAAAAAGAACCCTAACACCCTACCTAACAACCTAATAGCGGAGGGTGGTTGTATGCTGCTTACCGTCATTTGAGCCGACGACCCATCCATGCCGAAGACGAGGCGAACGAGACGGAGACGAAGGGGACAACCAACTTGCGGATGGGAGGAGCGGGTCTGGTGCCGAAGATTTAAGTCGCCGTCGTCGCTGCCGCTAAAGGTGAGCGAGTAAAAGGTGGAGGGGGTGAGACTTGATTTCACGGCATCCCACACTGACAAATTTTGGTCTCCAACCATCTCCATGTCGATTCCTCCTTGCACCGCCATGTAAGCCATTCTCCCCTTGTGCGCTCGACTCAGCCGGACTTGCTGCAAATGACTGGCCTGAGCTTTCCTAACGAGCCAATCTATGGGCTGCTTTAATGTTCATGCACGTGCAGACCACCCCATCGTGTACGCAACCAAACAAGCTTTTCTTGCATCTAGTGAGCTTGTTTGGATGCTGCACGTAAAGCTTTGAGATAGTTGAACTCACACATACAACTCTATATTGAGGGGACATCACCTTGGTCAACGAGGCATGCAAAATACATGTATTTATATATCATAAAAAATACATATATTTATTATAAAAGCCATTGATTTTACACAATATATTCCTTGAACATATATGACATTATAGATTTAACCCGCAAACGAGCTCCCTTCGTCTCTCCTCCCAATGAAAGGCGGCTAGGGTTTCTGCCTCCCGTCGGCGACGCCGCCGATCTGCCACGTCTCCTGTGGCCTTAGGGCCATGGGTGCGCGGTGGATCCCGACCCTTGCCGGAGGGAGGGCTCCGTCTTTAATTGCTTCTTCAAGTTTTGCTAGGGTTTGTGTCCTACTCAGGAAGACGAGACGACGGTGGCTCCCTAAAGATGGAATAAGGTTCTCCCCGCCTAGCCCCCGTCCCGGTGGTGCGTCTAGCATCGTCGGAGGGCGTGTGGAGGTGTGTCTCTGACGGATCTCGCGGGATTCGGTCGGTGGTTGTTTTTGGTGGATCTCCTCGGATCCGGTCTTTGTTCGTCTTTGTTCATGTGTCTTTATATTGGATCCTTCCGATTTAAGCTTCTCTTCATCGGCGACGGTTGTTGTTCTGGTGCGTTGGTCCTATGTGGCCTTAGCACGACGACTTCCCGACTGTTTACTACAACAAGTTGTGTCCGGCTCCGACAAGGGAGGGGTGATGACGGCGGCTCGCCTTCGGCTCGCTTCAGTGCTTTTAGTCCTTGCTAGGTGGTTTACGAATTTGGATGTAATTTTTTATTATTTCTGGTGTTTGTTGTACTGTCATGAATGAAGATGAATAGACCGAAAGTTTCTTGAAAAAACCCCCACAAACGAGGTCCAGAAATAGTCGTTATTTTTTAATACTAACCCTTTAGAGCATCTACAGTCGGACTTGGGAAATCCGACTCCTCAAACGCCTGCAGACGCGCCCGGGCGCATCCGCGGACACTGACCGGTCACGCCTCAAATTAGCTACTATGCATCCGAGTCTCTCATATTTCAACCCCTAGATCCATACAAAGCAAGCAAAAAAAATCCTACGTACTACCCTAGCTAATCTTCGTCGTCGGAGATGTCCACGACGTCGGTGCCGGGCGCCGGGTGGACGGGCGCGTAGGAGGGCTCTGGCTAATCCTCCTCCTGCTCGACCTCATCCATGTAGGCGAGCATCTCCTCCTCCTCCGCGCGCGTGCTGCGCCTCCATCTCCTGCCGGCGACGGCGTCTGGCCTCCGCATCCGACTCCGAGCGGAGGAAATCGAGGATGGCCTGCTGCTCCGCCTGTAGATCCGCGTCCCCCACATCCTACTCCTCCTCCTCCTCCTCCTCCAACTCCAACTCCTCCTCCGGATCGACTGCATCCGGAGGTAGCCCCGCGGCGATCCGGGTTTCGTGCCTTGCCCGGATCTGCTCAAGGAGCTGCAGCCGGCGCTCCGGCGTTAGAAATGGGTAGCTCCGTATCCGGCGGTGTGGGGGCATGGCTACTAGTGGTGGCGGACGGGGAGTGGAAAGTGGCGGCGGCGGCGGGCTGGCGGAGGAAAATGTGGAGGGGTAGGGTTCCAGGGTCGGTGGGCGGCTTAAATAGCCGGGCTAGGCACTACACAGTCCGCCGGAGCGCCGCCATGCGGCGACATTGGTCCGACGGAGGAGACGAGCTTCGGACCGCCGGGTTTTGGGCTGTTTTCGCGTGGGACCCTATCGTCAGTCCGACGTGGCAGACGCGCCCGGGCGCCCCCATATCCGCCCCATATTTGGGCTGGATATGAGGGGTGCCGGTCAGCCGGGGCGTTTGAGGCCCGTTTGAGGCGCTCGGCTGGGTCAAAATTTCGTGACCGGTCAGTGACCGGCGGCCCGTCCGAATGTGTGAGGCGGGTTTGGGCGCCCGGCTGTAGATGCTTTTACGCACGCAAGATATTCTTGTCTTGGGAAAAAAGAAGTCCTCCTCCTCCTACTACTACGTGGTCAAGAAAAACCTGCAACAAACGGATGGATTCCTGCTTCTTGTGCTCCAAGCAAAATTATAGTGACCCGGCAACGTGAGCAGGGTGCCAGTCGTAGTCTCGTAGACTAGCCCAGACCCCGGGTACGTACGATCAACGAGATCACGAGTCGAGGCTAGGGGAGCGTGGAGTACGGCCCACAGGCTGCAGCTAGTAGCACTAGTATAGCCTATCCGATCGCGTCCCCACCACATACACTAGACGGAAATGCATCCGCCAGATCTCCAACCCAACCAACCAACCAGCCGTCCTGTTCCCGCCGTGAAAATGGACGAAACTGTCCCTTTTCTGAAACTTCAACACAAAATGACCCAATCTGAAAATATTTCACAAACTGGCCCCTTTTTGCATGACGCCCGGGGCTGGGCGCCATGCTAGATAGCATGACGCCTTGGCCGGGGGCGTCATGGTAGCGACATGTAGCATGGCGCCCCGGGCGTCATGCAAAAGGACCAATTTATGAAATATTTTTAGATTGGGACCATTTTGTGTTGAAGTTTCGCAAAAGGGCCATTTTCGTACATTTTCACGTCCCAGCCGGCGGCGGCGCGGCGCCCTCAGGTTTCATCCAGGTTTTCCACTCCACCTGCAGGCGGGGCGCGCGTGTGCGGTCGGGAGCACGCCCGCGCGGCCACACGGACGGCCGCACCGCACCCGCACCGGATCGCTCGCACGCCGACACCACTAGCGCCCAAAAAGAGGCGCCCCACGCCGCGCACCGAGGCCACCCCGCCCCGCGTTCGCCCACGCGTCCACGTCCCGCTCCCGCTCCCGCTCCCGCTCGCGCCTGCCCGCTGTTCGGCCGTTCCTTGGCGCGCTCCGCGGCCTCCACGGCGGGAAAAGTGAAAACCCTCCCGCGCGCTCCCTCTCCCCCGCGCAGACCTGTCAGACGCAGGCCAACCGGGCCAGGCCCCGAGCGTCCAGAAGAAATGCCGCAAGCCCGCTCTGCGGCCCAGTACCTACGTTGCTGCGTGATGGGCTGGTATCGGCGGGCGAGGCCGTGCGTCAAGCCCACTCGCGTGTCGCGTGCGATAAACCCTAGACTAGAGCGAACCTATCTGGGCAACTTCCTCCGGCGCTGCTACCGGTAAACCCTCGCTCATCCTCCCCCGTTCGCCGACACCGCCTCACGTCCCCATGGCCGGCGGCGGCGACCACCCGGGCGCCAACAAGCGGAAGCGCGAGGCCGCTGGGAGGCCCAAGGCGCCTTCCAAGGGGGCCGGCGACGCCACCAAGCGGAAGAAGACCTACGACGCCCCCGCCGCCAAGGCCAAGCCGCAGCCCGTCACCGCCAAGGAGAAGCGCGTCGCCGCCAAGGTATTCTATCGGCGCTTCTTCCCTTTCGCCGTGATAGTTGGAGCATGGATGTTGGTTTAGAGTATGGTCTTCTGCGGCTTGAGTTTGAGCTGAAACTGTGGAATGGCGTTGATTGTGGCAGGAAATGTCCGAGTCGAGGAAGATGAAGAGGAAGCCCAATTACAACCTCGAGAAGGTAATTTTTGCTATCCGCTCTGTATGCTCCGATTATGTATGTGCATCTCAACTCCTGGCTGTGTTTTTGATCACGTTTCCTTGTATGTTCAAAGTTCAGATCGCACTTGCTGCATACATAGTAATCAATCATTTCCCTTCAAAAAAAAATAGTAATCAATCATTTAATACTGCTTGTAGCCTAAACCAAAACAATAGACATCTGAGTATTACATCTTCTGGATTTTTAGTTTTGGACTTGAGTTCTGCTGATAGCATTACTTAATTTTGATAGTGAAGCAAAAACTGGCTTTGATCCCAGTAATCCCAGTAATAGACAGTAGCAGTGCCTGCCTGAACCGTCTCCTCTGTTTATGATGATTCAGCACCATGCTTTGGGCAACTCTGACTTGGTGTGCTGTCGACCCCTAATATTGACAGGAACTGGCAGTACTATGGGAAAAGATGAGATGTCGTGATGTGAGCAAGGAGAATAGATCCAAGTAAGTGTCATTATTAAAGTCTTGTGAGTTGCAACTTATGCTCAACTTCTTATGCAGATGCGTTTGTCATCTCTACAGGCTAGTAACTGAGGCTCTCCGTAAAATGGATGGCAAATATTTCGAAATTGCTGGATCCCATGTAACCGCACGTGTTCTTCAAGTAAGTTGACAACATCCATTCTTTATGAACGCGTTGCTTATGGTGTTTTGGTGCTTATTCTGATAGCCACTATTCTTTTCTCAGACATGTGTGAAGTGGTGCTCACAGCCAGAGAGGGATGCTGTTTTTGTCGCCCTGCAGCCACATTTGCTCCATCTTTCTCGCAAGAAATATGCTGTTTTCCTTGTGAAGAAGCTCATAAAACTTGGTAAATTTCTCCATGATTCGCTAAAAATTCGTATGGGTTCATATGTGAGAATGTTGCTCGTTTGTTTGATAACCCTTAGCTTCACTAACATACCTCTTGTTTGTGACCGCAGCCACTAAAAAACAGCTTGCCTTGTTCATCTCTTCCCTTCATGGTCATGTCGCTTCTCTACTTCGTCACACAATAGGAGCGGCAGGTATGTGTTCCTATGTGTTTTTGTCATAATGGGTAGGAACTCGTCATGTATAGGAGCAGCATGAGTTGATGGTTGAATGCCATTGTACGCATGCGTTTCTATTTGCTATACAAGTAAAGGGGTACATGGTAATCTCACATTGAGATGCATTCTTTCTTGCAGTTGTTGATTGCGCCTTTCATCAGGCGCCGCCGCCTCAGAAAAGAAGTTTGTTGTTGGAATTGTACTCCACCGAGCTTCAGCTGTTCAAGGACCTGACTGAACAAAAATCATGCAGGTTGGCACACTATAATGTCTTGTCATACATCTGCTTTGAAGTTTCCCCTTAACTTTTCTTACTTCTCTGTAGAAAACTTAAACTTGGGCGGAGGGAAATATTATTGTTGTCATCCACTTATCCTGCCATAGGTGGCTGCAGTTATTTGTTTAGTTCAGTATCCTAAAATTCAACTTTCTTTTTCAGTTTGTTAGAAACAATTTCCAAGCTTGGACTACAGAAATCATCCGTCCTGCAGTATATGACTACTGTTATCCAGCCAGTTTTGGAAAAAGGCATTGTCGAGTATTCCATAGTACACACGGTCATATTGGAGTACTTAACAATTGCGGATAAGGTAAATGTATTTTATTGACGCGATTGGCCTATTTTTACAACAAAGCTCTCCTTTTTTGGTGAAATGTTTCTTCAGCTTGTCGCACTATCTAATATATGCATGTCTTTCGTAGACATCAGCCTCGGACGTGATTCGTCAGTTAATCCCCCATCTTACTCAAGGGTCATCTGTCGTAGATGGAGATGAACTATCAGGTGTCGCTGAAGTACCAACAAAATCAAAAGTTAAGAAGAAAAGATCTTCAGAACCACTTCTCATTCGGATCATGCAGACGAGGGAAGGATTAAAACTAGGGCTTGCTTGCCTCAAGCATGGCAGTGCGAAGGTACATTGTCTCTTTCTGTTTTCTTATTTGTATCTAAAAAGACAGATTTCAGAGCGATTACTTGGTTTAACTTTGCCCTCTCATCTGTTTATCAAATGTTTATTCATTAACTTCTGTAGATTTCAGAGACACTAAATAGTCATGCAAATTACCCTCGCGCTGCATATTCAATAGTATTTCTTTTCATTCTCGCTTATTTCCAGTGTGCTTTTGCCATTTAACATGGTAATGCATTTCAGGATAGGAAGAAAATTATCAAAAGCTTGAAGGGGCAGGTTATGAAGCTTGCTCTCAGTGATTATGGATGCCTTGTAAGTGATATATATATGTAACATATTTTAGTGTTTAATAAATAGGATGGTACTGTGTGAATTTATGCTTTAACTTTTAAAAGCATTCTCCCCAATATACAGTAATTTCAGATGGTTTTATGCTTCTAAGTGATTAATAATCAACTAAACTAACATGTTTTTTTCTCTCCAGTTCCTTGCTTGTCTTCTCTCCATTGTTGATGACACAAAACTTGTTACTAAGGTTAGCTAGCACCAATCGATTGCTTGAAGCAAGTTATGCTGCCATTACAAGCAATCTGAAGAGACAATGCTTATAGCTTACTTTCAATATTTGTAGGTTGTAATTGAAGAGCTGATAAAGCAGTTAAAGGAACTCATATTTGACAAGGTAAAAGGAATAGGGAGCTTCTGATACGCTTATATTTATTTGTTAGTTATACGCACATGAGACTATTTATGATGGAGCTCCTTGCTGGAACAGAACGGGAGACGCCCATTGCTGCAGTTACTTCACCCACTTTGCTCACGTTACCTGACTCCGACTGATTTGATTTGTCTGAAGTACAGTGTGCCTTCCCTTATTTCAAAGGCAAGTTACCTACTCTATTAACTGTTAAGTACTTTGAAGAGAGACAGGCCCCAAGAAATTTGCTTTTTTTGTTGCAGGATGAGGCATCAGAGAGTGCTACTAAAGTTAACTTGGATAGTAAGTTGGATGATGTAACTGGCAAAGCACATGAGGGTTCAGAAGACACATTGGTTGCATCTGATAGTAAGAAGGACCCGTTTAAACGGCGGCAAGAACTGTTGGTGAAAAGCGAGCTTTTTGAGGTGATACTTGTAACATGTATTTAACCTTTTGTTTATTTATTCAACGGCATTTATTTTGGAGCATGTAGTTTCCCCCCTCAAGAGATCTACTCCCTCCGATCCATATTACTTGTCGCTCAAACGGATGTATCTAGACGCATTTCAGTATACATCTGTTTGAGCGACAAGTAATATGGATCGGAGGGAGTACATTTATTCTTGCAGTAGTGTAGTATATATGATTTAAAGGTGACCATTTGTCAAAGAAAACCAAGTCGCAACATTACTACGCCCCCATTAGTCACATAACACCCTGATCCCGGCATTACTACACTCCCATAGTCACATACCCCCTAATCCCAGCAATAATGCAGGTGTTCTTTTTTCTTTGCAGGTTCTCATCGAGACGTGCATTGAAAATGTTGGAGAGTTGCTCCGAACAAACTTCGGCAAAGATGTATTATATGAGGTAATCTCCTTAGTCCATGCTCTACGCTTTTACCTGTACCTCTAGAGCCAGTATCTTGGGATAATAATTATTCATCTATGATATTTCTTCGTGGAAGGAACTACTTGTGATAAATATGCTTTTACTTGCATGAACTTCACAAGAGACAAACATTGTTCCTGATTATTATTCGACAATGTGGAAATATTCTTATGAGTTGGTGGAGCCTTTTCTCTGGAATGTGTTGGTCCTTATGCCTGCGCGTAGTATTACTGTTATTCACTTTTCCTTAATGATGAATCAACCTCCTGTAAAAGAAAACGGCACTCCAGTCTACACACAAACCTACCTTACCTACTGTTTCCGTGGTCTGACTCTTGATACAAATGAGTAATTGACTATTGAAGAGCTTCATGATTGCACCTACTGAGATTCTGTATTGCCAATTTTCCAAGGTTGCTGTAGGTGGAAAAAATAATGTCTTGGAGGGGGTCACCGACAGGATCCACGTGCTTCACAATGCTATAGCTTCTGACGCAGCACGCCCGAGGACAGAAGATGTTGAGCACGCCTTTGATAACTACCACTCGAGCCGCATAATCAGAAAGATGATACTTGATTGTCCTGCGTTTGCTGCTACCCTATGGAAAAAGGCTCTCCAAGGGAAGTGCAAGTCATTTGCTGATGGATTCAGGTACCTTGAAATGACTCGTCCATATGAGAGTTCTTTAATCTGTTAGTCAAATTTGTGAACCTTGCAAGTTGCAATGAATAAAATTTCAACTATTTGTTGCAATTTACGTACTGAATTGCACCGCTGAGGTGGTATTTTGAAGGGAAAAAAAAGGAATCATGCGCTGATACTCTGTTGAACTTGTTGGTCGCTGCTGCAGCTCCAAGGTGGTGTCTGCCTATCTGGAATCTTCGGATTCCAAGGTGAAGGATCTTGCGAAATCCGAGGTGCAGCCGCTCATCGACGGTGGCATACTGAAGACTCCAGACCATAAAGCAGCGGAGAAGAAGTGAGTCTTCTCTGGACGGGCCTCTCACCATCGCCAGCAACACAAGCAGGGCAAGGCGGCGTCCGTGCTTGCCTGTTGTGGATGAAAGAGGGTAATACATACATCCGTGGTCATCCTACTCGAGGTGTATGTTCAATTTTGGCACTGGAATAGTGGATACGAATGTACTCGAAATACATACGGTCGTTAAGGGTTTAGGTTAATACTTGACTGTCACTGGGGAGGTTTGCTGCTACATATTCGTGTGATGTGGCATAAGTTTGGCCGTTTACCATCACATCTAAGCAGACGATGTGACCAAAGTAGATTTCCTTTGCATATTGGCATGCTAAAAGTTGCACCTCTCGCTGCGTGCTGCTGTTGAGAACAAGGTCCACATTGCATTCTCCACCTGATCCATCTTAATCTGAAAAAAAAAAATCAGTGTTTAGAAAGTTTGCTGCTAAGGTTTGTTGTTTCCATATCAGATGCATAGCAGCGTGGCGCCATGGACGATCTCGGTATTGATGGAACATGTATTCCATGGTGGTGCTGCAATTAGCTTGTCTTTTCTCTCTAAATAAAATCTTCAATTCCGTTTATCATATCACCCGAGCTAATACGAGGGGAAAGAGAGAACAGATAGGAGTTGAGGAAGACGAATAGCATGGACATCAACGTGATCCCAATACAAGTATATGGAAATTTCCAAAATAAATAAAATAAGTTATGTGAGGCAATGTCAGCTCACGTGTCATCTATGGCGCGGTTCGGCTACATTTTAATCGGAGTTGCCTCATGACATGAAAAGTACTTGGGAAATTGTTTTTTTTCGCGATAGCTTTAAACCTCGATATAGCTAGAACATGTGGCTCCTCAGATGTCACGAAAATTTGCATGCACCTTGCACACATGAGCATCTTGGATGCCTACAAAATTTAGTATTTTTGTTTATTTTTTACTATTTTTTAAAATTACTATTCACCAGGTGTAGATGAGCTGGGCACCGTTTTGAATTGTCGAAACATGTGTGACATTTGAGAAGAAACATATAAGGGGCATTTATAAATCATTTATTTATGCCAAATATGATGAAAATTAAGCAATTTATTGCATATCAATTCCTCAAAGTGCTCTCACGTGCAATATTGATGAAATTGCAAAAAAATACTTTCTTTACTTGTGGTATTTTTCTTATGCCTGGTAATTCACTGTTATGCAAATGAGACCATTTGGTGCCATTGGATTCACTCATGGATATCATGTTCTTATCTCCGGCAACTAGCTTATGTCTGCGAGCTTCTTTGTGGGTGCAAATTGTGATGAATATTTTCCACTTAGAAACTTATACACGTGAGAAAACGCTTTTCTTTCATTGATAACCTTATTCCTTGCCGGTCACTTGATTTGTTTCTTTTTGGTATTTGATGGATCCGATAAGAGGGTATGCTATGACATACAAGTGCTTGTATGTGTTGCATATATATTTGCACACACATATGTTTTGAATGTATTTTGGACTCATGCTTAAAATGATGATCTTACTGGATATCTCCATTCATATATTGTCCAAATTTTTGTTTTTTGGGATCTTTTGTATGCATGATTCACATGTTTAATGCTTATTGTCAAATCATCTTGTTTTGTTCCATCTTATAAATCCGGAATATAGTGTGAACTCTTCTGATTGTTCGTAATTGGAAATGTGCATTTGATTCCACTCACATTATGAGAAGTGCGCAAATTCAAGAGAAACTCATATTTTTCTCCCGAATGTTAGGAACTCATACTAATACTGGCCTTCTACTTTATCTTCCATTTTAATAATTGATGTCCATGAGGGAGAAGTTTAGAGGATTTAGGAGAAGTGGTTGTTGTCCTTCATGAATATACCTATGTTTTAGATGCTTGTGGCATAGAAGCATATATACAGAAAACTCCAAATGCGTTTGTAGTGTTTCGATACTAGTACATCCGGTTTTGATAACATCAAGTATCTTTGTGATATTTGATGCTATCAAAACCACCACAAGTATACAATTTATTCTCGCATAAATTTCATACTTGTTTTAATTTTATATGTAAGTTCTCTTATTGGGATTGCAATCAATTAGTAAAATGGGAGAGATTGAAATTGCATGTATTCCACATGTGTGGTTTTCATAATCAATGGCAATCCCTATGTATTAATGATTTCATAAAGATTGTTGGATAGATTCGAGGATTAATGCTACCTAGGTAATGATATGCTTTGGGTTTTGGTAACGAATGACAATTTCTATAAGCTAGCGGTTTCATGGAGTTACATATGAAGAAATGTTCCGCGGGAAGATATTTCATGGATTTTGAATGGATACCAACAAGATATGCATCAAGATCTTGAGAGAATATATTGAAGAGAAGAATTCATGGTTGATAAATTCTTGGTGCAAACGATTTAAGTGATGTGTCTCTTAGGTGATTTTGGTAAACAATGGAGGAGATCGAGCGATGTCAAAAATGATGTCAATGTGAATCTCACTGGTCAATGCAATCAAAGGATTGTCTTCAGCAAACCAGAATTTTCGGGTGTGTAATTTGGGAACCTGCTGGAAAGCACTCAGTAGACTGTCCAAGCTTATCCCCGACAACTCTCAATTTCAAGATGGACTGTACGAGAAATTGAGTCGGATTGTCCGGGGCCTAGGGCTCGGGCTGTGTCCAGGCCGTGGGGTGATGCCCATGACTGACTGTTTGGGCGTTTGTCTGGGTGCTCTAGGGTTGAAGCCCGACTATCCAGGCATTCTTGTCGGACTGTCCCGGTTCGACCCTGAGGCCTAGATCTCCCTTGAGTTGACTCATTTGACTGTCTGGGCTAATTTGACTAGTTAGACCGACTGGGTCTATAACTTCAACCCGCAAATGACTAGGTTGAGAGCACCTTATCTTTTGAGCTTTTTAACATGGGACTTTACTAAGATGATTTCGGAGGATTGGAGCCTTGCTGGTCAACTCATGAGCGTAAATGTGTACCATGTGTGAACACAAGATCTATCGGTAAGCAATTGTAAATCACGTTTTGTGTACCAAGGCATGTGCTATATGTTTGGTATGCATGTGTGGGTTAAGTATCACTCACTGGCTTGGTTCAAAAGGAAAATTTCATATAGCCCATGTGAGGATGACATCATGTGGAGATGATCATCTAGGCAAGGTCAAGCTTTTCATAGACTTCAATGAATGAACATGTACTTGAAGCTTGAAGGTCCATCTAGGAATGATTGTTACATTTGTAGATGGTATACAGGACAATCCTCCCCATAGAAGATTATGGGGAGCTAATTAAAGACTTTACAAGTGGCCATGATCAAGAGAGGATTTCAAGTTGAGGCAAGCATTAACATCATCATCAATCTCAAGTGAAATGCTCAAGGCAAATGTATAGCTTAGATCAACTCTAGCAGTTTCTTCATATGGGCGATTGCCATCTGCCACATGGAGCGCGTTCCATATGGATATGGAGGCCGTGGCGGGTGTGCTGAAACACAAATTCACCATAATGCGGCCTCCATATATTTTCCATGCAAGTAGGACCCACATGTCATTGGGTCATAGGTTTTTGCCCCACAAAATCAAAAATTCAGGCGAACAAAGTTGATTCCATGAATGGGGCGGAAAATTCATACGAACTATGACGCCCCCGACTCGACCGTGCATTAATCATACACACAAACATGCACGATCGAGTCGGGGGCGTCATAGTTCGTATCCAAGCCAAGATGCCTACTCAGATCACATATCCAAGCCCGTTAGTGTGTTGGGAGCTCGCGGTGACGATCAGTGCTCTTGTCGCCCCGTCTCGCGGTCTTACGACAAGGCCTGGCCCATCCCTCTCTAGGGCGGTCTCTGCCTGCCCGGTCGTGACGCGTCATTAACTCTCGCGGGTACCCTTCGGGTCGACCCGACTTATCAAGAGACTGTTGGGAACTCAGGTCCACCTCTACTGGGGTGGTACCACCTGTCCCTTCAGTCCCGCAGTAACAGTTAAAGGGGGGACAGTTAAAGTAGTTGTGGGTCCATACCATCAAGGCGAACTCAGAGGAATCACCCTCGGTAGGTTCACACATGAGGTAAAATGTCAAGGTGAACTTGAAGGAATCACCCTCGATAGGTTCACGCTTGAGGTGCTGCACGACAGAGTCATCATTGGGAGTGGTGAGCGAGGAATCACCCTCGGTAAACCACATCCGATGTGCTACACTACAGAGATATCATCGGAAGTGGGATACGAGGCATCACCCTCGGCACTCGATAGTAGCCCTGCAGAGTCGTACAACTAAGGGGGTACTGGTGGTGTATTCGGTCTTCGTACATCGATCACAATGATCGAGTCACTAGTAGTAAAGCATGGCAACAAGGACAAGGGTGTGGGGCCACTGATGGATCACTAATCAGCCTATACTAAGCATTTAGGACAACAGATAAAGTGTCAATAACAGGTTACAAAATCAGGCTATGCATCAGAATAAGAGCTGTCGAATACAGTAGCAAAATCTAATGCAAGCACGGGAGAGAAAGAATGGGCGAAATAGGAATGATCAAGGGGGTTTCGCTTGCCTGAAAGCTCTGCTGCAAGTGGCTGAACGTCTGCGGCGTAGTCGTACTCAGTGGCGTCAGCGTCGGTCTCGGGATCTATCGGAGAGAAGAGGGGGAAGAAACAGTAAATATAAAGCACACAGATGCAGCGCAATGCATGACAAGGTGATATGCTATGCTAGGGGTGACCTAATGCAGTGCTAGGTGTTATAGACGGAGCGGGAAAATATCCGGAAATATTTTCCCGGCTCCAGGCATTTATCGGTCAGACGATCCGGAGGGAGAGGTTCCATGTTTGCTGTGCTGGGGGCATGTGGATGGCATATTCGGATTCATCTTATTTTTCTGATCATTTTTCATATATAAATTAATTTCATCCGAGTTATGAATTATTTTATATGAATTTCCAAAGTTTTATCAATATTCTGGAATTTCTGAATTTAATTTAATTCGAAATTAAATGGGAAAAAGGCTAGGGGTACCTAGAAGTGTACCCAGGTATGGCAGGTGGGCCAGTTGACTTGGTCAACTACCCAGTCAGCATTGACTGGTCAAAGTGAACAGTGAGGGGGTCCCGCATGTCAATGTTTTAATAATTTCCAAAATGATTTTCTTTAATTTAATTAAGTGGGGACCCACATGTCATTGGGCTAGTAGCTAACCTAACTAGTAATTAACCTAAACTAATTGAACAGGGGCGGCCAGAGGCACAGCCAGCCTCACGGCTGTGCACACACACGCACAGAGCACAGGGGCGCTCGGCCATGGCCACGGCCACAGCCGAGGCCAGCGCATGAGCAGTCAGCAGCAAAGAGCAGCAGCGGCAGCGACTAGGAGCAGCAGCAGCAGGGAGCAGCAGCAGAAGCAGCGGCAGCAGCAGCGCGCGGGCAACGGCGAGCGGTGGCGTCGCGGCTAGGCGCACGCGCGCTGGGCGGCGCCGGAGCGCGGGGCACGCAGGGGCAGGGGCGACCAAGGGGCGCGCGGGAGCACGGTGAGCGTGCGGACACAGAGAACTCTGGGCACGGCCATGGCGAACTCAAGGCGACGGCTACGACGACGGATTGAGCCGGGGAAAAGGGGGAAACGGGAGAGGAGCTCACCACGGAGCGTAAGGAAAGCTCGTTGGTAGCTTAGTAGCAGCAGTGGCGACGGATCGACGAAGAACAGCGGCGGCGACCGAGGAAGAGGACGAGTTCGATCCACGCGCTGCAGGGCGCCTAGCTCCAACCGGCGGTCGTAGACGACGTAGTGGACGACGGCGAAGCAGGCAGACAAGTTCCTAGGGCGCGGGGACGACGGTGGGCGCGCGGGCGAGGTAAGGCATGGCGACGGCGGTTCGGGAGCGAGCAAACCGAGAGGGAGAGGACGAGCGAGGGGGATTTTGCGGGCTAGGGTTTGCCGGGGGTTTCGGGGTGATCTTATCCACGTCGGGGATGCACTGGATGCTCGACACGGCAACATCGGGCGCGTTGACGGGCGTGCCGAGGCCACGCCATGGCTCTGCCTTCCCTCTGTACAGAGATTGAAGAAAGGCCCTGGTGGTGGGCTGGGCTGTTAACTGTAGCAGTAGGCCTTAAGTGCACAGTAGGTTTCGTATATTTTTCATTTTTCTTTTCTGTATTATTTTTCCAGCACCGTTTTCTATTTTCTTTACCTATCAAGCGAATTTTGCTACACATGATACTTAGCACATAAATCAAACACCACATACCAAGACAACACACAAACTTTCAAATATTTTGGAAATGTTTAAATAATTGTTTTATTTCCAATGATTTAGTTAAATGCTATAGGTCCACTTTATTTGATGCTAGGGACAAAACGGTATTTTCCAATAATGTTGGTTTCTTCATGACAATTACCTAGTGAATATTTCCAACCCAACAACATTTTTGTTTTACTGTTTGAAGGATAATAATTTGACTTGTAATTTAAATTTGAATTTGGCTTTGATTTCTATCAAGTGGCAATTTGGCTTAGTAAAGCATGATGACATGGCATCATTAGGTTGGGATTACTGTAGCTTAATTATAGAGGCGTTACACGAACACAGTTGATTTCATTCTAAACGGGGACGAAAAATTTGTCGCACTGCAACCTACATTCATAGAACACAACAACAAAGCCTTTAGTCCCAAACAAGTTGGGGTAGGCTAGAGGTGAAACCCATAAGATCTCGCGACCAACTCATGGTTCTGGCACATGGATAGCAAGCTTCCACGCACCCATGTCCATGGCTAGTTCTTTGGTGATGCTCCAATCCTTCAGGTCTCTCTTTACGGACTCTTCCCATGTCAAGTTCGGTCTACCCCGGCCTCTTTTGACATTATCAGCACGCTTTAGCCGTCCGCTATGTACTGGGGCTTCTGGAGGCCTGCGCTGAATATGTCCAAACCATCTCAGACGATGTTGGACAAGCTTCTCTTCAATTGGCACTACCCCAACTCTATCTCGTATATCATCATTCCGGATTCGGTCCTTCCTTGTGTGGCCACACATCCATCTCAACATGCGCATCTCCGCCACACCTAACTGTTGCACATGTCGCCTTTTAGTCGGCCAACACTCAGCGCCATACAACATGGCGGGTCGAACCGCCGTCCTATAGAACTTGCCTTTTAGCTTTTGTGGCACCCTCTTGTCACAGAGAATGCTAGAAGCTTGGCGCCACTTCATCCATCCGGCTTTAATTCGATGGTTCACATCTTCATCGATATCCCCATCCTTCTGCAACATTGACCCCAAAAATCGAAAGGTGTCCTTCTGCGGCACCACCTGCCCATCAAGGCTAACATCCTCCTCCTCCTCGTGCCTAGTAGTACCGAAAGCGCACCTCATGTACTCGGTTTTAGTCCTACTAAGTCTAAAACCTTTCGATTCCAAAGTTTGCCTCCATAACTCCAACTTCCTGTTGACCCCCGTCCGACTCTCATCGACTAGCACCACATCGTCCGCAAAGAGCATACACCATGGGATATCTCCTTGTATATCCCTTGTGACCTCATCCATCACCAAGGCAAAAAGATAAGGGCTCAAAGCTGACCCTTGATGCAGTCCTATCTTAATCGGGAAGTCATCAGTGTCGCCATCACTTGTTCGAACACTTGTCACAACATTATCGTACATGTCCTTGATGAGGGTAATGTACTTTGCTGGGACTTTGTGTTTCTCCAAGGCCCACCACATAACATTCCGCGGTATCTTATCATAGGCCTTCTCCAAGTCAATGAACACCATATGCAGGTCCTTCTTTTGCTCCCTATATCTCTCCATAAGTTGTCGTACCAAGAAAATGGCTTCCATGGTCGACCTCCCAGGCATGAAACCAAACTGATTTTTTGTCACGCTTGTCATTCTTCTTAAGCGGTGCTCAATGACTCTCTCCCATAGCTTCATTGTATGGCTCATCAGTTTAATTCCACGGTAATTAGTACAACTCTGAACATCCCCCTTGTTCTTGAAGATTGGTACTAATATACTCCGTCTCCATTCTTCTGGCATCTTGTTTGCCCGAAAAATGAGGTTGAAAAGTTTGGTTAGCCATACTATCGCTATGTCCCCGAGGCCTCTCCACACCTCAATGGGGATACAATCAGGGCCCATCGCCTTGCCTCCTTTCATCCTCTTCAAAGCCTCCTTGACCTCCGACTCCTGGATTCGCCGCACAAAAAGCCTGCTAGTATCAGCAAAGGAGTCGTCCAGATCAATGGTAGAGCTCTCACTCTCCCCATTGAACAACTTGTCAAAGTACTCCCGCCATCTATGCTTAATCTCCTCGTTCTTCACCAGGAGTTGATCTGCTCCGTCCTTGATGCACTTGATTTGGTCAACATCCCTCGTCTTCCTCTCTCGGATCTTGGCCATCTTATAGATGTCCCTTTCGCCTTCCTTCGTGTCTAACCGTTGGTAGAGGTCCTCATACGTCCGGCCCCTTGCTTCACTCACAGCTCGCTTTGCGGCCTTCTTTGCCATCTTGTACTATAGCTACGGCCACAACCACGACTATTAGTTTCGGTCACCACCACTGACATGACTACGGCCACCGCCGTGGTAGAATGCGGAAATGTTGGAGTGGATGGCGTGGAAATGCGCCTCGACATCGTTGTCCTAGCCCAACCATTCGTCCACGACAACATGCGCGGGGGCCCAAATCTGACGCTCCATCTGCGCAATTTCCTCCAGGCCAGGTCCATCTCTGCCCACAAGGGGGACAAAGGAGTCGTGGGGTGCTCCTCCTCCTCTTCGTCCCCAAAATTGAAGATGAGGGGAGCTCGGGGTTCGCCATTAACAATGAAGTGGGTTATAGAAGAGAGGATGGGAGGCACCGAAGAGAGGATTGAAGCGAGAAAGGAGAAGACAACAACCTCTTATAGGCCACCGCAAGCGCCATTAAGGAGTCAGTTGGGGAGGCGGCATGCGGTCAAAGGGCGCGTCTCCCGGTGAGAAACGCTGTCACGACCCGCCTGCACGCCTGCCATCTGCCCAGACTCCCACGCCTGCTCACACGACACCTCTTGGCATGCAAGCCAGGAGATGATGATGCTTGGCGGCCATCCAATAGGCCACCACGGGAATCCGATGGAGGCGTGACATTAACAGTCGGCTCCCCATCGTCGGTGGTGCATGTGAGGCTGGTCTTCTTTAATTCTCAGGCGCGACAAGGAGTTGAAACTTCCATCCCGCCTGTGGTTGGGTATGGAGCGAGCTCCATTTTGGACCTCGCCAACCTCCAAATATATATAGACTACGAGGCTGTATATGGAGCGCGCTCCATAAATTATGGCGATCGGGAGCCATATGACGACTCTCCTAAAGTGCCATTTTGGCCCAAAATCACCGTATTGTCGGTTATTATGGCGATCAGTGCCACATGGAGACTCTGCTAGAGGTGCTCTTAGTTAGGGTTTTCTAGATTTACCGCCTCTCAAGGTGGTTGGTGGGAGACCAGATTATAGGTTTGATGGTTGTCCTATCAAGAGGGGCTAACAAATGAGTAGCTCGATTAGGTTGTATGTAGATTATTCAAACCTTTTCATGTGTTGCCTCCTTTTTCGTTAATCTTGGGTGATTCTCTATGGGCGAGTTTGGGTGCCTGCATCAATTTTTGTCTATTTGCATCTGTGGCCCGGTAGAGACTGACTGAGTAAATACGAGCAGTAAACCATGTTCTGCACTGCGTTTGTTTGCACCTATCCTCCCCAGCTTGGCTGAGCAGAAACAAATGCACGACTGTTTGGTTGCAAGCATGTGCTCCCCAGATGCAATGCGCAACTGTTTGGTTACGTCTGCATCGATGGTTAATCCCACCTCTTGTTCAAATGGTGAACTTACCTTAAACCACCACACTTAAACAATTTTGGCTATGAGCGTCGAAATAAAAACTTTACAACATGAGTTATGTGAAACAACGAGATGAAACTACTGATCAAAGGAAAGTTTAAACGATTGATCATTGTTGAGGAAATCGTTAACTGGTAGCTATAGATCTACTCGTCTAAGTGCGTCGAAACATAAAACTTACAACACAAAAGTTGTGTCACATAGTGAGATGAAGCTACTCTGCAAAGGAAATTTCAAACGGTCGACCGCGTGCCTAAAAAATCTCCAAATATGAACATGAAATTGAAGATTTAGAATCAACGAAACTAGGAACCGATCACCAGAGGGGAATCACAATGTCTATGTACATATTTTTTAGTATAGAGCTTATCTCAAATCGAAGCACCTTTATGTAGATTAAAAGAGGTTAGGTGAAGAGACTAAGGAATGTGAGTAGAACAAAATACGTGCAAACATACTTGCCAGCCCACCACCTGCCCACATGGCGAGAGCCACCGTGCGCTGGCTTGCGCTTGCTCGAGCCTGTTAGAGAGGAAACGATCGATTCAAGCATTCCTTCTCAGCGCTGCTTTGAGGTCCGTGCAAATCAAGATTTTGATGGAGGTCAAACATCCAAGCGAGATAAATTTGGCTTCTGGAGCCTGGGTGAATGTAGCCTACCCAACACGCCTATGTGTTTTTGTTATTTTATCACTAAACAAGCATATGTGTTTTTGTTATTATAATTAAAACTAATCCAAAATCATCGGTGTAGGAAGGAGGAGGCGCATGACAACACGGTGAAGAGAAGGGAGAAGGATCACCGCCGCCGACCACCGCCGACTGAAAAAGATGCATTGCTTACCTGCTCATCGGTGAAGTACCACCGGAACGGAGAGCTCGATGGGCAGGAAACAGTGGCATGGGTTTCGGCGATGATTAGAAGGAGGCTAAATAGGGCGACCGAATCAACGCGAGGTGACCCAATTACTCCTGCTGTTTTTCCAGGAACGCGCGCGAGATCGCACCATCTCCCTGGTCTCATGAGCTCGGCGTCGCGTTCCCCTCCCTTGCATGCCGAGAGCCTGACTAAAAGAAAACAGATTTGGCTGGGAGGTGCTTTAAATTTCATAGAGGCCAAAAATTCAGTGCAGGCCAAGCATCCAAACGAGCCAAACCGCCCGAGACCGCTTAAAAAAAAAAAACCAACAGCCCCGATACGAACGAACCCGTCCGGCCTCTTCCTCCGGTCCGGCGGTACCAGTAAACCCTCGCTCGTCTTCCTCCGTTCGCTGACACCACCTCACGTCGCCATGGCCGGCGGCGGCGACCACTCGGGCGCCAAAAAGCGGGAGCGCGAGGCGACGGGGAGGCCCAAGGCGCCGTCCAAGCGGGCCAAGGGGAAGAAGCCCTACGAAGCCCCCGCGGCGCGCGGCGGCGGCGGCGGATCCAAGGAGAAGCCGCAGCCCGTCATCGCCATGGACAAGCGGGTCGCAGCCGAGGTATGGACATCATTGGAGCATGGGAATTGGTTTAGAGTATGGTCTGCTTGAGTTTGAGCTGAAACCGGAGTGTCCTTGGCTGTCTGTGGCAGGAAATGTCCGAGTCGAGGAAGCCCGATTGCAACCTTGTGAAGGTAATTTTTGCTTTCATCATGTTTCCAGTAGCATCAATTCCTGTATGTGATGCCATAATTTGATTCCAGTACACAAATTGCAATTCCTGCTTCTGCTTGAATCACCACTTCTGTTTATGATGATTCAGTACCATATTTTGGGTAACTCTAAGTTTGATTGCTTACGGCACCTAAATTTTGACAGGAACTGACAGTACTATGTAAAACGGTGAGATGCCGTGGTCTGAGTGGGAAGGTTAGATCCAAGTAAGTGTCACTATTAAAGTCTTGTGAGTTGCTGACATATGTTCAAGTTCTTATGTTCATGGATTTGTCATCTGCACAGGCTAGTTACCGAGGCTCTCCGTAAAATGGATGGGAAATATTTGGAAATGGCTGGATCCCCTGTAGCCGCATGTGTTCTTCAAGTAAGTTGACGATATTCATTCTTTATGAACTCATTGCATATGGTGTTTTGGTACTTATTCTGATAGCCACCATTTTTTGTCAGTTATGTGTGAAGTGGTGCTCACAGTCAGAGAGGGATCCTGTTTTTGTTGCCCTGCAGCCACATCTGCTCGATCTTTCTCGCAATAAATACTCTGGTTTCCTTGTGAATTATATCATAAAAGGGGGTAAATTTCTCTACGATTCGCTAAAAACTCATATGGGTTCATATGTGAGAATGTTGCTTGTTTGTTTGATAACCCTTAGCTTCACTAACATACCTCTTGTTTGTGACTGCAGCCAGTAAAGAACAGTTTGCCTTGTTCATCTCTTCCCTTCATGGTCATGTCGCTTCTCTACTTTGTCACACAATAGGAGCGTCAGGTATGTGTTGCTATGTGTTATTGTCATAATAGGTAGGAACTCGTCATGTATAGGAGCAGCAGGAGTTAATGGTTGAATGCCATTGTCCGCATGCGTTTGTATTAGCTATAGAAGTGCATGGTAATCTCACATTGAGATGTATTCTTTCTTGCAGTTGTTGACCGCGCCTTTCATCAGGCGACGCGGCCCCAGAAAAGAAGTTTGTTGTTGGAATTGTACTCCATTGAGCTTCAGCTGTCCAAGGACCTGGCTCAAGAAAAACCATGCAGGCTCAGGTTGGCACGCCATAATGTCTTGTCATACATCTGCTTTGAGGTTTCCCCTTAACTTTTGTTACTTCTCTGTACAAAACTTAAACTTGGGCCGAGGGAAATATTATTGTAGTCATCCACTTATCCTGCCATAGGTGGCTGCAGTTATTTGTTTAGTTCAGTATCCTAAAATTCAACTTTCTTTTTCAGTGTGTTAAATATAATTTCCAAGCTTGGACTACAGAAATCATCTGTCCTGCAGCATATGACTACTGTTATCCAGCCAGTTCTGGAAAAGGGTATTGTTGAGTATTCCATAGTACACATGGTCATATTGGAGTACTTAACAATTGCGGATAAGGTAAATGTGTTTTATTGACATGATTGGCTTACCTTTATAACAAAGCTCTCCTTTTTTCGTGCAATGTTTCTTCAGCTTATCGCACTATCTAATATATGCATGTGTTTCGTAGACATCAGCCTTGGATGTGATTCGTCAGTTAATCCCCCATCTTACTCGAGGGTCATCTGTCCTAGATGAAGATGTGATTGGTCATTTTATCCCCCATCTTACACCAATGAAATCAAAAGCGAAGAAGAAAAGATCTTCAGAACCACTTCTCATTCGGATCATGCAGACGAAGGAAGGATTAAAATTAGGGCTTGCTTGCCTCAAGCATGGCCTTGCGAAGGTACATTGTCTGTTTTTTTTTCTCTTTCTGTTTTCTTATTGTATCTTAAGAGACAGATTTCAGAGCGATCACTTTGTTTAACTTTGCCCACTGATCTGTTTTATCCGATGTTTATTTATTAACTTCTGTTGATTCCAGAGACACTAAATAGTCATGCAAATTGAACCGTGCATTAGTTAGTGCCTCACGCTGCATACTCAATAGTATTTTCCTTCTCGCTTATTTCGAGTGTGCTTTTGCCATTTAACACGGCAATGCATTTCAGGATAGGAAGAGGATTATTGAAAGCTTGAAGGGATATATTAGGAAGCTTGCTCTCAATGATTATGGATGCCTTGTAAGTGATGTCTATATATGTAATATATTTTAGTGTTTAAATAGGATCGTACTGTGTGAATTCTATGCTTTAACCTATACATTCTCCCAGTGCACAGTAACTTCAGATGGTTTTATGCTCCCAAGGGATTAATCCTCAACTGAACTAACATGTCCTTTTTTCTCCAGTTCGTTATTTGTCTTCTCTCCATTGTTGATAACACAGAACTTGTTACTGAGGTTAGCCAGCTTATACAAGCAAGTGTTATGCTGCCATTAGAAGCAACCTGAAGAAGTGAAGAGACAAGGCTTATAGCTTGCTTTCAATATTTGTAGGTTGTAGTTGATGAACTGACAAAGCAGTTAAAGGAACTCATATTTGACAAGGTAAAAGGAATTCCAAGCTTCTGATGTGCTTATTTTTATTTGTTAGTTATATGCACATGAGACTATTTATGATGGAGCTCCTTGTTGTAACAGAACGGGAGACGCCCATTTCTGCAGCTATTTCACCCACTTTGCTCACGTTATCTGACTCCGCGTGAATTGTTTTATCTGAATTACAACGTGCCTTCCCTTGTTTCAAAGGCAAGGTACCTATTCTATTAACTCTTAAGTACTTTGAAGAGAAATAGCTCCCCTGAAATTTGCCTTTTTTTGTTTCAGGTTAAGTTGGATAGTGAGTTGGATGATGTAGCTGACAAAGAACATGGGGGTTCAGAAGACACACTGGTTGCATCTGATAGCAAGGACCCGATTAAACGGCGGCAAGAACTGTTGGTGAAAAGCGAGCTTTATGAGGTGATACTCAAAACATGTATTTAACTTTTGATTTATTTATTCAACGGCATTTCTCTTGGAGCATGTACTTCTCCCCCTCAAGAGATCTACATTTATTCTCGTAGCAGTGTAATATATACTATGATTTCTGGGTGACCCTTTGTCAAAGAACACCTACTGGCAACATTACTAAGCTCCCATCAGTCACATAACACCCCTGATCCCAACATTACTATGCTCCCAGTCACGTAACCCTAATCCCAGCAATAATGCAGGTGTTCTTTTTTCCTTTGCAGGTTCTCATCGAGACTTGCATTGAAAATGTTGGAGAGTTACTTCGAACAAACTTTGGCAAAGATGTACTATATGAGGTAATCTCCTTTGTCCATGGTTTACGCTTAATACAAATGACTCTAAATACAAATGAGTAATCGACTATGGAAGAGCGTCATGATTGCACATATTTTTGCTTTATAAGAGGTACTGCTGTTATGCTTATGGAGGTTCTGAATTGCCATTTTCCAAGGTTGCTGTAGGTGGAAAAAATAACTTCTTGGAGGGGGTCACTGACAGGATCCACGTACTTCACACTGCTATAGCTTGTGACGCAGCCCGCCCGAGGACAGATGATGTTGATGAGCACGCCTTTGATAACTACCACTCCAGTCACATAATCAGAAGAATGATACTTGACTGTCCTGCATTTGCTGCTACCCTCTGGAAAAAAGCGCTCGAAGGGAAATGCAAGTTATATGCAGATGGATTCAGGTACCTCAAAATGACTCATCGTCGATATGTCAGTTCTTCAATCTGTTCATCAAATTTGTGAACCATGCAAATGCAACAACAGCAAAGCCTTTCTGTTGGATACTAACTGAGCTTCAGCCTGTGCTACATCTCCTGGCCCATGTGGCCCATGTGGCCCATCTGTCTAGTTGTGGACAGAGTATATAACCTGGGGGAGGGGGCGCTCTCTCTTAGAACCCTAGGACGTTACAGCAGCTGGCTGCTGTCTCAGGTTAGCCATTCCTTCCTTCCTTCCTTCCTCCCTTTCTACATGGTATCAGACCAGGTCGGAGCACTGGAGGCGGCGGCACCGGTGTCGGAGGTATAGTCGCCGGTCGGCGGCGGGGTCCGGAGAGAAGGCGGCGCATCTGGGCGCGCGCGTGCGGCTGTGCGTCGGCTGCGCGGGCGACGGCGGCTGGCTGGGTCCGGCGAGGAGGCGGCTGATTGGAGACCAGGAGGAGGAAGAAGAAGTGGTGCTTGTGGTGGAGTTTGTGTTGCTGTGAGTGGAGATGGCACAGGATCTGGCCACGGTGCTTGACAGGTTGGCCGATCTGCTAGCTGCAAAGGCAGCAGATGGGGCATCCTCTTCTGATAATTCTGGGGAAGGTAGGCAGCAAGCCCCACAGAGAGAAGTGCAGTACAAGCTTGAGCTCATGCCAAATGAGATCAAGCTGGATGGGGTTGGAAACTACCTGAGTTGGTCCAGGAGGGGGATGCTAATTCTTAGGACAAAATCAATTGAAGGGTATGTGTTGGGAAAGATCAGTGAGCCCAAAGAGAAGCTGGGAGAGGAGTGGAAGAAGTGGAATGCTACGGATTCACTGGTACTCACTTGGTTGCTGAATTCCTTGACACCTGCTGTTGCAGCATCAGTGGAAGCGCTTTCCACGTCAACGGATGTATGGGATGCCCTGTCAAAGATGTATTCAGGCAAGGGAAATGTTATGTTGGTCTCTCAGATTGAAGACACAATACACAACCTGACTCAAGATGAAAAACCAGTGATGACATATGTGGGAGAGCTGAGGCATGCGTGGGCAGATCTGGACCACCTTGCCCCCTTGGTGCTGCCTCACTCTGAATGTGTAGCAGCAGCGAAAAAGTGGATCGAGGACAGAAGGGTACTGAAATTTCTGAAGGGACTGCATTCTGCATTTGAGGGCAGGAGAGCTGCACTAATGCATCTGCCCCAGTTGCCTACACTAGAAGAGGCCATTGCAGCCATGGCACAGGAAGAAACAAGGCTGAAACAGATTGAGAAAGTGGAGGTGGTACCTAAACCAGCGTACTATGTGTCGAATAGGCAGGAGACACGGGATTGTTACAACTGTGGAATAAATGGGCATCTAAGTCATAACTGTTTTGCTCCAAGACGTGGCCGTGGAAGGGGGTACGGCAGAGGAAATTACAGGGGAGTTAGAGGCAGGAATGCAGGGAATTCCAACAACTTCAGTTATCAAAGGAGTGCTAGAGCAAACATGTCAGGCATGGATGAAGGGCCAGGACAGTCTAGTTCAGGCCAGAATGAAGTGAAGAAGGGAGAGCAGAAGACTGATGCAAGCTTTGGGCATTTTGCCCACTTTGTCTACACCGATGAAGGTAAGACTGAAACTGCCTGTATAGCTATGCATAGGTATAAATCGGAATGGATATTAGATTCTGGAGCATCCAAACATGTTGCTGGTAACCTTGGGGAATTTGAATCGTATAGTCCATCTATTTATCAAGCAACAATTCAAACCGCCGATGGTACGGCTCAGCCAATCAAAGGAACTGGAGTAGTTCAATGTACGACAAATATTAAGCTATCATCAGTGCTACACGTACCAGCATTTCTTGTGAATTTACTCTCTCTAAGTGCATTGGTTGATCAAATAGATTGTCGTGTAATCGTTGACAAATATGTATTCCTGATTCAGGAGAGGCTGAGTGGAAGGAAGATTGGGACCGGAACCAGACATAGAGGCCTGTGGTACATGGACCGTGATGAATCCGGCAAGCAAGGAGGTTCAGCACTAGCTGCAACACTCGTGGAGAAGGAGAAAATTGCCATGATGCATCATTGTAGAATGGGACATGTAGCGTTTGATAAAATGAGTAGAGTTTTTCCAGATGTAATGAGTGGAATTGATAAGAACAATCTTAAGTGTGAAGCATGTGAGTATGCTAAACACACTAGAACCATCTATGTGAGTAAGGGGCTCAAAAGTATATCCCCATTTATGCTTGTGCACTCTGATGTGTGGACATGTCCTATTTCCTCTATCAGTGGGATGAAGTATTTTGTGACATTCATTGCCTGTTACTCACGAATGACTTGGATGTACCTTATGAGGCATAAGGATGAAGTGCTATCTTGTTTTCAGAATTTCTCTGCGTATGTTAAAACTCAGTTCAAGGTGCAGGTCCAAATGCTCAGATCTGATAATGGGACAGAATACATCAACAAGAAGTTTGGGGGGTTCCTATCTGATCACGGTATTCTGCATCAGACATCATGTCCAGACACTCCACCTCCAAATGGAGTGGCAGAGAGAAAAAATCGCCACATCTTAGAAGTGGCTCGGTCATTGATGTATACCATGAATGTTCCAAAATTTCTCTGGAGTGAATTAGTGATGACTGCTACGTTTCTTATAAATCGCATGCCTTAAAGAATATTAGATATGAAATATCCTTGTGAATTATTGCTAGGTGAGAACAAGTTTGTGGTTCCTCTCAGAGTGTTTGGCTGTACTTGTTTTGTTCGTGATCATAGGCCCTCGGTCACGAAACTTGATCCGAGAGCTATTAAATGCATCTTCATTGGCTATCCTGCTGGACAGCGAGGATATAAATGTTGGAGTCCCTCTGAGCGGCGCACATTTGTAAGTCTTGATGTTACTTTCTGGGAATCTAACCCCTTTTATGGTGAAAAAACAGATTTGAGTGATGTATTTGAAGGGCTTGACCAGCCACTTGATCTTGCTGGTCAAGAGGGGGAGAGTGCAAGCAGTAATAGAAGTGATGGCAGTAGTTCTAGCAGCAGCAGCTCTTCTGATGGACAGCAGCAGCAACCTCTGATTGTTGGATCTATACCAGTAGTTCTACCAGAATTGTCACATGATAGAAGTTGGCCAAAGCCGAATGAAGAGCAAGCCCCTCGTGTGTACTCACGGAGACTAAAGGTTAAAGAGCAGGAGGAGCAGCAGGCAGAAGAGCAGGGGGAGCAGCAGGCAGAAGAACAGGGGGAGCAGCAGGCAGAAGAACAGGGGGAGCAGCAGGCTGTTGTGTCGGATTTGGAGTCGTTGGACTTGCCGATTGCTTTAAGGAAGGGGACAAGAGCAGCTACGTCAAAACAAAGCGATGAATATGGCCTAGTGCACAACATCAGTAACTATGTCTCATATGAAGCATTATCTCCTTCATACATCGCGTTTGTGGCATCTCTCCAGTCCATTTCAATTCCAACAGATTGGAGGGCAGCCAAGCGGGATCAGAAGTGGTTTGCAGCTATGAAAGAAGAATTGGAAGCACTAAGGAAGAACAAGACTTGGGAATTGACCACTCTTCCTAGAGGAAAGAAGGCAGTCAGCTGTAAATGGGTCTATACAGTAAAACAGAGTCCTGAAGGAAAGATAGAAAGGTACAAAGCGAGACTGGTGGCTAGAGGGTACAGTCAAACATACGGGATTGACTATGATGAAACATTTGCACCGGTGGCGAAGATGAACACAGTAAGAGTCCTAATCTCATGCGCAACAAACTTTGGATGGCCATTACATCAGCTGGATGTTAAAAATGCGTTCCTACATGGTGATCTACAAGAAGAAGTATACATGGAGATTCCCCCGGGCCTAGCTTCAGCAGAAACTGAAGGTAAAGTGTGCAGGCTAAAGAAGTCACTCTATGGGTTAAAACAATCTCCTAGAGCTTGGTTTGATCGTTTTAGAAGAGCTATGTGTGAAATGGGATATGGACAGTGTAATGGTGACCACACTCTATTCTATAGACACTCAAATCAGAAGATCACAATTCTAGCAGTCTACGTGGATGATATTATAATCACAGGAGATGATGCGGCAGAAATAACAAGGGTGAAGAGTTGTTTAAGCAAAGCATTTGAAGTAAAAGATCTTGGTCAACTTAGATACTTTCTAGGAATAGAGGTGGCAAGATCAAAGAAGGGAATAGTTCTATCACAACGCAAGTATATCTTAGACCTCCTCAGTGATATGGGGATGATGGAATGTCGTGCAGCCCCAACACCCATTGATCAGAATCACAAAATAACAGCTCAATCTGGTGAACTTGTAGACAAGGAGAGATATCAGAGACTGGTGGGACGATTGTTGTACGTGTGTCACACAAGACCAGATATTGCATATGCAGTTAGCATAGTAAGCAGATACATGCACGAACCAAGAAGTGGACATATGGATGCTGTTCATCGAATCCTAAGATATTTAAAAGGAACCCCAGGAAAAGGGCTATGGTTTAAAGCAAATGGTCATCTAACAGTCGACGGTTATAGTGATGCTGACTGGGCAAGTTGTTTAGATGATAGAAGGTCAACTTCAGGTTATTGTGTATTCGTTGGAGGGAACTTGATAGCATGGAGAAGCAAAAAACAACCAGTAGTATCAAGGTCAACTGCAGAAGCAGAGTATAGAGCCATGTCTCTAAGATTATGTGAGATGCTATGGGTAAGAAACCTTTTGAGTGAGCTGAAGGTGTTAAAGGCAGGGCAATTAAACGTATGGTGTGATAACAAGTCAGCAATTTGCATAGCAAATAATCCAGTTCAGCATGATAGAACAAAGCACATTGAGATCGACAAATTCTTTATTAAAGAGAAGCTAGATGCTGGAATCATCAAGATCAACTATGTGAGTACAGGGCAGCAGATTGCTGATTGTCTGACAAAGGGTTTAGCTGCCAAGGATTGTAATCGAGCTTGTGTCAAGATGGGAATGATAGATATCTATCACCCATCTTGAGGGGGAGTGTTGGATACTAACTGAGCTTCAGCCTGTGCTACATCTCCTGGCCCATGTGGCCCATCTGTCTAGTTGTGGACAGAGTATATAACCTGGGGGAGGGGGCGCTCTCTCTTAGAACCCTAGGACGTTACAGCAGCTGGCTGCTGTCTCAGGTTAGCCATTCCTTCCTTCCTTCCTTCCTCCCTTTCTACACTTTCAGTCCCAAACAAGTAGGGGTAGGCTAGTGTTGAAATCCATAAGATGTCGAAACCAAGTCATGGTTGTGGCACGTGAACCATGCAAATGCGAGGAATAAAATTTTAACTGTTGGTTGTACTGCTTAGGTGGTATTTTGAAGGAAAAACAAAGGAATCATGCGCTGATATTCTTTTGAACTTGTTGATTGCTGCAGTTCCAGGGTGTTGGCTGCCTATCTGGAATCTCCAGATTCCAGGGTGAAGGATCTTGCGAAATACGAGTTGCAACCGCTCATTGACGGTGGCATACTGAAGCCTCAGGAACATAAAGCAGAGGAGGAGAAGTGAGTTTTCTTGCCATCGCCAGTGCCAGCGCCAGGGTCTTACTTGAGGCGTATGTTGAATTTTGTCACTCATCTAGCCGAAATATAGTTAGTACAATTTTTACGGTCATTGGCGAGGCTTGCGTGACGGGGCGTATGCTCTGACCGACTTAAAGGTGAGCTACGAGCGCCTGTGTTGCCATAATTGGGCAATGGCAAGCTCATGTGGCTCGCATCTAGCAAAGAACTTACGAGTAGGTTAGGGCATTAGTGTGTAGTTCACTTTCGAATTTATTGTGGTGCAAGGTGCCTATTTAAATTGTTTATTGCTTTCTCTGATGAAAAGGAGGTTATTCTTTGATTTGGGGGGTTTAGGAGCATCCTATGCATATATATGAAGACTGAGATTGCAAGCAATAGATGCATTCAAGTCAATATTTGTGATCTGACAAAGCTTTAAATTGTTTGTTTGACTAGATGGTACTCCCTCTGTAAAGAAATATAAGAGCGTTTAGATCACTAATATAGTGATCTAAATGCTCTTATATTCCTTTACGGAGGGAGTACTTGAAAGTAAGATGTAGATAAGTATACTTCCGGTTGTAGATGTACCATGTGTTTGGTGTTTGCCTAAGGTTTCAGTTGTTTCCACATATGGTATCGAAATAAACGGCCTTTGTCAAGTCGCAAGTATATATGTATAATCATTCTGCCTTTGTTACTTGCTGTATCGATTTTTCTGTGCCAAAAAATGTCGGTACAGCCCCTTGATTTTTTTTCCTTTTTTTCGGGCACAGTGTGCCCTGCTGCCTTAGCTCTCTTGAAGGTGAGCTGCCAGCACCTTTGTTTCCATAATTGGGCAATGGAACCTCATGTGGCTCGCAACTAGCAATGAACTTACCCTTGTTGCCATATTTTCAGGTCTGCCATGGAGTGTAGTTCGGACGAGTCGTCAGAGCTAAGTGATACAGATATTGGCGACTATGCTAAAAAAGCATACATGGGTATGAAGTCTGGCAAGCTCGTGGTGAGGTTTGGCACTGACAGGTTTACATGCCCGTTCTGCCCCGGGAAGAAGAAGCAGGACTACCGTTACCGTGAGCTGCTTAACCATGCCATTGGCCTGGGTGCATCCAACCATGCTGCAAAGGAGAAGGCAAACCACCAGGCCCTGGCTGATCATCTCAAGACGGACCAGGCTGATGCAGCAACCTCATCCTCAATGCCTGTACGACAAGCTGAGGCACTGATTAATCCTCCTAGGCCTGTGCAAGATCTACCTGCAAACTAAGCAGATAATTCTGAATCAGATTGCTAGCTGCTAAGGGTTGTTTCGCCATGAACGAATTGTCAAGCTCTGGTTTCGCCATGAACAAATTTTCGGCATTGATGCATGCATGAATGGTGATGCTGCGATTAGCCTTGCTTTTTCTCTATATCATCAGTTGTGTTTATTACAGCGAGAATGGGGCCGGATGCAAAGGGACACGTTCATGGCCTCCATGCTGCTCAGCGGCTCTGGTATGCTTACAATGGTTAATCACCAAAAATAAATGGTTCCTTTCTTTGGTGTTCATGACACGTGGTGCGCAATGTGGAGATGGAATGTAATTATGCCAATGTAGTAACTTTTGAGCAAGGCAGAGCAATATGAATAACAAATATGTGGTCTATCTACTGTGTAAAACTTGAGGCACTTCGAAATGAGAATCTGGCCGAGTTCTGTAAAGGTGCGCTACCTCTTGGGGGCACCGTTGGAGTTCTCCTCCCACGTGCCAGGGCTTTGGGTGAAAAACTGTGTCAGGTTGGCCATACTTGGTGACGACGACACGTAGCGTTGCTACTCTCTTAGGGGCTTTGACGGCACTGGCGGAGCTTAGTGCAAGCAAAACCGGGCCGTGGCCCGCCCAGTTTTGCTGCAAACCAATGGGCCTTCAGGCAGAAATGGGTCATGGAGGGAAAAAACGTTGGGCTTTCTTCAAGATGGCCCGCCCAGTAATTTTATTGTAGCTCCGCCACTGTTTGACGGTGAGGTCAGGTACCCCATGGTCACGTCATTACCCTCTTTTGAGCATGCTTGGATCGTTGCTCGAAGATTGTTCGGCTCAGACATTGGGCGGTCTGTCTACCTCCTATCCTTTACACGTGACCTCGATGTCAGCATCCTTTGTCCGAGTGTGACGGCCGAGGGCTCTCTCGGCACTATGTACCTGGACAACATACAACTTATTTTTACAAAATTCATGGAAAAGAAAGCCCATCGGCTTTGTCTCATCCTTGAGAGAAAACAAGCTAAGTAGAACCATTGCCATGTATTCCGAATACCACGTTGCATTGTACACCTTGAACCATGTGAGACCTGTATGAATGCCTCTCCCGCATTGGTTTCCAGACGGAATGCATTGATCCATAGTTCCACACGAAACAAATATTGCCACAATACTTGGCAAAAGAAATGCTAATGTTCCTTACTAAAAACATTACAGCAATATTTTGTAAAAGAATATTATGAACTACTACTCTCTCAAGGGCAACTGCACTCGATTTAAGGATTTAAAAGGTTAATAATTATTAGGTTTCACCATCACAAAATAAATTCTTTTGCCAACACTGGTAGTTGACATTAATATTACTTGATCCATTATATTTTTTGAAGCAACATGTTTTAAGTTAGATATCATGTTGATATAAAAAAGACATAGACATCTGATCAAAGAATATGATATAACATCACATCACACGTATAGACATATAATTAGTAGATTACTATTCTGCTAAGATGTACTCCCAAGAACCTGTTTTGCACTTACTGAAACAAAAATTCTCATGTTTGCACCAAAAATCGAGATCTAGATGACAAAGCCACCACACTTAGTTCTCTCGGACCACATTGCATTCACTTCAAACATTATAGTAACCCCGACATACATTACGAAGCATAATGTAATGATCCACAATTTCACGGGAAACAAACACCGTGGAAGACTCCCCTACTAGTAAAAGCGAAACATAACGCATGAACCGGGCATGCGTACATCGTTTGTGGATTTGGCTTGGTCAACTGTTATTATCAAGTTTGTGGATTTGGCTTGGTCAACTGTTATTATCAAGTTTCACCACTAGCATAGATTTTTTACCCACACATTGATAGGCATGCGCCTTTCGACGTGCTACAGTGGGTATTAACCGCTCGCCACGAGGATGGACATGACACATACGTATGATGAAACAAATTAATTGTGCGTGTGAACTTGGAAGAATGAAGATATTTGTTGTTGTAACTTCTTGTCCGCCTAATGGAGTGGGAGAATGAAGATATCGTGGGGGAGTGGGGCGGTTCTAAAAAGGGCGAAGGGGTGGAGCCAGAAGAGAGATCCACATGACCAAGCCACTATGCTTATTAGTTTCCTCGAACCATCTGTGTAGTGACTTCAAACATAAGAATACCCCATCTATTTTAGAGGAACTAGACGGTTTCCTCGCGCGTTGCTGCATGATTTTAAAGATTAATTTTGGATAAATTTTGCATAAATGAAATGATCTAAATAAAAAGCTATTATTTTTCGGAAGTAATTGTGTGTGGACAAAGAGTATGCAAGTACGCTAGACCATTGGAGATGGAACAACTAAATTGGGGTATGCATGTGCTACAAAATAGTTTTTGTGGATGATGACATGGCACATTTGGCGATGTGGAGTGTTGTATGCCGAGAGAATTAGAGTTAGAGTTAGTGGGGAACAACTATTTAGGTATTTTAGATGAGGAAGTATGCTAGAATGTGCTTGGCTCGCGGGTGTATTGAGCTGCTGCTTGTCCTGCTTTTCTGGGCACTTGATGTTGGAAGGTGTTGTGGTGCCGTGCCACAGTACAAATCACATGTGTAGTCAACGTACCAACGAAGATGCAATAATTGTAGCAGTAAAATCTTGACGAGGTAGCAACCAGTGATGTCCTCATCCATGTTTCTTCTTGTGATCCATCGAGCGAACATGCTGCCTCCTTCCCATTGCGTCCTCTTTTCCCTACATTCGCTGAGATGAACCTACCCTATTTTCCCTCCTCGCTGAGGCGAACCGATCTCCTCCAATCACATTCTACCCTAGCTGAGGAACATGCTATTCTCCTTTTGCTTAGGTAAGTCTACCTTTCTCTTTTATACAAGACTTGAGAGTACGTAGCACTGAAATGAATTCAAGTATCCTATCGTAGGTGAATAGCCCAACATCCTTTGATTATGAGATTGGTCCTCCTGTAGGCCACATGCTATGAGTACTTTGGAAGAAGAATTCCCTGACCCTTTTCTTTTTCTATTTACTAGAACAAATGCCCGTGCGTTGTACATAAAATATTTCATCGCACTCCCCTATCTCAATAAGTATGACCTAAAACACAACTGATTATTTGATTTATGATCCACATCTATTCTAATATAAAGAAAAATTGTGGTTTCAACCTAATAAATATGTTCGGTTTGTGGCTTTCCTAGTTTTATTCCCGCCTCCCTATTTCAGGTGCTATCCACCCACACTGGTGTACTAATTGCGCATTTTCACTATTTTGACCTTAATAGAAAACTTTAGCATAAAATAAACTCTCTTAGATTTCATTTCATGATCTGACCCTTTTCAGCAACGCCACAAGCCGAGGCGTTTCTGCTACACAGCGCAACGCAGACAAGGTTGGCGTTTCTACTTGACCACGACCTAGCCAAGCGTCCTACATGGCAGCACAGAAATGCCATGGGCGGCCCATGGCGTTTTTGCCCAAAGAAGAAACGCCATGGCCCCTGGTGTTTCCAGTAATGCGTGCACACGGTCGCTTATCTATTCAGGGAAGAAACACTGGCTGCTTTGACGTGTCAAGGTAGGGAAGAAACGCCACAGTTTGTGGCGTTACCAGAAGGGTCAGATCATGAAATAAAATCTGAAAGAGTTCAAATCGTGCTAAAGTTACCGAAAAAGGTCAAAGCGGTGATTTTGGCCTACTAATTGTATGTGATGGAAATATGCCCTAGAGGCAATAATAAAGTTGTTATTATTTTATATTTCCTTGTTCATGATAAAGGTTTATTATCCATGCTAGAATTGTATTGACCGGAAACTTAAATACATGTGTGAATACATAAACAAATACCGTGTCCCTAGTGAGCCTCTATTAGACTAGCTCGTTGATCAAAGATGGTTAAAGTTTCCTAACCATAGACATGAGTTGTCATTTGATAACGGGATCACATCATTAGGAGAATGATGTGATGGACAAGACCCATCCGTTAGCTTAGCATATGATCGTTCTGTTTATTGCTACTGCTTTCTTGAATGTCAAATACATGTTCCTCAGACCATGAGATCATGCAACTCCCGGATACCGGAGGAATACCTTGTGTGCTATCAAACGTCACAACGTAACTGGGTGATCATAAAGATGCTCTACAGGTATCTCCGAAGGTGTCCGTTGAGTTGGCATGGATCGAGACTAGGATTTGTCACTCCGTGTTTCGGAGAGGTATCTCTGGGCCCTCTCGGTAATGCACATCATAAGAAGCTTGCAAGCAAAGTGACTAAGGAGTTAGTTACGGGATGATGTATTACGGAACGAGTAAAGAGACTTGCCGGTAATGAGATTGAACTAGGTATGGAGATACCAACGATCGAATCTCGGGCAAGTAACATACCGACGGACAAAGGGAATTACGTATGTTGTCATTGCGGTTCGACCGATAAGATCTTCGTGGAATATGTAGGAACCAATATGAGCATCCAGGTTCCGCTATTGGTTATTGACCGGAGAGGCGTCTCAGTCATGTCTACATCATTCCCGAACCCGTAGGGTCCGCACGCTTAACGTTCGTTGACGATATAGTGTTATATGAGTTATGTGAATTGGTAACCGAATATTGTTCGGAGTCCCGGATGAGATCCCGGACGTCACGAGGAGTTTCGGAATGGTCGAGAGGTAAAGATTTATATATGGGAAGTCATATTTTGGGTTCCGGAAAAAGGTGTAGTTTTTTCGGTATTGTACCGGGAAGCTTCCAGAAGGTTCCGGAGGATTCCGGAGGGGTCCGGAAGTCCACAAGTGGGTCCACCACGTCCCAAAGGGTTGGCATGGGCTAAGGGGAGGCGCCCTGGCCTTATTGGGCCAGGCGCACCAAGTCCTCAAAAGCCCACGCAGCTAGGGAAGGAAAAAGGGAGAGTCCTAGTAGGAATATGATTGGACTTTGGAGTCCAAGTCCACGTGTGTACTATTCACGGTTACTGTTCACGTGGCACTATTCCTTCTATTCCAAGCCCCTACACATATATAAATAGAGGAGAGGGGGCGCCCCAAAGAAGACACAACATTGTCTTAGCCGTGTGCGGCGCCCCCCTCCACAGTTCCGTCTCTCGGTCATATTTTCGCAGTGCTTGGGCAAAGCCCTGCGGAGATAGCATCACCATCACCGTCACCACGTCGTCGTGCTGCCGGAACTCATCCACTACCTCGCCGTCTTGCTGGATCAAGAAGTCGAGGATGTCACCGAGCTGAACGTGTGCTGAACGAGGAGGTGCCGTACGTTCGGTGCTCGGTCGGTTGAATCGTGAAGTTGTTCGACGACATCAACCGCGTTGTTCTAACGCTTCCGCTTACAGTCTACGAGGATACGTAGACATACTCCCCCTCTCGTAGCTATGCATCTCCATGGATAGATCTTGCGCGTGCGTAGAATTTTTTTGTTTGCTTTTCATGCAACGTTCCCCAACAGTATGTTTGTGCATCACTATGGAGAAAAAAGTATCCCCACATCTTTCTCGATACCAACCACCATGGACCAAAACACCCACCAGAACACCGTTGCGACCCCGCATCATCTTGAGGGTGTTGTCTGACGAGAAGGTGGATGTGTCTTCTTGTCTGACCGCCATCCATCCCGAGGATGACGTATCGGAATTGTGCTACAGCGTGATATTATAAGACAGAGACATAGATTAATATTAGATAGAGATTCTTACAATCCAAAAGTTAATGTGTCTTCCTGAATTGCTAGCCCACGCGCCCACGCAGACCCCGCTCCTCTCCCTCTCTCTCTCTCTCGGGTGTCCTTGCTGCTGCTCCCCATCCGAGGCACATCACCACGCGTGTGCGCGTTGGCAGTGTAAATCCCGGCCGCCCCACCGCCGCTGCATAATTCCCCGTGACCGCCAACTACATCTTCCTCGAGGACTCACTACCTGTGATACCACGTTTTCTCCCCTCGCCAGCCCACAGTCTCTATCTCTGCTACTTAAAAAGAACGTAATTTCACCCTCTCCTTCGTCCAACCTCTCTATATATGGTCCCCCTTCCCTTCTCATGTTTGATTGTTTCCTCCCATCGCCGATTTTTCTCTCAAATAATAATATTCTTCTTTGGTAAGTTAACAAAGTCTTACCAAATACGTGCTTAACAATAAGATAGACATTTTTCCTCCATCTTTGATCTTTCTCCTAAATAATATTTTCTTTGGTAAATTAATAAATTCTTACCCTATAAGTGCTTAACAATAATATGACAGGTAAATCATAGCAATTGCATACAAAAACTTGTTAAGATTTTAGCGCACCAATGCAATAATCTACATTCAATCACGGGCTAATCTATTAGAATGTGTTTTTAGGGATAATGTATTAGAATGTTTATACTCCTGTTGCAACACACAGACAATTATCTACTCGAGTTATAATCCGTCATTAAACTATCATGCACGTGTATGGGTGTCATGCAATGTGCAGCCCGTCCCTCCTTGCATGTGAGAATATATCCTTTGCAGTATGCACGTCTGCGCTCATTGCCAAGTCCCTCGTCCATTCTCACGGTTCTTTTTTAGGCGTCTTGATTGATTGATATCCTCGGTAACTTGTGTATACTAGTAGAATGCCCGTGCGTTGCCACGGGCTTTTAAAAATTAAGATGCTACTCAGGGAGCTAAAATAACTAAGAACAATGTCGTCTCAATTCACACATAGTTTTTTTTTTTTGACAATCAACAAACACACACCATACTATCAAATACAGTAATATGTTATTGACAACTCAAAAAAAATGTAATTTTAGTTGGAATGGATTGTGTTTTATTCATTCATCTCGGCACGATCCGAGTCCAAAACATCACGAATACAATCCGGCGGATATTTTTTGGCCCAAGTTTTACATAACCTATTCGCACAACCCTCCTTTGCTAGCTGATGACCGGCTCCATTAGCCAAGCGTCTCACCCATGCCACCATGAACTCCTCCCTTGATCGCATGCAGTCATTTACCTCCTTAATAATAGGGCCATATATTGATCTATCAAATGCTAAGCTTTTGAACTTAGATGCCATTGGATTTGAGTCTGTCTCCAAGATAAACTTTGCCACATCCAGTTTCACGTGCAAGCTAAGCAGCCCGTCTACACACCTTTAGTTCAGCCAATTAAGGGTCCGTAGTGGAGGAGAAAAAAAGCATGTGCCCGCGCCTGAAAAAAATGTTATTTGAAACCAATCAGTAGTTGTAGTGATTGTACCCATCCATGTGTGAGTGCATGTGTATTGGTGGTGTGCGTACACTGTAACTTTTATCAAGACATAAAAAGATTTTTATTATCTGCACCTTACTTCATTTGGCCGGTCGATTTTCCATGGGGAATACTAATGCACAATTTCTAATATCTCAACGTTATGGAGACTGCCTAAAGAAAGTTTTTTTTTACCATTATCACTTCTTTACAGAATTATTACATAATTTTTTAAACAAATACAATGATATTATTTGCCACACATCAATATATATGGGGGGACCACTGGAAAAGTGCTCCTAAAGACAATGTCTTTATTCTTGACTGATAGCCGCACATTGTGTGTTGCCTTGAATAGCCATGGTAGCAACTGATCGCACCGCCCCATAGTCCCTTATAATATTTCTCAAAATAAGTCCCCTGTAATAGTCCCAGACTCTCTTTTTTATTACAGGGCCAAGATGATACAACTGAAAAGAATTTACTCTCTTGCCTCATATCCCCGTAGATTCTTTGAATTTTGTGGAAGCTTGTCATGGAGATCCACTCCATTATGTTCTCTCTCACCATTGCTCTTCTATGACAAGCCTTTTCATCAATCGTTTAATCCCTACATCATCTGTGCCAACCTCACAAAATTAAGCTATTATGCAGACCAATATATGTAAAAGGAAAGAAAAGGAAGTGAAAGGTAAATAGCTAATTATCTACACCCTAATATATTTCAAGCAACCATTGATGAAATATGCTATATCAACTGTTGCTTTATGCTGCCATTGCAAAAGAACACAAGGAAGCAAAACTTTTAAGCTAATGAAATCAGATGCTCAAATTCAGGGCATGACAGAATAGAAAAACTTAAAATGGACTTCCACTGAGAAAAGAAAAACATATGATCAAATTGAGGAAAGCTATTGCTTTCTTCATGAAGTAAAAAAGTAAACAAAAGCTCTAACATGTCTCTTACAGGTCATTAGGGAGTTGATTGTCAGAATCCTAACTTTTATCTCTGTCATAACCTTGCCTCAAAATATATAAATGAAATAGAATCTATGAAATATGAAAGCACTTCAGTCTTTTCGATCTGCTGCTACCCAATTGACAGAAACTAAAAAGAATGGCAATTAGAAAATATTACATGTAGACATTTACACTGTGTGATTATTAGTCACATGCCAGGAAGAATTTTCTCAAAGGAAGCATAGAGATAGACTATTTGTACCAGAACACAAAAACACATCACATAATACGCCTTGTCTTTGGAGTGTCAACATCTAGCCAACAAAAACCAGACTCGAGAAGGTAATTTGTGTGTTTGAAGCAAGATGCTAAAAAGAATATTCATAGCTTACAATAAGTTGAGCTAGAAATTAGTCCAGTCAAATTTGGAAAGATGTAAAATGAGGATATTCATAACTTACAATGACCCTAGTAGATATATTATATATGAGATGTAAAATGAGGAAGTGGTCATATTGTTGTAAACCATCAGAAGGCACCATACATATAAAGTATTGTCTCAAGGTTATTTGTTTGTATGATTGTCACCATGTGTGTTAAATTAATCGATCATTGGTCAGGGGGTAACCATTAAATATGTAAATGTCCTTTGGTCAACGATAAACACTCTTGCTAAAAGGAAGGGACGACCACATGTCTCTATTGAATCAATACCGTAGTATCTCAAATTTCTCTCAACAGAGTCCCCAGTGAATAAAATTGCCATACAACATAATTGCTCTACTACAAGATGACTCGGATAGGCACTACAATATAATACTCCTATTTATGAAACTATCCTAAGAGTCACCTCACTAATAACAAGATAATAACATATCAGATAGTATTGCTTTGCTAGTTAGCCACTGATGTGTATAATCATATGCATGGCAACGATCTGATTGTACAAAAGTACGAAACTTTCAGGAGGAAGTGTGTCACAGAAACAAACAAAGATATGTGATTGTGGTGGTTGGCAAAAAAATGGAGATTGATGATTCCACTGTTCTCAAAACATGGTCCTTAAAGTTGTAGCAAAAGTATGAATAATGCTTTAGTCCATTTGTTTCAGTACAACATGATTGTTTTCCGGCAAAATGAAATCCAACATACTTTACAATGCCATCTCCTATGTCCACTTAAGTTTTTCTAACTTCACATCAACAGATTTACATGCACAAAAGCATAGCCATATTTTAGTAAGACACCATCTACTACAAGAAGAAAACGAAATTCAGAACAATACCACACAACCACTTGCGATTTTCCAGTAAGACACCATCCACTAATCTGCTCGACAAGGCCAAAACCAAGTGAAAATCACGATTGTGCCTTCAAATATAATACACTAATTTCTATTTGTGAACCTAATTAACCAATATATATACTTGGATGGTTCTAAAGAACAGGCTGATGCAGAAGGATACATAGTTATAGTTTTTCTCTTGCAACGAAAAAACACAATTCAGTGAATTTATTAAAGACGATCAATAGAACGGAACGATGGGAAACAAGCATCGTTGTAAGACATCAAATTTATTTTTGCTAATACCATGATATAGCTTGTCCTAATCAAATATAGTGTACCTAATAATGGTTGCATATATTGCTTACAGTAAGTAACACCTACCATATCTGCACCAATTACCATGATACGTACATCCCCAAATCTTACTGTGTTATCTTTATCACTCTCAGAAATATATACAACCAAGATCAAACATCCTTGCTGATGGCCTTTAGCGCGAGCTGTTCTGGCCGTTTCCTGAAACGTCCGAGCCACTTGTTGTTGTCCAGCAAGCCGACCACGTGTGTTGCTGTTCGTGCGGTCATAGCTGCCAACACAAACCATGCATAGACAGTGTATATGTGGTAATACAAGAAACTGGACTGCGTACATGAGGCAAGGAGCTTATTATTGTTCTCATGACAGCTGCAAATTTATCGGAATTAATCTTGTAATAACATAGGGCTCCAAAGTATCTCTGTATCTAATTTCGAAGATCAGTAGCCCTTCTATGTTTGCTTTTACTTGTAGCTGACTGAGTGAACATAGTTTCTTAATAGGATCAGTGTGCACTTACCGAAACAAATCAAATTTTAATCTTCTGATCAAGCTCGCCCATCTGATCAATCTGCTTGCACCACGCGGCTATTTTCTTCCTGTTCTGTATATACGTTTTGGCTGCTCCCCATGCACATTAAGAAATTATTTTTCTGACCTGCTCCTCCCCAATGGCACATTATGAAATTATCACCCACGCCAACGAATCCCCTTGCTAACTCATATATTAGAAAGGTTTCAAGTTTTCAACCCATCAGAGTCCCCTTGCTGCAAGCAGCGAATTTCAGTTCCCAAACAAATAAATCACAATTCAGAGATAACCAGATTAAGAATATCATATCTCACCATGAAACTAAATCATAATAGGGTTGTGGCGTTGCTGAGGGGTGGAGCCGAACAGCCCATATGACGAGGAGAGTAGGAGCTTGAGGGGGAGGCGACTGTTGTCATCTTACTGTCTCCCTCTCCCGCTCTTTGCATCCTGTGAGCTGTGATCCATCATGGCGGCACGAGTGATGGATTGCTGGTTGTTGGCCTGCACTTGAGCCTCCTCTATGCTGCGGTTCAGAGAGGAAAAAGAATCAGGGAGAGATGCGAGAACCAGGGCAAGGAGAAACAGAGGACATAGGCGTCAGAGAAAGGGGGATATGCCGCCACTGCTGTTCACACGCTGGGTGCGCTGCCGCCACCGCCGCTCGCCGGAGCTCCTCCCAATGCCGTGCCTCCCAGCGCCCCTCCATCTCTCTGGCCTGGCTCCGCACCTCTCCACCTCCTTCTTCAGCGACCTCCACGCCTCCACCTTTCGCCTGCACCCCAGGGAGAACTCGCCCGCACATCCTCTCGACGGGTATTCACCTGGTGGCGGACAGAAACGTTGAGGGCGCCCGTCGTGATGGCGGGATGGGAGGGCGTCATGGAGGTGCTTGGCGGCGGTGGGGCGCGCGGCGTGGTCGTCCTGCGGCCAGCGCCGGGGTGCATTATAAATGGAGAGACGTTACCGCCGTCGCCATGGCCATGTACCCCTCTATTCCTCTCCGTCCCCGCGTGTGACTCGCCAGAGTCAAATCCCTCGCCGTACCACCGCCGTCATGACCCTATGAAGTCCAGTCCTCGCAGCTTCCGTGTCCAGTTTGCCGGAGTCGTCATGGCATCTCCACGGATGGCTTCCCAGCCACAGAGCACAGGTCACGAGGGAAGGGGGCGACTCCTCCAATGACCACGGGCGCGGAATCCGATGACCATCATCCTCCTCCAGTCTGGTGGGATTCCGGGTCTAAACTGGGAGGCGTAAGGGAAGGAGGTGCGGTGGCGGCGCTTGCCGTGGAAACCCTAGAACGGGAAAGAGGGAGACAGCAGCGGGCGGCGAATGGTTGGGGGCCTCATTTTTTTTTCATTACGTGCGAGGGGGCCTCGTTCCCTGTTTTTTTTGGGGGGGCTTCGATCGATCGCTTGACGAGGAAACGAACGAAAGAGCGAACGACGACCTACATAACGAGACTTTAGGAGTAGAGAAGAAAAGAAGATTAGTCAATTGAATTTTTTCCTTAAAGTCCGTTATTTGTTTCCTTAAAATCTGTTATTTATTTCCTAAAGCAAATTGCATTGATGAGATGGATCGGTTGATTTGGGTGAGTCAGTAAAGTTAGATCGGTGACTTTTTGTACGGTAGGAAAGTGTTTGTTTACAAGAAAATAGTGGAGAAAAAATAAACCGAGGGTGGTGGGAGGGGAGACAAAAAAAACCAGATGAAAGTGAAAGACGAAAAAAACCGTGGAGACTATCCTACCAAGTGAGACATTAGGAGTAGAAGATGAGTTGGTGCGAATCTTTACGTAATAATAAAGCGTCTATTGCTGCTGCCCGCATACCCGTCTTGGCGTTTTTGCAAAAAGGCCCTCCTATTTTCTGGAAATTGAACCCGCAGTCCCTCCTTAATCTGCCACAAAAAAACCGTTCGCCGGAAAAAAATACCCGTACGATCTGCCTCCTCGCCTCGACCCAAGCCGAGCCAAATCCCCTAGCCGCCGCACCACTCGCCGCCGCGGCCGACCTCAACCCGCTCGCCGCCCCCGTCACGGCGATCGAGCGCAGCTTCTGGATCAGGTCAACGCGGCGGCTCGAGCGGCTGGGGACGACGCGTCTGCTCGATGCAGAACGGTGGCGGCGGGATCCAGCGGGCGCGGGAGAAGGAGGGATCCGGCGCGGCGGCGCCAAGTCCTTGCAGGTGGTGGCGTAGCTACGCACCGACGAGGAGTTCTCCTGCTCCTCTTCCAAGAACCTGGAGCAGGCGGGCGGCGGGGCATGCTGCGTGACGGCGCTGCTCCGCGAGGGCGGGCAGCAGCTGGTGACCTGTCCGCCGCTGCCAGTCCCCTCCGGCCTCCTCCGCCGTAATATGTGTGTTTTTTCAGGTGAGTTCGCCCCCTCCTCTCTCTGTTCTTTTGAGTGAAGAAAATCAAGCTAGCATATGGAGACGGACTGCCCACGGATCACTCGGCGTCGACGGCCTAATCCAGTTCCGATCACCGCGCCACAACACATGAATTGAGACACGAACAACGGGGATACTACAGCCGGCTTCGGAACCAGCGTCACGAGAAGTGTGCAGAGAATCGAGGGAGAAGGGAGCTTGGGAGTTGGGACAGGACGGAGTGAGGCGACTGACTATGATCACAATTACATTATTTCATTGTTTTATGTCTGCTGGAGTGGCACTCAAGTGCATGATGATGTGTCCTGATTGCTTATTGCAGTTGTAGGGAGCTGTTGAAACCTTGCTGGAGAGGAGTAGCCATATTCAGCTCCAGGATGGTTCCGTTGTGCTATTAGATGAGAAATCAACAAAAGCTATTTTGGCAAGTCTCCATGAGTTGTCAACAAAACCTGTGTGGCGCCTCAGATTTGCATATAAATTTGTTCTTGGGGAATTTGCAACATATGGTGGCGAGTACCACCCTGCGCACAAGCTTTTGCTTGATCCAGTCAATTATGCAGGAATTGAAACTGACCCAATATTTGCTGGTCTTGCTGTCCTAAGGGTAAGACTGTGCTCCTCATTGTGGATATGTTTCACCTGAACAAGAGAATGAACTTGAGAAATATTAATTTATAGAAATATTTCTTTGGAAGGGGCACAAGAATTTGTTCAACAGCCTATGCATTGCACAATTGATACCATTTGGTTCGTATTAAAAACCACTTCTATTTTTTCCTCATCAATTTTGAATCACATAATGCACGCATATCTGCATTTGCCCCTCTGTCTTTCAGTGTATTGATGCCAACGCTGTGTTCGGAGTTGGAGATGCCAAAGCCACCTGCTGCAAGAGGCAAATGGTCACCTACATGCTACAGCCGCAGGTTACTCTCTGCGTACTTACTGCTTTCGAGTTCGGTACCCTGATGATCTACTCGAATTTATGACTCTTAATCCATGTGCACAACATGAGTTTGTTTTATTTTCCTTGGTCCGAGTCTGATTTTCTTCATGAAGTGGGTCCTTTTATTTCTTCACAAATGTTGGCCAACCAACCAAATCCTTCAACTCGTCAACTCACAAAATGCATGGCCATCAAGCAAACTAACACATGCTTTTAACTGAAGCCAAGTCACTCTGTAATGTGCCCAGAAATTAGACAACGGATGGAAGTTAGCAACTCACTAGCTCAAGAAGCATAAAACATATATCAGTTTGTAGGCCACTACTTAATGTTGAAGGGTTATTTCTTCTAACAAGATAGATTGCGAACTTTTTTCTAAACTGCGAGCATTTGACGTAGTTTACTTTTACTGTTAAACTGAAATAGCGAGTATAGGAAAGTGAAAAAGAAGCGCATCGATGTTGGACCTATTCTTGTGGTAGGGACAACTTTTTTTATTTACTCACAAGTGGAATTCCGATATTTTATGGATCAAACCTGCCAGGAAGTGAATTTAATCGTAATTTTGAAAGTATTCAAGCATTTTTTTAAAGTCCATGTGATTTAAAAATTGTTCACGCCTTTTTAAATAATATCCATGCATTTCAAAAAATAAATATGCAATTTAAAAGTGAGGGGAGTACGACTCTTTTTAGATTAATTAAGGAATCAATCCCACGATGGTGGATGCTTGATGCAGCAGAGGATCACAAGTGTACTGCCGGCAGTTTCAATTTAGCCGGGCGGTTGCCATCATCGTGAGACTGGCGACTGGAGAACTACAACGGCTCTTTGTTCCAGTCATATCCGATCCCCCAGGCTGGTGGCCCGTTGGCGTCGGCCTGGATGGGGCCACGGGCCACCAGAATGTGCTCGTTGTCGTGCTCCCGGAACCCCTCAAGCAGCTCCTGCCCATGCGGCCGTGCAGGACGGCACCGTAACACAATCGTTAGATGTGAATCACATCAAAATCGGAATCAGTGTGCGCGCTAATGTGGCGTGTTTGCCCCTTTGCTACACTGTGATTGACTGATGGTTAGATGGTTGATGCTGCAGTCTGATGAGGTCTCGGGGCTGTGGCTTCTGCTGAATTTTCGACACCACTAGCTCCTGGTGAGTTTGCTCCCCCGAGTCATAATAGAGGGAGTGAGAAGGTCAGAAGGGAGAAGAAGAGAAAACCTTGCTGTCGGAGACGACAGCCACACCATTTTTTGTGTGTTGGAGTGATTGAAGCATGGCAATCAGAGCTGACATCGCATCTCCTTCCTCATACACACTTTTTGGGTAGTTGTGCATCTATATTCCATTTTGTACACCAAGAGATTATGTTATTTTCCTTTTACAAAACTGAACTATGTTCAACTTTGCTGTTTACTGAAACAGTTACGGTTGAGTAGTACATCGTTATCATTCTCAACAACTTTATTCATGACACCTTTGATACTCATGTATGAGAAAGAACTTTCAGAAATTGAGTTACTTTATTGGACTTTATGTTGTTCAGGAGAGGAGGCGGGATGGCCAGCAGCTACATTCTATTCTGGGTTGCGTGGATCTGGTGATGCTGGAGCACGGGAACGGGGAACATCACCTCCGCCAGAGACATTTAGAGTAGCCAATTTACCTTTCTCCCTAAAGATTTCTTACTCTGTTGTCTATCACTAGGCTTGGGGTTTAGATTTTGTTAATATCAAAATCTGGGTACTTACCAACAAACGAGTTGTTGATCTATTTACTTAGTCAAGTTCATTTCTGCTATACCCTGCAAAAATAGTTCATTTCTGCTATGTTCTTCAGCCAAGCTTCAGATTCTAGCCTTGATTAAATGGCAATGATATTCTCCAAAACCTACTAATGTCAGAAATCCTGCTACCCAACAGGATTTCCAGAATTGTGGTGGATCTGGTTTCTCTAACATGGTTTGCCAACCGCTATGAGCACTGATTAGTGTGTGTCAGCTGTTTATTAGGATTGGAAAGAAGATTTGAGATGTAGGTGTAGGTCAACTTTTGCAAAATATGGGTGTGCAGGTATAAAATTATATGTAGGCAATTTTACGATTTTCTGAGACTAAAGATTCAAGCATGAATTTGAATATAGTTTCATGGTTTTTTTTCTCACAAGTTTTCTTATATTCACTTCTCTTTCAATAATATTGGAATTTATATGCTTACTTAATTGTTCAAAGATGTCTGTTTTGTTTATCGATTGGAAGTTACCACATATAAGCTTGAGTCCATGTGAACTGACACACTGTTTGGAACAAAATAGAACTTAGTACCATAGTACAGTTTGGTGGTTAAACTACTCCTTACCTCAACATTCTAATAATCTGTAATAATGATAGTTGGCATTGGTTATGCAAGATCACTTGCAGGAAATTGATGGCTTGCTGCTGTTGTACTTCACAATTTATGTTGCTTCTGTTTATTTTACATATTTTTTATCTACTTCGATTTGCCAAACAAAAGTACTAGCATAACTGGAATATTTGTTTGTGTTGTTTACACAGAGAACATAGTCTGATAAGACATCTCCTGAATCAATGTCACATCAGGAAACAACTGACTTGAAAGGGTTGAAACGAATTGATCACATCCTCATGTGTCTTTGCAAGTTGCAACGGAGGTAGTATACTTTTTTTAGCAAAACATTCCTGAAAGAACATGTGCTGCCCCCATGTTTGGTTTTGGTAATTGATGACAATCTCTATGGACTAATGGTTGCCTTGAGTTATATTTGAAGGGTTTGTCCATAGGCTTTGCTTGTAGACCATTTGTTGGTCTCAAGGTGATTTGAAGAAGAATATGTGTTGACCAAGGTTATTCATGGAGTTATCCAAAGATTGGTCATGTAAGAGATGAGCCTATTGCAAGCATGTCTTGAAGAAGGAGATTGTGTGAACATTCATGTTTACCTTCAAGACATCATCCTAATGAAGAGAGTTGGAAAGATTCAAGGTTGATCAAGACTAAATATGAAGAGTGATTCGAGTTGATCAACACACAAAGCGTAGAAGATGTACCGAGTGGGATCAAGTGATCTCACGGTATGGTAAGCATTGTCCATTACGCTTTGTGTACTAACCCATGTTCTATGCAAGAGTTCTTTGTGGGGTTAGGTTTGTTTCCATGGGCGTGCATCAAAAGGAAGATATCACACAACCCATGGAGGATGACATCAAGTGGTGATCGTCATCAAGATTGCGGTGTGCAAGTTCAAGTGGAGCATCACGAAGAGATCACATGCTTGAAGCTTGCTGTCCATTGTGGTGACAATGGACTTGTGAAGATGTGCCGAAGAGTGGCTCACCCATAGTGGAGTATGGGGGAGCAATCAACTAGTCTTCATCAAGCCGGCGCAATCAAGAAAGGTGGTCCAACTTGAGGAGGTCAAGATCGTCATCATCCAGCTCAAGTGGACTATGCGCAAGGCAAAGGTTTGCCCTTGATAGGTTTTCTATTTTACCGGTCTCATGGTGGTAGTTGGGAGACCGGGTTTTAGGATCGATAGCCGTACTATCAAGGGGGGCTCTCAAGTGAGTAGCTTTATCGTATCATTCGTAGAGAGCTCAAACCATTGCATCCTTGCATCATCTTTCTTGGTTTGTGTTTGGTGTTTCTCTTTGTGAGTCTTTGAGCTTTTGGTCATCTTCATGACAAGCTCGAGTTCATCGAAAACGGAGTTCATATATGCATCTTCTATGATGTTTTCGATGTTGGAGTTTATGCCGGTTCTTCATTCATAGAGGTTTCTCATCTCTATATGTTAGGCATATCTCCCCTGCCACTTCTTATTATAACCAGTCGCTGTTTGGATAGTACTCGTTGTCTTCTATCCAACAAGCTTGAGTTTGCTCAATTCGGAGCTCATTTGCAGAAGTTATGGCAGTTCTGGTTTTATTTGTATCCTCTGTTTCTGTGGATTTTCAGTAGCTTGCAAGCGGTAGTACCGCTGGTGCCCACGGTAGTACCGCTTATGCGGTAGTACCGCTGGTACTTCCGTGGCACTACCGCTTGGGGTTTCCCCGAGCGTGCAACTTTCTGTTGCCAGTTTGCCATTCACGGTAGTAGAGCGGTAGTAGCACGGTAGTACCGCTCTGGCGGTACTACCGCCCTTACTACCGCCGCCACTACCGCTTGCGGGGTTTCCTTCTGTGCACGTCTCTGTTGCCGTTTTCTGTTAAACGGTAGTAGTGCGGCAGTAGTGCGGTAGTACCGCTCCGGGCGGTAGTACCGCTCTGCTGGGCGGTAGTACCGCTTGGTGCGGTACTTCCGCCCTCCACTACCGCTGCTACTACCGCTTGTTTTTCGCAGAGTGTGCAAGCTTCTGTTGCTCTTTTCTCCTTAGCGGTAGTACCGCTTGGTTGGCACGGTAGTACCGCTAAGTGCGGCACTACCGCTCCAGTTCCGTGTTCTCACCTGCTGTGTTTTGAATTACTACCGCTTAAGCGGTAGTACCGCTCGAAGGAGCGGTAGTACCGCTTGTACGCGTCCAGCACGGGTAACGGTTGGATTTGGGGTGGCCCTATAAAAGGGGTCTTCTTCCCCAACGGTTTTCTTATCTCTTCTAAGCTCTCTCTCCTCCATTGTTGACTTTCTAGAGCTTTGCTTTCTCTCAATCCCTCCATGGATTCTTGCTAGTTTTTGGGGGAAAAGAGAGAGGAGATCTAGATCCACATTTCCACCAATCACTTTCTCCTCTAAGTGAGGGGAACCCCTTGGATCTAGTTCTTGGAGTTCTTTGTGTTCTTCTTCGTTCTTCCTCTCATTTTCCTCCATAGCTTTTGTTGCTTTGGTGGGATTTGGGAGAGGAGGACTTGGGCACTCCGTGTGCCCTTGCCATTGCATTAGTTGCATCGGTTTGAGTTCTCCACGGTGATACGTGGAAGTTAGTAGTTGAGAAGCTTATTACTCTTGGGTGTTTGAGCACCCTTGAGCTTGTTCCTCTTGGGTGCCTTGGCGCCCTAGACGGCTTGGTGGTGCCTCGGAGCCACATTCCATTGTGGTGAAGCTCCGGGCAAGCGTCGGGGTCTCCAATTAGGTTGTGGAGATCACCCCGAGCAATTTGACGGGTACCGGTGACCGCCCCCAAGGGTTGCCAAAGTGTACGGGTTCGGTGACCGCCCTCAAGGGTTGCCATTTGTACGGGTTCGGTGACCACCCTCAAGGGTCCCTTAGTGGAATCACGGCACCTTGCATTGTGCGAGGGCGTGAGGAGAATACGGTGGCCCTAGTGGCATTGTTGGGGAGCATTGTGCCTCCACACCGCTCCAAACGGAGATTAGCATCCGCAAGGGTGTGAACTTCGGGATACATCGTCGTCTCCGCGTGCCTCGGTTATCTCTTACCCGAGCCCTTTACTTATGCACTTTACTTTGTGATAGCCATATTGTTTCTTGTTATATATCTTGCTATCACTTAGTTGTTTATCTTGCTTAGCATAAGTTGTTGGTGCACATAGGTGAGCCTAGTCAATTTAGGTTTTGTGCTTGTCAAATTAACCGCTAGGTTTATTCCGCATTTGTTCAAGCCTAAACCGTAATTATTTTAAAGCGCCTATTCACCCCCCCCCTCTAGGCGACATCCACGATCTTTCAATTCCTACTTTAGAAAGAAAAACTTATTTCCTGTTACTTGCCTAGGTACATAATGGCAGCCGTCACACAAAAGGAAGATGGGGGCACATGAAATGTCCTGACCACTCCTTAGTCCCAAGAATGGGAGTAATAATGTTTCTCAAGTTCTGCTGTTGTATTGTACTCGGAAGTGTATTCATCAAACTGCCTTGTCAGCCATTTGTTATTTACTCTCAAACTTCTGACATATTTCTTCGCAGTTACCTTCTGTCCTCCCCTCCACCCTTTCCGGATAGCTATGCCCCACCATCTGCATCAGAACAAGAGAAAGAGACAGATGATCTATTGCCACAGAGGCATTGCTTCCGGCAATTGACCATATTATTGATCAATGGCTAGCAAAAATACAGAGATTTCAACGAGATTGTACCGTGGATCAAGTAAACTATGTAATTCGTGAGCTGGGATGACGACTATAGAGAAGAATACAATGTTGTCTGATGTGCATGAGGATTTGGTACACGTTTGACATGAGAGTATATGTACCTTCAAGCTTGATTTTCGCGCCTTGCAGGTTGTGTTCTTTTAATATATATTTTTTCTCCCGTTGCAACGCACGGGCATTTTTGCTAATAGGTCTAAAGGAGGGAGGTGGGACTATTTTTAACATGAAAATATTGATGCTGAGTTAGTTGCTGGAGCCACATTTCATCGACCGGACCGGAGGTCATGAGTTCGATTTTCCTTACACTAGCTATTTTTCTCTGGTGACTCAGCGGCCCATAAGAAAAGGCCCAGCAGTGGAACAACGTGATCCAATACGGGTGATGCCTGTGCGTGCGGTCGAAAACGCTATGTACGGACGGATTGCGGATTGATATCTCACAAGTGTCAGGGTGTTTTCGGCAAAAGTGTATGGCGGACCAAGAGTATCACCTCCCTTTATTAGTAGGTATAAAAATATAAATTGTTCAAATCTCATGGAAAATAAAGCCAAGGCAACCAATGTTTCATCCTTGAGAAAATGCAAGCTAAGTAGAACCAGCATGGGCGGTCCAAATGTCATGTTGCATTGTAGTACATACCAACGCCTCCTTTAGCCATGTGATACCTGCCTCATAGCCTTCCCTGCATGTGTTTCAAAATGGAATGCAATGATGCACATTTCCAGGAAAATATATATTACGACAACACGTCAACACCTAGCAAAATAAACTCCAATCCATATTTTCATATGTTTCGAAATAGTGTCAGAGACATTCACAAAGGCTGGAACATCAATCAATCAATGTGATTACATTAATTGGCACTGCGTGAGTACATCCAAATTCTCCAGATGATGATCAAGAGGATTAAGGATCACACAATGGCCACATCAGTGGAACGAAGTTCACAACTCGCCATCAGGAGCAGTAGTAGTGGATAGATAACTGAACAAATGGTTTTGCAAGTCTACGAAGGTGAAGGAGCATCTGAGTATTAGGTTCAACGACGACGATTGCATTTCTAGGGCGTTGGTCCCTAGGGGTACCTTCACAAAGACTAACCGGCTTTCATCGACAAGGTCAGGCCGACACCGTTAGAAGAGCGATGATAGCAGCGCGTCAACGACTCATTCTGGTGGTGCTAGTGGCCGTTCGGTGGTCTGACTTTTTGCTAGATAAGACCATCTATGCTTTCGTAATGATAAAAAGAACCACCTGCGATCCGTATTGACAGAAAAGACCACATACGCCGTGGCGGCAGGCCTGCCAGCTGACACGTGGCACCTGCCGCCACTGGTGGAGGCGGCAACACATGCCGCCACGGACAACGGCGGCGTCTCGCCTGCCACAGGATTTCGAGCGAGCATGGGAGCTGGAACGGAATGGCGACGCGATGATGGGCCCTGCCGCCACTCCTACAGGCGGCTGCCTGTAACGTGGTGAAAAAAGCTCGGCAGCAATGCGGTGTTATTTCTAGCACTTGCGCACTTGTACGTACACGCCCAGCTATACTCTGCATGTGAAGGAAAGAGGAATAATTAATTGATACGCTAGTGTTGGAGCACTTGATGAGTAGCCATGCATGGGTGGTAGTGCCGTGGTGGTACGCTAGTGCTGGAGCACTGGACGAGTAGCTGCTGCGTAGCACCAGTGTATCACATCTCTTCTCTCCAAACCCACGCAAGTATGCACAGAGCGAGCGAGGCAGCAGACTGCACGCAGAGATCATCGTGATCTCGTACACAGCCAGTGGCGGCAGCTTCCACGTCACAGGCTGCCGCCTGGGGGAGTGGCGCTCAAAATCCTGTGACAAGCGAGCTGCCGCCGTTGCATGTGGTGGCGGGTGCTGCCGCGTTCGCCAGTGGCGGCAGGTGCCACGTGTCGGCCGGTGGACCTGCCGTGGCACCTGCCGCCACGGCGTAGGTGGTCTTTTTTGTTAATACGGATCACAGGTGGTCCTTTTTATCAATATGAATATGTAGGTGGTCTTATCTGACGAAAAATCCGGTGGTCTTGGGACCTATGTGCATTTTTATTATTTTTTGCGTGCTTTATACTTGTAGTGAACTTTTATAATATATCTGAATCTTTTTTTTCGCAAAATAAAATAAAATAAAAGATCACACTACTACTATTCTCTAGATGACATGAGAGTGGCGTATAAAACAGCCGAAACAAGGCGCGTGATGCTTAGTAGGTGGGGGATATGGAAAATACCCACTCAGTAGCATAATAAGGAGAACATGGAGGTTTCCAGCATGAAGGAGTGGATGTTGTGGTTTCGGGGATCCATGGGTAGTTCTCAGTGCCTTCCATGCCCGCACTATCAACTTCGGATCCCTATTGTGCAGGTACAACGAATAAGGCACCTATAAGATTGGATAGTTCTAAGACAAAGAAGTAATATGAGGAACATGTTATTCATCTTTTGCTTAGGGAAGCCGACTTGGTGGTAGCATTGAATCGTAGTCATGGATCCTCCGGGTTCTGGTAGGTCAATAGTGAAGCATCCCTTGATTATGAGGCTTTAAGCAAATGACAAATGACCTAATTTTTTCCTTTTGAGAAGAAATTACTTTATTTAACTTTCAACATCCACATTAAGATGACGCACCTAGCCAGCACACAACTTGTTTGTTACAAAGTTCATGGAAAATAAAGGCCGACGACTAATGTTTCATCCCCTAAGAAAGGATGCTAAATAGAACCAACGCCGCATTATCCAAACATCACGTTGCATTGTGCGAACCAATGCCTTCCTTGAGCCGCATGAGACCCGCTTAATGGTCTCCCCTTCATGGATTTTGAGATGGACACAATTTCACATGGAACAAATATCATGACAATATTTCGCAAAAGAAAAGCCCTTCTGGTTGTTCCTCAATAAAAAGCCATTACGACAACACTTAGAAAAATGACATTGGAACTACTCCCTCCGAGCAAAAATGCAGGTGAGTTTTGGATTTGAAAGGTAAAAAATAATAAGTTTCACCATTACTATAGAACTAGTTAAATACCCGTGCGTTGCCACAGAATATGAGATAAAATATACGATATACATGTTGTTGAATGAATTCATATGCTTTATTTCGATGAAACATTTGCCATCTGGTGTTGCCCCCCTTCACCATTTTGTGTTGCTCCTCAAATTCAAGTGATTATCCATCGGCGTTCCATTCACTTTCGACGATAGTACGTGGCCAATGTCATAAAATTCAGATCGCCTTGCTCGTCAAACTCAGCTCCGCCCCCAACAGTTATGTTCATGGTCATCTAACATGAACACATTATTACGGAACCACAATAATAGAATGCCCCTGACTAATAAGCTCATGGTCACCCAACATTTTTTTTTTGCGAAATCATGGTTATCCAACATGAACACAATATTATAGAACCACAATAATAGATTTCCACTTAGTAATAAAGAAGATTTTTTCAAATTCATGAACATTTTTTGAATTCACAAACGTTTTTTTAATTCCTGAAAAGTTTTTGAATTCATGAACATTTTTTGATTTTGCAGACTTTTTTTGCAATTTCATGTTTAAAAAAAATCATAATATAAAAGTACTACTTCCGTCTAATAACTAAAAGTGTTTGTGTCAAAAACGTTCTTATATTATGGGGCGGAGGGAGTAAAAAGGAGACAGAAAAATGAAAAATGAAGAAAAGAAGGGACGGCCCTGGGTATGCGTTTGCTGTTTGCTCCCTTTCCACCACACTGCCTCTTCCTCCGCCGGTACCAGCAAACCCTCGCTCGTCTTCCTCCGTTCGCCGGCACCACCTCACGTCGCCATGGCCGGCGGCGGCGACCACCCAGGCGCCAAAAAGCGGGAGCGCGAGGCGGCGGGCAGGCCCAAGGCGCCGTCCAAGCGGGCCAAGGGGAAGAAGCCCTACGAAGCCCCCGCGGTGCGCGGCGGCGGCTCCAAGGAGAAGCCGCAGCCCGTCACCGCCATGGACGAGCGGGTCGCAGCCGAGGTATGGACATGGTTGGAGCATGGTAATTGGTTTAGAGCATGGGCTGCTTGAGTTTGAGCTGAAACCGGAGTCTTGACTCTCTGGCAGGAAATGTCCGAGTCGAGGAAGCCCGATTACAACCTCGATAAGGTATTTTTTTCTTTCATCATGTTTCCAGTAGCATCAATTCCTGTATGTGATGCCATAATTTGATTCCAGCAGACGAATTGCAATTCCTGCTTCTGCTTGAATCGCCACCTCTGTTTATGATGATTCAGTACCATATTTTGGGCAACTCTAAGTTTGATTGCTCACGGCACCTAAATTTTAACAGGAACTCACAGTACTATGTGTAAAGATGAGATACCATAGTATGAGCACGAATAGGAGATGCAAGTAAGTGTCACTATCAAAGTCTTGTGAGTTGTCACTTCTTTGTCATCTGTAAAATGGATGGGAAATATTTGGAAATTGCTAGATCCCCTACCGCATGTGTTCTTCAAGTAAGTTGATGATATCCATTCTTTATGAACTCGTTGCATATGGTGTTTTGGTACTTATTCCGATAGCCACCATTTTTGTCAGTTATGTGTGAAGTGGTGCTCACATTCAGAGAGGGATCCTATTTTTGTTGCCCTGCAGCCACATTTGCTCGATCTTTCTCGCGATAAACACACTGTTTTCCTTGTGCATAATATCATAAAAATGGGTAAATTTCTCTACGATTCGCTAATAACTATGGGTTCACATGTGAGAATGTTGCTTGTTTGTTTGATAACCCTTAGCTTCACTAACACACCTCTTGTTTGTGACTGCAGCCACTAGAAAACAGTTTGCCTGTTTCATCTCTTCCCTTCATGGTCATGTTGCTTCCCTTCTTTGTCACACAATAGGGGCGGCAGGTATGTGTTGCTATTTGTTATTGTCACAAATGGGTAGGAAATTGTCATGTATAGGAGCGGCAGGAGTTAATTGTCGAATGCCATTGTATGCATGCGTTTCTGTTTGCTATACAAGTGGGGTACATGGTAATCTCACATTGAGATGCACTCTTTCTTGCAGTTCTTGACCGCGCCTTTTATCAGGCGACGCGGCCTCAGAAAAGAAGTTTGTTGTTGGAATTGTACTCCACTGAGCTTCAGCTGTCCAACGACCTGAAAGAAGAAAAACCATGCAGGTTCAGGTTGGCACGCTATAATGTCTTGTCATACATCTGCTTTGAAGTTTCCCCTGAACTTTCGTTACTTTTCTGTACAAAATTTAAACTTGGGCGGAGGGAAATATTATTGTAGTCATCCACTTATCCTGCCATAGGTGGCTGCAGTTATTTGTTTAGTTCAATATACTAAAATTCAACTCTCTTTTTCAGTTTGTTAAACATAATTTCCAAGCTTGGACTACAGAAACCATCTGTCCTGCAGCGTATGACTACTGTTATCCAGCCAGTTCTGGAAAAGGGTATTGTTGAGTATTCCATAGTACACACGGTCATATTGGAGTACTTAACAATTGCGGATAAGGTAAATGTATTTTATTGACGTGATTGGCCTATCTTTATATCAAAGCCTTTCTTTGTTGGTGAAATGTTTCTTCAGCTTATTGCAGTATCTAATATATGCATGTTTTACGTAGACATCAGCCTTGGATGTGATTCGTCAATTAATCCCCCATCTTACTCAAGGGACATACGCCGTAGATGAACTATCAGGTGTCTACAGATTACTAGGGAAATCAAAAGCGGAGAAGAAAAGATCTTCAGAACCACTTCTCATTCAGATTATGCAGACGAAGGAAGGATTAAAATTAGGGCTTGCTTGCCTCAGGCATGGCCTTGCGGAGGTACATTGTCTGTTTTTTTTTCTCTTTCTGTTTTCTTATTGTATCTTAAGAGACAGATTTCAGAGCGATCACTTGGTTTAACTTTACCCACTCATCTGTTTTATCCGATGTTTATTTAGTAACTTCTGTAGATTCCAGAGACACTAAATAGTCATGCAAATTGAACTGTGCATTAGTTAGTGCCTCACGCTGCATATTCAGTAGTATATTTCTTCTCGCTTATTTCCATTGTGCTTTTGCCATTTAACACGGTAATGCATTTCAGGATAGGAAGAGGATTATCAAAAGCTTGAAGGGGCAGATTATGAAGCTTGCTCTCAATGATTATGGATGTCTTGTAAGTGATGTATATATATGTAATATATTTTAGTGTTTAAATACGATCGTACTGTGTGAATTCTATGCTTTAACCTATACAAACATTCTCCCAGTGCACAGTAACTTCAGATGGTTTTATGCTTCCAAGCGATTAATCCTCAACTGAACTAACATGCCTTTTTTCCTCCAGTTCGTTATTTGTCTTCTCTCCATTGTTGATAACACAGAACTTGTTACTGAGGTTAGTCAGCACCAATCGTTTGCTTGAAGAAGCGTTATGCTGCCATTACAAGCAATCTGAAGAGACAATGCTTATAGCTTGCTTTCAATATTTATAGGTTGTAATTGATGAGTTGACAAAGCAGTTAAAGGAACTCATATTTGACAAGGTAAAAGGAATTCCAAGCTTCTGATGTGCTTATTTTTATTTGTTAGTTATATGCACATGAGACTATTTATGATGGAGCTCCTTGTTGTAACAGAACGGGAGACACCCATTGCTGCATCTATTTCACCCACTTTGCTCACGTTATCTGACTCTGGGTGAATTGTTTTATCTGAACTACAATGTGCCTTCCCTTGTTTCAAAGGCAAGTTACCTATTCTATTAACTCTTAAGTACTTTGAAGAGAAACAGCCCCCCTGAAATTTGCTTTTTTTTTGTTACAGGTTAACTTGGGTAGTAAGTTGGATGATGTAGCTGACAAAGAACATGCGGATTCAGAAGGCACACTGGTTGCATCTGATAGCAAGGAGGACCCGATTAAACGTCGGCAAGAACTGTTGGTGAAAAGCGAGCTTTATGAGGTGATAGCATGGTTTTAAATAGCGCGCAATAGCACGCTATAGCGTTTAGAAGAGGTCCTGCGCTAAGTGACTTTGGTCCAAACGCATGAACAAACATTTTAAATAGCGCGCTATAATACCGCTATAGTGTTTAGAAGAGGTCTGCCGCTAAGAGGCTTAGCGCGCTATTTAAAACTATGGGTGATACTCAAAACATGTACTCCCTCCGGTCTAAATTTATTGTCACAACTTTAGTACAACTTTGTACTAAAGTTGTACTAAAGCTGCGACAATTAATTTGGATCAGAGGGAGCATTTAACTTTTGATTTATTTATTGAACGGCATTTCTCTTGGAGCATGTACTTCTCCCCCTCAAGAGATCTACATTTATTCTCGCAGCAGTGTAGTATACTCCCTCCGTCCCAAAATGTAAGATCATTTTTTACACCATAGTGTAAAAAATGATCTTATATTTTGAGACGGAGGGAGTATATAACACCCCTAGTCGCAACCTTACCATGCTCCCATCAGTCACATAACACCCCTGATCCCAACATTACCATGCTCCCATCAGACACGTAACCCCTAATCCCAGCAATAATGTAGGTGTTCTATTTTCCTTTGCAGGTTCTCATCGAGACTTGCATTGAAAATGTTGGACAGTTACTTCGAACAAACTTTGGCAAAGATGTACTATATGAGGTAATATCCTTTGTTTTTGGTCTACACTTAATACAAATGACTCTTAATACAAATGAGTAATCGACTATTGAAGAGCGCCATGATTGCACATATTTTTGCTTTATAAGAGGTACTGCTGTTATGCTTATGGAGGTTCTGTATTGCCATTTTCCAAGGTTGCTGTAGGTGGAAAAAATAACTTCTTGGAGGGGGTCACTGACAGGATCCACGTACTTCACAATGCTATAGCTTGTGACGCAGCGCGCCCGAGGACAGATGACGGTGATGAGCACGCCTTCGATAACTACCACTCCAGCCGCATAATCAGAAGAATGATACTTGATTGTCCTGCATTTGCTGCTACCCTCTGGAAAAAAGCCCTCGAAGGGAAATGCAAGTTATATGCAGATGGATTCAGGTACCTCAAAATGACTCATCATCTATATGTCAGTTCTTTAATATGTTCATCAAATTTGTGAACCATGCAAATGCAACAACAACAAAGCCTTTCAGTCCCAAACAAGTAGTGGTAGGCTAGTGTTGAAACCCATAAGATGTCGAAACCAAGTCATGGTTCTGGCATGTGAACCATGCAAATGCGATGAATAAAATTTCAACTGTTGGTTGCAATTTACATACTACATTGCACTGTTTAGGTGGTATTTTGAAGGACAAACAAAGGAATCATGCGCTGTTATTCTTTTGAATTTGTTGGTTGCTGCAGCTCCATGGTGGTGGCTGCCTATCTGGAATCTCCTGATTCCAGGGTGAAGGATCTTGCGAAATCCGAGTTGCAACCGCTCATTGACGGTGGCATACTGAAGCCCCAGGACCATAAAGCAGAGGAGGAGAAGTGAGTTTTCTCGCCATCGCCAGCGCCAGGGTCATACTTGAGGCGTATGTTGACTTTTGTCACTCATGTAGCCGAAATATAGTTAACACACTTTTTACGGTCATTGGTGAGGCTTGCGTACGCTTTGACCGGCTTAAGGTGAGCTACGAGCGCCTGTGTTGCCATAATTGGGCAATGGCAACCTCATGTGGCTCACATCTAGCAAAGAACTTACGAGTAGGTTAGGGCATTAGTGTCTAGTCCACTTTCGAATATATTGTGGTGCAAGGTGCCTATTTAAGTAGCTTATTGCTTTCTCTGATGAAAAAGGAGGTTATTCTTTCATTTGGGTTTTTTAGGAGCATCCTATGCCCTGCTGCCTTCGTTTCCATAATTGGGCAATGGAATCTCATGTGGCTCGCAACTAGCAATGAACTTAACCTTGTTTCCATATTTTCAGGTCTGCCATGGAGTGTAGTTCCGACGGGTCGTCAGAGCTAAGCGATACAGATACTGGCGACTATGCCAAAAAAGCATACACGGATTTGAAGTCTGGCAAGCTTGTGGCGAGGTTTGGCACTGACAGGTTTAGATGCCCGTTCTGCCCCGGGAAGAAGAAGCTGGACTACCGTTACAAGCAGCTGATTGAGCACGTCATTGTCGTGGGTGCATCCAACCGTCCTTGGAAGGTGAGGGCAAACCACCAGGCCCTGGCTAATCATCTCGAGACGGACCATGCTGATGCAGCAGCCTCATCCTCAATGACTGTACGACAAGCTGAGGCACTGTTCCTCTCTAGAAAAAAGAGAAGTCAAGCTGGGGCAAGATCTACCTGCAAACAAAGCAGATAAGCTGCCGCCTACCTTTGCCCCTCCTACTACTCCTCTCTCTCCATACAACTTGCTCTAATTCTGAATCTGTTGGTTTCGCCATGGACGAATCGTCAAGCTCTGGTGTTGCACATTTTTTTCCTTTCCCTTTCGGCATTGATGCATACATGAATGGTGATGCTGCGATTTATTACAGCGAGCATGGGGCCGGATGCAACAGGGACACGTTCATGGCCTCCATGCTGCTCAGCAGCTCTGATATTATGCTTATACTGGTTAATCACCAAAATAAATGGTCGTTCCTTTCTTTGGTGTTCATGGCACGTGGTGCGCAATGTGGAGATGGAATGTAATTATGCCAACAAGGGAGTAACCTTTGAGATCAATATGAATAACAATATGTGGTCTATCTATTGTGTAAAACTTGAGGCACTTCGAAATGAGAATCCGGCCGAGTTCTGTAAAGGTGCGCCACCTCTTGGGGGCACTGTTGCGGTTCTCCTCCTGCGTGCCAGGGCTTTGGGTGAAAAACCCGTGTCCCGTTGGCCATAATCGGCGGCACGCTGCGTTGTTACCCTCTTTGGGGCGTTGACGGGGAGCTCAAGTACCCCTTGTTCATGAGCACTAGGTAGGAAGTGCGGCTTGCCGCACCCGGCAGCGATGCTGCCGGGTATAGTCATATCCAATCCGGTAATACAGTCATTGAAGCATTGCAAATATAAAAAATAGCATAATGTAGTTGTGTTTATCAATCTAATATATTAAGTTTATGTCATACACATTCAATACATAGCAATTGGTCCAGAAAACAACAAAAGGCTTCAGTCCAAAAGCAAAGCTATATTGGTAGCAGCATTGGTAAGCTCAATCAGACACATATAATGAATCAGAAATCGAAGAAAGCATCAAAAGGCTCAACAGATTACACGGTAGGGACCAGTTAACTATTTAAGAAACAGTCGCCAACAAATATATATTTAAACAACATCCATACGGAGTAGAAATTACGTAGTCCTCGAATGCGCATTAGATAATGCCCCATTGTATCCCGTGAGGCAGAATGACATTTTATCCAAGAAAGATCAAGCATGCAAGCATTATTGGTAAACATGGTAAACAAAAAAGTTCATATAGAGATGGTATTCCTTCAGGGAAGAGCCGTCATGATATGCAAGTAATAGACATGCAAAAATCGATCACTCAGGAGCAAGAGCCTATGCACCAGTTCACAACACATAAAAATGGTAGTAGATCCTAGGTTCTTGGAGAATATACACAAGAATAACGCTTCATGTCATGATAACTTGTAGTGCAACAATTCTACTTGCGGCGATTCATATCAATAATCCAACACCAAGTAAAAACATCCAACACCATTGCTCAAACCCAACGTTTCATCCTCTCATTTCAAAGCTTAAATAAAAGATTGCACAAATAGTTCATAGTTGTACAAATCCAGCATGAATAAATCATTCTTGTCTAATCCAACATTCACTGAACAAACAAAGTAAAAAGGACATGGGAGAGATAGCACAGAGAGGCATCACCGACATTTGAGGCAGAGACAGAGGCCACAACTCCTTCAACACGGCCACGTACGCCCGCCTTTGAGCAATGTCATCCCCATCTACGTGTCCTGGATGTTGGGGATGAGGAAGCAATTAGATGTGGACATTCAAAGGCATATCTACATGTGACATTGAAGTACGCAACACCAGATAAATAAAGTCCTCCCGAGCTCATTGTTCATATGTATCCAACAATATATAAGCAAGCTAACACTGAGTTATGTTGTGACCATGACACATGCACCTGCCTGCTATTTAAAGGACATACCAATAAACAAAATTATTTTATAACTGAAATCAGAGAGAAGTAACCCTAGATCCTAAACCCACTGTTTCTAGTTATTGTGTATTTCTCATACGACAGTCTGCCATGCTCAGTGTTTTTGTAATCAGTACAATACCTATAAGCATGTAACCACGTGCATATCAATGAGCAGCAGAAGAAAAAAACATAGGCGCATGCCTTTGTTCTTATATCAAGTGTATCTATATATAGAAAACCGTGTTAATGGTTCTTTCTATTTTTTTCTATCAGCTAGAATACCTATTCATGCACAATGAGAGAGAGGGAGGGAGGAGAGGGATGTTGAAACATATATGAAGGAAAACATTACTGTTGGAATCTAATTTTATTATGCAACATTTTGATGTTTTATGTCCAGGCTTGGCCAATATGCTCTATATCTTGAAAGAAAATTTCTATTCGTTTTCTGGATCACATCGTGCTCAACAGACCAGTAATGCATTGATAAGGATGATTAATACTGGAAAATAAAGAACGGAAAATCATAGTATGTGTTGAAGAAATTGAGCACATCTATTTTTTAAATTTTGAGCAGGATACAAACTTTCGGTAAAGCGAACTTACATATGTCGCAAAGAGAGTGGTGATGACAAACATGGCATATACAATTTTAAAGGAGAATATATATAGCAATAATGCATCACTGAGATTTACATTCAGCAAGCAATAAGGACAAACACAAAATAATTAAAGGATGGCATTTTTATGCAAGGCTTGAGCAGTGCATCTGCTGACTAACATTTACCAAGCAGAAAGGATACTACATAACACAAAGAGCAAGGCATTCCTACAAAAGGAACATTTACACATAATCTCAAGAAGAGAGCATTTTATAAATGCATTTATCTTTAACATCGTAAAACTATGATTTGTTAGAAGACGGAGAACAAAAAAATTAATCTGTCTGATACAAATTGCACAGGGTGTCATGGATTAAGTATGACTCAACCAAATTAGAGGGGATCAAAAGGAACATGGGTTGTTAGCTGGTGTTAGTTTTTTCAGTAAAGAAAGAGTGCCCTCAACCTCCACATCAATCGATGAGCGCTGCAACGGATCCATAGATGTCAGATAGCAAACTCAGCGATCAGACTGTCTCCGTATAAGCTTAGGGCAACTACCATTATGCATCCTACTCTTAGCCAATACAGTCTTAACTTTAATTTGACCCCTGATTATCCAACCTTCCAAATCTGTGTAAAGGGAGTACTCAACTTTGTGACTGAAAAATTCTTCAAGCAATTAAAGAAATCATAAGCATAGTACTGAAATTTCATTTTCTTGACATCTTGATTGAGAAAATGAGTATGCAGCTCATGATAAGTTTGGTTGCAGGAGATAGCTCACCACCGCGCCAAAATCGAGCCGCCTCTTCTTGCCGTTGAGCAGCACCTTGCTAGTCTGGAGCACATTCCTCGCCAGCCTCCCTGCAACGAACGCACAAATAATTTAATTTTACTACTACAACAGCCAAATTTGTGTTTGGCTGGATCGAAATGGTCATTCTTATAACACAAGAAAAAAGTCAGTGAAAGGTTTCCTTTAACTTGTACTATGACACAGGATATACACGGATGCAAGCATATATGAGATGCATACCAGTTCTGCATACCAGTTCTCTTATACAAATAAAAAGATTGCATCTACATATCTTATACATTTACTAAGATTACAAAACTGAACTATGCAATCCAAAGTATACATCCTAGGGACATAGTTAGGCACTGATGCTAATCCACCATCCAATGATCATGCCACAACGCGACACAAATGCAGTTTTGGGTTGCAACTTACAGTAGTATGCTCAGAGATAGCACTCACACTTTCAAGTTGCAACCTGTGATATGTGAGATGAGACAGAAACAAAAGCAAACAAACAACGACCAGCTCGACCAAGGGTGGAGTTTCTGAATTAGGACTGGAAGGACAAACCATATAATACGATAGGAAAAGCAAGAAGATATGCACGTTAGAAATCAAAATCCCAACCTTTGCTAGCTCAAACACCAAACAAAGTTTAATTGCAGAGAAGATAATATAATCATAATATTAGCATGTTGACTGTACAATTTTTAAAGCGACAGAGAGGTACTTTATTTCAATATAGGTCATTCAGTCCTTGGATCATCTGAGTAAACATATCTAACACCAATGTTATAATATTTATATATATACCCACATTCTATACTCCTATGAGAATCTTGTTCGCTGGTAAGCTCGCATGGTTATTTCAGTAAAATTTTGTGGCCACTACCCCTCTACCTGGACCAGCTAGTGTAATATATGTAGATGTAGAGAGAGAGAGCTTACAGTCACCAAACCAAAAGCAACGAAACAAAAAGAAAACAAAGAATAATAAAGTACATCAGTACACCTTTCATTAATAGGTCCAGCTGGCCTTTTGTCTCAATAATTACAGATCGAGAAAATTTGATCAAAAGGAAAACAAAAATGGATTGCCATGAAAGTGTAAGGAGAAAGTTGGTGCCCTAGGTTCATTACAGATCAAGATGAGGAGGTGAGGTGTTCCGAAGCGAGATGAAACAAAATTCAGAGTATATATGCTCTAGTGTTCAGGACAAGTTATCAGGGGTTAGGATTAGCAAGCTAACAATTTAACAAAGAGAGGTAGAAGATAAGAAAAATGCTCACATGTGTATAATTTAAACTCTGGGGGCATGGACAATTTAGCCTCATGATTGATACAGCTTCTTCAAGTCCAGCTAGTCTGCATTGCCAGCCAGCCAAACACTTCATCATGCTCCTCTATTCCCTACCATCCATCATGCTCCAACATTTTTGTTCACCTTGCCATCACAGCTCCCTGATAGAATCATGTATTGAGTGTTGCAGTGTTTATTCATTACTAACAATAACATCGCATACCATTATTCAGGGAAAAAAGAATAGTAGTGAAAGAAAAAAATTAGCAAAAATAATTAGTATGTGAGTTTGTCTTCTCCTAGCTGGAACATCATTAGAATCATTTTTTTCAAAAAAGACAAAAATGCTAAAAAAGAATAATCGTCACCTACCTTATGTTTGTGAGTTTGCCTTCTCCGAGCTGGAACATCATTAGCATTATAAAGGCCTCCCATCCCCGCAGGATAGCGAAAAGGAAAAGATCGGACGATTAGATAAAAGTTTAATTTCATAGGATCAACATATAAAGGAAAGCACTGATAGGCTATCATATAATTAAACTCTGATCACAATCAAAGCTACAATATATGCCAACAGCCCTACAGACAATGGTAATGCAATCGAGAGATACTGGGTGCCATAAACACACTAAGATACTGGGTGCATCCAAATGAAGTACATGCCATAAAAATGATCCATAGTGAAAGACCGAGCAGAGTGCATGCCTCACATTTCGCTGTGTCTCACAAGGATGCGAAGCATAGAGAGCATGATGGAACATCACTTCTTAAGTTAGTTGAGTAAACACCAAAACTTATGTTTTTATTATCCCTGATCATCCAAAAAAAGAGAACATGTGTCTTCTCATCCGTAAGATACTACATAATAGTAGCCTACGTAGAAGAAGCAGATAATCTCTTGGGTGAAACAGATAATCTGAAATAGTAGGCAGACACTTTAACATACACCATGCTTTAGTGAGAACCAATAGTAAACAATCGACATTGCCTGTTGATGCATGCCTAAATAGGAAATGGCAAAGATATTAAAGCTATCAAGTTGGTAAAACAATACCAGAATCATAATTCTAAAGATGCAGTGAATTGTAGTAATGGTGTTAAACTCTACACATGTTTGAATTTTGAAATTTTGCTACCTTCTGTAGTGTATTAATTTAATCGATGCCAGGTTATACCGTTCATATAAGAATTCTGGATTGTTGCTCACCCGCATGTAATCAGTAACCAGGGCACAAACCTAAAAAGGTTGGTGGCTAGTGCAAGACCATTGCAATAGTAAAATCCATAGCACGATTTCATCCATCTCTGGTTTCATCCATATCGATCTGCAAGCAGATGTTACAAAGCAAAACAGAGTTACAACTACATAACCATATGCTTTCATAAATTGCTTACAACCGATCCTATGAAGAAGACTAACATTAATTACTGTAAGCAGCAAATACATGAGTACCTAATTTAATAAGCAATCCAGAAGTTAACTAAGCTCTATTAAGGCATGAGTGCCCTCGTGCTAACAGTGTTAGTGTTCCAAACGGAGAGTTGCTCCACCAGTGGCCATGTAAATACAGTTGCAAAAAAGCTATGCGAACTAAAAGAAATTACAACTTTCTGTACCTTTTTCATCTGTTACATAACTAACATAGCCAATTTGGAACCTTGGAAACCAAATTGCCAACTTTCTGTACCTTTTTCATCTGATACATAACTAAAAGAAATTCACTTTTCAACCGGGCAGCCGTAGCTAACATAGTAAACCAACAACCAATTTGTGATTTTTAATGAGATCCTTGGAAAAAATGAAGAGCATTGAGAACTAAATCTAAAACTGAACTATAAGTGAGAAGTACAGTCAAAAAAATGATGCCATGGTCCCTAGAGCCTAAATCAACAGCAACTATCTATTTAAAAATAGCCACTAAAGGAGAAAGAGAGCCATAGTCTGCTATACTTGGTCTCAATGCAATGAGTATCATGATTGCTTCAATAGTGTTTTACTACAAGAGAAAACCAGATGTGCAGTTACTTGTTCATATAAGAGGAAAACTCTCCATTAACTATCGAAGACTTCAAGTGATCTTGAGATCTGCACACAACAAAAAGAAAAGGAATGATTACTACAGATTCATCTACCTGTGCATGCCTACCAAAATCTTTGTTTATTTTTTAGGTACTATGATCCTGAAGTCTCCATCTACAGACTTATTCAGCATAATCTCAGTGTCATCTAAGAAAATAAGCATACTGATCAGGTTACAAACCTAGAGCAGCATAGCTATGTGAAATCACCATAATAAAAGATTAAATCACTGGAGATAAACAAGGCAATGAAAAACAAAGATGAACAATCTCCGGAAAAGAAGATGATAGAAAATCAACACCAATTATTATACTAAAAGATATAATTAATGGACGGTCAAAGAAAGCATCTTGTTCTTTTAATAAAAACAGTGAAAACAACCTGTAGCAAGATAAGAGCATCTCCTTGGTATATCCTGGTAAAGCAGAAAGGGTGAAACGCCGAGATGCAAGGAATCTATTGATCTTCACTGTAAATCATAGAATATCTAGCAATGTATAAGCAATGGGCAGTAGCAGACTCACAAAACATCAATCATATATTTATAGAAAACATAAAGATACATGTTTCTAAAAAGGAGATGAAAATTATACCTGCAACGTGGTCCTGGTGAACCTCAAAGATAAAGAACCGGTAACCAATTAGCCTTGCGAGCTTATGATCTGCAATCTCTTCTGAAGCTGCAGACATGACCGTGTGAACCATGTAAAAGCAAAGAAGCAGATGAAGATCATGTTGATACATTTATCCAACATATAAACAAACATCCCTCCTCCTTGGAAGCTAGCTAGACCACTAATTCCAATCAAGTCAGCACCAAAAAAAACCATCGTTGTAATCCAGCTAGACCACTGATCCAAAAGAATCGAAAGAAGAATGATACAAAAGCCCTTTTCCTTGCAACCTATATACACCACTGATTCCAAACAAGTCGGCACCATAATTCCCCATCTTTGGAATCTAGCCAGAAACGGCCCACCCCGCCTGGGCCCCGCTTGTCATGGAGGGTGAGGGCAGTAGAACGGGGGAGGAAAAGCAAGCACTATTCATTGATAGTCACATCAGCTCTGATCCGACGGCCAGGATCGATCCATCTCAAGATCGGACGGCCTGGATCATTTTGGAAACCTAATCCGACGGCCCAGATTGCAGACGCCCTGAGAAGGCTCTCTACCATCCTAGACTCTAACAATGGGATGCTTGGATCGTTGCTCGAAGCTTCTTCGGATCAGACATTGGGTGGTTCATCTACCTCGGCTGCCCAGCCTGCCTAGGGCCTAACGCCGCCCTGATTTGGTCACTCTGCTCAACAGTGTCTATCACCATTCGGCCGTGTGGCTTTATTAATAAACTGGGGCACAAACCTATTTCAAGAAATTCATTTTCTATTTTTAAATAATTTTTAGTTTAGTAATTAGTCTGAAATGTCGGTAATTGTTAATCACTAAAAATGTCCGTGATCCCACACAAGGTTATTTATCATTCAGCCTAGTCATAACTATCATTCATAATCAAAACTCATAACATGCTCTATTTACCCCACAAGTTCAATATAATTGCTCACGGGATAGCCAAGCATTGTTGAGGTGACAAATAACATAAATTAACTTGCATTAGTGAAATGAGGACATGCAAAGGCTACAAAAGAAATTACATACATAACTTATTGTTACCATGGGCGGATCCAATGTGGGAGTTATGGGGCCATGCCCCCCACAAACATTTTGCATAGCTTTTTTTTTCAAGTGAATGTTTATAATCAATTTCTTCTGCCCCACAATATAGTGCATATTAGGCCTATTTAAAGTCAAACAATGTAAACTTTGATCAAGTTTTCAGAAAAATTGTGAAAATTAGAATACTAAATCTATCATTATATTCCTCGGGAAATATATTTTCATATGATGTATATTTGGTACTCCCTCTGTTCACAAATACTGCTCCATTTTTGTATACAATGCTACTTCATATTTTTATGTCTAACTTTGATAATAAATTTACCAACAAAATGTGAGTTATATGCCACAAAAAGTATACCATTGGATGCACATTTCAAACAACTTTCTGATGATATATTTTTGAAGACATATAACCCATATTTTGTTGACTAAAATTATAAGTCAAAGTTTGACACGAAAAATAAAGTGGCCTTGTATACAAAGACGTAGGGAGTATAAATGTTTTGGATATTTCAGTATGGACTACATACGAACTGAAATGAGTGAACAATCACGCTAAAACGTGTCTATATACATCTGATTCTGGAAACTTTAGAACATCTTATATTTGTGAATGGAAGGAGTATTACAGAAATAGATAAATTTCTCTATAAATTGGTCAAAGTTTGCGACGTTTAACTTCCACGAAAACCATTGTGCGCTATATTATATGGGACAGAGGGAGTATTATATTAATTTGGTGCATCCTAAATACTTCAATACTGAATTCCATAGGAATAGAAAATTAGGTTTCAACCCAACATCATATAATTCAGACTTCAACTCAAAGCCTAATACAACCCATCTCTACTCCCCATAAAGTCAGGGGGACTCGGATTCCGTGACATGCACAGCTTCAATGTGGCCATGCTATCCAGACAGGGTTGGCGCCTTCTCCAAAATCCAGAAAGCCTATGTGCAAGAATTCTAAAAGCCAGATACTTCCCACACTGTCACTTGTTGCAAGCCGAGCCGAAGGAGGGGATATCTTATGCTTGGAGGAGTATCCTACAAGGTATCACCCTGATTAAGCATGGATACATATGGCGGATCGGGGACGGTGCATCTGTAAACATATGGTCGGATCCGTGGATACCACGGGCATGGTCACGACAGGTCATCACCCCAAAAGGTGCAAATCTCCTATCCCGGGTTGAAGAACTAATCTGCCCAATAACTGGACAGTGGGATGAACAGCTGGTTCGGGACACCTTTTGGGCGGAGGATGCACGACACATTTTGCAGATCCCACTCCGGGAAGGAGCAGAAGATTTCATGGCTTGGCACTTTGACAGTAAGGGCAGACATTCAGTAAGAAGTGCATACCGTCTTCAGGTCCAATTGGCCAAACAAGAACGAAATGGGGCACCGGGAAATAGTTCAGAGGCTGCTGGTCAACTCGAAAACTCGGGCGACAAATCTTGGAGCCGCATATGGAAAATACCGTGCCCAAGGAAACTGCAAATGTTTGTTTGGAGGATGAAACATGAATCGTTGGCCCTGTGTACAAACTTGGTGAATCGAGGTATGAAACTGGAGAGTGATAAATGCTTCTTCTGTGGGAGAGCCACAGAAGATGGTGGCCACTTGTTCATCAAGTGTAAAGCGGTGAAAGAAATTTGGCGAGCGCTGTCACTTGAGATGGAAAGAAGAGAGCTGGAGCAGTTTTCAGACGTACATGCAATGTTAGAGTATTTGTGGGGGCTCGATGAGAAAAAGACAATACTAATCATTACCTTCTGGTGGCATTGGTGGAATAATAGAAATAAAGTACGAGAAGGGGAGATGGCCATTCCCACAATGGAACTAGTTCGCCGGACGCAAGTTAATTGGCTGGAATATCTTGAGTTCTTTGCACCGAACAAATCAAAGAGCATTCCAGCAAAGTGGCAACCACCTGAAGCTGATGTTCTCAAAATAAACGTTGATGGATCCATCATTCCAGGTCAGTCCTTCAGTGGGTGGGGTGTGGCAGTACGAGACTCGGAGGGAGATGTAGTTGTTGCCCATGCAGGTCGTCAAGAACGCGTACATGATGCATTTGGTGCGGAGGTGTGTGCTATGTCGGCAGCGGTGGCCACAGCAGCTGATCTGGGAGCTATTCGAGTGGTCTTTGAAACTGATTCACAGCTCCTAGTTGAAGCACTAGACCTGCGTAAGGTTGACTCCTCACCCTATGCTACTGCTATCGAGGACATCAAGTTCCAACTGAAGATGTGGTTTTCCAAACAAAGTGTGTCGTACTGTAAGCGTGAGGCAAATTCGGTAGCACATGAACTAGCAAAGATCGGTCGTATGTGCTTACCAAATGACTGTATGAGTTGGAACTCCGTTGTACCACCCCAAGTGGCTGTTTGTGTCACGGGTGATTTGCCCGGACACCGTTAAGTTATAAAGCTCTGCTTTACCCTCAAAATATTTTTTTACTACATTCCATGTATAAACAAATGGCGACACTTGCATTAGAAAAATTGTGAAGTTATTCCTCCGCTTCATCAGCGGAGCTATGTGTTAAGCTGAGGGGGTCATTGCCCCCCAGCTACAAACCACTTTCTGGAGAATTTTTAAATTGGAGGGCTTAGATGGGAAGTTTCTAGCCTTTGACCCTTATAAAAGTCATATTCTATCTTGCCCCCACAATAGATTTTGTCTAGCTCCGCCACTATCAGGACTACTATCAATACGACAGTCAAAAGACTCACTGGTATCACAGTTCTTGCAACATCACTATGGTTTGTCCCTGGAACATCTCCTATTCCCAAGGGTGGAGCATGAATAAATATCAGATTCTCTCCAAGAACCAATAAAATCCAGTTTTCATTCCAAAGAACCAAATGTGAAAGGACAAACACCGCAGTTACCACTGCAATTACGGCAAACGATGAGGATGTATGACATCAGCCAAGCAAATCAATTAGATAGGAGAGTACATAAATCAAAGGACAAGGACTTACACTGGTGCTTTCCAAAATGGGTAACGTTCATTGTGATCTGGAAAACCAAACGGCAGACTAAACTATTTTAGGCAGACGTAATCAATTCTACACAAAGGTACCTTTTACAAAGCCATTTCCTTTTACAAAGGCTTATTTTTTAAAACAACATGGAAAAATATTGGCACATGCAAGTAACAACTACCTCAAAGTCACTCGCAAGAAGAGGAGATCGCTGCCAATTACTACCCCCGTCCTGGTTTATTAGTCCTCCTCGTATTTTGGGTCAAAGTTTGACCACATATTTAACTAGCAAAATATTAATGCATGTCATCAAAATTGTATTGTTGGATTCGTATTTAAATGTATTTTCCAATGATATTTTTTTTTGCTACATATAGGTTATATTTTATAAGTTGAAATCATAATAAAAACATGACTCAAAATACGAGGAGGACTAGTAAACCAGGACGGAGGGAGCTATGGTTTTTGCCTCTCGCCGGCGCCGCCGCCGGTCCGCCTCGTCTCCGGTGGCCCTAGGGCCATGGGGACGTGGTGGATCCTGGTGAGGGCCGGCGAGAGGGCTCCGTTTTTAGTCGTTCCTTTGAGTTTTGTTAGGGTTTGTGTCCTGCTCAGGAAGGCGAGACGGCGGCGGCTCCCTGAAGATGGAATAAAGGTCTCCCCGCCTAGCCCCTGTTCCGGTGGTGCGTCTAGCATCGTTGGTGGGCGTGTGGAGGTGTGTCTCCGGCGGATCTATCTTTGGTGGATTTGCTCGGATCTAGTCGTTGTTCGTCTACGTTCGTGTGTTTTCGGGTTGGATCCTTTCGATCTACGTTATTCTTCATCGGCGGCGGTTGCTGTTCTGGTGCGCTGGTCCTATGGGGCCTTAGCACGACGACTTCCCGACTGTCTACTACAACAAGTTGTGCCCGACTCCGGCGGTGGAGGGGCGATGATGGCGGCGCGCCTTCGGCTCGCTTCAGTGCTTGTAGTCGTCGCTAGGTGGTCTACGGATCTGGATGTATTTTTTATTATTTCTGGTGTTCGTTGTACTGCCATGATTGAAGATGAATAGATTGGAAGTTTTTCGCAAAAAAAAATATATGGCCAAACTACCATATAATATGAAGAAAGCAAAAGGAATTAAGTACTGATCGTACATGCAGTGTAGTTGGGCTCAGCGACAATCGTAGCATTCCCCTCCAATGAGGCTGGAGAAGACGAACAGGGACACAAGTGGAGTCGTCGGACCAGCGCAACGTGGAAAAAAAAACCCTGAGAAGGAGGCATGGCTCCATTGAAAAGAACAATGAGTGTGAGTGATAGAACAACGCGGAGAAGAAGAGTGAGTTCAAGTCATAGAACCACATTGGCTCTACGTCACGATGCTACACTTTAGCATTAAAACAGTTTTCTTTTCAAAATAGGAGCAGCCCATGGAATGGCCACATCTAATCCGAGTGAGAGGGCCGAAATCCCCCCAGCCCCCGCACTAGTGGGGTGAGGACATTGCAGTGACGTCCGATGGTTTCTCCTTGCCCGACGGCGTCTTGCTGTGCATTTTTTAGCTTCACCCTCTTTGTTTTTTTGCGAGATTGTCTGATTTTGTTTTATCTGCTTTCTAATAGGATTTCCTCAACACTTTGTACCGTTTGGCTGTGTGTCTTTACTTATAAAGCGGGTCACAAATCTATTTCGAGAAATTCATTTTCCATATTATTCTTTTACTAATTTTCAGTCTAGTAATTAGTTTAGAAATGTATGTAACTGTTAACCACTAAAAATGCTGGTTTGCTTTGGCATCCATCACAGACGGTACATTTGTATAACATATTGTGCAGAATAATGCAGTGTGAATTAAAATGTACTCCCAATTATGTGAAGTGGGTAGCCTTTCAGTGAGCAGGAGAAATATGAATAAAGATCTTCTGAGTTGTATCGTATTTGTAAAACAAAACGTGAGGCACTTCAAAACGAGGACCTGGCTGAACTAGATCCAGAGTCTATCACCAAGGGCGCTTCGTCCTCGCGGCGCGCTCTGGTGCGGTCCTGACCTGGTACACCGGCGACTCGCAGCTGCCGTCTCTGCACCAGCCCTGGTGGTCCTGGCCCGCGCCGAGCCCCTCCTCCTCCAACGGGCGGCACCCGGCGAACGGGGGCGGCGGGCGGGCGTGCGGGTAGTCCGGGAAGCGCTGCCGGTCGGACGGGTCGAAGAGCGGGAAGGACTGGCGCCTGCGAGCGCCGGCGGCGTTGGCTCGCAGGCAGCCGTCGATGACCCTGCACTCGTCCCGCAGCCGGTTCTGCACCTCCCGCAGCGCCTGCGTCGGCGGCGCGGGTGGCCTCCTCCCGCCGCCGCCCTGCTTCGCGACGGAGCCACGGGCCTTGCTGTGCTGCTGCTGCGCGGACGACGCTGGTGTCGGCGTCCTCTTGTCACTGGCGCGGCGTCTGGTCGGGGCGGCGCAGGGCTTCGTGGCGGCCCTCGCCCGGTCGTGGCACGCGGCGCAGAAGGCCGTGGCGCGCTCGGCGTCGAAGGCCCTCCGTCGCGCCTTGTCCGTCAAGCACGCGTGCGCCTGCCAAACGAAATGCACGTACGCCACGTCAGCGCACAAAATATACAGTACAGTACAAAATGCTTTTTTAACCGTTGATGAGGCAACATTACCGTCAGGCGTAAATTAGATAATTGCAAGCAATTACTTAAACTGAATTGAATTATTTGGCCTAAACAACAACTCGAATTCGAAGTGGCCACCCACGATCAAGCAGCCGTAACGGACGGATTCTGCCATGCATGGACGACGGATCGATGAAGGTAACAAACAAACTGCCAATCTCTTCCCGTGCGTTTCGGAGCGATCGCAACAACCTACTACTCGAGTGAAGTGATGATCGTTTTTTTCTTTTTTTGACATGGAAGGAAGTGATCATCGTTGGTTGTAGTATAAACTATAAACTATGGAGGAGTGACCGACCGAAAGGTATCAGCAACAACAGCAAAAAGGTAAAGATTCCAAGTGAACCGCAATGCAAGATCATCATGAAAAGGGAAGGGGCACCAGCACCACTCCCCAACCCCAACCCAATGCGCGCGCATGCATGCATGCGGAGCGAGTACAGTACAGGCTCATGTAAATTACAGTACAGTACCTCGGAGACGAGCTAAGTGCTTCCCTCGCGTCTCTTGCACTGGAAATCGAGATCTGCACGACCAAGCCAGCGCGCTAAGTGCTTCCCTCGGAACACATTTTCAGGGACTTTGATCGGATGACCCTGCGGATGTGTTGAGCTGCTGCTTGTCCTGCTTTTTCCGGCATTTGTGGCACTCGACGATGGAAGGTGCAGGTCGCTCAAAATCAAGTCACGGATGGGATCGAAGCAGCCGATGCACACTCAGTACATGTAGCAGCAGAAACCCGGTCAGGTGGCAATCGCCCATTTCCTCGTCGGCGTTGCTTCTTGTGAACCATCGAATGCTATTCATCTTTTGCTTAGGGGTGCTGGCCTAGCTCGGGTGCACTTTATAAAGACTTGAGCGGGTAGCATTGACATGAAGCCATGGATCCTCCGGTAGTTCAATAGTTAGGCATCCCTTCATTATGTGCTTGGTCCTCCGGTAGCTCAGAGGATACAAGAGCTTTCCGTAAGATTGGACATATCATTCCGACTCACTCTCAGATTGGACATCGCCCAATCTCGAGATGGCAATGCCATGGATGGCCTTGGACTTGCCGGCAAGGGCTTGCACATGACATCGCCGGAGGCGGGACAGGAGGTGCCGGAGGCGTGCGACGAGAGGAGAAGGGTGAGGGAGAAATCGTGTCGGAGGGGACAAAACCGTTCTGAGGAAGAATAAACACATCCGTTCATTTGTTTTAGACATAACGGTCCACAGAATCGACCAACAGAAAATATGATTTCAGGCATATGACGTATAGGTGCCCCCTTTCTTTTTAAGAATAAAACACTACTCCCTCGGATCCATATTAGCGAGTATTAAAACTTCCAACCTCTACATTAAGATGATGCACCTTCCCAACACACAAAACTTATTATTACTTTGTCTAAAGCTCGCGCTAATGTTTCATCCTCTAGAAGCTAAGTAGAGCCAACTTTGTATAGTCCAAATGCCATGTTGCATTGTACGTGCTAGTACCTCCTTGATAAAAAAATCATTATGATGATACTTAGCAAAAGAACATTACAAACCGGTACTACCTCCATGGGAAAATGCACGTGACTTAGGATTTGAAAGGTAGAATATTATTAAGTTTCACCATTCTATAGAATATCTTTTGCCAACATTGATAGAGCAAATTGATATATTAAGTTCACTATTTTTATTTGAAGCCACCATTTTTTATATCGGGATCATGTCGATACTCTTCTCCCACCACCCCCATGTGCAAGAATCCTTGGCCTCAAATCCGTAACTTTGTGGTTAGTTCGTTCCTTGCAAGAAAGATTCAACTGTCAAACTGTTGAAAGAGATTATTCCACTTTGTGTTGCAATGCGCTGTTATCTCTAATTAGATGCAACCATTTTGGAGCGACTCAACTCTACCAGATTCATCACTCGTTCCACACTCAGTAACAAGATGTCGTATGTGTTGCGAGTGATGAACCATCGAGAGACACAAACCTGTCTCCTCCAATCACCATTCCATATCCCTGACAAGCAAAAATATATCATGTTGTTTATTTCTTGAGATGTCATAAGAGCATGACATACACGACAACGATAGTAGGTGCGGTAGTCATGTGAAAAAGAAGAGCTGATGCCGCAAAGTAAGATGGAGGGCTTGTCGGAGGATGAAGAGAGGTTTTTGTTGGCATGATTTGTCCGCCTAGTGGAGTAGCAGGGAGGAGATAGAGGCGAGAGGGAGTGGGAGGGGCGGTTCCGAGGAGGACGAAGGAGTGGAGCCTGAAAGAGCGGAGATTGCGGGTGCATGCAAGTCGTGTCGCCACTCGCCAGCTAGCTTTGTTTTCGAATCGAAACGATAAAAACAAAAAGCCCTGGCATCGCGTGTAGCTTGCACTGGAAATCGAGATCTGCACAACCAGCGCGCTCACAACTTCCCTCGGAACACATTTTCGGGGACTTGCTCCGGACGGCCACGAGGATGCGTTGAGCTGCTGCCTCTTCTGCTTTTCTCGCCATTGTGGCACTCGACGCTGGAAGGTGCACGTACCAGCAGTCCAAGTCACGGATGTGACCGAAGCAGCGGATGTTCAGTCAGTCGTTGTAGCAGCAGAAACCCGGTGAGGTGGCAGCCGGCGATTTCCTCGTTGGCGTTGCTTCTTGTGAACCATCGAGCGAACACGCTGCTTCCTATTCAAGCTCTCAAGGATCCATGGGTAATTTCTGTTCCCTTCCATTCCTACACTGATTCAAATCCGTGTTGTGCGGATACAATAAGTAAGATTGGATAATTCTAACACTAAGAAGTACACGAGGAGCATGCTATTCATCTTTCGCTTAGGGGTGCTGGCCTAGCTCAGGTGCACTTTATAAAGACTTGAGTGGTAGCATTGATATAATGAAGCCATGGATCCTCTGGTAGTTCAATAGTTAGGCATCCCTTCATTATGTGCTTGGTCCTCCGGTAGTTCAAAGGAATTTTTTTTGAGCAAAAGAGAGGCCTCCCTCTCCGAATTCATATAGTGAAACCATCTGGTCTTTGGCATCTACAAACACTACGCAGACCACATGAAGTTACGAGCATCCAACAAGATTCAAACTAAGGTTCTATTACGTACAGACCCGAACAGAGGGGCCAAAATAAGGCTAAGATCAATAGACATAAACCAGCTTTTGCACGGACCAACACAGAAGGAACACAAGGACAAAGCAACCTAGAGCCAACAAACAACCAACAGCCAACTTCCAAGATCAGCAGCACAAAAGGCCCATCCAACTTCACTTCACTGTCTCTGGAATTAGCCACCAAGTCGAGGGACTCCAGGTCTCCATCCCTGCGAAGCGCGAAACACTTCACTTGCCACCTGGTCGAGTAGTCTTGCTGCCAGAACGACATTTTTGCCTCTGGGTCATTTATCTGCAGAATGGACCAATCAGAGATCCAATTACACATTAGTTTCACCAGCACCATCAAATCATAAACTTTCTTTCTATTAAAAATCACATCATTTCTACACTTCCAGACAGATCAAAACAGAGCCGAGACCCCGACAAGAACAAGTTTTTTGTCAGGTTTCTGGAATTTCTTGATCCATCTGTCAAAGAAATCTTTAAGATTTACAGGGGTGGAATTCGGATCGAAAGCGCATTGCAGTAGGCTCGAAATCAGCCTAGCAGCATAACAGGAGAAAAAAAAGGTGATCAATGCTTTTGTCTTGCCCACAGGAAACACAACTTTTGTCTACTTTCCATCCCCGGTTAAGATGATTATTTCTAGTTAATATACTTTTTCTATTAACCAGCCAAAGGAAGACGTTAATTTTAGCTGGAATCTTGATTTTCCATAAGAATTTCTATGGGAAACCACAATTATTCTTAACAAGAAAAATATAAAGAGACTTGACCGAAAATTTCCTATCAGTAGACAGCATCCACAGGGGTTCATCTTTTCCCCCATGCATAATGACTTCTTCACACCCCTCTTTCAAGCTATTCCATAATTCTAAGGATTCCCGATTCCAAAAGAAAACTTGGGCCACCCTTTTTCTATAGCTTCAGCAACAGAAACGTTGTGATCAAAGCAAGTTAAGTATCATTCCAACTCAGAGGATACAAGAGCGTTAAACAAACAACGCTCCATAAGATTGCACATATCATTCCGACTCACTCTCAGATTGGACATTGCCCAATCTCGAGACGGCGATGCCACAGATGGCCTCGGCCTCGCCGGCAAGGGCTTGGACGTGACATCGCCGGAGGCGGGACATGAGGTGCCGGAGGCGTGGGATGAGAGGAGAAGGGCGAGAGAGACAAATCGTGTCTGAGGAGACGAAACCGTTCTGAGGAAGATGAAACACATCCAGACATTTCTTTTAGATCGAACGGTCCTCAAAATCGATTGATGGAAAATATGATTTCAGGCATCTGACGTATAGGTTGCCCCTTTCTTTTTAAGAATAAAACACTACTCCCTCCGGTCCATATTACTTGTCGCTGCTTTAGTAAAACTTTAGTTGTAATATGGACCAGAGGGAATATTAAACTTCTGACCTCTACATTAAGAAGATGCACCTACCCAACACACAAAACTTATTATTACTTTGTAAAGCCCGCACTAATGTTTCATCCTCGAGAAGCTAAGTAGAGCCAACTTTGTCTAGTTCAAATGCCACGTTGCATTGTACATGCTAGTACCTCCTTGATAAAAAAAAGATTACGATGATACTTAGCAAAAGAACATTACGAACCAGTACTACCTCCATGGGCAAATGCTATAGAATGTCTTTTGCCAACATTGATAGACAATTTGGTATATTAAGTTCATTATTTTTATTTGAAGCGACTATTTTTATATAGGGATCATGTCGATTCTCTTCTCCCACTGCCCCCATGTGCAAGAAGCCTCGGCCTCAAGTTCATACCTTTGTTGTTAAATCGCTCTTTGCAAGAATGATTCATCTGTCAAACTGTTGAAAGAGATTAATCCACTTCGTGTTGCAATGCGTTGTTATTTCTAATTAGATGTAACCATTTTGGTGCGACTCAACTCTACCAGATTCATCACTCGTTCCACACTCCAGTAACAAGATGATGAACCATCGAGAGACACAAACCAGTCTCCTCCAATCACCATTCCATATCCCTGACAAGCAAAAATATATCATGTTGTTTATTCCTTGAGATGTCATAAGAGCATGACCTACACGACAACGATAGTGGGTGTGGCAGTCATCTGAAAAAGACGAGTTGATGCTGCAAAGTAAGATGGAGGGCTTGGCACCAATCTGAATGAGGTGGTGCATGTTGTAATTTCAGTATTTTGTTGATAATTCTTGGCGCCTTCTATGACCACGCTATGGGTTTCAAATCTTTATTGATGGAGACACAACAAATATTGCACAATAAAACAGTCAGTTCCATGACAATGAAGTAAAATGAAGAATGATGTACTAATCTTTTGCGTAGGAAAATATAGTTAGCTCATTATAATGGACTTGGGTGGTAGCATTGACATTAAATCACGAGTCCTTAGCTGATCAATAGTTCTAAATGGAAGATTTGCGCTTCGTTGTGCCGCCTGACATTAACTACTCCTGTCGATGGGGCCAATCTAAGGGGCGGGCTTGAACAAGCTCAAGCATGCCCTCCAAAGTTGCATATTTCTCTATAATATGTATCGCCATGGGTTTGAATGCAGAGCACATTGTGATGGCAATAAGATGTTCAGAAAAAACTTGCGTGTAATAAGTTACAAAACAAACAATTTGGCTATGGATTCAACACACTTCCTCTTGTCCGTCCAGTGGAGTGGGGTGGGGAAGAGATCGAGAGTGGGAGTGGTTCTGAGGAGGAAGGAGAGGTGGAGCCAGAAAGATTTGGGATTGAGAATGCACGCAAGTCGTGTCACTAGCTAGGTTTGTTATCGTATCTTGAATCATCGTATGCAAAGGAATTCCGGTTTTTGAAACGAGACGCAGAAAGCCCTCGCATCACATCTGCACCAGAATTCGAGATCCGAACGACCAAGCCACAATGCTCGCTACTTCCCCAGACCACATGTATTGTAGTGACTTTAAACCATAGTTCTTCGACGTCCTTCTCTTTATGGGCTACCAGGGCATGCACCGAGCTACTACTACTACTGCTCTTTCTGGCGGCGTGGCACATGACGTTGGGAATGGAAGTTGCTATAGCATCTCGTTCCACCGCACGCCAAGCACATTGTCAAAGCAGTAGATGACGCTACCGCTTCCTCAATACAATGTATACAATGAGAATGTGGCATACATAACGTCCATTACAGGAGGACAATTCAGCTAGCGGATGGTGAACATTTGACCGAGCAAAGCCAACTGGATGTGATGGAGACACATCAGACGAACATGCATGCTTTAATTTTTAGAGTTAATGGATGATTCCCGATGCCTTCTATGCCCATGCTATCAAACTCAAATCTTTATTGTGGGGAGACACAACAAATGATGCACAAGTTAGATTGGGAAATTCTAAGACAAACAAGTAAAATGAGAAACATGCTATTCATGTTTTTGTTGGGAAGCCTACATTTATCCTTACAAAGGACTTGGGTGGTAGCATCAACATGAAGTTATGGGTCCTTAGGTAGGTTAATAGTCGAGCCTCCCTCGATTATCTGCTTGGTCCTTGATGTCTACTAGACAACTTTATTCTTATAGACTTGGTTGGGCCTCCAAACGCAGAGTTTTGTAGGATAGCAGCAAAATTCCCTCAAGTGGATGGCCTAAGGTTTATCAATCTGTGGGAGGTGTAGGATGAAGATGGTCTCTCTCAAACAACCCTGCAATCAAATACAAGCAATCTCTTGTGTCCCCTACACACCCAATACAATGGTAAATTGTATAGGTACACTAGTTTGGCGAAGAGATGGTGATACAAGTGTAGTATGGATAGTAGATATAGGTTTTTGTAATCTGAATAAATAAAAAAAGTAAGGTAGCAAGTAGTAAAAGTGAGCACAAACGGTATTGCAATGCTTGGAAATAAGGCCTAGGGTTCATACTTTCACTAGTGCAATCTCTCAACAGTGCTAACATAATTGAATCATATAACAATCCCTCAACGTGCGACAAAGAATCACTCCAAAGTTCCTAGCAAACGGAGAACATAAGAAGAAATTGTTGTAGGTAGCAAAACCACCTCAAAGTTATCATTTCCGATCAATCTATTGAGCCATCCCTATAAGTGTCACAAATAGCCCCAGAGTTTGTACTAAAATAACACCATATGATACACATCAATCAACTCTAATGTCACCTAGATACTCCAATGTCACCACAAGTATCCGTGAGTCAATTATTCGATATGCATCAAACAATTTCAGATTCATAATATTCAATCCAACACAAAGAACTTCAAAGAGTACCCCAAAGTTTCTACCGGAGAAAGTAGGACGAAAACATGTATCAACCTATGTGCCTAGATTACCCCAATGTCACCTCAGGAATCCGCAAGTTGATTATCAAAACATACATCAAGTGACTCAATAGAATACCCCATTGTCACCACGGGTATTCACATGCAAGACATACATCAAGTGTTCTCAAATCCAATCCCATAACAATGAAACCTCAAAGGAAAAGACTCAATTCATCACAACAAGATAGAGAGGGATGAACACCATATGATCCAACTATATTAACAAAGCTCGTGGTACATCAAGATCGTGCCAAATCAAGAACATGAGAGAGAGATATATATATATCAAACACATAGCTACTGGTACATACCCTCAGCCCCGAGGGTGAACTACTCCCTCCTCGTCATGGAGACCACCGGGATGATGAAGATGTCCTCCGGTGATGATTTCCCTCTCCGGCAGGGTGCCGGAACAGGGCTCCGGATGAGATCGCTTCGGAACAGAGGCTTGCGGCGGCGAAAAAACTCATCTAGGTTAAGTTTCAGGGGTTTCTATATATATAGGACATTTCAGCGTTGGATTCACGTCAGGGGGTGCACGAGGGTCCCACGAGCTCACAGGGCGCGCCCTGGGGGGGGGGGGGGGCGCCCCCTGAGCTCGTGGCCCTCTGGTGGCCCCCCTCCGGTAGTTCTCTTCGCCAATAATTTTTATATATTCTGGGAAAAATCTTCGTAAATTTTCAGCCCAATCCGGGAACTTTTATTTCTGCACAAAAATAACACCATGGTAGTTCTGCTGAAAACAACGTCAGTCCGGGTTAGTTTCATTCAAATCATATAAAAGTGCACTAAAACCATGTAGACCTTAGGTAAATATTGCATGAATACTTCGTAAATTATAGATATGTTGGAGATGTATCAGTCCTCTGGTATGTAAGATGCTAAACTTTTAACACAAAAGAGCGGATTTCCTGAGCCTTTCTATTTGAAATGAACCTCATTGAACTTCTAAACCTATGTATTATAGTGATACACCTAGCAACGTACAACTTACAACTTACTGTTACCAAGATCATAGAAAATAAAGCTTGGCGGCTAATCTTTCATCTTCAACAAGCTAAGTAGAGCCAATGTTGCCCGGTTCAAATGTTATGTTGCGTTGTAAATACTAGTGCCCTCTTGAGCAAACAAATCACGACAATACTTCACAAAAGGACATTACCAACTACTACCCCTTCCGAGGGAAAATCCACGTAATTTTAGGATCTGAAAGGTAAAAAACTATTAAGTTTCACCTCTACTATATAATTTATTTTGCCAACATTGATAGAGGAAATTGATACACTAGATCCATTATTTTAATTTGAAGCGACCAATTTCGATGTAGGGATTGCCTCGATTCTCTTCTCTGACTCCCCTATGTTCAAGAATCTACGGCATCAAGTTCGTATCTTTGGGATAAATTTGTTCCTTGCAAAGGAAACTTCCAACTGCCAAACTGCCAAACTGCCAAAAGAGATTATTACACTTTGTGCTGCCATGCATAATTAATTCTAATTAACTACACCAGTTTTACCATGGAAAATTCTATGAGCTACGGTCCTTTAGAATTTTATCTATTGAGGCACCCATATGTTTGCTTGAAGTAAGCACTGATGTTTTCGGGACAGGACGGTCACATCAATGTAGATTGCATGGAGCAATGCGAAAAACATTCACCAACCTCGTTTGAGTTTTAGCATTATATTGACAAATTTTACATTGACGCATCATCATGATCATTGAGGAATGAATTAAAATAGTATATATGGAAAAGAATGACATAAGTGTTCTATTATGAGAGAAGTCTAAAACACAACCCTGAACTATGAAACCATAAGTTTACAACCCTCAACTTTCCAACCGGAGAAGAAACAACCCTAGGGTGGTTTTTGACTGTTTTGACCGGGTTTGACCAGTCAACATCCGGCCAACACATCCACTATGTCAGCATGCTCTTGAATTTGAATTGTGCTTGTATTTCTTTATCCACTAGGAAAAACATGTTGAAACTTTTGCAGATCAAATATAAGGGTAGTGTGAATTTTTGAGAAGTTTTTCAAATTTTCTGGAAACAATTTTTGGCCAAATTTTGACACAAAATTGCTTTGAATTTGAATTTTTGTTCTAATTATTTTTCTACTTGGCAAAACTTGTTGAAACATTCCAAGATTTAACATAAGGTGTTAGTGTAAAAACCGGCAGACCTCGGGGTAGGGGGTCCCGAGCTGTGGATCTCGGACAGATGGTAACAGGAACAAAGAGACAATGTTTACCCAGGTTCGAGCCCTCTTGATGGAGGTAAAACCCTACGTCCTGCTCTTGTTTATATCAATGGAGATGTATCAAGTACAGAGTTAATCTACCTCGAGATCGTAAGATATGTTCTAGTTCTAGGGCTAGGTGAATGAGATTATGTTGTCCCCCCCTACGGGCTAGACCCTTCGCCTTATATACACGCCAGGTAGGGTATATAGGGTTACAAGGTCGGTATGTAGGCGTGGAGGCGGCAGGAGAAGTCTTGGAGTATACGCCAAGTCTTCGGCAGATGTAGTCTTGATCTCTCCTCCCGCGTGTATCTTTCGGAGTCCATCTTAATAAGAATGAGGGCCCACTGGCCCAGCCCGGGGAATACAGGCAGACAAGGTTAGTACCCCCTAGTCTAGGACGCCGTCAGTAGCCCCTGAACTGGTCTCCGACGCCGAGGACAACGCTCTTGGACTTCGGTTCCGGAGTCTTCGGCTCGGCAGGCAAATTCCGTGCATGATCTCTCCAGCATAGCCTCAAGCAGTCCTCGGAAAGACTGATAGTGCCGCCGGGCTAGCTCAGCTCCGCCGCACGTGGCCTCTGCTTTCTGACCTTGGGAACTATGTCTTACGGGGAAGCGAGTCAATTTATGACGAAACGTCAAAGCGTCGGTCTCTCCCCCTTTTTATCTACGAGTCAGGCGTGTAGATTTATCATAACCTCAACTCCTCTTTCCAAGCAAATTGCGCAAGCGCACCCCATCCTCCCAAGTCCAACCTTGAGGGCTTCTCATGGCGAGCGATGCAGGTTCTTCGAGGCGCCCTCACGGCTCTGTCAGAGGTGATTGGGGCAGTTGCGCCATCTCGCGCCTCCAACTGGAGCGCCTGGCCAAACAAGGATACCTGCCAGATTCAGATCTGACAGCGACCCGCCCGGGCTTAACATCCATCAATGGGCATGTACACGCAGAGAATTACCCACCCTTCCCCTCAAAAGGATGAAAGGGTGTGCTTCGTTTCCTTCCTATTGCGCGGTTTAGGATTTCCAATTCACCCCTTCCTCCGAGGCCTGCTAGAGTTCTACGGGTGCAGCTCCACCACCTCACCCCCAACTCGATTTTGCATATTGTGGGGTACGTCGCCCTATGTGAGATGCATCTTGGGTGCGAGGCGCACTTCGGGCTATGGAGGAGGTATTTTTGTATAGTGCCTTGTTCCCCCGCCGAAAAGCTTTATGAGGTCGGAGCGGCCGAAGTCTGTTGAGTCGAGGGGGCAGAATACCCATCGGGCACACCTCAGGAGGATACCGACGTCTAGCCAACAGAGTGGTTCTATATAGACGACGTCCCCCTCCTTGACCCAGTTTGGCCCGGGCTCCCCCCTTTCACTTCGGAGCCCCCGAAGAGGCGATATAGCTGGAGGCCACAGGGTATGGCCCAGGAAGACGGTGCCGAGGTGACCGAGCTAGCCGCCAAGGTGAAGCAATTGGTAATGACCGGCCTTACTATAATAGACATAATGGCCACAGTGATAGACCGAAGAATCCAACCACTCCGGCAGCGCCCTCACCTGCTATGCGCATACAACGGAACCGAAGACTCTTCCCGATCAATTCGGCAAAGCTTCTTCGACCAAGCAGCCTTTGGGACGGTGATGGCCAGCATTTACCAGGGAACGGCGGAGGACTTTGCCCGACAATAATTCCGGGACGGGCTGTCCTACTACAATCCTGCCGACATAGTAAGTCTTCCCACTTTTCCTTGCCTACCCGAGTTGTTTTTTTAATAGCCAATCCATTTGACCGATCCTTTTACTAGTTTCGAACAGAGATGGAGGCATTGGGTGGAGGCTCTGAGCAGCCCGGCGTCCGAGCTGGAAACGCACCGCCGGGCGGAAGATCCCCTCTTTCACGAGGACGAGGACCTGGCCCTTATCTACAAAGGGAGGAAATTTTATATGGAGTGCTTTGACGGCTCAAAGGTAGTTGTCACCCCTGACGTGCCGGGGATGAGGCCATCTTCATTGGTAATGCCCTCTTCCTCTACTCGAAAGCGAGCCCCTCGTCCCCAAGCCCCTAGTCGCCTGAGTTCTCCTCCAAAGGGACGGCGTTAGAAACGCCCGCGCGGAGAGACGGCTCCTCGAGGGAGCCATCCGCAGAAGGTGGAAGAAGCACATGCCGAGGTCATGGAGGCAGGCGAAAGTGCTCCCTCAATTACCAGGTGACTGTGATTACTGTATTTTGTAGGAATGCCATCTCAGGCCTTGACCCCTTTGATCATTCGCAGGCGGCCTTCTCCTTCCTCCATGGCAGCGAGCGCGAGGGCCGAGGGGACGGCGGCTTCAAACAGGGAAACAGAAGCACCCCTTCCTCAAGAGCCACTCCTGAAGTTCCCCAGCCCGAGGACTCAGAGACCAGCTCGGCTACTCCTTTCGAGATCCAATGTGCCGCGAATTACCGGCGGCGAAAGACCTCCCTAAGGAGTCTGGCCTTCTCGGATCGGGAGTTCAACGCTCTCAGCTCAGTGGACGCATACCTCGGGGCGACCCGCGCTGTTTTTGATCAATCGTTAGATGTTTTGTCTCAAGGGTTACGGGTAAGGTCCAGCCCGAGCTCATTTTATCTCGAAGATTTCTTACATCTTTCTATTTGTTTAAAAGACAAACAAAACTGCCAACCGTGGCAGTAGCCCCTAAGGCTGGATATGGGCAAGAATGCCCATAGCGAGGCTTGATGTTAACCAGAAGAAGTTATTTTTTTGGGAGAGTGCTCGGGCGAGGAATGATCAGCTATCCGAGGCCCTTTCCCAGACAAAGGGGAGGCTGGTGACTGCCTTGGTCGAGGTGGAACAGGTGAAGAAGTTCACTCGTGAGGCGCACGGTAAGTGCTTTGTATTGTATATAATAATCTTAGTTATTGAGATCTCCTGACAGCGTAATCCAATGTAGCAGCGGAAGCCCTAGGTCATCTTGAAAGAGATCTCAAGCAGGCTCGTGAGGATTTGCTTTATATGGAGTCGCAGCGCCAGGCAAACCAACATGTGGTGACCCAAAGGGTAGATGGCGTTAATGCGCTAAGGGCCAAAAATGCCCGACAGGCTGACGAAATTAAGAGCTTAAAAGCTCAACTGGTTGCTGCCGAGGCCAAGAACCGTCGAACAGATGAGACGATTTTTGGTAAGTTTTTATTTCGAGAATCGTTACTTGAGTTTGGGGGTTTAGCCGAGATGATTAGCAGGCTAACATATGTTTCTTGCCAGCTTCGCTATCCAGCCAACCCCTTGATGGCCGAGGTCCGGTACCCGAAGACATGACGGCTCATCTATCCGAGGTGCATGAAAGTGCATGGAAATCGATGAAGGAAGTTTTCAAGGCGTTGTGGCCCGAAGTAGAGCACGTCCCCGAAGACATGGCCGTCCTAGCCAAACATTTGCAAAGAGCTCGGCGTCGGATCCAGGCGTGGAAGGTGTCCGCCTGTCGGGATGGGGCGAGGGAGGCCTGGGCCATGGTCAAGACCCGGTATATGAGTGTTGATACGGTGCACCTGGCCGAGGTAGGGCCAAAGGGGCCGGACGGGGAAGAAATACCCACTAGTCTCGTGTACGAGAATGTCATGCCTGCTGCTCGGTTTTCGCAGAAGGACTGCGCCCTAGACACCTTAATAGATGGGTTAGACCGTGTGTAATGAAATGATAATGTGTGACTCTATGTATCAAAGTACTTTATGTCATTATTCAAACCGCGCATCCAAACACTATCAACCAGCCATCGGCTTCTACCTCCTCGGTCAGTGACCGAGGAGTGTCCACTTACTACTAACCGAAGTACTCGGACCAGATGCTTCAAGAGACGAGGTAATCCGGCTGTGTGGTGCGAACGAGAAGAGTGAGGCGGAGAGTTATGTTACATTACTTTTTAATGTAAGAAACATCCTCCGAGGAAAATAGTTCTTCCAACAGTTCCTTTCCTTGGGTAGCTGTGTCGAGCACATAAGTCCAAAGACGGGTGACCTTGGAGGTAAAGCCCCTGGTCGCGGTTTGAGAGACTGCTACTTGTGAGCTGCGTTGGTAATTCCCTGAAGAGGAAGGGAGATGTAGTACAATAGAGATAAGTATTTCCCTCAGTTATGAAACCAAGGTTATCAATCCAGTAGGAGAATCATGCAACACCTCGTTAGCAGCACCTGCACACAAAACAACAAATCCTTGCACCCAACGCAATCAAGGGGTTGTCAATTCCTCGGCGGTAAGTTGCAAGATTAAATTGTATGCGATAGATAGATAGATAGAAACAAAAATACAAAATAAAATAAATAAAGAAAAAGTGCAGCAAATATTTTTAGGGTTTTAGTATATGATTTAGATAGACCCGGGGGCCATAGTTTTCACTAGAGGCTTCTCTCAAGAAAATAGCATACGGTGGGTAAACAAATTACTGTTGGGCAATTGATAGAAAAGCAAATAATCATGACAATATCCAAGGCAATGATCATGTATATAGGCATCACGTCCGAGACAAGTAGACCGACTCCTGCCTGCATCTACTACTATTACTCCACACATCGACCGCTATCCAGCATGCATTTAGTGTATTAAGTCCATAGAGAACGGAGTAACGCCTTAAGAACGATGACATGATGTAGACAAGATAAACTCACGTATGAATAAACCCCATCTTTTTACCCTTAATAGCAATGATACATACGTGTGTCCCTTTCTGTCACTGGGATTGAGCGCCGCAAGATCGAACCCATTACAAAGCACCTCTTCCCATGGCAAGATAAATCAATCTAGTTGGCCAAACCAAATCAATAGATCGGAGAAGAAATACGAAGCTATAATAATCATGCATGAAAGAGATCAGAGAAGACTCAAATAATATTCATGGATAATCTGATCATAAACTCACAATTCATCAGATCCCAACAAACACACCGCAAAAAGTGATTACATCGGATAGAACTCCAAGAACATCGAGGAGAACATTGTATTGAAGATCAAAAAGAGAGAAGAAGCCATCTAGCTACTAACTATGGACCTGAAGGTCTGTGGTAAACTACTCACGCATCATCGGAAGGGCAGCAAGGTTGATGTAGAGCCCCTCCATGATCGATTCCCCCTCCGGCGGAGTGCCAGAAAAGGCCTCCAGATGGGATCTCTCGAGAACAGAAACTTGCGATGGCGGAAAAAGTATTTCGTGGACTCCCCTGAGGGTTTCTGATTTTTTGGTAATTTATAGTGGTGGAATGAGGTCAAACGGAGCTGGGGTGGGCCCACGAGGCACCAGGGCGCGCCCTGGTGGCTCGTGGCCACCTCCTCTGGCGTCTGGTCTTCTCCCGAAGCTTCTAGTGCTGTATATGTCCAGAAAAAAATCTCCAAAAAGTTTCGTGGCATTTGGACTTCGTTTGGTATTGATTTTATATAAAACAAAAAACAAGCAGAAAACAGCAACTGGCACTGGGCACTAAGTTAATAGGTTAGTCCCAAAAAATGATATATAATTGCTGTAAATGCATATAAAAACATCCAAGATTGATAATATAACAACATGGAACAATCAAAAATTATAGATACGTTGGAGACGTATCAGCATCCCCAAGCTTAATTCCTGCTCGTCCTAAAGTAGGTAAATGATAAAAACAGAATTTTTGATGTGGAATGCTGCCTATCATTTTCATCATATATTCTTTTCTTTTGTAGCATGGACATTGGACTTGAATGATTCAAAGCAATAGTCTATAATTTGACATGAAGATATAAGTACTCAAGCATGCTAACAAGCAACCATGTCTTTCAAAATATCAACGCTAAAGAAAGTTATCCCTAGCCCATTATGCTCAATCATTGATCCATTCATGACACACACTCAAATATTAGCTACATCCAATGCACAAGTATGACAATAGTGCTCTCTAGTTGGTGCTTTATAAGAGAAGATGGAGACTCAAGAAAATAAAAATTGCATAAAAGTAAATAGATAGGCCCTTCGCAGAGGGAAGCAGAGATTTGTCAAATGTGCCAGAGCTCAAAGCTTAAATTAAAGAGATAAAAATATTTTGAGAGGCATGCTTTTCCTGTCAATGAAAACGACCGAGAATTCCCAATATCTTCCATGCTAGACACATCATAGGCGGTTCCCAAACAGAAAGTAAAATTTATTTCCTTTCCACCATTCTTTCACAATCCATGGCTAGCCGTATCCACGGGTGCCCTCCATACCATCACTTTCCAAGGAATTTTGTTGTTATTAATTTTTGATTTCATTATGGGACTGGGCATCCCTATTACCAGCCACTCTCTCGTGCAATGACAAGTGAATAAACACTCATCATGAGAATAACACACCTAGCATGGAAAATATTGGCCACCCCCTGCCGCTTCATGAGCGGTACGGGCACACAAAACGGAATATTATTTTGAAAATTAGAGTTGGCACACGCAAATTTACTTGGAATGGCATTGAAATACCGCATATAGGTAGATATAGTGGACTCATTTGGTACAACTTGGGTTTAAGGAGTTTGGATGCACAAGCAGTATTTCCGCTTAGTACAAATGAAGGCTAGCAAAAGATTGAGAAGCAACCAACCAAAAAGCGAAAATGGTCATAAACATGCATTGAACATAACTAACACCGAATAATGCACCATAAGTAGGATATAATTTCGTTGCATAACTATTGACTTAACGTGCATGCATAGGGAATCACAAACCTTAACACTAATATTCTTACTAAATCACAATTACTCACTAACATGACTCACATATTATCATTTACATATCGCAAAACTATTGCAAGGAATCACACTTATCATATCCAATGATCTATATGAAAGTTTTTATTATATCCCTCTTGAATATTCCTCACTTTGGGACCAAATTCATATCTTGTGCAAATTACCGTTACTTTCATCAACTCTCAAAAAGATTTAAGTGAAGCATGAGAGTGCAAATATTTCTTCAAAATTTTAATTTTATCAACTCTCAAAATAATATAAGTGAAGCATGAGAGTTTATTTCTTCAAAATTTTAATCTTGTCAACTCTCAAAATAATATAAGTGAAGCATGAGAGTTTATTTCTTCAAAATATAGCCACCGCCGTGCTCAAAAAGATTTAAGTGAAGCACTAGAGCAACTGCCTAGCTCAATAAATTTAAGTGAAGCACATAGAGTATTCTAACAAATTATGATAACGTGTGGTTCTCTCAAAATAGGTGTGTTCAGCAAGGATGATTGTGACAAACTAAAAAGCAAACAAAGCGAAGACTCATATAATACACGATGCTCCAAGCAAAACAGATATCATGTGACGAATAAAAATATAGCTCCAAGTAAAATTACCGATGGTTGGTAGAAAAAAGAGGGGATGCCTTCCTGGGCATCCCCAAGCTTAGACGCTTGAGTATTCCTTGAATATTACCTTGGGGTGCCTTGGGCCCCAAGCTTAGGCTCTTGCCACTCCTTATTCCTTCATCCATCGTGATCTCACCCAAAACTTGAAAACTTCAATCACACAAAACTCAACAAAACCTTCGTGAGATCCGTTAGTATAACAAAACAAATCACTACTTTAAGTACTGTTGCAAACCCATTCATTTTTTTTGCATTATACCTACTGTATTCTAACTTCTTCAAGGCTTATACCCCCCGATACAATCCATAGTTTCATCAAAACAAGCAAGCAACACATCAAAAACAGATCTATCAAAAACAGAACAGTCTGTAGCAATCTATTTAAAAGCCATACTTGTATAACTCCAAAAATTCTGAAAAATTAGGAAAACGTGGGAAATTCATATACCAATACTGCGTAAAAATTACAGATTTTTCTGACACCCAGTACAGAAACAAAATTCCAGCACTAGACGCAAAACTTTCTGTTTTCCAAACAGCATCAATTATACTATCTTCCAAATCATCCCAAAGGTTTTACTTGGCACAAACACTAATTAAAAACATAAAAACTCAATCATAACAGTAGCATAAAAGTGAAAACTCACAATAACAGAAACAAATAATAAAAACCTATTTTATTCATTGGGTTGCCTCCCAACAAGCGCTATTGTTTTATGCCCCTAGCTAGGCATAATGCATAGTTTCAAGTATTGTCATCTTTGGAGTTGAGTCCATAAGTGGCCCTCATAATGGATTCATATGGTGCTTTAATTTTCTTCCTAGGGAAATGTTCCATACCCTTTTTTAGTGGAAACTGAAATTTTATATTCCCTTCTTTCATATCAATAACGGCACCTATGGTTCGTAAGAACGGTCTACCAAGTATTATGGGGCAAGAAGGATTACATTCAATGTCAAGTACAATAAAATCAACGGGCACATAGTTCCTATTTGCAAGAATAAGAACATCATTAATTCTACCCAAAGGCTTTTTAATAGTAGAATCCGCAAGATGCAAATTAAGAGAACATTCATCTATATTGGTAAAACCTAGCACATCACATAGAGATTTTGGAATTGTGGAAACGCTAGCACCCAAATCACATAAAGCATTGCACACATAATTTTTAATTTTAACTTTAATGGTGGGTTCCCATTCATCATATAATTTTCTAGGAATTGAAATTTCTAGTTCTAACTTTTTTTCTAACGCTTTCATCATAGCTTCTACGATGTGTTTAGTAAAAGCCTTGTTTTGCTCGTAAGCGTTGGCTGAATTTAACATGGATTGTAACAAAGAAATGCACTCAATCAAAGAACAACTATCATAATTAAAATCTTTGTAATCCGAGAGAGTGGGCACATTGCTATTTAAAGTTTTTACCTCTCCAAACCCACTTTTAGAAATTTTCTTATCAAGATTTTCACCCTCCGAATTATGGGGACGCTCTTTAGCTAAAGTTGACTCTTCTTCAGTCCTCTTTTCATCAAGTTTAATTTTGCTAAACAAAGAATCAATAGATGAAACACCAATCATTTTAATATCCTCATCATTACTATGTTCTAATGATTCCGGCTTAGCTGCCATTTGATTTACTAGCGTAGCTTGCACATCAGAAATTTTTCCTAGCAAATTTTCAGTAAGAGCAAATTGAGATTGAAGAGTAGCAACTTCTTTACTAACATCATCGAGTTGTTTTGCAATAGCATCCAATAAAGTAGAGTGTTCTTTGAGTTCCTCGGTAAAAAAATTGTTGTGCTCAAACTGCGTAGTCATGTAATCTTTAGTATTTCTCTCAATTTTGGACAAAATTTTATAATAAGAAGTATCATGATAATTCTCTCGGGGCATCATGATTAAACAAACAAGGTAACGAGCAAGCAAACAAGCAAACAAGAAAAAGGCAAACGGAAAATATTTTTGTATTTTTGTAAAAACTTTTTAGAAGTGGGGGAGATGAAAACGAGAGGCAAATGCAAATAAAGTAAATAAAGTAAATGCAAGGAGATGAGAGTTTTATGCGTAGGTACTTGATAGATCTTGATGATGTCTCCCCGGTAACGGCGCCAGAAATTCTTCCTGCTACTTGTGAGCTGCGTTGGTAATTCCCTGAAGAGGAAGGGAGATGCAGTACAATAGAGATAAGTATTTCCCTCAGTTATGAAACCAAGGTTATCAATCCAGTAGGAGAATCACGCAACACCACGTTAGCAGCACCTACACACAAAACAACAAATCCTTGCACCCAACGCAATCAAGGGGTTGTCAATCCCTCGGCGGTAAGTTGCAAGATTAAATTGTATGTGATAGATAGATAGATAGAAACAAAAATACAAAATAAAATAAATAAAGAAAAAGTGCAGCAAATATTTTTAGTGTTTTAGTATATGATTTAGATAGACCCGGGGGCCATAGTTTTCACTAGAGGCTTCTCTCAAGAAAATAGCATACGGTGGGTAAACAAATTACTGTTGGGCAATTGATAGAAAAGCAAATAATCATGACAATATCCAAGGCAATGATCATGTATATAGGCATCACGTGCGAGACAAGTAGACCGACTCCTGCCTGCATCTACTACTATTACTCCACACATCGACCGCTATCCAGCATGCATCTAGTGTATTAAGTCCATAGAGAACGGAGTAACGCCTTAAGAACGATGACATGATGTAGACAAGATAAACTCACGTATGACTAAACCCCATCTTTTTACCCTCAATAGCAATGATACATACGTGTCATGTCCCTTTCTGTCACTGGGATTGAGCACCGCAAGATCGAACCCATTACAAAGCACCTCTTCCCATGGCAAGATAAATCAATCTAGTTGGCCAAACCAAATCAATAGATCGGAGAAGAAATACGAAGCTATAATAATCATGCATAAAAGAGATCAGAGAAGACTCAAGTAATATTCATGGATAATCTGATCATAAACTCACAATTCATCGGATCCCAACAAACACACCGCAAAAAGTGATTACATCGGATAGAACTCCAAGAACATGGAGGAGAACATTGTATTGAAGATCAAAAAGAGAGAAGAAGCCATCTAGCTACTAACTATGGACCCGAAGGTCTGTGGTAAACTACTCACGCATCATCGAAAGGGCAACAAGGTTGATGTAGAGCCCCTCCGTGATCGATTCCCCCTCTGGCGGAGTGCCGGAAAAGGCCTCCAGATGGGATCTCTCGAGAACAGAAACTTGCGGCGGCGAAAAAAGTATTTCGTGGACTCCCCTGAGGGTTTCTGAATTTTTGGGAATTTATAGTGGTGGAATTAGGTCAAACGGAGCTGGGGCGGGCCCACGAGGCGCCAGGGCGTGCCTGCCCCCCCAGGCGCGCCCTGGTGGCTCGTGGCCACCTCCTCTGTCGTCTGGTCTTCTCCTGAAGCTTCTAGTGTTGTATATGTCCAGAAAAAAATCTCCAAAAAGTTTCGTGGCATTTGGACTTCGTTTGGTATTGATTTTCTGTAAAACAAAAAACAGGCAGAAAACAGCAACTGGCACTGGGAACTAAGTTAATAGGTTAGTCCCAAAAAATGATATATAATTGCTGTAAATGCATATAAAAACATCCAAAGATTGATAATATAACAGCATGGAACAATCAAAAATTATAGATACATTGGAGACGTATCAGAGACCCCCTCCACTTTGCTCCTATGTCATGGCCGACTGATTTGTACGTTTAAGAGTGCTAGCTTTCGGCTTTGTTCGTCTGAGGTACTGCACCGGGTGACCCGGGAGTGACAATCACAGCAGTGCTCCCTTTGCCTCTTAGATGAATAATCGGAAACGTAAGGGGCAAGCACTGGAGCCGGGCAACCCAGCTTGGCCAAATCTTAAGTCAAATCGATGCATATTATGGCTTGAAAGACAATAGTATGTAAGAGGTGGAGTAACGCGTATTTTGAAAAGAACATGCAGTATTGATTTTATTTCTCGAGGTCCTTCAAAGGATACCCCCGAAATCTCTTGAGAGAGAGAAAAGAGAGAGGAAAAAAAAGAAAAGTAGGGTGGTGTATGTACATAGGTGAGTAGTTTTCGGAGTTTCAACCATAGAAACGTCGGAGTAGCGCAGCGTTCCAGGGGTTGGGTTCTAAATGCCCGTCCTCTGGGTCTCAAATTCGGTAAGCGCCTCCGATGAGGACCTGGTCAATGATAAATGGCCCATCCCACTTAGGGGAGAGTTTGTGCGTCTGCTTCTCCGGATGAAGCCGCATGACGAGGTCTCCTTTTTTGAAGTCCTTTGCGCGAACCTCCCTCCTGTGGTAGCGGCGAGCTTGTTGCTGGTAAATGGCAGATCATGCCCGAGCGACATTGTGTTCCTCTTCTAGGGCGTCCAAGGCATCCTGCCGATCTAACTCGGCCTCCCGCTCTTCGTACATGCGTACCCGAGGTGCATCGTGCATGATGTTGCAGGGGAGCATTGCCTCGGCGCCATACACCATGAAAAATGGGGTATACCCAGTGGATCTGTTTGGTGTGGTGCGCAGACCCCATAGGACGGAATCAAGTTCCTCTACCCATTTGTAGTCGGCCTTCTTGAGGGAGCGAACTAGCATAGACTTGATGCCACTAAGGATTAGTCCATTGGCGCATTCCACTAGCCCGTTTGACTGCGGGTGATATACGGATGCGTAGTCGAGTTTGATGCCCATTTTTGCGCACCATATTTTCACTTCTTTGGCCGTGAAGTTTGTCCCGTTGTCTGTTATGAGACTATGGGGGATACCATAACGGTGTAGGAGATATGCCCTAGAGGCAGTAATAATAGTTATTTTGTATCTCCAAGTTTGTAATGAATGTTTATGTTCCATGCTATAACTGCAATGATTCTCGAGTCTGCAATATCCACGAGGCTCGGAGGGAAACTCATGTGCACGTGTGGTATAATAAACGATAAAATGTATTCCTAATCATGCCTCTAAGACTAGATCAAGTATTGCATGATGATCCTGTTTTCCTGATCATGGGCATGACTACGCCGACAATTTTTAGGGCACAATGTTAGAAGAACACTTGTGTTGAATCGACCCGAATTGATGTTACGCTATGAGATACATTCGTCACAAGTTAATGGTTAATAACACAGAGATAGTTAATATTTACATAATTCCTTAGAGCATGAGAGTATCAAGTTCCTTCGTAATTGCTTCGTGAACTTTGGGGTTTGTTAAACGTCATCCGTAACTGGGTGGCTATTACGGCGGCTTACGGGTTCACGGAAAAGTATGACAAGAAATGAGATAGCTCGAGATTGGGATTTGCTCCTCCGACGATGGAGAGATATTCTAAGGCCCTCTCGGTGTTACGGTATCCATCATCGTCTGGCCAGACACATTGTGATTTGATCACAGGGATGCCGGAACACGGAAACGAGAAAAGAGAACAAAACCGGTAACGAGGTTGGCAGAGTGGACAAGTGTTGATCCATAGGAATGCCGATAAATCTCACCTCGGGTGTTTGTAACATATCGCGAAGCAACAGGAATAGCACACGGCAACTGGAGGTTCACTCGAATATTTATTCGTGTGGGTATAGGGGTCAATATGGGTGTCCACGACTCCGATGTTGATCATTGATCGGAAAGTGTTCCGGGTCATGTATATACTTCACCAAACCTATAGGGTCACACGCTTAAGGGTCATCTATCTGCTGAATACTAGACAGGGAGTCTGAGAGAAAGTCACCGGAAAAGTTTCGGAGACAACGGAAAAGTTCCGGAGAGAGAACACCGGAATAGTTTCGGTAAAACCGAAAAGTTGTTTCGGAATATACCATTAAGTCAAATTGGTTTCAGCACATGCCTGGAAATTCTTGGAGGGTGCCAGAATTGTTCTGGAAACTTCTGGGATTTTTCCGGGATAAAAATCGGAAATGTTCCGGAGCTGCCGGAACCGGTTTGGTTGCTTTTCGCAGATGAAAATCACTAATCCGGAATTGTTTCGGAATGCGTCCAAAATCATTTTAGTGGGTACTGGAATTATTCTAAGACCCACAGAAATATTTTCGGATTTAACGGTCGCGGAAAAATGTTTCCGTGAATAGTGAAAGTGCTTTTTGGGTTACTTTATGGAAAGCCACCTTTTAGGGCTTTTCCCAAAAGGCTTCTAGAAGGGATTGGGGACCATGGAACCCCCTTGGGGGGGGGGGGGGCGGGTGGCCGGCCAAGATGGAGCTCCTCCATGGAGCTCCACTTGCCTTCCTTTTATGCCCTTGTGGAGGATCCATGTGATGGGTTTTTTGGGTATTTTTCCCCTTGGGTTTTCCTATAAATAGAGGTGGAGAGACACTCTCCACACTCACTCCTTTCTCACATACACAAGCCATGCATGATCTGGCCTTCTCTCTCCCTCCCCGCGAAATAGTTTCGTAGAGCCGAAAGGCTGTCTGGGTTCCGGCAGGAACTAGTTCTGGATGGCAAAGCCCTGCAGGATAGCTGACACCGTATGTGTGCAACCCCATAGAGAGGTCATAGTTTCGATCTTTTGCCCGAGGGGCTGTTCAAGGGTCCTCCAGAAGGGCTGTCCAAGTTACCATTCGAGCTTCGAGGGTCCTCCCGAAGGGCTGTCCGTGACATCGTCCGAGGGACTGTCCGACCGCCTCCCGAAGGGCTGTCCGACGAGAGAGTACATCCTCGCGGTTCGGAGGTTGTAAATCCTAGCTGCGGGGATCAGCACCGACGATCTACATCGACTCTTCTTCCGCTGCGCTATGAGTCGGTAATGATCAGATCGAACCCTGTATGCAGTCTCCATAGTGGTCCTGGGCGTGCTCGCTGTACCGATTTTTTTTGTTTTCTGTCGCGTTCCCCTACAGTGGCATCAAGAGCCTTGCTATGCGTAGATGCAGGTTACGATCTAGAATACATAGTGATGTATGGGTATTGCATAATATAATTTTGTAGTAGATGAGATCTATTGCTGAAAATTATTTATGCGGGTGGCTGATGAAATCTGTTACCCGATGTTCTTGTTGCTTCCCTAGAATTTGCGTATTTCTGATCTTGAAACGGCATGGTGGAATTTCACAAAGTTCTGGCAATCCGCGATCCTGATTGATCAATGAAGTGCTATCAGTTCTTTGGGTTCCACCATAGTTGAGAGAAAGGTGAAATTTCGCAGACGAAAGGGCAATGCAGATATGATCTGCACGGGGGTCATGCATATGCCGAAGTTCAGTATGGGGCTCGAGATTTTATTATCTCGTGTTTCATACACCCTGCAAAGTTAATCTACCGACTTGAATAATCATAGTTGATGATAAACGTTGGTAGCTGCGGTTTAAGTCAAAGCCTTAGAAGCCATGTAAAATAAATTTTTGCATAAACCGATTAGAGGCATCTAACTTGGTTTTGCAGGATGTGCATGTGATGTGGTATAGCAGTTCTCATATTAATTCGATTATGTATGAGATGACTATATGATGTAAATTTACTAACATGACATGGGTGTCATGATTCGGCATGATGGCTGGAGCCATATTGTCACTTTAATGACCTGCGTGTCAACCTTAAGTAATGCACTTATTTTATTAGCTATAGAGATAGCAATATTATCTGGTGCATCGACAAGGTGGTGGCAATCTTCGTGAAGGTGAACACTGACGCAAATGCCGAAGACGAAGAAATGAAAGACTTCTCCGTCAGAAGGGGCTATACCATATCATGCTATTATGAATTTCCTGAGATGTTTATCCCTCTTGATGCACCCTTCTTGATTGCACGGTAGTCGCTTTTTATTTGGGTGATCTCTCACTTAAAATATCAAGTAGATAGTGTTCTCCAAGTGTAGCACCGTCACAGCATCTATCCTTTCGGGGTGCGCCATGGATGCATGGGTACGAACGATTGGAGAAATGTAAGGCGGGTGAGGTCAGACCTTGCAGCAAGATCACTTGGTTGTCTTGACGTTCATGGTAGGATCGTCCTGAGCTCGGAAGACACGCATCGAAAGATGAACAAGAGTCACATAGAGATGTGATCGGCAAGTTGGCCTACCAATTTAAATCCTCATCATGAGATGACGATTCTATGACGTTGAATTGATATTCGGATCTTGAATCACTCATAATCAATTTTGAGTGATATTGATTTGAGTGGGAGCGCACTTTAGAATAAAAATGTTTATTCACTAGTGCAAATTAATTATGAACAAAGTCTAAGTGAAACTTGTGTTTACCGTTGTAGATCAAATGGATCGCAACACCACGTTCAACTTAGGCCCGATGTTAGAGAAAGAGAAGTTAGCTGTGACTGGAAACAACTATGCGGACTGGGTCCGTAACCTGAGGATTGTCCTCAGGAGCGCTAAGAGGATGTATGTGCTTGAAACTCCTCTTCCAGCTAAACCAGCGGCAACTGCCCCGGAAGATGAACAAAATGTCTGGGCCACTAAGGATGATGATTACAACTTAGTGCAGTGCCTTATGCTAGCTTGCATGAGTCCAGAGCTTCAAAAACGTTTTGAATTCCATAATGCCCGCGTTATGATCCAGGAATTGGATGCTCTGTATAAGGAAACCGCACGGTCTGAACGATTTGATATCATGAAGGCCGTGATGGATTGCAAGATGGCTGAGGGCAGTTCAGTTGGTGAACACGTGGTCAAAATGATTGGCTACGCTTAAAGGCTTAAAACCCTGGAATTTCCAATTCCACCAGCCCATATGATGGACATGTTGCTTTCTTCACTCCCCCCCGTCTTATGACGGTTTTGTCATGAACTACAACATGAGTGGGATGGAGAAGACACCAAATGAGGTGCTCGCCATGCTGAAAACTGCGGAAGGAGGACTGCGGAAAAATCGCAAGCAAGTGTTGCTTGTGAATAAAACCGCCAGTTTCAAAAAGAAAGGCAAGTCCAAGAAGGGCAAGGGCACCAGTAAGACCGGCTCCCAAAGCAAATCTAAGGGTGGAGCCAAGAATGAGACTGAGTGCTTCTACTGCAAGGGCACAGGACACTGGAAGAGAAACTGCAAGAAGTATCTGGAAGATAAGAAGTCCGGGAAAACCGGAAAAGGTATAACTGTTATACAGGTTAATGTCATTGACGTTTTGCTTGCTAGCAAAAATTCTAAGTCTTGGGTATTTGATATCGGATCGGTTGCTCACATTTGCAACTCGATACAGGGGCTTCAGAAGGTGTGCAAGCTGGCTATGAATGAAGTCGTGATGCGTGTCGGGAACGGCGCTGGGATCGCCGCTCAAGCCGTCGGCATTATGCCTCTACGTCTCCCTTCAGGATTTACCTTAGAACTAAGTAACTGTTATTTTGTTCTGGCATTGTGTAGAAACATTATCTCTGGATCATGTTTAGTATACGATGGGTACTCTTACAAGTCTGAGAACAATGGTTGTTCGCTTTATTGTAAGGATATGTTTTATGGATTTGCACCCATTGTTGGGGGCCTTTTCATACTAAATCTTGAATGTGGAAATGATGTCTTTAACATGAATTCTAAATGCCTTAAGAAGGCTGATACCCCCACCACTTACTTGTGGCACTGTCGGCTTGGCCACATCGGAAAGAAACGCATGCAAAGACTCCAGAGAGATGGAGTTTTACCGTCCTTTGATTTTGAATCATTTAACACATGTGAAGCTTGTCTGATGGGGAAAATGACCAAGACGCTGTTCACGGGTCATCCTGAATGGGCGGGTGAATTATTGGAAATAATACATAGTGATGTATGTGGTCCAATGAGCACAGCCGCACGGGGTGGGTATTTCTACTTCGTGACTTTTACTGATTATTTAAGTCGGTATGGCTATATCTACTTAATGAAGCATAAGTCGGAAACCTTTGAAAAGTTCAAAGAATTTCAGAATGAGGTAGAAAATCATCGTAACAAAAGGATTAAGTTTCTGCGGTCAGATCGTTGGGGCGAATACCTTAGTCATGAGTTTAGCCAACATCTGAGTGACCGTGGAATCGTTTCACAGCTTACGCCTCCCGGAACTCCACAGCGAAACGGAGTGTCGGAACGACGTAACTGAACCCTGTTAGACATGGTGAGGTTGATGATGTCTCTTACAGATCTGCTGATATCTTTTTGGGGTCACGCACTAGAAACTGCCGCTCACACACTAAACAAAGCACCGTCTAAGTCTGTTAAGACGACACCACATGAGATGTGGAATGGGAAGAAACCCAGTTTGTCGCATCTTAAGATTTGGGGATGTGAGGTACATGTAAAATGTTTACAACCTACCAAACTCGATCCCAGATCAGACAAATGTAACTTTGTAGGTTATCCAAAAGAAACAATTGGGTATTCCTTCTACCTACCATCCGAGCACAAAGTGTTTATCGCTAAAAGCGGAGTCTTTCTTGAGAAAGAGTTTCTCGCTAAAGAATTGAGTGGGAGGATAGTACAGCTTGATGAGATTAGTGAATCTTCGGCAACCGTTGATATGGCTAAGGAACCGGAAGAAATTCCACTAATTATCTCTACAACCGAGCCGGAAGTTGTCGCATGTGATGCGGAAACTTCAGACAAGTTTGTATTTGAACCGCGCAGATCAGGTAGGCTATCGAGCCACCTGAGTGGTTTCATAACGAAATCTTCATTCTTGAAGATGATGAACCTGCGCACTACAAGGAAGCGATGGCGGGGCCCAGCTCAAGGGAATGGCACAAGGCCATGAAATCCGAAATGGAATCCATGTACGAAAATCAAGTTTGAAACTTGGTAGAACTTCCAGAAGGCGTAAAGCCCATTGGTTGTAAATGGATTTTCAAAAGAAAGACAAATGCGGATGGTACCATTACTATCCATAAAGCTAGACTTGTCGCGAAAGGGTTCACGCAAGTTCCAGGAGTGGACTACGACGAGACTTTCTCGCCCGTAGCTATGCTTAAGTCTGTTCGGATATTACTAGCAATTGCTGCTTATTTCGATTATGAAATATGGCAGATGGACGTCAAAATGGCTTTCCTAAATGGAAATTTCAAAGAAGATGTATACATGATACAACCTGAAGGTTTTGTCATTCATAAGGATGCTGGAAAGGTATGCAAACTTTAGAAGGCCATTTATGGTCTGAAGTAAGCATCAAGGAGTTGGAACATTCGTTTTGATGAAGTAGTCAAAGAGTTTGGCTTCATCAGGAATGACGAAGAATCTTGTGTTTACAAGAAGTTTAGTGGGAGCGCAAAAACATTTCTAATCTTGTATGTGGATGACATATTGTTGATTGGAAAGGACGTGAATTTTCTTAGCAAAATAAAAGACTCATTGAAGAAGAGTTTTTCAATGAAAGACTTAGGCGAAGCGGCATATGTATTGGGCATCAGAATCTATAGAGATAGATCAAAACGCCTGATAGCGCTTAGCCAAAGCACGTACATTGACAAGGTGTTGAAAAGGTTTAACATGGAGAATTCCAAGAAAGGCCTACTCCCCATGTCACCTGGCACAGTGCTTTGCAAGAATCAGTGTCCTCGGACTCTCGATGAGCGAGTACAAATGAATGATGTTCCATATGCCTCGGCAATTGGTTCTATTATGTATGCCATGCTATGTACAAGACCGGATGTTTCCTATGCGCTAAGTGTTAGCAGCCGGTACCAAAGTGATCCAGGACTGGAACACTGGGCCGCAGTCAAAAGTATTCTGAAGTACCTCAGAAGGACCAAGGATTTACTCCTTGTGTACGGAGGTGATGAAGAGCTCATTGTAAGTGGTTACACTGATGCAGGCTTCATGACTGACCCAGATGACTTCAAATCTCAATCAGACTATGTTTTCATATTGAACGGCGGCGCAGTTGATTGAAAAAGTTCCAAATAAAAGACTGTGGCGGATTCTACGACGGAGGCGGAATATGTTGTAGCTTTAGAAGCCTCCAAGGAGGCGGTCTGGATCAAGCAGTTTCTTGAAGACCTTGGTGTGGTTCCAAGCGCGCTGGACCCGGTGGAGATCTATTGTGATAATAGTGGTGCCGTGGCTCAGGCTAGGGAGCCATCTTCACACCATAAGACAAGACATATTGAACGCAAATATAAACTCATTCGACATCATGTCGAAGCGGGTTTAGTGAAAGTACGCAAAGTTCACACGGATCTGAACGTGTCATACCCGATCACAAAGCCTCTACCACGAGCAAAGCATGAGTAGCACCGGATAGCCATTGGTGTTAGGGAAGACATGTAACTGGATTAAGACTCTAGTGCAAGTGGGAGTCTGTAGGAGATATGCCCTAGAGGCAGTAATAACAATTATTTTGTATCTCCAAGTTTGTAATGAATGTTTATGTTCCATGCTATAACTGCAATGATTCTCGAGTCTGCAATATCCACGAGGCTCGGAGGGAAACTCATGTGCACATGTGGTATAATAAACGATAAAATGTATTCCTAGTCATGCCTCTAAGGCTAGCTCAAGTATTGCATGATGATCTTGTTTTCCTGATCATGGGCATGACTATGCCGGCAATTTTGAGGGCACAATGTTAGAAGAACAATTGTGTTGAATCGACCCGAATTGATGTTATGCTATGAGATACATTCGTCACAAGTTAATGGTTAATAACACAGAGATAGTTAATGTTTGCATAATTCCTTAGACCATGAGAGTATCAAGTTCCTTCGTACTTGCTTCGTGAACTTTGGGGTTTGTTAAACGTCATCCGTAACTGGGTGGCTATTACGGCGGCTTACGGGTTCACGGAAAAGTATGACAACAAATGAGATAGCTCAAGATTGGGATTTGCTCCTCCGACGATGGAGAGATATTCTTGGGCCCTCTCGGTGATACGGTATCCATCATCGTCTAGCCAGACACATTGTGATTTGATCACAGGGATGCCGGAACACGGAAACGAGAAAAGAGAACAAAACCGGTAACGAGGTAACTGGCATAGTGGACAAGTGTTGATCCACGGGGATGCCGATAAATCTCACCTCGGGTGTTTGTAACATATTGCGAAGCAACAGGAATAGCACACGACAACTGGAGGTTCACTCGAATATTTATTTGTGTGGGTATAGGGGTCAATATGGGTGTCCACGGCTCCGATGTTGATCATTGATCGGAAAATGTTCCGGGTCATGTCATACTTCACCGAACCTATAGGGTCACACGCTTAAGGGTCATCTATCTGCTGAATACTAGACAGGGAGTCTGAGAGAAAGTCACCGAAAAAGTTTCGGAGACAACGAAAAAGTTCCGAAGAGAGAACACCGGAATAGTTTCGGTAAAACCGAAAAGTTGTTTCGGAATATACCATTAAGTCAAATTGGTTCCGGCACACGCCTGGAAATTCTTGGAGGGTGCCAGAATTGTTCTGAAAACATCTGGGATTTTTCCGGGATAAAAACCAGAAATGTTCCGGAGCTGCCGGAACCGGTTTGGTTGCTTTTCGCAGATGAAAATCACTAATCCGGAATTGTTTCGAAATGCGTCCAAAATCATTTTAGTGGGTACTAGAATTATTCTAAGACCCACAGAAATATTTTCGGACTTAACGGTCGCGGAAAAATGTTTCTGTGAATAGTGAAAGTGCTTTTTGGTTTACTTTATGGAAAGCCACCTTTTAGGGCTTTTCCCAAAAGGCTTCTAGAAGGGATTGGGGACCAAGGAACCCCCTTGGGGGGGCCCCTAGGGGTGGCCAGCCGAGATGGAGCTCCTCCAGGGAGCTCCACTTGCCTTCCTTTTATGCCCTTATGGAGGATCCATGTGATGGGTTTTTTGGGTATTTTTCCCCTTGGGTTTTCCTATAAATAGAGGTGGAGAGGCACTCTCCACACTCACTCCTTTCTAACATACACAAGCCATGCATGATCTGGCCTTCTCTCTCCCTCCCCGTGAAATAGTTTCATAGAGCCGAAAGGCTGTCTGGGTTCCGGCAGGAACTAGTTCTGGACGGCGAAGCCCTGCCGGATAGCTGACACCGTATGTGTGCAACCCCGTAGAGAGGTCGTAGTTTCGATCTTTTGCCCGAGGGGCTGTTCGAGGGTCCTCCCGAAGGGCTGTCCGAGTTACCGTTCGAGCTTCGAGGGTCCTCCCGAAGGGCTGTCCGTGACATCGTCCGAGGGACTGTCCGACCGCCTCTCGATGGGCTATCCGACGAGGGAGTACATCCTCGCGGTTGGGAGGTTGTAAATCCTAGCTGCGCTACGAGTCGGTAATGATCAGATCGAACCCTGTATGCAGTCTCCATAGTGGTCCTGGGCGTGCTCGCTGTACCGATTTTTTTTGTTTTCTGTCGCGTTCCCCTACAAACGGTGTACTACCCCTGAGATGAATTCGAGCACATGGACTGCACCGGCCGAAGTTACTGGTTTTGCTTCGATCCACTTAGTAAACTTGTCCACCATGACAAGTAGGTATTTATTTTTTCTTGACCCGCCCCTGAGTGGGCTGACCATATCTAGCCCCCAGACCGTGAAAGGCCAAGTGACAGGGATTGCGCGGAGAACCGCAGGGGGCATGTGGCTTTGTTTGGCGAATACCTGACAGCCGGGGCAGTGCTGTACTAACGCAGAGGCATCGGCGCCCGCGGTTGGCCAGTAAAAACCAGCTCGGAAAGCCTTGCTAACCAAGGTCCGAGCAGCGGTGTGATGTCCGCTCATGCCGGAGTGAACCTCCTGAAGTAATAATCGTCCTTCCTCTTCGGATATACATCGCTGGAGGACGCCCGTAGTGCTTATCTTATAGAGTTCTCCCTCTTGAACCTTATAGGCTTTAGATTGCCTTACAATCCGACATGCATCGGTTTGGTCTTCGGGGAGCTCTTTATGGAGCAGGTATGCGAGGAGCGGCTCGGTCCATGGTGCAATGACTGCCATAACTTTGTGTGCGGAAGCTGTTTTCTGAACAGCCGAGCCGCCCATTATATCTAGCCCCTCGTCATCTTCGGGCGAGGTAGGCTGTCCGACGTCGTTTGATTCCGACGTTCCCTTGTCGTCTTGCCAGACTATGAAGGGCTTAAAGAGCCGTTCGAGGAAGGTATTGTCCGGGACTTTTTCCAGCTTAGCGCCCATTCGGTCAAGTATATCTGTGGCCTGGTTACTATCTCGGGGTATGTGATGAAATTCTAGCCCCTCGAACCTAGCCGAGATTTGTACAACGACATTCCGGTAGGTTGTCATCTTTGGGTCCTTTGCGAGATGGCGAGGTTGGAATCACCCCGGACCTCAAGACGTTGGACACCCGTGGAGACTGCTATCCGGAGTCCATGTAATAGGGCTTCGTATTCTGCCGCGTTATTGGAGTCGGTATACATAATTTGTAACACATACCGAATACTGTCCCCTGTGGGTGAGGTAAGCACCACGCCAGCCCCTAGGCCAGCAAGCATTTTGGAACCGTCGAAATACATGGTCCAATGCGAATAAGTGCTATATTCTCGAGGGAGCTCGGCCTCCATCCATTCGGCCATGAAGTCGGCCAGCACCTAAGATTTAATAGCTCGGCGTGGTCGGTAAGTTATTTCAAAGGGTAGGAGCTCTATGGCCCATTTGGCTATGCGCCCCATTGCATCCCTGTTGTTAATTATGTCACTTAATGGGACATCGGATGTCACGGTCACCGAGCACTCTTGAAAGTAGTGCCGAAGTTTTCGGGATGCCATGAAGACGGCGTAGGCTATCTTTTGATAGTGGGGGTAGCATGTTTTGCACGAGGTTAGGACCTCGGAGACGTAGTAAACGGACTTTCGTACCTGGAACTTGTGACCCTGCATGTCCCGCTCGACCACGAGTACTGCGCTGACCACCTGCTTTGTGGCCGAGATGTATAATATCATCAGCTCGCATATGCCTGGCGCCGCTAAGATAGGATTGGTTGCAAGGAGAGCTTTAATGCCTTCCAGAGCCGCCGTGGCCTCCTCGGTCCATTTGAAAGTCTATGTTTGTTTTAACAGTCTATACAAAGGTAAGGCTTTCTCCCCGAGTCTTGATATGAAGTGTAGGAGATATGCCCTAGAGGCAATAATAAATGTTATTATTTATCTCCATGTTTGTAATTAAGTTTATATTCTGTGCTATAACTGCTATGGTTCTCGAGTCTGCAATAACCACGAGGCTCGGAGTAAGACTCATATGCACGTGTGGAATAATAAACGGTAAAATGTATTCCTAGTCTGGCCTCTAAGACTAGCTCAAGTGTTGCATGATGGTTCTGTTTTCCTGATCATGGGCATGCCTATGCTGGCAACTTTGAGGGCACAATGTTAGGAGAACACTTGTATTGAATCGACCCGAATTGATGTTATGCTATGAGATACACCCGTCACAAGTTAATGGTTAATAACACAGAGATGGTTTACGTTTGCATAATTCCTTATTCCATGAGAGTAACGAGTTTCTTCATGCTTGCTTCATGAACTTTGGGGTTTGTTAAACGTCATCCGTAAATGGGTGGCTATTACGGCGGCTTACGGGTTCATGGAAAAGTATGCCAAGTAACTTGATAGCTCAAGATTGGGATTTGCTCCTCCGACGATGGAGAGATATCTCTGGGCCCTCTCGGTGTTACGGTATCCACCATCGTCTGGCCAGACACATTGTGATTTGATCACAGGGATGCCGGAACACGGGAACGAGAAAAGAGAACAAAACCGGCAACGAGGTAACTGGCATAGTGGACAAGTTGTTGATCCACGGGGATGCCGATAAATCTCACCTCGGGTTTTGTAACATATCGCGAAGCAACAGGAATAGCACACGGCAACTGGAGGTTCACTCGAATATTCATTCGTGTGGGTATAGGGGTCAATATGGGTGTCCACGGCTCCGATGTTGATCATTGATCATAAAGTGTTCCAGGTCATGTCTATACTTCACCGAACCTATAGGGTCACACGCTTAAGGGTCATCTATCTGCTGAATACTAGACAGGGAGTCTGAGAGAAAGTCACCGGAAAAGTTTCGGAGACAACGGAAAAGTTCCGGAGAGAGCACCGGAATAGTTTCGGTAAAACTGAAAAGTTGTTTCAGGGTATACCATTAAGTCAAATTGGTTTCGACACACGTCTGGAAATTCTTGGAGGGTGCCAGAATTATTCTGGAAACTTCTGGGATTTTTCTGGAGGAAAAACCGGAAATGTTTCGGAGCTGCCGGAACCGGTTTGGTTGCTTTTCGCAGATGAAAATCACTAATCCGGAATTGTTTCGGAACGGGTCCAAAATCATTTTAGTGGGTACTGGAATTATTCTAAGACCCACAGAAATATTTTCGGATTTAACGGTCGCGGAAAAATGTTTCCATGAATAGTGAAAGTGCTTTTTGGGTGGCTTCTTGGAGAAGCCACCTTGAGGGCCTTTTGGTATTTTTCCCCTTGGCTTCTTGGAGAAGCCACCCTTGGGCTTGGCCTATAAATAGGGGTGGAGGGGGCTGCCTAAAGACACACTCTTTCTCAACATACACAAGCCATGCATGATCTGGCCTTCTTCTCTCCCTCCCCGCGAAATAGTTTCGTAGAGCCAAAAGGCTGTCTGGGTTCCGGTGGGAACTAGTTCTGGACGGCAAAGCCCTGCCGGATAGATGACACCGTATATGTCCAACCCCGTAGAGACGTCGTAGGTTCGATCTTTCTGCCCGAGGGGCTGTTCGAGGGTCCTCCCGAAGGGCTGTCCGAGTTACTGTCCGAGTTTCGGGGGTCCTCCCGAAGGGCTGTCCGAGTGACCCGCCCGAAGGGCTGTCCATGAGGCCTCCCGGAGGCCTGTCCGAGGATCTGTCCGGTGGGACTATCCAAAGGACTGTCCAGAGGCCTCCCGGAGGGCTGTCCGAGGATCCGTCCGGTGGGACTATCCGAGGGACTGTCCAGAGGCCTCCCGAAGGGCTGTCCGAGGATTCGTCCGGTGGGACTATCCGAGGGACTGTCCCAAGGCCTCCCGAAGGGCTGCCCGGAGATCCGTCTGGTGAGCTAACGAGGGAGTACATCCTCGCCGTTGGGAGGTTGTAAAATCCTAGCTGCGGGGATCTGCACCGCTGATCGTCATCGACTCTACTTCCGCTGCGCTAAGAGTCGGTAACGAAAAGATCAAACCTTGTATGCAGTCTCCATAGTGGTCCTGGGCAGGTGCGTAGGTCGGAATTTTTTTGTTTTCTGCTGCGTTACCCTACAGTGGCATCATGAGCCGTGCTATGCGTAGATGCAGGTTACGATTTAGAATACATAGAGATGTATGAGTGTTGCATAATATTAATTTGTAGTAGATGAGTTCTACTGCTGATAATTATTTGTGCGGGTAGCAGATGATATCTGTTACCCGATGTTCTTGTTGCTTCCCTGGAATTTGCATATTTTTGATCTTGATAACAGCATGGTGGAGTTTCAAAGTTTTGGCAATCTGCGATCCTGATTGGTCAACGAAGTGCTAACAGTTCTTTGAATTCCACCATAGTTAAAAAGAAAGATGAAATTTCGCAGACAAAAGGGCAATGCAGATATGATCTGCACGGGGGTCATGCGTATGACGAAGTTCAGTATGGGGCTCGAGATTTTATTATCTCGTGTTTCATACACCCCGTAAAGTTAATCTAGCGACTTGAATAATCATACTTGATGATGGACGTTGGTAGCTGCGGTTTGTTCGAAACCTTAGAAGCCACGTAAAATGAAATTTTGCATAAACCGATTAGAGGCGTCTAACATGGTTTTGCAGGATGGTTTGCATGTGCATATGATGTGGTATAGCAGTGCTCATATTAATTTGATTATGTATGAGATGACTATATGATGTAAATTAACATGACCTGCGTGTCATGATTCGGCATGATGGCTGGAGCCATATGATTGTAACTTTAATGACCCGCGTGTCAACCTTAAGTAATGCACTTATTTTATTAGCTATAGAGATAGCAATATTATCTGGTGCATCAACAAGGTGGTGGCAAACTTCGCAGAAGGTGAACACCGACGCGAATGCCGAAGACGAAGAAATACAAGACTTCTCCGTCAGAAAGGGCTATACCATATCATGCTATTATGAATTGCCTGAGGTGTTAATCCTTTATGATGCACCCTTTTTGTCGGGGATATAATCCCTGGATATAACCCACCCGTTTAGGGCCGGGTCACTATACGATGACTTAGAAGAAGGCTTCTACAGGTGGGCCGCGGCGATCCAGAAGACCGGAGTCCAGAGGATAAGCCGCCCGGGGGAGGCCGACTCACGGCCCAGAGCTTTTCCATCTAAGGCGCCTAAAGAGTTTCCTTACTTGTGAAACAAGATGAGTAGGAATTAGAGTATGACACGGGTCGTCTCTTCGATCCGGACTCTGTTGTAAACCCAGGGCCCCGACCTATACATAAAGGGGAGCCCCTGGGGCTAAAGGACCAAGTTACAAGCTCTCGAGTACTAGGTTAGCAAGTCGCACCCTTGTAACCGAGATCATCATCATCAATACAACCAAAGCAGGACGTAGGCTTTTACCTCCACCGCGAGGGGCCGAACCTGGGTAAACCCTTGTCCCTCGATTCCGATCAACCCCGTTCGAGTTACCACCTAGCTGCGATGGCCTCACGACTAAGTCCTTTCACGAGGACATCTGCCATGACAAACCACGACAGTTGGCGCCCACCGTGGGGATTTCGCACGATGGTGTTGTGTTCTTGGAGGGAGATCTCTCAGGGATCGAGAAGCTCGCGTTTTGTTGGATAAAGAAGAGCCGGCACGGAACGGTCACGCAGGGTAATCCGGCACGGGACAACCTTGGCCAGAGCCGCAGCCGGATTAATTAAATTCGCTGGTCAACTTTGGATCTGGCAGTACGATATTTGAAGTTCAAGAGAAGTCAAACCGCGGTTCGTCTGAGCGAGCGGTCAAATCACAAGTCGCCGAGAACGTCATTTTCCGCTGCTTGCCTGTTTCGCCGGCGCGTCAAGTCCGGATATGTAACTCGCCGAAGCCAGCATGGTTAAAAGTCTCCGTTGCGTTCAGCGCTGGTTCACCGAGTCTGGGAATCCAGAGAAATTTTTTGCGGCGGCGTCCGCGTACCAAGCAATCTGGTTTGATCTAGCCTAGAAATCGGGTGTGGCGGCGTCCCAAACGATCCACATAGACATATGCCTCCGTCGGTCTCCGCCTCGCCGACCTGCGAGTCGTTCTCGAGCTGCCCGCCTCACTGACGCGCCCCCACCGGTGTGGCCTCGCCTCGCTGATGCGTACTACAAGAAAAAAGAGAGGGGTCAAAGCAGAACAAAGCATCATATGGATTGATGCCCATGGAAAGGCTCGCTCGTCAGCCTTGTTTACATAAAATATATTTGGGGTCGTATCAGATTACGTCCAACATTATCCAGCATCCGCGATCGACCAACAAAACATCAGGTGATATCCTTCTTATATATTTTATCACCATGTATTCATCCGAGAACAATTACCCTGGCCTGTAATATTTTTTACGCAGGACGATTATCCATTATATAAGTGGCGTTATACCGCGGATACGGAGCGTGTGCCGGTATCATTCTACATTGACGTTCGTCCATGCCACACTGCTTGACGAACACGCATGCAAGCCGCCGCCCCCGTGGTCCAGACTACATCAACATGCCGCGGCTGACTCGCGCGCCCCTGCCGGTTTACAACGCCGCGGCCGACTCGTGCGCTCGCCCCGGCTTACAACGCTGCAACTGACTCGCGCGCCCCTGCCGGTTTACAACGCCGCGGCCGACTCGTGCGCCCCCCCGGTTTACAACGCCGCGGCTGACTCGCACGCCCCTGCCGGTTTACAACGCCGCGGCCGACTCGCACGACCCCACCGGTTTACAACACCGCGGCCGACTGGCGCGTCCGCGCCAGTTTACAACACCGCGACTGACTCTCGCGTCTGCACCGGACTCCAACGCCGTGGCCGACTCCAACGCCGCGGCCGACTCGCGCGTCCGCATCGGCTTACAACGCCACAGCCGACTCGCGCGTCCGCATCGGTTTACAACGCCGCGGCCGACTCGCGCGCTCCCGCCGGCTTACAACGCCGCGGCCGACTTGTGCGTCCGCGGTTTCCAATGCCGCAGTCGACTCCCACGTTTTCATCAACACACCAGGGCCATGCCTGCTCGCCTGAACTGCCCAACGGACGCGCGCAAGCCGCCGCCCCCGCGGTCTGGACTACATCAACACGCCAGGGCCACCCCCTCCCATACGAGCAGCTTAACGGACACGCGCGGGTCGCCGTCCCTGCAGCCTGGTCTACTCCAACAAGCTGGAGCAAAAAATATATACCTATTATCAGCCTCCGAGGGCATACAACGAGCATTGCGAAGATCATCAACTCGCCACACACCTCTGGCTTCAATACATTTCATCTTTCGGCCGTCAACTCTACGCCGGCTTATGCCACAACCAAGTATGATGAATCTCAAGCCGACTCCTCGAGTCGTCTTAAGACTCGAGGGCAACACAGACATGACTCGGCAGATTTGGCCGGCTTCACAAATTCAAGAACCCCGGGTCATTGCGAGGAAGACAACCCGGTCCTGGGGACTGCTGCTATATTGGCGAAAAGAAAGGTTGCCAAAGAGGACTAGTTGCCATGATGCGCAGTTCAAACATGGGTACCCTGCCATATTGGCGAAAAGAAAGGTTACCAAAGAAGACTAGTTGCCATGATGCGCAGTCTAAACATGGGTATCCTGCTCAATAATGATCAATGGAATAAAGCCGGCTTATCTGGACCCCAGATGTTTTGCAATAGCAGCATTGTCTCCTGTATATCCTATGCTGAGCTTTTCCATGGTCATATGGTTACTTGGGGGCTTCCAACTCACCGAGTTTAGCTATCTCACCCTCTTGACCCGGTAAATAACGCCACACTATCATGGTTAAACCTGCCAGTCTAGTTGATGCTACTCCGATTAGGTGACCCGGTGTACTCTTGACAAGTCAATCATTTTATGACCCTGAACTTGTCTTGGTTAAAACATCGGTTTAAGTCACGTGAGAGCTGGCTTACAGAGAGCGAGGATAAACCATTGGCTATCACGCCAGCTTCCTTGAAGCAAGACTCGAGCCTCGAAAGCCGGTCTATAATGTCGTGCCTCGAAAGCCGGCTTATCATATACTTGTGGTTTTATCTGTTTTTACAGGCCCTCTTTGATCACACTATTGACCACGAGTCGCCAGGTTATAAAAACACCAGCTTATTTCCCAGGATTATGGTGATATCAATCACGAGTCGCCACATCTTATGGCACTTCGAATTATACTTCTACTGGCTCAGAATTGCCGTGTTGTATTTCTATGACAGAATGGTTGGACAAACGGCCTCTCATTAACAATGCAGATGCAATTTTTTACACTTCCAGCAGATTGGCGGGTTAGCTCACCACCGCACCATTTCAAGTGTTTATCATACACATACATCATCATACATTTCATCATTATATAATGCATCATATATACATGTCTATATTTGTTTATGTCGCAGAAGCCGGTTTTCAAACCGGGTTACATTGTAACTCTGCAGGAACAAACAAATCTTTGATAGCCAAAATGGCCGGGTCTTATATGGTTTATCAAAACTAGTCTCAAATAACATGGCTATCACTGCCGATTTTGAAACAATTGCAGGTACATATTTACCACATCTATAAAACCGGCTTACAATTGAGAGCCTGGTCTTCCTCATGGTTTCTCATAACCAGTATTGAATGATTGAGATATCAATTCTTCTAAAATTCCCGGGTTACAAATGCAGCCGGGTCACATATAATACCTGGTCATTTAATTGACCGGGTTTTGGGTTATTCAACATGTGCTTTGTAGAAGACTACAACACTTATGAATTTTTTCGCACATATTTGCCGGGTTGCACTGCAACCACGGCCAAGGATTTCTTTCATCGCGAAAGTATCATCAGTTCACAGGCAAAATATTAAAGTGCTTGATGGCATTGGCAGATTATGCAGTTTCACGCTCAAAAAACTATTACAAGCCACGATTGGGCTATTTTCTATCAAGTTTTTTAAAGCAAATTCAAGCTTGCAGAGTGATTGATGGTTGAGACCCAGCAGAAGGATCTGCTGGATTAACATTGGTTTGTTCTCCTTCTGCGTCCATTGCCACCGGGTTGTCACTTGCCGGGTCACCAAGATTTATTTGGTGAGTTGATAATTCAAAAGAGTATACTATGCGGCCAGACAAACCGGTTCTTGGAGGCTACAGCGGATCTGAGTTTATTCTACAGTGGAAGGAATAGTCCCGAGTTGCCGCAAGCAATACGACCCGGCACTTGGGGGCTACATTATTCAAATCAAGATTACATTCAGTATGAAAGTCCCATGTCGCTGCAAGCATGTACCACGGCATTTGGGGGCTAATACTCAGTTCAAAAAATTACAAAGATAAAGGAAGTCCCGAGACGCCGCAGGCGATCGACCCGACACTTGGGGGATACCATATTCAAGTCTATTATTCAGTCCCGAGTCGCCGCAGGCACGCGACCCGGCGCTTGGGGGCTACATTGTTCAAGTTTCTGAAGTCCCGAGTCGCCGCAGGTACACGACCCGGCACTTGGGGGCTACATCAGCCAATTTTGATCTACAAAACATCAAGTCCCATGTCGCTGCAAGCATGCACCACGGCACTTGGGGGCTGATGCATTGTCATTTTAAACTATTTTCATTGAAGATTCGGCTCACTATTAATAGTGACCCGGCCCTTGGGGGCTACACTATTTTCAGCTATACATCTGCAAACATCAAAAGCTAAGTTAAAGTCCCAGGTTGCTGCAGGCAAGACAACCCGGCACTTGGGGGGCTACAGCGTTCAATTGTTTAAACAGATCATATGGTCCAAATTGAAGACCCGGCCCATCACATACTGATGAGCCGGCCCTTGGGGGCTACACATGTGAAATGCAAAACATTCAGTTTATAACTGGCGACTCAGATGAACAACCCGGATTTCTTCAAAGTTGCAACATTTATATTGAAGCAAGTCTTCAGCTATCACTACGTTCCCCTCTTAAGACTTGGGGGCTACATGTAATATGGATATAAGGGAGGTACACCTTCAAGTTCTCAGTTTTGAGCAAACCGGGTATCATATTCTTAGTGGAGAAATTTGCAAAGTTTATCTTTTCCAAGGTGTTCATAGAAAGGCCCGGAAAGCCGGCTCAACATCAGAAGGGTGTTTATCACAAAGGTGATAAACTCGGAGCTTGGGTGCTACAATTGATATATATATATTGGAGTTGAAAGAAAATTCAGATTGACCCGGGCTGGAAAAGACCTGGCCTGGAAGGATCCGTCCTATAAGGACTTGGCCTGAAGAACCCAGGAAGAACAATCATGACCCGGTATCATCAATCTTTATAAACCGGCAACTTCGACAATCGCAACTCGACAAGCTCTACGTCCTCAAGCCGGCTGAACATAAGATGAATATCTTAAATCCAATATTTTTGTCAAGCCGGAGTATTCAAAGCCAGTTCAGCATCAGAAGCATATCTTAAGCCCAATATTTTTGTCAAGTCAGAGCTTTGGAAGCCGACTCAAATGGATTCTTTTTCCCCAATATTTTTTTGCATAAAACCAGCAAGTTGATTTTGAAGCTGGCCCATTGATATAACGAAGAGACCCGGACTTTTCAGGAAGGATTCCATTGAATAACCCGGCAAAGATTGACTCGGGCGGGTGTTTTCACAGAAGGAAATGACAAGGACTGAAGGATGAACAGATACCGGCTCAGAAGGACCATCGACCCGGCACACAACCTATCAAATTTGTTCTTCTTTTATTTTTCAGGATAAGTTTAACATGGATAAATCCAAATTAAACTGGGGGCTAATGTTGGGGATATAATCCCTGGATATAACCCGCCCGTTTAGGGCCGGGTCACTATACGGCGACTTAGAAGAAGGCTTCTACATGTGGGCCGTGGCGATCCAGAAGACCGGAGTCCAGAGGATAAGCCGGCTGGGGGAGGCCGACTCACGGCCCAGAGCTTTTCCATCTAAGGCGCCTAAAGAGTTTCCTTACTTGTGAAACAAGATGAGTAGGAATTAGAGTATGACACGGGTCGTCTCTTCGATCCGGACTCTGTTGTAAACCCAGGGCCCCGACCTGTACATAAAAGGGAGCCCCTGGGCCTAAAGGACCAAGTTACAAGCTCTCGAGTACTAGGTTAGAAAGTCGCACCCTTTTAATCGAGATCATCATCATCAATACAACCAAAGCAGGACGTAGGATTTTACCTCCACCACGAGGGGCCGAACCTGGGTAAACCCTTGTCCCTCGATTCCGATCAACCCCATTCGAGTTACCACCTAGCTGCGATGGCCTCACGACTAAGTCCTTTCACGAGGACATCTGCCGTGACAAAACCACGACACTTTTGATTGCGCGGTAGTCGCTTTTATTAGGGTGATCTCTCACTTAAAATATCAAGTAGTTAGTGTTCTCCCAAGTGTAGCACCGTCACAGCACCTATCTCTTCGGGGTGCGCCATGGTTGCATGGGTACGAACGATTAAAGAAGTGTGAGGCGGGTGAGGTCAGACCTCGTAGCAAGATCACTTGGTTGTCTTCACGTTCATGGCAGGATCGTCCTGAGCTCGGAACGCACGCATCAAAAGATGAACAAGAGTCACATAGAGATGTGATCGGCAAGTTGACCTACCGATTAAAATTCCCATCATGAGATGATGATTCTATGGCGATGAATTGAAGTCTGGATCTTGTATCACTCAAAATCAATTATGAGAGATATTGTTTTGCGTGGGAGCGCACTTTAGAATTAATTCTTTTAATTCTTAGTGCAATTAATTATGGACACTGTCTAAGTGTTATATGCATAATAGTTATAGAAGAATGGCTCGCGTTTCCACCTTCCCTATTAAAATTGAATAGCTGTTAAATATCTGGTTAAACTTTACGGTTGGTAACGTAATGTGAGGATTGTCCTCAAGAGTGCCAAGAAGGATTTTGTCCTATCGCATGCTTTTGGTATTCTCCCGCTAATGCTATGGATGATGTGCCTCTCGTCCTTCGATCCAAAAGCTAGAATTCCGTTATGGTCAAGTGCAATATGTTTACTTCCATGAGACCCGAACTTCAAAAGTTTGGGATAGCTATGTGATATTCATGGAGCTGAAAATCATTTTTCAGACACAAACAAAGGCTAAAAGATATGTGTGTTGGAAATATGCCCTAGAGGCAATAATAAAATGGTTATTATTATATTTCCTTGTTCATGATAATCGTTTATTATCCATGCTATAATTGTATTGGTTGGAAACACAAATATATGTGTGGATACATAGACAACAACATGTCCCTAGTGAGCCTCTACCGGACTAGCTCGTTGATCAAAGATGGCCATGGTTTCCTGGTCATAGACATGAGTTGTCATTTGATAACGGGATCACATCATTAGGAGAATGATGTGATGGACAAGACCCAAACTATGAACGTAGCATATATGATCGTGTCAAGTTTATTGCTATCGTTTTCGCATGTCAAGTATCTGTTCCTATGACCATGAGATCATGCAACTCACTGACACCGGAGGAGTACCTTGTGTGTATCAAACGTCGCAACGTAACTGGGTGACTATAAAGATGCTCTACAGGTATCTCCGAAGGTGTCTGTTGAGTTGGCATGGATCAAGACTGGGAATTTGTCACTCCGTATGACGGAGAGGTATCTCAGGGCCCACTCGGTAATACAGCATCATAATGAGCTTGCAAGCAATGTGACTAAAGAGTTAGCCACGGGATCTTGTATTACGGAACGAGTAAAGAGACTAGCCGGTAATGAGATTGAACTAGGTATGGAGATACCGACGATCGAATCTCGGGCAAGTAACATATCGCGGGACAAAGGGAATTGCATACGGGATTGACTGAATCCTTGACATCGTGGTTCAACCGATAAAGATCTTCATTGAATATGTAGGAACCAATATGGGCATCCAGGTCCCGCTATTGGTTATTGACCGGAGAGGAGTCTCAGTCATGTCTGCATATTCCCGAACCCGTAGGGTCGTACGCTTAACGTTCGGTAGCGCTAGGGTAGTATTGAGATATTAATAGTGGAAAGTCCGAAGGTTGTTCGGAGTCCCGGATGGGATCTGGGACATCACGAGGAGCTCCAGAATAGTCCGGAGGTAAAGATTCATATATGGAAAGTTGTTATCGGGGTTCCGAAAAAAGTTCGAGTTTTTTCGGTATTGTACCGGGAAGGTTCTAGAAGGTTCCAGAGTGGGGCCCACCTGCATGGGGGACCCACATGAACGTGGGTAGTGGGGAAAGTCCCCACAACCCTGGTCTAGGCGCACCAAGATCCTCCCTTAAAAGGAATAGTATCATATCCCAAAGGGATAAGATCAGGATCCCTAAAAAGGGGGGATAGTGATCGGTGGGGAAGGAAAGGAGGGATTTCCTTCCTCCCCCTTTGGCCAACGACCCTAGGGCCTTGGAGGGCAAGCCACCATCCCCCTCCACGCCTATATAAAGGTTGGGAGGCGTTGGGGGCAGCCACCCCTTCGACCCTTGCCCGTTACCTCTCCCAACTCCTCCCACGTTTCACCGGTACGCGCTTGGCGAAGCCCTGCCGGAATTCCGCTGCCACCACCACCACCATACCGTCGTGTTGGTCCCGATCTCATCTACCCCTCTCTCTCGCTTGCTGGATCAAGAAGGAGAGGACACCTCCGAGCCGCACGTGTGCTAAACTCGGAGGTGCCGTCCGTTCGGCAGTTGATCGAGAGTTCGTAGACGGATCGTGATTGGATCGCGAAGACGTTCGACTACATCAACCGCGTTTCTTAACGCTTCCGCTTAGCGATCTACAAGGGTATGTAGATGCAATCTCTCCTCTTGTAGATGTTCATCTCCTAGATTGATCTTGGTGAGCGTAGGAAATTTTTTGTTTCCCATGCTACGTTCCCCAACAGTGGCATCATGAGCTAGGTCTTTGCGTAGATGACATCACGAGTAGAACACAAAGGAGTTTGTGGGCGTTGATATTCAGATTGCTTCCTTCCTTGGTCTTTTCTTGATTCAGCGGTATTGTGGGATGAAGCGGCCCGGACCAACTTTACATGTCCACGTACATGAGACCGGCTCCATCGACTGACATGCGACTTTGTTGCATAAGATGGCTGGTGGGTGTCTGTCTCTCCCACCTTAGTTGAATCGGATTTGACGAAGGCGGTCCTTGTAGAAGGTTAAATAGCAACTTGCATATCACCGTTGTGGTGTTGCATAGGTAAGAATCGTTCTTGCTAGATACCCATAGCAGCCACGTAAAACATGCAACAACAAATTAGAGAACGTCTAACTTGTTTTTGCAGGGTATGTTGTGATATGATATGGCCAAAGACATGATGAAATATATTTGATGTATGAGATGATCATATTTTGTAATAGTTTATCTCGGCTTGCATGTCGATGAATACGGCAACCGACAGGAGCCATAGGGTTGTCTCTAATTATTGTATGACCTGCGTGTCAATCATTAAGCGCTATGTAATGTTTTACTTTATCGCTAAACGGTAGCAATAGTAGTAGAAGCATGGTTGGCATGACAACCCCGATGGTGACGCGATGATGGAGATCATGATGGTGTCATGCCGGTGACGATGGAAATCATGCCGGTGCTTTGGAGATGGAGATCAAAAGCACAAGTTCATGGCCATATCATGTCACTTATGATTTGCATGTGATGTTAATCTTTTTATGCATCTTATTTTGCTTAGGACGACGGTAGCATTATAAGGTGATCCCTCTCTAAAATTTCAAGATAAAATTGTGTTCTCCCCAAGTGTGCACCGTTGCGAAAGTTCGTCGTTTCGAAGCACCACGTGATGATCGGGTGTGATAAACTCTACGTTCACATACAACGGGTGCAAGCCAGTTTTGCACATGCGGAACACTTGGGTTAAACTTGACGAGCCTAGCATGTACAGACATGGCCTCGGAACACAAGAGACCGAAAGGTCGAACATGAGTCATATAGTAGATATGATCAACATGGAGATGTTCACCATTGAAACCACCTCATCTCACGTGATGATCGGACTTGGGTTGGTGAATTTGGATCATGTTACACTCGGACGACCGGAGGGATGTCGATTTGAGTGGGAGTTTTTAAGTAATTTGATTAACTAAAGCTCATTATCTTGAACAATAGTCTAAGTTGTCTGTGCAAATTTATGTTGTAGATCAATGGCTCGCGCAGTAGCTCCCCTGAATTTCAATGCGTTCCTAGAGAAAGCCAAGCTGAAAGATGATGGAAGTAACTTTGTAGACTGGGCCCGTAATCTGAGGATTATCCTCACGGCTGCCCAAAAGGCTTATGTCCTTGATGCACCGCTTGGTGATCAACCCCCTCCGGCGTCTGTGGACGTTATGAACGCCTGGCAGGCGCGTGTTGATGACTACTCAATAGTTCAGTGCGCCATGTTGTATGGCTTAGAACCGGGACTTCAAAGGCGTTTTGAACGTCATGGAGCATATGAGATGTTCCAGGAGTTGAAGTTTATTTTTGAGAAAAATGCCCGGATCGAGAGGTATGAGACCTCCGATAAGTTCTATGCTTGCAAGATGGAGGAGAACTGGCCTGTCAGTGAACACATACTCAAAATGTCTGGGTATTACAACCGTCTGGCTGAGTTGGGAGTTGTGCTCCCGCCAGAGGCGATCACTGACAGAGTTCTTCAATCGCTACCACCTAGCTACAAGAGCTTTGTGTTGAACTATAACATGCAAGGGATGAACAAGTCAGTCGCCGAGCTGTTTGCGATGCTGAAAGTCGCTGAGTCAGACATCCAGAAGGAGCATCAAGTGTTGATGGTCAATAAAACCACTAGTTTCAAGAAGAATGGCAAGGGCAAGAAGGGAAACTCCAAGAAGAGTGGCAAAGTAGTTGCCCCTCCCGTGAAGAAACCCAAGGCTGGGCCCAAGCCGGAAACTGAGTGCTTCTATTGCAAGGGAACTGGCCACTGGAAGCGGAATTGCCCCAAGTATCTGGCCGACAAGAAGGGGGCCAACGCCAAACAAGGTATATATGATATACATGTTATTGATGTGTACCTTACCAACTCTCGTTGTAGTGCCTGGGTATTTGATACCGGTGCGGTTGCTCACATTTGCAACTCAAAGCAGAAACTGCGGAATAGACGGAGGCTGGCGAAGGACGAAGTGACGATGCGCGTGGGAAATGGTTCCAAGGTTGATGTGATCGCCGTCGGCACGCTCGCTCTTCGATTACCATCGGGATTAGTGATGAACCTGAATAATTGCTATTTAGTGCCTGCGTTGAGCATGAACATTATATCTGGATCTTGTTTAATGCGAGACGGTTACTCATTTAAATCAGAGAATAATGGTTGTTCTATTTATATGGGTAATATCTTTTATGGTCATGCACCCATTGTGAGGGGTTTATTCTTATTGAATCTCGATAAGGATGATACACATGTTCATAACATTGATGCCAAAAGATGTAGAGTTGATAATGATAGTACCACTTTCTTGTGGCACTGCCGCTTAGGTCATATTGGTGTAAAACGCATGAAGAAACTCCATGTTGATGGACTTTTGGAGTCACTTGATTTTGAATCACTTGACACATGCGAACCATGCCTCATGGGCAAGATGACTAAGACCCCGTTCTTCGGAACAATGGAACGGGCAAGTGACTTGTTGGAAATCATACATACTGATATGTGCGGTCCGATGAGCATTGAGGCGCGTGATGGATATCGTTACTTTCTCACCTTCACCAACGATTTGAGTAGATATGGGTATGTTTACTTAATGAAACATAAGTCTGAAACGTTTGAAAAGTTCAAGCAATTTCAGAGTGAAGTTGAGAATCATCGTAACAAGAAGATCAAATTCCTACGATCTGATCGAGGGGGAGAATATCTGAGTTATGAGTTTGGCAATCACTTAAGACAATGTGGAATTGTTTCACAGTTGACGCCACCTGGAACACCACAGCGTAATGGTGTGTCCGAACGTCGTAATCGAACCTTATTAGATATGGTGCGTTCTATGATGTCTCTTGCCAATCTGACACTATCATTTTGGGGTTATGCGTTAGAGACAGCTGCATTCACTTTAAATAGGGCACCATCTAAGTCCGTTGAGACGACGCCGTATGAACTGTGGTTTGGCAAGAAACCAAAGTTGTCATTTCTTAAAGTTTGGGGATGCGATGCTTATGTCAAAAAGCTTCAGCCAGAAAAGCTGGAACCCAAAGCGGACAAATGCGTCTTCATAGGATACCCAAAAGAGACGGTTGGGTATACCTTCTATCTTAGATCCGAAGGCAAAGTGTTTGTCGCTAAGAACGGGTCCTTTCTCGAGAAAGAGTTTCTCTCGAAAGAATTGAGTGGGAGGAAGATAGAACTTGATGAGGTTGTTGAACCTTTACTTCAACCAGAGAGTAGCACTGCGCAGAAAGATGTTTCTGTGGAACCTACGTCAGTTGAAGAGGAAGCTGATGATGGTGATCATGAAGCTTCGGATCAAGTTACTATCGAACCTCGTAGGTCGACAAGGATACGTACTGCTCCTGAGTGCTACGGTAACCCTGTCTTAAAGGTCATGTTGTTGGACAACGATGAACGTACGAGCTATGGAGAAGCGATGGTGGGCCCGAATTCCGACAAATGGTTAGAGGCCATGAAATCCGAGATGGGATCCATGTATGAAAACAAAGTATGGACTTTGGAAGTATTACCTGAAGGGCGAAAGGCCATTCAGAATAAATGGATCTTCAAGAAGAAGACGGACGCAGACGGTAATGTCACCGTCTATAAAGCTCGACTTGTGGCAAAGGGTTTTTCACAAGTTCAAGGAGTTGACTACGATGAGACTTTCTCACCCGTAGCGATGCTTAAGTCCGTCAGAATCATGTTAGCAATAGCTGCATTTTTCGATTATGAAATTTGGCAGATGGATGTCAAAACAGCGTTCCTTAATGGTTTTCTTAAGGAAGAGTTGTATATGATGCAACCAGAAGGTTTTGTCGATCCAGAGAATGTTGACAAAGTTTGCAAACTCCAGCGATCCATTTATGGACTGGTGCAAGCGTCTCGGAGTTGGAATCTTCGCTTTGATGAGGTGATCAAAGCGTTTGGGTTTATACAAGTTTACAGAGAAGCTTGTATTTACAAGAAAGTGAGCGGGAGCTCTATAGCGTTTCTAATATTATATGTGGATGACATATTGCTGATTGGAAACAATATAGAACTTTTGGAAAGTGTGAAGGAATATTTGAACAAGAGTTTTTCAATGAAGGACCTAGGAGAAGCTGCTTTCATATTAGGCATCAAGATCTGTGGAGATAGATCGAGACGCTTAATAGGACTTTCACAGAGCACATACCTTGATAAAGTTTTGAAGAAGTTCAAAATGGATCAGTCCAAGAAGGGGTTCTTGCCTGTTTTGCAAGGTGTGAAGTTGAGTAAGACTCAATGCCCAGCGACTACAGAGGATAGAGAAAAGATGAGTGTCATCCCCTATGCTTCTGCCATAGGCTCTATCATGTATGCGATGTTGTGCACAAGACCAGATGTCAGCCTTGCCATAGGTATGGCCGGAAGGTTTCAAAGTGATCCAGGAGTGGAACACTGGACAGAGGTCAAGAATATCCTTAAGTACCTGAAAAGGACTAAGAAAATGTTTCTCGTTTATGGAGGTGATCAAGAGCTCGTCGTAAAGGGTTACGTCGATGCAAGCGTTGACACTGATCCGGATGACTCTAAGTCTCAAACCGGATACGTATATATTATAAATGGGGGAGCGGTAAGCTGGTGCAGTTCCAAGCAAAGCGTGGTAGCTGATTCTACATGCAAAGCGGAGTACATAGCTGCCTCGGAGGCGGCGAAGGAGGGTGTCTGGATGAAGCAGTTCATGACAGATCTTGGGGTTGTGCCCAGTGCACTGGACCCGATGACTCTGTTCTGTGACAACACTGGTGCCATTGCTCTAGCCAAGGAACCAAGGTTTCACAAGAGGACCAGACACATAAAGCGACGCTTCAATTCCATCCGCGATGCGATCAAGGAGGAGGACATAAACATTTGCAAAGTGCACATGGATCTGAACGTTGCAGATCCGTTGACTAAACCTCTTCCACGGGCAAAACATGATCAACACCAGAACTCTATGGGTGTTAGATTCATAACCATGTAATGCTAGATTATTGACTCTAGTGCAAGTGGGAGACTGTTGGAAATATGCCCTAGAGGCAATAATAAAATGGTTATTATTATATTTCCTTGTTCATGATAATCGTTTATTATCCATGCTATAATTGTATTGGTTGGAAACACAAATGCATGTGTGGATACGTAGACAACAACATGTCCCTAGTGAGCCTCTACCGGACTAGCTCGTTGATCAAAGATGGCCATGGTTTCCTGGTCATAGACATGAGTTGTCATTTGATAACGGGATCACATCATTAGGAGAATGATGTGATGGACAAGACCCAAACTATGAACGTAGCATATATGATCGTGTCAAGTTTATTGCTATCGTTTTCGCATGTCAAGTATCTGTTCCTATGACCATGAGATCATGCAACTCACTGACACCGGAGGAGTACCTTGTGTGTATCAAACGTCGCAACGTAACTGGGTGACTATAAAGATGCTCTACAGGTATCTCCGAAGGTGTCTGTTGAGTTGGCATGGATCAAGACTGGGAATTTGTCACTCCGTATGACGGAGAGGTATCTCAGGGCCCACTCGGTAATACAACATCACAATGAGCTTGCAAGCAATGTGACTAAAGAGTTAGCCACGGGATCTTGTATTACAGAACGAGTAAAGAGACTTGCCGGTAACGAGATTGAACTAGGTATGGAGATACCGACGATCGAATCTCGGGCAAGTAACATATCGCCGGACAAAGGGAATTGCATACGGGATTGACTGAATCCTTGACATCGTGGTTCAACCGATAAAGATCTTCGTTGAATATGTAGGAACCAATATGGGCATCCAGGTCCCGCTATTGGTTATTGACCGGAGAGGAGTCTCGGTCATGTCTGCATATTCCCGAACCCGTAGGGTCGCACGCTTAACGTTCGGTAGCGCTAGGGTAGTATTGAGATATTAATAGTGGAAAGTCCGAAGGTTGTTCGGAGTCCCGGATAGGATCTGGGACATCACGAGGAGCTCCGGAATAGTCCGGAGGTAAAGATTCATATATGGAAAGTTGTTATCGGGGTTCCGGAAAAAGTTCGAGTTTTTTCGGTATTGTACCGGGAAGGTTCTAGAAGGTTCCGGAGTGGGGCCCACCTGCATGGGGGACCCACATGAACGTGGGTAGTGGGGAAAGTCCCCACAAACCTGGTCTAGGCGCACCAAGATCCTCCCTTAAAAGGAATAGTATCATATCCCAAAGGGATAAGACCAGGATCCCTAAAAAGGGGGGATAGTGATCGGTGGGGAAGGAAAGGAGGGATTTCCTTCCTCCCCCTTTGGCCAACGACCCTAGGGCCTTGGATGGAAAGCCACCAGCCCCCTCCATGCCTATATAAAGGTGGGGAGGCATTGGGGGCAGCCACCCCTTGGACCCTTGCCCGTTAGCTCTCCCAACTCTTCCCACGTTTCACCGGTACGCGCTTGGCGAAGCCCTGCCGGAATTCCGCTGCCACCACCACCACCATACCGTCGTGTTTGTCCCGATCTCATCTACCCCCTCTCTCTTGCTTGCTGGATCAAGAAGGAGAGGACGCCGCCAAGCCACACGTGTGCTAAACTCGGAGGTGCTGTCCGTTCGGCACTTGATCGGGAGTTCGTAGACGGATCGTGATTGGATCGCGAAGACGTTCGACTACATCAATCGTGTTTCTTAACGCTTCCGCTTAGCGATCTACAAGGGTATGTAGATGCAATCTCTCCTCCCATAGATGTTCATCTCCTAGATCGATCTTGGTGAGCGTAGGAAAAATTTTGTTTCCCATGCAACGTTCCCCAACAATGTGATATCCAAAGCAATGTTTGTTTTGCAAAACTATTAGTAAAAGTGTTTACTATGCATTTGAATAATAACAGAGGGATCCAGTAGAACGCCTGTCATATGATGATGGTGAATAAAACAACAACTTAAGAGAAAGGAAATGTCCGAAGGGTGTTGGTATGACTTACACACCTAGGAAGTCCAGGGCTGACGCCACTCTTCAAGTTGGTGCTTCTTCTGAGAGTAGGAGAATTATTGGAAGTAAAACTGTTAGAAGTATAAAAGCAAAAGAGAGAAGACTGGAATGTCTAGCTCATGTATGAAGTCATACAAGCTATTGATGTATAGAAGGCTGGTCAAAGAAATAGTTCTTGGGAATTATGATTAAACATGTTAATCATTGATTCTTGGGTATTGTGAGTTGATCACAAAGATACCCGCTCGATTGCATTCTGCTGCGAGTCGATGCAAGAACTACTACAGCCTAAAAGACTTGCCAGAGTGAGGTTTAGATATGCGCTGGGAACATAGTAAAAGTTGCTATACTCGGTACATTACCTATGTATTTATTTTCATAATTCATTTTAGAGTTTTTACACACTCTAGCCCATTGCATAAAGTATCTTGCAAGAAGGTTGTTCATAAGAGAACTTTTGATGTTCGGTGTTATGAATAACATAAGGGCCATGCTTCCATCATGGATGGGATGTATGTTATGAATATTGATAATAATATATTTCCTCCGTATTTACTTTCATAATTCATTTTAGAGTTTTACACACTCTAGCCCATTGCATAATGTTTGTTGCAAAAGGGTTGTTCATAAAAGAACAATTGTTGTTCAGTGTTATGAATAACATAAGGGCCATACTTCCATCATGAATGGGTTGTATGCTATGAATATTGATGGTAATATGATACATCCATAACATTGATGCTAAATGTCGCAAGACTAAGAGAATACCACACATGTGTGGCACTGCATTTGGTCACATTGGAGAAACCCGCATGGAGAAATTCCATAATGATGGATTTTGAAGTCGTTTGATTATGAATCATCTGACACTTGCAACTTTCCTCCGAAAAGTGAAGTGACTGAAATACCGTTCACAGGCCATAAGGAACGAGCAACGAACTTATTGGTGATCATACATTTTGATGTATGTAGTCCGATAAAGGTTATTGCTAGCAGTGGATTTATCTATCTTCAGAAATGACTCAAGTAGATATAATGGATATTTACTTGATGAGACGTAAGTCTGGATCTTTTGAAATCATTCATAAGGTTTTCAATATGAAGTAGAAATTATTGTAACAAGAAAATTATGTTTCTGCAATTTGATTGCGGAAAGGAATATTTGAGTTACAAGTTTAGCGAATGTCTGATGAGTTGTGAAAAGAGTTTCATAAACTTACACCTCACGGAGCACCACTGTGAGTGGAATATCCGTGAAGATGTAATCAAACCATTTATGACATGGTAAGATCAAAGATGACATAAATCAATTTGCCAGTATCCCTTTTAAAGTAATGCTTTAGAGACTGCGGCTTTTACACTGAAAAGAGCACCATCAGGTCTGTTGAAATGACGCCATGGTATCGTACGCCCAACCATGCTTTGTCTTTTCTTAACATTTGGAATATGGGGCTTGTGTAAAATATTTACAAACCTGTTCCAAATCAGATAAGTACTACTTTGTAGGTTATCCCAAGTAATTGGAAATTCCTCCACCACTATACCGAGGCAAAAAGTTTTGCCACAAAACCGGTATGTTTTTGAAGAAAATGGTTCTTGCAAAAAGGTGAGTGGGAGGACAGTGCAACTCGACGAGATAACAGTATCTTCGTCATCAGATCAAAGGAAAGAAACCTTGGAAGTAATTCCAGAGTTTCCTACTGCGACTGATACGGAAGCCTCTACATGAGATGTATGGACTTCGGTCCAACTTGCAACTGAACCACGTAGGCAAAACTCATGCAAACCTCTCAGGTGTGCAAGCGAGATATTGTTGTTAGACAACAGTATACCTACGATACACAAGGAAGCGTTGATGGGCCTTGACTCCGGAATTGGCTAAATGCCAATACAATCCGAGATAGTGTCCATATAAATGATTCAAGATCATATCTTGATGAACCCTTCGGAAGACTTAGAGTCTAATGAACATTTATGGAACTATAAACTGATGTGGATAAAATGTTTTATCCATAAAGCTCGACTTGTTGCAATAACAAATTCAAGGAGTTGACTACGATGAGATTGTCTCACCGTAGCGATGCTTAAAGTCAGATTGGGTTAAACTAGCGATTAATACATATTTCAATCTTGAGATATGATATGTGGATACCAAAAGGATTTCCATGTGATGGAAATGCAACCTAGGACTTGCATGTGATACAGTCCGAAGTATTTTGTCAATCCAGAGGATGCTAGTAAGTATGCAAACTTCAGAGTTCCAGCAATGGACATGAGAGAGCAAAATGGAGTTGGAATCTTCGTTTTTGATGAAATAGTCAAAAGAGTTTGATTTCATCAATGGATAACGAAGATGCTTGTGGTTTCAAGAAAGTAAGTGGGAGCATAATAATATTTCTAAAAACCTTGTGTGCTTGACACATTGTTGATTGGAAATAATATAAATTTCTTGACACAAATTAGGACTTCATTGAAAATAGTTTTTCGATGAAGTGCTTGGGCTAAATAGCCTTGATATTAGGCATATTTATCTACGAGATAGAATTGCCTAATAGGCTAAGCCAAAAATACATATTGACAAGATGCTAAAACAGTTTAGCATAAGAACGCCAAGGGGTGATTCTTGCCGAAGTCACATGGAAAGAGTTTTGCAAGACTCGGTATCCCAAAACACTGATGAGCAAAATACATGATGGATTTTCCACACACCCTTGTGTTTGGATTAATCATGTATTCCATGGTATGTATAAACAACCAGATATGTCCGATACTCCCAAGCTGTTGCGAGTATAGATACCAAAGTGATCAAAGTACTGATCATGGGACAACAGTGAAAAATGTCATTAAGTACTAAAGTAGCACTGATGACATGTTTTCTCGCAAGCAGAGATTATGAAGTGCTCGTTGTAAGTAATTACATCAATACAGTCTTCATCAATGCTCCATGGGATTTTCGATTTAAGTTAAGGGTTTTGTGTAATACACAATATGGTGGCACGGTGTTTGGAAATCGTTCCAAACAGGTTACTGTGGCAAATTCTATAAGAAAGGCTAAGTATGTTGCCGCTTTCAAAGCGACATAGAAGATGTTGAATCGTACAGTTCGTTCATGAACTTAGTATGATTCCAAGATGGCTTTGGTCAATGGAACACTATTGAAGATAGTTGCTCCATAGCTCAGTCTGAGGAATCAAGGTTTGACCAGTGATTCACATATATACGAAGCCAAGTCCACACAAAATATGAATTTTGTGAAAGCGTGAAAACGCGAGGATATGCAGAGATACACACGGAACTGAAGTTGTCAGATCCGTTGGACATCAGACTATACCACAAGCGAAGCATGTTTTACATCGGTATGCCATAGGTGTAAAGTGCATCAGCATTGACTAGATTATTGACTCTAGTGCAAGTGGGATTCTGTAGGAGATATGCCCTAGAGGCAATAATAAATGTTATCATTTATCTCCATGTTTGTAATTAAGTTTATATTCCGTGCTATAACTGCTATGGTTCTCGAGTCTGCAATAACCACGAGGCTCGGAGGAAGACTCATATGCACGTGTGGAATAATAAACGGTAAAATGTATTCCTAGTTTGGCCTCTAAGACTAGCTCAAGTGTTGCATGATGGTTCTGTTTTCCTGATCATGGGCATGCCTATGCTGGCAACTTTGAGGGCACAATGTTAGGAGAACACTTGTGTTGAATCGACCCGAATTGATGTTATGCTATGAGATACATTCGTCACAAGTTAATGGTTAATAATACAGAGATGGTTTACGTTTGCATAATTCCTTAGACCATGAGAGTATCGAGTTTCTTCATGCTTGCTTCATGAACTTTGGGGTTTGTTAAACGTCATCCGTAAATGGGTGGCTATTACGGAGGCTTACGGGTTCATGGAAAAGTATGTCAAGTAACTTGATAGCTCAAGATTGGGATTTGCTCCTCCGACGATGGAGAGATATCTCTGGGCCCTCTTGGTGTTACGGTATCCACCATCGTCTGGCCAGACACATTGTGATTTGATCACAGGGATGCCGGAACACGGGAACGAGAAAAGAGAACAAAACCGGCAACGAGGTAACTGGCATAGTGGACAAGTTGTTGATCCACGGGGATGTCGATAAATCTCACCTCGGGTTTTGTAACATATCGCGAAGCAACAGGAATAGCACACGGCAACTGGAGGTTCACTCGAATATTCATTCGTGTGGATATAGGGGTCAATATGGGTGTCCACGGCTCCGATGTTGATCATTGATCGGAAAGTGTTCCGCGTCACGTCTATACTTCACCGAACCTATAGGGTCACACGCTTAAGGGTCATCTATCTGCTGAATACTAGACAGGGAGTCTGAGAGAAAGTCACCGGAAAAGTTCCGGAGAGAGCACCGGAATAGTTTCGGTAAAACTGAAAAGTTGTTTCAGGGTATACCATTAAGTCAAATTGGTTTCGGCACATGTCTGGAAATTCTTGGAGGGTGCCAGAATTATTCTGGAAACTTCTGGGATTTTTTCGGAGGAAAAACCGGAAATGTTCCGGAGCTGCCGGAACCGGTTTGGTTGCTTTTCGCAGATGAAAATCACTAATCCAGAATTGTTTCGGAACGCGTCCAAAATCATTTTAGTGGGTACTGGAATTATTCTAAGACCCACAGAAATATTTTCGGATTTAACGGTCACAGAAAAATGCTTCTGTGAATAGTGAAAGTGCTTTTTGGGTGGCTTCTCCAAGAAGCCACCTTGTGGGCCTTTTGGTATTTTCCCCCTTGGCTTCTTGGAGAAGCCACCCTTGGGCTTGACCTGTAAATAGGGGTGGAGGGGGCTGCCTAAAGACACACTCTTTCTCAACATACACAAGCCATGCATGATCTGGCCTTCTTCTCTCCCTCCCCGCGAAATAGTTTCGTAGAGCCGAAAGGCTGTCTGGGTTCCGGTGGGAACTAGTTCTGGACGGCGAAGCCCTGCCGGATAGATGGCACCGTATGTGTGCAACCCCGTAGAGAGGTCGTAGGTTCAATCTTTTTGCCTGAGGGGCTGTTCGAGGGTCGTCCCGAAGGGCTGTCCGTGAGGCCTGCCGGAGGGCTATCCGAGGATCCGTCCGGTGGGACTATCCGAAGGACTGTCCAGAGGCCTCCCGGAGGGCTGTCCGAGGATCCGTCCGGTGGGACTATTCGAGGGACTGTCCAGAGGCCTCCCGAAGGGCTGTCCGAGGATCCGTCCGGTGGGACTATCCGAGGGACTGTCCCGAGGCCTCCCGAAGGGCTGACCGGAGATCCGTCCAGTGAGCTACGAGGGAGTACATCCTTGCGGTTGGGAGGTTGTAAAATCCTAGCTGCGGGGATCTGCACCGCCGATCGTCATCGACTCTACTTCCGCTGCGCTACGAGTCGGTAACGAAAAGATCAAACCTTGTATGCAGTCTCCATAGTGGTCCCGGGCTGGTGCGTAGGTCGGAATTTTTTTGTTTTCTGCTGCGTTACCCTACATGAAGCGACTCAATGCCGCCACGCATCCTGTCAGCTTTTGTACATGTTTGAGCTCTGTTGGTGCCTCTAAGCGGTCCAAGGCTCTTATTTTTGCCGGATTGGCTTCAATTCCTCGGCTAGATACGATGAAGCCGAGGAGTTTGCCGGCTGGTACTCCGAAGACACATTTCTCTAGGTTGAGCTTAATTTGATACTCACGTAGACTAGCAAATGTGTCGCAGAGGTTGTCTACCAATTGTCCGACGTGTTTGGTTTTGACAACCACATCATCTACGTAGGCCTCGACGGTCTTCCCGATGTGTTTCTCCAAGCATGATTGAATCATGCGCTGGTATGTGGCGCTGGAGTTCTTTAGTCCGAAGGGCATCGTATTGAAGCAAAACGGCCCGTAAGGTGTGATGAATGTTGTTGCTGCGTGGTCATATTCTTTCATCTTAATTTGATGATATCCTGAGTAGGCATCCAAGAAGCACAGCGAATCGTGCCCGGCTGTGGCATCCACGATTTGGTCAATTCGCGGTAAGGGGAAGGGGTCCTTGGGGCATGCTTTATTGAGGTCTTTAAAATCGACGCACAAGCACCAGGACCTATCATTCTTTGGTACCATGACCAAATTGGCAAGCCAATCGAGGTGTTTTATGTCTCGGATTAACCCGGCTTCCAATAATTTGGCCAGTTCTTCGCCCATTGCTTGACGCTTGGGTTCAGAGAAGCGCCAAAGTGTTTGTTTGACGGGCTTATAGCCTTTCAACATGTTTAGGCTGTGTTCCGCAAGCCTGCGGGGTATCTCGGGCATGTCCGAGGGGTGCCAGGCGAATATATCCCAATTTTTCTTAAGGAAATTGCGTAGAGCCTCGTCAATCTCTGGATCGAGGTTTGCCCCTATGGACGCCATTTTAGCTGGGTCCGTGGGGTGTACTTGGAATTTGACTATTTCATCGGCCGGCTTGAATGAGGTGGACTTTGGCCGTTTGTCGAGGATGACATCATCTCGGTCGACTTCGGCTCGTAATGTGATCAGTTCCTCGGCCACAAGGGTTTCAGACAAAGTTTCGAGGGCGAGTGACGCCGTTTTGTTCTCGGCTTTGAGTCCTCTGTCAAGGTCGCTCGAAACGGTAATTATCCTGTTTGGGCCCATCATTTTGAGCTTCATATAGCCGTAGTGTGGTACTGCTTGAAATTTGGAGAAGGCATCCCTTCCCAAGAGGGCGTGATATCCGCTCCTAAAAGGGGCGATGTGGAACATAATTTCTTCGGATTGGTAATTGTCCAGGGTTCCGAAGACCACATCCAAGGTTATCTTTCCACTGCAGCGTGCTTCTCGCCCAGGTATGATGCTTTTAAGGGTGGTGCTACTCTGTTCGATGCGTGATTCATCGATTTGCATTCTGTCCAGAGTATCTGCATATATCAAGTTTAAGCTGTTGCCCCCGTCCATTAATACATTTCGGAGACGGCAGCTGCGCACAATTGGGTCAAGGACCAGGGCGGCGGGGCACCTGTTCGGGGTCGACCTCGGCTGATCTTTATGATCAAAGGTGATGGGCGTGTCTATCCATGCGCCCTGAGTTGGTACCTTACGGATAGAATTGATTTCTCATAGGGCCCGCTTGCGCCGGTTGTTGGACGGAGGAGGTGTGCATGTTCGAGTGGGTGTTGTAATGTCGAGGATCTATCTGTTATTCTTGGTGCCTTCCATGCCCACCAGTGGCGGAGCTAGCGAATTGCCATAGCCCGGGCACACCGTAAACTAAAGTTTACTTTGGTAAACACACCATAAATATCATATATTTGGATAAATGTCATGTGTAATGTTACATAGACCATGGAACTATAGAAGTAAAAATAATATGAGATTCAATATCAAATAAGTCGCAAATCAGTAGCCACACCACAAACATTTCGATGTCTCAAAGGCAAAAGTCCAATATCCAGTAGTCCTCCATGTGCGCACAAGAGAATATCCAAGACACAAGTACATTACTAAATTATAGAGAACAATTCACCTAGCTGCCGGTCGTGTGTCGCCGTCCGCCCTTCCACACACTATCTCTCTTGTCGGCTGCTCTCTCGCACTCCGCAATCCGCAATCCGCTGGTGGCCAGTCCGCCCTCAATGGCGGCCGGAGTGCCAGGGCAATAGACGCCGTGTCGATCGTTTCAATTGAGCAAAGGAGCGAATCAATTCATTCGCTTTTTTTTTTTTTTTTGAGACAAATCAATTCATTCGCTGGAACCTCACGAGCTGGCCAGGAGGGTACGCCTACGACAGGAAACAAGATATAGGCCTATGGCTCCTGGTTGCAGCGACCAAGGCCCAAATGGCAAGGAACTGCTAAGAAAAGGCCCAGTTAGAGCTGTTCGTTGATTTTCAGCGTATATTCGTGATTTTACAGCGTATTTCAACAAGTTTTTCGATACTAACTGCTTCGGCAGCTCGCTAGAGTTCTAAGGGCATCTTCAACGCGAGTCGCTTATATGGGCGCTTAGAGAAATAAAAATATATGGTAAAACTAAAGAAATATCCAAGCACTGGTTTGCTTCAACGCTGGACGCTAATTCGTAGGCGCTAGGAAGAACGGGCTGCTGCATCAGCCCTTTGTCCCGCAAGGTAAAAAAGCACAAGCGCCCGCTTCCACTTCTTGCGCCGATGCTTCATGTGACGCCAGGAATTGAGGGTCCAACTGCCCTTTGACCGGGAATTAATTCCTAGCGCCCCTTTGCTAGCGCCCCCGTTGGACATGCCCTAATAAGCGACGGCGGCGAGCCCGGGCACGTGCCCAGGGTGCCCGTACGGTAAAATCGCCCCTGATGCCCACACAATCATATTTGAATCCCTATTGTGCGGATACGAAAAGTAAGGAAAGTAATGCACGAAAAAGATTGGATAATTCTAGGAAAACTATTTTTAAACCGACTGAATTTCTCACGGCGTAAACCGCCTTACTTTGGCGACGCGTGTCCCACGCGTGCCCATCAGATAACACGCACCCGTCGCTCCCAACCACTCAATCGTTATCCCCTCATCTCCTCATTCATTGACTTTCTCTCTTCCTATCCACCCAACCGCTGAATCCATGGCTGCCTTCCTCACCGAGGCAGCAACTTAGGAAAGCAGCTGTGTGCGCGAAGACGATGCCCGGCCGCTCCTTCCTGCAAGCTCTGGCCGCCCGGCCGCTCCTTGCTGCAAGCTCTCGCCGCTCGGCCACACCGATGTTGCAGGAGGAGGCCATGTCGCTGCTCGCCCGAGCTGGCCGCGCGCTCTTGCCAACACGCGGGCGCGCCCTCTGCAGGGCAGGGGCTCGATCGACTGCTGCTAGAGCTTGCAGGGGATCGCCCCCGACGAGGCTCCGTTGCGATGAAGCTGTAATGGCCGGCGGGGTGCTGCGACGGTGTCACGTGGTGCAGCACTGGAGCGCAATGGAGCCTCGTCGGGGGTCCGTTTTGGTGTTGCTATGGAGCTGCGATGGAGCACCGTCGCGCTGTGCGTGCTGTGATGAGGTTTCAATGGATCATCGCCGGGGATCGTCGGCGCTGCAATGGAGCTGCGACGGAGCACCGTGGCGCCGTGCGTGCTGCGATGAGGTTTCAATGGAGCATCACCGGGGGTCGGCGGCGCTGCAATGGAGCTGCGACGGAGCACTGTCACACCGGGCCATGCTGCGATGAGGTTTCAATGGAGCATCACCGGGGGTCGGCGGCGCTGCAATGGAGCTGCGACGGAGCACTGTCACACCGGGCCATGCTGTGATGAGGTTTCAATGGAGCATCGCCGGGGGTCGGCGGCGCTGCGATGGAGCACCGTCACACCGGGCCCTGCTGCGATGAGGTTTCAATGGAGCATCGCCGGGGGTCGTCGGCGATGCAATGGAGCTGCGACGGAGCACCGTCACGCCGGGCCGTGCTGCGATGAGGTTTCAATGTAGCATCGCCAGGGGTCGTCGGCGCTGCAATGGAGCTGCGACGGAGCACCGTCACGCTGGGCCGTGCTGCGATGAGGTTGCAATGGAGCATCGCCGAGGTCGTTGGAGCTATGACGGAGCATCGTCGGGCCGCCAGCGCTGCAGTGAAGCGACAAGAGAGCGCCATGGATGACGACTTTGCAACAGGGGGCAGTAGCAACACCGGCCGCAAGAGAGCGCCATGGATGACCACTTTGCAACAGGGGGCAGTAGCAACACCGGCCGCCGATGATGGAGCGAGGCTACGGAAGTGCTATGCGGAATCTGTGGAGGAGAAAAGCCACGGCTGTGATGAATTGCATCTAACGGTCATGGAGGCGGTTTATGTTAGGTTCGCTTCATCCGGATGATGGGCAGCACCGATGTCGTCGTCGCTGCTCCCATAGTCCCATCGCATCGCCGGCGTCCCGACGCGGCGGTGCTCCATCGCAGCGCCGACGTCGCCGTCGCAGCTCCCATCACAGTGTCGGCGCCCCATCCCAGCACTAGTGACCGCTCCCCGGCGACGTCGCCGTGGCAGCACCGACGGCCTGCGTTGCACGGGGAGTGCGCCCGCCTCCATCCTTCCTCTTCCCGCTGCGTTGCAGCACCGGAGGAGAAGCAGGCGGCCCCCTCCCGGCAACTACGTCGCAGCAGTGCGTGAGCAGCTCCGCTTCCGGCCTGCTTGTTACATCGCAGTGGTGTGCGGCGGAGATGCAGCAGACGGTGGTCGCCGTCGTTCTCCTGCTTCACAGCAACGGTGGGTATGGGTGTCTCGCATCGCCATGGGAGCTCACTCCTCTCCCAGCGTGAGGACCGGAGGTTGGGGAGGGGAAAGAGATGAATGGACGAGAGCTTGTGCGAAAAGATAAGGAGATAAGGCTTGACCGAGAAAAGCGGTGGTGGGTCCATAGGGCACGTGTCCATCAGGGGACGAGGCATGCGTTTGGGTGTTCATTGTAGTAAACAAGTAATGCTCTAGATATTGAATTGGCCGCCATAAGGGACGGACGATCGCTTGCCTTGCAATGGAGTAATTTGCCAATAGTAATTGAGTCAGATAGTTTATTTCAAAAAAAATAAAAAATTGAGTCAGATAGTTTGGAGGCTATAAATCTTGTGAAGAAAGGAGAAATGGACAGATCTCCTCATTAAACTGTGTAATTCTGTTGGTAGCACTGCTACGTGAGTAACACAAAGTAATTTCCCACAAAAAAAAACAATTACAACTTATTTCAAGCAAAAATAGGACATTGAAGTCTTCTAATCTGATATGAAATTTGGGACAAGAAAAGAGGATGTTTGCCGAGTGTATTTTCAAAAGCACTCGGCAAAGGCTAAGTTTACCGACTGCCAATATAAAAACACTCGGCAAACACTCCGGGACACGGCAAAGACGAATTTTCCAGTAGTGAGGGAATGGCGGTAATTTAATCTAAACAAACAAAAATGTAGTAGTTTCGGTGATCCATTGTTGAACAAATACTACTTGCATAAAATTAGATCACAAAATAATGGCAGCAATTAACATGGCGTGATGCGTGTACGCACCTAGGTACAACGAGGACATCAGCAGAGACGCGCGGTGAAACGAGGATGATCGAGAGTACTACGTTTTTGGAACTAGGACGAGGTATTGGTCGATGAAGTGCGCACGGCACGGTGACCGGCGGCAGCGCGGGCAGGACGCGAAGGCCGCGTCCTCCGTTGACGTCCGGCCCCGCAGGCCGCACCAATCGATCGAGCTGAGCGGTAGACGCGGTGTGGTACGATCGATGCTCTCAACTGAGCGCCGTGAGGACGCGCAGAGCAGAGCACACACGTTACATCTTGGTCCAGCAGTTTGTGCGTGTGAAGTGGGGAGTAGGAAGAGGATGGGGAGAGAGTTTTCGTTGTTCTAACTTGTTGTCCGCCTAGAGATCGAGGCGAAGACGTTGGCAGGTGTAGTAGCGTCTCGTCGCTGTCCACACCATGCATGCAGACGTATATGAAGCAGTGCACGCAGACGCCACGATTCTAGTCTAGCAGTAAAACCTCGAGGGCGTAACGGTTGGAACGAAAACGAAGATGTACTCATCTGTGTCGCTTCTCATGAACCATCGAGCGAAGACGCTGTCGTGTCGCTTCTCGTCTTTTTTCTCTTGATCCTCACCAAGAAGAACCTATCACGTTGAATCACCATTCCATCCCAGCCGGGCAAGGGAAGATCACGCTACCGCTTTATCTAGATGGCATGTGACTGTGGCTTACAAAATGTTCGGAGCCGGTGCTGCTGCTGTCTGCGTAGGGCCGTCCCCCACTCCCGTCCCGGGGGTGCTAAGGCCTTGTACAATGGCCGGTGCTTATAGACCGGCATGGTGTCTTAAAATATTTTTTGGCGCGCAATGGTGAGTGCTTCCTAGGGTACTTAAACCACTTTAATTAAGGCAGAGCAAGGCTAACCGTAGCTTTACGGAAGATTAAGCACCGGCTAGAACCGGAAGCAAGACTTTGCTTCCGTCCCTCCTCTGCAATTTCCAAACTTTGAAAAATGCCATTTCTAGTGGCATTTTTCAAAGTCTGCAGCGTTTTTCAAAGTTTACAAAATTTGTAGTGGCATTTTTCAAAGTTTGAAAATTGCAGTGGCATTTCTTGGAATCGCCAATTAACCCTTGAAAAAAACCCTGTTTTTTGTTGTTGAAGCGCACTCCTAAGCACCTGCGTTGTACAGAGCCTAAGGGTTTTATTTTAGGAACAGACGGCGGTGTTTTACTGATGCCTTGAATCAACGCTCATGCTGGAGGTATTAACCACTTAGTGATCGGTCCGCTAGTTCACGCAGATTCGAAGAATTTATCATGGACGAGCCACATGCAGGGAAACTTGCACGTTGGGAGAAATCTACCAAAGCTACGCAGATAGATAGACTCCTTTCCCACCGCCAAGGGAGTGCAAGAAACTGAATCAAATGATTATTTGTTTCACCAGCGCTCTTTCTTGCGGTACTAAGAGCCCCCTCACTACCAACCACCAGATATCATCATCTCGCTGAGGGCCCCCCTAGCAGAAGTAGAACTTTTGATTATGCGGAATTATAAGAAAATTATGCAGGTGTCTAATCCAAAAGTGTGCATGTCGTAATTTTGAGGATTTATGTGTAATTTCTGGTGCCTTCCATGCCCACAAGCTATCAAGTTCATATCCATATTGTGCGAATACAACAAGTAATGCACAAATAAGATTGGATAATTCTAGAACAAAGAAGTAAAACGAGGAACATCTTGTTTATATCTTTTTCTCATGGAAGCCTAGCACGTTCCTTATAAAGGGCTTGGATGGTAGCATTGACATGAAGTCATGGATTCTCCAGTAGGCTAATATCGAAGCATCCCTTCATTACGATCTTGGTCCCCTACTCCTCTGGTAGGTCGTAGGCTATGAGAACTTCCCTTAAACAAAACAAGGAATTCATGAGCCTTTTCTTCTTGAAAAGGATTTATTGACCTTCCGACCTCTGCATCAAGATGATGCACTGAGCCAACACACAACTTATGATTAGAGTTACAAAGTTCATGGAAGCACATTGACTAATGTTTCATCCTTGATCTAAGCTAAGTAGATGTAGAACCAACGTGACCTAGTCCTAATATCATGTTTCAGTGCACATACTACATACGAGTGTCTCCATAAGCCGTGTGGCCAGCAGCACGCACCTCGAGTGAGTTCTCGCAAGCTCTCTTCCTTTCGAGTATTTTTACGTCCCTCGTTAAAGAAAACAAGTGGGGGCGGCGCCCTGGCGAGCTACCACGTCGCCGTGTGGATGGGCCGGCCCATGACCGCGGGGCGCGTGGGCGCCATTTGGCTCTCTGGCGCCTGAAGCGCCGAGTAGGAGCTCTCACGTTCCATCGGGTTTCTTGCCCTTGAGTCCGACCTTGCGGCTCTTACGCCGCGCATGAGATGGAGCCGCAAGAATGACACGGAGCTGCCGCACCGCACGCCTGCTTCCTCTTCTTTGTTGGGCAAGTTTGCCTTCTCCCCCGAGGTACTCCATGCCGCTCCCTGCCCTCTCATCCACTCCATTTTTGAAGGTGCTACGGCGGGCTTACGCTGGCCTGAACCATTTCATTATAAGATAGAGCACATTTACAAAGGTTTAGAGTTGGGGGTGAGGGTGAGATTACAAAAACGGTTGGGTTACAATCTCATAGATAAGTGGAACAACATTGTACACCAATCACGAAGAAGGTTCACGGCCTGCTCGTTGGAGCATTTGTTGGACCAAAGAATGAGGTCGTCCGCAGCCGAGCGGGCGATGAGGTGGATATGTTGCAGTTCATGCCTAAAAACTTTTGCATTTCGTCTTTTCCAGATATTCCAGAGAATAGCAATGATGACCGTTGATCGAGGTCTGTTGGTGAGGTCCGGGCCCCAAAGATGTTGAAAGTCCATTGGTATTGTTGCAGAAAGAGAGCTCAGTTCCTGCCAAAGAGGGCGAAGATCGTGACATTGAAGGAATAGGTGACTCGTTGATTCAGAGGCTGGGCAGAACGGACAGCAGTTGGAGTCTGTTAGGCCCCTGTTGAAGCGTCTTTCGTTGGTGAAGAGTCAATTTTTACTTGCGAGCCAGAGGAAAATTCTGTATTTGTTGGGTGCATAATTTTTCCAAATGGCCGAAGCAAAGTAGTCGAGAGGCTTGTCGCCTCATCCACTCCATCATTGTCTAGGGTTTCTCACGCCGCCACCAATCCGTCCAGCGCGTCGTTCCCGGCGATCTCGCCAAGCACAGTGTCTCTGAGGGTACCAGTACCAAGGCCGTTATCAAGTTCACCTCTTCTTACTTAGGCTCATAGCTGTCTTGTCGGAGAATCCCCTGTCCCTCTCATTGCGGTTGTTTGGTGCTCTGTAGTTAGCTGTTCAGATCATGTCATCTTGTAAGTTTTGGGAACACAATGTTTCAGGGTGTGGAGAAATGGTAACGGTGCTCCTGCTTTAATCTGTTTCATGCATGCCTGTCTATCATGTTCAATTCTTGCGATGTATCCTAGTCCATCCCCTTTTCTTTGACAGAGTTGTTGCTATGATACTTTATCTTGCTTTGGTCTGCGAGAATATGGTCATCTGTAAATCTCTGCAGAGAAGGCCCCTGAAAACTTCGCCCGTGGTGCGGTGGAGACGCACACAGGTTATCTGTGGTTTATACTACGATTTCAACATTTTTTTTGCACTGCATTATAGCTGAAGAGTCAAGACACATATCGTTTTCAACACTTCTCTTGTGAAATATAGTTGTTCAGGGCTCATAGTGCACGTCTTGCAGAGTCGTGGTCTGTACCATTTGTACCATTGTTCAAGCTGTCAGTCACATGTTCGAGCAGTCAGTAACATGTTTTCCATTCTTGCACTCAGTATAAATATACCCTTGCTGCCAGCGCCGAGCTAATTGTAGCCGCGTCCGCCACTCCCCAAGCAGCGGGGAAAGGGCGAAATTGCGTCCGACGCCAAGGACGCCAGATCGAACAGTGCTGCGCCAGGCTCCCCGTCGCGAAGTACCGTGACAGCGTGGTGAGAACTCGCTGCTGAGAGCTTGGTGGTGCACGGCTGGCGGGGGTGTGTGGAGGCGGTGGTTCTGGTGCTTGGTTTCTGCCGGCGCCGGATCTGGTTCTTGTTATGGTTGCTCGCACGCTTCAGCAGGGGCCTGACGGAGCTGGGCTACACGCGAGGTACGGTTGCTGTCCTGGTGGTGGGGATCTGCACTAGCTCCAGGTGAGAACCCTGCATCGGTTTTGTCGATGCCGGCGGCAACGGTGTCTGTGGACGTCGTTTTCCTCGTGGAGGTGCCGCCGTGGAGCTTGTGGCCCCCTCACTGCCTTGTTTCGTGGTATCCGGGTGAAAACCTATGATCGGCCTTGCCGGTTCAGATGACGGTGGTGTGTCCTCGACACCACTTCCTCCTTGGAGGCATCATCGTGGAGACCCAAATGACGGCTTTCGTTACTGTGTGTGGTTGAAGGTGGTGTGTTAGGTGGTGGTGGCGCGGCCAGCTTGGGGTCGACGGTGGTGTTCTAGCTCTGCCAGCGTCATCTTGGCTCGGCCATTCCTTGGAGTGGGTTCGATTCTTCCATCCGAAACCGGGTTAGCGGGGTGTGATCCTCTCTGGACCACCTCGTTCCTGTATGACACCTCTCCCCTCTATGGGGTGTTGTTGGGTGGCGACCATACGGCCAACGTTCAAGGCTCACCTTGCTTGGTCAGATGAAGATGGAAGTTGAGACCCCGGGGGAAACCCCTAGCCCAGGTCCTCCTGGTGCGGATGATGGCGGCGCATCAGACGTCGCGGTCCTTCTTGAAGGCATCATCTTGGGGTCTACTTGGTTGACCTGTGGGTGTTGCGGCGGGGATGCTCGTGGTGGTGGTGCGGCCGGATGGGTCAACGGTGGTATGTGTTCCTCTATGGTGGTGTTCTTCGGTGTTGCCTCTGTTGATGTGCATGCTCAAGACCTCCATAGCTGCCGTTGTGGTGCGGCGAGCTTCGTGCTCTTGGCATTGTCTCGGTTCATCTTTGCTCAATGATGCCGCAAGATGCCTCCTCAACTTGCTAATCGTTCTCGATTTTCCATGGCGGAGTGCCCTGTCAAGGTTCGTGCTAGTCACTCGTTGATGTGGATGCTCCTCTGTTGCGCCGTGGTGCTTGGTACGCACGGCGGTGTGGTGCGTTAAGCTGCTTGTCAAGTCTTGGTATTGTGATCCCTTGACGACGCCCCTCATCTACTTGTGCCTCTCGTGGCGATGTCCTTCGGTTTGCTAGCTAGGCGTGCTTTGTCTTGGGCGTCCATTGTTTTTGGTTTCTCTTCTTCTTTTACCCTTGTTGTACGGTTTTTCGGTCCGGTTTCCCTCATAAACGGGGTCAACTTGTTTAGGTTTTCGATCTGATTTCCCTTATAATCTGGATCAATCTCATGGCATTTTGGCCACTTTGAAATATATTCAGGTGGGGAGCCTTTCCCCCGTGACCATTTCAAAAAAAATAAAAAAAAATACCCTCGCTCGTTTGATGTGCTTGCGAAGGTTCGTAGGTAGTGCACACTTGGAGAATTCGTTGTTCCATGTAGATTAGTAGTTCTTTTTATAGTAGTTGTACGTCCAGATGTTTTGGGGAAATGTAGAAGAGGGTTCTCAGACTACGCTCACGCTGCTCCTTGCGTTCACCTCATCATAGGTTTAGGCCGCTCCTTACGTTCTTGTCTCGTGTTCCCGCAAGGTTCGTTTGATTTGATCTTGGTCTTGGAGCCAGAATAGTGTTTCTTTTTTTCGAGCAACCAGAAGGAGCTCAGCCTTTTCATTAAGAAGAAGAGGATTGACCAGTTTATAAGGAAAACTGACTGAAAACCGATATATCTACGACAAGCACACACGCCAACCCCGAGTTGCGCACCAACCGAGTTGACGACACCGCCACCTAAGTGACAAGAGACGACATCGAACCACCCAACACCGGATTCCGGAGCCGCCACTCCGATATCCACACTGACCCTGAGGCCGCGGAGTAGTAAAACCTCTTGTTTGTATAATCTTGAAACCTTTTGTCTTTGTTCTGATCGTTGTGCTGAGATGCAGCCTCTGAGTTTGCACAGAGGTTGCTCTGCTTCTCAAATTGGAGGTCTGATATTGATATCTATATATTTTGCAGAAGTTCACCTCCTCCGCTTGTACTGTGTATCTAGTAGCTAATAAATGTAGTTGTCTGATATTACATCACATTGTAGTATGTCATCACACAGTGGGGCTTGTGTGTCATGCAAAAAGAAAAGAAAGATAAAAATGAAAAATAAGAATATGTATGACATCTCTTCAGCATGCACACATGACATGGAGTCATGGACCAACTTTATTAAGCACATGCTTTTGAATTAGGCGAGGCGAGCAATCTTTTGAGGAGCAATTGAGTAAAATATATAGGCCAACTGTTCTTCCTTGCGCTGTTAAGATCAGTAGCATTTATCCCATGTACATCACTTCTTTTATCTTTGTTTAATCCAACTTGATTTGCATTGTCATTGTGTTGATTGCTTGCTGATAAATAGTTTGATCATAACCAAGAAACAAAGCTTGGCTAATGTGTTGGGAACGTAATCTGTCATTGTTTTATGTAAATATTTCTATTCATGAACTATATCTTTTGCTTAACATATAAAAGCATCAACTCAGAATAGTCTTGTTTTGCTCTTATTGTAGGAGAGATTCCAATTTTGGGACTCAGATTGTGCTTGGCTGGATGGCGCAAAGGTTGTACTGCAGCTAATCGATGGTTAGATGGTGCAAAGGATGATTGTGATGAAACTAATCGATGTAATTTATTGATCAAAATGACACTTATGACTATTGTTGAAGTGTTGAATAATTATCCATGAATTACTATTATGAAACTGCTTGTCTGTGCATTGGGTTTTTATTTGCATGACGATGATCACCATTGCCATTACAGAAAGAGATTTAACCTTTTTAAAAAGGGATAATCCCTGTGTACCAAACAAGTAATTTAGAGAAAGGGGATTGGGGATGGAAGAGGTCAAGTATTTGTGGGTATTTGAGGGGATTTGGTGGAGGGGGGGGGGGGGGATTCACCAAATCCCCAATAATTCCCAACCCCAAAGGGGCTTGAAAACCCCTTATGCCAAACAAGGCCTGGGAGGGGATCAATCGAATAAGCCCTAAAGTTACTAATAGAACTCCCTAGTGCATCGTATAATTTGCTTGGTCATAAACAACAATGCACAATTATTGATTTTCTCCAAATTATTCCTAACTATTTTGGTATGCCACTAGAAAATGATGTTGTTTATCAGATAATGAACTTATGAGTACAATGTGGGCCATATTATCATGTTATTGGTTTATTGAATATTTTAGAACAATATACATTATAGGAACAAAAAAAAAGGTCCATACGCATCACAAATGATAAAACGGCACGACAAAGTGCACGTTTGCTTCTAGTCGATACCAACACGACCAAGCCAGCGTGCTCACTGCTTCCCTCAAAGAAGATTTGCAGCGACTTCATGCAACAAACGGCATCGCGGATGTGTTGAGTTGTTGTTTGTCCTGCTTTTCATGGCATTGTGACGTTAGACGCTGGAAGGTGCTAGTATACGCAACACAACTGGGCGTGGTTGTGGTTGAAGCAACCGATGAATATTCAAAACATGTAGTAGTAAACTTCCCGGTGCCTTGTAAGCTCATGCTATCAAACTAACTTCCTTACTGTGAGGATGCACAACAAATAGCCCATGAATATGATATTGGATAATTCTATGAAAAAAGAAGTAGAACGAGGAACATGATATTCATCTTTTCCTCATGGAAGTCTAGCTTGCTTCTTATAAAGGACTTGGGTGGTAGCATTGACATGAAGTTATGGTCCTTCCGTAGGTCAATAGTTCAACATCCTTAATTATCTGCTTGGTCTTTCGATAGGTCAGAGGCTACACAACTTTTAAACAAACGACGATTGTCCTAAGGTTTATATTATTGAGAAGAGGAACGTCATTTAAATCCCAACCTCTGCATTATGACGGTTCACGTACTCAACATACAACTTATTGTTACAAAGACGATGGAAATAAAGCTTGACCGCTAATGTTTCATTCATGAGCCAGCTAAGTAGAGCCAATGTTATGCCATGGTGCATTGTACATATTAGTGCCTCCTTGAGCAAAATCTTTACGACAATACTTAGAGAAAGAACGTTGAACTTCTGCTCCCTCAGTACAACAACAGAGATATCTCATTCCTTCTAAACAAGATGATCACACAAATGAGGAATTCCGTGAGCACTTCCTTTTTCAGAAGGAAGAATTTTACTGTACCACATTAAGATGGTGCACCTAGTCAATACACAACTTATTATTGTGTTAAAGCTCATGGAAAGTAATGCCGAACAACTAATGTTTCATCCTTGAGAATAAGCAAGATAAGTAAAACCAACTTTACATGGACTAAATCTCATGATGCATTAATTATATGTATTCGTGCCTTACTGAGACGTGTGAGACCCACCTGACAACTTCTCGTACATGGCCACATGGGTTCCCAAATGGTATGTGATGACTGACAATTCCACATGAAACAAATATTACAATGATGCTTAGCAAAAGAAATGCCCTTCCGGTTGTTTCTTCATAAAGCAATATTATGATAATACTTAGAAAAATAACATTACAGACTACTCCTTCCACCGTGGACAAATGCACGTGAATTTAGGTTTCGAAAGGTTTTTTTAACACAATACAAACGCAAGCGCTCATATACACGTGCATATACTCACCCCTATGAACGCACACACGCACACCCTACCCCTATGAGCACCTCCGAGAGACTAAACCGGCATATCATCTTGAGATTTTACGAAGTCACCGTAGGTGCCTTGTAGTCGACGGGAACATCTCCTCCCACTGAACGCGCATCGCCGGAAATCCTGAAATAAATCCAGGATAAATGGGAGCAGCAGGACTTGAACCCTGGTGGGCTGGGGATACCACTGTCCTCCTAACCATCCAACCATAGGTTGGTTCTAGGTTTTGAAAGGTTGAGAGATATTAAATTTCACCGTCACTATAAATTTCTTTTGCCAACACTAATCTATGAACTAATATTACTAGATACATTATGTTTACTCGGAGCGACATGTTTTGATTTGGGGATTGCATCGATATCCAAAAGACTCACACATACGGTGAGAGAGAGAGAGAGAGAGAGAGAGAGAGAGAGGGAGAGGGGGAGAGAGAGAGAGGGAGAGGGGGAGAGAGAGAGAAAGAGAGAAAGAGAGAGAGAGAGAGAGAGAGAGAGAGAGAGAGAGAGTAGTAAAACCAAAGGAACGAGATGTTACACAATGTGGATATTTATATTTCTCAAAACATGTGATTTTTTGTAGTGATGTTTTTTATGGTTCACACAAATATCTAGCACTTTTGGAAGAATATAAAGTGAGTACAAAGAGAGACATAGAGTGTGTCTTGGGTTTGTTAAATGACACCAAGTTTTGATCTTGTGTTGGTTTTCCTATAAACCCTAGTTCGGGAACACTATATTGATAAGAATGATACTATAATTTGAAATGCCCTAGCAAAAAGTTCTAATAGGTGGAAAAGCCCATAGAATTGTATGTGCCAATTGACATTTAGCTAGCAAGCACGTCGATATTGAAGTTCCCCAAGCTGTGCTTCCCGATACTATATTTGAAACAGTTCTTCGAATTCCTTATGATATGCAATTGAAACAAGTTCTTGCTAATGGAAAAAAGGGAGGGTTGAATGTAGGTGTTGTTCTTATTTTGCCCGAGGGATTCGAATTAGCGCCGCCTGATCGTATTTCCCGCGAGTTAAAAGAAAATATAGGAAATCTTGCTTTTCAGAGTTATCATTCCGATAAAAAAACATTCTTGTGATAGGCCCTGTTCCCAGTAAGAAGTATAGGGAAAGAATTCCACATTTTTGTACCATGATGTCGTCTGGCGTTGCTTCTCATGAACCATCAAGCAAAGATATTGCCTCCATTTCCTCTCATCATGCTATCCCCATCCTCACTCACATGATATCCTAGAAAAAGGGAAAAAGATCACATCGTTGCTTACTGGAGATGGCATAAGAGTGATTCATACATGATAGGGAAAAAAGAGCAATGGGCCGGCAGATGAAGAAAAGTCTAGAGCAAAACTTGCAAAGTAAGAGGGAGGCAATGGTGGCAATTTTGACCGAGTTAGTGCCTGTTGTAAGATGACACACCTAGCTAGCAAACAACTTATGGTTACAAAGTTCATGAAATGTAAAGCCGGATGGCTAATGTTTCATCCCTGGAAAAAGCAAGCTAAGTAGAACCAACGTCGTCTGGTATGAATGTCGCGTTGCATTATTAGAAACTTGTGCTATTCTTGAGCCACGTCCCATGTGAGATCGACCTAACACCCCTCCCAGCATGTTTTTCAAAATGGATATAATTCCACATGAAACGAATATCACAAAAATGCCCTTCTGGTTGTTCCTCCATAAAGACATTGCGACAATAGTTAGCAAAATAAAATTATGAAGTAATCCCACCAAGGGTAAATGCACATGATTTTAGAATTTGAATTTTCAAATAAATATTAAGATTCACCAATAGTATAGAATTTGTTTTGCCAAAATTATTAAATGAATTGATCTAGGACTCCTGCACCTCCTCGGTTCTACTTAATGGTATTCCTGAAAAACATTTTCATTGTAGGAGAGAGGTTAGACATGGTGACCCTTTATCACCTTTTATCTTTTGCTTTCGCTGCTGATTTTTTCCACTCCATCCTGAATGATATCCACATACAACAAGATGATTGCATCTCTCATCCCCTTTGAAGCTTGCCCTGATTTCTCCTCTCACCCAATATGCTAATGACACTATTTTAGGGCTACGAGCTTCTAAATTACAAATTCAGCACGTCAAGAACTTGTTGCAGCGTTTTGCTGCTTAGACAAGTTATGCGTTAACACGAATCTCCTCGAATCCACTGGTAATTCCCATTGCTTTTCATGATGACGCTGTCAAACCCAAATCTCCGTAGTGTAGATACCAAAAAATAATGGAGGAATAAGATTGGGTAATTCTAGACACATAAGTAAAATGTGGATCAAACTATTCATGTAAATCATAGCTTGCTTCTTAAAAATGACTTGGGTGATAGTATAAACATGAATTTGTGGGTCCTCCGGTAGGTCAGTAAGTAAAGATTCATTGACAAGGAGCTTAGTCCTCTCGTGGGTAAGAGGGTACGACAACTTACAAAAAGTAAAAAAAAATCCCTTAGCATTTTCTTTTTGAGAAGGAAATACTTCTTTGAACTTTAAAACTATGCATTAATATGATGCACCTAACCAACACACAACTTATCATTAGAACTGAAAATAAAGCCCGGTGGCTAATATTTCATCCTTGATAAAATGTAAGCAAAGTAAAAGTAAAGTCACATGATGAAATGTAAGCAAAGTAAAAGTAACATCATAGTTCCACATGAAACAAATATTGCAAAAATATTTAGCAAAAGAAATGCCTTTATGATTGTAAATCAATAAAATTACCGTATTACTAGATGCTGGAGTATTTGGACACACAAAAATACCATCATATTTCATCACAATGCCAAGAATCTTAACTATTGACTTGGTGTGATTATTAAAAAAACTAAACCTAGTTTGAAGAAAGGCATGCAATCTTGGTTAGACTACTTATGAACATTACATTTTGATGCCACCATGTAATTCACATTTGTATACATCACTTTTTATAGAGTTAAGTACACTGGAGGCCCTAAAAGGTCACTTTAGTCCTATTTCTTTCAAAATGCACCTTTAAGGTCCTAATTCTATAAAAAAAAAGTGGTTCACCTGTGGTCCTTTTTTCCCCGAGCGCTCGCTGACCTGCTTGCGTGACTCATTGACCCATGCCACATCGACTTCAACCACACTATCTTCTTTCTGCTCCGCCTCATCACTTCCTATGTCACCCATAGAATGAACAGAGCTACCTCCAGATCCACCTGTTCTTTCAAAAGCAATGTGGCCATTTCTAACCAAAAAATCAACATAGCTATCTGGGCCATCTTCCCAGTAGTAGTGCTGGCATGGAGTTGGTCCAATCTGGACGAAATTAAACAAATAAGAAATGGAACAGAATGGACAAAATTGGAAAAAGTTGACAATGTCAAACTCTTGATTCTTACGCGATGATTGGGACACTTGTAGAACACCCGTCCATGGTTTGCACTTGATTTGACCGAAGCCTAATGGTGGTATGAATCCGGCGGCAAGGACACACCACCAGCGACAACATACCTGACGAAGGAGGACCTTTCAGAGGAGGCGGCGGAGGCGGCGCCGACGACGATGCTGCGACGCTCCTCTTCCTCACCTGCTTTCCCGCCGAGGAGCTTGCTGTCCCAGACATGGCGACGGCGTGGGCATGAGAGAGAGAGAGAGAGAGAGAGGAGAGGATTTCGGTAGGGACTGGGGAATGTGAAGATGGGGGTTTACAAGGTTTTTTTTTGTAAACAAGAGCAACCGCAGCGGCCCCTAAGTCGACGTGGCATGGGTCAGCGCACCACGCGAGCAGGCCAGTGAACGCTCGGGCAAAAAAGGACCCTGGGTGAACCACTTACTACAGAATTAGGACGTAAAGGGTGAACCACTTACTACAGAATTAGGACCCAAAGGTGCATTTTGAAAGAAATAGGGCTAAAGTGACACTGCGCAGAAACTTTTAGGGTCTCCAGTGTATTTAACTCAGTTTTGTATATCGGAAAAGAGTTACATTAGGGATCTTACCTACTGTTTTTGCTATAAAAAAACTTAATATCTTTACCTAATAATAATAAAGCACGGAGTGCTTCTGTCGGCTCACCGTCGTCGCCCAACTATCCCTAAAATTGAAGTAAATTACCCACCCTGCCACCCGTAAGTGAAAAAAAACCTGTTCGTTTTTTTAATAATAACTAGTACAAATGCCCGTGCGTTGCACCGGGCGAAAAAAGGAGCACAACCTGCTTCATGTGCCATCGTGCACTATTTTTATATCCAACTTTACTAAACGTCAATGATAAGGTTAAACGTGCAAATTTTCTTATTTTTAATAAAAGTTAAAGTTTTCATTAAAATTGGAACACTTTTCTAAGAATAGTAACGTTTTTATGAAATTGGAACATTTCTCTACAAAGAACATTTTCTAAACAGACTTTGTTTTTGTCGTACATTTCTAAATCGAAGTATTTTTTTAGTAAAAGTGTAACTTTTTTTGTGAATTTTTAAGCTTTTTTAAAAGGTGCGAACATACTTTTTTGAAACAAAAATAGTGTGAACATATGTAAAGCTGTGAACATTTTTAAACTATATTTACTCTGTTAAGTTTTTTTACGGATAGTTTTTAGGGCATTTTTTAGGGTTTTACGGATAGTTGGTTGTTTGGTTGGGAAGAGTTTTTTCTCTCTCTTTTTTAACTATTTCGGCTTGCCCTAAACAAAGCACTTCAAGGCCCAGACGCTCGGCCTCATCACGATCATACGCGCTCTGCTCGTCCATGACCCTCCGATACTGCGCCATCTCCGTCCGCATCGCCGCCTTCTCCTCCTGCAGCCTACTGATCATGGCCATGGCTTGGCTGGCCGCCATCGCGGAGGCGCTCCGCTCCTCCTCCAGCTCCCTCCATAGGAGCGCAATGGACCTGCAGTCTAACTCCACCCGCCGCTTCAGCTCATCAACCGTGCTACGCTCTTCAACTTCAGTATGAAGCATGATTTCGTCTGAGACGCCCAAGTAGTTCCGCTGCAAGGAGAGCGCCCTGGTGCTTCAGAAATAAGCAATCATCTATGATACACTGATTAACTGGTTTCATGTTTGTTATCTTACTCCGATGGAAAAAGTGTTTTCTGTTTTTGGTAAGGTAGCATTTGAACTAAAATGGGAGACTTCACAACATATTGAATGTGACTGGTTTTTAATCTATCCCGGAGAACCGCACCTTGCAGGAAGAAAATCTCACTAAACCCTAAACATACATTGCTAAAGCAACTGAAGGGCCATCTTTCTCTCACTTGATAATCCGAAAAACAACTAATTTCAGACTGACTGAGATTCGTGTTGTGAGACTGTAAAAAGCCCCCAACTCAACACAAACCAAGAATTGAAGTACAGAAGGAACACAATGGCTGACAAATTAACCGCAATAATTCTCGGTTCATCGAGAGAACGACTTTTGTTTCTAAGCTAAGAAGGTTCAGTTAGATTCATCGCCTGCTCTCTCGAGAGAATGTGCTCCAGTCGAACAGCTAACGGAATGATGACCAGACAATTGGATAAGATTCAAAAGTCCAGGCGACGGCGCATTCAGGCACAGATTCTCTGACACACAGAAGTCATGCATTCAGGCCAGACTGAGTAGTAAATTGATGAATGACAGTACAATTTCTTTTCATTTGCAACATCCAACACTAAACGATACAAATCAAATAGATTTAAGATTGGGTTGTGACTTGTGATCATCAATCAATAGGAGTAGAGTACGGTGCAGATCAACCAATGTATTTAGGTGCCACCGGAAATACAACTGTTCATAATGATTTACCTCAAACTTGAACAACCAAAAGCAGAGACCCTGATTCAACTTGTTTGGGCGTGCTCAAAAGCAGGGTTGCTGCCTGTAATAATCCAAAAAGACTAAAGTCTAAACCCCTGAATCATTGGACTACTTGTGGACAAATTAATCAAGGAGCCCTTCATTCATATTCAGGGTTTAATTTACTGATTAGTTAAATCTGCATGCCTTGCTCCACTGAATACACTTTTGTGATAGATAATCTAATAAGACCTATTTCCCCTGTTGCTGCTGCCATACTGCCACCACCTACATACGCAGTAATGCAGTAAAGATGAGGCTGGGGAAAGAAGTGAACCACCGTTGGGAAGGACACATCAGTGTATTGCAGTATTGCTGGATGTTGTTGGCGCCATTGATGATGCTTCCTGCGCTAGCGACCCATTCCCGTGGTTCGCTACGGAGCAAACCATAGTTTCCATGAGCCAGGGTTGACCAGGTTTGGGTCTCGGAGCGCCATTTCTGTCCGGCATTATCAGAAACGATTCATGAAGATACTCTATCGTAGGGTGAATATAGTAGCCTAATATTTGTGAGCACCGTCATCTAGTAAAACAGAAAAATGTGTGAGTAGTATCTGATTAGAAAGTTTTGGGATCTATTTGAAAAATTATATCAGATTTGAAGCAAATGCTAGAACTTTGTCTCTTCACAGGCTCATGTTTTGTAACTAATATGCAGCTAGAGAAATCAGCTACCACACAAATTTAAAACTCTAATTAGACAAAAGAATAAGAACAAGTGCTTCTACCACAATTGTACAGTATGCATATATGAACCTGCAAATGTGTGTTATAATTTAGGAGCAGTCAACACAGGCAATGCATATATATATCATGGAGCTTATTCTAGAAAGCACGTACTTCCTTTTAGGCATAAAAATAAACACTTGTTTGGCAAGAGCCGCAACAGGACATAGAGCAAAATAATTCCCATATGTTTTACAGATCGTAAGCTTCAATTGTAGCTTCAGAACAAAATTCCTATTCACTGAAACGCTCCAGCAAAAGAAATTCACTTGTTCAAAAACAAAAGAGTGAGCAAAGTACCGAACCCAACTTCAGAGGAAAATACAAGACCAAACCTAATGGTGCGTGTACATTGTAAATTGATATATGCATATAAAAGTAACACGCTTGAATATATTTAGCATGATTACTGCAATCCTAACTTTTTCATGGTTCCCAGCCTAGCAAATGAAAATAGCACTTCATCATATATTGGGTCTTCAATGGAATCAAATACATGCTCAGAGTGTTCCTGCGATTGATGGTTTTTGAACTCTGTTTCTGCTATTCTATAAGTTAGCCATGAACAAGGTTTGCTTTATGTGAAGGGACATAGTATTACACCATCTGCGAAATGTCAATAATTCTGGAAATAACAATAATAAGAGCACCACAACAGCAACTAAGCAAAACATGATGATATTGTGGAAATAAAATAATAAGAGCACTGCAACTGCTAGTAGAAACATGTTGCCGCCAACAAGAAAAAAGTAGAAAAGGGGCCTCTTAGAGAATCATGTTCAGGGAGTAAGTTATAACAAAGCTTCACTGTTTGATATTTGAAGACACAATTCTTGCTATTAGGCTTCCAATACTCAATTAATCATGTATTAATAACGTCAGTTACTATATTGGTGTACATATTGTCATGTAGATCAAAGACTTGTTAAATATTGCGAAATTGCACTTGAATCCTATCACTTCAGAACCTAACATGTGTTCTACAATCCACACTAATGTCTACTCGTCCCTCATCTGGTGGTCGATTGCAGATCCTATAACTTCCTTTGCTATAACATGTGTTCTACAATCCACACTAATGTCTACTCGTCCCGCAAGCAAAAGATTTATTCAGATTCATTGCCAATTATCTTCAACGATGGCACCAGTGACCTTGGAGTAGCAGGCTTTCATGTTAATACTGACAGGCAATGGAAATTTAGCCATGTGAGTTCTGATCCTTTTAGTGACTCTCCTGGGACCGTAAATACAACTCAAGCTATTCGGCCAGAAAATTCGGCCCTTTTGTGTGTGACTCGGTTCCTATAAAAAGGTAAAATGTTGCAACACAGTAATTGAACTAATTTGGAAAATTTCTGAAAGATGTCACTATGTCAGTTTATGCTTGGCCACGATCAGAAGCCAATAATGCTCAGATACTGCCTAAGAAAATATCTATACTTTCTTGTATCCATAACAATGATGATTATTGTATGATGCTAGACGGGGTTTGTGTTCTTCTGATGCTGCAAACTGAATGCGGATTTGCAACGGCTACAGAAAGGACGGAAGATATGAGAAGCTTACCAGCTTGGGGGCGTTCTTGAGTAGCTCAAGCTTGGCAGCCACGGTGATGGGAACCCTCATGGCCACCATCTTGATCCTCCAATAATCTAGGGATTAGGCGCCGAAGGGTTCATAACACTGTCCAAACTTCAAAAATCACGAAGGGTTGCGCCTATTCGCTGCTCAGAAAAAAATAACAATCAGTCTCTATCCCATGCAAAGTCCCATTACAAAATATAATTAGCCAATGTTCCAGTTAAGATCGACGGAGACACCACCAAAGAAGACTAAAACAATTACCAAGGGATGCCTAAAAATATCAATACCAGATCAATGATTTATTTACTTGATAATCCCGTGCTGCAGAACTTATAAGTTGTTCCTTGCTACAGCCGCACCGAGCCCCCGTCACACTGTTGCAATCCTTTTTTCCTCATCAGGCTCAACCACACCACTCCGTCCATGAACTGGGCAAGAAGAGTGCGTGAAGAGGCATCATTAGGCAATAAAAGGCGGCAACAAAGATTAACTAACAACGTGAATAGGAATATATAATGGTTAAAAGCGCCACCATTAGCTATATAGCAAAGAAGTTATTGAACAACCATATAAGGGGCAGTAGTAAACTCATAATTTGATCTTATGACAAAATTTATGAAGATGTTAAGAAGACAATCAATATATAAATTAATTACTCGAGTCAAATGTGAGGAAAATCTGAACAAATAAGTGGTTAAGTGTACCTCTGAAAATATCAAGTAATGAGTGCATGTTATATGAATTAGAAGTGTACAGACGGTACTTCTCAAAGCATCCATGATGCAGTCTGTTCTATGGGTAGAAGACAAAATCCAGTAGTACAACTATACATAGTATACATGACACTTTGGGGGCTAGCAAATACTATCTATGTAAATTAATATAAGACATTTTTAGATCAGTCTGACAGTGTCAAAAAATGTCCTATATTAAGTTACAGAGGGAGTAGATCAATAGATCAAAATAAAAGGGAAGAACAGAAAACACATAAAAAGCCGATAATTGATTAACTACTACATGCAAATATCATAATCAGTAATTATATCGTCCTTGAACGCTCAATTATTACCTTTTGTATAGACTACTTGCCGACAGAAGATCAAGCCTGAAGAAGGACGACAGCATGGGCTGTACATCGAGTAACATAAATCGTAATACTGTTGCAGACCCGGCCATGTTCTAACTTTCAGAGTGCACTGACATCTGTGACTAATTCTGGCAGTTAGATGTGAACCAAAGTAAATTAAAATCTCAAATGGGAGACTACAGAACCTGAATTCACCAAATGACAAAGATATAAATCTAGAAGACGAAAATTAAGGAGGACATCAGAAGTAGCAGAGTTATGGAGCTTCTGGTTGAGGCCAAAGCATCAATAAATACTTGACTATCAGGATGTGACTACTTCAACATAAGAAAAAACATAAATGATATACTTGTGTCGTTATGCAGCACTGGCCACCGAATGCCAGGTGATACTACTGCAAGAGCGCCTTGCATTACTAATAGTTTAACCCTCTCCTAGCTTTAATGCCCAGCATTGCACTAATAGAATGAATGATCGAATAGCTGGGAGTAGTCCGCTGAATTTTCTCCGATGATGGCAACCATCATATCTGCTTAAAAAGTGAATTGGGCGTCGGTTACAAATGATATAGAAGCTAAAAACGTAACAGAGATGTGAGTTTAACATAAATCACACACATAAACATATTCAAATCGGCCTTACTAAAATCTAGTAAAGGCAAAGTAAAAAACTAAACTAACAGAAATTATTTATTCTCTCACATTTACGATTTAGCAGCCAAAAAATTATATAGATTTGCTAAGGTTATATCCATTTGGGAGTATTAACAGAGCTGAAGTGTACAACCAAAAGTTATTAGAATATACAAATTATTACAACGATACCTTTTCTACAGGAACTATGTATGTTGCAGTAAAGGATAACCATGTGTGAACGGTGAAAATATTTCTAGTCTGACAATTTCATCGGCCTAGAAACAAAAAGAATTCAAGTTAATCAAGTGTTCTCATAAGAACCATCTGCCAACCAAAATATAGCAACTTAAATTACCATCACTGGTCATCACCGGAGGCACGTGGAACACCACCAATAGCTTTCAACACCTAATTAAAAGGAAAAGCATTGCAATCGTCATGTTCTTAAAACCTTGAGAAGAAAAATATTACTCCTACCATTCTAAGACGTGCATATATTTTGGGATTAAATTTGACCATTAATTAATCAAATAACATATATGACTCACGTAAGTTCAAAATCATACTGTAGGATTGGAAACTTCTTTCAAAGATGAATTCCATGATATGATTTTGATATTTGCTAAGTTGATGGTCAAACTTACTTCTTGAAATATGTCTACTCCTTATAAAATGGAACTGACAGAATAATATTTTTTAAAGCTGAAACAGAAGGCGTAGCAAATTACAGAAATTCGTAATAGAAAAACTGATGCGGGAACCATTTGCTGCCAGAATCTGTTTTTTTTTCTTGTTTGCAAACTTCTAAAGATTATATTGCATTTGATCAACACATAGCTAAAACTCCCACTATCAAATCCTTCGAAACGTAAAGCTACAATTGTAAATAAATCTGAGATCCAGGTCTTCGTGAACTATTTTCTAAAACATGTTAACTGAATATGTTTGTTAATGCAAGGGAGACAAAATAAATCTACAGGGCTTGTTCTTAGAGAAAGCATCACACCACACAGCCCATAAAATTGCAGGCAGAGAATGAAGTAACTGACAGGAGGAAGAGCAGATCTAGAGGGTGGGGGTACCTTGTGCGTGGGGGCGTCTTGGTGCTGGGTGAGAGGTGAAGAGGGGTAGATCTTGGCCTGCTCCTTCACCTCCTCTCCTCTGGCCGCTCAACCTGCTGCACCCATGGAAGCAAGGAACTGGAGGTGGCCTGCTGCTCCTGCCACGAACCAAATCGAACAAGCAAATAAAAAGGAGATTCGAGGGGAGAAGAAGAAATTGAAGAGGAGAGGAGAGGAGAGGGGAAACGGACCTCGATGGTGTCCCGAGCAGGGGGGAGGGAAGCTCCATGGCCGCGGCCTTCCTCTCCTGGCGCACGCGTGACCAAACCCTAGCCACGAAGAGGGCTGCGGGTGGCCGCTGTAGGACGCCCGCCACGGATCTGGTCGGTGGGGACGACGTAGCGGAGGGAGGCGCTCATGGGAGGGTGGTCCGCGCCGCTGGCAGCCGCCGGAATCAGCCGGAGAAGGTGGCGGCGGCGAGGGCTCGCGTGAGGTGGGCTGGGTCGCGGCTGAGATGAAAGAGAGGCTCTCTCTCTCCACGGGGTTGTCGTCCTAAGCGCGGTTCCAGTTGACGAGTGGCTCGCACCTGCAACCGCAAGGATTTCGCGACGCCGCGCTGGATCCCTACGTCACCCGCGCCCATCGGCCGTCGCCCGGCTCCGGCGAGCTCCTGCGTAGGTCGCCGCGGATGCCCTAGATCCGCCCGGGAAGCCGTGCTTCGGCCTTCCTCGCCGTCACCGGAGACCCCTGGCCGTTGACCCAGCTCAAAGCAGAGCCAGCTCGAAGCCGAGCCGCCAGCGTGCCAGAGACCCCGCCGCCGACGGATCCGCGCAGTGAGGGGAGGAGGAGAAGGGGGGGGGGGAGGAGGAGGAGGGGCGGACGCTGCCGCGCAGCCACTGCCGACGCTGCCCAGGTTTTTTTTTATAAAAAGCCGAAACGTTTTTTCCACTTAATTAAGGGATCGCGGGTTGAATACACAATATCATAAGGGCTTTTCTGCAAAATGACCGACGCCGTACGGCAGAAGCGATAGCTGCTTTATTATTAGGGAGAGATAAAAGCGGCTATTGCTTCTGCGTGCTCACCGTCGTGGTGGTTTTGCAAAAAAGTCCCTGTTGTTTTCGATAATTGAACCCGCCATCCTTACGTAAGTGGATCTGGGAAAACGTTTCAACTTTGCAAATTAACCCCTGCGTCTTTAGAATTCCGTCCACGCTCCTTTCTTCATCCTATCCAGTGGCAGAGAAGGTGGAAGGGGGGCAGCTTCGGCTGGGCGGCTGGGCTCACGTCGGCGCAGAAGGTGCCCGCCTCGTTGGCCGGCGGCCATCTCGAAATCCCCCCGCCCCCGGCCCTCTAGGCCTCTCCAGGTGGGCCTCAGCGCGAGCAAACGCATCTCCCTCGTCCCGCCCGCAGCGGCCGTCAGCGCCGACGACCAGGAATGGGGAATGGCCCGAGGCGTCGCGCCGGAGGCTGATAAGGCGGCCGACGTGCTCGCTTGGGGCACCGGACCAAGCACGGCAGCACCGGCGGCGCCGTCGTGGAGCTGCTCACCACCAACACCGGCTGCAAGATGGCCGCGCTGCTCGGGCGCCACAGCGGCAGCAGGGCCCTTCTCCGACTGCAAGATGGCCGCACTGCTCGGGCGGCACAACGGAAGCAGGGCCCGGGCGCCGCTGGCGTTCCTCATCGTACTGCCCGTGCTGGCGGCTGCGCTGCACAGGGAGGTGGCCGCGTGAAGACTGAAGATGCCCGTCCTGTTCCGTGTATCCTGCCACTCCGATGGTGTAAAGCTAGCTGTCCTGATTGTTTGGGTGGTGCACAACCAGTGTTTGTTGGAATGCCTAGGCGACAGCGGGTAAGTGATTGACTTCGCAGCAGCAATTAGGAATGAAAAGGAAAAAAAGCCTAATGAAGATTGCTAGCAGGTTCCTCTGCATTTGCACTCCTCATGCACCAGGATTACAATTTCAGCATGACCGGCCAAGTTCCTAAGTTAAGATGTTTTTTTACTGAACTGGGATGCTATTTGGGATGCTTTGCGTGCCTTTAAAGTGGATACTGTTGATTGGTAAGTGTTGACAGTGACTAGCGTTGTTGATGTTTCATAGTATTGTTTTTTGGTAGCTCACAGCCTCATATAGTACTTGAGAAAACCTGATAATATTGAGAAGCTTCGTGCTGCGAGTGTGAAGAGATGAACAAATACTTCCCTCACTGCAAGGTACGATCATCAGCCAGTGTCTACAATCTTCTTTCTCGGAAAATAGGGGATTTATATCAGCGTGCAATCACTGCAAGGAATCAACACCGTTTCAGCGGCGGCAACAGCGGATACATTACAACTGATGCGGCCTGCAGTGGACCTCATGCAACCTTAATTCCAGGTACAGTAATATCGATCTTGCTGCTTAATTACCTCCGCTCCTATATAGCCATTAGAACTGATCCACGTATACTGTATAGGTAAGTAGCTTTTGCTGGGTCCAGTTGAGAATCTCCAGATCTTTTGAACTTCTTTTTTCATGCTGTTTTGAGAAGGCATACGGCAGTTGTTATTTCGGAGTTGTGAATCTATTTTTCTTGCTATTCTTGCCACACGGAAGGCAGGCAATGCGCGACAAGCTATTCCTCCTATCTGTTAGGTATTGCATCTTTATTTATTCTTAACACATGACAAGTTGAGTTGTTTCTATTCATATATACTGTGTTAGGTATTGCATCTTTATTTATTCTTAACACATGACAAGTTGAGTTGTTTCTATTCATATATACTGTAGTAGGACACACACACAAACACACACACACACACACACACACACATATATTTTGTAATGTTGTAGCCAACAAATAGGCACAAAAGAGCATATGACCATTGTGGTTAGCGAAGAAATCATGCAACGATCATGATGAAAATCATACGGGCGTGTGTGTGTGTGTTGATAGTTGGAAAAGGGTGGAAGGAGAGGAAGGAGACGGTGATAGTGGCTAGACCGTCAAAACTCGCACGCACCAATAAATTTGTTAGGTGTTAAACTCCATGGCCATGGCGGCTCGGTCTCCTGGGAAGAAGAGACGAGGGAGAGAGAGGAGGTGACATGGAGAGAAGAGAAGGAAGAGGCGGGACGACGCGACTACCTGCCACTGGTCCGACAGCGGCTCTGGTCGCCGGACCCAGGTTTGTGCCCGAATTCCTCCCCTTTCTGCTGCACGATGGAAGGTCATTCACGGCTAGCGTCAGCGCATGTGGCTACTTGCAGTCTTGCCGCTGTCTGCGCTTCCTTCGCCGTCGCGTGCTGCCGCTCCAGCTCCGCATAACTCCATCCTCCTTGCCATCTCCAGTGCGCTAGATGAGATGAAGTAATCATCTGAACCTGTGATAACCTGCTCCTTTTGCCCTTCAAAATGTGAGATCACAATATTGTTTGTTTTCACTGGTGACTCTGCAGTTCCGGTCAAGCCAAGCAATCTTTAGCAAGAACTGCATCCACTCATCTGGTCTAACTTCCGCCGATGAAATTCTGCATCCACATCTTTCTCTCTGTCCGTGAAAGCCCTTGCTGAAATTGTTTGGTAAGAGTGCTACCTCCTGTTACATACATTCCATTGGGTACTAAATAAATTATTTTCTGGCTAATTGCAGTAGAATTTAATTAGGAGGGCAAGTAATTATGGGTGATAACTACTTAGTTTATTTGTGTACTCTTAGAGTCCTGTAGGATTTTGTAATTGGGATGAGATTTGTTGCCTGAATCTGATTTTTTACTCTTAAGAATCTCTGTCCATGAACACCATCCACCGTTCGCCCATGCTCGACACTTTGCCGGAAAACTTGAGGTATGTATGAAGCTAACCGTGGAGTTTCCTGATGGTCGTCTACATGCACATGTTTCATACTCCTTTAGTATAGGTGTTTATTACCTTTTTGCTGGGAGGATTGACGATGTAATCTTGGCGATGCTCCTCCCTTCACTTACTTGGCTCAAATCTCTTCTGAGCTAATCTTTGGCTATGGATACAAAAAATAATAGCAAGGCTCGTTGCAGGAAGGTGCCGAAAGAAGTGCAGCAACTCCTGAGCTAATCCTTCAAATGGAGTTACCCCAAGATAAGCCTGCCAAATGAGAAAGGTAGAGAAATTAGTAATCTTCTTTCAACCAGAGGGTTGTGGTCGCGAGAAGGTGCTAGATGTCAACTTTAGTTTCAGAAATGTCTGCAACCCCGAGCCTATGGTGCGCATGGTCCATCACCGGGTCTGGTAGTTGATGATTCCCCAAGTATTATGCATTACTTATCTATGGTATAAAAAAACAGCCCAACCACTATGACTTCAGTTTATTTTCCTTTTCTTCTTACTTGGTGAACATGCGTTTGTAGGCTCAGTCTATATGTAATAACCACATGGCATCTGATTCTGACCACGCATCTCTACAGCAATGGATCAAATTGATTGGTGAAATTGAACTTCACTATTCTCAGTATGCGTCAGTGTTTAGTCTGCACCATGGTTTGAAAACATTGGTTCAGTTAAAGATGGTACTATGTTGGCCATCACTTTTTCCCATAGTTTTAAATAGCCGGCTATAGCCAGGCTATAGCCCCGCTATAGCCTTTGGCACATGCTGCGGCTAAGTGCATTAGCCCAGCTATGTAGTGTTAGAACTTTTAAATAGCCGGCTATAGCCAGGCTATAGCTGTTTTCAGGGTGCGGCTATTTGGCTTAGCCGGCTATTTAAAACTTTGCTTTTTCCAGACTGATATGTAGCTTATGCAATAAGTGAACAAAGAAAAATTGCAGCAAAATAGTTTTTAAATAGGCACACGGATGGGCCACTGAGTTGAAATAGAGATGTAGATGTATGACGGGTCCTGAACCATGTTTATTAGGTTGTACATATGTTTTTTTTTGACCAGTTGCAACGCACGGGCATTTTTGCTAGTAGAATACAACGAACATACTTAGCGAAAGAACATCACGACCACTACCCCACCCCCCGGCGTCGTCTATAATATAGGATAGGGATAAGTATATTTTTCATCCTCAAACTAGTAAAAGTTTAGAAATCATCCCTCAACTTCAAAACCATAAAAACTCAGTCCCTCAACTAATTAAATCAGATACTTTTCGTCCCTAATAGCGCTTAAGCTGGTTTTAGTATGACGTGGACCCTGTTTTGACTAGAATGGGCCACGTGGCCAGGTTTTGAATGCCAGCTAAGACATCCTGCCGGCTCTCTCTCTCTCTGTCTCTCATTTTCTCGATCCCCTTTCTCACTCACGAACCCTAAACAGACAGAGCGGGCGGCGACGGCGATTTAGGCAGCGGCGGCAGTGGCAGCGGCGGGAACTGAGGTGTACTACGGCCTCGGTGGCGGTCTGTCCCGGTGGCGACCTAGGCGGTGCGGTGGCTGGCTGCTGCATACTTGGCACGGCTGGCTATTTGGGCGGGGCGCACGGCGAATTGTGGAGCCAGTTCAAGCCGATGGCATCCTCGGCCAGTTCAAGCCGCTGCTGCTGTACGATTTGTTGATGCAGAAGGATGTGCTACTGTTGGAGAAGACTGTTGACTTACGAGTGCAAAAGAAGAGGAATGTGATGCAGTTTGTTGTATTGATGTGTTTCATCACAGCAGCTGTGTATGCTTTCATGACTCATAGGCAGGCAATTGAGTGCTAATTTCTAGACAAGTCGATGAGAACTTGAAGTGCCATGTAATCTGACTATGCTAATTTGTCATGGGAAATTCTATTTACTGTCACATTGCATGGCAATTAAGTGTCCAGTTATCTCAGCAATTGAATGTCCAGCAATTGAGCAATCTGGCTATGCATTGATAGTAATGGTATGCATTGGCAGTGGCTGTGGCAGGAGTGCTCTTCATAGAGCTTGACCATGTGTGTGTGCGTGAGTTTCTTTCTTCATCCTGGGCAACTCCAACATATGCTAAGCATTTCAGTGATATATATTTTGTCCCAAAACTGGACAGTCCAACAAGGTCTGAACAAAGAAAGTGTATACCATAGTTTGAATTGAACAAACTGTACTGAATATAGCTTAACAAAATCTGAATATAACTGAATATAGTCTGGACTTTGGACATTTCAGAGCGACAAGGTCTGAACAAAGCAATTAATCTGAATATAGCTTAACAAAATTGTACAGAATTTAGTTGGACACACTCTGAACCGAATATAGCTGAACATAGTCTGAACCGAGTATAGCTGAAGAGGGTCCACCACAGACTAAAACCACCTTAAGCGTTACCTGGGACGAATCTGGTTTAATTAGTTGAGGGACTGAGTTTTAGTGGTTTGGAGTTGAAGGACGATTTCTAAACTTCTGCAAGAGTACAAGGACGAAAAATATACGTATCCCTATAGGATATCGACCATTCTATTTTTCAATAGAACACGATAGCCTTGGTGGTTCGTTCCAGGTGACTCAGGCCTACCGGATTTAGATGCTACTAGCAAATATGCCCGTGTGTTGCAACGGGAGAGAAAAAACACATGTCCCTGTTGAAATATGAGTTGGGCTTAGGGTCCATCTAACAATTTCAGATTAATCTCTAAGGGCCCATGTGGGTATATGGCACTAGGTGTGGTGGGAAGTTTAGTCCCAAACCGCTAGTGGAGAAGGAGTTGGACCTCCTTATAAGGGATTCTCTTCCACATGCTATTGGAGCTTGAGAAGAGAAGTGGTTCCCGCGCGCTCCTCCTCCGCCGCCCGCCTCGGCACGACGCGCTGCGCCGCGCCGCGGGATTGAGCCGAGCCGAGCTCACACCTATGTGCTTCTTTTTGCCGGTAGGGAATGGAGGGTCTTTGACAGGTGGGTTCAGCCCACGTCTCTCCACGCGGCCGCGCCTATATATGTGAGGCGCTGCGAACCCTAGCCGCCACGCGAAACAGATCGCATCTCTGCCTCCACGCCCACTGCCGTTCCATTGCTGCTGCTGCCGCCGGCGACTCCATCCCGTTCACCGCGTACACGGTTGACGGGAGAGCAGGCCTCCGAAACCCCGCCTCTCCGGATCCTGTACTGGAGAGGGGCGATTAGGTTTTTGGAGAGCGATTACGCGACTGCTCGCCACCGATCCACTGCTTACCCTACGTCTTCATCATCACCATGTCTCAGCCAACCGACGCCGACCGTCTCGCCACCGAGAAGCTCGAGGCCGAGAAGAAGGCCACCGAGGACGCCGCTGCTGCCACCGCCGCGGCCTCTGCCTGGCCTACTGGAGGGTATAACTCGTTTATCCCGCTCCTGTTTATTTCTGTGTTAGCCGTACTAGCATTATGTGTAGATGTGTCTACTGTTTGCGTAGTACGTGCATGTCTAGATCGGAATCAGTATGTCATTAATTCTGTCAATGCCATGTTCATGATTATTTCCTGGATTAAATTAATCGAAAAATTGCCTATTTACTCAGCAATCCAAAAAACCTAATTTGTGTAGGAATTTTTCGAATCATGGTTTTGCTGCTGCACTGAAACCGGATAAGTTTACCGGTACATATTTTAAGCGTTGGCAGACCAAAACCATCTTATGGCTCACGGCAATGAACGTGTTCTGGGTTGCCGGTGTGACTCCCACAGGAACGCTCAATCCTGAACAGGAGAAGGCGTTCAGGGAGGCCACCGCCATCTTTCTCGGAGCAGTTCTAAGCGTGATCGGAGATAAGTTGGTTGACGCATATTTACATGTGCGGGTTGCCAAGGACTTGTGGGAGGCGCTCGAATCTAAATTCGGGGCCACCGTGTAGGAGATATGCCCTAGAGGCAATAATAAATGTTATTGATTATCTCCCTGTTCATAATTATGTTTATGTTCCATGCTATAACTGCAATGATTCTCGAGTCTACAAATAAAACGAGGCTTGGAGGGAAACTCATGTGCACGTGTGGGATAATAAACGGTAAAATGTATTCCTAGTCTGGCCTCTAAGACTGGCTCAAGTATTGCATGATGATCCTGTTTTCCTGATCATGGGCATGGCTATGCCGGCAATTTTGAGGGCGCAATGTTGGTAGAACACTTGTGTTGAATCGACCCGATTGATGTTATGCTATGAGATACATTCGTCATAAGTTAATGGTTAATAACACGGAGAAGTTAATGTTTGCATAATTCCTTAGACCATGAGAGTATCGAGTTTCTTCATGCTTGCTTCATGAACTTTGGGGTTTGTTAAACGTCATCCGTAAATGGGTGGCTATTACGGCGGCTTACGGGTTCATGGAAAAGTATGTCAAGTAACTTGGTAGCTCAAGATTGGGATTTGCTCCTCCGACGATGGAGAGATATCTCTGGGCCCTCTCGGTGTTACGGTATCCATCATCGTCTGGCCAGACACTTTGTGATTTGATCACGGGGATGCCGGAACACGGGAACGAGAAAAGAGAACAATACCGGTAACGAGGTAACTGGCATAGTGGACAAGTTGTTGATCCACGGGGATGCCTACATGTCTCACCTCGGGTATTTGTAACATATCGCGAAGCAACAGGAATAGCACACGGCAACTGGAGGTTCACTCGAATATTCATTCGTGTGGGTATAGGGGTCAATATGGGTGTCCACGGCTCCGATGTTGATCATTGATCGGAAAGTGTTCCGGGTCATGTCTATACTTCACCGAACCTATAGGGTCACACGCTTAAGGGTCATCTATCTGCTGAATACTAGACGGGGAGTCTGAGAGAAATTCACCGAAAAAGTTTCGGACGAAACGGAAACGTTCCGGAGAGGATATCGGAATAGTTCCGGTAAAACTGAAAAGTTGTTTCAGAGGATACCATAAAGTCAGATTGGTTTCGGCACATGCCTGATAATTCTTGGAGGGTGCCAGAATCGTTCTGGAAACTTTCTGGAATTTTCCGGGATGAAAACCGGAAATGTTCCGGAGCTGCCGGAACCGCTTCAGATGCTTTTCGCAGATGAAAATCACTAAACCGGAATTGTTCCGGATCGCATTGAAACTTATTTTAGTGGGTACTGGAATTGTTCTAAGCCCACATAAATATTTTTAGTTCGACCGGACGCTGAACGTCGTGAATAGTGAAATCAGATTTATGGATATGGTTGGAAGTTGGCTTTCCACAAATATCTTCCCAAGATATTTTGGGATGACATGGCATTTTGGATATGCCCATCCCACCCCTTGTTTTTCCTATAAATAGAGGGGAGGAGGCAGCCCCATATGCTTCATCCTTGCTCTCACATACACATGCCATGACATTTCTGGCTTCTCTCTCCCTCCCAGCGAAATAGTTTCGTAGAGCCGAAAGGCTGTCTGGGTTCCGGTGGGAACTAGTTCTGGACGGCGAAGCCCTGCCGGATAGATGACACCGTATGTGTGCAACTCTGTAGAGAGATCGTAGTTTCGGTCTTAGTTCGAGAGTGCCTCCCGAAGGGCTGTCCGTGTGACCGTCCGAGTTTTGGAGGTCTTCCCGAAGGGCTGTCCGAGTGACAGTCCGAGTTTCAGAGGTCCTCCCGAAGGGCTGTCCGCGACACCGTCCGGGGGACTGTGCGACCGCCTCCCGGATGGCTGTTCGCGGGGCAGATGAGGGTATACATCCTCGCGGTTGGGAGGTTGTAAAATCCTAGCTGCGGGGATCTGCACCGCCGTTCGTCATCGACTCTACTTCCGCTGCGCTACGAGTCGGTAACGAAAAAGATCAAACCTTGTATGCAGTCTCCATAGTGATCCTGGGCTGGTACGTAGGTCGGAAAATTTTTGTTTTCTGCTGCGTTACCCAACAGTGGCATCAAGAGCCGTGCTATGCGTAGATGCAGGTTGCGATCTAGAATACATAGAGATGTATGGGTGTTGCACAATATAATTAGGTAGTAGATGAGATCTATTGCTGAAAATTATTTGTGCGGGTGACAGATGAAGTCTGTTACCCGATGTTCTTGTTGCTTCCCTAGAATTTGCGTTTGCTCAATCTCGAGACAGTATGGTGGAATTTCACAAAGTTCTGGCAATCCGCGATCCTGATTGATCAACGAAGTGCTTCAGTTCTTTGGGTTCCGCCATAGTCAAAAGAAAGATGAAATTCGCAGATGAAAGGGCATTGCAGATATGATCTGCACGGGGGTCATGCGTATGACGAAGTTTAGTATGGGGCTCGAGATTTAATTATCTCGTGTTTCATACACCCCGCGATGTTAATCTAGCGACTTGAATTATCATACTTGATGATAATACGTAGGTAGCTTTGGTTTGTTTCGATACCTTAGAAGCCACGTAAAACAAGTTTTTGCATGAACCGATTAGAGGCGTCTAACTTGGTTTTGCAGAATGGTTTGCATGTGCATATGATGTGGTATAACAGTGTTCATAATAATTTGATTATGTATGAGATGACTATATAATGTAAATTGATTAACATGACCTGCGTGTCATGATTCGGCATGATGGCTGGAGCCATATGATTGCACTTTAATGACCTGCGTGTCAACCTTATGTAATGCACTTATTTTATTAGCTATAGAGATAGCAATATTATCTGGTGCATCGACAAGGTGGTGGCAATCTTCGCGAAGGTGAACACCGACGCGAATGACCGGAGACGAAGAAATGAAAGACTTCTCCGTCAGAAAGGGCTATACCATATCATGCTATTATGAATTGACTGAGATGTTTATCCCTTATGATGCACCCTTCTTGATTGCGCGGTAGTCGCTTTTATTAGGGTGATCTCTCACGAAAATATCAAGTAGTTAGTGTTCTCCCAAGTGTAGCACCGTCACGGCACCTAACTTATCGGGGTGCGCCATGTCCACATGGGTACGAACGATTAGAGAAGTGTGAGGCGGGTGAGGTCAGACCTCGCAGCAAGATCACTTGGTTGTCTTGACGTTCTGGCTTGATCGTCCTGAGCTCGGAACACGCCCATCGAAAGATGAACAGGAGTCACATAGAGATGTGATCGGCATGTTTGCCCACCAATTGAAATTCTCGTCATCAGTGATGTCCACATCAATGGCGTTGAATTGAAATGTGGATCTTGTATCACTCACAATCAATTATGAGAGATATTGATTTGAGTGGGAGCGCTCTGTAGAATTAATTCTTTTAATTCTCAGTGCAATTAATCTTGAACACTGTCTAAGTGTGATTTGCATAATAAGTAGAATAATGGCTCACGTTTCCACCTTCCCTATTAAAATTGGATAGCTGTTAAATATCTGGTTAAAACTTTACGGTTGGTAACGTAATGTGAGGATTGTCCTCAAGAGTGCCGAGAAGGACTTTGTCCTATCGCATACTTTTGGTATTCTCCCGCTAATGCTATGGATGATATGACTCTCGTCCTTCGATCCAAAAGCTAAAATTCCGTTACGGTCAAGTGAAATATGTTTGCTTCCATGAGACCCGAACTTCGAAAGTTGTGGGATAGTTATGTGATATTCATGGAACTGAAAATTAATTTTCAGATACAAACAAAGGCTGAAAGATATGAGATATCTAAAGCCATGTTTGTTTGCAAACTATTAGTAAAAGTGTTTACTAGGCATTTTGACTGATAAGAGGGGATCCAGAAGAACGCCTGTCATATGATGATGGTGAATAAAACGACAACTTAAAGAGAAAGGAAGTGTCCGAAGGGTGTTAGTGAAACTTTCACGCCTAGGAAGTCCGGGGCTAACGCCACTCTTAAGTTGGGTGCTTCTTCTGAGAGTAGAAGAAATACTGAAAGTTAAAACTATTAGAAGTATAAAGGCAAAAGGAAAGGAGACTGGAATATCCAGCTCATGTATGAATGTCATACAGGTTTTTGATGTATAGAAGGCTGGTCAAAGATATAGTTCTTGGGAATTATGGTTAAACATGTTAATCACTAATTCTTGGGTATTGTGAGTTAATCACAAAGATACCCGCTCGATTGCATTCTGTTGCAACTTGATGTAAGAACTACTATGGCCTGAAAGACTAGCCAGGAATGAGGTTTAGATACACGCAGGGAGCATAGTAAATGTTACTATGCCTTCCATAGGTGTATTCCCGATGTATTTACTTTCATAAATCATTTTAGAGTTTTATACACTCTAGCCCATTGCATAAAGTATCTTGCAAGAAGGTTGTTCATAAGAGAACTTTTAATGTTCGGAGTTATGAATAACAAAAGGGCCATACTTTCATTATGAATGAGAAGTATGTTATGAATATTGATAATAATACATTACCTCTGTATTTACTTTCATAAATCATTTTAGAGTTTTACACACTCTAGCCCTTTGCATAAGGTATTTTGCAAGAAGGTTATTCATAAGAGAACTTTTGATGTTCGGTGTTATGAATAACATGAAGGGCCATGCTTCCATACAAGATGGGATGTATGTTATGAATATTGATGGAAATATGATACATCCATAACACTGACGCTAAATGTCGCAAGACTAAAAGAATACCACACAAGTGTGGCACTGCATTTGGTCACATTGGAGAAACCCGCATGGAAAATTCCATTGTGATGGATTTTGAAGTCGTTTGATTTTGAATCATCTGACACTTGCAACTTTCCTCTGAAAAGTGAAGTGACTGAAATACCGTTCACAGACCATAAGGAACGAGCAAAGAACATATTGGTGATCATACATTATGATGTGTGTAGTCCAATAAATGTTGTTGCAAGTAGTGGATTTATCTATCTTCAGAAATGACTCAAGTAGATATATGGATATTTACTTGTTGAGACGTAAGTCTGGATCTTTTGAATTCATTCATAAGGTTTTCAAAATGAAGAAGAAAATATTGTAACAAGAAAATTATGTTTCTACAATTCGATTGCAGAAAGGAATATTTGAGTTACAAGTTTAGCGAATGTCTGATGAGTTATGACAGGGGTTTCATAACTTGCATCTCCCGGAACACCACTGCAAGTGGAAAGTCCGTGAAGATGTAATCGAACCATTTATGACATGGTAAGATCAAAGAAGACATAAATAGATTTGCCATTATCCCTTTTAAAGAGTAATGCTTTAGAGACTGCGGCTTTTACACTGAAAAGAGATCCATCAGGTCTGTTGAAATGACGCCATGGTATGGTACGCCCAACCATGTTATATCTTTTCTTAACATTTGGAATATGGGGCTTGTGTAAAAGGTTACAAACCTATTCCAAATCAGACAAGTGCTACTTTGTAGGTTATCCCAAGTCATTGGGTATTTCCCCACCACTATACCGAGGCAAATAGGTTTGCCACAAAGAACGGTATGCTTTTTGAAGAAAATGGTTCTTTCAAAAGGTGAGTGGGAGAACAGTGCAACTCGACGAGATAAACAGTATCTTCGTCATCAGATCAAAGGAAAGAAACCTTGGAAGTGATTCCGGAGTTTCCTACTGCGACTGATACGGAAGTCTCTACAATAAAATGTATGGACTTCAGTCGAACTTGCAGCTGAACCACGTAGGCAAGGCTCGTGCAAACCTCTTAGGTGCGCAAACGAGATATTGTTGTTGGACAACAGTATACCTACGATACATAAGGAAGCGATGATGGGCCCTGACTCCGGAATTGGCTAAATGCCAATACAATCCGAGATAGTTTCCATATAAGTGATTCAAGATTAAAACCTTGATACACCTTTCGGAAGACTTAGAGTCTAACGAATATTTATGGAACTAAAAACTGATACGGATAAAAATGTTTTATCCATAAATCTCGACTTGTTGCAATAACAAGTTCAAGGAGTTGACTACGATAAGATTGTCTCACCGTAGCGATGCTTAAAGTCGGTTCGGGTTGAACTAGCAATTAATACATATTTCAATCATGAGATATGAAACATGGATGACGAAAGGATTTCCATCTGATGGAAATGAAACCTAGGACTTGTATGTGATACAGTCCAAAGTAATTTGTCGATCCAGAGGATGCTAGTAAGTATGCAAACTTCAGAGTTCCAGCGATGGACAGAAGAGAGCAAAGTGGAGTTGGAATCTTCATTTTTGATGGAATGGTCAAAGGGGGTTTGACTTCATCAAATGGGTATCGAAGATGCTTGTGATTCAAGAAAGTAAGTGGGAGCATAATAATATTTCTAAAAACCTTGTGTACTTGACACATTGTTAATTGGAAATAAATTTCTTGACACGAATTAGGACTTCATTTGAAAATAATTTTCGATGAAGTGCTTAGGCTAAATAGCCTCAATATTAGGCATGATGATCTATGGAGATAGATTTACCTAATGGGGCTAAGCAATGAATACATATTGACAAGATGCTAAAACCTTTTAGCATTTAAAACGCCAAGGAGTGATTCTTGCCGAAGTCACATGGAAAGAGTTTTGCAAGACTCGGTGTCCCAAAACACTGATGAGTAAAATACATGATGGAGGTTCCACACACTCTTGTGTTTGGATTAATCATGTATTCCATGGTATGAAAAACAACCAGATATGTCCGATACTCCAAAGTTGTTGCGAGTATAGATACCATAGTGATCAAAGTACTGATCATGGGACAACAGTGAAAGATGTCATTAAGTACTAGAGCAGTACCGATGACATGGTTTCTCGCAAGTGGAGATCATGAAGAGTTCGTTGTAAAAGGTTACATCGATACAGTCTTCATCTATGCTCCATGCGATTTTCGATTTAAGTTAAGGGTTTTGTGTAATACACAACATGGTGGCACGGTAGTTGGAAATTGTTCCAAACAAGATACTGTGGCGAATTCTATAACAAAGGCTAAGTATGATGACGCTTTAGAAGCGACAAAGAAGTTGTTGAATCATATAGTTCATTCATGAACTTAGTATGATTCCAAGATGACTTTGGTCTATGGGACACTATTGCAGATAGTTGCTCCATAGCTCAGTCTGAGGAATCAGGTTTCGACCAATGATTCACACATATGCAAAGCCAAGTCCACACAAAATATGAATTTTGTGAAAGCGTGAAAACGCGAGGATATGCAAAGTTACACACGGGCTATACCACATGCGAAGCATATTTTACACCAGTATGCCATAGGTGTAAAGTGCATTAGCGTTGACTAGATTATTGACTCTAGTGCAAGTGGGAGTCTGTAGGAGATATGCCCTAGAGGCAATAATAAATGTTATTGATTATCTCCCTGTTCATAATTATGTTTATGTTCCATGCTATAACTGCAATGATTCTCGAGTCTACAAATAAAACGAGGCTTGGAGGGAAACTCATGTGCACGTGTGGGATAATAAACGGTAAAATGTATTCCTAGTCTGGCCTCTAAGACTGGCTCAAGTATTGCATGATGATCCTGTTTTCCTGATCATGGGCATGGCTATGCCGGCAATTTTGAGGGCGCAATGTTGGTAGAACACTTGTGTTGAATCGACCCGATTGATGTTATGCTATGAGATACATTCGTCATAAGTTAATGGTTAATAACACGGAGAAGTTAATGTTTGCATAATTCCTTAGACCATGAGAGTATCGAGTTTCTTCATGCTTGCTTCATGAACTTTGGGGTTTGTTAAACGTCATCCGTAAATGGGTGGCTATTACGGCGGCTTACGGGTTCATGGAAAAGTATGTCAAGTAACTTGGTAGCTCAAGATTGGGATTTGCTCCTCCGACGATGGAGAGATATCTCTGGGCCCTCTCGGTGTTACGGTATCCATCATCGTCTGGCCAGACACTTTGTGATTTGATCACGGGGATGCCGGAACACGGGAACGAGAAAAGAGAACAATACCGGTAACGAGGTAACTGGCATAGTGGACAAGTTGTTGATCCACGGGGATGCCTACATGTCTCACCTCGGGTATTTGTAACATATCGCGAAGCAACAGGAATAGCACACGGCAACTGGAGGTTCACTCGAATATTCATTCGTGTGGGTATAGGGGTCAATATGGGTGTCCACGGCTCCGATGTTGATCATTGATCGGAAAGTGTTCCGGGTCATGTCTATACTTCACCGAACCTATAGGGTCACACGCTTAAGGGTCATCTATCTGCTGAATACTAGACGGGGAGTCTGAGAGAAATTCACCGAAAAAGTTTCGGACGAAACGGAAACGTTCCGGAGAGGATATCAGAATAGTTCCGGTAAAACTGAAAAGTTGTTTCAGAGGATACCATAAAGTCAGATTGGTTTCGGCACATGCCTGATAATTCTTGGAGGGTGCCAGAATCGTTCTGGAAACTTTCTGGAATTTTCCGGGATGAAAACCGGAAATGTTCCGGAGCTGCCGGAACCGCTTCAGATGCTTTTCGCAGATGAAAATCACTAAACCGGAATTGTTCCGGATCGCATTGAAACTTATTTTAGTGGGTACTGGAATTGTTCTAAGCCCACATAAATATTTTCAGTTCGACCAGACGCTGAAAAATGTCGTCGTGAATAGTGAAATCAGATTTATGGATATGGTTGGAAGTTGGCTTTCCACAAATATCTTCCCAAGATATTTTGGGATGACATGGCATTTTGGATATGCCCATCCTACCCCTTGTTTTTCCTATAAATAGAGGGGAGGAGGCAGCCCCATATGCTTCATCCTTGCTCTCACATACACATGCCATGACATTTCTAGCTTCTCTCTCCCTCCCAGCGAAATAGTTTCGTAGAGCCGAAAGGCTGTCTGGGTTCCGGTGGGAACTAGTTCTGGACGGCGAAGCCCTGCCGGATAGATGACACCCTATGTGTGCAACTCTGTAGAGAGATCGTAGTTTCGGTCTTAGTTCGAGAGTGCCTCCCGAAGGGCTGTCCGTGTGACCGTCCGAGTTTTGGAGGTCCTCCCGAAGGGCTGTCCGAGTGACAGTCCGAGTTTCGGAGGTCCTCCCGAAGGGCTGTCCGCGACACCGTCCGGGGGACTGTGCGACCGCCTCCCGGAGGGCTGTCCGCGGTGCAGATTAGGGTATACATCCTCGCGGTTGGGAGGTTGTAAAATCCTAGCTGCGGGGATCTGCACCGCCGTTCGTCGTCGACTCTACTTCTGCTGCGCTACGAGTCGGTTACGAAAAAGATCAAACCTTGTATGCAGTCTCCATAGTGATCCTGGGCTGGTACGTAGGTCGGAAAATTTTTGTTTTCTGCTGCATTACCCAATACACCGATGCTGGGAGCGAGATGTATGTTATAGAGCAGTTCCACGATTACAAAATGGTCGAGAACCGTTCTGTATTGGAACAGGCTCATGAGATAATATGCATCGCTAAGGAGCTTGAGCTTCTGAAGTGCGATTTACCGGGCAAATTTGTCGCGGGTTGTATAATCGCTAAGCTCCCGAATTCCTGGAGGAATTTTGCTACCACTCTGAAACATCAGAGGCGTCAATTCTCAGTACAGGATGTCATCGGCCATCTGAGTGTTGAGCAGAACTCGAGAGCAAAAGACTCGCATGGAAAAGGGGTCGAAGGAACTTCTGTGGCCAATATGGTGCGTCAGAAGAACTTCAATTCCCACAAGCCCAAGGGAAAGAACGGTGTCCAACAGAATACCGACTTTAAGAAGAAGGGTAAGAAGACCTTCAAGAAGAACAAGAAGGGAGATGACTGCTTTACTTGTGGTTTAGAGGAACATTGTGCCAACAACTGCCCAAACAAGTACAAGAAGCCAGGGCAGGACTCCAAGTCTGCCAATATGATTGTGGGCAACAATGAAAGTGGTGCATCTGGGTACGGTAATTTATTTGCTGTATTTTCTGTTTGTCAGTCCACCGATTGGTGGGTGGACACAGGTGCAGGTGTTCAGGTGTGTGCTGACATTTCATTGTTTTCTTCTTACTAGGCCACAGGTCACGGGTCCGTATTGATGCGGAATGGCGCGAGTGCTTCTGTTCATGGTGTTGGCACGGTCGATCTGAAGTTTACTTCGGGAAGGATCGTGCAGCTGAAGAACGTGCAGCATGTCCCCGCCATCAAGAAGAACCTTGTTAGTGGCTCCCTTCTGTGTAGAGAAGGGTTTAAGTTGGTCTTCGAGTCTAATAAAGTAGTTGTTACGAAATATGGACTATTTGTTGGAAAGGGTTATGAATGCGGAGGGATGTTCCGCGTTTCTCTTGCTGATTTTTGTAATAAAGTCGTGAACAATATTCATTCGAGTGTTAATGAATCTGAAGTTTGGCATTCACGTCTTTGTCACATTAGTTTCGGTGTTATGACGCGGCTAGCAAAACTGAATTTAATCCCGAGTTTCACTTTAGCCAAAGGTTCTAAGTGCCTTACATGTGTGCAAGCTAAGCAATCTCGCAAGCCTCACAAGGCTGCGGAGGAGAGACACTTGGCACCATTAGAACTCATACATTCTGATCTTTGTGAGATGAATGGTGTGTTGACTAAAGGTGGAAAGAAATACTTCATGACATTAATAGATGATTCCACTAGATATTGCTATGTGTATCTGTTAAATACTAAAGATGAGGCTCTACACTACTTTAAAATCTATAAGGCAGAAGTTGAGAATCAACTTGAAAAGAAAATTAAACGAGTCCGGTCAGATCGTGGTGGAGAGTACTTCTCGAGTGAGTTTGATTCCTTTTGTGCGGAACATGGTATTATTCATGAGAGGACGCCTCCCTATTCACCCTAGTCAAACGGGGTTGCCGAACGGAAAAACTGTACTCTAACTGATTTGGTTAACGCCATGTTAGATACATCGGATTTATCCAAGGCATGGTGGGGGGAGGCTATATTGACATCATGTCATGTCCTGAATAAAGTCCCGACAAAGGATAATGAGATCACTCCCTATGAGAAATGGGCGAAGAGAAGGACAACACTCTCGTACTTGCGTACTTGGGGCTGTTTGGCGAAAGTCAACATGCCGATCCCCAAAAAACGTAAGCTTGGACCAAAGACCGTGGACTGCGTTAATTTGGGCTACGTTAAGAATAGCGTTGGCTATAGATTTCTAGTAGTGAAATCTGAGGTTCCTGACCAGAAGGTCGGCACAATTATGGAGTCTAAGGATGCTACATTCTTTGAGGATATTTTTCCTATGAGAGATATGCAAAGCACTTCTAGACAGGAATCTGAAGAGACTCCTGAACCTACCATTCCGATGGAATATTATGAACAAACACATGATGAAAATCCTGAGGAGGATGACGAGGAAACCCTTGGTAGGGGCAAGAGACAAAGGACTGTAAAGACCTTTGGTGATGATTTCCTTGTGTACCTCGTGGATGATACTCCCACTTCTATTTCAGAAGCGTATGCATCTCCAGAAGCTGACTACTGGAAGGATGCAGTCCGTAGCGAGATGGATTCCATCATGGCTAACGGGACTTGGGAGATTACTGAACGTCCCTATGGTTGCAAACCATTGGGATGTAAGTGGGTGTTCAAGAAGAAGCTTAGGCCCGACGGAACTATTGAAAAGTACAAGGCTAGGCTTGTGGCCAAGGGTTATGCCCAGAAAGAAGAAGAAGATTTCTTCGATACTTATTCACCTGTGGCCAGACTGACCACCATTCGAGTATTACTCTCGTTGGCGGCCTCGCATGGTCTTGTCATCCACCAGATGGATGTTAAGACGGCTTTCCTGAATGGAGAGCTAGAGGAGGAAATATATATGCAACAGCCTGATGGCTTCATAATAGATGGTCAGGAAGGAAAGGTGTGTAAGTTGTTGAAATCTCTATATGGCCTGAGACAAGCACCTAAGCAATGTCATGAGAAATTTAATGAAACTTTGACATCTGTTGGCTTCTTTGTTAATGAAGCTGACACATGTGTATACTATCGCTATGGTGGGGGCGAAGGAGTTATACTGTGCTTGTATGTTGATGACATACTGATATTTGGAACTAGCCTCAAAGTGATTGAGGAAGTTAAGTCCTTTTTATCTCAGAACTTTGAGATGAAGGACCTTGGAGTGGCTGATGTTATCTTGAACATCAAGCTATTGAGAGATGATGAGGGTGGGATTACACTTCTGCAATCCCATTATGTTGAGAAGGTGTTGAGTCGTTTTGGATATTCGGACTGCAAACCATCTCAAACACCATATGATCCTAGTGTGCTGATTCGAAAGTTTGAAGGCATACCTTGTTGGGGAACGTTGCATGGGAAACAAAAATTTTCCTACGCACACGCAAGATCTATCCATGGTGATGAGCATCTACGAGAGGGAGAGTGGATCTACATACCCTTGTAGATCGCTAAGCGGGAAGCGTTAAGAAACGCGGTTGATGTTGTCGAACGTCTTCGCGATCCAAATCGCAAGCCGTCCTGCGATCCAATCACGATCCGTCCCGATCTAGCGCCGAACGGACGGCACCTCCGCGTTCAGCACACGTACAGCTCGATGACGATCTCCGCCTTCTTGATCCAGCAAGAGGGAGTGGAGAGGTAGATGAGTTCTCCTGCAACACGACGGCGTGGTGGTGGTGGTGCTATCCCGGTAGGGCTACGCCTAGCGCTACCGAAACCGCGAACGGAGGAGAAAACGATCTAGGGAGAGAGAGGGGCACCAAGGGCTTCGTGTGTGCTCTTGGGGTGCCCCTCCCCTCTATATATAGGTGGAGGAGCGTGGAGATCAGCCCCTCCAAGCCCTAGGGCGCAGCCAAGGGGGAGGAGTTGGACTCCTAGTCCAATTCCCTCCCTTTCCATAGACAGGTGGACTTTCCACCTCTCCCAAGCCACATGGGCCTTGAGGGACTTGTGCGCCTGGCCCAATAAGGCCAGGGCGCCTCCCCTCAGCCCATGCAAACCCTTGGGACGTGGTGGAACCCTTGGTGGACTTCCGGACTCCTCCGGAAGTTTCCGAAACCTTCTAGAAGCTTCCCGGTACAATACCGGAAAAACCCGAAACTTTTCCGGTCGCCAAAATATGTCTTCCCATATATAAATGTTTACCTCCGGACCATTCCGGAGCTCCTCGTGACGTCCGGGATCTCATCCGGGACTCCGAACAATCTTCGGTCACCAACATACATAACTCAATAACACCAAAACGTCACCGAACGTTAAGTGTGCAGACCCTGCGGGTTCGAGAACTATTCAGACATGACCGAGACACCTCTACGGTCAATAACCAATAGCGGGACCTGGATGTCCATATTGGCTCCTACATATTCTACGAAGATCTTTATCGGTTGAACCTCTATGTCAAGGATTCAGTTAATCCCGTATGATGTTCCCTTTGTTCTTCGGTATGTTACTTGCCCGAGATTCGATCGTCGGTATCTCTATACCTAGTTCAATCTCGTTACCGGCAAGTCTCTTTACTCATTCCGTAATACAAGATCCCGGGGCTAACTCTTTAGTCACTTTGCTTGCAAGGCTCATTGTGATGTTGTATTACCGAGTGGGCCCTGAGATACCTCTCCGTCACACGGAGTAACAAATCCCAGTCTTGATCCATGCCAACTCAACAGACACCCTCGGAGATACCTGTAGAGCATCTTTATAGTCACCCAGTTACGTTGCAACGTTTGATACACACAAGGTACTCCTCCGGTGTCAGTGAGTTGCATGATCTCATGGTCATAGGAACATATACTTTGACATGCAGAAACAATAGTAATAAACTGACACGATCATATGCTATGTTCATAGTTTGGGTCTTGTCCATCACATCATTCTCCTAATGATGTGACCCCATTATCAAATGACATCTCATGTCTATGGCCAGGAAACCTTGACCATCTTTGATCAACGAGCTAGTCTATTAGAGGCATACTAGGGACACAATGTTGTCTATGTACCCACACATGTATTTGAGTTTCCAATCAATACAATTATAGCATGGATAATAAACGATTATCATGAACAAGGAAATATGATAATAACTAAATTATTATTGCCTCTAGGGCATATTTCCAACATACCTAAAGATCAATTGAGATACTCTCAAATTATTGGTTCACTCATGTATCTAGCGAGCGCAACGAGGCCTGACATCGCATTTGCTGTGAGCAAACTGAGCCGGTTTGTTTCCAAACCGGGTGATGTACATTGGCATGCTATTGAAAGAGTTATGCGCTATCTGAAAGGTACTATGAACTATGGACTTCACTATACCGGATACCCGTCGGTACTTGAAGGGTATAGTGATGCGAATTGGATCTCTGATGCTGATGAGATGAAGGCCACAACTGGGTATGTGTTTACTCTTGGAGGTGGTGCTGTTTCCTGGAAGTCTTGCAAGCAAACGATCTTAACGAGATCGACAATGGAAGAAGAATTAACAACATTAGACACATCTGGTGGCGAAGCAGAATGGCTTCGAGATCTTTTGATGGACTTGCCAGTGGTTGAGAAGCCGGTTCCGGCCATCCTTATGAACTGTGACAATCAAACAGTTATTGTCAAGGTGAAGAGTTCAAAGGACAACATGAAGTCCAACAAACACATAAGAATGAGATTGAAAGCTGTCAGAAAATTAAGAAACTCCGGAGTGATAGCGTTGGATTATATCCAAACGGCTAAGAATCTGGCAGATCCCTTTACTAAAGGGCTATCACGTGTTGTGATAGATAATGCATCGAGGGAGATGGGTATGAGACCCACATGAGTTGCCATGGTAGTAACCCAACCTATGTGATCGGAGATCCCGTGAAGTAGGACCTGGGAAAACAAGCCAGTGGTGAACTGAGAAGAGTAACTTTACTAACCCACTCCGTTGGAGATGCAATACTCTCGAAACTGTATGGTAGGATGACTACTGTCTTAATGTGTTCCAAGGCTTATATATAGAAGCAAGATGCTGTCCTACAGAGCGGTCTTTGGAGGAACACACCTATATGAGCCCGACTGCTGGTCCCAATCTATGAGATTGAGGTGATCTCTAGCAAGCTCATGAATAGGCCAGGAGTGTGACTAATATGCTCCACCCGAGGGGTCAGCCTTCAGCAGTCTAGTACTAGTAAGACCTGTGGTGAAACTTCTTTACGCCAAACTGACAATTCAAGGCATAGTCCATTATTCAGTTGTGAAGGAGTGTAGCTACTTGCTCTAGGTGAAGTTCAACCTTAACCGGTCTTCACTGAAATACTGGTATATCAAAACAGTGTTTGGAACAAAGGACATAATGGGCCCTTGAGATCTGGTGGGGGATTGTTGAAATATGAGTTGGGCTTAGGGCCCATCTAACAATTTCAGATTAATCTCTAAGGGCCCATGTGGGTATATGGCACTAGGTGTGGTGAGAAGTTTAGTCCCATACCGCTAGTGGAGAAGGAGTTGGACCTCCTTATAAGGGATTCTCTTCCACATGCTATTGGAGCTTGAGAAGAGAAGTGGTTCCCGCGCGCTCCTCCTCCGCCGCCCGCCACGCCTCGTCACGACGCGCCACGCCGCGGGTTGCGGGATTGAGCTGAGCCGAGCTCACACCTATGTGCTTCTTTTTGCCGGTAGGGAACGGAGGGTCTTTGACAGATGGGGCCACGATCTGAGACGTCAGATCGTGGGCTGTCACCGACTTGGACGTGGGTTCAGCCCACGTCTCTCCACGCGGCCACGCCTATATATGTGAGGCGCTGCGAACCCTAGCCGCCACGCGAAACAGATCGCATCTCTGCCTTCACGCCCACTGCCGTTCCATTACTGCTGCTGCCGCCGACGACTCCATCCCGTTCACCGCGTACACGGTTGACGGGAGAGCAGGCCTCCGAAACCCCGCCTCTCCGGATCCTGTACGGGAGAGGGGCGATTAGGTTTTTGGGAAGCGATTACGCGACTGCTCGCCACCGATCCACTGCTTACCCTACGTCTTCGTCATCACCATGTCTCAGCCAACCGACGCCGACCGTCTCGCCGCCGAGAAGCTCGAGGCCGAGAAGAAGGCCACCGAGGACGCCGCTGCTGCCACCGCCGCGGCCTCTGCCTGGCCTACTGGAGGGTATAACTCGTTTATCCCGCTCCTGTTTATTTCTGTGTTAGCCGTACTAGCATTATGTGTAGATGTGTCTACTGTTTGCATAGTACGTGCATGTCTAGATCGGAATCAGTATGTCATTAATTCTGTCAATGCCATGTTCATGATTATTTCCTGGATTAAATTAATCGAAAAATTGCGTATTTACTCAGCAGTCCCTGCCGCAATAAACACAATGTTCGTGCTTCTCTATGGAGAAAATTCCGTTGTGCCGTGGGACAACGGTCGTCTATGATAAAAAATGATATCAATTAAATGCAGGGTTCTCCAGGATGCCAGTTCAGGAGATGAGATATAATTCCGATCGAGTTGATCCGGTTGAACAAAACTAGGTTGAGATACATAGTTCATTTCGAAATTTAAAAATTAAATAGGAAGAAATAGGTAGGAAGAGATAGCATGAACAAATCTAGAGTAATACTAAGACGCAAGTCGAACTTGCTCATTTGTATCAGGTGAGATTAGACTCTCTCAGCTGGAGAGGTCAGATTAGGAGCATGTCTAGAAGGAATCATGGCCTTCCATTACAAAAACATAAAAAAAAAAAAACAGAAATAGCGGTAGAGGGGATGAGGTGATTTATTACTACTGTAACCAATGGCTTAGTTAACCGTGTGTGTAGCTAGTCTCCGGGAGGTGCTTATAGAGGTAGCATATGATCATATGAGTATGTTCATTCATAAGGATGAGCAGATATACACGTTCATGCATGATGCATGTGAACATTTGTGTTTATACTGTATTTTCTAAAAAAACAGAGATGGCTTATGTGGTAGTAGTGGTGGTGAGAAGATGGACCAACATTTAGATTTTTAATTCGAGCATCATGTGGACTCTGTTCTGAAGATGAAGTGCTTGCAGGACATCATTCTAATCATAGCAGACCAAAGCCAAATCACTCCAGCTGCTTAGTGCCAAACCTAGGGATGAAAACGGAGCGGAAACGGACGGAACTGAGTGCTACCATATTTGTTTTCATATTTTTTTTGCAGAAGCGGAAATGAATACAGAAACCCCGGAAATGAATACAAAAACAGATACTACTGGAAACGGACACGGAGCGAATACAGAGCGGACACAGGAACAGAAGCGGGTGTTGACCGGAACTTAAAAATCCCTTGAATCATAGAGAAATACACATAAAAACAAACAAATTTAATGAATTTTTAACATGGCTACAAAATAATATGTTTATTTTAGCAACTTTGCGTTGTACTGTACTAGTACTGGACAATTGGGTATAGGGTCAAGTTGAGTAAATGTGTGGTAGTAGAAGTTGGGCCTCAAATGATCCATTCTACACATTGCGTTAGTGTGTGTTTTTTCGAGGTTGGGCTACAAAGCTTTCATATGCCTACAATAAAAACGGAAATTCCATATTCATGGAAATGAAAAGTTCCGTTTCCACGCCTGTTCCACCGAAAAACACCATTCCATTTTTGTTTCCGTTTCCACATAAAAAAATCCAGTTCCACTTCCGTTTTGGAAATTTCCATTTCCGTTTCATATTTTATCTCCGTTTCCATTTTTCCTCCGAAAAAGCGGGAAGTTTCCACTCCATTTTCATCCCTAGCCAAACCCACCCCACCTGTCACTCACAATGCGAAAAAGCAGAGCATAGTGAAAGCGGTAGGTGGGCGGGAGCTAGATCTGACCATTGACCCAACCGAGCTAGCCAACGAGCATCCAAATCCAATCAATTGCGGAAGTGCTCCTGCAGGACGGATCCGCGTGGCGCTGGCGCTGCCCATGTCCTCCACGGAGCTTCCTTCGGTCCCGTCGGGCGCCTCTTCTTCTATTGCCAAGCCGTCGACCCGGCCGCTGGGCTCCTGCTCCTCGTCGCCTCCCTGTCGCACGCGCTCCGTCACTTCTTCACGCTCGCGGGCACCCTCTGCACTGCCGCTGCTCCTACTCCAGCGGCCACAGACGCCCTAGCCTTCGTCCTCGCCGAGTCCCAGGAGAACGATTTCGACCGCATCGTCACCGCCGGGTGCCGGGACCTAAGGCTCATACCGTGATGCGCCTGCTCATGCAGGGGCTGCCCGGCTAGGAAACGACGGGGCTTTCGTTCTTGCTGCAATGCAGGCCACCGTGTGTCCCTAGCTGCGGCGTTTGCATCGGCGCCTCCGTGCACAAAGCCGCCTGAGACGACGCCTCCGCCACGCTCTTCGTCCAGACCTGAGCCGCTGCATGCCGCCTCGGCGGCCTCCACAGTAACCTTGTCATGCTGCCAACCCCTGTGCTTGACCGATCACTCGTCGTTGACCCCGACAAACCCGCTGAGCAAGACGCTCGCCACTCTATACGTACGTATATAAGCACTAAAGCTAGCTAGTTTTTTATTTTAAAACCACTAAGTTAGCTTGTTGTTCCCTATCCAACTCAAATACGACTTGGTGGTTTATTTTTTTGGGTCTCCCTAGGTCTCAGTCGACTGAAGTCTCAGTCGAGTGATGTCATCGATGCGGCATGAAAGCCTTTTTGTTCCCGAGCTGGCCTGGTTTTCTTGTTTTTTCTTTTTCTGGCTTGGACGTGCCATACGCTATGTTGGCCACGCTGTCCATGGTCTCTTTTGGGCTGGGCCTGTGTTCTACGAATGTTTTTGTCTAGGCTCGTTTCTCTCTTATTTGACTTTTTTTGGCTCTAGTTCGGCTTAGCTGTCACCACACTATTAGGGAAAACCCTAGCAGTAGCGCTGGGTTCTTGCCTACCAGTAGCGCGGGGGCCGCGCTACTACTACGGCGCTACTATCCCTACTTAGCAGTAGCGTTGGTTTGTGCAACGCTACTACTATATAGCTGTAGCGCTGGTCTACAACCCGCGCTGCTAATATACCAGCGCTACTGCTAACGTTACGCATAATTTTTTTTTGGTACGTATTTGCGCTGTCTTTGTACAGGGTTTATACAGTAGTCTAATCATATCATGAACAAACAATATTCTCATCATATCATACACATAATAGTCTCATCATATCATCACATCATCCGAAACAAATGATGTCTCTCACCATCATCTCAATATAGCGATACAAGTTACGTGACATGTCTCGAATACAAGCAACTGCATGGTCATCACATACACATGTTTCATTATCTATATCTAAACTATGATATAGAAGAGAAGAGCGATCACTATGAGCAAGAGCGCGATAATGTAGTAGTTCTTGAGGCGCCGGTTCCTTTCCCTCTCTCGCGCTAGCGTGAACCTCAAGTAACTATCTTCCGCTTCGTCTCTGCTATCGAACCCTCTCTGGTTGCCGCCCGGGAACCGGTACACCTGGGCCTGACACTCAGGCCATTCGTCGTACACTCCTGGAACCTTCCCTACGTACACGGCGTAGCACTTCTTCGCCATCGATGATCTATATACCTGCATCGTCACATGATGAATTCATCGATAATATGCAACATAATATATAGTTTAGCAACACAAAAAGACAGAGTTAGCAAAAATAGAAGCAACATATCGTAAACATAAATAACAAAGTTCATCGTACCCAAACTAATTAACTAGAGTGATCTACGCTAGTTGAGGAGGACGGTTTAATTACATCACAAAGTTTCGTCGGGCATAAATTTCAAAGTTTCGTCATAGAGAAAGTAGTGACTAAACGGACACATTGTCATCGCCAATCACTCCAACATGTCGTGCCATCCTTCCAAATCAGGGAGGAAGGACCCGAGCGACGTTAAAGGCTTCAGGTCGAGACGCTGAGCGGCTACGCGTGTTCGGACGTCTTCCCGCGACATTTGCCCTTCTTCGTAGAACATCCCTGTTTTTTCGACGACCTCCTTCATGAAGACTTGGGCAAGTTCACGCTGGATGTGATAGAACTCAGCTCGTAGTCAATGATCCGGTACATTTCCTAGTTTCTTGGCCCATTGCAGAATATCGGCATCGCTGGATTTAGGTGACATGCGAAGATTCCGCCGATCCCTTCTGTAGTCCAGCATGTGGTGGATGACGTAGAATCCATCACTGAGACTACCATTCGGTTGCTGGATGCAGGAGAAGTCGGTCTTATGGGCGAAGCAGGGCGCGCGGTTCTTTGTCCTCTTGACCGTGATCTCTCCACCCCGTTGGCGGTAGCTTAAGATAGCACTGTCGAGAACACTCTTGATGTGTGTGTAATCCTTTTTCTTTATGTTCTTCGACGAGTCCAAGTAAAGAGCGTGGGAGAATCGGGGGTTAAGAATGATGAGGACGACGCGCCCCTCGCCGCGCAAAATAAGTACACCTCAAATTAGCCTCCACGCGTGCAAATGAATGATTGAAATTTATGAAAGTATTTATGTGTCACAGAGGATATCCGCAGATGACTTACATGTGATGATAAGGCAGGAGAATCGTCTCCTTGTCCTTATTGGCGACCATGAAGTCGGCGATGTAGGTCCTCGCATATTCACGGTGACACGACTTAGAAAACACTTATTATAAAACGGCTCGTATAAATTTAAGAGCCCCCAGGTAACATGGGTAAAGGGAGCACCTCTGTGATTGTTACTACCGGGTCATCCGAGTTAGTACCTCAGACTGGGTGAAGCCGAAAGCTAGGCATCTTAAGAATACAATTGGTCGGTAACGGCGGAAGTGAAAATTTAGGTTCATTAAAGACCACAGAGTTTGGGAAGTTTCCCCAAACTAAATCCTCAATATTTTTCTCCCACATTGATCGGCGTTGAGGTTTCACGATCATGGTCAACATGATAGCCTGAGAAAAGGAACTTATAGAGGAACTATTTTTCTTGGAAGATGTTTGTTACGCTTAAACGTAATATAACATAAGCTCTGTTCCACTTTGTTTGTAGAACCAAATAGCCGGATTGCCTTGTTATCCGAAGAGTCTGGTTCGCCTCGGCGGACCAGGAGTAGGAAACACTCCTCGGCCAATGGTCGAGGAGGGAGAACCCGAAGGCTGGTTACCAAAGTTTGTAGAACAGAGGCATTTGTAATGATGTAAAGTACTTGGATACATAGAATCATTACACATAAATTGTGATTAAAGTCAATTTACTCCAGATATTGATCCTTAAGTTGGCCACCCGTGCCCAAATTAAGGCTCAGGGGCTACTGGGCTTCGCGCTTCTCAATTAAAAGCCATTAAAATGGATACATCAATCCCCTGCTCTGGTGCTGCCACCCGACCAGTGGCTCGGGGGCTACTGCATTGATGATTCAATGCAGAAAATTCAAAGTGCAAAACAGTTTCCGCGGAGATTATGATCCTCGGGTTGGTCGGCCGCACCCAATCTGAGTCTCGGGGACTATGCACACCGCGTTTCCATTCCCAAGTATGCTGCCGAGCTAGGAGTTGATCCTCAGGCCGATTTAGTGAATCGACCTGAGTCTCAGGGGCTACTGGGATCAACGGTTTTATGTTTTCCTTCAGGCGCATCTTGGATTTTGGGCCGACACACACCTTGAGGGCTACTGGCTATACATCTTGGCAGAGAATAAATTGCACCAATCCACAAAAAAACAGCTCACGGCCGAGGTGGTGCACCACCTCCGAAGCAGTTCGGCATAAAGCTCGGCTGCAAGTGGCTGGCTCCATAGAGAACTTTTTCGGCGTCAAGCTCGGATAACCTCCTTCAAACTTTTTCAAGGACGAGGTACTCTATGCCTCCTCGGATGCAGTCCGGCGCTGGAGCTCGGATACAGACCGGCGTTTGAGCTCGGCAGCAAAAATATACCTCGGATGCAGTCCCGTGTTGAAGCTCGGTTGCAAGAGAACACCACCGCACGGGAAAAACTTCAAACCCGAGGTGCGGCGTCGAAAATAACAAGGCATTGATAAAGGCCGAGAACTTAAAGGACTCCTCGGATACCCGACGGATGAACTCTTCGGATACACCTCGGCGATCCTCAAGATCGGAGATGGGAAGATTTGTTGAACCAGTTTTCAAGACCGACGACCGAAGATGAAGAACAGTTCGGAAGAACCGAGGAGCGTCCCCAACTTGAAGACCGGTTCAGGGGGCTACTGACGGTGTCCTGGACTAGGGGGTACTCACCACATCGTCTCCCGACCAGGTGGGTTGATCCGAGGACCCCCTTGGCGGTTCACTAATGGGCCACTTCGGGCAGCCCATGACACATACAAGGAAGACTCTACACGACTTGGTGCACAAGCCGAAGACTCTCCTAAACCCTAGGCCTCCGGTGCATATATAAACCGAGGCCAGGCTAGTCAATAGATCGATTCATATTCATTAGAACAATCTCGTGGTAGATACATGTACTCTGTACTACACCCCATATGAATACAATCAAAAGCAGGACGTAGGGTATTATCTCTTCGAGAGAGCCCGAACCTGGGTAAAATCCTGTGTCTGTGTTACCATCGCCCCAAGACGCCTAGCTTAGGACCCCTACTACGAGATATGCCAAATTTAGAACCGACACACGGTGCTCTGCGCAGACTGCCAAGAAGGCCTCGTGCATAAAGTACGGGTCCGCGACTGAGATATAAGATATTTGCTCGCGCCTGATGATGTAGTTCATGTACAAGGCATAAAGGCGGACGAACGTAAAATCCAGCTTTGTCATGTGAAACATGTCGAAGAGGTAATCAAATCGAAGGAAGAACTTATCCGCGGGGAATGTCTGGACGTACAACCTTTGCTGCGACACGTTAACCATGTAGAGCGGGTATCCTGGATTTGTCGAGACGAGAAGGCTTTTCTCTCTCGACAGCACATCGTCATGAAGTGTCCTTAGATTGCCATCTATGCCCTCTAGCGCTGCCTTAGGTAGGATCGGATCACCAGGGACATGGAATTTCGCCGCACCTTTGATAGGTATACGGTCTGCAACCCGAGGCTGCGAAGGCGGCTGGCTGATAGAAGCAGCTTTGTCGCCAGTAAGGCCTTTCCTCGGTCTCTTCCTATGCTTCTTGGGTGCCAGAAGTGAGCCTAACATACCGTCCCTGACCCCCGCCCCCAGTGTTGTCGGGCTCAGCATTGCACGACCCTCACATTGTTGATCCTGGGTTGAGGCGGCATCTGGAGGCGTGTCCTGCGAGGATTGCATGAAGAGAGACTTCTTGCAATCAGCCTTAAGACGTTCCTGCTCCGGCAATTCAGGCATCAACTCATCACACTCAAAGCCTGAGTCATACTGCTGAGCCATCAATCCTCCATCGTCATAGCCGCCGGTATTGATAAACTGTAGAGGGTCATCATCCTCGTCCATGACATCATCCATTGCTTCTTCGACGGCGACGACGTCATCAGGCACTAATGGAGCCTCTTCCTCACGTCGTCCGCTATCACCCGGCACGACAGGCGTCGCTAATTGGGTAGGTAGGGTGGTGGTGTTCATACCTTGTTGAGGCTTGGTCATTGGTGTGCTCCCGGCCGCCTCTAAACGAAGGAGATTCTTCGGCCACAATAGGACCCAACTCTTGCAATCGCCAAGCAGTGGCGGGGTCTCGTCGTCATCTCCCCCTAGTGGTACCGGAGGAGCCAAATTCTCGTGGCCCACTTTGACACTGGCCACGGAAACCTTGAAGATGCCAGGGGGCATCGGCCGGCTGTGGAATGAGCAACCCTTCGACTTCACTATCGTTGCCTTTCCCACGTCCACCTTCTGGCCGCTGATGGTGTACAGTATGGTGCACGGGGTTTCGTCGACCTGCGAAGACATGTCTGCGACGTCAGACATCCGAAAGGCAACGGAAATGGAATATTATATATATGTTGAAGAGGGCCGGTGTGATAGGTAGTTACCGTGAGGGCGTCGAGCTCAGCCAAAGACGAAGCCCCGCCGAGCACGCGAGAGACGGAGGACAGGCTGCTATGAGCAGGTGCGGTTGCGTGAGCAGGTGCTGGTGCGACGTTCACCGAGTTGCTCCCGACGAAGCTAGGAAGGGGAAAGTCCGCTGCCTCTTTATCTGGATTTTGCTTTGTCCATTCGACAATTGCCGGAACCAAGGCACCAATCGAAGCTACAAGTTCCTCTCTGCAGACAGCTACCGCTGCTTTGACTGCCTCGCTCACCAACTCAGGTAGTATCGCTTCTTTGGTTTCAGCTGTTCTCTTATCGACCGCAATCTCAACCTTCTTGTCGATGTTCTTTTCGTTTAACTTCCATCTCTGCTTTCTCTCCTCGGCGTCCTCATGGTAGTAGTACTTCCACGTGGCGCTGCCTCCGACGGCATGCACACGTCCATACGACGGCCGCTTGTCCAACGGGAGTCCTTTCATTAGTTTCAAGGCTCGGTTGAAAGGGGTGTCCCACTTGGGCCTCGCCGACGACTCAGACGACGAGTCGCTTTCGGCCGCCATCCTGTGCTGCTCTTTCTGCAAAAGGAACGTGGATCATTTACAAATGTGACTAAACATGTAGTCGAATTGATTAGAAGCTAAAATAAGGTGGTAAAATAATAATTACCAGCAGTCTCATGAACTCCCTCGTGGGCGTGTCCGTTTCGAAAACCTTATTTACTGGGTCCCAAGTGTACCGGGCTCTGATGAAGTCATGCTCCTGCGGGACGGTGAACTCCGCCAAGGGGTCTGGGATCCCCGCGGCTTCACGTTCCGCATCCTCCTTGGCCCATATGGGCCTCTTGCCCGAGTAACCACTGTAGGGGAACGTTGCATGGGAAACAAAAATTTTCCTACGCACACATAAGATCTATCCATGGTGATGAGCATCTACGAGAGGGAGAGTGAATCTACATACCCTTGTAGATCGCTAAGCGGAAGCGTTAATAAACGCGGTTGATGTAGTCGAACGTCTTCGCGATCCAAATCGCCGAGCGTCCCGCGATCCAATCACGATCCTTCCGATCTAGTGCCGAACGGACGGCACCTCCGCGTTCAACACACGTACGGCTTGATGACGCCTTCACCTCCTCGATCCAGCGAGCGATGGTGAAGTAGTGGTTGAGTTCCAGCAGCACGACGGCGTGGTGATGGTGGTGAGGAACAATCTCTGCAGGGCTTCGCCAAGCACTACGGAGATTATGACGGAGGAACTAGAGGGCTAGGGTTGCCGGCACACGGCTTGGGAAATCCTGATGTGTCCCGTGTGCTAGCCCTGCCCCTCTATTTATATGTTGAGCCTTGGGGTCTAAACTTGGAGTAAAAGCCTCCTCCGGGTCGGTTTTGCCCGCACAAGGTCGGTTTGGCCCGCAGGGAAAGAGTCCAACTCGGATCCCTGCCGAACCGTGCACAGCCGCGCACAAGCGGTAGTACCGCTTCACACAAGCGGTAGTACCGCTTGGGCGGTAGTACCGCTTCACACAAGCGGTAGTACCGCTCCGGCGGTAGTACCGCTTCACCAAGCGGTAGTACCGCTTACGCGGCAGCAAAACTACTTTTGCACTTTCCAATACCTTGTGGGCTTTATCCCTTTGGCTCATATAAAGTGTTGCTGCACCCGAACACTTCGGTAAACATCCGGAACCCCTTCCGGTGAACTCCGGAACCCTTCCGGAGATCAAAACACTATTATCACATATATCAATCTTTACCTCCGGACTATTCCGGAGATCCTCGTCATGTCCGGGATCTTATCCGGGACTCCGAACAACTTTCGGTCACCAACATAATAACTCAATTATACTAATCGTCACCAAACGTTAAGTGTGTAGACCCTGCGGGTTCGAGAACTATGTAGACATGACCGAGACACCTCTACGGCCAATAACCAATAGCGGGACCTGGATGCCCATATTGGCTCCTACATATTCTACGAAGATCTTCATCGGTCGAACCTCTATGTCAAGGATTCAGTTAATCCCGTATGCTGTTCCCTTTGTTCTTCGGTATGTTACTTGCCCGAGATTCGATCGTCGGTATCACTATACCTAGTTCAATCTCGTTACCGGCAAGTCTCTTTACTCGTTCCGTAATACAAGATCTCGTGGCTAACACTTTAGTCACATTGCTTGCAAGGCTCATTGTGATGTTGTATTACCGAGTGGGCCCTGAGATACCTCTCCGTCATACGGAGTAACAAATCCCAGTCTTGATCCATGCCAACCCAACAGACACCCTCGGAGATACCTGTAGAGCACCTTTATAGTCACCCAGTTACGTTGCGACGTTTGATACACACAAGGTATTCCTCCGGTGTTAGTGAGTTGCATGATCTCATGGTCAAAGGAACAGATACTTGACATGCAGAAAACAATAGCAATAAACTGACACGATCAAATGCTACGTTTACAGTTTGGGTCTTGTCCATCACATCATTCTCCTAATGATGTGATCCCGTTATCAAATGACATCTCATGTCCATGGCTAGGAAACCTTAACCATCTTTGATCAACAAGCTAGTCAACTAGAGGCTTACTAGGGACACAGTGTTGTCTATGTACCCACACATGTATTTGAGTTTCCAATCAATACAATTATAGCATGGATAATAAACGATTATCATGAACAAGGAAATATAATAATAACCAATTTATTATTGCCTCTAGGGCATATTTCCAACAGTCTCCCACTTGCACTAGAGTCAATAATCTAGTTCACATCACTATGTGATTTACATTGTAATGAATCGAACACCCATGCAGTTCTGGTGTTGTTCATGTTTAGCCCTTGGAAGAGGTTTAGTCATCGGATCTGCCACATTTAGATCCGTGTGTACTTTGCAAATATTTATGTCGTCCTCCTTGATGTAATCGCGGATGGAATTGAAACGTTGCTTTATGTGTCTGGTCCTCTTGTGAAATCTTGGTTCCTTGGCTAGAGCAATGGCACCAGTATTATCACAAAACAGAGTCATTGGGTTAAGCGCACTAGGCACTACTCCAAGATCTGTCATGAACTCCTTCATCCAGACACCTTCCTTCGCCGCCTCCGAGGCAGCGATGTACTCCGCTTCGCATGTAGAATCAGCTACCACGCTTTGCTTGGAACTGCACCAGCTAACCGCACCCCCATTAAGAATAAATACGTATCCGGTTTGCGACTTAGAGTCATCCGGATCAGTGTCAAAGCTTGCATCGACGTAACCCTTTACGACGAGCTCTTGATCACCTCCATAAACGAGAAACATGTCCTTAGTCCTTTTCAGGTACTTCAGGATATTCTTGACCGCCGTCCAGTGTTCCATTCCTGGATCACCTTGAAACCTTCCGACCATACTTATGGCAAGGCTGACATCGGGTCTTGTGCACAGCATTGCATACATGATAGAGCCTATGGCTGAAGCATAGGGGATGACACTCATCTTTTCTCTATCTTCTGCAGTTACTGGGCATTGAGTCTTACTCAACTTCACACCTTTGCAAAACAGGCAAGAACCCCTTCTTGGACTGATCCATTTTGAACTTCTTCAAAATCTTATCAAGGTATGTGCTTTGTGAAAGTCCTATTAAGCGTCTCGATCTATCTCTATAGATCTTGATGCCTAATATGAAAGCAGCTTCTCCTAGGTCCTTCATTGAAAAACTCTTGTTCAAATATTCCTTTACGCTTTCCAGCATTTCTATATTGTTTCCAATCAGTAATATGTCATCCACATATAATATTAGAAACGCTATAGAGCTCCCACTCACTTTCTTGTAAATACAAGCTTCTCCGTAAACTTGTATAAACTCGAACGCTTTGATCACCTCATCAAAACGAAGATTCCAACTCCGAGATGCTTGCATGATTCTGACGGACTTAAGCATCGCTACGGGTGAGAAGGTCTCATCGTAGTCAACTCCTTGAACTTGTGAAAAACCCTTTGCCACAAGTCGAGCTTTATAGACGGTGACATTACCGTCCGCGTCCGTCTTCCTCTTAAAGATCCATTTGTTCTGAATGGCCTTACGCCCTTCAGGTAATACTTCCAAAGTCCATACTTTGTTTTCATACATGGATCCCATCTCGGATTTCATGGCCTCTAACCACTTCTCGGAATCCGGGCTCATCATCGCTTCTCCATAGCTCGTAGGTTCATCGTTGTTTAACAACATGACCTCTAAGACAGGGTTGCCGTACCACTCAGGAGCAGTACGCGTCCTTGTCGACCTACGAGGTTCGATAACAACTTGATCCAAAGCTTCATGATCATCATCATTAACTTCCTCTTCAGCTAATGTAGGCTCCACAGAAACAACTTTCTGCGCTGCGCTACTCTCAGGTTGAAGTAAAGGTTCAACAACCTCATCAAGTTCTATCTTCCTCCCACTCAATTCTTTCGAGAGAAACTCTTTCTCAAGAAATGTTCCGTTTTTAGCGACAAACACTTTGCCTTCGGATCTGAGGTAGAAGGTATACCCAACTGTCTCTTTTGGGTATCCTATGAAGACGCATTTCTCCGCTTTGGGTTCCAGCTTTTCAGGCTGAAGCTTTTTGACATAAGCATCACATCCCCAAACTTTAAGAAACGACAGCTTTGGCTTCTTGTTAAACCAAAGTTCATATGGCGTCGTCTCAACGGATTTCGATGGTGCCCTATTTAAAGTGAATGCAGCTGTCTCTAATGCATAACCCCAAAACGATAGTGGCAAATCGGCAAGAGACATCATAGATCGCACCATATCCAATAAGGTTCGATTACGACGTTCGGACACACCATTACGCTGTGGTGTTCCAGGCGGTGTCAATTGTGAAACAATTCCACACTGTCTTAAGTGACTGCCAAACTCATAACTCAGATATTCTCCTCCTCGATCAGATCGTAGGAATTTAATCTTCTTGTTACGATGATTCTCAACTTCACTCTGAAATTGTTTGAACTTTTCAAATGTTTCAGACTTGTGTTTCATTAAGTAAATATACCCATATCTACTTAAGTCATCAGTGAAGGTGAGAAAGTAACGATAACCACCGCGCGTCTCAATACTCATCGGACCGCACACATCAGTATGTATGATTTCCAATAAGTCACTTGCCCGTTCCATTATTCCAGAGAACGGCGTTTTAGTCATCTTGCCCATGAGGCATGGCTCACATGTGTCAAGTGATTCAAAATCAAGTGACTCCAAAAGTCCATCAGCATGGAGCTTCTTCATGCGTTTTACGCCAATATGACCTAAACGGCAGTGCCACAAGAAAGTGGTATTATCATTATCAATTCTACATCTTTTGGCATCAATGTTATGAACATGTGTATCATTACTATCGAGATTCAATAAGAATAAACCCCTCACATCGGGTGCATGACCATAAAAGATATTACTCATATAAATAGAACAACCATTATTCTCTGATTTAAATGAGTAACCGTCTCGCAATAAACAAGATCCAGATATAATGTTCATGCTTAACGCAGGCACCAAATAACACTTATTTAGGTTCATCACTAATCCCGACGGTAATCGAAGAGCGAGCGTGCCGACGGCGATCACATCAACCTTGGAACCATTTCCCACGCGCATCGTCACTTCGTCCTTTGCCAGCCTCCGTCTATTCCGCAGTTCCTGTTTTGAGTTGCAAATATGAGCAACCGCACCGGTATCAAATACCCAGGCACTACAACGAGAGTTGGTAAGGTACACATCAATAACATGTATATCATATATACCTTGTTTGTTGTTGGCCGCCTTCTTGTCAGCCAAATACTTGGGGCAATTCCGCTTCCAGTGTCCAGTTCCCTTGCAATGAAAACACACAGTTTCTGGTTTGGGTCCAGCCTTGGGTTTCTTCACGAGAGGAGCAACTGCTTTGCCACTCTGCTTGGAGTTACCCTTCTTACCCTTGCCATTTTTCTTGAAACTAGTGGTTTTATTGACCATCAACACTTGATGCTCCTTCTGAATTTCAGACTCAGCGGCTTTCAGCATCGCAAACAGCTCGGCGACTGACTTGTTCATCCCGTGCATGTTATAGTTCAACACGAAGCTCTTGTAGCTAGGTGGCAATGATTGAAGAACTCTGTCAGTGATAGCCTCTGGCGGAAGGGGCATCCCTAACTCAGCCAGACGGGTGGAGTACCCAGACATTCTGAGCACGTGATCACTGATAGACCCGTTCTCCTCCATCTTGCAAGCATAGAACTTATCGGAGATCTCATATCTCTCGATCCGGGGATTCTTCTGAAAGATAAACTTCAACTCCTGGAACATCTCATATGCTCCATGACGTTCAAAACGTCTTTGAAGTCCCGGTTCTAAGCCATACAACATTGCACATTGAACTATTGAGTAATCATCAGAACGAGCCTGCCAGGCGTTCACAACGTCTAGAGACTCAACTGGAGCGGGTGGATCACCAAGCGGTGCATCAAGGACATAAGCCTTCTGGGAAGCCGTAAGGATAATCCTTAGATTACGGGCCCAGTCCACAAAGTTACTTCCATCATCTTTCAACTTAGCTTTCTCTAGGAACGCATTAAAATTCAGGGGTGCTACTGCGCGAGCCATGATCTACAACATAAATATAGCAAAGGCAACTTAGACTATGGTTCTTAGATAATGAGTTTAGTTAATCATATTTTAAAAAACTCCCACTCAAATTGACATCCCTCCGATCATTCGAGTGTAACATGATCCAAATCCACCAACTCAAGTCCGATCATCACGTGAGTTGAGGTGGTTTCAATGGTGAACATCTTCATGTTGATCATATCTACTATATGACTCATGTTCGACCTTTCGGTCTCTTGTGTTCCGAGGCCATGTCTGTACATGCTAGGCTCGTCAAGTTTAACCCGAGTGTTCCGCACGTGTAACATGGCTTACACCCGTTGTATGCGAACGTAGAGTCTATCACACCCGATCATCACGGCGTGTCTCGAAACGACGAACTTTCGCAACGGTGCACACTTGGGGAGAACATAATTTATCTTGAAATTTAAGTGAGGGATCACCTTATAATGCTACCGTCGTCCTAAGCAAAATAAGATGCATAAAAGGATTAACATCACATGCAAATCATAAGTGACATGATATGGCCATGAACTTGTGCTTTTGATCTCCATCTCCAAAGCACCGGCATGATCTCCATCGTCACCGGCATGACACCATGATCTCCATCATCTTGATCTCCATCAACGTGTCGCCATAAGGTTGTCACGCCGACTGTTGCTTCCACGACTATAGCTAACGTTTAGCGATAAAGTAAAGCATTACATAGCGCTTAATGATTGACACGCAGGTCATACAATAATTAAAGACAACTCTATGGCTCCTGCCAGTTGCCGTACTCATCGACATGCAAGTCGTGATATTCTATACATCACATGATCATCTCATACATCACATATATCTCATCATGTAATTGGCCATATCACATCACAACATACCCTGCAAAAACAAGTTAGACGTCCTCTAATTGTTGTTGCAAATTTTACGTGGCTGCTACGGGTTTGCAAGAACCGTTCTTACCTACGCAAAACCACAACGTGGTGTAGTGATTGCTTTTTGATCTTCTAAAAGAACCCTCTTCATTGAACCGATTCAACTAAAGTGAGAGAGACAGACACCCGCCAGTCACCTTTATGCAACAAGTGCACGCAGCGGTAAAACCAGTCTCGCGTAAGCGTACGCGTAATGTCGGTCCGGGCCGCTTCATCTCACAATGCCGCTGAATCAAGTATCAACTAGTAACGGCAAGCAATATGTATACACCCACGCCCACAACTCGTTTGTGTTCTACTCGAGATCTCATCTACGCATAGACCTAGCTCATGATGCCACTGTAGGGGAACGTTGCATGGGAAACAAAATTTTTCCTACGCACACATAAGATCTATCCATGGTGATGAGCATCTACGAGAGGGAGAGTGAATCTACATACCCTTGTAGATCGCTAAGCGGAAGCGTTAATAAACGCGGTTGATGTAGTCGAACGTCTTCGCGATCCAAATCGCCGAGCGTCCCGCGATCCAATCACGATCCTTCCGATCTAGTGCCGAACGGACGGCACCTCCGCGTTCAACACACGTACGGCTTGATGACGCCTTCACCTCCTCGATCCAGCGAGCGATGGTGAAGTAGTGGTTGAGTTCCAGCAGCACGACGGCGTGGTGATGGTGGTGAGGAACAATCTCTGCAGGGCTTCGCCAAGCACTACGGAGATTATGACGGAGGAACTAGAGGGCTAGGGTTGCCGGCACACGGCTTGGGAAATCCTGATGTGTCCCGTGTGCTAGCCCTGCCCCTCTATTTATATGTTGAGCCTTGGGGTCTAAACTTGGAGTAAAAGCCTCCTCCGGGTCGGTTTTGCCCGCACAAGGTCGGTTTGGCCCGCAGGGAAAGAGTCCAACTCGGATCCCTGCCAAACCGTGCACAGCCGCGCACAAGCGGTAGTACCGCTTCACACAAGCGGTAGTACCGCTTGGGCGGTAGTACCGCTTCACACAAGCGGTAGTACCGCTCCGGCGGTAGTACCGCTTCACCAAGCGGTAGTACCGCTTACGCGGCAGCAAAACTACTTTTGCACTTTCCAATACCTTGTGGGCTTTATCCCTTTGGCTCATATAAAGTGTTGCTGCACCCGAACACTTCGGTAAACATCCGGAACCCCTTCCGGTGAACTCCGGAACCCTTCCGGAGATCAAAACACTATTATCACATATATCAATCTTTACCTCCGGACTATTCCGGAGATCCTCGTCATGTCCGGGATCTTATCCGGGACTCCGAACAACTTTCGGTCACCAACATAATAACTCAATTATACTAATCGTCACCAAACGTTAAGTGTGTAGACCCTGCGGGTTCGAGAACTATGTAGACATGACCGAGACACCTCTACGGCCAATAACCAATAGCGGGACCTGGATGCCCATATTGGCTCCTACATATTCTACGAAGATCTTCATCGGTCGAACCTCTATGTCAAGGATTCAGTTAATCCCGTATGCTGTTCCCTTTGTTCTTCGGTATGTTACTTGCCCGAGATTCGATCGTCGGTATCACTATACCTAGTTCAATCTCGTTACCGGCAAGTCTCTTTACTCGTTCCGTAATACAAGATCTCGTGGCTAACACTTTAGTCACATTGCTTGCAAGGCTCATTGTGATGTTGTATTACCGAGTGGGCCCTGAGATACCTCTCCGTCATACGGAGTAACAAATCCCAGTCTTGATCCATGCCAACCCAACAGACACCCTCGGAGATACCTGTAGAGCACCTTTATAGTCACCCAGTTACGTTGCGACGTTTGATACACACAAGGTATTCCTCCGGTGTTAGTGAGTTGCATGATCTCATGGTCAAAGGAACAGATACTTGACATGCAGAAAACAATAGCAATAAACTGACACGATCAAATGCTACGTTTACAGTTTGGGTCTTGTCCATCACATCATTCTCCTAATGATGTGATCCCGTTATCAAATGACATCTCATGTCCATGGCTAGGAAACCTTAACCATCTTTGATCAACAAGCTAGTCAACTAGAGGCTTACTAGGGACACAGTGTTGTCTATGTACCCACACATGTATTTGAGTTTCCAATCAATACAATTATAGCATGGATAATAAACGATTATCATGAACAAGGAAATATAATAATAACCAATTTATTATTGCCTCTAGGGCATATTTCCAACAACCACGGCTTCCGAGGCGGTGGTACCCCGTGTTCCTTTCCTGAAGCCCCTTCATGTACTCCGACTTTTCTTTGGCAGCTTCGGCAGCGCAAGCCGCCTTGAATATTTCGAACTGCTCTTCCGTAATTGTCGGATTATCCTTTACAATCTCGAAGTAGGGTTCCTTTTTGGCGATCCGACTTTTCACCCTTACTTTCCAGGCGGACAGCGCGCCGCTAAACTTGCCCATGGCTCTGTTGTTTATCTTCTTCATTCCCTTGTCTAGCCACGGTGATGGATATTTGGTTTCATCCCGGTCGGGGAACAGGAATCTCTGGTGCAACTTCGTTTGGAGGAAGTGCTCCATATTTGGTATCTTCCTTAAGTTTTTGTCGTTGATGTTGGCGGTTTTCCGTAGGATGCATCCTATTTGATTGCCGTAGCACTTGCGCACTTCCTCAGACTCTATTGGCTCGAAATTGCCGGGGTCCACCACCGTGACCACCAGTCTTCCGGTGCCGAGCTGGTTTGGGCGCCGTATCCTCTTCGCTTTCGGTTCTTTACCGGCTAATTCGCCAGCATCGGTGCCGGTCTCGGTGCCGGTGTCGGTGTCGGTGCAACCCTCGGATGTGACAGGGGGGGCCTGCAACAACCGTTGTTTGTCCAGATACTCGAAAAAGTTGTGTGCCGCCTCGTAGACGTCTTCGCAGTTACCAGAACCCCCGCCTTCGTCGTTGTTAGCCATGTTTCCTACGATTAAGTCTGCTCGTTTAATTCTAGACCTAATAAAATGAATAATGACATAAAAAAAGGCCCTATGTTTTGCCGGAATGTTGATTCATTCCCGTTCCGTCAAATCCCGGGCACTCGATATGTCCTAGTTTCTAGCGCGAGTCATGGCGAAATTCACGAAAAATTTCGGCATGACCTTTGCTAAAAAGTGGACAAATCGAGCGCCTGAAATTTGCTGGAACGGAAATGAATCAACATTCCGGCAAAACATAGGCTACTCAGAATCAGATTCCCTGCAAACAACAAAAGGCCACTTGGGCACATTCATAGGCCACTTGGGCACAATCAAACAATTCAAATTTCCATATAACAGGACCACTTCAAGAAAATATAGAACTTGAAGAAAATTTGCTATAAACCCTAGAGCATTGGGTCGACAGCAACTCTCTCATACTGTCCTAATTTGCAACTCTCTCATACTGTCCTAAAAATATATTTAGTTAACTACATTGGGTCCACAGCAAGCTTATTTCTATGTTGAATTTTTGCTCTAAACTAATTTTTTTCTCTAAAATGAATTTATATAAACATTTGACGAACCCTAATCTTCTGTCCACAACAACTACAACTACTAACCATCTACAACTACTTAAGCAAGCATCTACAACTACATAAGCACAGGAACCATAAACATTTGATGAACCCTAGCTAATTTGATGAACCCTAAAATTTCATGAACCCTAGGAAGCCTATCTAGGCAGAGGTAGGGGAGGAGGAGGAGGAGGAGGTGTAGGCGTGGTCACCTCGGGCGTCGAGGGAGGTAGGGAGGAGGAGGAGGTCGGAGCGGCCGAGGGCACGGCGGAGGTGTGGAAGAGGTCATTGGCGTCAGGCGTCGGGGTCGACCGAGCGGTGTCGGGGTCGGGGCTCGGGCGACGGCGAGGGAGGGGGCGCGACGGCGGCGACGCTGGAGCGCTGACGAGGACGGCGGGGGCGCGACGGCGGTGACGGAGACAGGAGGAGTGGGGATTTGGGGGAGAATTGGGGAAGAAAGGAGGGAAGGCCGCGCGGGGGGCAGTTTAACTCAAAATAGCAGTAACGCGGGTTCCAAACCCACGCTATAGCTAACTTAGCTATAGCGCGGGTTAGAAACCCGCGCTACCGCTATAGTAAGTAGCTATAGCGCGGGTTATAAACCCGCGCTACCGCTATAGTAAGTAGCTATAGCGCGGGATCTAAACCAGCGCTACTGCTATTCCTTTCTCCATTTTCTTTTTTTTTTAATTTTTCCTTTCATTTTCTTTTTTTCCTTTCTCCTTTTCCTTTTTTTTCATTTTCATTTCTATTCCTTTTCTTTTTATTTTTTTTCTTTTTCTTTTTCTTTTTATTTTCATTTTCTTTTTTCCTTTCTCCTTTTTCTTTTTCTTTTCATTTTCGTTTCTATTCCTTTCGTTTTTATTTCATTTTCTTTTTTCCTTTCTCCTTTTTCTATTTCTTTTCATTTACTTTTCTATTTGTTTTTCATTTTATTTTCTTTCCTTTTTGGTTTACTTTTCCTTTTTCTCCTCCGAAAGACGACCGAGGCGACGTTGTCCGATATGCATGGTGAGAAGGGGATATATACAATGTATATAACTAAGGCAATATATATTACATCATTTGGCCGATAAAGGTTAAGTGCGTATACAAAATAGGAACATATATATAAATGATGGTTTCTCAGCGTCGACGTTGTCGTTTCTGAGTGAGCTTCTTTCCTTTCTTGTTCGCTGCCGAATAATTGAGCCCCTCGTTGTGACTTTTCCTTTTCCATGGAGTACAATTTTTATTAGGTAATGTAGTCTTGCTTCTTCTTTTGACATATGCTTCAGCGTCATCGTCATCTTCCCTCATCGGGTCGCCGTATTGGTCGTAGTCTTCCTCGTTAGCGACTCCATCCATTCCGACGATGCTCCTTTTGCCTCTCCTCATGACAACACTGCTGGGATTGCTCGGGTCGGTTATGAAGAAGCATTGTGTCACGTGCTTAGCGTGTACCCATGGCTCAATTTTGGCGATGACGTTCACGGTAGCTGCGCTCTTCGCGTCGGGTATAGACATGGTAGTGAAATACCGGTTTTCTCTTTCGACGGCCTTAGCCCATCTGACACGGAACATCGTCGCACTGTGCAGTCCAGCGTAGTCAAGCTCCCAGATCTCTTCGACCCTTTCGTAGAATCTTTCAGTTGCGCCGTTGTCGCCGGTCATGCATTCCATCGTCACCCCTGAGTTCTGGTAATCACTGTCTATGTCTTTGGCCTCCGTGTAGAACGTGTATCCGTTGATATCATATGCCTGATAGGTCGCGAGGTTGGCCGCGGGGCCATGTGCTAAGGCGTGTATGCGCAATCCGTCCGCACTGCCCTCTTCCGGGGGATTAGCAAGAACATGCTCTTTGAACCAACGCAAGAAAGTGGAGTTGTGCGCTCTAGTAACTTCGGCGTCCGTCTTGTTTAGCCCCTTGTCACGGTACTTCTTTGCGATGGTTTCTTTGTGCAGTGCCACGAAAGGATCTACCACGTCTAGGTGTTGTAGCACTACTAAGTTTGCTATGCCCAAGTCGTTGCATCGACCCGAGTGGTCCACATGCAATTCCCTCCGGCCGTTCGTGTGACCTTCTCCTCCGAGCCTCCCAAGGTGCTTGTTGACGGGCAAACCAACAACAAGGTTTTCGCCACCTAGATAATTCTCGCAGAAGGAGATGCACTCTTGGGTCAGATAGCCCTGCACGATGCTTCCATCCGGACGGGACATGTTACGAACGAATCCTTTGATGACCCCATTCATCCTCTCAAATGGCATCATGCTATGAAGGAATGACGGCCCGAGGTCGATGATGTCGTCCACAATGTGGACACACAGATGCACCATGACGTCAAAGAACGCGGGCGGGAAGGAAATCTCAAGATCATTTAGTATGACAACGATCTCTTCCTGTAGCCTTTGGAGCTGCTTCACACTGATCGACTTTCGAGAGATAACGTCAAAAAAGTTGCAGAGACCAGTAAGCGTCTCACGGACGTGCTTGTCCATTATCCCTCTAAGGGCAACCGAAAGGATCTGCGTCATCATCACGTGACAGTCATGAGACTTCATCCCGCTGAACCTTTTCTTCTTGGTGTCTAGAAATCTGCTTATCTTCCCACAGTAACCGGAACTAACTTTGATTCCGGTAAGGCACTTGAAGAATTGATCGATCTCCTTCGGACTTAAGGTGAAGCAAGAAGGGGGGCAATAATTCTCTTCCTTCTTGTTGACTTTTTTGCCCCTGTCCCCCGCCTCCGTCTCCGTCTCCGTCTCCTCTGACTTTTTACGGGGCGGCATGTGGAGATCTGCCCTGATGCTCAAATCTTCCAAGTCTCTTCCTGCCTTCGGCCCATCCTTGGTCTTATCGGGCATGTTCATCACTATTGCAAGCAAGCTCTCAAGGACATTCTTCGTGATATGCCTTTGATCGAGGCAATGAGGCGTGTCAAGTTTGGGCCAGTACTCCAAGTCCCAGAAAACAGACCTCGTCTTCCATACCTTTAGCAGCGGCTTCGGCGCCTTTTTCATCTTTCCCGGCGCGGGGCACTATTCCCAGTTTTTAACAGCTCATCGATTTCGGCGCCGCTCCTCTTACGTGGAGGTCCTCGATGCTCAGCCTCACCATTGAATAGATCTCCACGGTTTCTCCACGGGTCATCCTTCTCGAGCCATCTTCGATGCCCCATATACACGATTTTCCCAGACCCTCCATCTTTCGTTAGCTGCTGAGACGTTGTATCATCCATGCACCGAGTGCATCCGCAATATCCATGGCACACCTGGCCTGCGACATATCCGTAACCGAGATAGTCATGCACCGTCGTTATCAGCGCGGCTCTCATATAGAAATAGTCACCTTTGCTGGCGTCCCATGTCTTGGACGGTGTTTTCCATAACGTGTCTAACTCCTCTTTCAGTAGCCCCAGATACAGATAAATATTATTTCCCGATTGTTTCGGCCCTTAAATCAGCATGCTCATGTGTATGTACTTTGACTTCATGCACAATCAGGGGGAGGTTGTACATCCATACAAACATGGGCCATGTGCTATGGTTGGTGCTCTGGTTGCCAAACGGATTCATTCCATCGGTACTCGCGCCAAGCACAATGTTCCTTGCATCATCTGCAAAATATCCATATTCGGCGTTGAATGCTCGCCAGTGGCTAGCATCCGCGAGGTGTCTCAGCTTCGGATCATCTCCGTCGTCGGGCTTCACCCTCTCCGCGTGCCAGCGCATGAGCTTTGCTTCCTTAGGATCTACGAAATAACGCTGCTGACGGGGAGTGATCGGTAAGTACCATACAACTTTCTGAGGAGATTTCTTCCCGGTCTTCTTGTATTGAGAAGCATTGCACACCGGACAGCTGGTTTTTTCCGCATGCTCCTTCCGATAAATGATGCAATCGTTGATGCATGCATGGTATCTAATGTGGGGCAGATCAAGAGGGCACACGATCTTCTTGGCCTCATCGACACTAGTAGGACACAGGTTCCTCGTGGGAAGAACTTTATTATGAGATACTTCAAATGCTCATCGAGGCTTGCGTCTGTCCATTTGTTTTTGGCCTTCTTCTTTAGAAGTTCGAGCGTGAAACTCAAGCGGGTCACCTCGGGATCACAACTGTCATACAATGGAGTCTTCGAGTCTACCTCCAGTTGCGCCAGCTTGGCCTCCTCTCTAGAAGCAGCTCTGTCGCTACTCATATTCTTGCGAAGCAGGTCTCGAACATGAGGGTCCTGCACGACTGAACTTAGTCGCGTCGAAGACTGCGGCGTGTCCGCCTCTATAGCAGTAGCGCGTGTCGGTCCTGCTAAGCTCTATAGCAGTAGCGCGTGTCGGTGGCCCATCACTACTGCTAAGAGGGGCCCACCTGCTGGCACCGTGCACACATAGCGGTAGTGGTGGGCCACCGACACGCGCTACTGCTACGGGAATAGTAGTAGCGCTGGTTTTTGTCGGATGCTACTAGTACGGGCACCCCCGGTGGGTGACGATGGGACCACTTAGCAGCAGCGCTGGTTCACAGGCCAGCGCTACTTCTACCTTTCTACCTGTAGCGCTGGTAAGTTCCACGCGCTACTACTAAGTAGCAGTTGCGCTGCGACCCAGCCCCGCGCTACTGCTAAGGTTCTATCTATAAGCTTTCTCCTAGTAGTGCCATACACAAACAATAGAAAGTTTGTGGTTTGCCTGAACAGATTAAAAAACCAGGTGCACATGTAAAGAAGAGTTCACATATTTCCCTAGGCAAAATTTAGAGAACGATTTTCCTCTATGTTTTTTGGAGGCGGGAAAATATTTTCTCCTACAAAGTGTGGTTGTGTTTTCTTCTTTATGTTTTTCTATTGTTCTTTAATAAAACTAAACAAATGTTTACATTTGTCATGATACTTCAAAATAAGTGTTCACACATTTAAAAAAAATATTATCTTGTATTTAAAAAATGGTCATCATGCATTTTAACGTTATTTAAAAATCTTTGTCTTGTATTTAAAAATGATTAGACTGTATTTGGAAATTTTCCATTGTGTATTTGGAAAAATATTCAATGAGTATTAAAAAAATTAGTTGTGTATTTAAAAGAATTTAACTTGCATTTAAAAAAAATTATCATGCATTTAAAAATTTGTTCATGTGGAAAGAAAAATAAATAAATAATAAGCTACACCTAGTTGCGCGCGAGGTGGTACGACGCTTGAAGTTGTCCCTGGAGGGCCGAACGTGCAAATTGTCAGGTGACTTTGGGTGTCACTCTCCTCGATAGTTGTAGTTGGGAATAACACTTACAGTTGCGGGCCTAGGGGCAGACATACAACTGCCCCGACTTCCCGACAAAACGCCATATAGTTGCAGTCACATTCAAGAAATGCAGTTGTAGTCGGGGGCGGCACTTGCAGCAGAGTGCCTAGTGGCGGACAGGCAACTGCACATTCCCTGACAAAACACCATTAAGTTGCAATCTCGTTGAAGACATGCAATTGTAATACGGGGCGACGCTTGCAGTTGCGGGGCAGACATGCAATTGCCGCACCCCCCACCCCCCCGATAAAACACTAGAGTTGCAGTCACATTCAAAGACATGCAGTCGCAATCATGGGAGACACTTGCAATTGCATGGCTAGTGGCAGACATGCAACAGTTGTTGTCGCATTGAAGACATGCAGTTACAGTCGAGGGTGACACTTACAGTTGCGGGCCTAGTGGCAGACATGCAACTACCCTTACTCTCCCAACAAAACATCACAGAATTGTAGTCGCATTTCAAGACATGCAGTTACAAATCGGGGGCGACACTTGCAGCTACGTGCATGGTGGCGGACATGCAACTGCCCCCAACCCATCCCGCAAATCACTTTTGAGTTGCGTTGCGTTTAAGACATCAGCTGCGGTCGGGGGCGACATTTGCGGTTGTGGGCCTAGTGGTAGATATGCAAGTGCCCCACTCCCTCAACAAAACACCACTGAGTTGCAGTCCCATTTAAAATATGCAGTTGCAATCAAAGGGTACACTTGCAGCTGCGTACCGAGTGGCGGACATGCAACTGCGCCCGGCCCCTCCCACAACTCACTTCTAAGTTGGAGTTGTGTTTAAGACATGCAGCTGCAGTCGGGGGCGACACTTGCAGTTGCGGGCCTAGTTGTAGACATGCAACTGCCTCACTCCCCCGACAAAACACCATTGAGTTGCAGTAGCATTCAAGACATGCAGTTGCAATCGGGGGCGACACTTGCAACTCCAGGCTTAGTGGTAGACATGGAATCGCCCGACTCTCCTAACAAAACACCCCTAAGTCGCAATCAAGGGTGACACTTGCTGTTGTAGGCATAGTGGTAGACATCCAACTTCCCCACTCCCCCGAAAAAACACCACTAAGTTGCAATTGGGTTGGCACATGCAGTTGCGTGCCTAGTGTCAAACATGCAACTGACCCTTTTCAATGGAACACCAAAGAGTTGCAATCGCGTTGAAGACTTGCAGTTGCAGTCCAAGGCGACACTTGCATTTGTGTGCCTAGTGACAGACATGCAACTACCCTCTCCTCGCGATGAAACACCATAGAGTTGCGGTCGCGTTGAAGACGTGACGTTGCAGTGAGGGTTGACACATGCAGAACTGCCCCTTCCTCCAACCAAAAACCACAAAGTTGTAGTCAGAGGCGACACTTACGGTTGCATGCCTAGTGGCAGGCATGCAAGTGGCCCTTTCTAACAAAACACAATGGAGTTGCAGTTGTGCTAAAGACATGCAGTTGCAGTCTTAGGCGACACTTGCAGTTGCGTTGAAGACATGCAGTTACAGTCTGAGGCGACACTTGCAGTTGCGTGTCTACTGCAAACATGCAACTACCCTCTTCCCCCAACAAAACACCATAGAGTTGCGGTCGCGTTGAAGACGTGTCGTTGCAGTCATGGATGACACTTGCATAACTGCCCCTCCCTCCGACAAAACACCACAAAGTTGTAGTCGGGGATGAAACTTACAGTTGCATGCCTAGTGCCAGACATGCAACTGGCGCTTTTTGGAAAAACAACACAGAGTTGCAGTTGTGTCGAAGACATGTCATTGCAGTCATGGATGACACTTGCAGAACTGCCCCTCCCTCCGACAAAACACAACAAAGTTGTAGTCGGGGATGAAACTTACAGTTGCATTAGTGGCAAACATGCAACTGGCGCTTTTTGAAAAAACAACACAGAGTTGCAGTTGCGTCGAAGACATGCAGTTGCTGTCCGGGACTACACTTGCAGCTACGGGTCTAGTGGCAGACATGCAACTATTCTCTTCCCCCGGCAAAACACCATAGAGTTGTAGTCGCGCTGAAGACATGTTGTTGCAGTCGGGAGTGACAATGAGAATTGTATGCCTAGTAATAGACATGCAATTGCCCTCCGACAAAATGCCATAGAGTTACAGTCAGGGGCGACACTTGCAGGTGCATGCCTAGTGACAGACATGCAACTGCCACCTCCCCGACAAAACACTAGTGAGTTAGAGTTGCATTAAAGAAATGCAGTTGTAGTCAGGGACGATTATGCAGCCCGATGGCAATATATTCAAAATTTTAAAATAAATTTACTGTTTCATAAAAACATAAAAATAAAATAAAAGAAGAATCGTGCCGTTAGCAAGAAAAAGCTTTAAAAGGGCAATAGAAAGGAGAAATAAAAATAAAACAATAAAAGGTGAAAATATGAATGCAAAAAAAAATCAATGTCACGAGAAACATAGACAAGAAAAACATTAATAGACAGTTAAAAGAAAATAAAGAAATAGAGAATACAGATTAAAAAACAAATAAAACCGAAAAAGCTCAACAGAGAAAAATAAACCTCTAGGCACCTAGCCCATCACGAGTGCCTGCCCAAAACAAATAAAAAGCAAAAAACATGCCAACCATGTCTTAAAAATAGGCTGATGAAATACAGGTCAAGCAACATTGCACGAATCTTGAAGCGTCGTCGACAATAATAGCACAAAAAGGAAATCAAAAAATCTAAATGAAAATTATCATCTGGGCGTGGTAGACGAAAACAAAAGGATGAAAAGCATCCTAAAAAGCCCAATAACTCAAAAAAATAGCGGCCATGCTAATGGCTAGTTTGTTCTGACTGGAACGACAACAAAAATTGAACAAACATAAAATTTAATTGCTGACTAAAAAGAATTAGAAAATAAAGTATGGTTTAAAGATTTATATGGCATCAAGCCATGCCACGCATGTTATAGAATGCAGCCTAGAAAAAAACACAAAACAGACAAAGAAACACGCAAGGCCCATAGCGCACCCCTGCCCAACATAGAAAAGTACACGACAAAAAGAAAAACGGGCCAGTCGCACCCAGGCCGGCAACGAAGCGAGACAGAAGAACGCTACAGCTGCTCGCGTGGGCTTACACAAATCCTAAAGCCGTATCGATCCCAACGATCACTCGAGGGTTGGGCTGAGAGCGCGCCACTTGGCGCACTCTCAGCCGCCGCCATGTGTCGTGCTCTGGGCGTTCCCTCCAGAATTTTTTTTCGCACGCATTTTTGGCTTTTTAAACGGTTTTTTTTTCGGGTTTTTTTTCGGGTTGTTGGTTTTTCACCGGTCTTATCTTTTGGACCAATTTTTTTTTCAAAAAAACTTTTTTTTGCGGAAAAAACACGTTTTTTTTGCTTCCGCGAGAGCCACGGTTTTGCTTTCGCGAGAGGCACGACCATGCCTCTCGGAAACGGAAAAAATGCATTTTCTGTTTTTTTCCATCTGCCAGAGGCACGGTTTTGCTGTCGCGAGAGGCATGGCCGTGCCTCTCGGAAATGGAAAAAAACACATTTTCTGTTTTTTTTCCTTCCGCGAGAGGCACGGTTTTGCTTCTGCGAAAGGCATGGTTGTGCTTTCGCGAGAGGCACGGCCGTGCCTCTCGGAAATGAAAAAAATGCGTTTTCTGTTTTTTGCCTTCCGCGAGAGACACGGTTTTGCTTCCGCGAGAGGCACGGTTGTGCTTTCGCGAGAGGCACGGCCATGCCTCTCGGAAACGGAAAAAAACGCGTTTTTTGTTTTTTTTCCTTCCGCGAGAGGCACGGTTTTGCTTACGCGAGAGGCACGGTCGTGCCTCTTTCGGAAAGGGAAAAAAACGTGCTCCCGGTTTGGTTTTTTTGTCCGGTTTTTTTTTGTAAAAAAGAAGTATGTCAAAACCTATCAACATGGGATTTAGTTTTGAAGATCTCGACGCAAAGAATCCAATGGTGAAAACGGATCGAGATTTGGACGCATGGTTTAAGAGATAAAACCTTTTGAATAAACGAATGTTCGAAAAAGGGAAAACTTTCAGATTGCGACAAGTGGCACGCATGCAGTGCACCACTTATCACAACCTGAGGAGATGGGAGTGATCTTTGAAACGAGTACTCCTCAATTAGTGATTTCGGTCACTTTCGCTAAATCTCAGTCGACTGAGATTTAGCAAGCCCCTTATTTTTTGACTGGGTTGGGCCGATCGACCTGCGTGGAGCCATTCTTTTAGGATCGGCATCGCTTGATCATTTTTTGTTACGAACGACGTGACGGATTTCAATAAAAAAAAACATACGACGTGACGAAGCGCGTTGGGGCCTTGATGGAAAAATGCATATTAGGAAACATTACCTTCTTTTTAGACGCGACAGAAAACCTTTCTTGTTTTAAATCTCAGCTGTCAATCTTTAGGGCAACTTCAACGCACGACCCCAAATGGTCCGGTCGCGTCCGTTTGAGGGTAAACGGCAGAAACCGCGGCCCAACGCACGGGAGCAAACAGACCAATGTCCGTTTTCGGTCCGCTTTCTACCCATTCCCGGCCCAACTTTGGGCCGCGTTTGCGTCGAAATGGACGCGCGCCAACGGGCGGGGATGCATGCCCTTGTCCTCGCCTGGCCCGCCCGTCGGTGACACACCCCCTTTTCTTCCCCCCCCGCCCAAGCTCTGCCCTCCGCCCGCCCCTCGCCATCGCCGCTGCCACCCACGTTCCCGGCCGCGCCGCCTTCTATCGAGGTTCTCCAAACCACGACATGCCATGGCATAGCCGGCCCACGGCCGCGTTTCGGAGGAGCTTTTTGCCGGCGTTCTTGGTTCCTTGTTGCCGGTGGGAGAGAAGTTACGGCCGCCGGCACCGCCCGTCTACTCCAACAACTTCCGGCACAAGCAGCATTCGCGCAGGGCACCCGCTGTCGTCCACCTTGTTTTGCGGCCTGCGAGGGGGCTCGACGTGCCCTTTCCGGCCGCGTCTCCAGCGCGACCACAAGGTGTTTGACGCTTTGCTCACAAGGTACCATGGATAGCGGGGATGAATATTTCTTTCACAACTTCATTTGTTTGTCGGATGATTCGTCCTCGGATGATGAGGACATAGTGGTGGCTGCATTGGTCGCCCATGACCACATTAGTAGGATGCGGCCTCGGTTCAGAGGATCAATCCCCAGCCATGCTCCGGCCTTGAACCGCAATAGGGAGAAAGGCCGCGCCCTCCTCTATTCCGATTACTTTGAGAATACCGCACTCTTCAAACCACATCAATTTCGTCACCGATTCCGAATGAGGAGGCATGTGTTCAATCGTATTCGAGAGGGAGTGGTAGCATTTGACCCATACTTTGAGTGCAAAGAGGATGCCCTTGGCAAGCTTGGCTTCTCTTCTTACCAGAAATGCACTGCGGCTATTCGCATGCTTGCATATGGAATTCCTGGTGATCTTGTGGATGAGTATGTGCGTATGAGTGAGTCCACATGTCTCCTCTCAATGTATAGTTTCTGCAAGGCCGTGGTAGCAGTGTTCGGCCCTGAGTACCTGAGAGAGCCAACTGCCGCTGATACAGAGAGGTTGTTGGCGATCAATGCTGATAGAGACTTTCTAGGCATGCTTGGTAGTATAGATTGTATGCACTGGAAGTGGAAGAACTGCCATTTGTTTGGCAGGGGCAATACAAGGGGCATGTGAAAGGTGCCACTGTCATACTTGAAGCGGTGGCTTTACAAGATCTGTGGATATGACATTCTTTCTTTGGCATGGCTGGTTCTCACAATGATATCAGTGTTCTTCAGCGTTCTCCAGTGTTTGCAAGGCTTGTAGAAAGCCACTCCCCGGAGGTGAACTTTGAGATCAATGGCCACCATTACAACAAGGGATATTACCTACCTGATGGTATCTATCCTCAGTGGTCCACTCTTGTGAAGACTGATACGTCTCCAATGTATCTATAATTTATGAAGTATTCATGCCATGTTTATTATAGTTTTGTATGATTTTGGTGCACTTTTATATGGCTTTTATATGATTTTTATGGACTAACATATTGACCGAGTGCCCAGTGCCAGTTGCTGTTTTCTGCTTGTTTTTGGTTTTCCAGAAAATCCATATCAAATGAAGTCCAAATGCAGCGAAACTTTTTGACGATTTTTTCTGGAAAGAAACGGACCCAGGAAGCTTTGGGGAAGCAGCAGAAGAGCTACAGGGGCCCCACAAGCCACCTGGGCGCGCCTGCCCCCCAGGCGCGCCCAGGTGCCTCGTGGGCCCCCTGTGGCACCTCTTCGCATGATTCCAACCCCAAAAAATCATATATATTCAGAAACCCCCGAAAGTTAACCTAGATGAGTTTTTACGCCGCCGCAAGCCTCTGTACCTCCACGATCTCATCTACAGCCCTTTTCCGGCACCCTGCCGGAGGGGGGAATCCATCACCGGAGGCCATCTTCATAATCTCGGCGGTCTCCATGACGAGGAGGGAGTAGTTCACCCTCGGGGCTGAGGGTATGTACTAGTAGCTATGTGTTTGATCTCTCTCTCTCTCTCTCTCTCTCTCTCTCTCTCTCTCTCTCTCTCTCTCTCTATCTCTCGTGTTCTTGATTTGGCATGATCTTGATGTACCGCGAGCTTTGTTAATATAGTTGGATCATATGGTGTTTCTCCCTCTCTATCTTGTTGTGATGAATTGAGTTTTTACCTTTGAGGTTTCACTATTATCGGATTGAATATTTCAGATTTGAGAACACTTGATGTATGTCTTGCATATGAATACCCGTGGTGACAATGGGGTATTATATTGATTCACTTGATATATGTTTTGGCACTCAACTCGCGGATTCCCGAGGTGACATTGGGGTAATCTATGCATAGGGGTTGATGCACTTTTCATTATCTTTTCTCCGATAGAAACTTTGGGGTGCTCCTTGGAGTTCTTTGTGTGGATTGAATATTATGATTATGAGGTTGTTTGATGCATATCGTATAATCATCTCACGAATACTTGTGGTGACATTGGAGTATCTAGGTGACATTAGAGTTGGTTGATGTGTATCATATGGTGTTATTTTAGTACGAACTCTAGGGCTGTTTGTTACACTTATAGGAATAGCTCAATAGATCGATCGGAAAGGATAACTTTGAGGTGGTTTCGTACCCTACAAACAATTTCTATCTTATGTTCTCCTCTAATAGGAACTTGGGAGTGATTCTTTATCGCACGTTGAGGGATGATTATATGATCCAATTATGTGAGCATTGTTGAGAGATTGCACTAGCGAAAGTATGAACCCTAGGCCTTGTTTCTAAGCATTGCAATACCGTTTGTGCTCACTTTTGTTACTTGTTACCTCGCTGTTTTTTTATTTTCAGATTATAAAAACCTATTTCTACTATCCATACTACACTTGTATCACCATCTCATCGCCGAACTAGTGCACCTATACAATTTACCATTGTATTGGGTGTGTTGGGGACACAAGAGATTTCTTGTATTTGGTTGCAGGGTTGTTTGAGAGATACCATCTTCAACCTACACCTCCCACGGATTGATAAACCTTAGGTCATCCACTTGAGGGAAAATTGCTACTGTCCTACAAAACTCTGCGCTTGGAGGCCCAACACGAGTCTACAAGAATAAGTTGTGTAGTAGATATCAAGCTCTTTTCTGGTGCCGTTGCCGGGGAGGTGAGTGCTTGAAGGTATATCTTTAGATCTTGCAATCGAATCTTTTAGTTTCTTGTTTTATCACTAGTTTGGTTTATAAAAGAAACCTACAAAAAAATGGAATTGAGGTTGCCTCATATTATTTGTCTTTATAATGTCTTTCTTGAAAATGATGGATCGGAAAATTATGCTCAATTGATAGAAGAAGAATTCAATAAAATGTTTGGCATAAAATCCATGAATGATGAGCATGATTGCAATGTTGCTAGTGTGAATTCTTTGAATATCCATGATGCTAGTGATATGCAAAGCCATAAGCTTGGGGATGCTATGTTTGATGAAGATGAAATTTTTAGCCCCCCAAGTTTTGATGAGAAAATTTATTATGATGAAAGCATGCCTCCTATTTATGATGATTATATTGATGAAAGTGGATTTGGAGAGGTCATGAATTTATTTAGTGATGATTCCACTATTTTGGAAGAAGTTTCAATTGATTTTGACAACAAAGTTGCTATCTATGATGATTATTGTGATGACATGTATGCTATAAAGAATAATGATAACCATGAAACTTGTCATCTTGATTTTAATTTTCAATTGGATTATGCCTATCAAGTATCTCATGAAAATAAAATTGCTTATGTGGAGAATAGAAAAAATTATATGCTTGTGGATTATGAAAAGAGTGCTTTACACTACTAGGAAAAAGCCTACTAGTAGCGCTGGTTTTTGGGCTAGCAGTAGCGCGGGTGCCCACGCTACTGCTACGACGCTACAGCTAAATTTTAGCAGTAGCGTGGGTTTACCCGCGCTACTGCTAACTATACATAGTAGTAGCGTGCTCATTAAACCGCGCTGCTGCTAATAGCAGCAGCGCCTCTTTCCAGAGCGCGCTGCTGATAATAGCACGCTGCTGCTACATGCATGCCTGCGCTACTGCTAATTTTTCCTGTATTTTTTTTTTCTACAGCATATTGGCCCAGTATTTGTACAGGTTTTATACAGTAGTTTCATCATATGATTTTATGATCAATCATGAGTTATTATATCAGTGGGTGAAAGAGACATGGATTATATTGAAGTGGAGGGAACATGGTGCAGATCGAAAAAGTACTACTAATCCAAACTTGATCACTTTAGTTTGGATTAGTAGTACTTTCGATCTGTACCATGTTGCCTCCACTTGAATCTAATCCACGTTTATTTCACCCACTGATATATATAATAACTCATCATTCTCATATAACAACTCAGAATCATCATCATAATAATAACTCATCATCGTTATCATAATAACAAGTCATACTCATCATCATCATCATATATAGTCATCTAACAACTTCTACTCGTTATCATAATAACAAGTCATACTACTCATCATCATAGTCATAACCAACCCTAGTTAATTGTTCTTAGCACATGTTCACGAGTATTAGCTAGGACCTGCTACGCTCTCTAAGGTAAAATAGCATAAAACAACATAGCCCCTGACTCTCCATTATGAAGAATGGAGATTATCCTGTCTCCAATTCGTGCGCTTCGCACAATGTTGCTTCCAAGTAGCTCACTTTCATTATTCATAACTTTTTCCATTCTTTGATTGTGATGTCTTCATCGGTTTGAGAAATCTTGTATGAACAACGGTGAACCCGAGGCGGACTTGGCCGTAATCTAATAACATCAATGCGACCTTTCGTAAACATCAGATGAGGCACACAATCCTTCGGGATTTTCTGTTGAAGAACATAATAATAACTTAGTTAGCAATGTAGTTTAGCTTTAGAAGAATGTATGCAAAAGATGCACTGATGTCGTAATAGTAAAAAATCTTACCATGCCATCTCTATGGATGTTACCGTAGTTCAACACGTGCACTAGTGGCACGTATTGACCATAATGTGGAGGAGTTTCATAATTGATATTGAAATTCTCAACATCAATAATAAATGAGATAAGATGATCTTTCTCCTGGTAACTTAGTTCAGAGCCATCAGTGTAGTAGGTTCTGTCTACTATCTTCCGTACATTTTTTGAAGAATGGAAATAAGCTATCAATGGAAATAAGCCGTCAATGATTTTTAAATAAACAATATAAATTACTTAACAAATTTATTTGACAAACTCACAAAGAGGTAGAACTGGAAGCGTCTCAACATCCACCCAAATGTCGATATTATCGTCAATTTCATCTTCGGGCCCAAGATCGATGGTGATTTGCATATCCTCCTTAAATTATAGGCCTTGCAAAATCCTCTCCAAGTTGAGCAACTGTAATGTGAGCTATCTGGGCATTAAATAGCTTAACCAAAAAAGTGAAACCATGCTTCGTCCTAAGGTGAGCACTCTTCGTCTCTGTTCTCTCCCTATCTTCAAAACCGAGCTTTTCCAAGACATACGGTCTTGCATGACATGGGATGAACTATTTCAATTAAAAAAATGGAAAATTACACGTTAAAGCCAAAATTCACAAGTCATGCATAATTACGGAAAAATATTTTCGTCCTTACGTACCGTAAAAACGTCGAAAGTCTCCTTCAGCACGATGGTGAAGTACCTACCGTTCTGCAGATAAGGCATCCCGTCGCACAAACCCCGGTTGTCTTCACAGTAGTCGCACTCAGGAATCATATCGTCGTCAGACATTTCCTGTGTTCATAAGTCAAAGTTTAAAACTCGACGGCAAATAACAGGAACTCAACACACAGATCATTATTACTCATCACGGGTTGACTTTCGGTCTGTCGAGTCTTTCCTTGAAAACTCTCATCTCACGTGGTGTTCGCAGATATTCGACCGACGGTGATGGTCGCTACTCCTCCTCCCCCTAGTGCATAACAAAGGTCTAGCACAAGGAGAAGAAGGAGAAGCGACCCCCACGACAACAGTCGGCATTCTTCTTCTCTCATATATGGTGGACACTCTCCCTCACTAATTTTCTAACTGCCATGTATTGAGCCCCGACAGAGTTAAAGTCAACCCAAAATGTCGTTTAATTCTCTTTCTGGCAAATCCAAGGCACTCGATATTTCCTACATACTAGCACAAGTCATGTTAAATTCACGGAAAAATCTGGCATGACCTTTGCTAAAATAGGACATATCGAGCGCCTGAAATTTACCGGAACGGAAATGAATCAACACTCCGGCAAAACATAGGCCACTCGGATTTTCCATGAGATACAAAAATGTTACTACACATACAGAGATGTTTAAACTACACAGCACTACTCCACATATCACATGTTCAAATAGATCATCTTTACTCACTAGACGGCTGTCGAGGATGCAGGTGTTGTCGGTCACATGTTCACATTTTCATTTTCATTTCTTCACATGTTCACATTTTATGCACTTCATAATCAATTTATAATGAAACTTCTTGAACCATAGAAAAATGCCCTAATTTCACAATATAACTTAGAGCTTGATTGCTGAAATATTATTTGAAAATATACTATGAACCCTAGAAAAATGCCCTAATTTCAGAATATAACAAGTACAAAACATTTTTAAAAATTCTACGAACTAAATATAGTAAGCTACAAACTATAATATAGAAACTATAAATTATGAATTATAAACTACAAACTATAAACTACTTCAGTAAACTACAAACTAGAAACTAATTTAGTTAAATGAGGGAGCTAGCTAGGAGGGAGGAGGAGGAGGAAGGAGGGCCGGCGGCGGCTGGAGGAGGAGGGAGGAGGGCCGGCGACGGCTGGAGAATGGAGGTGGGAGGGAGGAGAGAGGAGGGGGAGGGAGGAGGGAAGAGGAGGGGCGGCTAGAGGAGGAGGAGCAGGGGGGAGGGAGGAGGGAGGAGGAGGGGCGGCTAGAGGAGGAAGGAGCAGGGGTAGGGAGGAGGGCCGTTGGCAGCTGGAGGAGGAGGGAGGAGGGCCGGCGGAGGCTGGAGGGGGAGGGAGGAGGGGCGGCTAGAGGAGGGAGGAGGGAGGAGGAGGAGGCTTACCGAGGCCGGGGGATGGCAGCGACGAGAGCGGCAATGCGGCATCGGCGGCGATGGTAGGAGGAGGAGGACGCTCGCGGCGGTGAGAGAGTGGCACAGGGAGAGTGACGAACGGGCGGGTCGGCGGATAATGTTTACCCTAGCAGTAGCGCGGGCTACGGCCCAACGCTACTGCTAAGTGGGGACGGGCAGCTGGGCCCGGACTTGCCATAACAGTAGCGCGGGCCAAGGACACACGCTACTGCTAATGTGTTTAGCAGTAGCGTGTGTCCATGACCAGCGCTGCTGCTATGGCAAGCCCGTGGGGCACGGCGACACCACGGTGTGGGACCACTTAGTAGTAGCGGCGGTCCGCTGGTCCGCGCTACTGCTAAGTCCCTACCTGTAGCGCCGGAATGTACCACGCACTACTAATAAGTAATAGTAGCGCTTCTCCTCTTACCCGCGCTACTGCTAATGTTCTATCTATAAGCTTTCTCCTAGTAGTGTTATGTGATAGCAATATTGTTGAATTCATTCATGATGCTACTAAAAAATATTATGAGAGAGGATCATATGGTCGTAGGTGTTGCAATAATATCAAGTTTCCTCTCTATGTGTTGAAAGTTTTGAAGTTATGCTTGTTTTGCCATCCTATGCTAGTTGATTCTTGCTCCCATAAACTATTTGCTCAAAAAAACCATATGCATAGCAAGTGGGTTAGGCTTAAATGTGCTAGTCATATGCTCCATGATGCTCTCTTTGTGTTTCAATTCTTATCTTTTATGTGAGCATCATTGAAATCATCATGCCTAGCAAAAAGGCATTAAGAAAAGCGCTTGATGGGAGACAACCCAATACTTATACCTACTATTTTTGTGTGTTCACATGATTAAGCTACTTTAGTATTCATGTTTTATATGTTTTCTTTCAATAATGTGCCAAGTAAAGCCTTTAGGATAGTGTGGATGCTTGTTGATTTGATTCTGTGCAAAAACAGAAACTTTTGCGTCCAGTGCTGGAATTTCTATTCTATACTGGGGCATGAAAAATTCTGAAATTTTTACACAGTATTGGGTTAGAATTTTTTTTATGTTGTCCTAATATTTCAGAATTTTTGGAGGTACAGGAGTATGGTTTTTAAATCGCTCATTACACGCTGTTCTGTTTTTGACAGATTCTGTTTTTGGTGCATAGTTTGCTTGTTTAGTGTTTCCATAGCTTATATTGAGTAATATAAATTGTGGAAATTATAGAATACAGTAGGCATTATGTGACAACAATTATGAATCTTGTCTTGACAGTACCTAAGTGGATGATTTATTTTTATCATACTAACCTATCTCACAAGTTCCGTTAAGTTTTGTGTGATTGAAGTTTTCAAGTTTTGGGTGAGATATCGATATGAGGAGAATAAGGAGTGGCAGGACCCTAAGCTTGGGGATTCCCAGGGCACCCCAAGGTAATATTCAAGGAAGACCCAAGCAACTAAGCTTGGGGATGCCCCGGAAGGCATCCCCTCTTTCGTCTTCAACATTATTAGAAACCTTACTTGGAGCTATATTTTTATTCGTCACATAATATGAGTTTTGCTTGGAGCGTCATTTTATTCTGTTTATATTTGCTTGGTGTTATCAATAATCATGTTTTTTATCTTTTAGTTCAATAAAATACACATTATAGCCTTTACCATGCCCAGTTTGCAAGTTCATGTGTTGCTGTTTGAAAACAGAAAGTTTTCTGTTATGTCCGGAATATTCCTGAATAGTCAGAACATGATAAAAATCTGAAATTTTTACACAGTAAGAATTCATGAGTTCTCTGTCACGTGGTAACTTTTCAGAATTTTTGGAGTTAGGGAAGTATGAATTCTTATTCACCCTTTACAGACTGTCCTGTTTTGGCAGATTGCTGTTATAGTTGCATTGTTTGCATATGTTTGCTTGTTTAATGTTTCTATTTGAGGATAGGAGTATTAAATATGCAGAGGCATTTAGTATGCAATGTTTAATTATAATTTTAGTGATTTGTTACAGTAGAGAATGTTAAGGTTTTGAGTTGATTTATACTAACTTATCTCACGAGTTCTTGTTGAGTTTTATGTGGATGAAGTTTTTAAGATTTAGGAGAAGCCATGATATGAGAGGAATTAAGGAGACACAAGAGCTCAAGCTTGGGGATGCCCAAGGCATCCCTATATAATATTTCAAGAAGTCTCAAGCATCTAAGGTTGGGGATGCCCCGGTAGGCATCCCACCTTTCTTCATCAACATTATCGGTTAGTCTTGGTTGAGCCTAAGTTTTTGCTTCTTCACATGAGTTGTGCTATTCTTGGAATGTCTTTTTATTTTGTTTTCTTTGCTGTTTGAATAAAATAATAAGAACTGAATTTTTTTAATGACAGAGAGTCCCCACATAGCTACCCATTTACTTAACTACTCATTTGGTCTTCACTTATATCTTTTTGGAGTAGTTTGTCATTTACTCTTGTTCTTCACTTATATCCTATGAGTAAATTGTTGAAATGAATTGAATATCATAAAGTTGAAATTTATATGCTTCATATGCTTGTCCCATGGGGAGTAGTGACTTCACATACAAGAAGTATAAGTGGTAAAATTTATTGAAAGATAACAAACATAGCATTGGTCACTTGAACAATTCATGAAAGAATTTTGAAGGATGAAAAATTTCACATATAAATATACTATCTTGGACATCTTCTATGATTGTGAGCCCCCATTAATTATTTTCAAGCTTGATCAAGTAGTTGACGTTGGACAAGGAAGACAACGCAATGAGTTATGTTTGTTTATATTCACATAGAAGTTATATTGTCATAGATCCTCTAACATGTGGTGCTTGCTTAGGATCTTTTGCTAGCCAAAAATTCATACTAAGTAGAGATACTACTTGTGCATCCAAAAACCCTTAAACCCACTTTCTTCCCATGAGTGTCCACCATACCTACCTATGGATTGAATAAGATCCTTCAAGTAAGTTGTCATCGGTGCAAAAAGCAATAAAAATTGTTCCTAAAATATGTATGATCTTTTATTGCAAGGGAAAATAAGCGTTGTACGAACTTGTGATGGTAAAGAAATAAAAGCGACGGACTGCATAATAAAGGTTGCTATCACAAGGGGCAATATAACGTGACGTTCCTTTGCATTAAGGGCTTGTGCATCCAACAACAAAAAGCGCATGACAACCTCTGCTTCCCTCTGCGAAGGGCCTATCTTTTACTTTTCTGTATTTAATTTTATGCAAGAGTCATTAATGTTCATCCCTATTCCGCTCTATTTATTCTTTAGTTGGCAAGCATTATGTGGTAGGGAAAGATCCAGGCACATATATCCAGTTGAATATAGGTGATCATGAGTTATTATTGTTGACATTATCCCTGAGATAAATAAGTTGGGAGGCGAAACATTAAGCCCCTATCTTCCTATGTGTTTGACTGAAACAGTTTGTTCTAAAAATATGCTTTGAGTTTCAGCAATCATGGAAGACTAAATGATGGTTGAGTATGTGGAATTTGCTAGATCAAAGCTCTTACATAGACCCTTCCTGAAAATAAGAAGAATTGCAATTGTATGATGACTGAGAACATAGTTTGTTAGTTTTCAAGAAAGTTTATGGCCTATACTTTAAACATGTGAATAGCTTGCTACTTGATCATGAGAAGTTTTATGAGATGAGCTACTGATTATGATATCTATTGATGCTAGAAAAAGTGATTGAAATTATCATTGATCAAACTTATGCACTATGCTAGCATTCACACTTCATAAATTATTTCTTTTATCAATTACCTACTCGAGAACGAGCAGGAATTAAGCTTGGGGATGCTGATACGTCTCCAACGTATCTATAATTTATGAAGTATTCATGCCATGTTTATTATAGTTTTGTATGATTTGGGTGCACTTTTATATGCCTTTTATATGATTTTTATGGACTAACATATTGACCTAGTGCCCAGTGCCAGTTGTTGTTTTCTGCTTGTTTTTGGTTTTCTAGAAAATCCATATCAAATGAAGTCCAAATGCAGCGAAACTTTTTGACGATTTTTTCTGGAAGGAAACGGACCCAGGAAGCTTCGGGGAAGCAGCAGAAGAGCCACAGGGGCCCCACGAGCCACCTGGGCGCGCCTGCCCCCCCAAGCGCGCCCTGGTGCCTCGTGGGCCCCCTGTGGCACCTCTTCGTGTGATTCCAACGCCAAAAAATCATATATATTCAGAAACCCCCAAAAGTTAACCTAGATGAGTTTTTACGCCGCCGCAAGCCTCTGTACTTCCACGATCTCATCTACAGCCCTTTTCTGGCACCCTGCCAGAGGGGGGAATCATCACCGGAGGCCATCTTCATCATCCCGGCGATCTCCATGACGAGGAGGGAGTAGTTCACCCTCGGGGCTGAGGGTATGTACTAGTAGCTATGTGTTTGATCTCTCTCTCTCTCTCTGTGTCTCTCATGTTCTTGATTTGGCATGATCTTGATGTACCGCGAGCTTTGTTAATATAGTTGGATCATATGGTGTTTCTCCCTCTCTATCTTGTTGTGATGAATTGAGTTTTTACCTTTGAGGTTTCACTATTATCGGATTGAATATTTCAGATTTGAGAACACTTGATGTATGTCTTGCATATGAATACCCGTGGTGACAATGGGGTATTATATTGATTCACTTGATATATGTTTTGGCACTCAACTCGCGGATTCCCGAGGTGACATTGGGGTAATCTATGCATAGGGGTTGATGCACTTTTCATTATCTTTTCTTCGATAGAAACTTTGGGGTGCTCCTTGGAGTTCTTTGTGTGGATTGAATATTATGATTATGAGGTTGTTTGATGCATATTGTATAATCATCTCACGGATACTTGTGGTGACATTGGAGTATCTAGGTGACATTAGAGTTGGTTGATGTGTATCATATGGTGTTATTTTAGTACGAACTCTAGGGCTGTTTGTTACACTTATAGGAATAGCTCAATAGATCGATCGGAAAGGATAACTTTGAGGTGGTTTCGTACCCTACAAACAATTTCTATCTTATGTTCTCCGCTAATAGGAACTTGGGAGTGATTCTTTATCGCACGTTGAGGGATGATTATGTGATCCAATTATGTGAGCATTGTTGAGAGATTGCACTAGCGAAAGTATGAACCCTAGGCCTTGTTTCTAATCATTGCAATACCGTTTGTGCTCACTTTTGTTACTTGTTACCTCGCTGTTTTTTTATTTTCAGATTATAAAAACCTATTTCTACTATCCATACTACACTTGTATCACCATCTCTTCGCCGAACTAGTGCACCTATACAATTTACCATTGTATTGGGTGTGTTGGGGACACAAGAGATTTCTTGTATTTGGTTGCAGGGTTGTTTGAGAGATACCATCTTCAACCTACACCTCCCACGGATTGATAAACCTCAGGTCATCCACTTGAGGGAAAATTGCTACTGTCCTACAAAACTCTGCGCTTGGAGGCCCAACACGAGTCTACAAGAATAAGTTGTGTAGTAGACATCAAGCTCTTTTCTGGCGCCATTGCCGGGGAGGTGAGTGCTTGAAGGTATATCTTTAGATCTTGCAATCGAATCTTTTAGTTTCTTGTTTTATCACTAGTTTGGTTTATAAAAGAAACCTACAAAAAAATGGAATTGAGGTTGCCTCATATTATTTGTCTTTATAATGTCTTTCTTGAAAATGATGGATCGGAAAATTGTGCTCAATTGATAGAAGAAGAATTCAATAAAATGTTTGGCATAAAATCCATGAATGATGAGCATGATTGCAATGTTGCTAGTGTGAATTCTTTGAATATCCATGATGCTAGTGATATGCAAAGCCATAAGCTTGGGGATGCTATGTTTGATGAAGATGAAATTTTTAGCCCCCCAAGTTTTGATGAGAAAATTTATTATGATGAAAGCATGCCTCCTATTTATGATGATTATATTGATGAAAGTGGATTTGATGAGGTCATGAATTTATTTAGTGATGATTCCACTATTTTGGAAGAAGTTTCAATTGATTATGACAACAAAGTTGCTATCTATGATGATTATTGTGATGACATGTATGCTATAAAGAATAATGATAACCATGAAACTTGTCATCTTGATTTTATTTTTCAATTGGATTATGCCAATCAAGTATCTGATGATAGTTATTTTGTTGAGGTTGCTCTCACTATTATTGATGAGAATAAAATTGCTTATGTGGAGAGTAGAAAAAATTATATGCTTGTGGATCATGAAAAGCGTGCTTTATGTGATAGCTATATTGTTGAATTCATTCATGATGCTACTGAAAATTATTATGAGAGAGGATCATATGCTTGTAGGTGTTGCAATGATTCTCAAGAATATCTCACATAAAAGCAATAGTGCATAAAAGGTGCAATAGTTGTCATGTACACTCGACTACCACAAGTTCACAAGTCTCAAGATCACACAAGATGCAATAGTTCTCAAGAACATACAAGGAACAGTTTCAAACACAACATAACATGAAGTTCACACGGTTTTGGAGATCGGAGTGGGAACATCAACATCAGAAGGCGTCATTCCGTTTCCTTCCCCAACTCCACCAACTTGAGGTGGAACTACCGGAACATTGTTCGACCCTTGTGAGTGATTGAGCTGTAATGGATTGACGCAATAAGATGAATGCATATGGTAATGCCGAAAATGATGATAGAAATAGTTAGAATGAAACTCATAATGTTCCACTCTGGCGACGCTGCCATCTCTGGCACTGGTTTGCCTTGCATAGAATAAAGATTGGCCACCATATGTTGTAAAGACTTGACTAGATCATCTTGTGCCTTCAGCTTAGCCCGGTCTTCATCTCGTTCTTTCTGGGTGTCATTCAGCCGGGTCTACAATATGGCAATGCAAATGTCATTCGTGTTGAAATGCAAACATGCAGGACCGTGAAGGATTAATGAAGAAGCACTGACCTGAATTTCCTCAATAATGGCCACGGTATGTGGTACGTGACGCTCTATGGTAGGAGTAGAGCCAGTACTCATAGCATGGAGCGTGTTGACTCTCGGAAGGGAGGAGGTTATGCAAGAATCGATGTGAACCGCCATAAACCCTCTCACGCATATCCAGGAAATCCGGAGCGTGTTTGTAGTGATCCCATGACCAAGCTGGCTCAATGACACCGTTCGGCAAAGTGACCAGTCCAGGATAATTTAACCTACAAAGACCCCCGATGATGCCACTTGGCGAACGTGGCGGACGCCTCTCACCAACTTTTATTAAGCTCCTGCATTAGGAAGAGTGAAGTCATATTATATGTGATGAAATGACAAAGGTACAATTTATATGGGATGAGTCGATATAACCACTTACTTCTCTCCCACTGGTTTAATCAACATGTTTCTATGCACATATGGACGTTTCGGAAGCTTTGAAGGACCACGCAGCCACACTTTCCGTGTGGAAGTAGTGCTGATAGTCAAACCGCCCGGCTGTGAGCCGCTCACCTCGTGGTGCTCCGTCACTCGTGAGGGTCCATCCCCACCCTCAGAAACCTGACGAACAACCAGCCTCCTCTCGGCGGCGTCGTCCTCCACCACCTCCTCCTCATCCTCCTCATCATCCTCCTCCTCACTCGCCTCCTTCCCATCCTCTGTTTCCTCCTCCAGCCATCGTGCATCCTCCTCCTGAGGCTGGCGAAGCAGTGCATCAGAGGGTGCAGGAGAAGAAAGAGGTGCTCTACTCCGGGCTGCTCTACGTAAGGATGCTACTTCTCCTCCACCTCCTCCAGCCGTCTTCCCTCCTACGCGTCTGTCTCCTACGTCGACCACCACTCCTGCTCCTCCTCGTCCTCCTCGTCCGCCTCCTCCTCCTGCCTCATCTACTCCTCCTCCTCGTCCGCCTCCTCGAGCCGCCTCCTCACAGCATCCTCCTCCTCCTCCTCCGCCTCCACCTCGTCCGCCTCCTCCTCCTCCTCCTCCGCCTCCTTTGACTCCACCTTGTCCGCCTCCTACTCCTCGTCCCCCGCGTCCTACTCGACCTCATTTTGCCCGGTTTTTCGTAGGGAGGTCTAGACCCGCCGGTCGTTTGGCCTTCTTAGCAAGTTGATCATTGTACAGAGCTGCCACATCTTTCAAACTTTCCTTTGGATTCTTGTTGCCACATGTCATGTTTCAATCACCTGATACGAAGAAGAACAAACCAATTAGTACAGATGATACAACTTGATGTAAATACATTAAATATATCACATATGAAGAATACATGTAGTTGTCACAATAATACATATAGTTGTTACACGAACGAATACATAGAGTTGTTGCACACACGAATACATATAGTTCTTACACACACGAATACATAGAGTTGTTACACACACCAATACATAGAGTTGTTGCACATACGAATACGAAGAGTTGATTTCAATTAAGTAACATCTGATTAGGTATATTAATTCAAAATTTCATTTGTGTGAGATGCTGCTATTCAACTAGACATTAGATTAATTTATATTAGCAATGGAACCAAAATTTTGCTTAGGAACCAAATTTTGCTTTGCTTTCCCTTTAAAGCATTCAGTTCATGAAGTTGCTTTGCTTTCTGAATCTATGCATTGCCTTTTTGCTGTCTTGTGCTTGCAAATATCAGGGAAAGGCCCCCTTTTTATTTTCTGTTTGATGTTGGTCTTCTATCGGAGACACTCTGCTGTTGTAGAAGCTTCAATTGTATTTCTGAACTTATAGGAAAGATCTTTTTTAAATGGTGGGAAATGGTAGTTATTTATGGTTTGAGATCTCGCTGATATTAGTCTGCAGTTTCCTTTTTTTACTATACTAACTAGTCTTAATATTGCTTAGGAACCAAATTTTGCTTATGAACCAAAATTTTGCTTAGGAACCAAAATTTTGCTTAGCAATGGAACCAAGTTATAGTTATTTATAATTGTATTTTATTTTATTTTCAGATTACTCTCCGTTTTAGTTACTAATACATTTTATATTGTTTTTAGATTCTGAGGGGGGCTCTAGTAAGTACCGGAGAGTCTCGAGTGGTAGGGCGACCCACGTCAGCAACTCTGGCACGACCGAGTCGTCCGGCTCCCTTCAGCTCGCTACTGAGTGGACATCGGATGACGATGTTGGAGTGGACTCTGATGTACCGGATCCGCTCGCTACCCGGTCGGGCGACATGGTCGCCTCGGACGGCTCGGGGTCTACCTCGAGCAACACTTCCAAGAGGAAGAAATCCAGGCGTGGTCCGGGGAAGGTCTCGGAACCAACGGCTGCCGGCGACCATCTTGTCATTACACCGAGAGGAGATTGGGAAGCATTTGATTTGCAACATATTTTGGATACCACAGCTTTTCCACTCACATATGCTTGTCTTTTTCGTCATGCAGTCAGTGGGAATTTATCCCTGCCAAGCCTAAGGGGGCGCGATTGCCGAACCACATCATCCCATTTCAAGAGATCGATATGTTTCGTAGATGTGCACGCGTACGGGAGATAAAACACTTGTGTAGCTTGTTGAGCCATAATATAGACATCATTTCCTGCATATTTTGATGCTGGTTCAACTTCGACCCAGCCAATACTAGGGGTCCTTCCCACTTTCTCTGGATTGAGCCAACTGCATCTGAATACGACCGGCTTCACACCTTGTAGACCACAGTATTGCAGCTCATAAATTTCTTCGATAGTTCCATAGTAGTGACGTCCATCTGTCCCTAGACAATAGACCCCACTATTTATTGCCCTTCGATTGGGCCTCTCACGCGTGTGTTTATCGGTGTGGAAGCAATACCCATTCATGTCGTAAGCCTTAAATGACTTGGCCTCGTATTCAAAACCTTTGGCAACTTCTCTCAATTTGGCGTCCATATCAACCTCTGTGTATGCCTACAAGATTAATAGGAGATTGTCTGGTTCATTAGTGGAAGCATTACCGGCAAGTAAGAACAATTTGAAGTGTACATAAAGTTAGGAAAGTTACTTTTCTTGAGAACCAAGAAATGAAACCGCCATCAGCATTGGTATCTTCAAGAAGGTTTGTTGATTCTTCGTCGCTAGGGGGCCATGGTAGCTTCCAGAATTCGTTCTGGAATTCCCTATAGCAATGAGAAGAATTCGAGTTAGGGCTCAAGACTAGTGAGTAGTTGTCAATGAAGGTGTTCTACACTTACTTTATGTACGGCTGCACTTCTTCCATGTTGGTCAAGACATAGATCATAAGAGTCGACCACTCGGTAGGTGAAAAGTTCTTGCGCTTCGAACCACTTGCTTTGCCACCATGGCCTTCGAAGAGGCTAAGGTCGGAAACATTACTGGTGGGTTCTTCATTGTAACGAGGAGCTGGATTTAACCTAGTCTGAATACTGTCATGATAGTACTTTGTCATGGTCGTTGCCACCTCCTCGTTCAGGTATTCCTCGGCTATGGAGGCTTCGATGCGGGCTTTATTCTTACATTTGCCACTAAGATGCTTGAACTCCCGTTCAGGTGCATACTGCCATCGGAATTGCACAGGTCCTCCCATTCTAGCCTCATACGCGAGATGTAAGATCATATGTTGCATCATATTAAAGAAACCTGGTGGAAATACCTTCTCTAACTTGCATAGCAACTCAGGTGCTTGTTCCTCCAACTTTGCAACCACTTCATAATCTAATTCTTTGGCACAAAGCTGGCGGAAGAAGTAGCTCAACTCCGCCAGCACTCGCCAAATATCCTCTTTGACATACCCTCGAATCATCACAGGCATTATCCGCTCAAGCCATACATGGTAGTCATGACTCTTATGGCCCCCTATTCGCTTTGTAGCCATATTCACTCCCCTCATGATATTAGCTGCATATCCATCAGGGAAGTACAACTTGTTCACAATCCATTGGAGAATTTCCTTCCTTTGGGGCAATGAAGGGGTGAAAGGGGCCGGTGGCTTCTTCCAAGAATTACCTTTTGCACAAGGCACCAATTTTAATTTTGGCCTGTTGCATAGCTGAGCTTGATCGGTCCTAGCCTGAATGTTATCCTTTGACTTCTTGGTGTCAAGGAGTGTGCCGAGTAAGGCCTCCGCAATATTATTTTCAGTGTGCATTACACCAATGTTGTGTGGAAGGAGAAGATCTTTAAAGTAAGGGAGCCTCCATAAGCTTGGAATGTGAGTCCACTGGTGTGTCTCTCCATATCCCACAAAACCTTTCCCATTGAGATTTTTCTCGAGAGCATCTAACTTATCCTTAAGCTGGGCACCGGTCATAACAGGTGGTGGCGGGTTATCAACAGTAACACCTTTCCGGAAGTTCACAGTGTCTTGTCTGTATGGGTGATCAAGACGAAGGAACTGCCGATGTTGGTCAAAGCATACATACTTGCGACCCTTAGCCAGCCAAATGAAAGTCACACGCTGTCGGCACACTGGGCAAGGCCACTTCCCCTTTACACACCAGCCACAAAAAATCGCACGTGCTGGTTGGTCATGTAGCGATGTGTGGTACCAGATATGCATATTGAAGTGCTTCTTTGAAACGGCATCGTATGTCCTTACCCCATTGTTCCAAGCAACAAGTAAGTCGTCCACCAGTGGCTCCATGTACACACTCATATGCTTCCCCGGATAGTTAGGCCCTGGAATTATCAGCGTCAGGAACATGTGATGTCGTTGCTTGCAAACGCCAGGGGGCAGATTCAGGGGGATAACATATACTGGCCAACATCTGTATATGGCAGCCATCAAACCATATGGATTGAACCCATCGGTTGTTATCCCAACAGCTACACTCTTCCAGTCATCCGTTTTTTATGATTTTGAACAAATTTCTGCCATGCTTCACCATCCCGTGGATGTTGCATCTTTTTTGTATTGTACATCTTCCCTTCGGCGGCCCATCTCATATATTGGGCAGTTTCCTCGGTCATATAAAGCCGTTGGATCCTTTCTGTGAATGAAAGATATCGAAGGATATTGACGGCAATTGTGAGCTGCCTCTTGCTACCATCATCATTTTGTACCTCAATATACCTAGAGGATTTGCACTTGACACAGTAGTTTGTATCTTTATGTTCATTTCTAAATAACATGCATCCGCTTGGACAAGCATGTATTTGCTCATACGGCATCTTAAGTGAACCGGGGATTTTGTTCGACTCGTACATGTTCTTTGGCAATATGTTTTCTTTAGGCAGCAGGCTAGCAATAACGGACAAAAACTCATTGAAGCAAATTATGCTTATGCAATGGTTTGCCTTCAGGGCCATTAGGCGTGCGATGACATCTAGTTGAGTAAGCTCTGTATGGGCGTGAAGGGGTTTCTATGCCGCAAACAAAGCTGCATGATACTCTTCTGGGATTTCCGCCGGCTCCTCGGAGTCCGGGTCCTCCCGCGGATCTGCACGGCGGATGTCATCTAACAGGTTTTCAATCCGAGTATCATATTCGCCGGTGCGCTGTCGCACCACCTTCGCTCTGGACTGTTCTGTCTCACCGTGAAAGATCCACCGGTAATAGCCTGGCGTAAACCCATTTTTGCCTAAGTGTTTACTCATAGTAATCTTATCTCTTTCAACCTAGTTATCGCACTCCGTGCATGGGCACCAAATTCCACGAACTGGGGTTTCTCCAACAAATACTAATTCCAGGAAATCATTGGTCTTCGACCTCCATTCAGGGGTCATACCCTCTATGCTGGGAGGTCCGGTGTACATCCGCTCACGATCTTCCATCCTCTGATATAATGTGAAACACACATAATGGTTTTTATGTAACAAGTGGTTTCATCAAGTTTTACGACATGCACTGAGCTATCTAATAGGTAAAGATAGGTCCTAATCCCACCTGAGGATGTGTAGGTTGGGTCCGCTTCCATGACGTACTCTGATCCGAGACAAAATTTTGGCAGCACCTCCCCGCTGTTCTCCAAATACACGTCCCGGCAATAAGCCGAGAGGATGTGTATCCAGAGAACAACAAGGAGACGTTGTCGAAATTCTGTCTCAGAACGAAGTACGGCATGAAAACGACCAGCCTACACATCCTCGGGCTGTCCATGGAAAACGTGGACAATTCGAAAGAGTTGAGGTTATAAATATGCAAAGACTTGCATATTTATAAATACAACCCTTCCGAACGGGAGACGCCTAGGTTACGCGACTATTTAAGTGATCTACAAATAATGGAAACCTACACATGAACGGGAAGAGATTACCGTTGAAGCGTGCGACGGAATTCACTCTCTATTGTCAAAATAGATGCATGTCCTGCACGAAAGAATGAAGTAGTGTCAGTCACATGTTTATCTAAAGTAGTGTCAAGCATATGTCCAACACCCACACACCAATATCACTCACTCACTCACAAAAAAAATTGCACCCACTAACTCACTCACACACACATACACATCACCCACTCACACACACACACACACACCAATAGCACTCACTCTCTCTCACACACACACACACACACATCACACACACACCAACAGCACCACCAATAGCACATCACACACACACACAGCACACACACACACATCACAAACACACACACACACACACATCACACATCACACACACACACCCCAATAGCACACAATCACACACATTAATTACTACAAATGCATACATAACATCTAAATGTAAAAAACAAATCTAAAAAAAGGAGATGGAGCAGGGGCTCACCAACGGGGCAGGGGGGCGGGCAGGGAGCTCGGTGGAGGTGGGGGCGGCGAGGGAGCTCGGTGGAGCTGGGGGAGGTGGGGGAGCTCCCGGCGGCGGCGGCGGAGATCGGAGCTCGGTGGAGGTGGGGGGACCGGTACATGTGGGGGGCTCGGTGGAGGAGCTCCCGGCGGCGGAGCTCGGTGGATGGGCGGTGGAGCTCGGTGGACGGCGGCGAACGCGGGGGGGGGGGGAGGCGACAGAGAAAACAGAGAGCGAGCGAGTGAGCGCAAATTTTTTGGTTAAGTCCCCGTGGGAACCATTTCCGAGTGTCAAGTATGAGGGCCTCTCGGTAAAGATCCTAAACCTAGATCTAGGTTTTAGTACCTTTACCGAGAGCAGCTCTCGGAAATGGACGCTGTGCTCGGCAATGTACCTATCTTTACCGAGCGTCCCTCTCGGCAATGTACCTAAACCTATATCTTGTTTCTACTCCTGTTGTAGCCGTGCTCGGTAGTATGTCTTGTACTTTTTGTTGTTGTTTTCTTACATGCTTGGTAAACCACCTTACCACATTATAGTTACACTTTGGTTTCTCCTTTTGAGATGGCCCTCGGGCGGTTTCCAGATCGAGCACCCATCTGGTGGCCCCGGTGGTCTAGGCCGTTGACCGGCACTGAGAGGGGGTAGGCCACGGTGAATACCTGCTTCTTTGTGTTACGGCAGGTCATCGTGAGATGCCAGGCCAAGTCTAAGGCCGTTCAGTCACAGGATCGCCCACCGTCGGCTCGGTCTCGGGGACGAATGCAGCCGGTCCTCGACTTTCCCGCCCGTCCGTGCGTTTTGTGAGGCATGTGCACGTCAAGGATGTGCGTTGGGTATTCAAACACCACACCACCCTTTCATGCATATGCATGGGCCACACGCATGTAGGGGTGGTTCCCCCCTCCCTCGGGCGATTTCTAGATCGAGCACCCATCCGGTGGCCCCGGTGGTCTAGGGCGTTGAACGGCATCGACAGGGGGTAGGCCACGGTGAATACCTGCTTCTCCGTGTTACGATAGGTCATTGTGAGGCATCAGACCAAGTTTGTGAGGCATCTGCCACGTCAATGATGTTGCAGTTTTCAGATCGAGCACCCATCTGGTGGCCCCGGCGGTCTAGGGCGTCGACCGACACTGAGAGCGGGTAGGCCACGGTGAATACCTGCTTCTTCGTGTTACGGCAGGTCATCGTGAGATGCCAGGCCAAGTCTAAGCCTGTTCTGTCACAGGATCGCGCACCGTCGGCTCGGTCTCGGGGACGAACGCAGCCGGTCCTCGACGTTCCCGCCCGTCCGTGCGGTTTGTGAGGCATGTGCATGTCAAGAATGTGCGTTGGGTATTCAAACACCACACCACCCTTTCATGCATATGCATGGGTCACACGCATGTAGGGGTTGTCCCCCCCCTCCCTCAGGCGGTTTCCAGATCGAGCACCCATCCGGTGGCCCCGGCAGTCTAGGGCATTGACCGGCACCGAGAGGGGGCAGGCCATGGTGAATACCTGTTTCGTCGTGTTACGGCAGGTCCCCGTTCCCATGTTTTTTACTTTGAAGTGTTTAAAGTTGAGATTTGAACAAATCTAGCCGAAAACATAAGTCATCATAAGTCATGGCATTTTCAAACTTTAGTCATAAAAAGATACGAAATATTAGATACAAAAAGAGAGTGCCAAACAAAAACAAAAATAGAAGGAAAATGAAGAAGTGGCATAGTTTTTACCGAGCGTCGATATACGGCTCTCGGTAATGCCTACCTTTATCGAGCGTCCCTCTCGGCAATGTACCTAAACCTATATCTTGTTTCTACTCCTGTTGTAGCCGTGCTCGGTAATATGTAGTATACTTTTTGTTGTTGTTTTCTTACATGCTTGGTAAACCACCTTACCACATTATAGGTACACTTAATTTGTTTTCTCCTTTTGAGATGGCCCTCGGACGGTTTCCAGATCGAGCACCCATCTGGTGTCCCCGGCGGTCTAGGGCGTTGACCGGCACCGAGAGAGGGTAGGCCACGGTGAATACCAGCTTCATCGTGTTACGGCAGGTCATCGTGAGATGCCAGGCCAAGTCTAAGCCCGTTCTGTCATAGGATCGCGCACCGTCGGCTCGGTCTCGGGGACAAACGCAGCCGGTCCTCGACGTTCCCACCCGTCCGTGCGGTTTTTGAGGCATGTGCATGTAAAGGATGTGCGTTGGGTATTCAAACACCACACCACCCTTTCATGCATATGCATGGGCCACACGCATGTAGGGGTGGTCCCTCCTCCCTCGGGCGGTTTTCAGATCGAGCACCCATCCGGTGGCCCCGGCGGTCGAGGGCGTTGACCGGCATCGAGAGAGGGTAGGCCACGGTGAATACCTGCTTCTTCATGTTACGACATGTCATCATGAGTGCCAGATCATGTCTAAGCCCGTTCTGTCACAGGATCGCCCACCGTCGGCTCGGTCTCGCGGAGGAACGCAGCCGGTCCTCGACGTTCCCGCCCGTCTGTGTGGTTTGTCAGGCATGTGCCACGTGAAGGACGTGCGTTGCTTATTCAAACAGCACACCACCCCTGCATGCATATTCATGGGCCACACGCATGTAGGGGTGGCCCCCCTGGGCGGTTTCCAGATCGAGCACCCATCTGGTGGCCCCGGCGGTCTAGGGCGTTGACCGGCACCGAGAGGGGGTAGGCCATGGTGAATACCTGCTTCTTCGTGTTACGGCAGGTCCCCGTTCTCATGTGTTTTACTTTAGAGTGTTTAAAGTTGAGATTTAAACGAATCTAGCCCAAAACATAAGTCATCAAAATTCATGGCATTTTCAACCTTTAGTCATAAAAATATAAGAAATATCAGATACAAAAAGAGAGTGCCAAACAAAAAAAAAAACAGAGGGGAAATGAAGAAGTAGAGCAGTTTTTACCGAGCGTCAATTTACGCATCTCGGGAAATGGTACCTTTACCGAGTGTGGCACTCGGTAAAGTTCCTAAACCTAGATCTTTGCCGACCCCCTTTCTTTCTATCACTCACTTCGCTCTCTGTCTTCTCCTTCCATATGCCGCCGCCGAAATAGCCACCGCCACCAACTGCCGCCGCCACCACCGCCACCGCCACCGCCACCAACTGCCGCCGCCACCGCCACCAGTTTTACCGAGCGTCCCTCTCGGCATTGTACCTAAACCTATATCTTGTTTCTACTCCTGTTGTAGCCGTGCTCGGTAATATGTCTTATACTTTTTGTTGTTATTTTCTTACATGCTTGGTAAACCACCTTACCACATTATAGTTACACTTTGTTTTCTCCTTTTGAGATGGCCCTCGGGCGGTTTCCAGACCGAGCACCCATCTGGTAGCCCCGGCGGTCTAGGGCGTCGACCGGCCCCGAGAGGGGGTAGGCCACGATGAATACCTGCTTCTTCGTGGTACGGCAGGTCATCGTGAGATGCCAGGCCAAGTCTAAGCCCGTTCTGTCACAGGATCGCTCACCGTCGGCTCGGTCACGGGGACGATCGCAGCCGGTCCTCGACGTTCCCGCCCGTCCGTGCGGTTTGTGAGGCATGTGCATGTCAAGGATGTGCGTTGGGTATTCAAACACCACACCACCCTTTCATGCATATGCATGGGCCACACGCATGAAAGGGGGGGATCCCCCCTACCTCAGGCGGTTTCCCGATCGAGCACCCATCCGGTGGCCCCGGCGGTCTAGGGCGTTGACCGGCACCGCGAGGGGGCATGCCACGGTGAATACCTGTTTCTTCGTGTTATGGCAGGTCCTCGTTCTCATGTTTTTTACTTTGCAGTGTTTAAAGTTGAGATTTGAACAAATCTAGCCGAAAACATAAGTCATCATAAGTCATGGCATTTTCAAACTTTAGTCATAAAAAGATACGAAATATTAGATACAAAAAGAGAGTGCCAAACAAAAACAAAAATAGAAGGAAAATGAAGAAGTGGCATAGTTTTTACCGAGCGTCGATATACGGCTCTCGGTAATGCCTACCTTTATCGAGCGTCCCTCTCGGCAATGTACCTAAACCTATATCTTGTTTCTACTCCTGTTGTAGCCGTGCTCGGTAATATGTAGTATACTTTTTGTTGTTGTTTTCTTACATGCTTGGTAAACCACCTTACCACATTATAGGTACACTTAATTTGTTTTCTCCTTTTGAGATGGCCCTCGGACGGTTTCCAGATCGAGCACCCATCTGGTGTCCCCGGCGGTCTAGGGCGTTGACCGGCACCGAGAGAGGGTAGGCCACGGTGAATACCAGCTTCATCGTGTTACGGCAGGTCATCGTGAGATGCCAGGCCAAGTCTAAGCCCGTTCTGTCATAGGATCGCGCACCGTCGGCTCGGTCTCGGGGACAAACGCAGCCGGTCCTCGACGTTCCCACCCGTCCGTGCGGTTTTTGAGGCATGTGCATGTAAAGGATGTGCGTTGGGTATTCAAACACCACACCACCCTTTCATGCATATGCATGGGCCACACGCATGTAGGGGTGGTCCCTCCTCCCTCGGGCGGTTTTCAGATCGAGCACCCATCCGGTGGCCCCGGCGGTCGAGGGCGTTGACCGGCATCGAGAGAGGGTAGGCCACGGTGAATACCTGCTTCTTCATGTTACGACATGTCATCATGAGTGCCAGATCATGTCTAAGCCCGTTCTGTCACAGGATCGCCCACCGTCGGCTCGGTCTCGCGGAGGAACGCAGCCGGTCCTCGACGTTCCCGCCCGTCTGTGTGGTTTGTCAGGCATGTGCCACGTGAAGGACGTGCGTTGCTTATTCAAACAGCACACCACCCCTGCATGCATATTCATGGGCCACACGCATGTAGGGGTGGCCCCCCTGGGCGGTTTCCAGATCGAGCACCCATCTGGTGGCCCCGGCGGTCTAGGGCGTTGACCGGCACCGAGAGGGGGTAGGCCATGGTGAATACCTGCTTCTTCGTGTTACGGCAGGTCCCCGTTCTCATGTGTTTTACTTTAGAGTGTTTAAAGTTGAGATTTAAACGAATCTAGCCCAAAACATAAGTCATCAAAATTCATGGCATTTTCAACCTTTAGTCATAAAAATATAAGAAATATCAGATACAAAAAGAGAGTGCCAAACAAAAAAAACAAACAGAGGGGAAATGAAGAAGTAGAGCAGTTTTTACCGAGCGTCAATTTACGCATCTCGGGAAATGGTACCTTTACCGAGTGTGGCACTCGGTAAAGTTCCTAAACCTAGATCTTTGCCGACCCCCTTTCTTTCTATCACTCACTTCGCTCTCTGTCTTCTCCTTCCATATGCCGCCGCCGAAATCGCCACCGCCACCAACTGCCGCCGCCACCACCGCCACCGCCACCGCCACCAACTGCCGCCGCCACCGCCACCAGTTTTACCGAGCGTCCCTCTCGGCATTGTACCTAAACCTATATCTTGTTTCTACTCCTGTTGTAGCCGTGCTCGGTAATATGTCTTATACTTTTTGTTGTTATTTTCTTACATGCTTGGTAAACCACCTTACCACATTATAGTTACACTTTGTTTTCTCCTTTTGAGATGGCCCTCGGGCGGTTTCCAGACCGAGCACCCATCTGGTAGCCCCGGCGGTCTAGGGCGTCGACCGGCCCCGAGAGGGGGTAGGCCACGATGAATACCTGCTTCTTCGTGGTACGGCAGGTCATCGTGAGATGCCAGGCCAAGTCTAAGCCCGTTCTGTCACAGGATCGCTCACCGTCGGCTCGGTCACGGGGACGATCGCAGCCGGTCCTCGACGTTCCCGCCCGTCCGTGCGGTTTGTGAGGCATGTGCATGTCAAGGATGTGCGTTGGGTATTCAAACACCACACCACCCTTTCATGCATATGCATGGGCCACACGCATGAAAGGGGGGGATCCCCCCTACCTCAGGCGGTTTCCCGATCGAGCACCCATCCGGTGGCCCCGGCGGTCTAGGGCGTTGACCGGCACCGCGAGGGGGCATGCCACGGTGAATACCTGTTTCTTCGTGTTATGGCAGGTCCTCGTTCTCATGTTTTTTACTTTGCAGTGTTTAAAGTTGAGATTTGAACAAATCTAGCCGAAAACATAAGTCATCATAAGTTATGGCATTTTCAAACTTTAGTCATAAAAAGATACGAAATATCAGATAGAAAAAGAGAGTGCCAACCAAAAACACAAATAGAAGGAAAATGAAGAAGTGGCACAGTTTTTACCGAGCGTCGATATACGGCTCTCGGTAATGCCTACCTTTATCGAGCGTCCCTCTCGGCAATGTACCTAAACCTATATCTTGTTTCTACTCCTGTTGTAGCCGTGCTCAGTAATATGTATTATACTTTTTGTTGTTGTTTTCTTACATGCTTGGTAAACCACCTTACCACATTATAGTTACACTTTGTTTTCTCCTTTTGAGATGGCCCTCGGGCGGTTTCCAGATCGAGCACCCATCTGGTGGCCCCGGCGGTCTAGGGCGTTGACCGGCACCGAGAGAGGGTAGGCCATGGTGAATACCAGCTTCTTCGTGTTACGGCAGGTCATCATGAGATGCCAGACCAAGTCTAAGCCCGTTCTGTCACAGGATCGCCCACCGTCGGCTCGGTCTCGCGGAGGAACGCAGCCAGTCCTCGACGTTCCCGCCCGTCTGTGTGGTTTGTCAGGCATGTGCCACGTGAAGGACGTGCGTTGCTTATTCAAACAGCACATCACCCCTTCATGTATATGCATGGGCCATACGCATGTAGGGGTGGTCCCCCCCCCTCGGGCGGTTTCCAGATCGAGCACCCATCCGGTGGCCCCGGCGGTCTAGGGCGTTTACCGGCACCGAGAGGGGGTAGGCCACGGTGAATAGCTGCTTCTTGGTGTTACGGCAGGTTCCCGTTCTCATATTTTTTACTTTAGAGTGTTTAAAGTTGAGATTTAAACGAATCTAGCCCAAAACATAAGTCATCAAAATTCATGGCATTTTCAAACTTTAGTCACAAAAATATAAGAAATATCAGATACAAAAAGAGAGTGCCAAAAAAAACAAACAAAGGGGAAATAAAGAAGTAGAGCAGTTTTTACCGAGCGTCGATTTACGGTTCTCGGGAAATGGTACCTTTACCGAGTGTGGCTCTCGGTAAAGTTCCTACACCTAGATCTTAGCCGACCCCTTTCTTTCTATCACTCACTTCGCTCCCTGTCTTCTTCTTCCTTGTGCCACCGCCGAAATCGCCACCGCCACCAACTGCCACCACCACCACTGCCACCGCCACCGCCACCAACTGCCGCCGCCGCCACCGCCACCAGCTTTACCGAGCGTCCCTCTCGGCAATGTACCTAAACCTATATCTTCTTTCTACTCCTGTTGTAGCCATGCTCGGTGATATGTCTTATACTTTTTGTTGTTATTTTCTTACATGCTTGGTAAACCACCTTACCACATTATAGTTACACTTTGTTTTCCCCTTTTGAGATGGCCCTCGGGCGGTTTCCAGATCGAGCACCCATCTGGTGGCCCCGGCGGTCTAGGGCGTTGACCGGCACCGAGAGAGGTTAGGCCACGGTGAATACCAGCTTGTTCGTGTTACGGCAGGTCATCGTGAGATGCCAGACCAAGTCTAAGCCCATTCTGTCACAGGATCGCGCACCGTCGGCTCGGTCTCGGGGACGAACACAGCCGGTCCTCGACGTTCCCACCCGTCCATGCGGTTTGTGAAACATGTGCACGTCAAGGATGTGCGTTGGGTATTCAAACACCACACCACCCTTTCATGCATATGCATGGGCCACACACATGTAGGGGTGGTCCCCCCTCCCTCGGGCGGTTTCCAGATCGAGCACCCATCTGGTGGCCCCGGCGGTCTAGGGCGTTGACCGGCACCGAGAGAGGGTAGGCCACGGTGAATACCAGCTTCTTCGTGTTACGGCAGGTCATCATGAGATGCCAGGCCAAGTCTAAGCCCGTTCTGTCACCGGATCGCGCACTGTCGGCTCGGTCTCGGGGACGAACGCAGCCGGTCCTCGACGTTCCCACCCGTCCGTGCGGTTTGTGAGGCATGTGCACGTCAAGGATGTGCGTTGGGTATTCAACCACCACACCACCATTTCATGCATATGCATGGGCCACACGCATGTAGGGGTGGTCCCCCCCTCCCTCGGGCGGTTTCCAGATCGAGCACCCATCCGGTGGCCCCGGCGGTCTAGGGCGTTGACCGGCACCGAGAGAGGGTAGGCCACGGTGAATACCTGCTTCTTTGTGTTATGGTAGGTCATCATGAGATGCCAGACCAAGTCTAAGCCCGTTCTCTCATAGGATCGCCAACCGTCGGCTCGGTCTTGTGGAGGAACGCAGCCGGTCCTCAACGTTCCCACCCGTCTGTGTGGTTTGTCAGGCATGTGCCACGTGAAGGACGTGCGTTGCTTATTCAAACAGCACACCACCCCTGCATGCATATGCATGGGCCACACGCATGTAGGGGTGGTCCCCCCCCCCCTCGGGCGGTTTCCAGATCGAGCACCCATCCGGTGGCCCCGGCGGTCTAGGGGGTTACCGACACCGACAGGGGGTAGGCCACGGTGAATACCTGCTTCTTGGTGTTACGGCAGGTCCACGTTCTCATGTTTTTTTACTTTAGAGTGTTTAAAGTTGAGATTTAAACGAATCTAGCCCAAAACAGAAGTCATCAAAATTCATGGCATTTACAAACTTTAGTCATAAAAATATAAGAAATATCAGTTACAAAAAGAGAGTGCCAAAAAAAACAAACAAAGGGGAAATAAAGAAGTAGAGCAGTTTTTACCGAGTGTCGATTTACGGTTCTCGGGAAATGGTACCTTTACCGAGTGTGGCTCTCGGTAAAGTTCATAAACCTAGATCTTAGCCGACCCCCTTTCTTTCTATCACTCACTTCGCTCCCTGTCTTCTTCTTCCCTGTGCCGCCGCCGAAATCGCCACCGCCACCAACTGCCACCACCACCACCGCCACCGCCACCGCCACCAACTGCCGCCGCCGCCACTGCCACCAGCTTTACCGAGCGTCCCTCTCGGCAATGTACCTAAACCTATATCTTCTTTCTACTCCTGTTGTAGCCGTGCTCGGTAATATGTCTTATACTTTTTGTTGTTATTTTCTTACATGCTTGGTAAACCACCTTACCACATTTTAGTTACACTTTGTTTTCCCCTGTTGAGATGGCCCTTGGGCGGTTTCCAGATCGAGCACCCATCTGGTGGCCCCGGCGGTCTAGGGCGTTGACCGGCACCGAGAGAGGTTAGGCCACGGTGAATACCAGCTTGTTCGTGTTACGGCAGGTCACCGTGAGATGCCAGGCCAAGTCTAAGCCCATTCTGTCACAGGATCGCGCACCGTCGGCTCGGTCTCGGGGACGAACACAGCCGGTCCTCGACGTTCCCACCCGTCCATGCGGTTTGTGAGGCATGTGCACGTGAAGGATGTGCGTTGGGTATTCAAACACCACACCACCCTTTCATGCATATGCATGGGCCACACACATGTAGGGGTGGTCCCCCCTCCCTCGGGCGGTTTCCAGATCGAGCACCCATCCGGTGGCCCCGGCGGTCTAGGGCGTTGACCGGCACCGAGAGAGGGTAGGCCATGGTGAATACCTGTTTCTTCGTGTTACGGCAGGTCATCATGAGATGCCAGACCAAGTGTAAGCTCGTTCTGTCACAGGATCGCCCACCGTCGGCTCGGTCTCGCGGAGGAACGCAGCCGGTTCTCGACGTTCCCGCCCGTCTGTGTGTTTTGTCAGGCATGTGCCACATGAAGGACGTGCGTTGCTTATTCAAACAGCACACCACCCCTGCATGCATATGCATGGGCCACACGCATGTAGGGGTGGTCCCCCTCCCCTCGGGTGGTTTCCAGATCGAGCACCCATCTTCTATGCGGCCCAAGGACGACGGCAGCAGTGGAGCGCCACCGGTGGCGCGGCAGCTCGAGATGCCCTCAGGTACTCCCATGCCCTCCTCTCCCACTCCCTCCCACCCCCTCCGACCTCCCACCCCACTGCCCCCCACCCCACCTCTCAACCCCATCCCTCCCCTCCAGCGCTTGCTACTTGTAGCTTGCGTTGGTATTTCCCCGAAGAGGAAGGGATGATGCAGCACAGTAGAGATAAGTATTTCCCTAATTTATGAAGCCAAGGTTATCGAACCAGTAGGAGAATCACAGAACACCTAGTTAATAGCACCTGCACACAAACAACAAATCCTTGCACCCAACGCAAACGAGGGGTTGTCAATCCCTCGGCGGTCAATTGCAAGATTGAATTGTATGTGATAGATAGATAGATTGAAACAAAAATACAAATAAAATAAATAAAAGAAAATGGCAGCAATATTTTTAGGGTTTTAGTAATATGCTTTAGATAGACCCGGGGCCCATAGGTTTCACTAGAGGATTCTCTCAAGAAAATAGCATACGGTGGGTTGACAAATTACTGTTGGGCAATTGATAGAAAAGCAAATAATCATGACGATATCCAAGGCAATGATCATGTATATAGGCATCACGTCCGAGACAAGTAGACCGACTCCTGCCTGCATCTACTACTATTACTCCACACATCGACCGCTATCCAGCATGCATCTAGTGTATTAAGTCCATAAAGAATGGAGTAACGCCTTAAGAACGATGACATGATGTAGACAAGATAAACTCACGTATGAATAAACCCCATCTTTTTACCCTTAATAGCAACGATACATACGTGTCATGTCCCTTTCTGTCACTAGGATTGAGCACCGCAAGATCGAACCCATTACAAAGCACCTCTTCCCAAGGCAAGATAAATCAATCTAGTTGGCCAAACCAAATCAATAGACCGGAGAAGAAATACGAGGCTATAATAATCATGCATAAAAGAGTGCAGCAAAGACTCAAATAATATTCATGGATAATCTGATCATAAACTCACATTTCATCGGATCCCAACAAACACACCGCAAAAAGTGATTACATTGGATAGAACTCCAAGAACATCGAGGAGAACATTGTATTGAAGATCAAAAAGAGATAAGAAGCCATCTAGCTACTGCCGATGGACCCGAAGGTCTGTGGTAAACTACTCACGCATCATCGGAAGGGCGGCAAGGTTGATGTAGAACCCCTCCGTGATCGATTCCCCCTCCGGCAGATTACCGGAGAAGGACCCCAGATGGGATCTCTCGAGAACAGAAACTTGCGGCGGCGGAAAAAGTATTTCGTGGACTCCCCTGAGGGTATCAGATTTTTCCTGAATTTATAGTGGTGGAATTAGGTCAAACGGAGCAAAAGGGGGCCCACGAGGCACCAGGGCGCGCCTGCCCCCCCCCCCAGGCGTGCACTGGTGGCTCGTGGCCACCTCCTGGGTCTTCTGGCCCTCTCCCGAAGCTTTTAGTGTTTATCTTGTCCAGAAAAAAAATTCCAAAAATTTTCGTGCATTTCGACTTCGTTTGGTATTGATTTTCTGTAAAACAAAAACAGGGCAGAAAACAGCAACTGGCACTGGGCACTAAGTTAATAGGCTAGTCTCCAAAAATGATATATAATTGCTGTAAATGATTATAAAAACATCCAAGATTGATAATATAACAGCATGGAATAATCAAAAATTATAGATACGTTGGAGACGTATCTGCGCCCTCTGCCCCTCAACACAATCATCTGTTTCATGATGATTGTATTGTGCTTAGGTGAATATTGGTCAAGTAATTAATCCTCTATTTCAAAATTTAGATTAGGTAAATTTTGCTTAGGTTGATTTCAATTAAGTAACATCTGATTAGGTATATTAATTCAAAATTTCATTTGTGTGAGCTGGTGCTATTCAACTAGACATTAGATTAATTTAGATTAGCAATGGAACCAAAAAATTTCTTAGGAACCAATATTTTGCTTAGGAACCAAATTTTGCTTTGCTTTCCCTTTAAAGCATTCAGTTCATGAAGTTGCTTTGCTTTCTGAATCTATGCATTGCCTTTTTGCTGTCTTGTGCTTGCAAATATCAGGGAAAGGCCCCCGTTTTATTTTCTGTTTGATGTTGGTCTTGTATCGGAGACACTCTGCTGTTGTAGAAGCTTCAATTGTATTTCTGAACTTATAAGAATGATCTGTTTTAAATGGTGGGAAAAGGCAGTTATTTATGGTGTGAGATCTCGCTGATATTAGTCTGCAGTTTCCTTTTTTTACTACACTAACTAGTCTAAATTTTGCTTAGGAACCAAATTTTGCTTATGAACCAAAATTTTGCTTAGGAACCAAAATTTAGCTTAGCAATGGAACCAAGTTATAGTTATTTATAATTGTATTTTATTTTATTTTCAGATTACTCTCCGTTTTAGTTACTAATACATTTTATTTTGTTTTCAGATTCTGAGGGGGTCTCTAGTAAGTACCGGAGAGTCTCGAGTGGTAGGGCGACCCACGTCAGCAACTCTGGCATGACCGAGTCGTCCGGCTCCCTTCAGCTTGCTACCGAGTCGACATCGGATGACGATGTCGGAGTGGACTCTGATGTACCGGATCCGCTCGCTACCCGGTCGGGCGACATGGTCGCCTCGGACGGCTCGGGGTCTACCTCGAGCAACACTTCCAAGAGGAAGAAATCCGGGCGTGGTCCGGGGAAGGTCCCGGAACCAACGGCTGCCGGCGACCGTCCTGTCATTACACCGAGAGGAGATTGGTAAGCATTTGATTTGCAACATATTTTGGATACCATAGCTTTTCCACTCACATATGCTTGTCTTTTTCATCATGCAGTCATTGGGAATTTATCCCTGCCAAGCCTAAGGGGGCGCGATTGCCGAACCACATCATCGGCTCCCTCTTGAGGAAGTACTTCCCCGGGTTGGCCAAGCTGGATGATGACCACCCGCCGTCGCCAGGTTTAACCTGGGAGCACTACCAGCACACCGAGGATGAGCATGATGTCACCATGGCCACCCGGGTCATCGACGGTTTTTTTGTAAGTATCTTCGCCACTTCATTCTTCCATATCCAGATTCTTGTAATTAACTGCCATATGCTTTCTTGTAGGAAGCATTTTCTTGCGTGGATGGTGAGAAAGAGAAGGCGACCAAAGGCATCGTGAAATCTGCCCGGAAGATACTCTCCGATACCAAGCACACGCTGCGGTACAAAGTCGTGATGCAGTGTTTGCCGCTCGACGACAAGGGGCTTAAGATGACGAGGAAGACTGCTTGCCGGACCAACTTGGAGAGAGAAGAATACTTGTCAGTGGTAAGTGACTACATTGGTTGCTTGTACTTTGATTCATCCGCCTCTTGTTACTCAATGATTTGATTTTGTCTGACTAGGTGAGGGAACCCTGGATGAAGGCCGATTGTTGGGAGGCCCTAGTTGACATGTGGTGTGACCCGGCATGGCAGGCGCATCATGTGGAGAAGGGAAACGATCGCGCCAAAATGCCAGGCCCGGCTCATGTCCAGGGGAGCCGGAACCTAACCACTCTGAAGCAACACATGGTATGTGGATTAAGATGTTAACTTTTTCGCACGGTGCATCTCTGTTCATTAAACTTGATGGTTAATTTTGCAGCAGGCGACGCTTGGTCGCCCGGTCCACATCCTGGAGGCCTGGAAAGAAGGCCACAAGGGGAAGGATGGTGCCGAGTTCTGCAGCTTGTCGGCGCAGGAGAAGTATGGGACCTTCAAAGAGGTCTTCCAGGAGGTGCACGGGCAGGACGCCGAACCTACGTCCAAGCCCCTTGATCCTGAGCTGCTCATCATTGCTGGCGAGGGGAAGGGCCATGGCCGCCACCTCCTCGCATCGCAAGCTCCACGAGATACGCGCGTAGAGCACAAGCTCAACTCCGTCCATACGGAGTCGCCCAACCGCCTCGTCACGTGAGATAGCGGGTCTCAAGGTTAGAATCATAACCATTCATTTATGTCCATGCCTCGAAATAGCACCCTTGCAACCTATATGAGCCTAATGCCATATTACAGGATTTAATGGACCAGCGGGCTGCTGAAGAGGAGCAAAGGCGGCTGGCTGAGCAGGAGAGCAGAAATAAGGAACGAGCAGACATGAACGAAAGGTTGAAGCTGCTCGAGAATCAACTACAGGTAGAACATTCTCTAAACTAGAGTAGAACATTCATTATATAGCGACGAACAATGCTCACGTGACTCTACTCTTATAGGTTCTTATGCAATCTCGAAGCAGTGGAAATGATGCCCCTCCTCCTCCTCCTCCTCCTCCGGAATCTTAACCCGATGGAAATGATGCCCCTCCTCCTCCTCAAGATGTTGTATGAACATGTGAACTTGTATGTGACGTGCACGTGTTTTGCAAGTAGTGAACTTCCATAAGTTAACCATATGTATGAATTTGCGAACTTGTGTGTGATGTGATGTGTACTAGTATGAAACATTCGCCTATATATGTGGACTACTTTAAATTATGCCTATGTGTGTGATGTGTTGCTCGATGAATTTCTAGGGAGCTAGGAGCTCCCACATTCATTTGTTATGATAACATTTTCTGCACTGCATTTATATACAGAAATTGCACTGTATTTGTTTTCAGTTGCAGGGATCAGATAAGAAAGAGCTTAGCAACAGAAGCAATGGGACACATTTCCGAGAGCAACACTCGGAAAGCGATAGACTACCGAGAGCAGCTCTCGGAAAAGGGGTCATCTGAGAACTGAAACTACTGTTGCGCCACTCCTTTTTCGAGTGTTGCTCTCGGAAAAGGAGTCAGCTGAGCACTTTACAACTACAGTGGTGCCACTCTTTCCCGAGGGCGGTGACGCTCGGTAAAACGTCAGCTGCCATGTGGGAAAACCGGTCCCACTGGTCAGTTCCGAAGGGTTTAGTCAACAGTCGTACATCGAGCATTGCCGAGCACGGCTCTCGGCAAATACATCGTCATATTATTCTTTTTAAAGATTTAGCAAATAATTTAAAACTTTTACTGATAAATGTGACCAGTGGGACCACATGTCAGGTAGGAAAATGTTTCTGTGACGTGTTTTTACTGAGGGCGAGCGGCTCTCGGTATAGGTAAACCAAGTGACGGCGCCGTCAGTTCTGAACGGGCATGCCACGTGGCTTTTCTTTGCCGTGTGTGACTCTCGGCGTCTGCCCCGTTTGCCGTGCGGTGCTTGTTCGCCGTGAGCCCGTGACGACAACGTCCCCTTGTTGCCGTGAAGCCTGGTTTGCCGAGTGTGGCTCTCGGCGTTGTTTACTTTGCCGAGTGTCCGTGTTTTGGCTCTCGGCGAAGAGCCTGGCACCCGGCATATAAGGAAATTCCAGTAGTGCATAACTTGAATTTCCAGATCACGACCATGCCGTCGGAGTAGTATATTGCAGTGACTTCACTCCGGACTCCAGACTTCACTTACAGTACGCCTTCCTCTGCATGGGCTACCAAGAAGGTGCATCGAGCAGCTTCTCCTGGTTCTCAAGGCAGGGTGGCGCTTGACGTACGTTGGGAATGGAAGACGCTCTAGCATGTCGTTGCTTTCCACACCTGTATATGCAGTCACTGCAGTAGGCGGTGCTGCTGCTTCCTCTCTATGAGTACGTCATATGGCACCATAGCATGGCTCAGAACGTCTGATACAGGAGGACACAACGGTTAGCAGAAGGATTGCATCCGGGCGAGCAGACCCAGTGAGATACAAAGGAGGCGATCCGAATGCACAAGTGCATTCTTTAGTTGTAAGGCTCGATGGATAATTTCCGATGTCTCCTGTGCCCACGCTATTCAACTCAAATTCATATTGTGTGGAGGCACAACAAATAGCGCATGAATATGATTGAATAATTCTATGACAAAGAAGTGAAACGAGGAACATATATTCATCTTTTGTTTAGGGAAGCCTAGCTTTCTCCTTATAAGGACTCGTGTGGTAGGATTGCCATGAAGTTATTGGTCCTTTGGTAGGTCAATAGCTCAACATGCCTTGATTATGTGCTTGGTCCTCTAGATGGTTGGAGGCTATCAGAGCGTTAAACTTATGACAAAATCCCTAAGCCTTTTTTTTCTCTTGAGAAGGAAATGCTTTGTTGAAAATTTCAACCTCTACATTAAGGTGATGCACCTAACAAAACACAACTTATAGTTAAAAAGATCATGGAAACATCCCTGAGCAAGAGCAAGCTAAGTAAAACTATCGGCGCCCAAGTGTCATGCTGCTAGTGCCTCCTTGAACAGTGTGAGACCCGTCTGACATCCTGTCCTGCATGCGTTCTCAGATGGAATGCGATAGTTCCACATGAAACACATACTGTGATAATATTTAGGAAAAGAAATGCCCTTTTTGTTATTACTTAATAAAAATTACTACAAAAATATTTAACAAAAGAATGCATGTCATTTGACGATTTGAAAGGCCAAAAAGGATTAAATTTCACTATCACAATAAATTTACATCTTACATCATTAATATATGAAATTGATATTACTAGATAAATTATTTTAACTTGAAGAGACATGTTATGATTTAGCAATCACATCAATATTCAAAAGACTTGTACATCTGCTTAAGAATGGCACCTGCCGGATTTGGGTATGGGTGGAGCCACCACATACCCTTACCCATCCTCCTGAGCTTAACATCACCCGTACACATACCCGTCAACGTGTACAATTTTTTCTCATACCTGCCACCCGACAGGGCTAGAGTGGAATTGATAGAAGAAGAGTCTGTGGAAGTAGTAAATGACTCTACTAGTAATCTTTCAAGCCAAATCCCTGACATAAATATGGAAGAAACTCACTGAACTAGTATGCCTAGAACAAGTTGGGGGAACACGCAAACACCATCCTACCTAGATGATTACTTTGTGTTTTTAGGGGAAGTACACTCTAAAGTGTCTTTAGAGGAAGAACCTAAAACTTACAAACAGGCCATTGACTGTGAGGAATCTGTACTATGGTTGGAATCTATGCGTGAAGAATTAAACTCCATGGACAGGAATAGTGTTTGGGAACTTGTAGATTTACCCCAAAACCGCAAGGCCATAGGATCTAAATGGATATTCAAAAGGAAACTCAAGGCTTCAGGAGGTGTGGAAAAATATAAAACTATATTAGTTGCTAAGGATATACACACAGGGAAGGAGTAGACTTTCTTCTGTTGCAAAATTCACTTCTATTCACATCCTAAGTGCATTAACTGCTTGATCTTGATCTCCGTCAAACGGATCTCAAGACTGATTTTCTAAATGGTTATTTAGAAGAGGAAATCTATATGACACATCGGATGGTTTTTTGGAACAAGCACTACTGGGAAAGGGGTTATAGAAGATCACAAATTAGTGGCGGGCACGGCGGGACACCCGCCACAGATATTTTTGAAAGCGAGCAGTGGCGGGTAGCAAAATCAGCCCGCCACAGCTACATGAGTTGCAGTGGCGAGCGAGTTCTCTCGCCCGCCACAGGTGAACCATTCCAAATCTTGTCCCGTGATGAAACACGGCAGCGGCGGGCGGCTTACGGCGCCCGCCACTACTCTTTCTATCAGTTGTGGCGGGCAGGTCTATAGCCCCGCCACAGCTAAAATCGCCGTAACTTTTGTCGGGGGGGCCAGGAGGTCATTTTAGCAGTGGCGGCTTCCTGGTACAGACCGCCACTGCTTCTTGCCATACGTGTGGCGGGCCCTATAACCCGCCCGCCACTCGTAATTCCACTACGCTGGCGGTTCAATTTTCACACGAACAACCGTCCCCCCCCCCACTCGCCAAAACTAGTCATTTCTCCCCGCGCGCCGTCTCTTCCCCCCTCAAATCTTACCCGAGTCGCCGCCGCGCCACTCGGTGCCGTCGCTCCTCGCCGCCGCGAGCGCCCCTCGTCGACGCCCCTCGCCCTCACCACCGCGCCCCTCCTCGCGTTGCCGTGGGCGGGCATGGCCTCATCCTCCAACACCGGAGGAGGCATTGATGGAAATATGCCCTAGAGGCAATAATAAAGTTGTTATTATTTTATATTTCCATGTTCATGATAAAGGTTTATTATTCATGCTAGAATTGTATTGACTGGAAACTTAAATACATGTGTGAATACATAAACAAATACCGTGTCCCTAGTGAGCCTCTACTAGACTAGCTCGTTGATCAAAGATGGTTAAGGTTTCCTAACCATAGACATGAGTTGTCATTTGATAACGGGATCACATCATTAGGAGAATGATGTGATGGACAAGACCCATCTGTTAGCTTAGCATATGATCGTTCTGTTTATTGCTACTGCTTTCTTGAATGTCAAATACATGTTCCTCCGACCATGAGATCATGCAACTCCCGGATACCGGAGGAATACCTTGTGTGCTATCAAACGTCACAACGTAACTGGGTGATCATAAAGATGCTCTACAGGTATCTCTGAAGGTGTCTGTTGAGTTGGCATGGATCGAGACTGGGATTTGTCACTCCGTGTTTCGGAGAGGTATCTCTGGGCCCTCTCGGTAATGCACATCATAAGAAGCTTGCAAGCAAAGTGACTAATGAGTTAGTTACGGGATGATGTATTACGGAACGAGTAAAGAGACTTTCCGGTAACGAGATTGAACTAGGTATGGAGATACTGACGATCGAATCTCGGGCAAGTAACATACCGACGGACAAAGGGAATTACGTATGTTGTCATTGCGGTTCGACCGATAAGATCTTCGTGGATTATGTAGGAACCAATATGAGCATCCAGGTTCCGCTATTGGTTATCGACCGGAGAGGCATCTCAGTCATGTCTACATCATTCCCGAACCCGTAGGGTCCGCACGCTTAACGTTCATTGACGATATAGTGTTATAGGAGTTATGTGAATTGGTAACCGAATATTGTTCGGAGTCCCGGATGAGATCCCAGACGTCATGAGGAGTCTCGGAATGGTCGAGAGGTAAAGATTTATATATGGTAAGTCATATTTTGGGTTCCGGAAAAAGGTGCAGTTTTTTTGGTATTGTACCGGGAAGCTTCCAGAAGGTTCCGGAGGATTCCGGAGGGGTCCGGAAGTCCACAAGTGGGTCCACCACGTCCCAAGGGCTGGCATGGGCTAAGGGGAGACGCCCTGGCCTTATTGGGCCAGGCGCACTAAGTCCTCAAAAGCCCACGCAGCTAGGGAAGGAAAAAAGGAGAGTCCTAGTAGGAATAGGATTGGACTTTGGAGTCCAAGTCCACTTGTGTACTATTCACGTGGTACTATTCACGTGGTACTGTTCACGTGGCACTATTCCTTTTACTCCAAGCCCCTACACATATATAAATAGAGGAGAGGGGGCGCCCCAAACAAGACACAACATTGTCTTAGCCGTGTGCGGCGCCCCCCTCCACAGTTCCGTCCCTCGGTCATATTTTCGCAGTGCTTGGGCGAAGCCCTGCGGAGATAGCATCACCATCACCGTCACCACGCCATCGTGCTGCCGGAACTCATCCACTACCTCGCCGTCTTGCTGGATCAAGAAGTCGAGGACGTCACCGAGCTGAACGTGTGCTGAACGCGGAGGTGCCGTACGTTCGGTACTCGGTCGGTTGGATCGTGAAGTTGTTCGACGACATCAACCGCGTTGTTCTAACGCTTCCGTTTACGGTCTACGAGGGTACGTAGACACACTCCCCCTCTCGTATCTATGCATCTCCATGGATATATCTTGCGTGCCCGTAGAAATTTTTTGTTTTCCATGCAACGCTCCCCAACAGTGGCATCATGAGCCAGGTCTATGCGCAGATGATATGCACGAGTAGAACACAAAGAGTTGTGGGCGGTGATCGTCATACTGCTTACCACCAACGTCTTATTTTGATTCGGCGGTATTGTAAGATGAAGTGGCCCGGACCAACCTTACATGTCCACGTACATGAGACCGGTTCCACCGACAGACATGCAACTTGTTTTGCATAAAGGTGGCTGGCGGGTGTCTATTTCGCCTACTTTAGTTGAATCAAATTTGACTGTGGCCGGTCCTTGTTGAAGGTTAAAACAGCAAACTTGATAAATCACCGTTGTGGTTTTGTGCCGTAGGTAAGAACGGTTCTTGCTAGAAGCCCGTAGCAGCCACGTAAAACTTGCAACAACAAAGTAGAGGACGTCTAACTTGTTTTTGCAGGGTATGCTGTGATGTGATATGGTCAAGACATGATGTGATATACGTTATTGTATGAGATGATCATGTTTTGTAATTTATCGGCAACCGGCAGGAGCCTTATGGTTGTCTCTTTATTGTATGAAATGCAAGCGCCATGTAATTGTTTTACTTTATCGCTATGCGTTAGCAATAGTTGTAGAAGCAATAGTTGGCGAGTCGACCACGACGCAACGATGGAGATCAAGGTGTCGAGCCGGTGACGATGGAAATCATGACGATGCTTTGGAGATGGAGATCAAAAGCACAAGATGATGATGGCCATATCATGTCACATATTTTGATTGCATGTGATGTTTATCCTTTATGCATCTTATTTTGCTTAGAACGACGGTAGCATTATAAGATGATCCCTTCACTAAATTTCAAGATAAAAGTGTTCTCCCCGAGTATGCACCATTGCTAAAGTTCGTCGTTTCGAAGCACCTCGTGATGATCGGGTGTGATAGATTCTACGTTCACATACAACGGGTGTAAGCCAGTTTTACACAAGCAGAATACTTGGGTTAAACTTGACGAACCTAGCATGTACAGACATGGTCATGGAACACTGGAGACCGAAAGGTCGAACATGAGTCATATAATAGATATGATCAACATGGAAATGTTCACCATTGATGACTATCCCATCTCACGTGCTGATCGGACATGGGCTAGTTGATTTGGATCACGTATCACTTAGTTAACTTGAGGGATGTTAATTTAAGTGGGAGTTCATTAGTAATTTGATTAATTGAACTTAATTTATCATGAAATTAGTCCTGATAGTCTTTGCAAATTATGTTTTAGATCAATAGCTCGCGTTGTAGCTCCCCTGTTTTTGATACGTTCCTAGAGAAAGCTTAGTTGAAAGATGATGGTAGCAATTACACGGACTGGGTCCGTAACTTGAGGATTATCCTCATTGCTGCACAGAAGGATTATGTCCTTGATGCACCGCTAGGTGATGGACCTGCTGCAGGAGCTGCTGCAGACGTTGTGAACGCCTGGCAAGCTCGATCTGATGACTACTCGATAGTTCAGTGTGCCATGCTCTACGGCTTAGAACCGGGACTACAAAAGCGTTTTGAACGCCATGGAGCATATGAGATGTTCCAGGAGCTAAAATTGATATTTCAAGCTAATGCCCGGGTTGAGAGATATGAAGTCTCCAACAAGTTATTCAGCTGTAAGATGGAGGAGAACAGTTCTGTCAGTGAACACATACTCAGAATGTCTGGATACCACAACCACTTGACTCAGCTGGGAATTGATCTTCCAGTTGAGAGTGTTATTGACAGAGTTCTTCAGTCACTGCCACCAAGCTATAAAGGCTTCGTGATGAACTATAATATGCAAGGGATGGAGAAGACAATTCCGAGCTCTTCGCGATGCTGAAATCGGCGGAGGTAGAAATCAAGAAGGAGCATCAAGTGTTGATGGTTAACAAGACCACTAGTTTCAAGAAAAAGGGCAAGGGAAAGAAGGGGAACTTCAAGAAGAACGGCAAGCAAGCTGCCGCTCCCACGAAGAAACCCAAAGTTGGACCCAAGCCTGAAACTGAGTGCATCTACTGCAAAGGAACTGGTCACTGGAAGCGGAACTGCCCCAAGTATTTGGCGGATAAGAAGGATGGCAAAGTGAACAAAGGTATATTTGATATACATGTTATTGATATGTACCTCGCTAGTGCTCGTAGCAGCGTCTGGGTATTTGATACCGATTCAGTTGCTAAATATTAGTAACTTGAAGCAGGAGCTGCAGAGTAACGGAGACTAGCTGAGGGCGAGGTGACGATATGTGTTGGAAGTGTCTCCAAGATTGATATGATCAATATCGACACGCTTGTAATACCTTCGGGACTAGTATTAAACCTAAATAATGGTTATTTGGTGCTTGCGTTGAGCATAAAACATTATATCTGGATATTGTTTATTGCAAGACGGATATTCATTTAAGTCAGAGAATAATGGTTATTCTGTTTATATGAATAATATCCCTCGTGATCATGCACCCTTGTGAATGGTTTATTCTTGTTGAATCTCGATCGTAGTGATACACATATTCATAATATTGATGCCAAAAGATGCAAAGTTGATAATGATAGTGCAACATACTTGTGGCACTGCCGTATAGGTCATATTGGTGTAAAGCGCATGAAGAAACTCCATGCTGATGGACTTTTGGAATCTCTTGATTGTGAATCATTTGATACTTGCGAACCATGCCTCATGGGCAAGATGACTAAAACTCCGTTCTCCGGAACAATGGAGCGAGCTACTGATTTGTTGGAAATAATACATACCGATGTATGCGGTCCGATGAATGTTGAAGCACGCGGCGGGTATCATTATTTTCTAACCTTCACAGATGATTTGAGTAGATATGGGTATATCTACTTGATGAAACACAAGTCTGAAACATTTGAAAAGTTCAAAGAATTTCAGAGTGAAGTAGAGAATCATCGTAACAAGAAAATAAAGTTTCTACGATCTGATCGCGGAGGCGAATATTTGAGTTACGAGTTTGGCCTTCATTTAAGAAAATGTGTGATTGTTTCACAACTCACGCCACCTGGAACACCACAGCGTAATGGTGTGTCCGAACGTCGTAACCGTACTTTATTGGATATGGTGCATTCTATGATGTCTCTTACCAATTTGCCACTATCGTTTTGGGGTTATGCATTAGAGACAGCTGCATTCACGTTAAATAGGGCACCGTCTAAATCCGTTGAGATGACACCGTATGAACTATGGTTTGGCAAGAAACCTAAGCTGTCGTTTCTTAAAGTTTGGGGATGCGATGCTTATGTGAAAAAGCTTCAACCTGATAAGCTCGAACCCAAAGCGGAGAAGTGCGTCTTCATAGGATACCCTAAAGAAACAATTGGGTACACCTTCTACCACAGATCCGAAGGCAAGGTCTTTGTTGCCAAGAATGGGTCCTTTCTAGAGAAGGAGTTTCTCTCGAAAGAAGTGAGTGGGAGGAAAGTAGAACTTGATGAGGTTATGGTACCTTCTCTCGAATTGGAAAGTAGCTCATCAGAGAAAACCGTTCCCGTGATACCTTCACCAATAAGAGAGGAAGATAATGGTGAAGATCATGAAACTTCAGATCAAGTTAATACTGAACCTCGTAGGTCGACCAGAGTACGTTCCGCACCAGAGTGGTACGGTAATCCTGTTCTGGAAGTCATGTTGTTAGACAACGGCGAACCTACGAACTATGAAGAAGCTATGATGAGCCCAGATTCCGACAAATGGCTTGAGGCCATGAAATCTGAGATAGGATCCATGTATGAGAACAAAGTACGGACTTTGGTGGACTTGCCCGATGATCGGCAAGCCATTGAGAATAAATGGATTTTAAGAGGAAGACAAACGCTGATAGTAATATCACTGTCTACAAAGCTCGACTTGTCGCGAAAGGTTTTCGACAAGTTCAAGGGGTTGACTACGATGAGACTTTCTCACCCGTAGCGATGCTTAAGTCTGTCCGAATCATGTTAGCAATTGCCGCATTTTATGATCTGGCAAATGGATGTCAAAACTGCATTCCTTAATGGTTTTCTCAAAGAAGAGTTGTATATGATGCAACCAGAAGGTTTTGTCGATCCTAAGGGTGCTAACAAAGTGTGCAAGCTCTAGCGATCCATCTATGGACTGGTGCAAGCATCTCGGAGTTGGAATATACACTTTGATGAGGTGATCAAAGCATATGGTTTTAGACAGACTTACGGTGAAGCCTGTATTTACAAGAAAGTGAGTGGGAGCTCTATTGCATTTCTAATATTATATGTGGATGACATATTGTTGATTGGAAATGATATAGAATTTCTGGATGGCATAAAAGGATACTTGAATAAGAGTTTTTCAATGAAAGACCTCGGTGAAGCTGCTTATATATTGGGCATCAAGATCTATAGAGATAGATCAAGACGCTTGATAAGACTTTCAATGAGTACATACCTTGAAAAGATTTTGAAGGAGTTCAAAATGGATCAGTCAAAGAAGGAGTTCTTGCCTGTATTGTAAGGTGTAAAGTTGAGTAAGACTCAAAGCTCGACCACGGCAGAAGATAGAGAGAGAATGAAAGTCATTCCCTATGCCTCAGCCATAGGTTCTATAATGTATGCCATGCTGTGTACCACACCTAATGTGTGCCTTGCCACGTGTCTGGCAAAGGGGGTACAAGAGTGATCCAGGAGTGGATCTCTGGACAGCGGTCAAAATTATCCTTAGTAACTAAAGGACAAAGGAAATGTTTCTCGATTATGGAGGTCATAAAGAGTTCGTCGTAAAGGGTTACGTCGATGCAAGCTTTGACACCAATCTGGATATCTCTGAGTAGCAAACCGTATACGTATAATGGAGCAGTCATTTGGAATAGCTCCAAGTAAAGCGTGATAGCAGCATCTACAGTATGACATAAGGATTTGCAAAGTACACATGGGTCTGAATATTGCAGACCCATTGACTAAAATTCTCTCTCACGAGCAAAACATGATCACACCTTAGAACTCTTTGAGTGTTAATCACATGGTGATGTGAACTAGATTATTGACTCTAGTGAACTCTTGGGTGTTAATCACATGGCGATGTGAACTACATTATTGACTCTAGTGCAAGTGGGAGACTGATGGAAATTTGCCCTAGAGGCAATAATAAAGTTGTTATTATTTTATATTTCCTTGTTCATGATAAAGTTTTATTATTCATGCTAGAATTGTATTGACTGGAAACTTAAATACATGTGTGAATACATAAACAAATACCGTGTCCCTAGTGAGCCTCTACTAGACTAGCTCGTTGATCAAAGATGGTTAAGGTTTCCTAACCATAGACATGAGTTGTCATTTGATAACGGGATCACATCATTAGGAGAATGATGTGATGGACAAGACCCATCTGTTAGCTTAGCATATGATCGTTCTGTTTATTGCTACTGCTTTCTTGAATGTCAAATACATGTTCCTCCGACCATGAGATCATGCAACTCCCGGATACCGGAGGAATACCTTGTGTGCTATCAAACGTCACAACGTAACTGGGTGATCATAAAGATGCTCTACAGGTATCTCTGAAGGTGTCTGTTGAGTTGGCATGGATCGAGACTGGGATTTGTCACTCCGTGTTTCGGAGAGGTATCTCTGGGCCCTCTCGGTAATGCACATCATAAGAAGCTTGCAAGCAAAGTGACTAAGGAGTTAGTTACGGGATGATGTATTACGGAACGAGTAAAGAGACTTGCCGGTAATGAGATTGAACTAGGTATGGAGATACTGACGATCGAATCTCGGGCAAGTAACATACCGACGGACAAAGGGAATTACGTATGTTGTCATTGCGGTTCGACCGATAAGATCTTCGTGGAATATGTAGGAACCAATATGAGCATCCAGGTTCCGCTATTGGTTATTGACCGGAGAGGCGTCTCAGTCATGTCTACATCATTCCCGAACCCGTAGGGTCCGCACGCTTAACGTTCATTGACGATATAGTGTTATAGGAGTTATGTGAATTGGTAACCGAATATTGTTCGGAGTCCCGGATGAGATCCCAGACGTCATGAGGAGTCTCGGAATGGTCGAGAGGTAAAGATTTATATATGGTAAGTCATATTTTGGGTTCCGGAAAAAGGTGCAGTTTTTTTGGTATTGTACCGGGAAGCTTCCAGAAGGTTCCGGAGGATTCCGGAGGGGTCCGAAAGTCCACAAGTGGGTCCACCACGTCCCAAGGGCTGGCATGGGCTAAGGGGAGACGCCCTAGCCTTATTGGGCCAGGCGCACCAAGTCCTCAAAAGCCCACGCAGCTAGGGAAGGAAAAAAGGAGAGTCCTAGTAGGAATAGGATTAGACTTTGGAGTCCAAGTCCACTTGTGTACTATTCACGTGGTACTGTTCACATGGTATTGTTCACATGTTACTGTTCATGTGGCACTATTCCTTTTACTCCAAGCCCCTACACATATATAAATAGAGGAGAGGGTGTCGGTGTCAAATCCGGCATATCTCGTAGTAGGGGTCCTAAGCTAGGCGTCTTGGGGCGATGGTAACAGGATGAGCGAGGGACACAAAGGTTTTACCCAGGTTCGGGCTCTCTCGAAGAGATAATACCCTACGTCCTGCTTTTGATTGTATTCATATGGGGTGTAGTACAGAGTACATGTATCTACCATGAGATTGTTCTAATGAATATGAGTCGTTCTATTGACTAGCCTGGCCTCGGTTTATATATGCACCGCAGGCCTAGGGTTTAGGAGAGTCCTCGTCTTGGGCGCCAAGTCTTGTGGAATCTTCCTTGTATTCGTCGTGGGCTGCCCGAAGTGGCCCATGAGTGAACCGCCATGGGGGTCCTCGCCTCAACCCACCTGGTCGGGAGACGATGTGGTGAGTACCCCCTAGTCCAGGACACCGTCAGTAGCCCCCTGAACCGGTCTTCAAGTTGGGGACGCTCCTCGGTTCTTCCGATCTATTCTTCGTCTTCGGTCGTCGGTCTTGAAAACTGGTTCAACAAATCTTCCCATCTCTGATCTTGAGGATCGCCGAGGTGTATCCGAAGAGTTCATACATCGGGTATCCGAGGAGACCTTTAAGTTCTCGGTCTTTATCAATGCCTTTTATTTTTACGCCACACCTCGGGTTCAAAGTGTTTCCAGCGCGGAGGTGTCCTCTTTGCATCCGAGCTCCAACGCCGGACTGCATCCGAGGTACATTTTAGCAGCCGAGCTCCAACGCCGGTCTATATCCGAGGTGTCTTTTGCAGCCGAGCTCCAACGCCAGTCTGTATCCGAGCTCCAGCGTCGGACTGCATCCGAGGAGGCATTGAGTACCTCGTCTTTGAAAATGTTTGAAGGAGGTTATCCGAGCTTAACGCCGAAAAAGTTCTCTATGGAGCCAGCCACTCGCAGCCGAGCTTTATATGCCGAACAGCTTCCGAGGTGGTGCACCACCTTGGCCGTGAGCTGGTTTTTTGTGGATTGGTGCAATTTATTCTCTGCCGAGATGTATAGCCAGTAGCCCTCAAGGTGTGTGTCGGCCTAAAATCCGGGATGCACCTGAAGGAAAACCTGAAACCGCTGATCCCAGTAGCCCCTGAGACTCAGGTCGATTCGCGAAATCGGCCTAAGGATCAACTCCTACCTCGGCAGCATACTTAGAAACATAAAAGCGGTGTGCATAGTTCCCGAGACTCAGGCTGGGTACGGCCGACCAACCTGAGGATCGTAATTTCCTCAGAAACTATTCGGCACTTTGAATTTTCTGCATTGAATCATCAATGCAGTAGCCCCTGAGCCACTGGTCGGGTGGAAACACCAGATCAGGGGATCGATGTAACCCGATAATGGCTGTTAAGTGAGAAGCGCGAAGCCCAGTAGCCCCCGAGCCTTAATTTGGGCAAGGGTGGCCGAATTAAGGATCGATATCCGGGGTAAATTGATCTTAATGACAATTTATGTGTAATGATTGTACGTATCCAAGTACTTTACATCATTAATGCTCGTATCCGCATGGTACAAAACTTTGTTGACCGACCATCGGCTTCAACCTCCTCGGCTAGTAGCTCAGGAGTGTTTGTCCTACTTTATAAAGCCTTTATAAGGGCAAAGATTTATGGCAAACAAGGCAATCCGGCCATATGGTTTTATAAACAAAGGTACGCGGAGAGATATGTTATATTACTATTTAACGTAAGAAACATTTTCCAAAGAAAATGGTCCCACTATCGGTTCCTTTCTTTGGGTTGTCATGCTAAGCAGGATGATGTAACTTCACCTCCGATCTAAGTGGGAGAAAAATAGTGAAGATCAATTCGGAAGAAATTTCTGAAGTATGCGGCTTAAAAAAACCGAGATTTTCACTTCCGTCGTTGCCGACCTATTATATTCTTGAGATCGCTAGCTTTCGGCTTCACCCAGTCTGAGGTACTAACCCGGATAACCCGGTAGTATCAATCACAGAGGTGCTCCCTTTACCCCCTAGCCGAACAATCGGGAACGTAGGGAGTAAGCACAGGAGCCAGGCAACCCAGCTTGGCCAGATCTCAAAGTCAAATTTATGCATATTGTGGCTTTATAACGATTTATGGGAAGGCAGCGTTCGTATATTAAATACAAATGCTATATGTTATTTTGACTCCGTTGCGACTGTTTATAATTTGAAAGTGGCCCATCATCGGCTTCCCCCCCTTTGTAGATACTACGCAGGGTGTTTCCACAATAACAAGACAACCCTTGGCCGACGTCTCGGTGCCCGGAGGCGGTTGTGTCAGCGGAAACGAGGCAATCCGATATGCAGGCTTTATAACTTTCACTTAGTCATAGGAGCTTAACGTTGGGAGGCCAGTTACTAGCCCCCGGTAGTGTTCGGTGTCAGCCGAGGACAAACCGTTAGCACTTCGGCCCACTGTATGAAAGGCACATCGTTTAACACGGGGTGACCTCTATCGATCTATAGGTGGACCAGTCATCGGATCGCTGACCAGTTTACGCTTATTGTGACAGTCAGTTTTCGGCTTTCTCCACTGAGGCGCTTGACCAGCTAAACCGGAAGCACAATCGCAGTGGTTCTCCCTTTACCCTTAGCCGAACAATCGGAAACGTAAGGGTAAGCACAGGAGCCGGGCAACCCAACTATTGACCAAAGACACAATTCAAAACCGATGCATATAAAGCAATATCCGAGAACGTTTTACCGAGGATTCCATGGAGTACCTTGGCGCTTGGTGGGTTCGGCTCTAATCGCAGCCCCCCGGTGTTTGGAGTGTTCGGGCGTGCCGAGGTGCAGCACAAAACTGCCGATGTGCCGAGGCGAAGCCCCTGGTCCAGCTGAGGAGACAGAGTAGGTCGGCAGGGTGACGCCGGAGTAGGTCGATGAAGCGATGACGAAGCCCTCGGTCCGGCCGAGGTGTCCGAGCAAAGAGCTCGGCTTGATGAAGTGGTAGTACGACACTGCCGAGATGTTGAGGCGAAGCCCCCGGTCCGGCCGAGCTGACGAAGCTGGTCGGCTGGTGACGCCGAAGTCTCCGGAGTAGGTTGATAAAGAGATGGCGAAGCCCCCGGTCTAGCTGAGGTGACGGAGCAGGTCGGTAAGGTGATGTTGCAGCCCCCATGCCAGCCGAGGTGCCGAAGCAGGTCGGCGAGGTGGAGATCGGCTCGAAGAAGCAACGGCGCGGCGATGCCGACGCAGGTCAAAACTTTGTGACGCGGTCAATGCCGGCTTGAGAAGTGACCGCGTGGCGATGCTGGCGCTCCCGACCCGTGCAATCCGTAAGGTGACGATGTTATCTTGACGATCATTAGGGAGAGCGGTGCCGAACTCTTGGTCGGCTCGCCGAGGTGATGATCCGAGGTGGTTGTCGTCGGCTCGATGAAGCGACAGCGCAGTCGATGCTGGCGCAGGTCGGCAGCCATGAAGCAACGTGGCCAGGCTGGTTTGACACCGGCGCGACGACAAAGATCGCCTCGGAAAAGGCTTAAAATTTGCAGGCACGTGCTTGAAAACAAAACACAATACCCTAAAAAAGTCCCTTCAAAAAGGATGTCCGATAATCTGTTCATGAAAAAGATGAACTTGGGCCGGATTCGTTTTCGCGCAAAAAACAGATCCGAAAATTGCTGCACTCATCGGACGCTTCCCGGAGTTTGAATGGTCGGATCGAGCTGAAATTTTGAGGAGTGGTAGATATGGGAATTCCGCAGCCGATGAACGGTTGGATCTTCCAAAGGACGTCCGAGCTGACTGCTGGACTCCTCGCCCTAAACTCGTCCAGATTCGACAGGGCTCCGGTATATCGGAGATCGCCGGAGATTCCCCCGTCGGAACGCGACGAAATTTTGCAGGGTCGTTCTAAACTCAATTCCACACAATTCCACCGAAGCAATCGTCAAAGCGACGCTCAAGGACACGGGGACGGCGAACACGAATCCGCTGTCCAGAAAAACTGGACAATCACGCAAGGGCAATGTTGACGTTGAGCCCCCGAGCACCATGGACGATTTTTCCATGATCCCGGATGAGATCGGAGTTGATGATGATGAAGACATCCGTCCGATCTTGACGATCCGAAGAGACGCCTAGCCGAGGTGACTTGTCGAGCCGGCGACGAAGATGCCGACGTTGACGATGTAGCTTGGTTCCGATGCGTAGATCGCGGTGGAGCCGATCTGAATTCCCATCGCACCGCGGCGACTACCCAGCAGGCTCTCAATGAAAGCACCAATGTCGGTGTCAAATCCGGTATATCTCGTAGTAGGGGTCCTAAGCTAGGAGTCTTGGGGCGATGGTAACAGGATGAGCGAGGGACACAAAGGTTTTACCCCGGTTCGGGCTCTCTCGAAGAGATAATACCCTACGTCCTGCTTTTGATTGTATTCATATGGGGTGTAGTACAGAGTACATGTATCTATCACGAGATTGTTCTAATGAATATGAGTCGTTCTATTGACTAGCCTGGCCTCGGTTTATATATGCACCGGAGGCCTAGGGTTTAGGAGAGTCCTCGTCTTGGGCGCCAAGTCTTGTGGAATCTTCCTTGTATTCGTCATGGGCTGCCCGAAGTGGCCCATGAGTGAACCGCCATGGGGGTCCTCGGCTCAACCCACCTGGTCGGGAGACGATGTGGTGTGTACCCCCTAGTCCAGGACACCATCAGAGGGGGCGCCCCAAACAAGACACAACATTGTCTTAGCCGTGTGCGGCGCCCCCCTCCACAGTTCCGTCCCTCGGTCATATTTTCGCAGTGCTTGGGTGAAGCCCTGCGAAAATAGCATCACCATCACCGTCACCACGCCGTCGTGCTACCGGAACTCATCCACTACCTCGCCGTCTTGCTAGATCAAGAAGTCGAGTACGTCACCGAGCTGAACGTGTGCTGAACGCGGAGGTGCCGTACGTTCGGTACTCGGTCGGTTGGATCGTGAAGTTGTTCGACGACATCAACCGCGTTGTTCTAACGCTTCCGATATTGGTCTACGAGGGTACGTAGACACACTCCCCCTCTCGTATCTATGCATCTCCATGGATAGATCTTCTGTGTGCGTAGAAATTTTTTTGTTTTCCATGCAACGCTCCCCAACAGTGGCATCATGAGCCAGGTCTATGCATCTCCATGGATAGATCTTGCGTGTGCGTAGAAAATTTTTGTTTTTCATGCAACGTTCCCCAACAGGCATCTCATCGCCGCCGCCACCACCACCGCCGAGCTCCACCCCGATGGCTAGCCGTGCGGCCGTGTCCCCCTCCCCCGCCAACATCGAAGACCTCGGGCTGCATTTGAACTCCAAGCGTTCCACCTCTCCAGTATGCATTTTCAGATTTGTGCATAGTGTAAATATTAGTAGTTTAGAAATACATGCCAATGTTTTTTAGTGTTATTTTGTATGATGGTCAGATCTATCTGTAGGGTAAATATAAATAAGTAGTTTAGAAATATTTGGTAAGTTTATGCGTACGAACCCTTCTAGTGTGGTCATGTCGAATTTTTCTTTCATTTTTTAACTTGGATCCATTGTAGTATCGTTGGCTTATGTTTGCAGGTATCGACATGAGTGCCAATGTTTTGGCGAAACGTCGATTCATTTCCGTTTTGTCAAATTTCTAGCACTCGTTATGTCCTCTTGTTAGCAAAGGTCATGTCAAATTTTTCTTTTATTTTTTAACTAGGATCCATTGTAGTATCGTTGGCTTATATTGGCAGGTATCGACATGAGTGCCAATGTTTTGGCGAAACGTCGATTCATTTCCGTTTCGCCGAATTTCTTGCACTCGTTATGTCCTCTTGTTAGCAAAGGTCATGTCGAATTTTTGTTTCATTTTTTAACTAGGATCCATTGTAGTATCGTTGACATATATTGGCAGGTATCGACATGAGTGCCAATGTTTTGGCGAAACGTCGATTCATTTCCGTTTCGCCGAATTTCTTGCACTCGTTATGTCATCTTTTTAGCAAAGGTCATGTCGAATTTTTCTTTCATTTTTTTATTCATCATGACTCATAATTGCATACTAACTTTTAGCAAACCCAACAAATGCATTCCGGAGAACCATATTCTATGGACCCCTCAGCTCAGCGTCGTAAAAAGGGCAGAAAGCGAAAGAAGAAATCAACCAATGAACCTAGTGCCAGTAAGGTGATACGTCTCCAACGTATCTATAATTTTTGATTGTTCCATGCTGTTATATTATCAATCTTGGATGTTTTTATATACATTTACAACAATTATATATCATTTTTTGGGACTAACCTATTAACTTAGTGCCAGTGCCAGTTGCTGTTTTCTGCCTGTTTTCGGTTTTACAGAATATCAATACCAAACGAAGTCCAAATGCTACAAAACTTTTTGGAGATTTTTTTTTCTGGACATAACCAACACTAGAAGCTTCGGGACAAGGCCAGAAGCCCCAGGAGGTGGCCACGAGCCACCAGGGCGCGCCTGGGGGGGGGGGCAGGCGCGCCCTTGTGCCTCGTGGGCCCACCTCTGCCTCTTTTGACCTAATTCCACCACTATAAATTCTCAAAAATCGAGAAACCAGCAGAGGAATCCACGAAATACTTTTTCCGGCGCCGCAAGCTTCTGTTCTCGAGAGATCCCATCTGGGGGCCTTTTCCGGCACTCCGCCGGAGGGGGAATCGATCACGGAGGGGCTCTACATCAACCTTGTTGCCCTTCCGATGATGCGTGAGTAGTTTACCACAGACCTTCGGGTCCATAGTTAGTAGCTAGATGGCTTCTTCTCTCTTTTTGATCTTCAATACAATGTTCTCCTTGATGTTCTTGTAGTTCTATCCGATGTAATCACTTTTTGCGGTGTGTTTGTTGGGATCCGATGAATTGTGAGTTTATGATCAGATTATCCATGAATATTATATGAGCCTTCTCTGATCTCTTTTATGCATGATTGTTATAGCTTCGTATTTCTTCTCCGATCTATTGATTTGGTTTGGCCAACTAGATTGATTTATCTTGCCATGGGAAGATGTGCTTTGTAATGGGTTCGATCTTGCGGTGCTCAATCCCAGTGACAGAAAGGGACATGACACGTATGTATCGTTGCTATTAAGGGTAAAAAGATGGTGTTTATTCATGCGTGAGTTTACTTTGTCTACATCATGTCATCTTGCTTAAGGCGTTACTCCGTTCTTTATGGACTTAATACACTAGATGCATGCTGGATAGCGGTCGATGTGTGGAGTAATAGTAGTAGATGCAGGCAGGAGTCGGTCTACTTGTCTCGGACGTGATGCCTATATACATGATCATTGCCTTGGATAACGTCATGATTATTTGCTTTTCTATCAATTGCCCAACAGTAATTTGTCTACCCACCATATGCTATTTTTTTGAGAGAAGCCTCTAGTGAAAACTATGGCCCCCGGGTCTATCTAAATCATATATTAAAAACCCTAAAAATACCTTGCTGCACTTTTATTTTATTTATTTTATTTTGTATTTTTGTTTAATCTATCTATCTATCACCATACAATTTAATCTTGCAATTGACCGCCGAGGGATTAACAACCCCTCGTTTAGGTTGGGTGCAAGGATTTGTTGTTTGTGTGCAGATACTGCTAACGAGGTGTTGCGTGATTATCCTACTGGATTGATAACCTTGGTTTCATAACTGGGGGAAATACTTACCTCTACTGTGCTCCATCATCCCTTCCTCTTCGGGGAAAATACTAACGCAAGCTACAAGTAGCAGGAAGAATTTCTGGCGCCGTTGCCGGGGAGACATCATCAACATCTATCAAGTACCTTTGCATAAACTATCATCTCCTTGCATTTATTTTATTTGCCTCTCGTTTTCATCTCCCCCACTTCTAAAAAGTTTTTACAAAAAAACAAAAATATTTTCCGTTTGCCTTTTTCTTGTTTGCTTGATTGTTATCTTGTTTGCGTAGCCACGATGTCTCAGGAAAATACAAAATTGTGTGATTTTTCCAATACTAATAATAATGATTTTATTAGTACTCCAATTGCTCCTCCCGCCGCTAGTGCGGAGACTTGTGATATTAATGCCGCTTTGCTTAATCTTGTGATGAAAGATCAATTTTCTAGTAGTCCTAATGAAGATGCTGCATCCCATCTTAACACTTTCGTAGAATTGTGTGAAATTAAAATTATTCCCATTCTTATTGCGGGAGTGTGCAAAAATTTGGTTTTCATCTTTACCACGAAATAGTATTGATTCTTGGGATAGGTGTAAAGATGCTTTTATTACTAAGTATTTTCCTCCCGCGAAAATTATTTCTCTTAGAAATCAAATTATGAATTTTAAGCAACTTGATCATGAACATGTTGCCCAATCTTGGGAAAGGATGAAATTAATGATAAGAAATTGCCCTACTCATGGTTTAAATTTATGGATGATCATACAAAAAATTTATGCGGGATTAAATTTTGTCTCTAGAAATCTTTTAGATTCCACCGCGGGTGGTACTTTTATGGAAATTACTTTGGGAGAAACTACTAAATTGCTTGATAATATTATGGCAAATTATTCACAATGGCATACTGAAAGAGTTCCTACTAGTAAAAAAGTGAATTCTGTTGAAGAAATTAATACTTTGAGTGATAAAGTTGATGCGCTTATGAAATTGGTTGCTAGTAAAAATGCTCATATTGATCCTAATGATGTGCCATTGTCCACTTTGATTGAGCAAAATAATGATGCCATTGATTTGAATTTTGTCTCGCGAAACAATTTTAATAGTAATGCTTATAGAGGTAATTTCAATGCTAGGCCGTTCCCTGGAAATTCCTCTAATAATTATGGCAATTCATATGGTAATCCTTATAATAATAATAATAGGATGCCCTCTGATCTTGAAAGTAATATTAAATAATTTATTAATGCTCAAAAAGTTTTCAACACTACGATAGAAGAAAAATTGAGTAAACTTGATGATTTGTCTAGGAGCATTGATAGAATTATTCATGATGTGGAAAATCTAAAGACTAAAATTTTGCCACCCACAATCGATATTAATGAATAAATTAAAGCTTTATATGTCTCCATGGATGAGAGTAAGAAAAGAACCACTATGCTAAGAGCTAAACGAGAATTTTTAGAAAAAGCGATTCCTCCCGGTTTCTATCGTAGTAATGATGAGGATATTAAAATGATTGGTGTTTCATCTATTGATTCTTTGTTTAGCAAAATTAAACTTGATGAAAAGGGGACTGAAGAAGAGTCAACTTTAGCTAAAGAGCGTCCCCATAATTCGGAGGGTGAAAATCTTGATAAGAAAATTGCTAAAAGTGGGTTTGGAGACGTAAAAACTTTAAATAGTGATGTGCCCACTCTCTTGGATTACAAAGATTTTAATTATGATAATTGTTCCTTGATTAAGTGCATTTCTTTGTTACAATCCATGTTAAATTCACCCAACGCTTATGATCAAAACAAGGCTTTTACTAAACACATCGTAGAAGCAATGATGAAAGCGTTAGAAGAAAAGCTAGAACTAGAGATTTCAATTCCTAGAAAATTATATGATGAGTGGGAACCCACCATTAAAGTTAAAATTAAAAATTATGAGTGCAATGCTTTATGTGATTTGGGTGCTAGCGTTTCCATAATTCCAAAATCTCTATGTGATGTGTTAGGTTTCACCAATATAGATGAATGTTCTCTTAATTTGCATCTTGCAGACTCTACTATTAAAAAGCCTTTGGGTAGAATTAATGATGTTCTTATTCTTGCAAATAGGAACTATGTGCCCGTTGATTTTATTGTACTTGACATTGAATGCAATTCTTCTTGCCCCATAATACTTGGTAGACCGTTCTTACGAACTATAGGTGCTGTTATTGACATGAAAGAAGGGAATATAAAATTTCAGTTTCCAATAAAAAAGAGTATGGAGCATTTCCCTTGGAAAAGAATTAAAGCACCATATGAATCCATTATGAGGGCCACTTATGAAATCAACTTGAAAGATGACAATACTTGAAACTATGCATTATGCCTAGCTAGGGGCATAAAACAATAGCGCTTGTTGGGAGGCAACCCAATGAATAAAATAAATTTTTACCTTTTGTTTCTGTTATTGTGTGTTTTCACAATTATGCTACTGTTATGATTGTTTTTTTGTGTTTTTAATTAGTGTTTGTGCCAAGTAAAGCCTTTAGGATGATTTGGAAGATAGTATAATTGATGCTGTTTGGAAAACAGAAAGTTTTGTGTCCAGTGCTAGAATTTTTGTTCTGTCCTGAAGCGTCAGAAAAATATGAACTTTTTACACAGTATTGGTATATGAATTGCCCACGTTGTCCTAATTTTTCAGAATTGTTTGAGTTACAGAAGTATGGCTTTTAAATAGATTGCAATAGACTGTTCTGTTTTTGACAGATTCTGTTTTTGATGCACTACTTGCTTGTTTTGATGAAACTATGGATTGTATCGGGGGGTATAAGCCATGGAGAAGTTAGAATATAGTAGGAATAATGCAAAAATAAAATATGAATGGGTTTGCAACAGTACTTAAAGTAGTGATTTATTTTGTTATACTAACGGATCTCACGAAGGTATTGTTGAGTTTTGTGTGATTGAAGTTTTCAAGTTTTGGGTGAGATCACGATGGATGAAGGGATAAGGAGTGACAAGAGCCTAAACTTGGGGATGCCCATGGCACCCCAACGTAATATTCAAGGAAGACTCAAGAGTCTAACCTTGGGGATGCCCCGGAAGGCATCCCCTCATTCTTCTACCAACCATCGGTAATTTTACTTGGAGCTATACTTTTATTCGTCACATGATATGTGTTTTACTTGGAGCGTCTTGTATTATATGAGTCTTTGCTTTGTTTGCTTTTTAGTTTGTCACAATCATCCTTGCTGAACACACCTATTTTGAGAGAGCCACACGTTCATCATAATTTGTTAGAATACTCTATGTGCTTCACTTAAATTTTTTGAGCTAGGCAGTTGCTCTAGTGCTTCACTTAAATCTTTTTGAGCACGGTGGTGGCTATATTTTGAAGAAATGAACTCTCATGCTTCACTTATATTATTTTTAGAGTTGACAAGATTAAAATTTTGAAGAAATAAACTCTCATGCTTCACTTATATTATTTTGAGAGTTGATAAGATTGAATTTTGAAGAAATATTTGCACTCTCATTCTTCACTTAAATCTTTTTGAGAGTTGATGATAGTAATGGTAATTTGCACAAGATATGAATTTGGTCCCAAAGTGATGAATATTAAAGAGGGATATAATAAAAACTTTCATATAGATCATTGGATATGATAAGTGTGATTCCTTGCAATAGTTTTGCGATATGGAGATGATCATATGTGAGTCATGTTAGTGAGTAATTGTGATTTAGTAAGAATATTAGTGTTAAGATTTGTGATTCCCTATGCATGCACATCAAGTCAATAGTTATGCAACGAAATTATATCCTACTTATGGTGCATTATTCGGTGTTAGTTATGTTCAATGCATGTTTATGACCGTTTTCGCTTTTTGGTTGGTTGCTTCTCAATCTATTTGCTAGCCTTCATTTGTACTAAGCGGAAATACTGCTTGTGCATCCAAACTCTTTAAACCCAAGTTGTGCCAGATGAGTCCACCATACCTACCTATATGCGGTATTTCCATGCCGTTCCAAGTAAATTTGCGTGTGCCAACTCTAATTTTAAAATAATTTTTCTATTTTGTGTGCCCGTACCGCTCATGGGGAGGAAGAGGGTGGCCAATATTTTCCATGCTAGGTCAGTTATTCTCACGATGAGTGTTTATTCACTTGTCATTGCACGAGAGTGTGGCAGGTAATAGGGATGCCCAGTCCCGAAATGAAATGAAATGAAAAATCTTATATGATGATAATAATAAATTCCTTGAAAGTGTTGGTATGGAGGGCACCCATGGATACGGCTAGCCATGGATTGTGAAAGAATGGTGAAAAAGGAATAAACTTTATTTTCTGTTTGGGAACCGCCTATAATGTATCTAGCATGGAAGATATTGGGAATTCTCGTTCGTTTTTGTTGACAGGAAAAGCATGCCTCCCAAAAATTTGATCTCTCTAATTTAAGCCTTGATCTCTAGCACATTAGCAAATCTCTGCTTCCCTCTGCGAAGAGCCTATCTATTTACTTTTATGCAATTTTTATTTTTATTTGAGTCTCCATCTTCTCTTATAAAGCACCAACTAGAGAGCACTATTGTCGTACTTGTGCATTGGATGTAGCTAATATGGAGTGTGTTTTATGAATGGATCAATGATTGGGCATAATGGGCTAGGGATAACTTTATTTAGCGTTGATATTTTGAAAAGCATGGTTGCTTGTTAGTATGCTTGAGTATTTATATCTTCATGTCAAACTATAGACTATTGCTTTGAATCATTCAAGTCCAATGTCCATGCTATAAAAGAAAAGAATATATGATGAATATGATAGGCAGCATTCCACATAAAAAATTCTATTTTTATCATTTACCTACTCGAGGACGAGCATGAATTAAGCTTGGGGATGCTGATACGTTTCCAACGTATCTATAATTTTTGATTGTTCCATGCTGTTATATTATCAATCTTGGATGTTTTTATATACATTTACAACAATTATATATCATTTTTTGGGACTAACCTATTAACTTAGTGCCCAGTGCCAGTTGTTGTTTTGTGGCTGTTTTTGGTTTTACAGAATATCAATACCAAACGTGGTCGAAATGCCACGAAACTTTTTAGAGATTTTTTTCTGGACATAACCAACACTAGAAGCTTCGGGAGAAGATCAGAAGCCCCAAGAGGTGGCCACGAGGCACCAGGGCGCGCCTCGTGGGCCCACCTTTGCCTCTTTTGACCTAATACCAGCACTATAAATTCCCAAAAATCGGGAAACCAACAGAGGAGTCCACGAAATACTTTTTCCGCCGCCGCAAGCTTCTGTTCTCGAGAGATCCCATTTGGGGGCCTTTTCCGGCACTCCGCCGGAGGGGGAATCGATCACGGAGGGGCTCTACATCAACCATGCTGCCCTTTCGATGATGCGTGAGTAGTTTACCACAGACCTTCGGGTCCATAGTTAGTAGCTAGATGGCTTCTTCTCTCTTTTTGATCTTCAATACAATGTTCTCCTCGATGTTCTTGTAGTTCTATCCGATGTAATCACTTTTTGCGGTGTGTTTGTTGGGATCCGATGAATTGTGAGTTTATGATCAGATTATCCATGAATATTATTTGAGTCTTCTCTGATCTCTTTTATGCATGATTGTTATAGCTTCGTATTTCTTCTCTGATCTATTGATTTGGTTTGGCCAACTAGATTGATTTATCTTGCCATGAGAAGAGGTGCTTTGTAATGGGTTCGATCTTGCGGTGCTCAATCCCAGTGACAGAAAGGGACATGACACGTATGTATCGTTGCTATTAAGGGTAAAAAGATGGGGTTTATTCATGCGTGAGTTTACTTTGTCTACATCATGTCATCTTGCTTAAGGCGTTACTTCGTTCTTTATGGACTTAATACACTAGATGCATGCTGGATAGCGGTCGATGTGTGGAGTAATAGTAGTAGATGCAGGCAGGAGTCGGTCTACTTGTCTCGGACGTGATGCCTATATACATGATCATTGCCTTGGATATCGTCATGATTATTTGCTTTTCTATCAATTGCCCAACAGTAATTTGTCTACCCACCGTATGCTATTTTCTTGAGAGAAGACTCTAGTGCAAACTATGGCCCCCGGGTCTATGTAAATCATATATTAAAACCCTAAAAATACCTTGCTGCACTTTTCTTTTATTTATTTTATTTTGTATTTTTTTTTAATCTATCTATCTATCACCATACAATTTAATCTTGCAATTGACCGCCGAGGGATTGACAACCCCTCGTTTCCGTTGGGTGCAAGGATTTGTTGTTTGTGTGCAGGTACTGCTAACGAGGTGTTGCGTGATTCTCCTACTGGATTGATAACCTTGGTTTCATAACTGAGGGAAATACTTACCTCTACTGTGTTGCATCATCCCTTCCTCTTCGGGGAAAATACCAACGCAAGCTACAAGTAGCATAAGGCACCAGGAGAAGATGTGGTGAATATTTCTGTCAGTCGGTGCTTCATGCAAATGTTTAATCCCGGTGAACCGATGTTGCCACAACACAAGTTGAGTGCACTAAGCGTTGAAATTCAGCTTCTACACAAAGACGTAGTAGCTAGGTCAGGAAAGGGTGAGATGTATTACACCGCCAATGTTATAGAGGGCCTTGGATTTGTCGACGAGTACCCTGCTGATAAAATATATCTTGGATTTGAGAGTGTGGTTAACGACAATATTTTCTATGTGGACTTAATCAAGCCGTCTTTAATGATGCTTTGGTCGCTCTGGCATGCTACAAATCCATTACTCCAGAATGAGGAAGTTGGCTTCCTTGATCCGTATCTCATGCATTGGGCCAATGTGGACTCTGATAAAGGCCAACGTCTTATGACGGATTACCTCCACAAGACCATTCTTCGTAGTCCTCGGACCAAGCACAACTTTATCGTGCCTTACTTCGAAACGTAAGTTCATTTCTTTTTGCTTGCACTATACACCTGGGTACTTTGATGTCAATCTCAGTAATGTTGCGTTGTTCAATTGTTTTGCGCAGCAATGAACACTGGATCGTCATCGCACTGATGCTCCGGGACGGCCGAGTTTATTTCTTTGATTCCAGGAGAGACCCTAAGAAGTCGTGGACCGATCTGAAGAAAGTTCTCAATGCTGCTCTTCTTATGTGTCATAAGTCCGATCGTAAGAACATGCCGCATTCGCAGTACAAATTTAACACTAGCTTTGTTGCCGGCAACAACCGAAAGGCGAAACCATGCAGATGTCTGGCTACTATGCCATGGTCTTGATGGATGACTATGTGTGCGCAGGACCACTGTTAAGAAGTGATTCAATGTTGCAGAAATGGTCCGAAGAGAATGAGAAGGAAGTTAAGCTAGCTCACTTTTGGACAGAGCACGAGCGCCTTCACAGAGTGCTCACAAATATCATCAATCGCCATGTAGTGAGGGATGAGGGGATGTTCTACTGCGGGGCAGAGAGTCAAGAAGAACAAGACATGAGAATGACACATCAACATGGCGATATACATGCTCCTTTCTAGTCTAGTAAACCGTGAAAAACATTAAACTATGTCATGACACAATGATTGTTACCATGTGATCTCTACTTTATATGTACGAGTGTCATATGTTTATATATTAACCTTGTGATCTTTTCTATATGTATATATTTTGAATGTTATTGTCTGCTAAAAAATAACAGATGGGACCGCCAGAAGATTTATGGGAGGGGATCTCTGCGGCGGACATGGAGAAGCACTATCTATGGACACGGGAAAAGTATCGGGCAGAGCGCCTCAAGGAGGCGATGTTAGCTTGGGTCAAAAGTATTCCAATGGCCCATTGTTCTTTCACAGTGATTGAGAAGATTGCAGAGAGGCGGTTCGCTGACCTCGCAGTGTGCATCCTTGCGGAGGCGACCCCGGATGAGAGGCTGAGGATCTGGCCGGGTATGAGTCCAACCACCATACCCACGCCCGCGGAGGTTGTGCAATGGGCTCTTCGAGAGGCCAAATCTCCAATTCCAGAGCAAGCGGCCCGTTGGTCCCCGTTCGTTCCATCAAGTACTGATTCATGTAGTATGTGCGGCTTCTACTAACGGTCTGCGTGTTGAACATCTGCCAACACTCATTTCACTCAAAAAAAACTCGTCAAACCATTAATTATGTGATGAGCGCGACATATGTATGCTTATTAATTATTGTAATGCATTTGTTATATTTTATAACTACTACTTTTCATTAATCTGAAATCATTGTAATGTGGTGCGTGTATGTGGATCAAGGTTCAAACCAGAATTTATGTATCAAATGCAATCTGATGATATGATCCAGGTGCAATATGCTGTAATTCAATCATGTCGGCATGCAACAATAGCAGTGGCGAGCGGTAGAAAAGGACCACCACAGCAGCACGAAATTCCTGTGGCGGGCAACACGGAGTGTTGTGGCGGGCACGACGTAGAGCCCGCCACTGCTCATGGTCTAACAGTGGCGGGCGGACGCCCGCCACTGATGGTGTTCTAGCAGTGGCGGGATGTCGGTGGCGGGCGGCCTTGAGAGCCTTGCCCGCCACTGCTGGACTTTTCCCACCCGCCACTGCTAGGCATTCCTGCAGTAGTAAAGGAGACCAAAATAAAGTATGTAAGTTAAAAAGATGAATGTATGGTCTGAGGCAGGATTCTAGGCAATGGTATATCTTATTTGATGCTGCAATCACATCATATGGTTTCTCTCTAATGGAAGGAGACCACTGTATTTATTTCAAAGTAGTGGGAGGAAATTTTGCATTATTGTCGTCGATGACATTTTTAATTGCTTCAAACCATAAGGGAACCTTAAGGAAGTGAAATCTTGGATATCATCTACTTTTGAGATGAAGGATTTGGGAGAAGCATCTTATGTTTTGGGGGAGGAAATACATAGGGATCAAAAAAGCAAAGTTTTGGGGCTGTCTCAAAAAGCTGATCTCAAAACTGTTTTGAAACGATTTTCTGTGGAATATTGCAAACCTGCAAATGTACCAATGATAAAAGGAACTAAATTCAGTGAGGAAAAATGTCCTAAAACTCCTAAGGAAATGAGGGAAATAAAAAATGTACCTTATGCTTCTGCTCTGGGGTCTCTTATGTATGAAATGCTGTTTACTAGACCAGATTTATGTCACACTGATGGGATGTTGAGCAGATTTCAGAAAAATCCCGGCGAAGCTCATTGGAAGCAAATAAAATGTGCTATGCGATATATAAAAGGACCGATGGACTTTTTTCTTAGCTGTAGGGATATACTGATGCTGACTGGCAGGGAGACCTTGATGAAAAGAAGTCGACGTCAGGTTGTCTATTTACTTTGGCTCGAGGTGCTATCTCCTGGAAGAGCAAGAAACAAACTTTTGTGGAGTAGTCTTCTATGAAAGAAGAGTACATTTCTGCAAAGAAGCCGGCAAAGATGGCGGTCGCTTGAGGGACTTTCTGGTTTCTCTAGAGATAGTTGAAACTGCGCCAGATCCGGTCACTGTTTATTGTGATAATCAAGCTGCGATTGAACTTTCCAGGGATCCCAAGTTTCATAGCAGGGCTAAACATATTGAGGGAAAATACCATTATATTAGAGATGTAATAAATAGGTTGAAAACTGTTCAGCTTGAGTTTTTGCCTGGTACTGATATGTTGGCAGATCCACTGGTCAGGAATTGTTTTGCAAACATGTCAGGAACATGGGCCTTAGGATTTTTTGATTGAATGTTGTTCTTGCCCGGTGTCTGGCCTTGTTTAAATAGAGGACGGACGGGAGGAGCTAGGCCGGTGTTACGTTTAATGCCGGCCCGCTCATGAACGGACGTGTGGCCGGAGTATGTTTCTCGACTTCCACGCGGGTTTAATGAAGGCGTTTGAATGCGGCGAGGAGGCGTGTTCAGCCGGGCGTGCAGCGAGCGTCGCCCTCGGCCGGCGCGCCACTTCAATGACGGAGGTAGTGAGAGGTCGCGTCCGCACTCAGCCATCTTCAATGTGGAGCGGCGCGCTTTACAGCGGCATGAATGTGGGCAGGTGGCACCGGGCGGGAATGCGCTCTGGCGAGGGAAGAGGGGTTTTGGTGGGCCAGGGCGGTCAGAAGCGGGCTTGGGATCGGTCCGGACTCCCGCAAACCTGCCCCACTTTTCTCTCCGGTTTGCGGAAGAAAACGCGTCCGGACCGCGCCGCGGACCGATACAGGCCCGCGTTGGATGGCTTCCGCGGTCCGGACAGCACGGTCTGAACGGTTGCGGGAGGTTTAAGGGTCAGCGTTGGAGATGCCCTTAGAGGGTAGACAAACATAGTCGTGCTACGTTATTTTTCAACACTCCTGCCTCCTCCCAAGCATAGGCTACCAGAAGATGCGCTGAGCTAGTACTACTTTGGCTCTTTCTGGCAGCGTGACGCCTCTTGTGTCGGCATTGGAAGGTGGTGCTGTAGCGTCTTGTTCGTGTGCACACCAGTTACGTAGCCACAACAGTGGATGACGCTACTGCTTCCTCAACACGGTGTATGTCGTGAGAACGTGGCGTACAGAACGTCCGATATAGAAGGACTTATTGGATAGCGGAAGGTGATCACCAAACCAAGCAGACCCAGCTGGATGCAGTAAAGGCATCGCACGAATGAGTGCATGCTTTATTTCTGAATGTCGTTGGATAATTCCCGGTGTCTCTTATCCCCATGGTATCAAACTAAAATCCTGATTAAGTGGAATGGCAACATATCATGCACACGAGTAAGACTGGGTAGGAAACGTATACGAGGAACATGCTATTCTTCTCTTGTTTAGGAAAACCAGTTTGATCTTTATTTATTTATAAAGGACTTTGAGTCGTAGCACTAACATGATGTATGTATCCTCCGGTAGGTGAATAGCTAAGGATCTTTATATAGTACTCGAGTCAGAGGCTACGAGGGCTTATAAGCTTTAGACAAACGTCAAATCTCCTGAACTTCTTTTTGATAAGGAAGAACTCTGTTGAACCACATTGAGATGATGCATCTAGTCAACACACAACTTATTATCATTTCAATGTGCATGGGTTTCCAAATGGAATGTGTTGGTCCACACTTGCACAAGAAACAATATTACAAAGAGAACACTTAGCAAAATCCTGGCTATTCCTTAATTAAAAGGGAGAATTACACTTTTGCCACTAATTTTGTCCTTTTTTTTGTGTGCTCAGTTTTGTCCTTAGATTTGTCTTTGAGGTCGTCTGAGTGCCCTTTGACCGTTTGACCAATAGTTTGAAAATTCATATGAACTCATACAAATGCAAATAAGATACCAAAATATTTAGAAAAACATTACCTTTATGTGCATTTCATTTGCAGCCATGAAAAAAGTATTGTTTAAACTACCGAAGGTTATTATTGTTATTAACATTATTAAAAATCAAAAGATTTAAATAATACATTTTCATTAATAAAAATTTCATGCAAATATATGTGGTGTTTTCTGGACATTTAGATATCTTATTTGCATTTTCTGAGTTCATATCAACTTATTATGAAGACTTTGACCATTACTTTGAAGATGCCGAGTTTTGAGCCCGCATGTGTTTTCCTATATAAACCGTGATCAGTTTGGGAACACTATACTGAAATTTGATAACCACAAATCCTATAATTTAAATTGCTGCTAGCGAAAAAGTTCTAATGATTGAAAGCTTTCGTAATTTACATGGGTGGTAACTCAGGCCCTACTGGATTTAGCACTCATTCCACGTCTTTATACCAAGATGCCATCCGTGGTGGTTGTTGTGAGCGAACAAACTGCCTCTCCATTTCAAAAATAAAAAGAAAAGAAAATAGACAACTCCCTTTTCTCTCCCGTCATCGTATCGCCATCCTCACTGACACGAGCTGACTTTTTTTTTCGAAAAGGGGAGCACCCCGGTCTCTACATCACAAGATGCACACAACCATACACGAGCTGGCTCTTCAATCACCTTTCTATCCTAGACAGTCAATAGGAAAAAGATTAGGGCATGAGGCCAACTCCAACGCACGACCCCAAATGGTCCGGCCGCGTCCGTTTGAGGGTAAACCGATAGAATAGGTGGCCCAACGCGCAGGAGCAAACGGACGAATGTCCGTTTTCGGTCCGCTTTCGACCCATTCCCGGCCCAACTTTCGGCCGCGTTTGCGGCCGAACAGACACGCGCGGACGGCGCGTGGCGCGTGCGCATGTCCTCCCCTGGCCCGCCCGTCGGGGACACATGGGTCCCTTTTTCTATTCCCCCCCCCCCTCTCCAGCCGCACCCCCTCGCCCCACTCCACTCTCGTCCCAAGCCGCCACCGCCGCCATTTTTTCTCGGCCGTGAGCTGTCCAGCACGGCCGCGAGCCCGCCCCTCCCCTTGTCGCAGCACTCGTTCCCTGGACGCCTCGAGCTGTCCTACCCCGGCCGCCTGATTTCAGCGCATCCAGCGGTCGGATTTGGAGCGGATCCGGCCGGATTTGAGCTCACCCTGGCTGCCGGAGGCCGCGCCGTGCCATGGACTGGCCGGGTACCGGACCACACAGCCCTGACAACGCCCCCAGGCCACATGCAGGTATTGACTCCGCCTCTAGCCGCTCGGATCTACCCCGTCGCCGGTTCGCCGGCAAATACACCAACGGCCGTCGTCCGGGCTCGGTGCTGGCCCAAAGGCTCGTCGGCGCATCGTTGCCGCTCATAAAGTGCAATGACTGTCCACGGAAGGTCGTGCGCCGCGTGTCTACAACGCCGGAACATCCCGGATGGGTGTTCGTCAAGTGCAAAAACGATGGGGTATGTGCTAGTTAGCTTCGGTTGTGCTCCCAGATTCAATGCATTTTGCTTATACTCAATTTTTTATTGTGTAGGAAGGATGCAACTTTTTGTTTTGGGAAGAAGAATACATCGATATATTGATAGAACGAAATTTGATAGATGTTCGTGCACTTCTTGCTAGAATAGAGGGTAGAGATGAGACTAGATGCGAAGAAGCAACGTCTACTTCTTTAGACTCGAAGAAAAAAGAAGCATGCAAGATCGAGAATCCGCAGATCAACAATGAATGTACCGAGAAGATACTAATCCAGCTTGCGGGAGCAGTTATGAAAATTGGATATCTTTTAAAATGCCTTCTTGTAGTTCTTGTTTTCTTTGGTCTTGCTATTCTAGTCAAGATTTGGTGAATGTACTCCAATGTATCAAAAAATCGGTGATGAATAAAAAAGCAAATGCAGCCAAAAAAATGTATACGGACGAGATACGGCCGAAGATGCGGCCGCGCGTTGGGCGCCCGGCCGGCGCAAACAGAAATCCGAGCGGACACGGCCCCATAGCCACCCCAAACGGACGAAATCCGGACAAAACGAACGTCCGTTTGGGGTCGTGCGTTGGAGTTGGCATGAGCTATGGTGCTGCCCCATGCCCTCCAGGAGTGCACGAACCAGTGAAGCACAAGCTTCATCTACCACCTGCCCAACCCGTGGTCCCAATCGATCATCATTGGTGGGCTCTATTTTCATCTCTCTCCTCAGCCTTTTCACTCCTTTGTTTCCGAGGCTAGGAAGAACACGAACACCACATCTCTCTCCGGCTTGCTTTTTCCCTCTCTCATGCTTTTTTGGGCGAGGGGGCTGGCTCTTCTACAAGATGTCGCTTTGGTGTGCAAGCAGCATGTTGTGTTTAACGAGACCATTCAAACCTACGAGGATAGCCGGGGCACCGGTCCACGGTGGAGCATTGGCCATGCCCTTACACCATTGCTTCCTCAAGATGGCATAAGAGTGTGGCGTGTGTACATACCATCCATAGTAGGGGCAACGGCCAGCAGATGAGGAAGTGTCATGAGCCGAAGTTGCAGGCTAAGAGAAAGGGAATGGCGGCAATCTGAACGCGTGAGTGCATATTGTAGTTTCACTGATCCATTGTTAAACCAATAATGCATGAATAATAGGAGTGTTAGATTTGGATCGCCAAATTAACACAACAATTAACGTGGCGTGATGCATGTACGCATCGAGGTGCTTCATGGCGTCCTGACGCGGCCTCGCCGATCTATCATGCAGCAGTTTCCAACATGCAAGTTATCATATTGGAGGACATCAACAGAGGCACGAGGCGGAACGAGGAAGATTGAGTGTACGTGGATGGAACTAAGAGCATCTCCAATAGAAGATGCATATTTGGAGACGTAAAAATTTACATCTCCAAAAAGTGCCTTTTGCATCTCCAAAAAAGCGTCAACTCCAACAGATGATGCAAAACGGAGATGTAAAAGAGTAACTCCAACAGATGATGCAAATGGAGATGTAAAATTGTACTTTAACTAGTACTCAGGCGGCGGCGGGGTGGCGGCGGTGGGCGAGGCGGCGGTGCGGGGCAGTGGGCAGGGCTGCGGGAGGGGCGACGGGGCTGCGGGCCGCGGTGCGGGGCTGCGGGAGTGGCGACGGGGCTGCGGGCGGCGGTGCGGGGCTGCGGGGCGGGGCGGTGGTGCGGGACTGCAGCCGGATCGAGCGGCGACGGGAGTGCGGGGCTGCGGCCGGATCGAGAGCCGACGGGAGTGCGGGGCGGCGGCGGTGGTGGAATCGAGCGGCGGCGGTGCGGGGATGCGGCCGGTGATGAGGGCGGGGCGGCGGCGACAGTGGAATCGAGTGGCGGCGGAAAAACACCCGATTCGCGGCGTGCGGCGGCGGCCGGCGGTCGAAACCGGCGGCGGGGTGTCGGAGGGGTCGGGCGGGCGGGCGGCGGCGGCGAATTTGGGCGAGATCGGCCGGCGGCGGAGTCGGGCGGGCGGGCGGCGGTCGCGTGGAAGCAGACGGAAGGCGGTTGGGCGGTTGGCGCGCGGCTGGCAAATTTAATCTCTTGTAGATGGAGTTGCAAATTTGCACCGCGAGGTGTTGTAGTTTACATCTCCGGAAGGCGAAGATGTAAATTATTTTGCATCTACACCATCTGTTGGGGAGATGTTTTTGGTCCTCGGAGATGCAAAAGATAGTTATTTTTGCATATACATCTTTTATGGGGAGATGCTCTAAGATGCGTGCATATGAACGGCGCGAGTGAGGTCACGGTCGGCGAAGTCCGGGCAGCGCAGTGACCGGCGGCAGTGCGGGCTGGACGCGAAGGCCGCGGACCCCGCACACGTGGATGCCTGGGCCTTCCCGGCCGAATCCGCCATTGACGTGGCTGTCCCTCAGGTCGGACCGGTGCAACCGCAGCGAGTACGCTGGGAGCAGAGCACGTACGTACGATCGAGCAGTTTTTGTGCACTGGGAAGTAGTAGTAGGACGATGAGGAGAGATTTTCTGTTGTTTTGACTTCTTGTCCGGCTAGCGTACTTTTGTTTTTGACTTGCCGGCTAGTGGAGTTGGGAATGAAGAGATCGAGGCGAGATGGAGTGGGGGTGGTTCCGAGGAGGAAGTAGGAGTGGAGCCGGGTGCATGCGAGTCGTGTTGCCAACCAGGTTTGTTTTCCAAACAATAAGAAAGAGCCTCGCATCGCATCTGCACCAAAAATCCAGATCCAGACGACCACGCCGTCGGAGTAGTACATTGCCGTGACTTCAGTCCGGACTCCAGACTTCTCTTACAGTACGTCTTCCTCTCCATGGGCTACCAAGATGGTGCATCGAGCTGCTTCTCCTGGTTTTCAAGGCAGCGTGGCGCTTGACGTTGGGAATGGAAGGCGTTAGCATGTCGTTGCTTTCCACACTGTATACGCAGTCACTGCAGTAGGCGGTGCTACTGCTTCCTCTGTACGCCATATGGCACCAGAGCGTGACATGGAACGTCTGATACAGGAGAACAGCATCCGGGCGAGCAGACACAGTGGGATACTATGGAGGTGATCCGGACAAACATGTGCATTCTTTAGTTCTAAGGGTCAATGTATAATGCCCGAGGTCTCCTATGTCCACACTATCGAACTCAAATCCCTATTGTGCGGAGGCACAACAAATAGCGTATGAGTATGATTGTATAATTCTATGACACAGAAGTAAAACGAGGAACATGTATTCATCTTTTGCTTGGGGAAGCCTAGCTTGTTCCTTATAAGGACTCGAGTGATAGGATTGCCATGAAGTTATGGGTCCTTTGATAGGTCAATAGCTGAATATGCCTTGATTATGTGGTTGGTCCTCTGGATGGTTGGTGGCTATGAGAGCTTTAAACTAATGGCAAATCTCTAAGCCTTTTTTTCTTTTGAGAAGGAAATACTTTATTGAAGTTCCAACCTCTACATTAAGATGATGCACCTAGCCAACATACAACTTATTGTTACAAATATAAGGAAAACCCCCTGAGAAAGAGCAAGCCAAGTAAACGTAATGTCGCCCAAGTGTCATGCTGCATTATATGTACTAGTACCTCCTAGAGGAGAGTGAGACCCGTCTGACATCCTCCCCTGCATGAGTTTTCAAACGGAATACGACAACTCACAGTCCCACATGAAACAAATATTGCAATAATATTTAGCAAAAGAAATGTCCTTCTTGCTATTACTTAATAAAACATACTACAAGAATACTTAGCAAAAGAGCATCACGAACTACTACTCCTTCTGAGGACAAATGCATGCGATTTTACGATTTCGAAGGTCAAAAGTTATTAAATTTCACCATCACTATAAATTTACTTTTTACAACAGCGATATATGATGTAATGACCCATTTTGTTAACCTGTTTTTAGGGTTGCTGGTCAACATGTCATCATGTAAGAACCAAATGTACCTCATGGCATCACTTCATCACATAGTTGAGTGGTCAAAGCCCCTGAAGTTAAAAACAAAATTGTGTTATGTTCAATCTGATCCCAAGTGATTGTGTGCATGTTTAGTCATCATAATCTTTAACCTGGCTGTTATCTTAGCTCCTACCTGTCATACCTCACCCACAGATTCAAGCCTAATTTTCCTGAATTAGTTTTGGTATTTTACATCAAGTGCTTTTGTTCAAATTCAAGAAAATGGCAGAACTGTAATATATTTGTCCGGTGATTATTCCACTACTCAGAGCACATGAAAATTTGTATCTGGTGGTTATATTTTATCTACAAGCTCCAGTAAAAATTTCATGAACATTGGAGTTTTCACCTACTTGTAGTTCAAACCAAAATTTGGTGCAGATTTGAATTTGAATTGGAACAGCAGCCAAATGATTCTAGAAATTCTTGGAAATTTTCACAGGAGTGTGAAATAATATATATAGCAGCCAAATTGGCACAATGTACGAGTGATCTCGTTGGCTGTGAGCCGCTGTTCAAGCCGTTTGTACGTGTGAAGCATAGTAGGAGAAGGATGACAGAAAGTCACTTTGAGCGGCAACGTTACCTACCGGTAACGATCCAACCACACATGAGCTGCTTTAAGATCCGAACCGTAGGCAGCTATTATTTCTTCTTTTTTTCCTATACAAAACGAATACCAGATCTAATATATCTAGCGGCTCCCACCATTTGTCCTTACATGCAGAAACGGATGTCACAACTCTCGCTCTCTTCTCTCACACACGCACGTATCGGTTTCTTCTTTCTCCCTTACAACAAATCCATGGACTTTATTTCATCTTATCCAACTAAAAACATTTATATCTTTTAAAACATAAGCTCGTTTTTGAAATAATTTATATATTTGAACTCCTGACGCCAAGACCTTTAGAACTAAACCAATTTTGGATACTTTTCAAACATGTTTAAAATTCAACGTTTCACATTTCGTATGTGGAACAAACCTATTCCACATGAAAAATGTGTTTTTTGTGAAACAAGACAGTGAAAACTGAAATACAGGTTATGAAAGTGAAAAAAATATGATCTGAAAATGTCAACTTGTGAAACTGATTATTTGAACATGTGAAACAATTTATTTCAAAAGAGTGAAATAGGTTTTTTAAGAAATGTGCAATTGAAATAGATGTTTTTTGTGAAACAAACCCGTGAAAAGTGAAATGTATGTTTTTGATTTGTGAAATAGTAACCACATTAAGTGAAAGGATAATGTATCGTTATGAAACTGATTATTTGAAAATGTGTAACCATTTATTTTAAAAGAGTGAAATATGTTATATTTTCAAATAATCAGTCTCACAAACGTATATTACAATTATGAAATATGTTACTGGCTTGTTTCAAAATCACATCAATTTCAACTGCACATTTGTGAAATGACATATTTCACAATTTTGAAATAAAATGTTACACATTTCTAAATAATCAGTTTCACAAGTTGTGTTTTCCAAATAATTAGTTTCACAATTATGAAATAGTGAAATAGGTTGGTTCCACGTTTTTCTATTGAAAAAGGTTTATTCCTCATTTTTCAAGTGAAATGTGTTTGTTCCACATACGAAATGTGAAACGTTGAAATTTAAATGTGTTTGAAATGTATCCAAGATCGGTCTAGTTCTAAAGGTCTTTGCGCCAGGAGTTCAAATATATAAACTATTTCAAATATGAACTTATGGTTTAAAAGATATGAATGTTTTTAATACAATAAGATGAAATAAAGTCCATGCATTTATTTGGAGAGGAGAGAGAGGAGGCATATGCATGCATGTCCTTGCCTGACAAAAAGTATTACGTCGGTCCCGCTATTTTGACAAAAATAGTACTATGCTAGTAGACCAGCTGCTGAAATACCAACATTTCATAAACATTGCAAACTTTTTATACAACACATGAGTCATTATACGGTACGAGGTGTCAGTAGCTGATTGGCTACGCAGCTGCCGGTAGTTAGCGGTGCCGCTTAATTTTTCACTTTAAGGAGGATGAGGAGAGAATTTTCGTTGTTGTAACTTGTTGCCGCCTAGTACAGTGGGGGTGGGGAAGAAATCGAGACGTGAGAGGGACTGGGGATGGGGATGCTCTGGAGGGGGAACAAGGGGTGGAGCCGAAAGAACAGGGATTGCGGGTGCATGCAACTTGTGAGGTTTTCGACACAAAGAAAAAAGTCAGTACATCGCATAGCACAACATTTGCATCGAAACAGAGATCCACACCACCGAAGACCTCAGCAGTTCCCTGAGACCGGCTCCCGCGTCGTCGGCCGGCTGCGCCCCGCGCGCCCCCGCCGGCTCCCGCTGCTCAGCTGCCGTGGCCGGCTGCCCAAGCGAAGAGAAGAAAAAAGAAAGAGGGTCGGCTGCCAAAAAACAAATATGGCCGGCTGGGCCAGCCGATCCTTTGGTCGTCTCGTCAGCCGGGCCCAGGCCGGCTGGGGGTGCCGGCTCGGCTGCTTCCCGCTTCGCTGCCTGGCCGGTTGGTCCGGGCCGGCTGGGGCGCCCCCCGACCGCCCGGAGGCTCGGGCCGTCCGCCGGAAGTCACCTCCGCCCCGTCTACGTGAAAAGCAATGTGAGCTCCCGTCCGCATATCTTTGCACCGTGAACATAAACGGATAACCCCGAGCGACCCTCGGGGTCTGTCGCTGCATTTCTTCTGTTACTTTGCTGTTCGGCCCGGGGTCAACTAGTCTCGGCCCAGGGCTGGCCGGTTGGCTCGATACGTTCTTCCCCGCAGACGACTTAGTAGCATGTATGGTGCCGAAGGCCCACTCTTCGTCTCAGCTACAGACGGCACCCCGGCTGTCCGGCTAGCGAGAGCAAAAGCTGGAGGTCACCCCACGCGAAAAACGTCCAGGGAGAAAACGGCTCGGGCGACCCGGCCGTTTCCTTTGTGAATATCTGCTCAGTTGAATCTGCTCCTCAGAATCCAAGTACTGTACGTTCCACTCCGCGGCCCACTCTTCGCCTTAGCTACAGACCGGCTCCCGGCTGTCCGGCTGGCAAGAGCCAAAGCCAAAGAGCGGAGGAGACATGAAAAAGACCCAAGGGGCTCGGACGAAACCGGGTCGACATTCCCTCCGCATAAAACTTGCACTGCTAAAACCAAATATTTGATATATCTGTACTGGCTAACTTTGTCTTTTGCATGATCATTTCCGTGGGGACCCCCCCCTCGCCCGGAGGCTCGGAGGCTACACCCAGTGGGTGCACCGGCGCGCCCCGTTGAGAAAACGACACGCCGGTTGCAGGCCCGCTGCCAGCGGCCACCTGGATCCTTGACGCCACCGTCTGCTCCAACAACAGCGAAGACCCTCCGCCCGACTCTTCGAGTCGCCCGGAGGCTACACCCAGTGGGTGTGCTAGCGCGCTCCCACTGGAAAAACTCCACGCCGGTTGCAGGCCCGCCTCCTGCTGCCACCGGGATCCTCGACGCCACCGTTTGCTCCAACGATAGCGAAGACCCTCCGCCCGACTCTTCGAGTCGCCCGGAGGCTCGGAGGCAATACCCAGTGGGTGCGCTGGCGCGCCCCCCTGGAAAGAGCCGCGTCGGCTGCAGCCCGCAGCCGTCTGTCATCGACAATCTCTGCTACCGCGACAGCGAAGACCCTCCGCCCGACTCTTCGAGTCGCCCGGAGGATCGGAGGCTACACCCAGTGGGTGCGCTGGCGCCCCCCCACTGGAAGCAAGCTACGCCGGCTGCGGCCCGTAGTCTGCTGCCATCGACAACCTCTGCTACAACACCAGCGAAGGCCCTCCGCCCGACTTCTCGAGTCGCCCGGAGGCTCGGAGGCTACTGTCGGGGGGATGACCCCCCGGGTAGTCCCAAGACGGCGAACCGGACAGGGTGCCTGCCTACCTGGGCCGGCTGCTCCGGCTCGCGCCCGCGGCTTGCTGCTCCGGCCAGCCGGCTGCCCGAAGTCAACCACAACGTCGTGTCGGACCTGCGCGGATGTGACGGCCATGCCCTGTGGCAGTACACTATTAATGAATAGGCGGACACTACGCTCTCGTCACGCATCGTCGTCTACAGTGCTCGTTAGGCGCCGTGGGCCCTCCCGTGTCCCTTAGGCACTGATTTATAAAGTTCCCAGGGGGCTCCTCGCATCGATAGGCTCACGGACGCTCGTTCCCGCCTCACTTAGATTTACCATTGTATCCCTGGGGTCAGGCTATAAGACCCCTCGGGAGCCCTCCATGCAAGGGGGACTTGGCCCAGTTGAACCACCACACACACACATTCACAGGAGAGGCTGAATGGAGAGCTAGCTCCTTCTTCCTCCTCCGCTCAACAGCTCCAGGAGCATCATTGTAGCCCTTGTGCTCATCATACTACATTCGGCAGGACTAGGGGTGTTACTTCCCTCGGAGGGCCCCGAACCTGGGTACGTCTCGTGTCTCACACTTGCGCGTGTCGATCTCGCCTCTGGAACCACCGGCGTCCTTACGCTGCCCCTCACTTTTAGCCATCGTATGATATATGCCGTGATTTCACCACGACAATAAGCTAGCAATATTGAGCCCACATTGATTTACCTACAGAACCATGGTTTAGAAGCACTATATCGAAATTTAATATCTACGATCCTATAGTTTAAAATGCAACAAAATTTATAATAAGTGCAAGCTTCCATAATTTACATGAGTGGTGACTTAGGCCTACCGGAAATATCACACGTTCCACATTTTTGTAGCAAGATGCCTTATGTATTGCTTCTTTGAAACATCAGACGAACATACCACCATCCTTTTATCTCTCATCATCCTACCGCCATCCTCCATTCACCATTCCATCCTAGACAAAAAATGTCACACTATCGCTTCCTCGAAATGGCATAAGAGTGTGGTGTACAAGACAGCCAGAGGAGGAGCAACGGTCAGCAGAATAAGAAGAGTACGAGCTGAAGTTGCGAACGAAACATGTTGTAGTTTCGATGATCCATTGTTTACTCCAAACAAATAATGCATGAATAAGATTGGATCACCAATCAAACGCAGCATTTAACATGATGTGATACGTGTACCAGTGGCCGTACCTAGGCGAAATGAGGACATCAACAGAGACGGGAGGTGAAATGAGGAAGATCAACAGTACGTTTACTGAACTGGTCGATGAAGTGCGCGGGGGGCGGTGACCGGCGGCAGTGCGGGCAGGACGCCAAGGCCGCCGCCGCCGCCATGCACACTTTGCGGGTCGACGTCCTCCGTTGACGTCCTGCCCTGCAGGCCGTACCGATCGATTGATCGACGGCGCCAGATGTGGTGTGCTAAGGTGGTCTCAACCGAGCGCCGCGGAGCAGAGCACACTCGTATCTCGTACATACGAGATACGTTGGCTCCGTGCCGCTGGTCAAACCGTTTGTGCGTGTGAAGTAGAGTAGGAGCAGGATGAGGAGAGAATTTTCGTTGTTGTAACTTGTTGCCGCCTAGTACAGTGGGGGTGGGGCGGAGATCGAGACGTGAGAGGGAGTGGGGATGTTCTTGAGGAGGAAGAAGGGGTGGAGCCGAAAGAACAGGGATTGCGGGTGCATGCAACTTGTGAGGTTTTCGACACAAAGAAAAAAGTCAGTACATCGCATAGCACAACATTTGCATGGAAACAGAGATCCATATCACCGAAGACCTCAGCAGTTCCCTGAGACCACGTTCTTGTGACTTCAAACCAGAGTTTCGCCCTGCTGTCGGACCACGTTGGAACGACAATGCAGATATGCTCATCGCTATCGCTTCTCGTGAACCATTGAGTGAACACGCTGCCTCCTTTTTCTGTCGCCCTCTTATCTTGATCGGCACCAGGACGGACAAGTCTGCTGGATCCATCATCCCATCCCAGCCAGGCAAGAAAAGATCACGCTACTGCTTTCTATAGATGGCATGAGACCGGGGCTTTCTGACTGAATGGAGCAGGAGGGCGTGGTACTTGGAGGAAGCAGAACCGCGGATCCAGCACATTACTGAGGAAATTATGGAGTGCAGCAGTGCGACAGAGTGCATGATATAATCTTGAGGATCGATGGATAATTCCCGGTGCGTCTCACGCCCACGCTATCAAATTCAGATCCATACATTTGGATACAATTCAAGAAATAATGCACAAAGACGATTGGATAAGGAACATGTTATTCTTCTGTTGCTTAGGAAAGCCTTTATAAAGGACTTGAGTCGTAGTATTGGCATGATATCATCTATATATCCTCCAGTAGGTGAATAGCTAAGCATCCCTTAATTATGAGTTTGGTCATCCGGTAGGTCTGAGGTGCTTTAAACAAACATTGAATTTTCTAAATCTTTTCTTTTTGAGAAGGATAACCTTTTTTGAAGTTCCGACCTCTGCATCAAGATGACACACCTACCCAACACACAGCTTATTATTAAGTTTACAAAGTTCATGGAAAATAAAGCCAGTCAGCTAGTGTTTCGTCCTTGAGCGATGATGGTAGATCCAACATTGTCTTTCCAATTGTCTAGTTGCATTGTACAGACTAGTGCCTTGCTTAAGCCGCGTGAGACTGAGACCTGCCTGCCTGCATCTCCAAACAGACACAATTTCACATGAAACAAATATCGCAACAAAACTTAGCAAAAGAAAAAAAATACTCTTCTAGCTTTTCCTCAATAAAAACATTACAACAATCTTTAGCAAACAAACATTACTTACCAGTCCCCGATTGGAAAGGTTGGAAAATATAAGTATCACCATCACTATAGGATTTTTTTTGCCAACATTGATAAATGAGATTGGAGTTACTAGATAAAATATTTTTCTTTGAAGCGACATGTTCGATATAGGGTTCGTGTCGATTCCACAAGTGATTACACTTCCAATTAGAGAGTTTGATATAACCCCACATAGGTAGAGACACATAATTTAGTAGATTACCTTTTCTCCAAGATATACTCTAAGCACCTCTTTCGCACTTTTCCGAATCAATAATGTCAAGTCACTGATCTAAAAAAACAATTTGTGGATCATATGGTCAAGGCTCAAGAATTGTCCCGTTGTTTGGCTTAGAAGTCCCCTTGGGATTGTTACTACTAGATAAAATATTTTTATTTGAAGCGACATGTTTCGATGCAGGGATCGTGTCGATATCCACAAGTTATTACACTTCTAATTGGAGAGTTTGATATAACCCCACACAAGTAGATACACATAATTTAGTAGATTAAAGTTTCGCTAAGATATACTCGAAGCACCTCTTTTGCACTTTTCTGAATCAATATGTCATGTCGCTGATCTAAATAAAAACAATTTGTGCATCATATGGAGAGAGAGAGAGAGAGAGAGAGAGAGAGAGAGAGAGAGAGAGAGGGAGAGAGGGAGAGAGGGAGAGAGAGAGAGAGAGAGAGAGAGAGAGAGAGCAGTGGCGAAGGCAGAATATTTTTTGAGGTATGGTGGATGAGGCAGGCTAGCGCATAACAATAGTGAGTGTGAAGCTTTCCTAAACGTCAGCATGCATATAGTGTGAAGCCAGAATAAAAAATTAAGGTGTGGCCAAGGCCAAAGCTTGCCAGATTGCTGCCTCCGCCACTGAGAGAGAGAGAGAGAGAGAGAGAGAGAGAGAGAGAGAGAGAGAGAGAGAGAGAGAGAGAGAGAGAGAGAGAGAGAGAGAGAGATGTAGGATAGTAAAATCAAAGGAAAATGAGGTTACATAATGTGAATGCTTATAGTTCTCAACACTTGTAATTTTCCCTAGTGATGTTTTTTGATGGTTCACATAAATAAACTACAAATTTTGGAAGATAACACAATGAGTATGCAGAGACGTATAGAGAGAGGGTGTTTTTTTTATGGTTCACATAAATAAACTACAAAGTTTGGAAGATAACACAATAAGTATGTAGAGACGTATAGAGTGTGTTCCGGTTCTTAAAAGATACAGATCGAGGTTTGAGCCCACGTTAATTGTCCTATAAACCCACACTTTAGGAACACTATATAGAAATTGATAACCACGATAAAATGCCGCTGGTGAAAAAGTTCTAATGAGTGGAAGCTTCCATATTTCACATGAGCGGTGACTAACACCTAGTAGATTTATAACTCACTCCACACTTTTGTACCATGATGTCGTCTGTGTTGCTTCTCGTGGACCATCAAGCAAAAGAACTGCCATCTTTTTCTCTCACCATCCTATCCTCATCCTCACTGGCATGAACTGGTCTCCACCGGTCACCATTCCAACCCATACAACAAAATAAAGATCACGCCATTACTTCCCCAAGATGGCATAAGAGTGTCGCGTACATCGCAGCCTGAGTAGGAGCCACGACCATCAGAGCCAGCGGTGCGAGGGGCTGAAACTGCAAAGTGAGAAAGAGGCAATGCCAACAATTTGAACCAATGTGTGCACATTGTATTTTTGGTGATGGACTATTAATTCCTGGCATATGGATTGTTCGTGTTTGGAGTTTCAGAGCCAGACAGTCAGTACATATTGGGTGAAGTGCAACGGGACGCAAACGTGATGACGGCATGCAGTCCTAGATTAGTGTTAAGCCATGAGTTGATGTAACTGGGGTTGGTTTGTGTGGTTCGGGTATCTTGGATACTTCTTGCTCGTTTAGATTAGTGCTAAATCTTGAGATGATGTTACCTGATAAATTTTTTTTTGAGGGAATCAGAAGGACTCTGCTGCATGTTACCTGATAATCACACTTGATGGATACAGTTAGCTATGTTAATGTACGTTTGCAATTGGTGACCTCATAGCTGAGTGTATCTTAGTTTGCAGTTGTCGTTTGTTCCGTTTTGTGTTATATACTCGTTCCATCATTGCTACTTCCTCAATATGAAATCACAACAGACTTGTGCAGCAAGTGTCCATGCATGTGTAGAAGTGTTTATAAGTTTACTCTAATGTATATACAGAACTGCTAATTAATGGCTTGGTCACCGTGACCAAGTCTATAGAAGAAAATGTCTTTTTAGAACTTGATTCAACTTTAAAAAGTTTGATCTGATCACATCACCAAAGCAAAAAAGATAATACCTCAAGCTGACCCTGGTGCAGTCCGATTTTAATCGGAAAGTCATCAGTGTCGCCATCACTTGTCCAAGCACTTGTCACAACATTATCATATGTCCTTGATGAGGGTAACGTACTTTGCTGGGACTTCGTGTTTCTCCAAGTCCAACCACATGACATTCCGCGTTATCTTATCATAGGCCTTCTCCAAGTCAATGAACATCATATGCAGGTCCTTCTTTTGCTCCCTGTATCTTTCCATAAGTTGTCGTACCAAGAAAATGGCTTTCATGTTCGACCTCCCAGGCATGAAACCAAACTGATTTTTGGTCACACTTGTCATTCTTCTTAAGTGGTGCTCAATGACTCTCTCCCATAGATTCATTGTATGGCTCATCAGCTTAATTTCATGGTAATTAGTACAACTCTCCCCCTTGTTCTTGAAGATTGGTACTAATATACTCCGCCTCCATTCTCCTGTCATCTTTTGCCCGAAAAATGAGGTTGGAAAGCTTGGTTAGCCATACTATCGCTATGTCCCCGAGGCCTCTCCACACCTCAAAGGGGATACAATCAGGGCCCATCGCCTTGCCTCCTTTCATCCTTTTTAAAGCCTCCTTGACTTCAGACTCCTGGATTCGCCGCATAAAACGCCTGCTGGTATCATCAAAGGAGTCGTCCAGTTCAATGGTAGAACTCTCATTCTCCCCATTGAACAGTTTGTCGAAGTACTCCCGCCATCTATGCTATTATTTGACTTGGTCAACATCCCTCGTCTCCCTCTGTCGGATCTTGGCCATCTTATAGGTGCCCCTTTCACCTTCCTTCGTGCCTAACCACTAGTAGAGGTCCTCATAAGCCCGACCCCTTGCTTCACTGACAGCTCGCTTTGTGGTCTTCTTCGCCATCTTGTACTTCTCTATGTTGTCTGCACTCCTAGCCAGATATAGGCGTTTGAAGCTCAAACAGAAATTTGATAACGCCAATAATATATATCCATTGCCAATACTCATAAATCGATTATTAGTGCCTAGTTGCAAATAACACATAGGCCATGTTGATGATCATTTACAAATTTTAATCAACCATGATGGTAAATTTTCATAGTCCAAATAGACTACCTATACAAATAGAGATTAGAGAACTCAAAAGAAAGAGTAGAGACATACCTTCTCTTCTACTCATATGTAACTGTAATCGTGCCCAAACAGTACAATCTCGCCTCCCGGTGAGTCCGTGTGGTCTCATGGGAGGCAGCGACTAGATATCTCCGGCAGTCCAGCCCTCCTCCGACTCGAGGCGGCACCACACGCACCCAGTAGATGGGTATCAAGCATCGCGATCTTTGATCTATTCTCGCCCCCGTACAACATAGTCACTGTCTCCTGTTTTTCTCACCAATTGGGCATATAATTTTTGGCTTGTGGATTAAGGAAGGAAATTAAGAGCGGATTTTTTCATAACTACATCTAATTAGTCGCATGCAATAACTTCTCTCTTGATCAATTGCAAGGGCCCTCAATAGTAGCACGGAGGAAGGAAGGCCGAGAAATCAGGGACAACGTTGTAGGACTCCCATTTTCTCGAGTTTGAGTATAGAAATAAATCGGGATTCTGGGCAAGGGCACTAGGCCTATTAATAGCAATTGGGGGGCCGGGGCGGCCACCCCGCTCGCCCCCACTCAGGGCCGAGCCAAAGCATACCTCTTCAACTTATCCACCACCACCAGAATCAAATTGTAGCCATGAGAGGTAGGCAGCCCCTCCATGAAATTCAGTGTCACCATTTGCCAAGCTTGCTCGGCACGAGCAACGACTCCAACAGACCGAGGTACTAGACATGTGTCGGCTTGGCTTGTCTGCGGGCAACACATACGCTCACGCAAACTACCGGATGACACGTTGTAGGTCGCCTGCACCCAAGAGTGGCCGCCATTGGCTCCAGCATGAAGCTCCTGCAAAAGCTGTTGCTGCATGACAGTGTTGTTCCCAATAAAAATACATCCTTTGTATTGAATCAAACCTTCTTGCATAGTAAAAGGGGCTTCCAAGGGGCCCTGACCACTGCACCTGCGAGCAACCGAGTGTACTATGGGTCCTTCTGGTACCATGTGATAACAGCTTCCAACCATTTAGGCACACACATGGTCATGACACATAGCTTCCCCTTTTGTTAATCGTGACGTGACAAGGCATCAGCCGCAAGGTTGGTGGCTCCTTTGTGATACTCAATAGTGTATTGAAGCCCAAGGAATTTGGTGAGGGCCTTATCCTGCCACGGTGTGGTCAAACATTGTTCATCCAAGCATGCCATGTTGCGGTGGTTTGTGCCAATAGTGAAGGCAGACAGATAGGATCGCCAGCGATCAACTACCATTAGTATTGCGAGGCATTCCTTCTCATATGTAGAGTTGGCTTATAAATTGCAACCAACCTTTTTTACTTGGTTGCCTGATACATCCAATTTGCATCATGATTTCCTACTGTTAATTAATATATTTTTGATCATTATTTCACTTTATGATACAATTCTTATGCCTTTTCTCTCTTATTTTGCAAGATTCACATGAAGAGGGAGATTGCCGGCAGCTGGAATTTTGGACCGGAAAGGGGTGAAACAGAGATAGCTATTCTGCACACCTCCAAATGACCTGAAAATTTACGGAGAATTATTTTGAAATATATAAAAAATACTGGCGAAAGAATTACCAGGAGGGGCCCCACCAGGAAGCCACAAGCCTGGGGGCGCGCCCTACCCCCCTGGGTGTGCCCCCCGAGCTTGTGGGGCCCCTGGCAGGCCTCCGGCCCCCTCCTTCTGCTATATGAAGCCATTTGCCCTAGAAAAAAAATCAGAGGAAGACTTTCGGGACGAAGCGCCGCCGTCTCGAGGCGAAACCTGGGCAGGAGCTATTTTGCTCTTCGGTGGAGCAATTCCGCCGGGGATACTTCCCTCCGGGAGGGGGAAATCGAAGCCATCGACATCATCAACGATCCTCTCATCGTGGGAGGACCAATCTTCATCAACATCTTCACCAGCACCATATCATCTCAAACCCTAGTTCATCTCTTGTATTCAATCTTTGTTTCAAAACCTCATATTGGTACCTGTGGGTTGCTAGTAGTGTTTATTACATCTTGTAGTTGATGCTAGTTGTTTTATTTGGTGGAAGATTATATGTTCCGATCCTTAATGCTATTAAATACCCCTCTGATCTTGAACGTGAATATGATTTGTGAGTAGTTACTTTTGTTCTTGAGGACATGGGAGAAGTCTTGTCATAAGTAATCATGTGAATTTGGTATTCATTCGATATTTTGATGATATGTATGTTGTTGTTTCCTTTAGTGGTGTCATGTGAACGTCGACTACATGACACTTCACCATCTTTGGGCCTAAGGGAAGGCATTGTGGAGTAGTAATTAGATGATGGGTTGCTAGAGTGACAGAAGCTTAAACCCTAGTTTATGCACTATTCCGTAAGGGGCTGATTTGGATCCATATGTTTCATGCTATGGTTAGAGTTATCTTAATTCTTCTTTCGTAGTTGCGGATGCCTGCGAGAGGGGGTAATCATAAGTGGGAGGCTTGTTCAAGTAAGAACATCACCCAAGCACCGGTCCACCCACATATCAAATTATCAAAGCAGCGAACGCAAATCAAACAAACATGATGAAAGTGACTACATGAAATTCCCATGTGTCCTCGAGAACGCTTTGCTATTTATACGAGTTCGTTCCGGCTTGTCCTTTGCTACAAAAAGGATTAGGCCACCTTGTTGCACGTTATTATACTTGTTACTTGTTACTTGTTACGAATTATCTTGCTATCGAAACTATCTGTTACCGCTACTTTCAATACTTGCAGAGAATACCTTGCTGAAAACCGTTTGTCATTTCCTTCTGCTCCTCGTTGGGTTCGACACTCTTACTTATCGAAAGGACTACGATTGATCCCCTATACTTGTGGGTCATCAAGACTCTTTTCTGGCGCCGTTTCCGGGGAGTGAAGCGCCTTTGGTGAGTGGAATTTGGTAAGGAAACATTTATATTACGTGCTGAAATTTACTGTCACTTGTCACTATGGAAAGTAATCCTTTGAGGGGTTTGTTCGGGGTATCTTCACCTCGACCGGAAGCATTGAGAGTTGATCCTCAACCTACTGAACCTACTGAAAATATTTATTATGAAATTCCTTCGGGTATGGTAGAGAAACTGCTAGCTAATCCTTATGCAGGAGATGGAACGGTGCATCCTGATATGCACTAGATATATGTGGATGAAATCTGTGGATTGTTTAAGCTTGCAGGTCTATCCGGAGATGGAGTTAAGAAGAAAGTATTCCCTTTATCTTTGGAGGGAAAGGCATTGACATGGTATAGGCTATGTGATGATACTGAAACATGGGATTGGACCGGTTGAAGCTGAAATTTCACCAGAAATTTTATCCTATGCATTTGGTTCATCGTGATCGGAACTATATATATAATTTTTGGCCTCGTGAAGGAGAAAGTATCGCTCAAGCTTGGGGGAGGCTTAAGTATATGTTGCATACATGCCCCAATCATGAGCTCTCAAGAGAAATAATTATTCAAAACTTTTATGCTCGACTTTCTCATAATGATCAATCCATGCTCAATACTTCTTCTGCTGGTTCCTTTATGAAGAGAACTATTGAATTCAGATGAGATCTTCTGGAAAGAATTAAACATAACTCTGAAGATTGGGAAATCGACAAAGGTAATGAGTCAGGTATAAATCTTGAGTTTGATTGTGTTAAATATTTTATGGAAACTGATGCTTTTCATAAGTTTAGTACTAAATATGGGCTTGACTCTGAGATAGTAGCTACCTTTTGTTAATCTTTTGCTGCTCATGTTGATCTCCCTAAGGAGAAATGGTTTAAATATCATCCACCCATTTAATTGAATGAAGAACATGTTAGTGTTAAAGAAGAAACAATTGTTTACAATGTTGATCCAGTTGTGCCTACTGCTTATATTGAGAAACCTCCTTTCCCTGTTAGGATCAAGGAACATGTTAAAGCTTCAACTGTGGTTAATAAAAGAAATATAAGAACACCTAGACCTTCTGAACAAATTAAGGTTGAACCTAATATTGCAATGTGAAAGAACATGTGGTGCCCCCATGTTTGGTTTTGGTAATTGATGACAATCTCTATGGACTAATGGTTGCCTTGAGTTATATTTGAAGGGTTTGTCCATAGGCTTTTCTTGAAGTCCATTTGTTGGTTTCAAGGAGAGTATGTGATGACCAAGGTGTGCTATTCAAGGAATTATCTAAAGATTGGTCATGTGAGAGGTTGATCAAGACTAAGTCAAAGAGTGAATCAAGTTGATCAACACACAAAGCATAGAAGATGTACCGAGAGGGATCAAGTGATCCCATGGTATGGTAAGCATTGTCCATTACGCTTTGTGTACTAAACCATGGTCTACGTGAGAGTTCTATGTGGGGTTAGGTATGTTTCCATGGGTATGCATCAAGAGGAAGATCTCATACAACCCATGGAGGATGACATCAAGTGGTGATCGTCATCAAGTTTGCGGTATGCAAGTTCAAGAGGTGCATCACGAAGAGATCAAGTGCTTGAAGCATGCCGTCCATTGTGGTGACAATGGACTTGTGAAGATGTGCCGAAGAGTGGCTCACCCATAGTGGTGTATGGGGGAGCAATCAACTAGTCCACATCGAGCCAACGCAATCAAGAAAGGTGGTCCAACTTGAGGAGGTCAAGATCGTCATCATCTAGCTCAAGTGGACTATGCGCAAGGCAAATGTTTGCCCTTATAGGTTTTCTATTTTACCGGTCTCATGGTGGTAGTTGGGAGACCGGGCTATAGGATCGATAGCCATACTATCAAGGGGGGCTCTCGGATGAGTAGCTTGATCGTATCTTTCGTAGAGAGCTCAAACCATTCCATTCTTGCATCATCTTTCTTGGTTCTTGTTTGGCCTTTTTGCTTTGGGAGTCTTTGAGCTTTTGGTCACCTTCATGACAAGCTCAAGTTCATCGAGAACGGATTTCGTTTGCTTCATCTTGTATGTTCTCGATGTTGGGGTTTATGCCGGATCATCACTGATAGTATTTGTCGTCATCTATTCAACAAGCTTGAATTTGCTCAATTCGGAGCTCATTTGCAGATGTTATGGCAGTTCTGGTTTTTCCTTCTCTGGCGGTTGTACCGCTAGTGTTTGCGGTTGTACCGGCCGACCGGTACTTCTGGGACAACCACCGCCCTAGGGGTGATACCCTAGGGTTGCAGTCTCCAGGTGTTTGCCAAGCGGTTGTACTGCTGTCTTCGGGCGGTTGTACCGCCTGGTGCTTGGCGAACCCCAGGACTGCTGCTCGGCGGTTGTACCGGCCAAGTACCGCTCCAACCACCGCTAAGGGGTGACTCCCGTCTGTTGTGGAGCGGTATTTGGGCGGTGGTGAACCGGTAGTTTGCGGATGGCTTAGGCGTACCGGTACTACCGGTGACTGTACCAACACACCCAATACAATGGTAAATTGTATAGGTGCACTAGTTTGGCGAAGAGATGGTGATAAAAGTGTAGTATGGATAGTAGATATAGGTTTTTGTAATCTGAAAATATAAAAAACTGCAAGGTAGCAAGTAACAAAAGTGAGCACAAACGGTATTGCAATGCTTAAAAACAAGGCCTAGGGTTCATACTTTCACTAGTGCAATCTCTCAACAATGCTAACATAATTGGATCATATAACCATCCCTCAACGTGCAATAAATAATCACTCCCAAGTTCCTATTAGCGGAGAACATAAGATAGAAATTGTTTGTAGGGTACGAAACCACCTCAATGTTATCCTTTCCGATTGATCTATTGAGCTATTCCTATAAGTGTCACAGACAGCCCTAGAGTTCGTACTAAAATAACACCATATGATACACATCAACCAACTCTAATGTCACCTAGATACTCCTATGTCACCACAAGTATCCGTGTGTTGATTATACGATATGCATCAAACAATTTCATAATCATAATATTCAATCCACATAAAGAACTCCAAGGAGCACCCCAAAGTTTCTATCAGAGAAAAGATAATGAAAACGTGCACCAACCCCTATGCGTAGATTACCCCAATGTCACCGCGGGAATCCGCGAGTTGAATGCCAAAACATATATCAAGTGAATCAATATAATACCCCATTGTCACCACGGGTATTCATATGCAAGACATACATCAAGTGTTCTCAAATCTGAAATATTCAATCCGACAATAACGAAACCTCAAAGGGAAAAGATTTGATTCATCACAACAAAGATAGAGAGGGAAGAAACACCATATGATCCAACTATATTAACAAAGCTCGCGATACATCAAGATCGTGCCATATCAAGAACACGAGAGAGAGAGAGAGAGATCAAACACATAGCTACTAGTACATACCCTCAGCCCCGAGGGTGGACTAGTCCCTCCTCATCATGGAGACCGCCGGGATGATGAAGATGGCCTCCGGTGATGATTCCCCCCTCCGGCAGGGTGCCAGAAAAGGGCTGTAGATGGGATCTCTTTGGTACAGAGGCTTGCGGCGGCGTAAAAACTCATCTAGGTTAACTTTCGGGGGTTTCTGAATATATATGATTTTTCAGCGTTGGAATCACGGGAAGAGGTGCCACAGGGGGCCCACGAGGCACCAGGGCGTGCTTGGGGGGGCAGGCGCGCCCAGGTGGCTCGTGGGGCCCCTGTGGCTCTTCTGCTACTTCACCGAAGCTTCCTAGGTTCCTTTCCTTCCAGAAAAAATCGTCAAAAAGTTTCGCTGCATTTGGACTTCATTTGATATGGATTTTCTGGAAAACCAAAAACAAGCAGAAAACACCAACTGGCACTGGGCACTACGTCAATATGTTAGTCCATAAAAATCATATAAAAGCCATATAAAAGTGCACCAAAATCATACAAAACTATAATAAACATGGCATGAATACTTCATAAATTATAGATATGTTGGAGACGTATCAGCATCCCCAAGCTTAATTCCTGCTCGTCCTCGAGTAGGTAAATGATAAAATAAATAATTTATGAAGTGTGAATGCTAGCATAGTGCATAAGTTTGATCAATGATAATTCCAATCACTTTTTCTAGCATCAATATATATCATAATCAGTAGCTTATCTCATAAAACTTCTCATGATCAAGTAGCAAGCTATTCACATGTTTAAAGTATAGGCCATAAACTTTCTTGAAAACTAACAAACTATGTTCTCAGTCATCAAACAATTGCAATTCATCTTATTTTCAGGAAGGGTCTATGTAAGAGCTTTGATCTAGCAAATTCCACATACTCAACTATCATTTAGTCTTCCATGATTGCTGACACTCAAAGCATATTTTTAGAACAAACCATTTCAGTCAAACACATAGGAAGATAGGGGCTTAATGTTTCGCCTCCCAACTTATTTATATCATGGATAATGTCAACAATAATAACTAATGATCACCTATATTCAATTGGATATATGTGCCTGGATCTTTCCCTACCACATAATGCTTGCCAACTAAAGAATAAATAGAGAGGAATTGGGATGAACATTAATGACTCTTGCATAAAAGTAAATACAGAAAATTAAAAGACAGGCCCTTCGCAGAGGGAAGCAGAGGTTTTCATGCGCTTTTTGTTATTGGATGCACAAGCCTTTAATGCAAAGGAACGTCACATTATATTGCCTCTTGTAATAGCAACCTTTATTATGCAGTCCGTCGCTTTTATTTCTTTACCATCACAAGTTTGTACAACGCTTATTTTCCCTTGGAATAAAAGATCATACATATTTTAGGAGCAATTTTTATTGCTTTTTGCACAGATGACAACTCACTTGAAGGATCTTAATCAATCCATAGGTAGATATAGTGGACTCTCATGGCAAGAAACTGGGTTTAAGGGTTTTTGGATGCACAAGTAGTATCTCTACTTAGTACGAATTTTTGGCTAGCAAAAGATCCTAAGCAAGCACCACATGTTAGAGGATCCATGACAATATAACTTCTATGTGAATATAAACAAACATAACTCATTACGTTGTCTTCCTTGTCCAACGTCAACTACTTGATCAAGCTTGAAAATAATTAATGGGGGCTCACAATCATAGAAGACGTCCCAGATAGTATATTTATATGTGAAATTTCTCTTCCTTCAAAATTCTTTCATGAATTGTTCAAGTGACCAATGCTATGTTTGTGAACATTCAATAAATTTTACCACTTATACTTCTTGTATGTGAAGTGACTACTCCCCATGGGACAAGCATATGAAGCATATAAATTTCAACTTTATGATATTCAATTCATTTCAACAATTTACTCATAGGATATAAGTGAAGAACAAGAGTAAATGACAAACTACTCCAAAAAGATATAAGTGAAGACCAAAGGAGTAGTTAAGTAAATAGGTAGCTATGTGGGGACTCTCTCTCATTAAAAATTTCAGATCTTAAGTATTTTATTCAAACAGCAAAGAAAAAACAAAATAAAATGACATTCCAAGGATAGCACAACTCATGTGAAGAAGCAAAAACTTAGGCTCAACCAAAACTGACCGATAGTCATTGAAGGAGAAAGGTGGGATGCCTACCGGGGCATCCCCAAGCTTAGATGCTTGAGACTTCTTGAAATATTAATTTTGGATGCCTTGGGCATCCCCAAGCTTGAGCTTTTGTGTCTCCTTAATTCCTCTCATATCACGGTTTCCCTAAATCTTAAAAACTTCATCCACACAAAACTCAACAAGAACTCGTGAGATAAGTTAGTATAAATCAACTCAAAACCTTAACATTCTCTACTGTAGTAAATAACTGAATAACACGTAAATCAACTCAAAACCTTTTCTGGCACCCTGCCGGAGGAGGGAAAGCATCACCGGAGGCCATCTTTATCATCCCGGCGGTCTCCATGACGAGGAGGGAGCAGTTCACCCTCGGGGCTGAGGGTTTGTACCATTAGCTATGTGTTTTATCTCTCTCTCTCTCGTGTTCTTGATTTGGCACGATCTTGATGTATCGCGATCTTTGTTAATATAGTTGGATCATATGGTATTTCTTCCCTCTCTACCTTTGTTGTGATGAATCGAATCTTTTCCCTTTGAGGTTTCGTTATTGTTGGATTGAATATTTCAGATTTGAGAACACTTGATGTATGTCTTGCATATGAATACCCGTGGTGACACTGGGGTATTATAGTGATTCACTTGATATATGTTTTGGCACTCAACTCACGGATTCCCGTGGTGACATTGGGGTAATCTATGCATAGGGGTTGATGCACGTTTTCATTATCTTTTCTCCGATAGAAACTTTGGGGGCTCCTTGGAGTTCTCTGTGTGGATTGAATATTATGATTATGAAGTTGTTTGATGCATATTGTATAATCAACTCACGGATACTTGTGGTGACATTGGAGTATCTAGGTGACATTAGAGTTGGTTGATGTGTATCATATGGTGTTATTTTAGTACGAACTCTAGGGCTGTTTGTGACACTTATAGGAATAGCTCAATAGATCGATCGGAAAGGATAACTTTGAGGTGGTTTCGTACCCTACAAACAATTTCTATCTTATGTTCTCCGCTAATAGGAACTTGGGAGTGATTCTTTATCGCACGTTGAGGGATGGTTATATGATCCAATTATATTATTATTGTTGAGAGATTGCACTAGCGAAAGTATGAACCTTAGGCCTTGTTTCTAAACATTGCAATACTATTTATGCTCACTTTTGTTACTTGCTACCTTGCTATTTCTTATTGTTCGCATTACAAAAACCTATATCTACTATCCATACTACACTTGTATCACCATCTCTTCGCCGAACTAGTGCACCTATACAATTTACCATTGTATTGGGTGTGTTGGGGACACAAGAGATTCTTTGTTATTTGGTTGCAGGGTTGTTTGAGAGAGACCATCTTCATCCTACGCCTCCCACGGATTGATAAACCTTAGGTCATCCACTTGAGGGAAAATTGCTACTGTCCTACAAACCTCTGCGCTTGGAGGCCCAACACGAGTCTACAAGAACAAGTTGTGTAGTAGACATCAAGCTCTTTTCTGGCGCCTTTGCTGGGGAGGTGAGTGCTTGAAGGTATATCTTTAGATCTTGCAATCGAATCTTTTAGTTTTTGTTTTATCACTAGTTTGGTTTATAAAAGAAAGCAAAAAAATGGAATTGAGGTTACCTCATATTATTCGTCTTTATCATGTCTTTCTTGAAAATGATGGAGCGGAAAATTGTGCTCAATTGATAGAAGAAGAATTCAATAAAATGTTTGGCATAAAATCTTTGAATGATGAGCATGATTGCAATGTTGTTAGTATGAATTCTATGAGTATCCATGATGCTAATGATATGCAAAGCCACAAGCTTGGGGATGCTATGTTTGATGAAGATGATATTTTTAGTCCCACAAGTTTTGATGAGAAAATTTATTATGATGATTGCATGCCTCCTATCTATGATGATTATTGTGATGACATGTATGCTATAACGAATAATGATAAATATGAAACTTGTCATCATTTTAATTTTCAATTGGATTATGCCAATCAAGTATCTCATGATAGTTATTTTGTTGAGTTTGCTCCCACTATTATGAATCAGAAGAGAATTGTTTATGTGGAGAGTAATAAAATTTCTATGCTTGTAGGTCATGAAAAGAATGCTTTATGTGATAGTTATAATGTTGAATTCATTCATGATGCTACTGAAAATTATTATGAGAGAGGATCATATGCTTGTAGGTGTAGCAATAATATCAAGTTTCCTCTCTATGTGATGAAAATTTTGAAGTCATGCTTGTTTTGCCTTCCTATGCTAGTTAATTCTTGCTCCCATAAGTTATTTGCTCACAAAATCCCTATGCATAGGAAGTGGGTTAGGCTTAAATGTGCTAGTCATATGCTTCATGATGCTCTCTTTGTGTTTCAATTCTTTACTCTTACGTGAGCATCATTGAAATCATCATGCCTAGCTAAAAGGCATTAAAGAAAAGCGCTTGTTGGGAGACAACCCAATATTTATACCTACTGTTTTTGTGTGTTAACATGATTAAGCTACTGTATTAATCATGTTTTATATGTTTTTTTTCAATAATGTGCCAAGTAAAGCCTTTGGGATAGTGTGGATGCTTGTTGATTTGATTCTGTGCAAAAACAGAAACTTTTGCGTCCAGTGCTAGAATTTCTGTTCTGTACTGGAGCGTGAGAAAATTATGAAATTTTTACACAGTATTTATTTACAAATTTTTTACATTGTCCTAATTTTTAAGAATTTTTGGAGGTACATAATTATGTATTTTAAATTGCTCACTGCATGCTGTTCTGTTTTTGACAGATTCTGTTTTCGGTGCATAGTTTGCTTGTTTTAGTGTTTCCATAGCTTATATTGAGTAATATAAATTGTGGAAATGATAGACTACAGTAGGAATTATTAGAGAAAAATTATGAATCTTGTCTTGACAGTACCTAAGTGGATGATTTATTTTTATCATACTAACCTATCTCACAAGTTCCGTTAAGTTTTGTGTGATTGAAGTTTTCAAGTTTTGGGTGAGATATCGATATGAGGAGAATAAGGAGTGGCAAGACCCTAAGCTTGGGGATTCCCAAGGCACCCCAAGGTAATACTCAAGGAACACCAAAGCAACTAAGCTTGGGGATGCCCCGGAAGGCATCCCCTCTTTTGTCTTCAACACTATCGGTAACCTCACTTGGAGCTATATTTTTATTCGTCACATAATATGTGTTTTGCATGGAGCATCATTTTATTTTAGTTTGATTTGCTTGCTGTTATCAATAATCATGTTTTGTATCTTTTAGTTCAATAGAATGCCAATTATAGCCTTTACCATGCTCAGTTTGCAAGTTTATGTGTTGCTGTTTGAAAATAGAAAGTTTTCTGTTATGTCCAGAATATTCCTGAATAGTCAGAACATGATAAAAACCTGAAATTTTTACACAGTAAGCATGCATGAGTTCTATGTCACGTGGTAATTTTTCAGAATTTTTGGAGTTAGATAAATATGAATTCTTATTCATCCTTTACAGACTGTCCTGTTTTGGCAGATTGCTGTTATAGTTGCATTGTTTGCATATGTTTGCTTGTTTAATGTTTCTATTTGAGGATAGGAGTATTAAATATGCAGAGGCATTTAGTATGCAATGTTTAATTATAATTTTAGTTATTTACTACAGTAGAGAATGTTAAGGTTTTGAGTTGATTTATACTAACTTATCTCACGAGTTCTTGTTGAGTTTTGTGTGGATGAAGTTTTTAAGATTTAGGGAAACCGTGATAGGAGAGGAATTAAGGAGACACAAAAGCTCAAGCTTGGGGATGCCCAAGGCATCCAAAATTAATATTTCAAGAAGTCTCAAGCATCTAAGCTTGGGGATGCCCCGGTAGGCATCCCACCTTTCTCCTTCAACGACTATCGGTCAGTTTTGGTTGAGCCTAAGTTTTTGCTTCTTCACATGAGTTGTGCTATCCTTGGAATGTCATTTTATTTTGTTTTTTCTTTGCTGTTTGAATAAAATACTTAAGATCTGAAATTTTTAATGAGAGGGAGTTCTCACATAGCTACTTAATTACTTAACTACTCATTTGATCTTCACTTATAACTTTTTGGAGTAGTTTGTCATTTACTCTTGTGCTTCACTTATATCCTATGAGTAAATTGTTGAAATGAATTGAATATCATAAAGTTGAAATTTATATGCTTCATATGCTTGTCCCATGGGGAGTAGTGACTTCACATACAAGAAGTATAAGTGGTAAAATTTATTGAAAGTTAACAAACATAGCATTGGTCACTTGAACAATTCATGAAAGAATTTTGAAGGAAGAGAAATTACACATATAAATGTACTATCCTGGACATCTTCTATGATTGTGAGCCCCCATTAATTATTTTCAAGCTTCATCAAGTAGTTGACGTTGGACAAGGAAGACAACGTAATGAGTTATGTTTGTTTATATTCACATAGAAGTTATATTTTCATGGATCCTCTAACATGTGGTGCTTGCTTATGATATTTTGCTAGCCAAAAATTCGTACTACGTAGAGATACTACTTGTGCATCCAAAAACCCTTAAACCCAGTTTCTTGCCATGAGTGTCCACTATATCTACCTATGGATTGAATAAGATCCTTCAAGTAAGTTGTCATCGATGCAAAAAGCAATAAAAATTGCTCCTAAAATATGTATGATTTTTTATTGCAAGGGAAAATAAGCGTTGTACGAACTTGTGATGGTAAAGAAATAAAAGCGAAGGACTGCATAATAAAGGTTGCTATCACAAGGGGCAATATAACGTGACGTTCCTTTGCATTAAGAGCTTGTGCATCCAACAATAAAAAGCGCATGACAACCTCTGCTTCCCTCTGCGAAGGGCCTATCTTTTACTTTTCTGAATTTACTTTTATGCAAGAGTCATTAATGATCCCTATTCCGCTCTATTTATTCTTTTAGTTGGCAAGCATTATGTGGTAGGGAAAGATCCAGGCACATATATCCAGTTGAATATAGATGATCATGAGTTATTATTGTTGACATTATCCCTGAGATAAATAAGTTGGGTGGCGAAACATTAAGCCCCTATCTTCCTATGTGTTTGACTAAAACAGTTTGTTCTAAAAATATGCTTTGAGTGTCAGCAATCATGGAAGACTAAGTGATGGTTGAGTATGTGGAATTTGCTAGATCAAAGCTCTTACATAGACCCTTCCTTAAAATAAGATGAATTGTAATTGTTTGATGACTGAGAACATAGTTTGTTTGTTTTCAAGAAAGTTTATGGCCTATACTTTAAACATGTGAATAGCTTGCTACTTGATCATGAGAAGTTTTATGAGATGAGCTACTGATTATGATATGTATTGATGCTACAAAAGGTGATTGAAATTATCATTGATCAAACTTATGCACTATGCTAGCATTCACACTTCATAAATTATTTATTTTATCATTTACCTACTCGAGGACGAGCAGGAATTAAGGTTGGGGATGCTGATACGTCTCCAACGTATCTATAATTTATGAAGTATTCATGCCATGTTTATTATAGATTTGTATGATTTTGGTGCACTTTTATATGATTTTCATGGACTAACATATTGACCTAGTGCCCAGTGCCAGTTGCTGTTTTCTGCTTGTTTTTGGTTTTCCAGAAAATCTATATCAAATGAAGTCCAAATGCAGCGAAACTTTTTGAAGATTTTTCTGGAACATAAGAGACACTAGAAGCTTCGGGAGGAGGCCAGAAGACCTACAGTGGCCCCACGAGCCACCAAGGCGCGCCACCCCCCCCCCCCCCAAGGCGCGCCCTGGTGCCTCGTGGGCCCCCTGTGGCCCTTCTTCGCGTGATTCCAACACCAAAAAATCATATATATTCAGAAGCCCCCGAAACTTAACCTAGATGAGTTTTTACGCCACCGCAAGCCTCTGTATCAGAGAGATCTCATCTACAGCCCTTTTCCGGCACCCTGTCGGAGGGGGGAAAGCATCTCCGGAGCCCATCTTCATCATCCCGGCGGTCTCCATGACGAGGAGGGAGTAGTTCACCCTCGGGGCTGAGGGTTTGTACCAGTAGCTATGTGTTTTATCTCTCTCTCTCTCGTGTTTTTGATTTGGCACGATCTTGATGTATCGCGATCTTTGTTAATATAGTTGGATCATATGGTGTTTCTTCCCTCTCTACCTTTGTTGTGATGAATCGAATCTTTTCCCTTTGAGGGTTCGTTATTGTTGGATTGAATATTTCAGATTTGAGAACACTTGATGTATGTCTTGCATATGAATATCCATGGTGACAATGGGGTATTATATTTATTCACTTGATATATGTTTTGGCACTCAACTCGCGGATTCCCGTGGTGACATTGGGTAATCTATGCATAGGGGTTGATGCACGTTTTCATTATCTTTTCTCCGATAGAAACTTTGGGGGCTCCTTGGAGTTCTTTGTGTGGATTGAATATTATGATTATGAAGTTGTTTGATGCATATCGTATAATCAACTCACGGATACTTGTGGTGACATTGGAGTATCTAGGTGACATTAGAGTTGGTTGATGTGTATCATATGGTGTTATTTTAGTACGAACTCTAGGCTTGTTTGTGACACTTATAGGAATAGCTCAATAGATCGATCAGAAAGGATAACTTTGAGGTGGTTTCGTACCCTACAAACAATTTCTATCTTATGTTCTCCGCTAATAGGAACTTGGGAGTGATTCTTTATCGCACGTTGAGGGATGGTTATATGATCCAATTATATTAGCATTGTTGAGAGACTGCACTAGCGAAAGTATGAACCCTGGGCCTTTGCAATACTATTGATGCTCACTTTTGTTACTTACTACCTTGCTGTTTTTTATTGTTCGCATTATAAAAACCTATATCTACTATCCATACTACACTTGTATCACCATCTCTTCGCCGAACTAGTTCACCTATACAATTTACCATTGTATTGGGTGTGTTGGGGACACAAGAGACTCTTTGTTATTTGGTTGCAGGGTTGTTTGAGAGAGACCATCTTCATCCTACGCCTCCCACGGATTGAGAAACCTTAGGTCATCCACTTGAGGGAAAATTGCTACTATCCTACAAACCTCTGCGCTTGGAGGCCCAACACGAGTCTACAAGAACAAGTTGTGTAGTAGACATCACCGGCATCTCCACAACTCCAAATCCTCATCAAGCCATAAGAAGCACTACAAGCCATGGGAACCAGAGGTACAAGAAGGGCTTCCTCCTAGGAGACCCTTACACAGGTTACATCGGAACAATTTTCATAATTTGGTCCACAATTATGGGGTTGAAAACACTCCTCGCATGCACATACCTTCCAATTGGGATATTTCCCGTCCAAGTGAGAATGATGCAGGAAAGGGATCATGGTGGCCGGAAAATAAACATACTATGGTTGAAGTGCAAAAGAATGCCACTGCGATTCAGCAGTTGCTTCGGGAGGTCCAGAGTTTGAAGGATATCTTATTAATATTTTGAAAGACAAGCCCACCACTTCATCACCACCATCACCAAAGAAGGAGACTTGAGTACATGGGTATGGGCACCACCCTTGGCATGTGCCAAGCTTGGGGAAGGTGCCCCGGTATCGTATCACCATCACTTTTTATCATCATTATCTATCTTAGTTCGATCCTTAGTTATTTTGTGATTTAGAAGAATAAAGTTTTAGTATGATCTAGTTTCGAGTGATTGCTTAGTGATCTATCTATCTATGTAATCGTGTGTGAAAGTTATATTGTTGATCCAACCTTAGAAAGATTAGAGAATAAAAACAAGAGGGTCATATGCTAATCCTATGGGGAGTGATGACTTCACATAAAAAGAAGTATAATTGAGAAAACTTGTTGGAAGTTAACAAACATTGTATTGGTCATTGTTGCAATTCATGAAAAAGTAATAAAGAAAGAGAGGTCTCACATATAAATACACTATCTTGGACATCTTTTATGATTGTGAGCCCCCATTAGATATTCTATGTCAAATAGTCGACGTTGGATAAGGAAGACAACGTAATGAGTTATGTTTGCTTATATTCACATAGAAGTTATATTGTTTTGGATCCTCTAACATGTGGTGCTTGCCCCCTACCTTTTGCTAGCCAAAATTCCGCACTAAGTAGAGATACTACTTGTGCGTCCAAAAACCCTTAAACCTAGTTTCGTGCCATGAGAGTCCATTATATCTACCTATGGATTGAATAAGATCCTTCAAGTAAGTTGTCATCGGTGCAAAGCAATAAAAATTACTCCTAAATATGTATTATCTTTTATTGTAAGGGAAAATAAGCTTTGTACGATCTTGTGATGGTGAAGAAATAAAAGCGACAGACTGCATAATAAAGGTCGCTATCACAAGGGGCAATATAAAGTGATGTTCCTTTACATTAAGAGCTTGCACATCCAAAAACAAAAAGCACATGACAACCTCTGCTTCCCTCTGCGAAGGGCCTATCTTTTACTTTATGTATTTACTTTTATGCAAGAGTCAATACTATTCCCCTCTATTCCGTTTTTATTTTCTTTCTTGGCAAGCATCATGTGGTGGGGATTGATTCAGGCATATATACCCAGTTGGATGTAGGTGATCATGAGTTATTATTGTTGACATTACCCTGGAGGTAAATACGTTGGGAGGCGAAATTATAAGCCCCTCTCTTTCTATGTGTCTGACTGAAACTTTTGCTCTATAAGTATGCCGTGAGTGTCAGCAATCATAGAAGACTAAATGATAGTTGAGTATGTGAACTTGCTAAACAAAGCTCTTACATAGACTTTTTCTGATAATATGATGAATTGCAATTGCTTCAGTGACTGAGATCATAGTTTGTTATTTTTCAATTTGGTTTGTGGTTCATACTTTAACGTGTGATTGAATTGTCACTTTTTCATGAGAAGTTCTATGATGATATATAGCTGTTATAATAAAGATCATGATGCTTCATATCCGTATTTTATTTTTATCGTCGCCTCTCTCTCTAAACATATGGTCATGATTTCTTACTGTTAATTAATATGTTTTTTATCATTATTTTACTTTATGATACAATTCTTATGCCTTTTCTCTCTTATTTTGCAAAATTCACATGAAGATGGAGATTGCCGGCAACTGGAATTCGGGACCGGAAAGGGGTGAAACAGAGATAGCTATTCTACACACCTCCAAATGACTTGAAAATTTACAGAGAACTATTTTGGAATATATAAAAAATACTGGCGAAAGAATTACCAGGAGGGGGCCCACCAGGAAGCCACAAGCCAGGGGGGCGCGCCCTACCCCCCTGGGCACGCCCCCCGAGCTTGTGGAGCCCCTGGCAGGCCTCCGGCCCCCTCCTTATGCTATATGAAGCCATTTGCCCTAGAAAAAAAATCAGAGCAAGACTTTCGGGACGAAGCGCCACCGTCTCGAGGCGGAACCTGGGCAGGAGCTATTTTCTCTCCGGCGGAACGATTTCGCCAGGGATACTTCCCTCCGGGAGGGGGAAATCGAAGGTATCGACATCATCAACGATCCTCTCATCGTGGGAGGACCAATCTTCATCAACATCTTCACTAGCACCATCTCATCTCAAACCCTAGTTCATCTCTTGTATTCAATCTTTGTCTCAAAACCTCATATTGGTACCTGTGTGTTGCTAGTAGTGTTCATTACATCTTGTAGTTGATGCTAGTTGGTTTATTTGGTGGAAGATTATATGTTCAGATTCTTAATGCTATTCAATACCCCTCTGATCTTGAAAATGAATATGATTTGTGAGTAGTTACTTTTGTTCTTGAGGACATGGGAGAAGTCTTGTCATAAGTAATCATGTGAATTTGGTATTCGTTCGATATTTTGATGATATGTATGTTGTTGCTTCCTTTAGTGGTGTCGTGTGAACGTCGCCTACATGACACTTCACCATCTTTGGGCCTAAGGGAAGGCATTGTAGAGTAGTAATTAGATGATGGGTTGTTAGAGTGATAGAATCTTAAACCCTAGTTTATGCGCTATTCCGTAAGGGGCTGATTTGGATCCATATGTTTCATGGTATGCTTAGAGTTATCTTAATTCTTTTTCGTAGTTGCGGATGCTTGCGAGAGGGGTAATCATAAGTGGGAGGCTTGTTCAAGTAAGAACAACACCCAAGCACCGGTGCACCCACATATCAAATTATCAAAGTAGAGAACGCGAATCAAACAAACATGATGAAAGTGACTAGATGAAATTCCCATGTGTCCTCGAGAACGCTTTGCTATTTATACGAGTTCGTTCCGGCTTGTCCTTTGCTACAAAAAGGATTGGTCCACCTTGCTGCACTTTATTATACTTGTTACTTGTTACGAATTATCTTGCTACCGAAACTATCTATTACCGCTACTTTCAGTATTTGCAGAGAATACCTTGCTGAAACCGCTTGTCATTTCCTTCTGCGCCTCATTGGGTTCGACAATTTTACTTATCGGAAGGACTACGATTGATCCCCTATACTTGTGGGCCATCATTGCCTGCTAGGACTTTATTAATAATTTATAAATTCGGGTGCTTCTCGCGCCTCCGTTCTACTGAAAAACAACTGATCGACAACACATATCTGGTTATGCCGCAAGAGCATCCATGGATTTGATCTCTTATAGTTCTTGCTCTTGTGCTTGTTCTCGCCGATCTGCTAGCATGCCCATGCACGGACTGAGGGACGGAAATAAACTTATGCGACCCGGGTCGTATGAAGTCGATCGTGAGACCTCCTCTCCCGTGCGATGCGTGGAGACACCAATCTTAAAGCAGCAGCCTTCTCGTTCCTCACTTACCCATTTGCAAAGGAAAACCCTTTATTTCAAGGGAAACGCTTGTCTTCGGCGTGCCAGACGAAGCTTGGACCGGCCGCCTCACGCACGCGTCCAGCGCGTTTCACTTCCAGGCGACACGTACTCTGGTGGGACCCCGTACAGTCCCTTATCTCTTCCCCGTCCACTATTTTCTTTCCTTTCTTCCTCATCCTTTCCTCATCTCTCTGGTAAACAAGCCGACCACCACATCCCGCCGATCTGCTTCTCCAGCGAGCTACCTCCTCACTTCATTAGATCCCTTTTCTCCTGCGAGAGCCACTCACCTCAAGGCCCCCGCCATGCCTGCTGTGAACTACAACCAGCGGCTGGGGATGATACAAGCAGGGGCAACCAGCGACCACCGGAGTTGCCACGGCTATCACCGGTGCTGCGGTGGCGCCGCCATGAAGACCATGCCCATGCGGTGGTGGTGGCAGTTTCCAGCGGTGCTACAACCACGGGGCACCAACGCTGCAACCGGTAGCAGGAGTTGCTGGGACCGGGGACGGAATTTGCTGCCTGGAGGCTGATGGTAATGGAGAAGACGGGGGTCGGACGCCTTGGTGCTACAACCAGCATCCGGCGTTGCTGGAACAGCAGCCGCCATTTGCTGCAACCGGCAATCGTGCATCACCAGACAGGATGATACCGCGTGCTGGAATCAGCGGCGGCAGAAAGCTGCAACCATTTGTTGGTAAAGCTTCAACCTCCCAATGAATTTGCTGGAACCGGGTAATTTTTTGCTACAATCGATCAACGGGAGTTCTTGCTGATGAGTTGTTTTTGCTGGAACCGGTGTTAAATTTTGCTGGAACCGTATAAAATTTTGCTACAATCGATCACCCGGGAGTTCTTCCTGATGAGTTGTTTTGCTGGAATCGGTGTTCAATTTCGCTGGAACTGGGTAATATTTTGCTTCAACCGACAAATGGAGGATTTGTTGCTTTCCAAGTTTTTTGCTGGGCAGGACAGTGCAAGTCGATGACCGCAGCGACGCCGGTGGTGCTCCAACCATGGTGAATGCGCGCTAGAACCGGCCACGCCAAAGCTGCAATGGCTTGGGTTCCCGAGCTACGGACGCGACGTGCGGCGACTGCGAGCTTCAGCGGAAGGGTGGCAGGGGGGCTACGACGGTGGTGCTGCAACGAGCAGCGGCGCAAGGCGACGGGGTGCTGCTGCCCCTCGCCGGAGCGCACGTGTGTGGGGGGCGAGAGCAGAGATGCTCGCGGGGAACAGGGAGGGGATTTTCTGTTCGCGTTGACCAAAGCGAGAGGAAGCAGATGATTCTACGACCGGCTACAAATCACCAGATCGAACGACTTGGGGCTGACCAGCCGAAACTTTGGGCCGGCGCGCGGGCGCCTAGTACTGGCCTTATTTCAACCGGCTGATTCTCTGGCTGGCGCAAACCTCCTCGGGAGTCGTCCGATCGAGTTTGATCATGCGGCTCTGGCGTCTCTCACACTAGTAGAAAACAGGGCATTTGTCCTGGTTCCAGAGGGCCTTTAGTCCCGGTTCTGGAACCGGGACAAAACGATCGGGACTAATGCCTAAAACCTTTAGTCCCGGTTAGCCTACGAACCGGGACCAAAGGTGCTCCACGTGGCCGCTGTGGCGCGCCCAGGCAGGAGGACCTTTAGTCCCGGTTGGTAACACCAACCGGGACTAAAGGGTCTCCACGTGGCCGCTGCGCAGCACTCAGGCAGGAGGACCTTTAGTCCCGGTTGGTAACACCAACCGGGACCAAAAGGCAGCTACGCGTCAACAGCTCGCAGGCGCTGGGGTTTTTTTTTTGAAAGGGGGGGTTTAGGGGTTTCATATTGTGTTAGCTAGCTAATAGAGAGAAGTGACCTCTCTTTCTCCGTGCTTGGTCGACGCTAGCTACTACATATAGAGAGAACTCGACGCTAGCTAGTAAGCAATGAAGGAACCATTAATTACACAACATCGTCATGCATGATCAATATATAGAGAGAAGTGACCTCTCTTTCTCCGTGCTTGTTGGTCGAACAACAAGTTTTCGTATATCTATTCGACGCTACTACAGATAGTACACGTTGATGCATATATCTATTCAACAGGTTTACAATTCTCGATGGCATTTTCCGTCTTTAGGAATGACATGGTCAACAAAGAATCCCGCCAACTCCTCTTGAATTGCGCGTAGGCTATCGGCTGGTAGGAGTACGTCCCACTTCTGCCAGGTCTAATTTAAAGAAGGGGGGTCAATATATATATATATATATATATATATATATATATATATATATATATATATATATATATGAATGAAATCAACACAATTGATGGTGATAAAATAAAATTATGAATATTGTTTACGTACTTCAAATTGTTGTTTAGTGAAGCCCCTCTCGATGGTCTTTTGGTGAATGAACTCACAAACGTAGTATCCACATAACTCATTTCCGGGTTCCTGCCACATGCACTTTACAAGAATAGAGTTCAATCAAAATGATAATCAACCATGATAATGGTATTGAAACTAGAATCAACGAGAGATGCGCGGAACTAGCTAGTACTACTTACTCTGGGTTGTTTAAATCGCAGCTCCGGTCTCCATTCACCCTTAACCCGCGTGATGAACTTTTTCCAAACCCTGCCCGGCAAAGAAAATGATTACTTGATATCAGGAAATGAATGAAAGTTGCCGATATAGTGCGATAATGATTGAACTTACTTCTGGAGCATTTCAATCATGTCCGCATACTCCGTAGCCTCTTTACATCTTGAGTCCATGACAGTTACTGCTCCCTCGTCAAGCTGAATGGCTAGCAGAATAAAGTGGAACCTGCGCGTGCATAACTCATCAATTACACTTAACCTCGAGTCAGCGAAACAGAATCTGCAGAAGACAGTAACACTCACTTGAAGTTCTAAGGAAAGAGTATTTCCCTTTTGTTTTGGTGTCGAAGGAACGCATTTAGCAAGATTTTCTCAGTCTCCTCGGGGATCTTCTGTACCGACCATTCATTTACGATATTTGGGTTAATGAACCCAATGTCATAGATTTGTCTTTTTGGGCATTCGACGATCTTCAATCTGCATAATATAGTGAGGATAATTATATACATGCAATGAATGAGCTGAGCTAGAGACTTAATTACAGAAATAATACTTACAGACAATAACAAGCCACGAGACTTTTGTCGAGGGCGGCTTGATTGGATAACTGAAAGAGTTCGTCAAATTCAACGAAGATCGAGTCGACTCCAACGAAGTTGTGCTCATCCTTAATTCCCACCAAGATACTGCCCGTCCCATCCTTGCAGGTTTCCAAGTACCATTTATGTAATCTTCGCATCATCGTTGGTAGATCTCATTCCAGATCATCACTTCTGACGAGACGCTTCCCGTGCTGGTATTTAAAGGTGTCTACCGGCTTAGCGATTTCAATATGTACATCATCGCCTAGGTAATCTTGCCAGTGCAATGTCGCTGGTTGGACCCCTTTAGCAAGCAGGTCTTGCTCAACTTTGTCCCACGTAGGCCGGGCTTTGCTGTAGCCACCTGACCCCGTAACATGGTGATACTTCTTCTTTGCAGCATTTAGCTTATTTGTCGCTGACCTTTGCTTGCCCTTGTCCGATTTCTTGTAGGCCACAAATGCGGGCCAGTGATCTTTTATCTTCTCATATGGACCGGTGAATTCTGGAGTCTTGTCTTTCTCGACAAACTTTTTGTTCAAATCTTTCTTCCAGTTCTTGAATAGTTCTGCCATCTTCTTAAGAGCAAACGCCTTGACCTTATTCGGATCCGCCTCTGGTGGTAGGCTGAAATTTGTCATCAGCGAGGTCCAAAGATCATCTTTCTGTCTATCCTGGACATAAGAAACTTCAGGGTCCTTCTTCTTATTCCATTCTTGGATGCTGATCGGGACGATGTCCCTAACAACCACTCCGCACTGATGTATAAATGTGTCCCTGCTCCGCTTGGGAGCAATCGGTTGACCATCTCGACCGACTTCTTCGATCGTGAACTTTTCATCCTGGCGCAACCTTTTCTTCGGGCCTTGTCTCCTTACGGAAGTTTGGCTCGATCCGGAGGGCTAATTAAAAGAAGAAAGAAGCGTTAATATATGTACATACAAAACAATTAATGCATCAAGTCAGCAGAGGCTTAATTAATATATGTATATATACCTCGCTGGACTTTGCAACAGTTAAGGCTCCCTCCTCCGTTCGGTCACCGGAGCCGTCATGATCTCCTTCCTCCTCCATTCGGTCACCGGAGCCGTCATGATCTCCTTCCTCCTCCACTCGATCACCGGAGCCGTCATGATCTCCTTCCTGACCATCGATGTCATTGAGAAACGACAAGGTGATATCACCTTCGTTGCGGATTATATCCGCCAACAACTCTTCTTTTTCTAACTCTCTGTCCATAGTTTCTGCAAATATTACAACATGGCAATATACAACCATGAGAGATGGATTAGTGGCAAACATAGACCTAGCTAATCACAACAAGGAATCATATGCATATATGAGCAATGGATTAGTCGCAAACATCATGCAAAGTTATCGGGGGTTATACTTTCGAGAGAGGATACTTTGCGGACCGCCTCTCTCATGCATGTCCGACGTCCCCCCTCATGAAGAAGTTATCGGGGTTATGTTTTAACTACCCCCCCCCCCCTCATGTCGAAGTTATCGGGGTTATGTTTTAATGGAACAGAATTTGTTAACTTGACATTAGACGTCAATAGTATTATACATAACAACAGTGCTATATGATATTATTGTTGTAGCGTTATATATAAGACCCCACCTGCCACCTTCGACAAACGGGTAGGGGCGGGAGGGGGTAGGAGATCGACAACGCTCTTTCTTCTAGGGTTTGGGTGGCCTCGAGATCGGTTGGTCGGGCGAGCGGACCAGGAGTAAATTTTGAATATATGAGTTGGTACTCCCTCTCTCCCATAATTAACCTTAGTAAATTTCATTATCATCATGCCCATTTAGTAAAGTTGCCTCTCCCCGATTTAGGCAAAGTAAAACTTAGTAAGATCATCATGCCCATTTAGTAAAGTTGCCTCTCCCCGATATAGAAAAACAATATGCATACATCCATGGATCATCCATACATCATTGCTCATATATTCCAACTTAATATGAGTTTTAGCAAGATCATCATGAACAAAAATTTCTTTGAACAAAAAAAATATCTATGTACAAAAAAAAATTGTATGAACAAAAAAAATCATGAACATTTAGTAAAGTTGCCTCTCCCCGATTTAGGCAAAGTAAAACTCAGTAAACTTAATATGAGTTTTAGCAAGATCATCATGAACTTAGTAAACTTAATAAACTTAATATGAACAAAAAAAAGCATACATCAATGGACAAAAAAAATTCTATGAACAAAAAAAAGCATACATCAATGCATACATCCATGGATCATCCATACATCTGTATATACATACATACACCATCCATACATACATCAATGGACAAAAAAAATTCTATGAACAAAAAAAGCAGAGCAGGGGCGGCGGCGCAGCAAGCAGAGCAGCTGGGACGGCGGCGGCGGCGGCGGGGCAGGACAGGGCGGGGGGAAGGGGGGCTCACTAGGGGCGGTGTCGGGGCAGGGGCAGGGGCGCGGCGGCGTCGGGGCAGGGCAGGGGCGCGGGGAGCGGCGCCGGCATCGGGGTAGGGCGCGCGTCGGGGCAGAGGGCGTCGAGGGCGTCGAGGGCGTCGGCGAGGGCGTCGACGGCAAGGTGGAGCAGCCTGACGGCGAGCTCGGGCAGCCTGGCGGCGTCGTCGGGGGAACTGCAGATGGGGATTGGAAATTTCCTAAGTGTGCGCTTATATAGCCCCCCCTTTAGTCCCGGTTGGTGGCACCAACCGGGACCAAAGGTAAATTTCAGCAGCCCAAAGGGCGGGAAGCAGAGACCTTTGGTCCCGGTTCGTGGCTCCAACCGGGACTAAAGGGGGGCCTTTAGTCCAGGTTAGAGCCATGAACCGGGACCAAAGGCCTGCGGCTGGCACGGCATCGGGCGGGTGGATGTTTAGTCCCACCTCGCTAGCTGAGAGGCGTCGAGAGTGGTTTATAAGCGCGGCTGCGCCAACCCTCTCGAACTCCTCTCTTATGCAGGCCTACGGGCCTAAACGTACTCCTTCTGCCTGTGGGCCTACTGGGCCTGCTGCGGGCCTGCATCCTGGCCCAACTAGCAGGTTGGGTTTCTAGTCGTATGCTGGCCGTGGTGGCCCAGTAGGCGGCATTTTTTTTTAAATTTTTTTTTGCTTTATTTATTTTCTTTTGTTTCTAGTCGTATGCAGGCCGTGGTGGCTACTAGGTGGGCCTTATTTTTTTATTTTTTGCATATGTTATGTTTTTAAATTTTTAATGTTATTTTTTGCATATGTTATTTTTAGTTATATAATTTTATTTGCATAAATTTTATATAATTTTAGTTGCATAAGTTTTATTTTTTATTGATTCTTTTTAGTTGATTCCTTTTGCTATTAGAGTTTTATAAAAGCTTTTTAGTTTTCTATTAAAGTTTGTAACAAAAAATACTTTATGAAAATTCTTTTTACTATTAAAGTTTTTAACAAATAAATACTTTGATAATTTTAGTTAATATTATTTTGATTATTTTTAGTTGATTCTTTTTGCTATTGAAAAATATTATATTTAATTGATTCTTTTTAGTTCATTCTTTTTGCTATTAGAATTTTATGAAAGCTTTTTAGTTCATTCTTTTTGCTATTAGAGTTTTATAAATGCTTTTTGATTCATTCTTTTTTATATTAATTCATTCTTTGAGCTAAATGAACCTGAAATTGAAAAGCAGTACAAATGAACTCTGAAAAGGTTGAAAGTTGGTATGGTATCATCATTTCACCCACATAGGATGTGCTTAAAAGTTGAGAGGGTTACGGCAAAAACTGGATGCACTTCGTGTACAAAATGGACAATCTCTTTCGAAGTATCACGGTTTCGGACGAAAACTCATATGTTACAAAGGCATTTCATTTCTTGACATGTAACTGCAGTGATATTCTAGATCAAAGCCATCATCAGAATAGTTGTGGAGAGAAACTCTTCACTTTTTCTTCGCGTGTGTCCCTTGCTTATTGCGCCATAACCATGGATAATCTTCATCGTTTAACAGGGTGCTTGGGTCAGCCTTCACTTTGAAGGGAGGAATTTCATGAAACTTTTCATAATCTTCAGACATGTCTGTCTTGCCCTCCACTCCCACGATGTCTCTTTTCCCTGAAAGAACTATGTGGCGCTTTGGCTCATCGTATGATGTATTCGCTTCCTTATCTATTCTTTTTCTCGGTTTGGTAGACATGTCCTTCACATAGAAAACCTGCGCCACATCATTGGCTAGGACGAATGGTTCGTCTGTGTACCCAAGATTGTTGAGATCCACTGTTGTCATTCCGTACTGCGTGTCTACCTGTACCCCGCCTCCTGACCGATTGACCCATTTGCACCGAAACAAAGGGACCTTAAAATCATGTCCATAGTCAAGTTCCCATATGTCCACTATGTAACCATAATATGTGTCCTTTCCCCTGTTGGTTGCTGCATCAAAGCGGACACCACTGTTTTGGTTGGTGCTCTTTTGATCTTGGGCGATCGTGTAAAATGTATTCCCATTTATCTCGTACCCTTGGTAAGTCAATACAGTCGAAGATGGTGTCCTGGCCAACGAGTACAGCTCATCTCCAACAATGTTGTCACCCATGAGATGTGTTTGCAACCAACTGCCGAAAGTCCTGATGTGTTCACATGTAATCCAGTCGTCACACTGCTCCGGGTGTTTGGAGCGCAGAATATTCTTGTGTTGATTGACATACGGGGTCACCAAGGTAGAATTCTATAGAACTGTGTAGTGTGCTTGAGCCCAAGAATGCCCGTCCCTACATATTATTGAATCCGCTCCTAGCGTGCCTTTTCCAGTCAGTCTCCCCTCATACCGCAATTGAGGGAGACCAATCGGCTTAAGGTCAGGAATGAAGTCAACACAAAACCCAATGACCTCCTCTGTTTGCCGGCCCATGGAGATGCTTCCTTCTGGCCTAGCATGGTTACGAACATATTTCTTTAAGACTTGCATGAACCTCTCAAAGGGGAACATATTGTGTAGAAATACTGGACCCAGAATGGCAATCTCGTCGACTAGATGAACTAGGACGTGCGTCATGATATTGAAGAAGGATGGTGGGAACACCAGCTCGAAACTGACAAGACATTGCACCAAATCATTCTTTAACCTTGGTAGGATTTCTGGATCGATTACCTTCTGAGAGATTGCATTGAGGAATGCACATAGCTTCACAATGGCTAATCGAACGTTTTCCGGTAGAAGCCCCCTCAATGCAACCGGAAGCAGTTGCGTCATAATCATGTGGCAGTCATGAGACTTTAGGTTCTGGAACTTTTTCTCTGCCATATTTATTATTCCCTTTATATTCGACGAGAAGCCACACAGGACCTTCATACTGAGCAGGCATTCAAAGAAGATTTCCTTCTCTTCTTTGGTAAGAGCGTAGCTGGCAGGACCTTCATACTGCTTTGGATGCATGCCGTCTTTTTCGTGCACACGTTGCTGGTCCTCCCGTGCCTCCGGTGTATCTTTTGTCTTCCCATACACGCCCAAGAAGCCTAGCAGGTTCACGCAAAGATTCTTCGTCACGTGCATCACGTCGATTGCAGAGCGGACCTCTAGGTCTTTCCAATAGGGTAGGTCCCAAAATATAGATTTCTTCTTCCACATGGGTCCGCGTCCCTCAGCGTCATTCGGAACAGATTGTCCGCCAGGACCCTTTCCATAGATTACTTGTAAATCCTTGACCATATCAAGTATGGCATCACCAGTACGGAGGGCGGGCTTCTTTCGGTGATCTGCCTCACCTTTGAAATGCTTGGTCGAAAGAAATCGATGATGTCCCAGGTACACATTCTTCCTGCATTTGTCCAAATATATACTTTCGGTATCATCTAAACAGTGCGTGCATGCGTGGTATCCCTTGTTTGTCTGTCCTGAAAGGTTACTAAGAGCAGGCCAATCATTGATGGTTACAAACAGCAACGCATGTAGGTCAAATTCCTCCTGTTTGTGCTCATCCCACACACGTACACCTTCTCCATTCCACAGCTGTAAAAGTTCTTCAACTAATGGCCTTAGGTACACATCAATGTCGTTGCCGGGTTGCTTAGGGCCTTGGATGAGCACTGGCATCATAATGAACTTCCGCTTCATGCACAACCAAGGAGGAAGGTTATAGATACATAGAGTCACGGGCCAGGTGCTATGATTGCTGCTCTGCTCCCCAAAAGGATTAATGCCATCTGCACTTAAACCAAACCATACGTTCCTTGCGTCACCTGCCAAGTCCCCCCACCTTCTCTCGATTTTTCTCCACTGCGACCCGTCAGCGGGTGCTCTCAACTTCCCGTCTTTCTTACGGTCTTCTTTGTGCCATCGCATCAACTTGGCATGCTCTTTGTTTCTGAACAGACGTTTTAGCCGTGGTATTATAGGAGCATACCACATCACCTTGGCAGGAACCCTCTTCCTGGGGCGCTCGCCCTCAACATCACCAGGGTCATCTCGTCTGATCTTATACCGCAATGCACCGCATACCGGGCGTGCGTTCAAATCCTCGTACTCACCGCGGTAGAGGATGCAGTCATTAGGGCATGCATGTATCTTCTGCACCTCCAATCCTAGAGGGCATAGAACCTTCTTTGCTTCGTACGTACTGTCGGGCAATTCGTTATCCTTTGGAAGCTTCTTCTTCATTATTTTCAGTAGCTTTCCAAATCCGTTGTCAGATACACCATTGTCTGCCTTCCATTGCAGCAATTCCAGTGTGGTACCGAGCTTTGTGTTGTCATCTTCACAATTTGGGTACAACCCTTTTTGTGATCCTCTAACATGCGATCGAACTTCAACTTCTCCCTTTCACTTTGGCATTGTCTCTTTGCATCAACAATGACCCGGCGAAGATCATCATCGGGCACATCGTCTGGTTCCTCTTGATCTTCAGCTTCCCCCGTTGCAGTATCACCGTATTCAGGGGGATAGTTGTCATCATCCTCTTCTTCTTCGTTGTCTTCCATCATAACCCCTCTTTCTCCGTTCTTGGTCCAAACATTATAGTGTGGCATGAAACCCTTCTCAAGCAGGTGGACGTGAAGGGTTTTCAAGTTAGAGTAATCCTTCGTATTCTCACAGACAAGGCATGGACAATACATAAAACCATTCTGCTTGTTTGCCTCAGCCACTTCGAGAAATTTATGCAGGCCCTCAAGATACTCGGAGGTGCGTCGGTCACCGTACATCCATTGCCGGTTCATCTGCGTGCATTATATAATTAAGTGTATCAAAAACCATTACAGAACATCATGAATAGAGAAGTGACTAAATTAATACAAGTTCATCATCACATTAAAACCAAAGTACATTAGTGATCAAATGTTATTACTGAAAAAATAAATACATAAAGTTCATACATATATAGTTCTCATAGAACAACATATAGCTCTCTAGAGCATCTAATTAAAACATACATTGAAACTATGAAAAACAACAACAAATGTGATCATAATCGCAACTAAGGTAACAATTGAGCCAACGGCATAATGATACCAAGCCTCATTATGAATGCCATATTTTCTAATCTTTCTAATCTTCAAGCGCGTTGCATCCATCTTGATCTTGTGATCATCGACGACATCGGCAACATGCAACTCCAATTCCATCTTCTCCTCCTCAATTATTTTCAATTTTTTCTTCAAATAATTGTTTTCTTTTTCAACTAAATTTAACCTCTCGACAAGAGGGTCGGTTGGAATTTCCGGTTCACATACCTCCTAGATACAAACATCTATGTCATGTTGGTCGGCATAATTGTCATAAACACTAAATGAAACAAATCATAATAAAAGATAATATACCATATCCGAATCATAGACAGGACAAGGGCCGACGGGGGCGGATACCAAAGTCATGGCACTGTATAATAACAAACAATAATGAAAGTAAGAAAATTATACAAGTATCTATCTAAATCATACAAGTAAGAATTTTTTTCTTTTAAAAAGAAGATAAGAACAAGAGGCTCACCACGGTGGTGCCGGCGACGAGATCGGCGCGGGCGATCGACGGTGGTGGGGACGGGGACGGGACGGACCGTCAAACCTAGACAAATCTTGAGGAAAATGGAGCTTGGAGGTCGAGCTTGGAGAGGAGAAAGCTTAAGTGTGGCTCGGGCATTTCATCGAACACCTCATGTGCATGCATAGAAGGGAGAACAGAGCAGCGCATGCACACATCCCACACGGCCAAAAAACAGAGGAGAGGGTGGGCAGGGGCGAGGGTATATATAGGCATCTCTTTAGTCCCGGTTGGTGGCTGGAACCGGGACTAAAGGTCAGACTGACCTTTAGTCCCGGTTCCAGCCACCAACCCTGACCTTTAGTCCCGGTTCAACCCTGACCTTTAGTCCCGGTTCCAGCCACCAACCGGGACTAAAGGGGCTGCGCCAGGAGTGAGGCCCTTTAGTCCCGGTTCGTGTCTGCAACCGGGACCAAAGGGGTCCTGCCGAGGCCCGGCCGGCGTCCTGGCCTCACGAACCGGGACTGATGCACCCATTGATCCCGGTTCGTAGGAGAACCGGGACTAATGCTCTTATCTGGGCTGGAGCAAAGCCGTGTTTCTACTAGTGTCACGTCCCCGCCTGGACATCAACACGGGCCCAGCTTCGACCGCATCGCGCGCTCAATCGCCTGGCATCTCAGGGAGATAGAAGCAGGCGTGTCAGATCCGGGCACTACTCAGGCAGTAGCTGATGTGAGAGGCGACGCGGTGGCGAGCATCCGGAGCGGCGAGCCACGGCGACGGTGGCTGGATACTAAGAGAATCGACGACGACGCTCAGCCACGCAGGTATTCCACACACCTCCCCCAAATCGAGCTAAAATGCTAGGTCTCGATAAAAAAAATCAGGGGTACGCGTGTGGGGGATCAACGAGCGGCGCTCGTGAGGCGGAGGGGACTCAATGGCGCTGTGATTTTGGGGAAGAGGAGCTCGTCAAGAGCGTTTAGGTCAGGGGCAATTGGGGGTCCAGAGTGAGCGCAAATGCAGTCTGAGATGGGTGTGATCTGGGACGTCACAGCAGCGAATTTTGTTTTTCAGACTGAGAGTGGTGCTTCATTGCAGCACAGACTGTGATGTGCTTTTTTTCTATTTTGTTGTTTCTAGCCATGGACTTGATTTTAACCAACTGAGAGTGGTGTTTCATTGCAGTACAGGCTACTGTTGTTTTCTTCTTTTTTCTAGGATTCCCTTTGTCAAAATGAGGCTTCTGATTAAATGCATCGTATGCTGGATATAATATGATAATGTTTCATTAGTACTCCCTCCGTCCCACAATATAAGAGCGTTTTTGACACTACACTAGCGTCAAAAAAGCTCTTATATTGTGGGATGGAGGGAGTAGCTTTGTTTCACCAGCAGGGTTACCTTTTGTGTAATGCTTCATTAGTGCTGGATAATGTTATACTCGCGTGTTCGTGCTTCTTTCGTCGGCCAAACTTTTGCCTATCATAGTCCTTGATTGATTGCTTCGTCAGCCTAACAGAGCTGCATCTCTGCTTCGTTGCTAATTAATCATGCTGGTCGTTGGCCGCCTTTCGTGCGTGCTGTCTGAACTCTGAAGTACCGTTGATATCTCTGACAGACAAACACAATATTCATGCTCTGGCGGATAATGTCTGTACAATACTCACCAGCTGAGTAGCATAGTTGTACGTAGTTTACTTCAGTCTTTATTCCACTCTTGCTGCATCCTTTTCTACTGCAGTAGTAGTACTACGTGTAGATGCCTGCTAGTTGCCTTTGTATTCTAGGATAGTTGTAGTTTACTTTCCCAGCAGTAGCTGCGTGCTTTTGTTATCAGTGGCTAATTGATTACATGCATGTAGTGGGTTCTATATCCAGGGTGCTGTGTTTTTTTGTTTTATATTGGTAGTGTGCAAATGTAGGGGTAGTGGTTTTTTATCTAGCAAATATGTGTTTCATCAAGTAGTCGCCATTGCAGAGATAGTGTGGTTCTTATCCCGTTTGGTGTACTGCTGTTGTTGCATAGGTTTTAGAAGTACAACATTTTCATTTCTGTTGTGGTTTTCGTTTTCTCCTCAACAATGGATGATGCAGAATCTACTGATGGATCATTCTCAACACGGGTTTCAACAAGCCGCTTGGGTACAGTTGCTAAGAAAAATCTGGACGACAATATATAAGAGCGCAATCTTAAGTGGTTGCTGCTCCAAGCGTGGACCAGCAGCTGCTGCGACAGCCTGTGGCCTACTGCTAAGCCAGGGGTGTGTCGGATGGGTGGCCGCTGCGACAGGGGACTGATGATCCTCTATGGGCTGCCGACCGGCTGCTGCGAACTGCCCGGGGACGCTATCACTGGTGCGCAAATGGGACGCGTGGTGGCCGAGATTATTGCTGGTTGCTATGATGCTCAGTAGTAAGCGAGGTGGGCGAGACTTGAAGCATCGCCGGGCTGCTGGAGCATCATTGTTGCTGCAATGGAGCATTCGCTGGGCCGCCGGAACATCGCCGGGCCGTCGGAGCATCACCAGTGCTATGATGGAGCATTGTCGGGCCGCTGGAAAATCAAAGAACCCATTCATAATTAAGGGTATGATGGGAATTAACAAATAATAATCTTGGCTAGTTAAAGCTTAAGGCTAATATCATGTTGCTGCTACTACTTCGTCATCGTTATCAGGACGAGCCGTTGCGGTGGTCGGCGGACGGCGGCGAGGCATGGTCAGAATCTGGGAGGTAGAGGCTGGGTTCCAGATGCCGGCACCCCTGTCCTTCCTGTACGCGTTCTGGTGGCCGCCCAGTGTTCGCGACTTCAGGAACTTCTCGCAGAAGAGGCAGGAGAAGAGCTTTGTGACATGGCCATGCCCTTGGCCAACGGCGTGCAGTGCTAGAAACAACATCTCCTGCAGCCCGAGGAGAGAGGGATTGGGTTCGAAAGTGTCTTTCTGCTCCCGAGCTCAAATGAGCTCGGTAAACGGTAAATTTAAAAAAATCAAAAAAAATTCAAAGAAGTCCAATTTTTTTTTGTGAGAAACATTGACAAAAGTTCTAAGTGCTTGCAAAAATTCGTCATGAAATCACATTCCTACAAGGCATGGCAAAAAAAAAAAAAATCGGTACTCTGAAAATGCTACTTAGAACTTACAGGAATGTGATTTCATGAAGAATTTTTGCAAGCACTTAGAACTTTTGTCAATGTTTCTCCAAAAAAAAATTTGGATTTTTTTTGAATTTTTCCCGATTTTGTTTCGATTTTACTGTTCACCCGAGCTCATTTGAGCTCGGGAGCAGAAACTCTGCGTCTGATTGGGTTGCTCCTGCTGGGGCATGGGGGTAGTACCGGAGACAGGTCTAGAGAAACAGGGGGAGCCCGAGCCTCCGTTAATCTGCCAAAGAAGAAGTTAGTGGAAGCTTGGCTGCTCGTTGGTCCGGTGTATAGCTTCCATTCTCTAGCATAGACATCGCGACCTAAGCCGAGGTGCGGCGATGGAGGTTTATTGTCAGCTGATAGATGGTGGCCATGGCCCATGCGAGGCCTAGGCGGCGAGCCGGCAGGGATGAGCGAAGGGAGCCAGCAGGGCGGTGGTGGCGGGTAGGCACGGCGAGCAAGCAATTATGGACCGGCCAGATGGTAGGGTGCGGCTTTCCACAGAGAAGAAATGATCAATTAGGCCCTAATTAATTGCGAACAAATTAGAGGAATAATTTACGTGGCTGGACAAGAATGCCCTTTTGCAAGTTTTCAGGGGGGGGGGGGGGGGGTACGGAAGCACGTCTCAGTTCAGTTTTAGCATTATATTGAGAAATTTCACATTTACGCATCATCATGAGTGCTGAGGAATGAATTACAATAGTATATGGAAAAGAATGATGCAAGTATTGTTCGGTTGTTGATGAGATTAAAGATTAAAAATTGAACACACCGCTTTCATTTATTCCCTCGGAGCACATTTGGTGGGACTTCGAACATCAGAATACTTGATCTATTTTGTGAGAAGGAGTATGAGAGAGTGTGCTTAGATTTCCAAGGGATCAACACATGCGGAGAATGCCATGGCGTGATTGGAGGACCTGCAAGCGGCGATGTCGGGGTCTTGGAGGCGATGAAGACTTTGCTTCACAGGCAGTTGTTCAGACTTGGCTTGCGGGATATGTTCCCGTCCAGACCGGGCACGAGTTCTTATGAGCCTGGTGGTACGTGACTTGTAGTAGTAGCCTTCGCAAGTGGGGGCGGCAGCATTGGAGGACTTCTTTGTTGGTGGTGCTCCTTTGAGTACCGAGTCGTGATTTTCACGGTGAAAACCCAAGGTCTGACCTTTATTGGTTGTGCCTGGCAGTGGCCTTGTTGAAGGCATTGTTTTTGGGAATACGGTCTTTCTCCAGGGTGAAAACCTACGATCTTTGATCGGGCAACGACAATGCTTGTGCATTGTTTCTTTCCTGGAGGCGTTGCTTTTGGAGAACCTTCTTTGTAGTCTGGGTGCTGTCTTTGGTGGTGGTTAGAATGCTACTACTGCGGGTGATTGATCACCGTGGCAGGGTCGTTTTTTCCTCTTTTTCTCTTTTTATTTTGTTTTTTTGGCTGTGTGCATCGTGGATGTTTTTAAGTATCTTGTTGGTGCAAAGGCTGGCTGTAATTGGTATCTAATTGATATTAATATATTCCCCTTTTCAAAAACTAGCAAAAAAGCATGTGTGTTGCAACGGGAGAAAAAAATACCACACTTCCTAATCCAATAAATTAAATTAGTGACGTTGCAATAATTTATATACCAGAAAAGGTGTAATAAAAAGGATAATTTATAAGGTCGGACGTGAAACACATTTTTTGAGTTCACCATGTGTGACCTAACCTGTGTATATATTAGTACAACATTGCCTAATCCTTATCCAGTTATGGATGGTGTTCATCTCCTTTTCATGTTTCACGTCCTAGAGGCGAGTGCTCCCTCCTCCTAGCTGGCGTGCGGGGCGAAACAGGACGGGAGCAAGATGCACCATTGTCGCACTCTCTCAACTCTTCATCCCTCCTCTCTCCTCCCTATCTCACCAACGACATCGATGACACCCAGAGTTGATGAATATCTTGATTGTTAGCAAGTACCGTGAGCCCCCAATATCTTCTCCCTTATCCACACATCTCCATTCCTCCTCATCACCCAGCGCTACTCCGCTCCATATTCCTTTTCCTCCTACCTCAACCACAGCCAACGCTGCTTCGATTCCTTCCATTATTATTAATATATTGCTTGCTCCATGTTATTTTTGCATTGCATCATGTCATCATGCCATCATGTCATTAAATTATTCACACCATTCTAAAAACTATGAAATTTTCCAGTATTTAATTTGAGGCCTCCTTCTATTTTATTTTTATTGTTTTTCCCAATTCCGTTCTAACCTTCCCCACAATCCCATGCCTTTTCTACTTCAGTCTTGTCCTCCAAACTTTGCCAAAAAATATTTAATCATTTAACCAAGCTCCATCAAAAGTTCATGATTTTTGGGCACTTATAACTCATACCTCTAGTTCAAATCCATTTGAATTGAATTCAACTCTTCCAATTTGGGTGAAACTTCTTTCCTTGCGCTAAGTATAAATATCATAAAAGGTTTAAACATTTTCCTTTTTCCTTCTCCCTATTTTCTATAAATGGGATAGAGAAAAAGAAAAAGAAAGAAGGAGAATGAGTCCAGTAGGCCAGCCCAACCTGCAATGGCAGGGTCGTTTTTTCCGTTTTTTCCGTCTTTTTCTCTTTTTATTTTGTTTTTTTGGTTGTGTGTATCGTGGATGATTTTAAGCATCTTGTTGGTGCTGTAATTGATATCTACTTGATATTAATATATTCTCCTTTTCAAAAATAAAAGAGAGAGTGTATGCTCGGCTTGTAGATGTGTTGAGTTGCTGCTTGTCCCTGCTTTTCCCCGACATTTGTGGCAATCGTGTTAGAAGATGTTCGTACCCGCAGTCCTAGGTCATGCATGTGATCGAAGCAGCCGGCGGAGGTTCAAAACTTGTAGCGGGGAAATCTTGGTGAGGCGGCAGGCGGCGATGCCTTCGTCAGCGTTGCTTCCTGTGAACCATCGAGCGAAAACACAATCTCCTATCCATCCCCTTCACTTTTCTGTATCCTCGCCTAGACGAACGATCACCTTTACATCCAGGACAAGAAAGAAAAGTGGATGCAGAGCATGCCGTACAAAACGGCTGGAACAGGAGGGTGCGAGGTGCGAGACTTCACGGATGTGGATAGCTTAGGCAGGAAAGTAACTGAGTTTCCAGTTGTCGAAAGGAGTTTTACATAGATTGGATTGCTTCCGACCAAGATTCTTTTGGCAAGGAGATAGCGAGAGAAAGAAATATCGACTGGCTAAATGGAGTGTGGTTTGCCATCCCAAAGACCAAGGCGGGTTGGGCATTCATGACCTTGAGGTTAAGAATAGGGCCCTACTCGGCAAATGGTTGTTTAAATTACTAGCGAAAGATGGTGCATGGCAAACCCTCCTAAGGAGGAAATATGTGGGTTCCAAGGCGGTATGCCAAGTATATTGGAAGCCTGGGGATTCCCACTTTTGGGCGGGTCTAATGGCTACAAAGAAATATTTCTTCTACTATAGATCCTTCTCGATTAAGGACGGCTTGGAAATTAGATTCTGGGAGGACAAGTGGCTAGGAAATGCCACACTCCGGGAACAATATCCGGCTCTATACAACATTGTGCGCCACAAAGGTGATACTATCGCCACGGTAATGGAATCATTTCCGCCAAATGTGACGTTCAGAAGAGATTTAATTGAATCTAGACTCCAATCATGGAACATCCTGCTCCAGCGGTTGACCACGGTGCAATTATCACATGGGTCTGATGTATTCCGATGGAACCTCCATGGGAATGGACAATTCTCAGTGGAGTCTATGTATAGAGCGTTAATCCAGTCTGATGTGCCAGTTGTTAATAACAAGAAGATCTGAAAGATGAAGATACCTCTTAAGAATAAAATCTTTGCATGGTATTTTCGTCGCGAAGTCATTAAAACAGTAAAACTGTACTAATCCCTGTCCTCTCACTAATTAGGCGTTTCTGGCCTTTTGATTTCGTTGGTTAAACATTACTGACCGTCCGATCTAAAGTAAACACAATGTTTCCCGCGAACTGGGCCTGAAGTCGTGAGGGAAGCTACTCCCGTAGCTACTTTGGAGCCTTGTGGTTAATTGGGCCAGTTTTACTGCTCAGCCCTAGGCAGCAAAGCCCGCTTCAGCCTTGCAGAAAATAAAAAGTAGCGACCGAGCACGTCACCTCCTCTTCTTCGCTGGTAAGAGCATGGTTAATAATACACCCAACTGTTGGCTATAAGATGTTGCCATATCATCTATAGTCAACACATATAGTCACTCATACAATAAGGTTAGCTATAAGGTTGGCTATAAGATTAGTACTTTTTCTCATCTTCTCTCTATCTCTTTTCTCACATTTACTGAATTTGCCTTGGAGCACGCATATAGCCAGGCTCTTACATGAGAGGCCACTCTCCTTACTTTTTCATGTCTCTCTCCTCCACATAGGCAAAATTGCCATGTAAGCAGGCTATAAGCCCACTATTGTACTTGCTCTAACGCTGCCCCTTCCTCTCCCCGCCGCCGCCCTTCTTGCCCGTGATGACGACGTATCCTCCCCTTCCCAACATCTCTCGCGACCTAGGTGAACCCTCCCGACACCGTCGCCGGCAATAATAATCGGAGTAGCAACGCCCGACGAGGTGAAACTGGAGAGAGATGACGATGATGTGGGCATGACGTGATGCAGATTTTCCCGGCGGAACTGAGGAGATGCGAAGAAGACGGTGGGCATGAGGCTCCTGCGCGTGGAGCTCCTCTGCACCACCCATGTTCTTTTCGCCACCAGTCGGTAACAATATTTCGACCTCCATCTTGCGCTCAGTCACCCTCGATTGGGGTCTTTTTCGGTGAGAAATTGTTATATGCTAGGAGACTTGATTATGACAGACCTGAATCTTAATTAGTATAACCATCGAGTCTGACTTGCTCATAAATATATTGGTTCCAGAATGAAAAAAAATCTCAGTGTTAATTACTTGATGATTGCCTCATTTTGCATTACTTAATGGTGAGTTTGATACGAGTACACATATAACCCTACATTTGTTATGAAAGTATTTTGCTTGCCTAGAGCAGAAAATTCCTGAAGAAGTCAACATGATAGTGTGCATTGAAGATTTTAGTATAATACAGTGTCAGAAACAGAGGATGTCTAATAGTACAACAAAATGTGCAATATTCACATGGTGACAAGTGTGGCTCAACCTACTGGTAAAATGAACTGTCAGCATCCTGCAGTAGGATGCACCAACGTCTACACCCCCATCGAGATCATTCAGCAATCAGCACCCAACATTCAGAAATTGAGCAAAGTCGTACTTGTTGCCACAAACACATTCAGAAATTGAGCAAAGCCGTACTTGTTGCCACAAACACATTCAGAAATTGAGCAAAGCCGTACTTGTTGCCACGAACACATTTAGAAATATGTTCATTTACATAATCGATTACTTATGGTTATGACCCACCTCCATAAAACTGAATCTTGCTATCAAATTGAGTAAGGTACAGCTGGACCCATGCTTCAGTTTACTATGTATTATAGTGTGCATCTAGCTTCAGCATATATACTTTCCACATATGTGTACTGAACCATTGAGCTTGATTAACTTAGTTATTACCTGAATGTGTCTCTATCAGTGAATAAATTCAGTTAACTAACTGGTATAGTCCGAACTACAAACTTGCAGGCTACAGTCTCTTAATTTCGAATTGGCATCCCCCTGCCTCTCTCGATTACCTGTAACTGCTGCTGTAATTCAAGCATTGAGGGTACGATGTGTTTTGTTCAGGAACTTGTGACGCCAAGCTGATCAATTGTCGCCTCTGGTTCATATTCTAGAGGAAACGAAAGGTACAAATTGGCACATCTTGAAGAATTCTGCCCCCCCCCCTCTTAATTTCTCCCCTGTTACTCTACAATTATCTGTCAAAAGAATATTATTATAGCGCATGCCAATTGTTTGTGGTATAAAAAATCAGTTTTACACTAAAATGACTTCTCCCTTGGTCCAGGTACAGATGCAAATCCCATGTAATGTTACCAACTGTCTGCCACATATTTAAAGCAATTTCTAACATGAGTCAGACCATTTTGTTTGGTAAGACTTTTTTTTTCCGACAAAGAGCATATATTAATATCGCGGAGATACCAATTACACCCAGCCTCTGCAACAACGCAATGCCCTAGCGACATTACGGATGCACACAGCCAAAAAAAGAAAGAAGAATTACGAAAAAGAAAAGTCCCGCTGCAATGATCTATTCCCTGAAACAGCAGCACTAACACCACCAAGACAGCACCAGAAGTCCAGCTTCTCCAAAAGCGACGCCTCCAATAAGGGAACAGTGCACAAACACCGTCGTCGCTGTTGGGGAACGTTGCATGGGAAACAAAAATTTTCCTACGCACATACAAGATCTATCCATGGTGATGAGCATCTACGAGAGGGAGAGTGAATCTACATACCCTTGTAGATCGTTAAGCGGAAGCGTTTAAGAAACGCGGTTGATGTAGTCGAACGTCTCCGCGATCCAAATCGCAAGTCGTCCCTCGATCCGATCACGAACTAGCGCCGAACGGACGGCACCTCCGCGTTCAACACACGTACGGCTTGATGACGCCTTCACCTCCTCGATCCAGCGAGCGATGGTGAAGTAGTGATTGAGTTCCAGCAGCACGATGGCGTGGTGATGGTGGTGAGGAACAATCTCTGCAGGGCTTCGCCAAGCGCTGCGGAGATTATGACGGAGGAACTAGAGGGTTAGGGTTGCCGCACACGGCTTGGGGAAATCTTGATGTGTCTCGTGTGCTAGCCCTGCCCCTCTATTTATATGTTGAGCCTTGGGGTCTAAACTTGGAGTAAAAGCCTCCTCCAGGTCGGTTTTGCCCGCACAAGGTCGGTTTGGCCCGCAGGGAAAGAGTCCAACTCGGATCCCTGCCGAACCGTGCACAGCCGCACACAAGCGGTAGTACCGCTTCACACAAGCGGTAGTACCGCTTGGGCGGTAGTACCGCTTCACATAAGCGGTAGTACCGCTCGGGCGGTAGTACCGCTTCACCAAGCGGTAGTACCGCTTACGCGGCAGCAAAACTACTTTTGCACTTTCCAATACCTCGTGGGCTTTTATCCCTTGGCCCATATAAAGTGTTGCTGCACCCGAACACTTCGGTAAACATCCGGAACCCCTTCCGGTGAATTCCGGAACTCTTCCGGAGATCAAAACACTATTATCACATATATCAATCTTTACCTCCGGACTCTTCCGGAGATCCTCGTCATGTCCGGGATCTTATCCGAGACTCCGAACAACTTTCGGTCACCAACATAATAACTCAATTATACTAATCGTCACCAAACGTTAAGTGTGTAGACCCTGCGGGTTCGAGAACTATGTAGACATGACCGAGACACTTCTACGATCAATAACCAATAGCGGGACCTGGATGCCCATATTGGCTCCTACATATTCTACGAAGATCTTTTATCGGTCGAACCTCTATGTCAAGGATTCAATTAATCCCGTATGCTGTTCCCTTTGTTCTTCGGTATGTTACTTGCCCGAGATTCGATCGTCGGTATCTCTATACCTAGTTCAATCTCGTTACCGGCAAGTCTCTTTACTCGTTCCGTAATACAAGATCCTGTGGCTAACTCTTTAGTCACTTTGCTTGCAAGGCTCAATGTGATGTTGTATTACCGAGTGGGCCCTGAGATACCTCTCCGTCACACGGAGTAACAAATCCCAGTCTTGATCCATGCCAACCCAACAGACACCCTCGGAGATACCTGTAGAGCACCTTTATAGTCACCCAGTTACGTTGTGACGTTTGATACACACAAGGTATTCCTCCAGTGTCAGTGAGTTGCATGATCTCATGGTCAAAGGAACAGATACTTGACATGCAGAAAACAATAGCAATAAACTGACACGATCAAATGCTACGTTTACAGTTTGGGTCTTGTCCATCACATCATTCTCCTAATGATGTGATCCCGTTTATCAAATGACATCTCATGTCAATGGCTAGGAAACCTTAACCATCTTTGATCAACGAGCTAGTCAACTAGAGGCATACTAGGGACACAGTGTTGTCTATGTACCCACACATGTATTTGAGTTTCCAATCAATACAATTATAGCATGGATAATAAACGATTATCATGAACAAGGAAATATAATAATAACTAATTTATTATTGCCTCTAGGGCATATTTCCAACAGTCTCCCACTTGCACTAGAGTCAATAATCTAGTTCACATCACTATGTGATTTACATTGTAATGAATCGAACACCCATGCAGTTCTGGTGTTGTTCATGTTTAGCCCTTGGAAGAGGTTTAGTCATCGGATCTGCAACATTCAGATCCGTGTGTACTTTGCAAATATTTATGTCGTCCTCCTTGATGTAATCGCGGATGGAATTGAAACGTCGCTTTATGTGTCTGGTCCTCTTGTGAAATCTTGGTTCCTTGGCTAGAGCAATGGCACCAGTATTATCACAAAACAGAGTCATTGGGTTAAGTGCACTAGGCACTACTCCAAGATCTGTCATGAACTCCTTCATCCAGACACCTTCCTTCGCCGCCTCCGAGGCAGCGATGTACTCCGTTTCGCATGTAGAATCTGCTACCACGCTTTGCTTGGAACTGCACCAGCTAACCGCACCCCCATTTAGAATAAATACGTATCCGGTTTGCGACTTTGAGTCATCCGGATCAGTGTCAAAGCTTGCATCGACGTAACCCTTTACGACGAGCTCTTGATCACTTCCATAAACGAGAAACATGTCCTTAGTCCTTTTCAGGTACTTCAGGATATTCTTGACCGCCGTCCAGTGTTCCATTCCTGGATCACCTTGAAACCTTCCGACCATACTTATGGCAAGGCTGACATCGGGTCTTGTGCACAGCATTGCATACATGATAGAGCCTATGGCCGAAGCATAGGGGATGACACTCATCTTTTCTCTATCTTCTGCAGTCACTGGGCATTGAGTCTTACTCAACTTCACACCTTGCAATACAGGCAAGAACCCCTTCTTGGACTGATCCATTTTGAACTTCTTCAAAACTTTGTCAAGGTATGTGCTTTGTGAAAGTCCTATTAAGCGTCTCGATCTATCTCTATAGATCTTGATGCCTAATATGAAAGCAGCTTCTCCTAGGTCCTTCATTGAAAAACTCTTGTTCAAATATTCCTTACGCTTTCCAGCATTTCTATATTGTTTCCAATCAGTAATATGTCATCCACATATAATATTAGAAACGCTATAGAGCTCCCACTCACTTTCTTGTAAATACAAGCTTCTCCGTAAACTTGTATAAACTCGAACGCTTTGATCACCTCATCAAAACGAAGATTCCAACTCCGAGATGCTTGCACCAGTCCATAAATGGATCGCTGGAGTTTGCAAACTTTGTCAGCATTCTCTGGATCGACAAAACCTTCTGGTTGCATCATATACAACTCTTCCTTAAGGTAACCGTTAAGGAACGCAGTTTTGACATCCATCTGCCAAATTTCATAATTGAAAAAGGCAGCTATTGCTAACATGATTCTGACGGACTTAAGCATCGCTACGGGTGAGAAGGTCTCATCGTAGTCAACTCCTTGAACTTGTGAAAAACCCTTTGCCACAAGTCGAGCTTTATAGACGGTGACATTACCGTCCGCGTCTGTCTTCCTCTTAAAGATCCATTTGTTCTGAATGGCCTTACGCCCTTCAGGTAATACTTCCAAAGTCCATACTTTGTTTTCATACATGGATCCCATCTCGGATTTCATGGCCTCTAACCACTTCTCGGAATCCGGGCCCATCATCGCTTCTCCATAGCTCGTAGGTTCATCGTTGTCTAACAACATGACCTCTAAGACAGGGTTGCCGTACCACTCAGGAGTAGTACGTGTCCTTGTCGACCTACGAGGTTCACTAGCAACTTGATCCAAAGCTTCATGATCATCATCATTAACTTCTTCTTCAGCTAATGTAGGCTCCACAGAAACAACTTTCTGCGCTGCGCTACTCTCAGGTTGAAGTAAAGGTTCAACAACCTCATCAAGTTCTATCTTCCTCCCACTCAATTCTTTCGAGAGAAACTCTTTCTCAAGAAATGTTCCGTTTTTAGCGACAAACACTTTGCCTTCGGATCTGAGGTAGAAGGTATACCCAACTGTCTCTTTTGGGTATCCTATGAAGACGCATTTCTCCGCTTTGGGTTCCAGCTTTTCAGGCTGAAGCTTTTTGACATAAGCATCACATCCCCAAACTTTAAGAAACGACAGCTTTGGCTTCTTGCCAAACCAAAGTTCATATGGCGTCGTCTCAACGGATTTCGATGGTGCCCTATTTAAAGTGAATGCAGCTGTCTCTAATGCATAACCCCAAAACGATAGTGGCAAATCGGCAAGAGACATCATAGATCGCACCATATCCAATAAAGTTCGATTACGACGTTCGGACACACCATTACGCTGTGGTGTTCCAGGCGGTGTCAGTTGTGAAACAATTCCACATTGTCTTAAGTGACTGCCAAACTCATAACTCAGATATTCTCCTCCTCGATCAGATCGTAGGAATTTAATCTTCTTGTTACGATGATTCTCAACTTCACTCTGAAATTGTTTGAACTTTTCAAATGTTTCAGACTTGTGTTTCATTAAGTAAATATACCCATATCTACTTAAGTCATCAGTGAAGGTGAGAAAGTAACGATAACCACCGCGCGCCTCAATACTCATCGGACCGCACACATCAGTATGTATGATTTCCAATAAGTCACTTGCCCGTTCCATTGTTCCAGAGAGCGGCGTTTTAGTCATCTTGCCCATGAGGCATGGCTCACATGTGTCAAGTGATTCAAAATCAAGTGACTCCAAAAGTCCATCAGCATGGAGCTTCCTCATGCGTTTTATGCCAATATGACCTAAACGGCAGTGCCACAAGAAAGTGGTATTATCATTATCAATTCTACATCTTTTGGCATCAATGTTATGAACATGTGTATCATTACTATCGAGATTCAATAAGAATAAACCCCTCACATTGGGTGCATGACCATAAAAGATATTACTCATATAAATATAACAACCATTATTCTCTGATTTAAATGAGTAACCGTCTCGCAATAAACAAGATCCAGATATAATGTTCATGCTTAACGCAGGCACCAAATAACACTTATTTAGGTTCATCACTAATCCCGACGATAATCGAAGAGCGAGCGTGCCGACGGCGATCACATCAACCTTGGAACCATTTCCCACGCGCATCGTCACTTCGTCCTTTGCCAGCCTCCGTCTATTCCGCAGTTCCTGTTTTGAGTTGCAAATATGAGCAACCGCACCGGTATCAAATACCCAGGCACTACAACGAGAGTTGGTAAGGTACACATCAATAACATGTATATCATATATACCTTGTTTGTTGTTGGTCACCTTCTTGTCAGCCAAATACTTGGGGCAATTCCGCTTCCAGTGTCCAGTTCCCTTGCAATGAAAACACACAGTTTCTGGTTTGGGTCCAGCCTTGGGTTTCTTCACGAGAGGAGCAACTGCTTTGCCACTCTCCTTGGAGTTACCCTTCTTACCCTTGCCATTCTTCTTGAAACTAGTGGTTTTATTGACCATCAACACTTGATGCTCCTTCTGAATTTCAGACTCAGCGGCTTTCAGCATTGCAAACAGCTCGGCGACTGACTTGTTCATCCCGTGCATGTTATAGTTCAACACGAAGCTCTTGTAGCTAGGTGGCAATGATTGAAGAACTCTGTCAGTGATAGCCTCTGGCGGAAGGGGCATCCCCAATTCAGCCAGACGGGTGGAGTACCCAGACATTCTGAGCACGTGATCACTGATAGACCCGTTCTCCTCCATCTTGCAAGCATAGAACTTATCGGAGATCTCATATCTCTCGATCCGGGCATTCTTCTGAAAGATAAACTTCAACTCCTGGAACATCTCATATGCTCCATGACGTTCAAAACGTCTTTGAAGTCCCGGTTCTAAGCCATACAACATTGCACATTGAACTATTGAGTAATCATCAGAACGAGCCTGCCAGGCATTCACAACGTCTAGAGACTCAACTGGAGCGGGTGGATCACCAAGCGGTGCATCAAGGACATAAGCCTTCTGGGAAGCCGTAAGGATAATCCTTAGATTACGGGCCCAGTCCACAAAGTTACTTCCATCATCTTTCAACTTAGCTTTCTCTAGGAACGCATTAAAATTCAGGGGTGCTACTGCGCGAGCCATGATCTACAACATAAATATAGCAAAGACAACATAGACTATTGTTCTAGATAATGAGTTTAGTTAATCATATTACTTAAAAAACTCCCACTCAAATTGACATCCCTCCGATCATTCGAGTGTAACATGATCCAAATCCACCAACTCAAGTCCGATCATCACGTGAGTTGAGGTGGTTTCAATGGTGAACATCTTCATGTTGATCATATCTACTATATGACTCATGTTCGACCTTTCGGTCCCTTGTGTTCCGAGGCCATGTCTGTACATGCTAGGCTCGTCAAGTTTAACCCGAGTGTTCCGCGTGTGCAACATGGCTTGCACCCGTTGTATGTGAACGTGGAGTCTATCACACCCGATCATCACGGCGTGTCTCGAAACGACGAACTTTCGCAACGGTGCACACTCGGGGAGAACACAATTTATCTTGAAATTTAAGTGAGGGATCACCTTATAATGCTACCGTCGTCCTAAGCAAAATAAGATGCATAAAAGGATTAACATCACATGCAAATCATAAGTGACATGATATGGCCATGAACTTGTGCTTTTGATCTCCATCTCCAAAGCACAGGCATGATCTCCATCGTCACCGGCATGACACCATGATCTCCATCATCTTGATCTCCATCAACGTGTCGCCATAAGGTTGTCGCGCCGACTGTTGCTTCCACGACTATTGCTAACGTTTAGCGATAAAGTAAAGCATTACATAGCGCTTAATGATTGACACGCAGGTCATACAATAATTAAAGACAACTCTATGGCTCCTGCCAGTTGCCGTACTCATCGACATGCAAGTCGTGATATTCTATACATCACATGATCATCTCATACATCACATATATCTCATCATGTAATTGGCCATATCATATCACATCATACCCTGCAAAAACAAGTTAGACGTCCTCTAATTGTTGTTGCAAATTTTACGTGGCTGCTACGGGTTTGCAAGAACCGTTCTTACCTACGCAAAACCACAACGTGGTGTAGTGATTGCTTTTTGATCTTCTAAAAGAACCCTCTTCATTGAAATCGATTCAACTAAAGTGAGAGAGACAGACACCCGCTAGCCATCTTTATGCAACGAAGTTACATGTCAGTTGAAGGAACCTGTCTCGCGTAAGTGTACGCGTAATGTCGGTCCGGGCCGCTTCATCTCACAGTACCGCCGAATCAAATATCAACTAGTAACGGCAAGCAATATGTATACACCCACGCCCACAACTCCTTTGTGTTCTACTCGAGATCTCATCTACGCATAGACCTAGCTCATGATGCCACTGTTGGGGAACGTTGCATGGGAAACAAAAATTTTCCTATGCACATACAAGATCTATCCATGGTGATGAGCATCTACGAGAGGGAGAGTGAATCTACATACCCTTGTAGATCGTTAAGCGGAAGCGTTTAAGAAACGCGGTTGATGTAGTCGAACGTCTCCGCGATCCAAATCGCAAGTCGTCCCTCGATCCGATCACGAACTAGCGCCGAACGGACGGCACCTCCGCGTTCAACACACGTACGGCTTGATGACGCCTTCACCTCCTCGATCCAGCGAGCGATGGTGAAGTAGTGATTGAGTTCCAGCAGCACGACGGCGTGGTGATGGTGGTGAGGAACAATCTCTGCAGGGCTTCGCCAAGCGCTGCGGAGATTATGACGGAGGAACTAGAGGGTTAGGGTTGCCGCACACGGCTTGGGGAAATCTTGATGTGTCCCGTGTGCTAGCCCTGCCCCTCTATTTATATGTTGAGCCTTGGGGTCTAAACTTGGAGTAAAAGCCTCCTCCAGGTCGGTTTTGCCCGCACAAGGTCGGTTTGGCCCGCAGGGAAAGAGTCCAACTCGGATCCCTGCCGAACCGTGCACAGCCGCACACAAGCGGTAGTACCGCTTCACACAAGCGGTAGTACCGCTTGGGCGGTAGTACCGCTTCACATAAGCGGTAGTACCGCTCGGGCGGTAGTACCGCTTCACCAAGCGGTAGTACCGCTTACGCGGCAGCAAAACTACTTTTGCACTTTCCAATACCTCGTGGGCTTTTATCCCTTGGCCCATATAAAGTGTTGCTGCACCCGAACACTTCGGTAAACATCCGGAACCCCTTCCGGTGAATTCCGGAACTCTTCCGGAGATCAAAACACTATTATCACATATATCAATCTTTACCTCCGGACTCTTCCGGAGATCCTCGTCATGTCCGGGATCTTATCCGAGACTCCGAACAACTTTCGGTCACCAACATAATAACTCAATTATACTAATCGTCACCAAACGTTAAGTGTGTAGACCCTGCGGGTTCGAGAACTATGTAGACATGACCGAGACACTTCTACGATCAATAACCAATAGCGGGACCTGGATGCCCATATTGGCTCCTACATATTCTACGAAGATCTTTTATCGGTCGAACCTCTATGTCAAGGATTCAATTAATCCCGTATGCTGTTCCCTTTGTTCTTCGGTATGTTACTTGCCCGAGATTCGATCGTCGGTATCTCTATACCTAGTTCAATCTCGTTACCGGCAAGTCTCTTTACTCGTTCCGTAATACAAGATCCTGTGGCTAACTCTTTAGTCACTTTGCTTGCAAGGCTCAATGTGATGTTGTATTACCGAGTGGGCCCTGAGATACCTCTCCGTCACACGGAGTAACAAATCCCAGTCTTGATCCATGCCAACCCAACAGACACCCTCGGAGATACCTGTAGAGCACCTTTATAGTCACCCAGTTACGTTGTGACGTTTGATACACACAAGGTATTCCTCCAGTGTCAGTGAGTTGCATGATCTCATGGTCAAAGGAACAGATACTTGACATGCAGAAAACAATAGCAATAAACTGACACGATCAAATGCTACGTTTACAGTTTGGGTCTTGTCCATCACATCATTCTCCTAATGATGTGATCCCGTTTATCAAATGACATCTCATGTCAATGGCTAGGAAACCTTAACCATCTTTGATCAACGAGCTAGTCAACTAGAGGCATACTAGGGACACAGTGTTGTCTATGTACCCACACATGTATTTGAGTTTCCAATCAATACAATTATAGCATGGATAATAAACGATTATCATGAACAAGGAAATATAATAATAACTAATTTATTATTGCCTCTAGGGCATATTTCCAACAGTCGCCCGATCATCGATCTTAGGTTTTCACCCTGAAGAAAGTCCTCACTCTCAAAAACAATGCCTTCAACAGGCCATTGCCAGGCACAACCAATTAAGGCCAGACCTTGGATTTTCATCCTGAAAGAAAGACTTTGGACTTCTCCTGTGCAGTCGCCCCCACTAGCATGCCGCTGCTCCAAGTCACGAATCACCAAGCCAATTCCTCATCGCCACAGAGACTCGAATCACCATTGCTAGTCCTCAGATCTCAGCTTCCATGACATTCTCCGCCAGCTGACTTCACCATGGAACGAGAAAGCATACCCCATGATGGTAACAGCCAGCAGAGCTTCGCAGCGCTCCCTCTGAAACCAAACGGTCAGAGAAAAACACGGGTGCGCACGACCGAATCCCACCCGATCCAGCAATCTCCAGGCATGAATCGCCCAAGGGAGTTCCCAGCGGAGCCTTCCGGAACACGACACTGCAGCCAGATCGATGGGGACATGCATCCGGTCGATCAAAATCTCGGCGCGAATTGGAACCCTAGGACCGCCGCCGGAGGAGATCGGATCGGGCCCCAGATCCCCCAAGGTGCACGCACAGCCAGGAGATCCGGTGCCATCCACCTCCTTGCCGCCTAGAGATCGGGGCCGAAGCCGCCGCCCCTCCAAGGCACAGACCACCGCGCCGATCCGCCACGCCGCAGCTGCTCCAGGCGCGCCGGAGGAGCCACCACGCCATGGTGCCCGGCCGCACCACACCCCGGCTCGAAGAAGTCGGCCCGCGCCGATCCATCGCGTGAGGGGACGAGGATGCCTCCCCTGCCGCCGGCGACGGCCCGGCTTTGCCCGGCCGCGCCCTGGGGCGGCGGGGGAGGAGAGGGAGAGGTGGGGAGGGCGGCGGTTGGCAGCGGCTAGGGTTTTCCCCTCCCGTCGCCACGCGGGGACGAGAGGAGGGGACGAGAGGTTTTTGTTAGGCTAGACAAACAAAGATCGGTTTTGCTAGAACTCATCTAGTTTTTGGTAAGACTTGTGTATTTATTATTTTAAAACATGCCATATGCAATGCAGGTACTGAAGATTGTACTGTTGTGCCTTATAAAGCAGATGCACAGATGATATTCTTATCCATAAACAAGCGTTTTTATGTTGTAATTATAGGAAGGCCCTCGCGTCGCTCCCTCCCCAGGGGCGATACGGGCGGCGACCAAATTGCCGAGGCCTCCGGCCGCTCCACCCCCTCCTCCCCCTCGCCATCGCCGGCGCCTCCCGCGGGCAAAGCTCGCGTGGAGCAGGCGGCGGCGGGGCTGAGTCCTTTCCCTGCGACGGGCGGCGCCTCCCACGAGCAGGGGAGCTCATGGTGGCGCGGCGTCGGGCGGTGGGTGGCGGCCGGCGCGGCCTCGCGCCGCTCGCGTCTCGGTCGTCGGCGCGCGGTGGCTTCGTCGGCTTCGGGGGAGCTGGTCTGGGCCCTGCGACGCTGGCTGCTACCCGTTCTGGGAGGGGTCGGATCCGCCCGGATCTAGCCTCCCCTGCTGCGGCTGCGTCTCGCGGGTGCTGGCAAGCCGGGGCGGCGGCCCCGGGCATGGTGGCGGCGCCTTCCCTCTCGTCCCTTGGCCGGGGCTTGGACGGGGCGGTGCTGAGGCTGACCTCCGCGAATCTGGCGTGGTTTCTGGAACCGTCGGCGGTGGGGCTCGGACGGGCGGCTGTGGAGGCGCTTCGGCGGCGGCCTGGTCGTCCTCGAGTGCCGGGGTCTCCTCCCTCGGCTGTGGAGCTGCGGTGGTGGCGGAGGGTCGCAGAGTTGGATGGCGGCGCGGCGGCACCGCGACGGTGGGTGTGCTGCGGCTGTCGTGGAGATTGGTCTCCGGCAGCCGGAGCGCAGTGTGCGGGTGACTGGTGGTTGGCGGCAATGCTCCTGCTTAGCTTGCTGTGCTCCTGAGCTCAGGGCTCCCTTGTGGAGCCTGGCGGTGGATTTGGGACTCGGGCGAAAGTCTGACACTTGGTGCCGATGATGGCGGCGTCCCTGTGCGTCGCATTCCTTCCTGAAGGCTTCATCGAAGAGTCCCTTCTACAGCCGCAATTGTCAGGTGGTCTCCGGATGAAAATCCAAGCTCCCTTGGAGCGGGCGGCGACGACACCTATGTCATTACCTTCTTGGAGGCGCCGCCTTGGAATTCCTGACCCTTGTGGAGCGGCAGGTTTATGGCAGTTGTGCAGTATTGCTTCGTGGTTGCCGAGGCGGTGGATGCCGGAGCGGCGGCTCCGGACGGTGGATGTACGCCGAGGTGGCGGCCTCGGACGACAATGCAGTTGCGGCCCAATGGGGTGGGGACGTGGCTTTGCATGGCATGGGTGGGGACCTGGTGCTGCAAGGGTAGCGAGTTCGTCGGCTCGGTCGACGCGATCTGACAGGTCGATCTGACTGGAAGTCGGGGCGGCAGCCCCGGATGTTTGGCGCGGCGTTCGTGGTCTGCGGGCGGTCGTCTCGTGTAGCAAGGGCTACAAGGCGACCAGGTCGTGCGGCGCTACGGCTCGCGAGCGGGCAGGGGATGTCGGAGCGGCGGCTCCGGAGCCAGGATGTGTGTGTTTTGTTGCGATTGTGGCCTTGGGTCGAGTGGTCGATGAGGCTTCGTTGCTTGTGCGGTTTTCGGCCTAGTTTTCCTCATAAACCGGGCCATTTTGTTAGGTTTTCGATCCGGTTTTCCTTATAAACTGGATCAATTCTCTCCTTCTATAATGCAATGCCAGAGCTCCTGGCCCTCTGACGAGGTTCCGTCAAAAAATATGTTGTAATTATGGGGGATACAGATTCATATTTGAAACCATGTGCCGATCCAGATTAAGTGTACTGGTACAACACTTCTCTCTACCCTCATCATGTTCCATGATCTTACTTTCTTTCAGTAATTCAATATCAAGCGGACTAGCTTTGACACTTTTCTCATTTTTATGAATCTTGCTGTAGTGTGTAGATTATAGAGATGTGTTGAATTCCAAATTGCACGATTAGAACAAAATAGGGATCCAGACTGTAATGGATTCATGCAAAAATGCTATCTGATATATGTATTTTCACTGGTTGTGCCTATACAAAAACTCGACAAATATGCATAATAGCATATGTGGTATTTTTATTTTGAAGAACTACTGCGCACCATGGGGTGTTTAAGACTTGAATCTTGCTGTGACTATCTTCCATCGTCCGGGAAGGGGTGCGAAATGAGTGCATGCATTCATCATTTCATCCATAAGCATAAGATTCATGAAAAGGTAAATTATGTCTTCCCTGCTTACATTGGAAGGAAGTACCACCTTCACTACTTCAGGAAACAAAAGGAAAACATGTGTGGCATAATCATCCTATAAAAATATGTGGACCTAAGAAAGCCAAATAAGTTGTTCTGCAAATGGATATAACAGGTAAACAAAAGTCGACTGACACAACTTTTACCAGGCTATTATCTTGTAGTTAGTTACTCAACATATAAATCGCATGTTACAAATGAGATTTTTGTTTTAATTGCCATTCAACCAAATGATCAATAGCTGCATACCTTTTAGTTGATGGCGTATTTTTATAGTTTAGAAACTTCTCCACAAGTTAAATGCTTATACGCTTTCAGGCAATCAAGCACTTGAGTACTGTGGTGTTTATTTTCCACCTCAACACAAAGACAGCAAATGAGGAGGATTGTCAACGAGCTGGATTTCATCCATATACTAGAGAAGTTGATGAAAATGTTGGTGAATGTGGTAGGCAGGTAAGATGAGAACAAGAGATCTTCTTTAACATATGTCTATTCGTTAAGTTTTCTAATTTAGGCCTTTTTTCTAGAACTGATAATGATGTGATTCATTCTGGTTGATCATCCAAATGCTCATACACCATATGCCAGATGATATACTCTCGAATCATTGATACAACTTGAACAAGTGAAATTTAGGAAAAACCATGCTACCCCATGCGTGTGTTCCATACTGATAATTTTATCGTGGTTTCACTGATGGTTTCTTAATTATGTTGTTTCCTAATGCTTAAACCCGCAGCATGGATAATATTGTATGAAGTTTTTGCTTGCAACTGGCTACTTTGGATTTAGAGTGCTTGATTGTGAACGTATTATTAGAATCTCATTTACAGCTACAGATTTTTCATCATCAATTTCAAATTTTGTGTCTCCATATATATCTAAATATCCTATCATTCCATTGTAAAAATAGACAGGCGCGGCAACGCGCGCCATCAATGATCTAGTTCTTACTAAAGATAACCTTATTAAGAGGAATTGGCATGGAAGTCCGCAATGTGTCTTTTGTCACCATGAGGAGACAATAAAACATTTATTCTTCTAATGCAAATTGGCTCGTTCTATATAGTCATCCAAATAGCTTCTGACTTGTATCCTCCCTGTAGTGTTGCTAATGTATTTGGCAACTAGTTACACGTGATTGATCACAGGTTTAGAACTCTTCTCAGGGTGGGAGCGCTTGCCATTATTTGGTCGCTTTGACTATGTAGAAATGATAAGGTTTTTAATGATAAAAGTACTTCTCTGTTGCAGGTTATCTACAGATGTACCGGGACTCTTCGTTTATGGTTCTCTCTACAATACGTGGAGAATTGAGACCTGTTTACGGAGGTGTGTACACGATTGGAGGCTATGGCGAGGGATACTTTTACCCAACATGGGTGGCAGCATGATCTAAGGATTGGCCCCCCTCCGCTTTAGGCGTTATACGGACTCTACATGTTTCTTTGTATTTCGTCTTTTTATTTTTCTTTTATGTGAGAGGACCTTGTTTGGCTGTGTGCATGTTAGTTATGCAGAGGCCGGGTGTAATGCTTAAATCTTTTAAGTAATAAAGCGCCCTTTTTCGAAAAAGGAAAGTAACTGAGTAAGATCCAAGCAAACGAGGAGTTGTGCACCTTACAGTGCATGTTTTAATTCGCAGGTTCCATGGGTAATTCCCGGTGACTTCCATGCTCACACTATCAGATTCAAATCCCTATTGTGCAGATACAACAAGTAATGCACGAATAAAATTGGATAATTGTAAAACAAATATGTAACGCGAAGAGCATGATATTCATCTTTGCTTTGTGGGGTGGGGGGGGGTGACCTCTCTTGCCCTTTATAAAGAATTGCGTGGTACCATTGGCATGAAACCATGGATCCTCCAGTAGGTCAACAATTTGGCATCCCTTGATTATGAGCTCCATCCTCGTCCGGCGGGTCAAAGGCTATATGAGAGCTTTAAATAAACAACGAATTCACTTAGCCTTTTACTTTTTTAGAAGAAAAACTTTATTGACACTGGACCACTACATTAAGACGATGCACCTAGCCAACACACAACTTATTACGTTCACAAAGTTCATGGAAAAGAAAGGCCGACCGCTAATGTGTCATCCTTGAGGAAGCTAAGTAGAGCCAATGTTGCCTGAGTACACCGACGGTGACTCACTCGGCGGCTTCAACCCCAACATCACTTTCCCGCATTGCTCTGCTTCGCGCGGCCCCTCCATCTTCATCAGCCCCAACCCGCACACGCCCTCCGTGTTCACCGCCGTTCTCAACACCCACTACGGCTGCTCGCCGTTGTACTCAAGCTCGCCTGCACCGACTCTGGGCCATGGACCCCTACCCTTCGCACCAAGCTCGGCGCCACAGTTCAGCAGCACCGACGCCGAGATGAACGAGATCATCGCGAACAGCTCAGCCGCCGCCGCTTCGTGCCCCGGGTTCCGCACGCAAGACGAAACGGTGGACACCGGCGGCGAGATGGAGGACGTCAAGCAGGACGACGTCGAGGAGGAGGTGGAACAGGAAGAACCGGCTGAGCCAGCGGCCAAAGGGAAAAGGAAGAGGCGGACGTCCAACGCTAGGCCCGGCGAGCCTCGCGTCAAGTGGACGCCAAAGGAAGACGAGTGCCTCGCCGAAGCATGGAAGACTGTCAGCATCGACCCGATCACCGGCGCGAATCAGAACGCCGACACGTACTGGAGAAGTATCAAGACGGCGTTCGACGAGCGCAAGATGGTTGACCCCGAGTTCGCCAGCATCCACATGGATCGCGGCAACAAGGCCATGTCCAACCATTGGGCGACCATCCAGCATGCCTGCAACAAGTGGCATGGGATTCAGGAGGAGGTCATTGCTCGCCCAGAGAGCGGCGCCAACGTCGAGCGTCAGGTATGTGCATGGCTCGCCGGCCCAGCTCTTCGCCATGTACTACGCCGACACTTGTTCTTCGTCTGTGCAGATGGTCCGAATGTTCGACATGTTTCGCCAGGACAACAACGACGTCGAGTTCAAGTTCCTTCACGTCTTCACCAGGATCGAGTCGTGCGAGAAATGGACAGAGTGCCGGCTTGCTCTCGCCAAGACCAAGGACGGTGTCTACAACCCGGATGCGCCTGTCTCGGCGGCGGCGGAAGGGCGTCCTGATGGCAACAAGAAAGCCAAGGCGGCGAGGGACTCGGCGATCGCTGCAGAACGGCTGCAGTCGTCGATAGAAGAGTGCATCGCCGACGCCAGGAGCCACGCCGCCAAGAGGGAGGAGACGTCCGAGACGAGGTGGTCGGCGTTGATGACGAAGTAGGACCTCAAGCTCGACCTCCTCAGGACCAACGTCGCCGCGAAGAAGAGGAACACCCACCTGGCGTTCCTGATGGGAGCAGACGTGGCGACGATGGACCCGCAGGTGAAGACGTGGTACCTGGCGGAGGGCGACCTCATCTTGAACCAGATGCCGGGACCGGCGGCGACCACTGCCACGCCAGTGCCGAGCACTGCAACTGCGCCCACGGCAACGCCGAGCACTGCAACGGCGCCCACGGCGGTAGAGGAGCCTGCCATTTGATGAGTTCCATGTCTATGGTTCCTGCCCTTTTGATCGCCGGACTTTGGCTATCACTACTAGGAAAAAGCTTATAGATAGAACATTAGCAGTAGCGCGGGGAAGAGGAGAAGCGCTACTGTTACTTATTAGTAGCGCGTGGTACATTCCAGCGCTACAGGTAGGGACTTAGCAGTAGTGCGGACCAGCGGATCGCCGCTACTACTAAGTGGTCCCACACCGTGGTGTCGCCGTGCCCCACGGGCTTGCCGTAGCAGCAGTGCTGGTCATGGACACACGCTACTGCTAAACACGTTAGCAGTAGCGTGTGTCCTTGGCCCGCGCTACTGTTATGGCAAGCCCGGGCCCAGCTGCCCGTCCCCACTTAGCAGTAGCGTTGGGCCGTAGCCCGCGTTACTGCTAGGGTAAACATTATCCGCCGCCCCGCCCGTTCGTCACTCTCCCTGTGCCACTCTCTCACCGCCGCGACCGTCCTCCTCCTCCTACCATCGCCGCCGACGCCGCATTGCCGCTCTCGTCGCCGTCATCCCCCGGCCTCAGTAAGCCTCCTCCTCCCTCCTCTAGCCGCCCCTCCTCTCTCCCCCTCCAGCCGCCGCCGGCCCTCCTCCCTCCTCCTCCAGCCGCCGCCGGCCCTCCTCCAGCCGCCGCCGGCCCTCCTCCCTCCCCCTGCTCCTTCCTCCTCTAGCCGCCCCTCCTCCTCCCTCCTCCCTCCCCCCTGCTCCCCCTCCTCTAGCCGCCCCTCCTCCTCCCTCCTCCCTCCCCCTCCTCTCTCCTCCCTCCCGCCTCCATTCTCCAATCGTCGCCGGTCCTCCTCCCTCCTCCTCCAGCCGCCGCCGGCCCTCCTTCCCCTCCTCCTCCCTCCTAGCTAGCTCCCTCATTTAACTAAATTAGTTTCTAGTTTGTAGTTTACTGAAGTAGTTTATAGTTTGTAGTTTATAATTCATAATTTATAGTTTCTATATTATAGTTTGTAGCTTACTATATTTAGTTCGTAGAATTTTAAAAAATGTTCTGTACTTGTTATATTCTGAAATTAGGGCATTTTTCTAGGGTTCATAGTATATTTTCAAATAATATTTCAGCAATCAAGCTCTAAGTTATATTGTGAAATTAGGGCATTTTTCTATGGTTCAAGAAGTTTCATTATAAATTGATTATGAAGTGCATAAAATGTGAACATGTGAAGAAATGAAAATGAAAATGTGAACATGTGACCGACAACACCCGCATCCTCGACAGCCGTCTAGTGAGTAAAGATGATCTATTTGAACATGTGATATGTGGAGTAGTGCTGTGTAGTTTAAACATCTCTGTATGTGTATGAACATTTTTGTATCTCATGGAAAATCCGAGTGGCCTATGTTTTGCCGGAGTGTTGATTCATTTCCGTTCCGGTAAATTTTAGGCGCTCGATATGTCCTATTTTAGCAAAGGTCATGCCGGATTTTTCCGTGAATTTTAGCATGACTTGTGCTAGTATGTAGGAAATATCGAGTGCCTTGGATTTGCCGGAAAGAGAATTAAATGACTTTTCGGGTTGACTTTAACTCTGTCGGGGCTCAATACATGACAGTCAGAAAATTAGTGAGGGAGAGTGTCCACCATATATGAGAGAAGAAGAATGCCGACTGTTGTCGTGGGGGTCGCTTCTCCTTCTTCTCCTTGTGCTAGACCTTTGTTATGCACTAGGGGGAGGAGGAGTAGCAACCATCACCGTCGGTCGAATATCTGCGAACACCACGTGAGATGAGAGTTTTCAAGGAAAGACTCGACAGACCGAAAGTCAACCCGTGATGAGTAATAATGATCTGTGTGTTGAGTTCCTGTTATTTGCCGTCGATTTTTAATCTTTGACTTATGAACACAGGAAATGTCTGACGACGATATGATTCCTAAGTGCGACTACTGTGAATTTAAGGAGGATATGCAAATCACCTTCGATCTTGGGCCCGAAGATGAAATTGACGATAATATCGACATTTGGGTGGATGTTGAGACGCTTCCAGTTCTACCTCTTTGTGAGTTTGTCAAATAAATTTGTTAAGTAATTTATATTGTTTATTTAAAAATCATTGACGGCTTATTTCCATTGACAACTTATTTCCATTCTTCAAAAAATGTACGGAAGATAGTAGACAGAACCTACTACAATGATGGCTCTGAACTAAGTTACCAGGAGAAAGATCATCTTATCTCATTTATTATTGATGTTGAGAATTTCAATATCAATTATGAAACTCCTCCACATTATGGTCAATACGTGTCACTAGTGCACGTGTTGAACTACGGTAACATCCATAGAGATGGCATGGTAAGATTTTTTACTATTACGACATCAGTGCATCTTTTGCATACATTCTTCTAAAGCTGAACTACATTGCTAACTAAGTTATCATTATGTTCTTCAACAGAAAATCTCGTAGGATTGTGTGCCTCATCTGATGTTTACGAAAGGTCGCATTGATGTTATTAGATTACGGCCAAGTCCGCCTCGGGTTCACCGCTGTTCATACAAGATTTCTCAAACCGATGAAGACATCACAATCAAAGAATGGAAAAAAGTTATGAATAATGAAAGTGAGCTACTTGGAAGCAACATTGTGCGAAGCGCACGAATTGGAGACAGGATAATCTCCATTCTTCATAATGGAGAGTCAGGGGCTATGTTGTTTTATGCTATTTTACCTTAGAGAGCGTAGCAGGTCCTAGCTAATACTCATGAACATGTGCTAAGAACAATTAACTAGGGTTGGTTATGACTATGATGATGAGTAGTATGACTTGTTATTATGATAACGAGTAGAAGTTGTTAGATGACTATATATGATGATGATGATGAGTATGACTTGTTATTATGATAACGATGATGAGTTATTATTATGATGATGATGCTGAGTTGTTATATGAGCATGATGAGTTATTATATATCAGTGGGTGAAATAAACGTGGATTAGATTCAAGTGGAGGCAACATGGTGCAGATCGAAAGTACTACTAATCCAAAGTAAAGTGATCAAGTTTGGATTAGTAGTACTTTTTCGTTCTGCACCATGTTGCCTCCACTTCAATCTAATCCATGTCTCTTTCACCCACTGATATAATAACTCATGATTGATCATAAAATCATATGATGAAACTACTTTATAAAACCTGTACAAATACAGGGCCAATATGCTGCAGAAAAAAAAATACAGGAAAAATTAGCAGTAGCGCGGGCATGCATGTAGCAGCAGTGTGCTATTATCAGCAGCGCGCTCTGGAAAGAGGCGCTGCTGCTATTAGCAGCAGCGCGGTTTAATGAGCACGCTACTGCTATGTATAGTTAGCAGTAGCGCGGGTAAACCCACGCTACTGCTAAAATTTAGCTGTAGCGTCGTAGCAGTAGCGCGGGCACCCGCGCTACTGCTAGCGCAAAAACCAGCGCTACTAGTAGGCTTTTTCCTAGTAGTGTATGTTCGATCGCCGAACCTGTGGCGTTTTTTGGTAGCGGGAAAGAGAACTTTGACTTTTTGTGCGTTTGGGGGCCGAAACCTGGGGGCGCGGCTGGAAACGTGAGCCCCCCCCCCCCAGGCCGAAAAAAACGCCGGCGCAACCCCACAAAGGCCTTCGCCGGGTACGCTGGGGGGCCAAACGGCTGGAGATGCTCCAAGGTTGTGGATGTCATGTATGCCTTATTTACGGATGCACATTTGTCTAGTACCTGGATCTCTCTAGAGTCCAGACCCTAAATTAATTTATCTCAGAGACACACTATAAGATATGTTAGACATACGACAAACAATCAAGAACGACGAAGAATGAAATCAACATAGATGACACAAGATTTTAACATGAAAAACAACTCCAACACGAAGGGAAAAAAACCACGGGCGCCAGCCAGCGAAACTTCACTATATCAGGAGAGGTTACAAATACCAAGGATTTACAACTGATCAACTTATCCCATGTGTCGACTTATAAGAGGTATATATAACAGCAGTGACTAGGTCAATACTGATCCGTACCGCAGAGGGGCTTCGCTACGCTCGGCAGATGCTAGCCTTTAACTTTATACTTGAATTTGAATCACAACATAACAAGATAATACTAGCTTTAGATAGAGTTGAAGAATACTTAGTAGTACTATTAGTTAGCAGGATGATAAACCACCCCGCATTTCAAAATATTTAGTAGTACACAGAAGTGCAGCATGTTGGAGGAGACGGAGACTCGCAAACATCAACAGTTTTGTAGCCGCTCTGCTTTTCATTCTTTTTTAAGGCTATCCCTACCGGAATTTCTTTCTTCAAAAAGTACAATTTTGGAGAGGTTGCATTAGTGCGGCCATAGATAGCTGCGCCACAATCACAATGGCTATCAAGTGGTCATGTGATATGAATCGATCACTAGAGTTAGATTGTTCATGATGTCAACAACATTCATAGCGAATAGTACATCAATCAACCGGCATGAATACGAGGTATAGGAGGTTCCGGAGCAATTATCACGGATCCTTCATTTCAGGTGGTAGCTGGGTTATTCTCACGTCGAGGATGTAATTTTGAGCATCCATGGGTAATTCTCGGTGCCTTCCATGCCCATCCTATCACATTCAAATCCCTATTGTGTGGATACAACAAGTAATGCACGGATGAGATTGGGTAACTCTAGTACAAAGAAATAAATTGAGGAACAATTTATTCATCTTTTGCTTAGGAAAACCTAGCTTGCTCTTTCTGTAGCATTGTTATGGAGTCAAGGATCCTTCGATAGGTCAACAGTTCAGCATCCCTTGATTATGAGCTTGGTCCTCTGATAGGTTATAAGCTATGACAACTTTAAACAAACAGAGTTTCATGAGCCTTTTCTTTTTTTAGAAGGAAGAACTTTATTGAGCTTCTGACCTCTGCATTAAGGTGAGACACCTAGCCAACACACAAATTATTGTTACAGAGTTCATAGGCTAATATTTAAAAAATCAAGGTAAGTAAAACAAACACACGTGGTCCCAATTTCACGTAGTATTGGACACACTAGTGCCTTCTTAAGCCATTTTCCGAAAAGGAGGATTACAACCGGCCTCTGCATCAAGCGATGCACACAACCTTCTTAATTAAGCCATGTGCAATCCACACGACGGCATGTATGCATTGGTTTCCAAATGGATTGTGATGATCCACGGTTCCACATGAAACAAATATTACGACAATACCTAGTCAAAGAAATGCCCTTCTGGTTGTATCTTAATAAAAACATGACATCAATACTTATCAAAAGAACATAAGGAACTACGACTTCCTCTCCTTGTATAAATGCACACAAGTTTTGGATTTGAAGGCCAGCAATTATTAAATTTATTTTTATTTTGCCAACATCGATCTTTGAAATTGATATTGCTAGATATGTTATTTTTACTCAAAGCATCATGTCCCGATCTAAGTGAATCGCTAAGCATCTCTTGATTATGACCTTGGTCCTCGGTACTCGGTAGGGTAGGTCAGAGGCTATGAAAGCTTTAAACAAATAAGGAATCTCTTGAGCCGTTTCTTTTTGAGAATGAAAAACCTTAGTGAACTTTCGATCAATCCCTGCATCAAGATGATGCACCTAGCCAATACAGAACTTATTTGCTACAAAGTTCATGGAAAATGAAGTGTCATGGCTAATGTTCTGTCTAAAAAGTTTAATATTTGTTTACAGAGAGAGTAGAACCGAGGCAAAAATGACAAATCTGGCCTATGGACGAAAGTATTTGACAAAATGAACCGTGGATGAAAAAATTTCACCTAGCTGACCCTTTCGTGTAGCGCCCGACAACTAGGCGCCACACTACATTGTGCAGCGCCTGGCTCTCAGGCGTCACACATCTGGCCAGCGTGGCACACCTGGGCCAGGCTGGACCCCAGACCGAGTTGTGCAACGCCTTACAGGCAGGCGCCACAAATGTAATGTGCAGCGCCTAACACCTAGGCGCCACACATGCAATGTGCAGCGCCTAACGGTTAGGCGCTGCACATTCTGTTACTAGTGCCTAGGCTGGCCCCTCCCACAGCCCCCACCCCAACCCCCACCACATCTCTTCCCACCCTGCGTTTTCCCCTCTCTCCCCCTCTCAAATCCTTCCCCAAATCTTGCAGATCTGAAGTTTTTGTCCGTGGATTTCGAACCCAATCCCTCCCTCAAGGTAATCTCCTCCGATCCCCTCGTTTTCATCCAAAAAATGCTCACATTTGCTAATTTCTTGCTAGTTTGGGCAAATCCTAGTTTTTCATGGATTTTGAAATTTGTATGGAAATATTAGATGTTTTTGCCATTTTGCTAGGGTTAGGGTTGTTAGTATGCTAGGGTTAGGGTTAGGGTTATGGATGTTGTTATGTTGGGGTTAGGGTTAGGGTTGTTATTATGTTAGGGTTATGCTTATGGTTATTGTTAAGTGGGGGTTAGGGTTATTGTTTCATATCTATGTTAGGGCTTCGTATTTTGTGTTAATCTTCGGATGAGTACTTATGGAATATATGTTACGTTGTGTTGTTTTAATTATTGTAGGGATGGAAAGAACATGTGTTTATGTTCATCATGTGGACAAAGACGCCTTTTTGAAAGGCAATATTGAACCGGACCCGGATGAGCTTGACATGGTGTTTGAGAGTAGTCCTAGCTATGCCAAGGTGTTGGAACAAGTGAGGAAAGATTTTAATTGGATGGACCCAAGTGATATCGTTGAGTTGGGGGGAAGGCATAATGTGGGTTTTGGAATGCACATCCGTTGGAAGACCATGCGTGTGAACTGCGAGCAACGATGGGTTGCACACAAGGAGACGGTGGCCGAATCACTAGACAAGGCTCTTGAGTTATTTGCTACGAAGAAGGTTGAGTCTAGTTTGCATTTGGACTTGAACCGGAACCCCTCCCCATTGGTTGCTAGTAGTCCCCCACCCATGAAGCAAGATGAAATGAGTAAACCTCCTTTGACTCAACAAGTAAGGCCAACATTGAGCCCGATTTCAAACAACCGAAATGAAGCTTTGCAAGAGGAGAATGATGAGTATGTGGACGATGAGAATGAAGTCGATCTCCATGACAACAATGTTGGTGATCTCGACAAATATTATGTGCAAGAGACAATGGACCATTCCATTCCTTATTCCCGTGGCTATGCATTAGAGTCGGATGACAAAGGTCCCGATGAAGAAGTTGATGAGGATGGGTTCATGGTGAAGGAGGCCGAAGCTTTCGAGAAGGTATTATGGCGAGATCATCTGACACCATTGTTCAAGGATGTTAGTCTCGCGGATGAAGCCGTGGTGGACGGTGGCAAAGGTTTATGTCTTGGAGTTGGGCCATCTTCTCACCGGGATTTGGAACACGGCAAGAACGGGATTTCTCCCGGGTCAAAGTTCGAAACCTTTTTGGAATTGAAGATGTGGCTCGACAACTACTCGGTCACGCATTATCGTCCACACAAGGTGGTTCACTCGGACGTCAATGTGCGTTACACGGTTGCATCTGAGGCTGACCGATGTCCATGGATTGTGCATGCAAGACCATGGAAAGGAGGGCCCACTTGGCACATAGTTAGTTGTGTACCAAGTCACATATGCCGAGGCAAGAAGGTGGATGGCAAGATTGTGTCCCAAGACCATAGACAACTCACGTCCGAGTTCACTTGCCAAAGGCGTTGCACCCACACTTAGAAAAATTTAGGCCCGAAATCAGCATGTAACCTTCTATTTCTCTCTGGATAACATGTCCAGGTGTGCAACGCCTTGGCGTCAGGCACTGCACTACACAGTGTGACGCCACGGTGTCAGGCGCTGCACCATACAGTGTGACGCCTGACTCCAAGGCGTTGCACAAATGGACATATTATTCAGAGAGCAACAGAAGGTTACAGGCAGATTTAGGCCCTAAAATTTTCTAAGTGTGGGTGCAACGTCTTTGGCAAAGGCGCTGCACTACACAGTGCAACGCCTGTCAGTTAGGCGTCGCACTGTGTAGTGCAGCGCCTTTGCCAAAGGCGTTGCACCCACACCTAGAAACATTTAGGCCCGAAATCTACCTAGGCGTCGCACTGTGTAGTGCAGCACCTTTGCCAAAGGCGTTGCACCCACACTTAGAAAACTTTAGGCCCGAAATCTGCCTGTAACCTCCTGTTGTTGTCTGGATAGCATGTCCAGTTGTGCAACGCCTTGGCGTCAGGCGCTGCACTACACAGTGTGACGCCTTGTTGTCAGGCGTCATACTGTGTAGTGCAGCGCCTTTGCCAAAGGCGTTGCACCCACACTTAGAAAATTTTAGGGCATAAATCTGCCTGTAACCTTCTATTGCTCTCTGGATAGCATGTCCAGGTGTGCAACACCTTGGCCTTAGGCGCTGCACCATAAAGTGTGACGCCTCGCTGTCAGGCGTCACACAGTGTAGTGCAGCGCCTATGTGTTAGGTGCCATACATATGTGAGCTGCAGAAACAGAAGAGTTATAGCACAGTCGGTTTTCATTCAACATTTTAGTAATAATGGATAATATGCATATCACATAAAACAGTCTGGATCAACAAAATGACAATTTGAACTTTACTAAGACTTAACTTCAAGTTCAACAAAGACAAGAAGTTCAACATTGTTACAAGTTCAACAAAGACTTAACATCACTTCAAGTTCAACAAAGACAAGAAGTTCACAAAGAAACCGACGACTAGTTCTATTTCATAAGAAAACGACGATGGCTAGTTCGTTCAGCGCATTGTATTGCCACCTCTTCCCCTCTTGCTGGTTATCTTCTTCCTCCTGGGACGAGCAACCGGCTCCGGTTCCTCCTCCTCCTCATAGTTCACATCATCATCCTCCAAGCTCGCCATCCGCGAGCTCCCAGCGAGCGCCCTCTTGCCTCTAGTGTTGTAGTCTTCGGGCGTGTACCGTTTGAATCCCTTCCTAGGCTTCAACATGTATTGTGAACGAACTTGATAGTCCTGCAATATCATGTCATCCTCAACCTATCATAAAAGCAAATGATATGGTAAAGAATGTGCGTCATAATGAAATGAGCAATGCATCAAAGATATGAATATGTGCTATTGTCATACCTCTTGGGTGACCACACCCTCATCCTCCAAATGAGCTGTCGAGGTAGTCTCATCCTCTAGATGAGCCCCATGGTCAGATGGTGTAACGGACCTAGACAGCTCTGGTTCTGAATATTTGGGGTCACGGCAACCGATAAGGTTGGCTAACCGCCTTAACCTTTGGCCCTGACGCTGTAACCTGGACAACTGAATGAGATATCCAACTTAGCTACATATGTAACATGAACAACTTAATGAGATATGTACCTTAATGAATGATCGAAGTGCACCTTCTCATTGCCTTTTCCAACTAGGGTTGTGTCCAGAATAGTCTGTCTTTCATCAGCTACTTTTTTGATCTGCTTGCGTTGTTGACGGGAATGACATAAACATGTTAGGCAAGCAAAGATATGTAATAGGTCCAATGGGAAAGCGAAGAGGGGAACACTTTACCACAAAGTTCATTGTAACACCACAAAAATTTAATCATACTTTTATTAAGTAAAATTTGGCCAGAAATAAAATTTTGAATTATATTAGGTCTTTTAATAAAGTCAGAGTCTTTTCTGTTTTCCAAAATTCTTTCCTCCATATAGAAATTTTTGTAAGATATTATGGGCTTTGGTAGTTTTCTTAAATCATTTCATTTATACTTTAAATAACAGTAGGAAATATTTTCATAATAAAATTTGCCCAAAATAATTCTTTTAATAGCATTTTCAATCTTTGAAATGCTTCTGTTGCACTATAACTATTTTAAATAATCCTTTTAAAATTCCACAAAAAATTATGAGGGGTCATGTGATGCCTATAGATCACTGTTATGCAAAAACCCAACTTGGTCTTTTGAAAATTTTGAGCACAACTTCCAATTTTCAATTCTGTACCATTCCTAGGTTATAACTGCAACCCTAATTTTCCTTCATCAAACAATTCTGAAATTTTTCCCACTTATAGTCCTTCCAACCAAACCCTTAAGTCCAGGAGATCAACTCCATTTGCATCTTGGAAGCCCACCAAATAAATCCTCCAAGTTTGGGTCCAGAACTGAAATTCACCAAAACTTGCACTAGACACTTTCTTATTCTGCCAAACCAACCCTGCCATCCTCTTTATCATATAAGGAGACACCATCCTGTCAAATTTCACATCCAACAAAGCCCCTTAGATAGCCATAGCATTCTGTCAAGCACGTTGTGTGCATGACATAAATTTTGCCTCTTCCTAAACTGCATTGAACACTTGGTCATTTGGCCAAACTATCTTGTCCAACTTCTGCAAAATCCAATTAGACACCACACCGCCAAAACTTAGCTCAATTAGATCCTTCTAGCTCCCCTGGCAATTCGCCGAACACATCGTGTGCGTGTCCAGAGCGTGTCCGGAGCACGCGTTTTGCACCGCGTCGGCACCGAACCCCTGCCGCCGCCCTGCTGCCTCCCCGGCCCTCGCAATAGCCCAGGCGGCATCGCCATAAACTCACCGACCCCGCCAACACTTCCCCTCGTCCTCTAGCGCCGCCCCCGCCGTCCAGTGCCGTCGTCTCTGCCACGTCCCTGCCCGAGACATGCGGCTCGCCCCGAGCCGACCAGCCCGCCTGGCGTAAATATGGGCGGCCACCGCCCTCACCTATCTCCGCTGACCCCCACCGGCCTCACCAACCTCTCCACCTCCCCCCGTTCGCCGTTAAAGGCCGCCGCCAAGTCGGTTGGCACAGTTCCTCGAGGAACAGACCTTCTCCGTGCCTATATAAGCCACTCGAGGTCGCCCCGACCTTCAGCATGCCCCTCCCTCCTCTGTAAGCCATCCAGGGCAGCCACACGACCGGAGGTGACCGTCTTCCTCGCTTCCAGCAACCACGGCCGCCGCCACTGTCCAGATGATTCCGACGCCACCTGAGCCTCCCCCTCTCCACTCTCTGCACCAAAAGCTTCCTTGTGGTCCCGCGAATCCATCCCCACTTTCAATTCCATCGGAGAAGCACCGTTGACGAAATCCCCCATCCACCTCGGCCGGAGTTCTTCGGGAGTGCTCGCCGCCGGCGACTCCATCCACCCCAGCTACTATGGCGAGTACCGGAGGGACCGCACGGACCACCTGAGCACGTTGGTGGGCTTAGCTCTCCAAGTTTCGTCGCCGTTCGCCGGCAATCAACGCAGGCAGCCGCCTCCTCTGTTCTGCCGCGGGAGGGAAGGCGCGGGCGACCAGTCAAACCTGACTGGTGGGCCCGCGAGACCCACCGTCAGTGACTGGAGGTCACACGCACGCTGTTAAGTGGAGGCGGGCTTCCCCGAGGCCGTTTTCGCGCGGGGAAAACGTATAAGGCGTGAATACACCTTCGACGTCGGCAGCCATCCCGCGCGGCCGAGCGACTGGGCCTGGCCCAGTGGCGTCATGCGGCTAAACCACGCCCAGTGCACGCCTCTGCCTGTCCGCCAGGGTGATTTTCTGTCTTTTTCATTTATCCAAAGACTTAAATTTTTCCACAGGATTCATTTAAAATTCAAATGAGACAATACAAAGTTATAGGGGCTTATAACATTGTTCTCTATTTAACTAGGCACAGTGAACATTTTCCTAAGCCTTGTTTCTGTTGGATCTATTAAATAGTCCATTTCTTCATTTATTTCAGCTTAGAAATTCCCTAGGAAAATCATCTGAACTCCAAATTAATTAATTCTTTTTTTGGAATTCTTTATTTTTCCTCAAGTTTATTTTAGTATGTATTTCAAAATTTTCCAAACAACTTTTTTGTACTGTTTCAAGTTTATGTGGTAATTTCAATATTTTGAAAATAGGAAAATGGAGGGAAGATAAAATTTTCAAAGTTTTGGAGTGCACCCAATCTTTCTGCATGCTCAAGGCAAGCATCTTGAACACTTGATATGGTGAATGCATGGTTAATTGTTTGCAAGAATAATTGATTCATGAATATGTTGAATTCAAATAAAATTTGCATATTGTTAGTTATACATGCATGACCTCTTGATAATATTTTATCTTCATTTGAACATGAAGTATGAGTGAGTATGGTTATTTTCACTTGTCACATATGCCTATGTTGGTCCGGACTAATCTGCAGGAAAGAATCAGTCACGAGAAAAGTGACCGTGAGACTGAACTCTCGTTGTGACGAGAATGATCAGTGAGGGCATGTTGGGACATGCCAGGTGATGACCCTGTTGGGTACCACAAAGGAAATATATTGTGCTAACCACTGTAGGAAAACTTGAACCTCCTGACTCGACCGTAGATCGAGTCTTGTTCCGGTAACCCCCATACTTGTTTTGTGCCACCACTTGTCCCTACCACAGGTAGGGTACGGTTCAGTAAGTTGTTAACCCCTTTCATTGCACACACCGTACAGAGAGGCCATGGTGAAAGATACCAGAGGCCTCTGGTAGGCATGTCACCTGGTCAGGGGGCATGGGTGTATCCGGCTGGGCCGAGAGTGAGGGCACCCCTTGTAATCCGCGCGTTATAAATAGTGATCCCATGCTATTCGAGACGATGGTCTCCCCGTCTTAGAGTTTTTCTTGAACGATGCTTTGGGTGATTCCTGGCATCCGGAAAGTTAATCTGGTGTGTGCTCGTCAGGTGTGTTTTCATCCCAAAGACCGTAATGGGAATTACTCAGCGTCTCGGTGCAGAGTTTTTTAAAACCTATTCGAATAGCCGTGTCCGCGGTGAAGGACTACAGTCTGGGTTGGTCAAGTGTCTGTCTTCGGAGGAAATAATTAAAATTGAGCATGATTCATTTTTGCAGGATAACCATTGTCACTACTGATGCCAGTATGAATATTACTGTTAACGTGAATATTATTGTGGACTAATCCTTTTCTATCTATTTTCTTTTCTGAGTATCACTTGGGATGGTTAATCCACCTGGACACTCATTGCTATTTTCTTTTTGAATATCACTTGGGATGGTTAATCCACCTAGATACTCAGTTCTATTTTCTTTTTGAGTATCACTTGGGATGGTTAATCCACCTAGATACTCATTTCTATTTTCTTTTCTGAGTATCACTTGTAATGGTTAATCCACCTGGATACTCATTTCTATTTTCTTTTCCGAGTATCACTTGGGATGGTTAATCCACCTGGATACTCATTTCTATTTCTTTTCTCAGTATCACTTGGGATGGTTAATCCACCTGGATACTCATTTCTATTTTCTTTTTGGGTATCACTTGGGATGGTTAATCCACCTGGATACTCATTTCTATTTTCTTTTCTGAGTATCACTTGGGATGGTTAATCCACCTGGATACTCATTTCTTTTCAAGACCTCTCGAGGCGTCGCTTTCAGACACCCGTTTGGCATTTCTTTTCAAGACCTCTCGAGGCGTTGCTTTCAGACACCCGTTTGGCATTTCTTTTCAAGACCTCTCGAGGCGTAACTTTCAGACACCTGTTTGGCATTTTTCTTGGAATTCCTCGGGTGGTCCAACTCCCGATGTTCCAATTATATTCTTGGTTTATTACTAAAATGATATATTTATCCATCCACATCGTATTATTATTTATCATGCCATGCTTTAATATCAGTCAGCATATGCACATAATTTAGTTTATCATGATCATATGTTCTCTGTTGCATTCGGTATATCTTTTGTTCATGATGTTTGCGAGTACATTCAAATGTACTCACTGGCTTGTCCTTGGCTATTATCTTGGCCAGATCATGATTAGGTGAAGAGCACTACGAAGGCACACCCCGCAACCTAGGAATCGGAGATAGCATCCACGCGGGATAGGAGTTATCTAGGTCAGCTGTTCCTGTGGGAATGGAGCCCCACCAGAGATGGAGATCCGCTACCCGCTTCCGCCATCCGCTGTTAGAAATCATTGTTGTATCATTAGACCTTTATGGCCTTGTACTCAAATCCTTGTAATTGCTTGGAATTTTGTATCAAGGAAGTGTCCACCAGCAAACACTAATCCTGGGGCTGGTGACGACACGAGGGGTTAATTTCTGGGATATTGTGTTCCAGAAATCCGGCCGCGACATCCTTGGTATCAGAGCCCAGGCTGACCACTGGCTAATCCTATCTTAGCCTGGTCGCTATCCCTAGGTTTTCACACCACCCAAATCTTTTCCTACCCGTAGCCAAGCCCATCTCTTCCGGTAAGCCTACACAGTGGCCAGCCGACATCTTTTGACAGTCGGTGCCCAACCTATCAGACCTGCCCATAGGCCGTGTGCCTGTGGCCGACACCTGAGTTGTTCCATCCACAAGCGTGCGATGGAAGACTCCACTGACCTATAAAGGAAGCCTTGCCCCAAGTCCGCACATCACAGCCTCACTCTCAGTTCGATATCCAACCACCAAGATGCCTGGCCCCATCGTTCGCAACGAGACCACCGCAGCCGAGCTTGGAGACTTTGTAGTCATCCTCGCCAATCTCACCCGTCGAGCCTTTGGCATAGAAGAGCCCCCAGAATATGTTGTATGCTAGGAGCACACGAGTGATGCCATCCACCACTTCTGGGCCACGGTGAACATCTACGGGAGGGGCACCCCATCAGAGCGCCCCTACCGGTTCACCGGGAGGACGACCTCCGATGAGCCCCAAGCCATCCAACTTGCAGCCCGAGAGGCTGTAATTAATCTCCGGCATTTGTCGCCGAGGGTTAACATCTGTCCTTTCTACTACTACCCTAGTCGTGAAGGCTATGGTAGCCCGACCCAAGTCGCCAACGGAGAACATGAGATGGATTCTGCTCTAGTGCATCTGGTGCGCTACCTAAGAGCGCAAGAGGCACTATTCGATCAGGTCACCCTTGATCTGATTGCGACCCGCAGGACGCTCGCTCTCCTGACTCCGGTAAGAGGAGAAGCTGCACCCACCACCGACACCCCGATGGTGTTGTACGGGAGACCGATCGAGCCCTCGGAGTCTGCTCATGTTGTCCATCCGGGCAATGCCTTCGTCTCCCCCGAGGAACTCCGTCGTCTCTTGGAGACCTACTCCAACGGGACTGTGACGTCGACACCACGCGAAGGGCACCACCGCTATCCCAGCCCTGTTGCTCCCCACCCTACCTCGGCCAGCTCCGACACTGAAGCACACAGAGAAGCCTCGACATCTGCGGGACGCGCCCGGCTAGATGTCAACGAGGTGGACTGAGTCCACCAGAATTGTTGTAGAGCCTTCGTGGCCATGTCGCCCTGTATTTTCGTAGTAGCAGTTGTATGGCGTGGTAAGTTTGTAAATTACTTGTGTGTCATCGTCTTAATAGTAGTATGCGTGATCTAGCGTATATTGTTGGCGTGTGGTGGCAGAGTAAATTCTAGACGTGACTGTCGAACCCCCTAACTGACACGCACAGTAATATGTCACATTCCTTTTTGGGGAATGAGGTCTGAGATTTTCACTCAGACAACCCCACGCCGGAACCGATACACAAGTCGTACTGGCGCCGCCACATGTTTCCTAACCCAGGTACCTTATAAGTGGCCGTATCCCACTCTACACCAGCAACCATCAACCTTGAGCACCGCATCCATCACTCCATCACTCCATGTTTCACTCCAGAGCCTACCTAAGAACCCCAGATGCAAGCCCTGGTAGTTTTGTTAAGGTTTTGTGGGTTTTACCCGCAATACTCTTGGTTCCATCCACCCACCCCAGTATGAGTTGTACAAGATGAGGATCACCTCTGATTCCTCAAAATACTGGGTAGTTGTGCAAATCCCACCAGCGGATTTAAACCAAGGCCCTCCGTATGTTGTCTTCATCGGGAGATCCATGCCAACCCCAGGCATGGCCATTGAGGCTGCTGCTTACGAAGCAGTTACCCATCTTCGATTTGCGGTACCCTGTGCCAGCGAAAGGGAATAATGTTATTTTCCGAGCCGCGCAGCTTTTGGAGCAGAAGCTACATTCCGCTGTGAACGTATAGAAAGAGATCCAGCTCTGGCCTATCTCATTCAGTATGTGATGACCCAGGAGCATTTCACCCAGCAACTAATGGATTATCTCCATTATCTTGCTGTCATGAATCCCCAGATCGCCATTGGCGGACCACCTCTGCCAACTCAAGATGGACATGTTCTTCGTCTGCTTCCTCCACTTCCTCCGGAAGAAGAAGAATGTGCCCCCGCACCGGGAACCTTTCCGCAAGACCCTGTAGAGCTCACCTTCGAACCATAGACGATCATGAGTGTGGTTGTTGCTGCATCTAGCGCTTGTTTGCATGATGCAATCTTTGCGATGTATTTTAGGGCATATGTCATGAATGCATTAATATGATTGCAGTTTGTCTACGAATAATCGATTGTGGTGATCTGCCCTTAGGGGAGAAAAAATTTCTTAAGAGCCCTTGCCAAATTTTTTTCCCCAACATAGGCTTAATTCGCGTGCCGCCACGGCATCCGACTTACAGTCACACTGACTCTACCACATGCACTAAGTGCAGAAACCACACACACACTTAACGCCCAATCAGCCACTTAATCCACTGGATCACTCTCACCACACCATAGTTTTTTCCGAAGAAAAACTCATGGGTTTTTATTTCTACGGAGCCTGCTGCAGAACGCACTAACACTCACTCAACCAACACTGATGCCTAGTCCCCATGATCACCGCCGCCTCGGAGAGCCACCACTCGAGCAGCGGCATCACGGCGATCATCGAGGATCATCGCACACAACAGCAGCGAGAAGCCAACCAACGCCGCCAGCAGACCAACCAGGAGGATCATGATCAGCTCCGGAACCACGTCCTCCATTAGTTCCTCGTCTCGAGCTCCTGCAACCAGAAGGAGAAGAAGAAGGAGAAGTGAGGTGAGGTGTGAGGTAGAAGGAAGAAAAACCGCGGTCGTTTTTATAGCTCAAGCTCGGTGCACGGTGAGCGAAGTCCACCAGCGCCACTCGTCGCTCGATCGCCGGTGTTCGGAGGCGAATCCGCGAGCAGTGCCGATAGGGTACTGGCCCACGAGGTGAGTGCACGCTGCGCCGGCGACAAGCACGCTGCGCACTACCGCGGTACGGCCTAGATGCCCTACGCGCTAAACGCCGTGGGTGGAGAAAGTGCGAGAGAGCACGCGAGAGAGAGAGAGGAGGAAGGAGAGCCGGAGGAAGAAGAAGAGACTGACAGTGGGCCTTGGGTCCACCTGTCAGCCGGAGAGAATACTGTGCACTGGAGTACGGCAAGCAAAATTTGGAATTAGAAATTATACTTTTTCCAAATTTGTCGTACAGTAGAACCACAGCACCAGTACCTCACTGTAGTTGCACCAATTACGAGTAGCCCCGCATCAACTGTGCCTAATTAGGTTATTTAAATAATTAGTTCAGAAAAATCTCCTCGAAAAGGTGGGCTTAATTCTGATAACCACCTTAACAAATATCGAGGACGAGATTTTCTTAAGGGGGGTAGAGTTTGTAACACCCCACAAATTTAATCATACTCTTATTAAGTAAAATTTGGCCAGAAATAAAATTTTGAATTATATTAGGTCTTTTAATAAAGTCAGAGTCTTTTTTGTTTTCTGTTTTCAAAATTCTTCCCTCCATATAGAAATTTTTGTAAGATATTATGGGCTTTGGTAGTTTTCTTAAATCATTTCATTTATACTTTAAATAACAGTAGGAAATATTTTCATAATAAAATTTGCCCAAAATAATTCTTTTAATAGCATTTTCAATCTTTGAAATGCTTCTGTTGCACTATAACTATTTTAAATAATCCTTTTAAAATTCCACAAAAAATTATGAGGGGTCATGTGATGCGTATAGATCACTGTTATGCAAAAACCCACCTTGGTCTTTCGAAAATTTTGAGCACAACTTCCAATTTTCAATTCTGTACCATTCCTAGGTTATAACTGCAACCCTAATTTTCCTTCATCAAACAATTCTGAAAATTTTCCCACTTATAGTCCTTCCAACCAAACCCTTAAGTCCAGGAGATCAACTCCATTTTCATCTTGGAAGCCTAGCAAATAAATCCTCCAAGTTTGGGTCCAGAACTGAAATTCACCAAAACTTGCACTAGACACTTTCTTATTCTGCCAAACCAACCCTGCCATCCTCTTTATCATATAAGGAGACACCATCCTATCAAATTTCACATCCAACAAAGCCCCCTAGATAGCCATAGCATTCTGTCAAGCACCTTGTGTGCATGACAGAAATTTTGCCTCTTCCTAAACTGCATTGAACACTTGGTCATTTGGCCAAACTATCTTGTCCAACTTCTGCAAAATCCAATTAGACACCACACCGCCAAAACTTAGCTCAATTAGATCCTTCTAGCTCCCCTGGCAATTCGCCGAACACATCGCGTGTGTGTCTAGAGCGTGTCTGGAGCACGCGTTTTGCACCGCGTCGGCACCGAACCCCTGCCGCCGCCCTGCTGCCTCCCCGGCCCTGCTACTTGTGAGCTGCGTTGGGATTTCCTCGAAGAGGAGGGGATGATGCAGTACAGTAGAGATAAGTATTTCCCTCAGTTATGAAACCAAGGTTATCAATCCAGTAGGAGAATCACGCAACAACTCGTTAACAGTACATGCACACAAAACAACAAATCCTCGCACCCAACGCGAACAAGGGGTTGTCAATCCCTTGGCGGTTAATTGCAAGATTAAATTGTATGGTGATAGATAGATAGATCAAACAAAAATACAAAATAAATAAAGTAAAATTGCAGCAAGGTATTTTTAAGATTTTCAATATATGATTAAGGTACACCCGGGGGCCAAAGTTTTCACTAGAGGCTTCTCTCTTGGAAATAGCATACGGTGGGTGAACAAATTACTGCTAGGCAATTGATAGAAAAGCAAATAATCATGACGATATCCAAGGCAATAATCATGTATATAGGCATCACGTCTGAGACAAGTAGACCGAAACGATTCTGCATCTACTACTATTACTCCACACATCGACCGCTATCCAGCATGCATCTAGTGTATTAAGTTCATAAAGAACGGAGTAACGCCTTAAGCAAGATGACATGATGTAGACAAAGTAAACGCATGCATGAATAAACCCCATCTTTTTACCCTTAATAGCAACGATACATACGTGTCATGTCCCTTTCTGTCACTGGGATTGAGCACCGCAAGATCAAACCCATTACAAAGCACCTCTCCCATTGCAAGATAAATCAATCTAGTTGGCCAAACCAAATCAATAGATCGAAGAGAAATACGAAGCTATAACAATCATGCATAAAAGAGTTCAGAGAAAACTCAAATAATATTCATGGATAATCTGATCATAAACTCACAATTCATCGGTCCCAACAAACACACCGCAAAAAGTGATTACATCGGATACAACTCCAAGAACATCGAGGAGAACATTGTATTGAAGATCAAAAAGAGAGAAGAAGCCATCTAGCTACTAAATATGGACCCGAAGGTCTGTGGTAAACTACTCATGCATCATCGGAAGGGCAGCAAGGTTGATGTAGAGCCCCTCCGTGATCGATTCCCCCTCCGGCAGAGTGCCGGAAAAGGCCTCCAGATGGGATCTCTCGAGAACATGAACTTGCGGCGGTGGAAAAAGTATTTCGTGGACTCCTCTGCTAGTTTCCCGATTTTATAGAATTTATAGAGGTGGAATTAGGTCAAACGGAGCAGAGGTGGGCCCACGAGGCACCAGGGCACGCACCCCCCCGGGGCGCGCCCTGGTGGCTCGTGGCCACCTCCTCTGTCTTCTGGCCCTCTCCCGAAGCTTCTAGTGTCTCTTATGTCCAGAAAAAAATCTCCAAAAAGTTTCGTCGCATTTGGACTTCGTTTGGTACTGATATTCTAGAAAACCAAAAACAGGCAAAAAACAGCAACTGGCACTGGGCACTAAGTTAATAGGTTAGTCCAAAAAAATGATATATAATTGCTTGTAAATGTATATTAAAACATCCAAGATTGATATTATAATAGCATGGAACAATCAAAAATTATAGATACGTTGGAGACGTATCAAGCATCCCCAAGCTTAATTCCTGCTCGTCCTCGAGTAGGTAAATAATAAAAACATAATTTTTGATGTGGAATGCTACCTATCATATTCATCATATACTATTTTCTTTGTAGCATGGACATTTGGACTTGAATGATTCAAAGCAATAGTCTATAGTTTGACATGAAGACATAAATACTCAAGCATACTAACAAGCAACCATGTCTTTCAAAATATCAACGGTAAAGAAAGTTATCCCTTGCCCATTATGCTCAATCATTGATCCATTCATGAAACACACTCAATATTAGCTACAGACAATGCACAAGTATGACAATAGTGCTCTCTAGTTGGTACTTTGTAAGAGAAGATGGAGACTCAAAGTAAAAATAAAAATTGCATAAAAGTAAATAGATAGGCCCTTCGCAGAGGGAAGCAGAGATTTGCAAATGTGCTAGAGCTCAAGGCTTAAATTAGAGAGATAAAATTATTTTGAGAGGCATGCTTTTTCTGTCAACGAAAACGACCGAGAATTCCCAATATCTTCCATGCTAGACACATTATAGGCGGTTCCCAAACAGAAAATAAAGTTTATTTCCTTTCCACCATTCTTTCACAATCCATGGCTAGCCGTATCCACGGGTGCCCTCCATACCAACACTTTCCAAGGAATTTATTATTAACATCATATTAAAAAAATCATTTCGGGACTGGGCATCCCTATTACCTGCCACTCTCTCGTGCAATGAAAAGTAAATAAACACTCATCGTGAGAATAAAACACCTAGCATGGAAAATATTGGCCACCCCCTGCCGCTTCATGAGCGGTACGGGCACCCAAAACGGAAAATTATTTTGAAAAATTAGAGTTGGCACATGCAAATTTACTTGGAACGGCATGGAAATACCGCATATAGGTAGGTATGGTGGACTCATTTGGCACAACTTGGGTTTAAGGAGTTGGATGCACAAGCAGTATTCCCGCTTAGTACAAATGAAGGCTAGCAAATAGATTGAGAAGCGACCAACCAAAAAGCGAAAACGGTCAAAAACATGCATTGAACATAACTAACACCGAATAATGCACCATAAGTAGGATATAATTTCGTTGCATAACTATTGACTTTATGTGCATGCATAGGGAATCACAAACCTTAACACCAATATTCTTACTAAATCAGAATTACTCACTAACATGACTCACATATTATCATCTCCATATCGCAAAACTATTGCAAGGAATCAAACTTATCATATCCAATGATCTTTCATGAAAGTTTTTATTATATCCCTCTTGAATATTCATCACTTTGGAACCAAATTCATATCTTGTGCAAATTACCATTACTATTATCAACTCTCAAAAAGATATAAGTGAAGCATGAGAGTACAAATATTTCTTCAAAATTTAATCTTATCAACTCTCAAAATAATATAAGTGAAGCATGAGAGTTCAGATATTTCTTCAAAATATAGCCACCGCCGTGCTCAAAAAGATTTAAGTGAAGCACTAGAGCAACTGCCTAGCTCAAAAGATTTAAGTGAAGCACATAGAGTATTCTAACAAATCATGATAAACGTGTGGCTCCCTCAAATAGGTGTGTCCAGCAAAGATGATTGTGACAGACAAAAAAGCAAACAAAGCAAAGACTCATATAATACACGACGCTCCAAGTAAAACACATATCATGTGATGAATAAAAATATAGCTCCAAGTAAAATTACCGATAGTTGGTAGAAGAAAGAGGGGATGCCTTCCGAGGCATCCCCAAGCTTAGACGCTTGAGTCTTCCTTGAATATTACCTTGGGGTGCCTTGGGCATCCCCAAGCTTAGGCTCTTGCCACTCCTTATTCCTTCATCTATCGTGATCTCACCCAAAACTTGAAAACTTTAATCACACAAAACTCAACAAAACCTTCGTGAGATCCGTTAGTATAACAAATAAATCCTTAACTTTAAGTACTGTAGTAAATTTATTCATATTTAATATTGGCATAATGATACTGTAATCCAACTTCTCCATGACTCATACCCCCCGATACGATCCATAGATTCATCAAAATAAGCAAACTATGCAACAAAAACAGAATCTGTCTAAAACAGAACAGTCTGTAAAGATCTATTTAAAATCCATACTTCTGTAACTCCAAAAATTCTAAAAAATTAGGACATCATGGGCAATTAATATACCAATACTGTGTAAAAATTTCAGATTTTTCTGACGCTCCAGTACAGAATTAAAATTCCAGCACTCGACGCAAAACCTTCTGTTTTCCAAACAGCATCAATTATACTATCTTCCAAATCATCCCAAAGGCATTACTTGGCACAAACACTAATTAAAATATAAAAATACAATCATAACAGTAGCATAATTGTGTAAACACACAAGAACATAAATAAAAAGCAAAAAAATATATTTTATTCATTGGGTGGCCTCCCAACAAGCGCTATTGTTTTATGCCCCTAGCTAGGCATAATGCATAGTTTCAAGTACTGTCATCTTTGGTTTTAGTAATATTTATAGGAGTTTTCTCAAACCCGGGAGGCTCCTTACGCTTCCCATTATTCTCAGGGAATGAGGCAATTTTAAGGTCTAGAATATCCAGTCGCTTATTGCATAGAGTAATCAAAGTGTTCATGCGATTGAGGTTTCCACTAATATTTTTAAGAGGTTCGTTAGACTTTTGCAACTCAACCAATTTTTTCTGCATGTCACCCAATTTGTCTAATATTTGAGCCCCCTCTTGAATAAAAGCAAAACCCTTTTGTGGTGGTGGAATCCCCAATATACCCTCTATTATTTCATAGGCAGTATTGGCCTCACTTTCAATAAAATTCCCTTTTGCGGCAAAGTCCAAAAGTTGTCTATGATGCATGGTTAAACCTACATACAAATTGCGAAGCAAAATTTTCAAATCCCCTTTTATAGAGCAAACGCGGTAGGATTCCATTAACCTATACTAAGCATCCTTAAGATTTTCTCCTTCTTTTTGTTTGAAGTAAAGCACTTCAAAATCCGGTGACAAAGGAGGGATAGTTACACTAGTTATAATGACAAGGTCTGAAAATCAAGCAAAAAGGGCAAACGGAAAATATTTTTGTATTTTTGTAAAAAAAAATTAGAAGTGGGGGAGATGAAAACGAGAGGCAAAGGCAAACAAAATAAATGCAAGGAGATGAAGGTTTATGCGTAGGTACTTGATAGATGTTGATGATGTCTCCCCGGCAACGGCACCAGAAATTCTTCCTGCTACTTGTAAGCTGCGTTGGGATTTCCCTGAAGAGGAGGGGATGATGCAGTACAGTAGAGATAAGTATTTCCCTCAGTTATGAAACCAAGGTTATCAATCCAGTAGGAGAATCACGCAACAACTCGTTAACAGTACATGCACACAAAACAACAAATCCTCGCACCAAACACGAACAAGGGGTTGTCAATCCCTTGGCGGTTAATTGCAAGATTAAATTGTATGGTGATAGATAGATAGATCAAACAAAAATACAAAATAAAATAAATAAAGTAAAATTGCAGCAAGGTATTTTTAGGATTTTCAATATATGATTAAGGTAGATCCGGGGGCCATAGTTTTCACTAGAGGCTTCTCTCTTGAAAATAGCATACGGTGGGTGAACAAATTACTGTTGGACAATTGATAGAAAAGCAAATAATCATGACGATATCCAAGGCAATGATCATGTATATAGGCATCACGTCCGAGACAAGTAGACGGAAACGATTCTGCATCTACTACTATTACTCCACACATCGACCGCTATCCAGCATGCATCTAGTGTATTAAGTACATAAAGAACAGAGTAACGCCTTAAGCAAGATGACATGATGTAGACAAAGTAAACTCACGCATGAATAAACCCCATGTTTTTACCCTTAATAGCAATGATACATACGTGTCATGTCCCTTTCTGTCACTGGGATTGAGCACCGCAAGATCGAACCCATTACAAAGCACCTCTCCCATTGCAAGATAAATCAATCTAGTTGGACAAACCAAATCAATAGATCGGAGAGAAATACGAAGCTATAACAATCATGCATAAAAGAGTTCAGAGAAAACTCAAATAATATTCATGGATAATCTGATCATAAACTCACAATTCATCGGATCCCAACAAACACACCGCAAAAAGTGATTACATCGGATACAACTCCAAGAACATCGAGGAGAACATTGTATTGAAGATAAAAAAGAGAGAAGAAGCCATCTAGCTACTAACTATGGACCCGAATGTCTATGGTAAACTACTCACGCATCATCGGAAGGGCAGCAAGGTTGATGTAGAGCCCCTCCGTGATTGATTCCCCCACCGGCAAAGTGCCGGAAAAGGCCTCCAGATGGGATCTCTCGAGAACATGAACTTGCGGCGGCGGAAAAAGTATTTCGTGGACTCCTCTGATGGTTTCCCGATTTTAGAGAATTTATAGAGGTGGAATTAGGTCAAACGGAGCAGAGGTGGGCCCACGAGGCACTAGGGCGTGCCACCCCCCCTGGGGCGCGCCCTGGTGGCTCGTGGCCACCTCCTCTGTCTTCTGGCCCTCTCCCAAAGCTTCTAGTGTCTCTTATGTCCAGAAAAAAATCTCTAAAAAGTTTCGTGGCATTTGGACTTCGTTTGGTACTGATATTCTGGAAGACCAAAAACAGGCAAAAAACAGCAACTGGCACTGGGCACTAAGTTAATAGGTTAGTCCCAAAAAATGATATATAATTGCTTGTAAGTGTATATAAAAACATCCAAGATTGATATTATAATAGCATGGAACAATGAACAATTATAGATACGTTGGAGACGTATCACGCCCTCGCAACAGCCCAGGCGGCATCGCCATAAACCCACCGACCCCGCCGACACTTCTCCTCGTCCTCTAGCACCGCCCCCGTCGTCCAGAGCTGCTGTCCAGCGCCGCTGTCTCTGCCACGTCCCTGCCCGAGACACGCGGCTCGCCCCGAGCCGACTAGCCCCCCCCCCCTAGCGTAAATATGGGCGGCCACCGCCCTCACCTATCTCCGCCGACCCCCACCGGCCTTACCAACCTCTCCACCGCCCGCCGTTCGCCATTAATGGCCGCCGCCAAGTCGGTTGGCGCAGTTCCTCAAGGAACCGACCATCTCCGTTCCTATATAAGCCACTCGAGCTTGCCCCGACCTTCAGCATGCCCCTCCCTCCTCTGTAAGCCATCCGGGGCAGCCACACAACCGGAGGTGACCGTCTTCCTCGCTTCCGGCAACCATGGTCGCCGCCACTGTCCAGATGATACTGATGCCACCTGAGCCTCCCCCTCTCCACTCTCTGCACCAAAAGCTTCCTCGTGGTCCTGCGAATCCATCCCCACTTTCAATTCCACCGGAGAAGCACTGTTGACGAAATCCCCCTTCGACCTCCGTCGGAGTTCTTCGGGAGTGCTCGCCGCCGGTGACTCCGTCCACCCCAGCTACCATGGCGAGTACCGGAGGGACCGCACGGACCACCTGAGCACGTTGGTGGGTTTAGCTCTCTAAGTTTCGTCGCCGTTCGCCAGCAATCGCCGCCGGCAGCCGCCTCCTTTGTTCTGCCGCGGGAGGGAAGGCGCGGGCGACCAGTCAAACCTGACTGGTGGGCCTGCGGGACCCACCGTCAGTGACTGGAGGTCACACGCGCGCTGTTAAGTGGAGGCGGGCTTTCCCGAGGCCGTTTTTGCGCGGGGAAAACGTATAAGGTGTGAATACGCCTTCGACGTCGGCAGCTATCCCGCGCGGCCGAGCGACTAGGCCTGGCCCAGTGGCGCCATGCGGCTAAACCACGCCCAGTGCGCGCCTCTGCCTGTTCGCCAAGGTGATTTTCTGTCTTTTTCATTTATCCAAAGACTTAAATATTTCCACAGTATTCATTTAAAATTCAAATGAGACAATACAAAGTTATAGGGGCTTATGAAATTGTTCTCTACTTAACTAGACACAGTGAACATTTTTCCTAAGCCTTGTTTCTGTTGGATCTATTAAATAGTCTATTTCTTCATTTATTTCAGCTTAGAAATTCTTAGGAAAATCATCTGAACTCCAAATTAATTAATTCTTTTTTTGAAATTCTTTATTTTTCATCTAGTTTATTTTAGTATGTATTTAAAAAATTTCCAAACAACTTTTTTGTACTGTTTCAAGTTTATGTGGTAATTTCAATATTTTGAAAATAGGAAAATGGAGGGAAGATAAAAATTTCAAAGTTTTGGAGTGCACCCAATCTTTCTGCATGCTCAAGCCAAGCATCTTGATCACTTGATATGGTGAATGCATGGTTAATTGTTTGCAAGAATAATTGAATCATGAATATGTTGAATTTAAATAAAATTTGCATATTGTTAGTTATACATGCATGACCCCTTGATAATATTTTAACTTCATTTGAACATGAAGTATGAGTGAGTATGGTTATTTTCACTTGTCACATATGCCTATGTTGGTCCGGACTAATCTGCATGAAAGAATCAGTCACGAGAAAAGTGACCGTGAGACTGAAATCTCATTGTGACGAGAATGATCAGTGAGGGCATGTTGGGACATGCCAAGTGATGACCCTGTTGGGTACCACCAAGAAAATATGTTTTGCTAACCACTTCAGGAAAACTTAAACCTCCTGAGTCGACCGTAGATCGAACCTTGTTCCGGTAACCCCCATACTTGTTTTGTGCTGCCACTTGTCCCTGCCACAGGTAGGGTACGATTCAGTAAGTTTTAAGCCCTTTCATTGCACACACTGTACAGAGAGGCCATGCTGAAAGATACCAGAGGCCTCTGGTAGGCATGTCACCTGGTCAGGTGTGATGCCCCCGACTTAATCGTGGACTAATCATACACGCAAATGCACACGATCAAGCCTAAGGACTCACGGGAAGATATCACAACACAACTCTAAACACAAATAAATACAAGCTTTATATTACAAGCCAGGGGCCTCGAGGGCTCGAATACATGAGCTTGAGTCATACAAGCATCAGCGGAAGCAGAAGTATCCGAGTACAGACACAAAGTTAAACAAGGGTGCCTTAAGAAGGCTAGCACAAACTGCGACAATGATCGAAAAGGCGAAGGCCTCCTGCCTAGGGCCTCCGAACTACTCCTGGTCGTCGATGAACTCCACGTCGTAGTAGGCTCCTCCGGGGATCTCCTGCTCCTGGGCTCCGACGTCTGCTCGCCACAATCGGGTATGGGGAAAAAGAGGTAGCAAAGCAACCGTGAGTACTCATCCAAAGTACTCGCAAGACTGACATCAGAACTATACTAAGTATGCATCGGTATCAAAGGAATGGGGCTATATCTTTGGACTAAACTGCTGAAATGCCAGAATGGAGAGAAAGTCCTAGCCTATCGAAGACTAGCATCTTCAGCGTCTTGCAGCATTAGAAGAGAGCAGATTAGCATAATATATGAAGTAACAAGCATGTAGTAGCAAAGCCTAGAGATCCTTCCTCGACTCCCTGCTAGAAAGCAATCCCGGAGCTTACAATTAATTAACACGTATCCAGTTCAAGTTGTAGTAGATCGGGATACAACACTGAGCGTCCTGTTACCGTGGACACGGCTATTCGAATAGATAACTTCCATGCAGGGGTGCACTACTGTTACCCAGCACGCTCGATTACATCTGGCCGGACACACTTGTTGGGTAATGCCCGGCCTCGGGTAATCAACACGACGTAGTCCTACCTAGGCTCAGCAGAGAGGTCCCCGCCGGTCTACATCCTAAGTGCTCAGGGGTCTTGGGCCCATCGCCCTTTGCACTCCGGGTCGTTGTGAGGACGGTGGATACCAGCGCCAACGGCACGATCCGACCGTGCCACAATGCTGAACTGGACATCTGACAAAGGTTTCGGCTGATACATACGGCGTCGAGGGTCCCATAACCATTATCCCACGTGGTGGTAGTGCGTATAGGGCCAACGACCCACTCAGATCAAATACCCAAATCCATTAACGTGTTATTAGGAGCTCGCGGTGACGATCAGTACTCCTGTCGTCCCGTCTCGAGGAAGTGCAACAAGGGCCAGGCCCATCCCTCTCTAGGGCAGTCTCGGCCTGCCCAGTCGCGCCTCGTAATTATCTCGCGGGTACCCTCACGGTCAACCCGACTTCACATCTCTCACGGGTACCCCTCGGGGTCGACCCGACTTTACCCAGTAACTGTAGTAAAATCCCGGTAACTGTGTGTTCAGAACATCGAGAAGGAATCCGAGGAATCACCCTCGTTGGGTTCCCACTCGACGTCTCCGTCAAGGTGAACCCGGAGGAATCACCCTCGATGACGTTCACACTTGCGGGGTTGCACAACAGAAGCTTCACCGGAAGTGGAGGAAGAGGAATCACCATCGGTAATCCACGTCCGACTAACGGTACTAAAAAGGCATCATCGGGAGTGAGTTAAGAGGTATCACCATCGTCACTCGAGGATAACTCTGTAGAGTCGAACAACTTAGGGGGGTGTGCGGTGCTGTGCTGGTCTCAGCCCGACGATCACTTTGATCGGGGCACTAGTAACTAAGCGGGGCAACTAGAACAAAGGAGAGGGCCACAGATGGATTACCAACCCAAAATATACTAAGTATCTCGGATAGCAGGGAGGTATCAAATATCAGTTACAAAATCAGGCTATGCAGCAGAATAGGATAAAACAGAGCAGTAGCAATTTCTAATGCAAGCAGGAGGGAGAAGGAATAGATGATATAGGCATGCGTCAAGGGGGGTTGCTCTGCGGCAAAAGAGGGGTCGTCGACGGAGTAGCAGTCCTGCGGGGCGGCGTCGGTCTCGATGTCTAACGGAAGAGAAGAGGGGGAAGAAACAATAAATACACGGCAATAAATTCAATCACTATGCATGACCTGCCTAAACGATATGCAGGGGTGATGTACTGCCTATCTAAGTGTTTTAGATAATTTAGGAATTTATTTGGAATTATTTTACCGATGCCATGCACTATTCATCTACCGGAAACGGGCAAAAACTTCCATGTTCGGTATGTTAGAGGGATGTGACACGTATGTGGGTGGCATATTCAGATTCTTCATATTTTTCTGATCATTTTTCATATATAAATTATTTTCAGCCGAGTTACGGTTTAATTTATATGATTTTTCAAAGTTTTATTGATTTTCTGGAATTTCTGAAATTATTTAATTCTGAATTATCCGAAACAGTAGATGTGACGTCAGCATGACGTGGGGGTGATGTCAGCGGTCAACTGCGGTTGACCAGAGTCAAACCTGACCAGTGGGTCCCACTGGTCAGTGACTGTTTTAACCAACATCAGTTAATTAAATTAAACTAACCTAATTAGCTAGAGGGACCCACCTGTCAGTGACTAATTAGTTAATTAATTTAATTAACCTATTAATTAGCATTTTATTTATTTTTAAAAATAATTTTAATTCGGCGGGACCCACATGTCAGTGACTGTGGGTGCCCAGTCAGCACCGTTGACTGGTCAACCCAGTCAACGGGGCCAGTGGGACCCAGCAGTTAGTGGCACAGGAGGCCCACTTGTCGGGCCATGTCGGACGGCGACCGGAGACTCGTCGGAATCGCGCCGGCGACCTCTTTTCGCGGCGGCGCGCAAGGGTGAGGCCCGGGTTTCGTCTACGGTGGACTATTCGACGCGCGCGAGGGCGTGTTGGATCGGGCGGAGCGAACCGCGTCCAATGGCGGCGGTTGCAGCGCGTGAGGAGGTCGGGAGCGTCGACGGCGACGGGAACGGCGACGGAAGACGGCGGCGATCCGCGGAAGAAGAGGCAAATGGCGGCGGCGCTGGTGCTTCTCCGGACGGGCAAGTGCCCGCAACCGACGTAGCCGATGACGGGGAAGCCGGAGAGCACCTCGGCGAGGCACGGGAGCCTCGGTGGCCGCGCGATCTACGGAGGTCTGGTCATGGCGGCGTCGGGAGAGCTCGATGCGAGTGAGGGAGATGACGAGGGGGGAAATGGTGATGCCTAGGGTTTCGGGGAGAGCGAGAGGCGCACGGGGATGGCCTTATCGGCGCCGGGGAGCCGCGGGATGGCCGACAGCGAGGCCATCCGCGCTCGGGCACGAGCGCGCGCTGACAGCTGCCCGGGGAGGACGACGACCGCATAGCGGGCTGGGCCTTGCACTGTTCGACTAGAGCTCAGCCGCACAGTAAGTTCTTTCCCCTTTTCTTTTTCTTTTCTGTTTCCCTCCATCCTTTCTGTTTTGCAAAATGTGTGGCCATAAAATGACTTTTGTAAAATACATGTGTTGTTCATTTAAATACTAGGTAATATTTAACACTGCCAGAAATTGGTTTGGTGATAATATGAATTCATTTGAATTTTTATTAAATAAATAGGGATTAATTATTGCTGTTTTATTACTATTTTAGGATGTTAGAGTTACTTAGTGAATTTAGGTGATGTTATTTTTCTTAACATAATTAGTTATGGATTATTTGCCATTTAATGAACATTTTTATTTCCAAGTTGGAACAACTTTTATTTTAACTTTAAATTTGAATTTCAATTTGAATTGGAATTTGAAATGAGATATGATGCAAATGATGATCAAGCATTGTTAAGCATGATGACTTGGCATTATTAGAGGGTGATCACTGTAGCTATTACATGGGGATGTTACAATTCTCCTCCTCTAAAAGAAATTCTCGTCCCGAGAATTAAGAGGCAGGCTGAAAGAAAGCGGGGTATTCTTCACGAAGACGATCCTCGTGTTCCCACGTGGCTTCATCTTCAGAATGATTCGACCACTGAACTTTAAGGAACTTGATTGCCTTCTGACGGGTTCGATGTTCAGCTTGATCAAGAATGCGGATCGGATACTCTTGATAAGAAAGATCCTCGTGCAGCTCAAGCATTTCATGATCCGCTTCTCGGATAGGATCCTTGAAGCAGCGACGGAGTTGCGACACATGGAAGACATCATGAACTTGTGAAAGGTACGGCGGCAATTCCAATTGATACGCCACTTCTCCACGTCGGGCGAGGATGCGGAACGGGCCAATGTAGCGAGGAGCTAACTTACGCTTGATTCCAAATCGATGAGTGCCCTTCATCAGAGTAACACGAAGGTAAGCTTGTTCTCCAGGTTGATTGACCATTACCTGGTGTTTTCGATCATAGTTGCTCTTCTGACGAGACTGAGCAGTTTTCAAATGTTCACGGACAATGCGGACTTGTTCTTCAGCTTGTTGAATAATGTCCGGACCAACGAGTGATCGTTCCCCAGTTTCTGACCAATTCAGAGGGGTTCGGCACTTACGTCCATAGAGAACTTCAAATGGTGCCATCTTTAGACTAGCTTGGTAGCTATTGTTGTATGAGAATTCAGCATACGGGAGAGATTCCTCCCATTTCTTACCGAATGAGATGACACAAGCTCGAAGCATATCCTCAAGCACTTGATTGACTCGTTCAACTTGTCCCTAGGACTGAGGGTGAAAAGCGGTGCTAAAGGACAGATGAGTTCCCATAGCTTCTTGGGAACTTTCCCAGAATCTTGAGGTAAAGAGGCTGCCACGGTCTGAACTGATTTCCAACGGAACTCCGTGGAGTGACACGATCCTGGAAGCATATAAGTCTGCTAACTGGCTAGCAGTGATCGTCTCCTTGACAGGAAGAAAGTGAGCAACCTTAGAGAACCGGTCAATGACGACGAAGATAGCATCATGACCCTTCTGTGATCTGGGAAAACCAGTAATGAAATCCATTTCGACTTTGTCCCATTTCCATTCAGGAATATCAAGGGGTTGCAGAGTTCCAGCAGGTCTTTGATGTTCTGCTTTGATGCGACGACAAACGTCACACTCGGCAACATAGCGAGCAATGTCTCGTTTCATATCAGGCCACCAATATCTCTGTCGGATGTCTTGGTACATCTTGGTACTACCAGGGTGAATTCAAAGAGGTGTATCATGAGCTTCTTTCATGACGCGCGGGGTCAGATTCAGGTTGTCCTTTCTAGGAACCACTAAGCGGTTTTTGAAGAACAGGGTGCCATCAGCATCAATAGTGAAGGATAAGGGCTTTCCCCTTTTGATATCTCACTTAATTTTCTCGACCTCAGAGTCAGCTTTCTGTATATGCTTAATGAGATCCTCAAGACCTGATTCAACAACCAGGGTATTGAGATGACCCTGTGGAACAATGTGAAGGTTCAACTTGCGAAGTTCTTCATAAAGAATAGGTTGTGCTTGCTGAACCATGAGGTTGTTGCAATACGACTTGCTGCTCAAAGCATCGGCCATTACATTAGCCTTGCCAGGGGTATAAGAGATATCCATGTCATAATCGGCTATTGTCTCGAGCCATCTCTGTTGACGGAGGTTCAAATCTGATTGAGTATACAGATATTTCAGACTTTGGTGGTCCGTGTATATCTCGCAACGATTATCGAGAAGGTAATGTCGCCATAGCTTCAAAGCATAGATAACTGCGGCTAACTTGAGATCGTGAGTTGGATACTTATCTTCGTGAGGATGCAACTGACGAGATCCATAAGCAATCACTTTGCGGTCTTGCATAAGGACACAGCCTAATCCTTGACGGGATGCGTCGCAATATATCACAAAGTCCTTGCGAGTATCTGGGGGTGCTAGCACTGGGGCAGATGTCAACTTGTCCTTAAGTGTTTGGAAACTTTCTTGGCACTTTTCTTTCCACTCAAACTTCTTGCCTTTGTGAAGCAGATCAGTCAGTGGCTTGGCAATCTTAGAGAAGTTCTCGACAAAACGGCGACAATAACTGGCGAGCCCGAGGAAACTCCTGACTTGCTTGACATTCTTCGGGGGAGTCCAGTCAAGAATCGCCTGAACTCGCTCTGGGTTAACAGCAATGCCATCTTTGGATATCACATGGACGAGATATGTCACTTCAGACAACCAAAATTCACATTTGGAAAATTTGGCATACAGTTGATGTTCACGCAGCTTCTCCAGTACAAGCCGAAGATGTTCAGCATGTTCTTCTTCATTCTTCGAATATATAAGGATATCATCCAGATAAACCATGACGAATTTGTCGAGGTAATCCATGAAGATGTAGTTCATCAATCGAGAGAACGTTGCTGGAGCATTGGTTAAGCCAAAGGACATGACAGTGTACTCGTAGGAACTATAGCGAGTAACGACGGCTGTCTTCAGAATATCCTCTTTGCGAACTCGGATCTGGTGTTATCGCAATCTCAAATCAAGTTTAGAGAATACTGATGAACCAACAAGTTGATCATACTGATCGTTGATTCTGGGAAGTGGATACTTGTTCTGAATTGTTGCTTGGTTGATAGGTCGGTAATCTTGAACCAACCGATTTGTTCCATCCTTCTTCTTAACAAAGAGCGAAGGTGCTCCCCAAGCAGAAGAACTGGGGCGGATGAAACCCTTTTTAAGTGACTTCTCGATTTCCTCCTTAAGTTCAAGGAGTTCATGCGGCGGCATCTTGTATGGGCGCTTGGCAATAGGGGTAGTGCCTGGTTTCAAGTCTATGACGAATTCGACAGCCCTAACAGGGGGTATCCCTAGAAGTTCTTCTGGAAAGACGTCTGGAAAATCACGAACGACTGGAACGTTCTCAATTCCTTCAAGAGGTGAAGCGTTCAATGCATTCAGGGCATATATCTGGCTCTCGGCATTCTGGACCATCTGAGCTAAGTAGTTGATCACCCGGCCAGAAGGGTGTGTGAGTTGAACTTTCTTAGCAGCACAGTCGATGAAAGCATTATGGGCTTCCAGCCAATCCATACCGAGAATGATATCTATGTTGGATGATTTGAGGGCAACAAGGGAAGCATGGAACACTAGACCTCCAATTTTAATGGAAGTACTATGGCTCACCATGGTGGCACGGCTCTGAGATCCGACGGCGTGAACCGCTAAAGGAGTAGCCAAAGGTTCCATAGCTAACCCATGCAACTGAGCAAACGGTTGAGACACAAATGAATGTGATGCTCCTGAATCAAAGAGAACAGTAGCTGCAACTGAATTAACTGGAAGAGTTCCCATCACGATTTTTGGGGACTCGCGAGCTTCTTCCATTTTGACATGAGTGACCAGACCACGACCCATAGCAGACGGCCTGGCACTACATTTTCTGAAACGACAGTTTCGACAGCTCTTCTTGCGACCAACAGGAGGACGTGGTGAATCCTGAGGCTGTTCCTGGCGGCAGTTGATAGTAATGTGTCCTGGCTGTCCACACTTGCGGCATAAATCATCATTATGGCGAGGGGCCATAGCATTGGGCTGTCCACCCTGAACCGTTAGAAGTCTCGACGGTGGAGGCAGACGAGGTGCGACATAAGACGGCCCTGGTGTTGGAGCAGGTCGATGGTAAACATTGTACGGGATCCAGACTTGACGTTTCCGAGCAGGCTGACCCGAGGATGAGCCAACATCTCGAGTACGCTTGAGCGACTCCTGGTATTCAGTCAGACCAATTTCAACTCGAAAAGCTTGGCTGACAAGCGTCACAAAATCTGCACAGTCATGGACAACAAGTGCGAGCTTTATGTCAGGATGCAGTCCTTCACGGAATTTCTCCTGCTTGCGAGCATCAGTGCAGACGTCATCTTCAGCGTAGCGGGATAATTCAAGGAATTTCCTCTGATATTCATCAATAGTCATCTTGCCCTGTGTGAGTTTGCGGAATTCCTTCTTCTTCTGGTCCATCAGACCTTGAGGAATGTATCGTGCATAGAATGCTGACTGAAATTCTATCCACGTGGTGGCTGTCCCAATAGGCAGCACACGCCTGTGGCTTTCCCACCAATGAGCAGCTGAACCCCTCAGGTGATACGTCGCATAGGTGACGTAACTGTCAGGGACAACATTAGCCGACTCCATCTGAAAGGCGATGTCACGGAGCCAATCATCAGCATCCATTGGATCAGTCGAGTTGCGGAAGGTGGACGGATTGAGGCGCACGAATTCTTGCAGAGTTATTGGGGCAGACTGTTGCTGAGCATTCTGAGTTGGGAACTGAGCCATTACTCCAGCCATAAACTGTCGATTCAGCTCAAACTGCTGCATCATTGTGGCAATATAGGGTGGAGGTGGAGGGTCGTCAGCCATCCTGCCAAATCAACAGGGGCAGTTTAGCAAGAACAACTGTATGTGTAAGAGGTCATTCATGATGTAATGTGAGTAACGAACAAGAAGGGCATTAGATACATCTTAGTAGTCTATGCACGGAGTTGGATATCAACGGAAGACACGAGTTCGGAAACACACGCAGCTAGACAAACTAGGCGGCGCGCAGGCACGCGGTGAGGATTACAACAACGGGACATAGCAAAGGCTACATCGACGTCGGAAAAAACTGCTGGGGCGAGGAATATGCAAGTCACAACGCAAGGTGTTCTCGATAAAAGGATCCTGCGGTCAGTGAACTCTGTGAAGCAGAACCTAGCCCTCATCTCAAAGAAAGGGGGTAAATTCAGAACTCCGGGTGGATGTGATCACGAGAACCTAATGTTAGAGTTAGTAAAACTTTAACCCGAAAGGAAGAGAGTTCAGAGTCCCAGAGTAAAGAAGAGGAATAAAAGATCCTAGTCCCATCCATTGGCGACGTGGGCCCGTAAGCCACACAGCCATGTTAGTAAAACAGTTTTCAAAGTCTAGACTCAACTTCGGCCAAGGAGTTGGAAAGGGGGGGTTCCTATAGGCAGTCGGCTCTGATACCAACTTGTGACGCCCCCGACTTGATCGTGCACTAATCATACACGCAAATGCACACGATCAAGCCTAAGGACTCACGGGAAGATATCACAACACAACTCTAAACTCAAATAAAAAAATACAAGCTTTATATTACAAGCCAGGGGCCTCGAGGGCTCGAATACATAAGCTTGAGTCATACAAGCATCAGCGGAAGCAGAAGTATCCAAGTACAGACACAAAGTTAAACAAGGGTGCCTTAAGAAGGCTAGCACAAACTGCGACAATGATCGAAAAGGCGAAGGCCTCCTGCCTAGGGCCTCCGAACTACTCCTGGTCTTCGATGAACTCCACGTCGTAATAGGCTCCTCCGGGGATCTCCTGCTCCTGGGCTCCGACGTTTGATCGCAACAATCGGGTATGGGGAAAAAGAGGTAGCAAAGCAACCGTGAGTACTCATCCAAAGTAATCGCAAGACTGACATCAGAACTATACTAAGTATGCATCGGTATCAAAGGAATGGGGCTATATCTTTGGACTAAACTGCTGAAATGCCAGAATGGAGAGAAAGGCCTAGCCTATCGAAGACTAGCATCTTTAGCGTCTTGCAGCATTAGAAGAGAGCAGATTAGCATAATATATGAAGTAACAAGCATGTAGTAGCAAAGCCTAGAGATCCTTCCACGACTCCCTGCGAGAAAGCAATCCCGGAGCTTACAATTAATTAACACGTATCCAGTTCAAGTTGTAGTAGATCGGGATACAACACTGAGCGTCCTGTTACCGTAGACACGGCTATTCGAATAGATAACTTCCCTGCAGGGGTGCACTACTGTTACCCAGCACGCTCGATTACATCTGGCCGGACACACTTGCTGGGTAATGCCCGGCCTCGGGTAATCGACACGACGTAGTCCTACCTAGGCTCAGCAGAGAGGTCCCCGCCGGTCTACATCCTAAGTGCTCAGGGGTCTTGGGCCCATCGCCCTTTGCACTCCGGGTCGTTGTGAGGACGGTGGATACCAGCGCCAACGGCACGATCCGACCGTGCCACAATGCTAAACTGGACATCTGACAAAGCTTTCGGCTGATACATACGGCGTCGAGGGTCCCATAACCATTATCCCACGTGGTGGTAGTGCGTATAGGGCCAACGACCCACTCAGATCAAATACCCAAATCCATTAACGTGTTATTAGGAGCTCGCGGTGACGATCAGTACTCCTGTCGTCCCGTCTCGAGGAAGTGCAACAAGGGCCAGGCCCATCCCTCTCTAGGGCGGTCTCTGCTTGCCCGGTCGCGCCTCGTACTTATCTCGCGGGTACCCTCACGGTCAACCCGACTTCACATCTCTCGTGGGTACCCCTCGGGGTCGACCCGACTTTGCCCAGTAACTGTAGTAAAATCCCGGTAACTGTGTGTTCAGAACATCGAGAAGGAATCCAAGGAATCACCCTCGTTGGGTTCCCACTCGACGTCTTCGTCAAGGTGAACCCGGAGGAATCACCCTCGATGACGTTCATACTTGCGGGGTTGCACGACAGAAGCTTCACCGGAGGTGGAGGAAGAGGAATCACCCTCGGTAATCCACGTCCGACTAGCTGTACTACAAAGGCATCATCAGGAGTGAGTTAAGAGGTATCACCCTCATCACTCGAGGATAACTCTGTAGAGTCGAACAACTTAGGGGGGTGTGCGGTGCTGTGCTGGTCTCGGCCCGACGATCACTTCGATCGGGGCACTAGTAACTAAGCGGGGCAACTAGAACAAAGGAGAGGGCCATAGATGGATTACCAACCCAAAATATACTAAGTATCTCGGATAGCAGGCAGGTATCAAATATCAGTTACAAAATCAGGCTATGCAGCAGAATAGGATAAAACAGAGCAGTAGTAATTTCTAATGCAAGCAGGAGGGAGAAGGAATAGATGATATAGGCATGCGTCAAGGGGGGTTGCTTGCCTCGTTGCTCTGCGGCAAAAGAGGGGTCGTCGACAAAGTAGCAGTCCTGTGGGGCGGCGTCGGTCTCGATGTCTAACAGAAGAGAAGAGGGGGGAAGAAACAATAAATACACGGCAATAAATGCAATCACTATGCATGACCTGCCTAAATGATATGCAGGGGTGATGTACTGCCTATCTAAGTGTTTTAGATAATTTAGGAATTTATTTGGAATTATTTTACCGATGCCATGCACTATTCATCTACCGGAAACGGACAAAAAGTTCCATGTTCGGTATGTTAGAGGGATGTGACAGGTATGTGGGTGGCATATTCGGATTCTTCATATTTTTCTGATCATTTTTCATATATAAATTATTTTCATCCGAGTTACGGTTTAATTTATATGTTTTTTCAAAGTTTTATTGATTTTTTGGATTTCTGAAATTATTTAATTCCGAATTATCCGAAATAGTAGCTGTGACGTCAGCATGACGTGGGGGTGACGTCAGCGGTCAACTACGGCTGACCAGAGTCAAACCTGACCAGTGGGTCCCACTGGTCACTGACTGTTTTAACTAACAGCGGTTAATTAAATTAAACTAACCTAATTAACTAGAGGGACCCACCTGTCAGTGCCTAATTAGTTAATTAATTTAATTAACCAAATAATTAGCATTTTATTTATTTTTTAAAATCATTTTTATTCGGCGGGACCCACATGTCAGTGACTGTGGGTGCCCAGTCAGCACCGTTCACTGGTCAACCCAGTCAACGGGGCCAGTGGGACCCAGCAGTCAGTGGGACAGGGGGCCCACTTGTCGGGCCACGTCGGACGGCGACCGGAGACTCGCCGGAATTGCACCGGCGACCTCTTTTTGCGGCGGCGCGCACGGGTGAGGCCCGGGTTTCGTCTACGGTGGGCTATTCGACGCGCGCGAGGGCGCGTTGGATCGGGCGGAGTGAACCGCGTCCAATGGCGGCGGTTGCAGCGCGCGAGGAGGTCGGGAGCGTCGACGGCGACCGGAACGACGACGGAAGACGGTGGCGATCCGAGGAAGAAGAGGCAAATGGCAGCGGCGCTGGTGCTTCTCCGGACAGGCGAGTGCCCGCAACCGACGTAGCCGACGACGGGGAAGCCGGAGAGCACCTCAGCGAGGCACGGGAGACTTGGTGGCCGCGCGATCTACGGAGGTCCGGTCATGGCGGCGTCGTGAGAGCTCGATGCGAGTGAGGGAGATGACGAGGGGGGAAATGGAGATGCCTAGGGTTTCGGGGAGAGCGAGAGGCGCACGGGGATGGCCTTATCGGCGCCAGGGAGCCACGGGATGGCCGAGAGCGAGGCCATCCGCGCTCGGGCGCGAGCACGCGCTGATAGCTGCCCGGGGAGGACGACGACCGCATAGCGGGTGGGCCTTGCACTGTTCGACTAGAGCCCAGCCGCACAGTAAGTTCTTTCCCCTTTCCTTTTTCTTTTCTGTTTCCCTCCATCCTTTCTGTTTTGCAAAATGTGTGGCTATAAAATGACTTTTGTAATATACAAGTGTTGTTCATTTAAATACTAGGTAATATTTAACACTGCGAGAAATTGGTTTGGTGATAATATGAATTCATTTGAATTTTTATTAAATAAAGAGGGATTAATTGTTGTTGTTTTATTACTGTTTTAGGATGTTAGGGTTACTTAGTGAATTTAGGTGATGTTGTTTTTCTTAACATAATTAGTTATGGATTATTTTCCATTTAATGAAGATTTTTATTTCCAAGTTGGAACAACTTTTATTTTCACTTTAAATTTGAATTTCAATTTGAATTGGAATTTGAAATGAGATATGATGCAAATGATGATCAAGCATTGTTAAGAATGATGACTTCGCATTATCAGAGGGTGATCACTGTAGCTATTAGATGGGGATGTTACATCAGTGGGCATGGGTGTATCTGGCTGGGCGTTATAAATAGTGATCCCATGCTATTAGAGACGATGGTCTCCCCGTCTTAGAGTTTTTCTTGAATGATGCTTTGGGTGATTCCTGGGATCCGGAAAGTTAATCTGGTATGTGCTGGTCAGGTGTGTTTTCATCCCATAGACCGTAATGGGAATTAGTCAGCGTCTCGGTGTTGGCTAAAGAAATCCTTTACTTGTGGGTAAAGAGTGCACCCTCTGCAGTGTTTTTTAAAACCTATTTGAATAACCGTGTCCGCGGTTAAGGACTACAGTCTGGGTTGGTCAAGTGTCGGTCTTCGGAGGAAATAATTAAAATTGAGCATGATTAATTTTTGCAGGATAACCATTGTCACTACTGATGCCAGTATGAATATTATTGTTAACATGAATATTATTGTGGACTAATCCTTTTCTATCTATTTTCTTTTCTGAGTATCACTTGGGATGGTTAATCCACCTGCATACTCATTTCTATTTTCTTTTTGAGTATAACTTGGGATGGTTAATCCACCTGGATACTCATTTCTATTTATTTTTTAGTATCACTTGGGATGGTTAATCCACCTGGATACTCATTTCTATTTTCTTTTCTGAGTATCACTTGCGATGGTTAATCCACCTGGATACTCATTTCTATTTTCTTTTCTGAGTATCACTTGGGATGGTTAATCCACCTGGATACTCATTTCTATTTTCTTTTTGGGTATCACTTGGGATGGTTAATCCACCTGGATACTCATTTCTATTTTCTTTTCTGAGTATCACTTGGGATGGTTAATCCATCTGGATACTCATTTCTTGTCAAGACCTCTCGAGGCGTCGCTTTCAGACACCCGTTTGGCATTTCTTTTCAAGACCTCTTGAGGCGTCGCTTTCAGACACCCGTTTGGCATTTCTTTTCAAGACCTCTCGAGGCTTCGCTTTCAGACACCCGTTTGGCATTTCTTTTCAAGACCTCTCGAGGCGTCGCTTTCAGACACACGTTTGGCATTTCTTTTCAAGACCTCTCGAGGAGTCGCTTTCAGACACCCGTTTGGCATTTTTCTTGGAATTCCTCCGGCGGTCCAACGCCCGATGTTCCATATTATATTCTTGGTTTATTACTAAAATTATATATTTATCCATCCACATCGTATTATTATTTATCATGCCATGCTTTAATATCAGTCAGCATATGCACATAATTTAGTTTATCATGATCATATGTTATCTGTTGCATTCGGTATATCTTTTGTTCATGATGTTTGCGAGTACATTCAAACGTACTCACTGGCTTGTCCCTGGTTATTGTCTTGGCCAGATCACGATTAGGTGAAGAGCACTACGAAGGCACACCCCGCAACCTAGGAATCGGAGATAGCAGCCACGCGGGATAGGAGTTATCTAGGTCAGCTGTTCCTATGGGAATGGAGCCCCACCAGAGATGGAGATCTGCTACCCGCTTCCGCCATCCGCTGTTAGAAATCATTGTTGTATCATTAGACCTTTACGGCCTTGTACTCAAATCCTTGTAATTGCTTGGAATTTTGTATCAAGGAAGTGTCCACCAGCAAACAGTAATCCTGGGGCTGGTGACGACACGAGGGGTTAATTTCTGGGATATTGTGTTCCGAAAATCCGGCCGCGACATTCATCATTGGAGCAGAAGGGACTCGGGTGCCTTCCCTGACATATTTGTTGTATTCGGTCTGGTCTAGCTCATCAAAGACAGTGGGATCTTCCAAAATCTCCTCATCATATGTCGGCTTCAATATCTCCACATGAGTACTTGCAAGATACAATTTAAGGTAGTTGTTGAACGCGAGCTGGCAGTGCTCACGAAGCTAGGATCCTGCAGTCGACTTAGCTCGCTCCACACTTAGCTCGAACATGGTGACATACTTCTTATGATGTTTGTCCCAGTTCTTGATCTTTCGCTGCTTTCTCCTATCCAACCTGCATGTTATGAAACCAAATATTAGCACCATCAAAAAGGACCTGACGATGCTAAGTGCACACGGTTCATTCTCTCTTACCTGTGAAGCGCCTTGTCCGTGTCCTCCCATTCCGGCGGGTGACCCTGGAACAGACCAAACTGGCGGAACACACGATGTGGCATGTGAAGCTCAACCGCCCAGTTGCATATGAGTGGGCACCACATAAGCCAAAGATGCCTATCCCGCAAGCACATCGGATTCAGGACGAAATCTACTGCATTACCTAATCTATCCTTGGTGCCATATGGCTCCCATTCCACCTGGAACATAGCACAACAACGCAACATTGATCTCGAGTTTTCATAAAATCATGAGAATGAGTGATGTAATGTCAATTTTTACCTGCTCAGCCGTGATCGTGTTCAACTCGTTGGTGTACTGCCTATACATGAGAGTGACATCGCTCGTCATCTCGAATACCACATCCCACTTGTAAGCCCAAGTGGGGAGCCGTAGTTCGTCGCCTTTGTCGTCCCAATCTTTGAACTTGATCTCCTTCGGGCGTCCGACCGACAGGCGCTCCCAGCTCCATACCGAGAGTACGAGCATACAACCACCAATACATCCGGCCTTTCGAGATCCTACAGCAAGCATCGTCCAACTACACATAAAGGAAAACATGGTTCACTTAAGAGCAAGATTGCATTGATAATGTAGAAATGAAGTGAAAAACAAACAACTGACTACCTGTCGGTACAAGTAGGCCAGTGCCGCCGAACCCCAACTCTATTGGTTGTCGAAGACGGTCAACGCCTTAAGCCACATCCTTGGAGCATTCTTGCCAGTGGCGTCAGCAAACAAAGTCCTGGAGATAACGTACCACATGTAGACACGAGCATATGTCTGGATCACATCATCATTAGCATCTTCAGGGCAATGCGCAAAGTTCACTACAATCCACGTGAAAGGAGCTCTGGCTACGACTCTCTCCTTCTTCTCCCCATCACCTACTGGAGCCTCTGCAGGAGACATACCGATAAGGGCATCCATCTCTGGCGCCACCCATCAGAATCGGTGCTCATACAGAGAGGCTTCCCCTCGATAGGAAGACCGGTGATCAAGGAGACATCCTGGAGCGTCACGGTCATCTCCCCGGTCCGAAGATGGAAACTGTGCGTCTCCGTCCTCCACCGATCAACAAGCGCGGTGATTGCTGCAGCATTGAGGTCGGCGTCGACCGCCTGGCCAGCTGAATGAATGGGAGGAGTCCTGTCTGCCTGATGTACGGTGTGTACCGCTCATCGTAAGGCATGGCAGCACCAGAGACCCCGTGAGACCGAATCTTCAGAGGTTGAAGGAAGTGCAAACACACAAGTCAGATGATTACATATGGGGCATGCCTATTTGAACTAAACACATATTTCAAAATACCAACTGCTATGATTATTACCTGCTGCTTCTCCGACATCATGTAGGCCCTGTGTTGAACGTCATAATAATCTTCGAGAAGCCAAACCATCCTACAAATTTGAAACAATAAACATATATGAGCTAACTACCATACTTCCTACGCATTATTTCATCTAAGATATACAATGAAAGCATGTAAACAATCATCACAAAAAACTTATGTATTCACAACAATATAGGGTTCCACAATGGAAGCATTATTTACAATACTCACTCAATAATCTAGGGTTCCGCGATGAAAGTCATCTATACAAATCAACAATACACATCTAAAAAATCATCTACAAATCAACAATACTCATCTAAAATCAACAATACTCATCTAAAATCAACAATACTCATCTCAAGAATCATCTATACAAATCAACAATACTCATCTCAAATGAACAATACTAATCTCAATAATCATCTATACAAATCAATAATGCTAGGGTTCCACAATGATTACAAATCATCTACAAATCTTAAATCACACAAAGCTATTTCAACTTTTCATACACATTTCAAATCCAAGCAAAACAAGGGTTCCACCCTAACTTGCACAAATGTGAAAAAAAATTAAGATTTTGCGGATAGAAAGAAGGGGATCGGAGGGGATTACCTTCTAGGAGGAATTGGGGAACAAATCCACGGAAGAAATGGTCATATCTAAAGACTTTTGGGGAGGGGATTGGGAGGGGGAGACGAGAGAGCCGCCGCCGCGCTCTTTGTTTTGCTTCTGGAACGAATGGGGTGGGATGGGGGGAGGGCTAACGCGCGGCGGTTACTAAGTCATAGTGCAGCGCCTAGGAGCTCGGCGCTGCACATGGCGGTGTGGCGCCTTACGGATAGGCGCTGCACGCGGGGGGGTGTGGGGCCAAGACTGGCCCCGGTGCCACGCTGGCCAGATGTGTAGCGCCTGAGGTCCAGGCGCTGCAAAGTGTAGTGCTGCGCCTGGATGTTGGATGTCGGGCGCTACACAAAAGGGTCAGCTGGGTGAAATTTTTACAATAACAGTTCATTTTGTGAATTCCTTTCGTCCATAGGTCAGATTTGTCGTTTTATCCTAGAACCGACGCCTTGTGGTCCAAATACCACGTTGGGGAAGGGAAGGACAAGACGGCAACGTTACAGACAACGCAGCGTCTTAGGCATAGTCTCCATCGAGATGCCTACACTAGTGCAGAATCGGCCTATAGTGCCGGTTCGTAAGGGCCTTTAGTCCCTGTTCAGGAACCGGCACTAAAGGGTGGGGACTAAAGCCCCCCCCCCCCTTTAGTCCCGGTTCAACACGGCCCGGGACCAAAGGCCCACCACGTGGCACGAGCCGGCGCCGGGGGCTGGGGGACCTTTAGTCCCGGTTGGTAACACCAACCGGGACTAAAAGTATTTCATTTAATTCTGGGTTTATGAATTATGGTTTATTTTTCCTTTTAATTTTGTGTTTTCCATTTAATTCTTTTTCATTTCAAACATATTTTACGCTACTACATACTGTACACGTTATGCATATATATATAAATAGAATTTCTCATACGACAATTCACATACACATATATATATACAATTTGGTATATACAATTTCTCCTACAATTTGCGGATCATTACATGCAGGCATTACAGCTTGTAATGGTATTCTCCTTTGGGATCTATGACCTGGTCGAGCAAAAATCCCGCTATTTCCTCTTGAATTGCTCGTATGCGATCCGTTGGTAGGAGCTTGCCCCGCATCTCCCACAGCTTTAAAGAAGGAGATCAAGATGAATATATTAGTTGTGTGTATATATATTAGATCATGATAAAAAAAATTGTGGATAGTGTTCTGGCAAACGTACCCAAAGATGTCTTTCAGATTTTTCCATTTCGGACGTCATCATGCGAATGGTCTCGCAAACGTAGTATGCGCATAAATTATTCCCCAGCGCCTAGCTCAGCCACTTTACGAGAATAAAATTCAATCAGATAATAATTAATCAAGCATGATAATGGTATTGAAACTAGAATTAATCAAGCTAGCTAGTACTCCCTCCGTCCGAAAAAGCTTGTCCCAAGCTTGTGCCTCAAATGGATGTATCTAGCACTAACTTGGTGCTAGATACATCCATTTGAGAGACAAGCTTTTTCGGACAGAGGGAGTACTACTTAATTACCTTGGGTCGCACCCATTTCAGCTGTTGTTTCCATTCGCCGGGGACCTCTTTGATGAACTTTTGCCAAGCCCTGCCCGCCGGCAAAGAAAATGAATAAAGGAGTTATTAATTAGTTGATATCAGGAAATGAACTAAAGAGGCCGACATAGTGCGATAATGATTGAAATTACCTGTCGACCATCCCCTTCACGATTTCATACTCGGATGGTTCTTTATATAGTGAGTCCAGTACTTGAACTTTTCCCTTGTCAACTTCAATGATTAACAAGATCCAGTGGAAACTGCATGCGCACATGTTTGTATAATTAAGCAGGAATGTGCATAACTCATCAACTACACTTATTAACATCTAGTAAGCAAAAATAGAATTTGTAGTACAAGATATAGTAACACTCACCCGAAGTTGTAAGGAAGTAGTATTTCTGGTTGGGTGTTTAGTCGCTTCAAAAACTCTAGCAAGCTGATCTCTATGTCTTCTCTCGACCATTCAATTGACCATGTCTTTTGATTAATCGTATTTGGGTCAATGAACCCAATGCCATAGCGTCCAGCTTTTTACATTTCATACATCTTCATTCTGCATAATACCACAGAAAAGAATATAGTAAGGATAATTACAGGTAATGAACGAGCACAGTTAGCTAGAGACTTAAATTACAGAAAGAAATCACTTACAGACAATAGCAACTGACGATAGATTTGTCGAGTGCGTCTTGATTGAATAACTGAAACATCTCTTCAAACTCAACCCACAAATCTTTTGCATGGAAGTAATGCTCTTCCTTGACTTTCACCATGAGGGACTCTCGATCGGTCTTTGCTGCTTCCGTCATGTACCACTTATGCAAATTGTACATTCTCGTTGGTAGAAGCGGGATCTGCTCAGGCTTGACCAGAGGTTGGCCGCGGACATATTTCCATCTTAGTTCCTCCTCTTTAAACACGGGGAGTTCCTCGGTGCCTAGGAGTTGTTTAACAGTGAGACCGGCCTCTTTAGCCTGCCTTTTATGATCGTCGGTTATTACCAGCTGATGGGCAGTACTCACATGTGTTTGTACAATGAGCGGGGGGATCGATTGCACTACCTGTTCTCCCAGCTGGGGAACAGTTTTCCCGCTTTTTTTGCCAACTGCTTGGCTCGAGCTTGAGCTCGACTCCTTCTTTTGTTGTGCCTGATATAACTTCTTGATACAGCGCTCATAGTCTGAGTCCGTATGCTTGACAGCCGGTTGAGCATTATCAATAAAGTGTTGTATGACATCCTCACGTACTTTCTCCTTTGGCGGCGGGGGCGGTTTCGGTCCAAAATGGGCCTTCAATTGGGCAGCCCCTTCGGCTGTGGTTTCCTCCTCAGTCAGGTGGTAAGGCAATTTCGGAAGAGGCTTGAGGCTTGGACCATATTTGTATTTCTTAACTGTTGTACCGCTAGCCGTCGTAGCTGCGGCGCCTCTCTTCCGATGTTGCCTAGGCGGCGGAGCCCGCTGAGACGGCGGAGACGGCTGACGCGGTGCCGGACTTGGAGGAGGAGGAGTCGGCTGATGCGGTGCCGGCGGAGGAGTCGACTGACGCGGCGGCGGACTTGGAGGAGCAGGAGTCGGCTGACGCGGTGGCAGACTTGTTGCAGCAGGAGTCGGTGGCCTTGGAAAGACGATGTAATCCTTTTTCCATAGAATGATACGATGCATGGCCTCTCCCAGTGTGCTCTCCTCGTCACCTCCAGGAATGTCAAGTTGTAGCTCGTAATATCCTGACATCACTTCATCAACCTCGACACGAGCATAGCCAGCTGGAATCGGATTGCAATGGAAGGTTGCTTCAGGGGGATTTGTTAAAGCATAGCCGTCCGCCACCTTCATGGATAGGTTCTTCACTTTCATGTGTAGCTCACAAGTAGTCCTATCTTTGATATCATCCACAGGGTATGTAGCCAGCAGTGCATCATCGGCCGGGGTGGAACCCACGCTGCTTCTCGGCATAGATGGGACGGTGCTATCCAATGCTGGATCGATCTGCTCCTGCTGCCGCTGAGACGCCCTTTCCTGGCTAAGTGAGTCGATCTGCTCCTGCTGCCGCCTGAAAGCGCATTCCAACTCCAAGTGACTAGAGTATAGGCCTTGAAGGAGGAGTGCTTCCTCCTTCCTCTTCTCGTCCTCCAGCTTCCTCTTCTGCTCCTCCTGATGCTTCTTTCTCGCACGGCTTCTGTAATCGGCGTTCCAATCCGCAAACCCCTCAAACCACGGAACAACGCCTTTGCCTCGTGTTCTTCCCGGGTGTTCAGGATTCTTCAGGGCGCGCGTAAGCTCGTCGTTCTCTCTGTTGGGCGTGAACACCCCCATTCGAGCTTCTTCTATTGCAACAAGTAAATCGTCCTGAGCTTTTTTAAGACTTGCCCGCTCCATAATCAGCCCTGTCTCTGGGTCCAACTTCCCCCCATGTGCATAAAACCAAGTCCTGCACCTGGGGGGCCAGTCCAATGTAACTGGAGTGACCCCTGCATCCATCATCTTTTGCTCAACGAGATCCCACTTAGGCAGGGCCACCTGGTAGCCACCTGGCCCCAGAGTATGGTTCCACTTCTTTTTCGCAGCATTAATCTTGTTTTGTCTCTACTGTTCCTGAGCTAGTTCCGATTCCTTGAACTTCACGAAATTGTCCCAGTGATCTCTTGCCTTCTCCAGTGTTCCATTGAATTCTGGAGTCTGCTTTCCTGCTCTGACGTACGCGGCCCATATATTTTTCTTGTGATTGTTGAATGCTATCGCCATCTTCTTAAGAGCACTCTTCCTGACTTTCGCCAGATCTACATCTGTCAAATGATCTGGTAGGGTGAAATGTGACATGAGCGATTCCCAAAGCAGATCTTTTGCTCTTTCGTCGACAAAAGTAACTCCTGGATCTCCCTTTGTTGGCTTTTTCCATTCTTGAACGGAGATCGGGATTTGGTCCCTGACAATAACTCTGCATTGACGAGTGAACTTGGTCGCATTCTTCTTAGGTTCAAGCGGTTCGCCATTTGATTTGATGGCATCGATGTTGTACTTTACGCCAGCCTGCAACCTTTTGGCCGGGCCTCGAACTGCCCTGCCGCTTGTATAAGATTTGCTCGATCCGGAGGGCTAAAAGAAGAAAGATCGATTCGTTAATATATACAAATCAATTAATACACGTAATGATCACCGGATGGCTTATATAATAAATATACCTCTAGCTCGCCGGTCTTTGTTATTTGAAGAACATTTCCTTCGTCATCATTGTTGTCGCCTTCATCTATTCGTTCGTCTTCATCAAACATCATACCCTCACCCGAAGGGTTCAGATATTGCGAGTCGTCATCATGATCATCTGGGCTCGGGGAGCGTATGATGTCGAACAGAGCCTCTTCTCCTTCTCTGCCGGTATTGTCCATAGCTTTTATTTAACTAATCCAGAAGAAAGATAAAACAATTTAGTATTCAAATAAGAATGCATGCAATCAATAAGGAAAAACTGAATCATAGTAGATAATATGCATCTCGAATAATCCAGATAATATGCATCATCAAATATAATCTCGAATACATCGTCTCGAATATTATCGAATAATATAATCTCGAATACATCGTCTCGAATATAATCTCGAATACATCTCGAGTATTATCACTAATACATCTCGAATATTATCATATATATAACATCACTAGCTAATACAGATCGAATATTATCGAAGAATCTAGTTCACTCGCGGTTCCTGAGGCGCGGGCAGTGGACACCCAAAGAGAAGAAAACCATCACAGGATCATAGCTCGGGTGAGATCCCTGAAGAACCTGCTAGGTATTGGAGAACCTGACGTGCAACGCATCCATGTAGCGACGGACGTGCTCGTCCTCCTCCCTGACACGGCGACGTACCACCTCTGGCGAGGCCGGCTGTCTCCGCACTGAAAGTGGCCCACGCGAATGCCACCAAAGAAGCTCCGGGTCGACGACGGGACCCGGGGCCGGGTTCCTCACCAAGCTGCGCGCCCCTGAAGGTAGCACCTCCCAGTGCCAGCCCGGCGGAGCCCAGTCCCGAACGTGGCGCCTCTGAAGTAGGACGTCGTCGCGAACGAGTCGACGACGAGGATGCGGGCCGGGCATCGTTGACGTCGAGAACAAATTATATGCAAATTTAACATTTTTTAAATGCTTGATTGTGATTTTTATAATTCTTTATCACTTGATTTTGCAAATACATAACAAACTTTTGCAAATACAACATTAAAATATGCAACTTTTTTCTATGCAAAATTTTTCTATGCTTGTTCAAAATTCCTCAAATGTTTTCTATACATTGTATACATAGATATACTAATTTCTATACATTGGATCAAATGTCAAAATTCCTCAACTTTTTTCTATACATTGTATACATACATATATATACTAATTTCTATACATTGGATCAAAATTTCAAAATTCCTCAAAATTTCTATACATACATTATACTAATTAATTCCTCAAATGTCAAAATTCCTCAACTTTTTTCTATACATCTAATCATCTAGTGAAAAAAAAATGTCAAAATTCTTCTGAAAAATGTCAAAATTGCTATACATATATACTAAAACATACAAAAATACATATAAATCATCTAACTTAAGAAATGTGTGTGTGTGTGTGTGGGCTCTCGGGGAGGGGCGGCCATGGCGGCAGGGGGTGAGGGAGAGGGGGGAGAGGGAGGAAAGGAGCTCACAGCGGGGCGACGGCGAGGCGAGGCGAGTCGGGGGCGGCGACGGCGTCGGGGCAGGCGGCGCGGCGAGGATCTCGGGGAGGAGCGGGCGCGGGCGGCGTCGCGGGCGGCGTCGGGGCTCGGGGAGGAGCGCGCGTCCGGCGTCGGGGATCGGCGAGGAGGCGAGGAGGCGCGGGCAGCGACGAGCTCCGGCGTCGGGCGAGGCGAGACGGCGTCGGGGCAGGCGCGTACGGCGGCAGCCTGGCGGCGCGGCGAACTCCTCTGTAGTGTGGTCGAAGAAGCAGAGAACTGCACAAAAATTTTAAGTGTTGTATATATATGCGGAGACCTTTAGTCCCGGTTGGAGCCATCAACCGGGACTAAAGGGGTGGTTTTGGCCAGGCAGAGCGGCGGGAAGCCAGACCTTTAGTCGCGGTTGGTGGCTCCAACCGCGACTAAAGACCCCCTTTAGTCGCGGTTGGAGCCACCAACCGCGACTAAAGGTTATGCTCGTGCAGGCGCGGTGCAGGGCAAAGTTTAGTCCCACCTCGCTTGGCGAGAAGCGCCAGCACCAGTCTATAAGCCCCGCCGCAGCCACTCCATCGAGCTCCTCTCTAAGCAGGCCTTTGTGGGCCTATTGAACCTGTGCTGCCCTGTTGGGCTTACTGGGCCTTGCGGGCCTGCATCCTGGCCCAACTACAGGTTGGGTTTCTAGTCGTATGCAGGCCGTGGGGCCCAGTAGGCGGGCTTTTTAAAAAAAAAAATCTGCTTTATTTATTTTCTTTTGTTTCTGAGTTGTTTTTTGCTTTATTTAGAGTTGCTTTGTGAATCTTTTTGCTTTTGGTCACAAAAAATTATAAACTTTCTGTTAGTGCCAGTAGTTTTCAAATTTGAATAGTTTAAATTTGAATTATTTGAAATTTGTGTGAATCACTAGTTTCTGAATAACTTTACTTTAAAAATAGATTTTTCAGTGATTCTTTTTTTTGCTGTTTAATATTAGTGTGTTTTATCATTATATTCAATTTGGTAATTCTTAGGTTATTTTAAAAAATGAAATGCCTTTGTAACAGATGGGTTTTCGTCCGAAACCCTGATACTTCGAAAGAGATTGTCCATTTTGTACACGAAGTGCATCCAGTTTTTGCCGTAACCCTCTCAACTTTTTAGCACATGCTATGTGGGTGAAATGATGATACCATGCCAACTTTCAACCTTTTCAAAGTTCATTTGTAGTGCTTTTCAATTTCAGGGTCATTTAGCTCAAAAAAATCAGTAAATACATGAAAAATAGCAAATGAAGTTAGAAAGGGTTGAAAATTGATGACGTGGCTTTGAATGGTGCATACTGAACGCACAAAAAGTCTGGAGTTGAAATAAGTTTAAAAAAAATGAAATGCCTTTGTAACAGATGGGTTTTCGTCCGAAGCCTGATACTTCGAATTATATTGTCCATTTTGTACATGAAGTGCATCCAGTTTTTGCCGTAACCCTCTCAAATTTTTAGCACATGCTATGTGGGTGAAATGATGATACCATGCCAACTTTCAACCTTTTCAGAGTTCATTTGTAGTGCTTTTCAATTTCAGGGTCATTTAGCTCAAAAAAATCAGTAAATGCATGAAAAATAGCAAATGAAGTCAGAAAGGGTTGAAAATTGATGACGTGGCTTTGAATGGTGCATACTGAACGCACAAAAAGTCTGGAGTTGAAATAAGTTTAAAAAATGAAATGCCTTTGTAACAGATGAGTTTTCGTCCGAAAGCCTGATACTTCGAAAGAGATTGTCCATTTTGTACACGAAGTGCATCCAGTTCTTCGCGTTTCAAATGCCAAAACACATAAGTACCCTAACTATTACAAAGATTCCCTCTGGTTTGTCTGAAGTGGGACTTTCCAGATATATAAGTCCGGAAACTCACTAGAGAAGAAAGTGATGACAGTGAAGCCGGTCACATCCTAGAGTGGGATCTTTGGGTATAAAACTTTTTCTTCGCGTGTGTCCCTTTGCGCCGTAACCATGGACAATCTTCATCGTTTAACTGGATGCTCGGGTCAATATTCACTGTGAAGGGAGCAATTTCATGAAACTTTTCATAATCTTCTGACATGTCTGTCTTGTCCTCCACTCCCACGATGTTTCTTTTCCCTGAAAGAACTATGTGGCGCTTTGGCTCATCGTATGAAGTATTCGCTTCCTTATCTTTTCTTTTTCTCGGCTTGGTAGACATGTCCTTCACATAGAAAACCTGCGCCACATCATTGGCTAGGACGAATGGTTCGTCTGCGTACCCAAGATTGTTGAGATCCACTGTTGTCATTCCGTACTGCGGGTCTTCCTTTACCCCGCCTCCTGTCAGATTGACCCATTTGCACCGAAACAAAGGGACCTTCAAACCACATCTGTTGGGGATATAACCCCGCGGTTAACCTTGTTGGCGACTCATAGTACAAGAGCCTAAGCCGGCCCAAGAAGGCAAGACGTGAAGATGACGACTTACAGGTGGGCCAGTTGAAGGCCCAAAGCCTGGTGACGACTCAAGGCCCGAAAGGGTAAGCCGCCACGTGAAGACTTACCTTGTAAGACTAGGAAAGTAGAACCGGGGTCGGTTACGTTGTGTAACCCGACCCGGACTCTTGTAAGCCCAGGGTTTCTACCTATGTATATAAAGGTGAGCCCCTGCGGCGGGTTGGACAAGTTAGGAGAGACAGACAAGCCTTACGGCGAGAGAGACCAAGCAATCGGGAGCTAGGGCAAGCAAGCCGCCCCTTTGTAATCGATACTACAGTCAATACAATACAAGCAGGACGTAGGCTTTTACCTCCACCGTGAGGGGCCGAACCTGGGTAAACTCGTGTCCCTTGTCCCGTTTAACCCCTTTGAGTCCACCTCTTTAGCGATGGCCTCGAACCTAAGCCTTCGGGCATCTGCCGTGACAAAACCACGACAGTTGGCGCCCACCGTGGGGCTAGCGCTTGATGGTGTTGAGTTCTCAAAGGGTTCTCTCTCTGGGAGCGAGGGGTACGTTGTTGGTGAGATGACTAAGAGTCGACATGGAAAGCTTTACCTCGACGACGCCGGCCGGGTCCCCGAGGCCGACTCAATCGTGTATGGTTCCCGGGTCCCCTTCGGCGAAGACCAAGTCTTCATCGGAAAGATTGGCGGATCTGAATCCGGGCCAGACATCTGCAACAACATCGACGAGCCTGCCCAACGCAAGCAACCCACCCGGCGAGATCAAACCGCCCGGCGCGTGCAAACTGTCCGTGCTAACCCGGACAAGAAGCATACCTTCGTCGACTTAACCCGAGGCACGGAGCTTGGAGATTCTGTGTCGCGGAAGGAAACTCTCATCTGCTCAGAGGATGGATCCTCGAATGAAGAGACGGAGTCGACCTACCGGCTTCAGAACGGCGGGCTTGGGGGCTACGTCGAGCCTTACTCTAAGCCAGAGAGTCGTGAAGGTCAGGGGATGGAATTCCATTCAAATGAGCAAGGATATCAGGTCCCAGAGCGTAAGCTCGCCCTTCTCAATGGCGGGTCAAGGTCTAAGCCGGGTGGTTACACCGCTCTTTTTCACCCGCCTTGTGAGGCGAAGTTTGGGGACTGTTCTGATGGAGACATTGATCCGGAGCCTTACGACCCGGAAAACCCGGCTTTTGTTACAACGGACGGATCACGAGTCATCACTGGCAATCCGGAAGCTAAGAGAAAGGTGGAACGCAATGCAGAGTTAATAGAGCTACAAGCAAGAATAGCTAGTATTCAGCAACAGATGAAGGAAGCACAAGCTTGGGTGTATAAGGAATTAAGTGGATTGAAAGCCAAAATTGGGCAACTGGAGACTCGCCCAAGCGTCACGCCGGTTCATCTGAGGCATGATGAGAGCCCAGGAGATCGACACAGCAACCGGAAGCGTAAGCCGGCGGATGGCGGGTTAGACAGCGCTGACAATGATAGCAAGAGATTCAAGAGTCAGTACCGGAATAAACGCCCAGAAGAAGCTCACGTTGGAAACTTTAGGCAGCCTTTAAACAAGGGTAAAACTAATTTTAACCTGGAAGAGATGCTCAATAAACCTTGTCCAGAGCACAGCCGGCCCGATAAGCCGGCACGCCATGCATGGAGGGATTGCAGGATTATGCGACAGTTCCGGGATTACAGCCTTCAACAGTATCGTAATAACGGCAATGGTTTATCAGGCGGCTCAGGAGCCGGCTTTGGCACTGGCAGCTCAGGGTCCGGTTACCAGAGACAAGACAACCATGGAGGTCATAATTAACAGTCTAGCGGCGGAGGCCAGCAGCAGAGTAACCCGAAACAGCTCAACGGGGGTCAGTACCATGTTTTTACAACCAGCCTCGACAAGCGAGACCGGGTAGTTTGCACAAGTCAAGATCAACGACAAGGTCATTTGGGGTGCAGCGAGTTGTATACTTACCCCCTCTTGATCGGCGTGTCAGCCACTGTAAGCCGGGTTGTGAAACCAAAAAAAAATCAGCAAGGTTAAATTGGGGTGCAGCGAGTTAAATACTTACCCCCTCTTTGACGACTTTCTCCAAGTTTGGGGTGCAGCGAGTTGAAAACTTACCCCCTCTTTTGATGATCTTTTCCAAAATTGGGGTGCAGCGAGTTGAGAACTTACCCCCTCTTTTGATGATTTTTTTCAAATTGGGGTGCAGCGAGTTGAATACTTACCCCCTCTTTGATGACCTTTTTTCAAAATTGGGGTGCAGCGAGTTAGCCACTCACCCCCTCTTTTGGTAACCTCTCCAACATTGGGGTGCAGCGAGTTGGCCACTTACCCCCTTATTGGATGACTTGTAAGAGCAGAGAACATCATCCATCATGCATTGCATCATGCATCGTGCATTGCATCATACGTCATGCATTGCATCATACATCACACTTACATATCATTCCGGTTTTGACAAGCTGGGTCAAGGAAAGATTATGAAACAAGACGCAAGACCATGAAAGACATCTCCGGGTTGTGCTGTTATAAGCCGCCCTGACAACAATACAGAAGTTTTCTGTCTTGTTTATTTTGCAGGTTTTATCTTTTCTGATAAGCCGCCATGGACCTTGAAAGCATGGTTGAGAGTAAGAGCATATGAAAGATATCATTGCAGCAAGACTATTTAAAAAGGGTTATACGTGCACGAAGGCACGACTCAGGCATTTCAGATGTCTCTACAGCTATTACAAAAGCTCCCCATGGAGTACAAGACAAGGCAAGATTAAAGTTTTTTACAAAAGACAGCCTTGGTGGCTCAGACAGGCCGAGTTGTCAGTTTCAGCCGAAAGTACAGCTCGCTGGCTAGTCGCCCTTCGCCGGGTCTTCGACCTCTTCGATCTGAAGATTGTCGACATCCCAGTTGCAGCGTGTTAAGGCCTCAAATTAGGTCTGGTAGAAGAAGGGAGATGCATCAAGGTCAGGAGCGAAGAGCTGCTTACGACGTTTGTTTTTTGCGCACGATTCAAAGGTTGGGCCGCGCACGCGTTTGTTTTTTGCGTCATAAGCCGCCTGGTATGTGGAAAGGTCTAACTCATTGGCAAGACTTGAGGCCAGCACCCGGGAATCGTTCATACATTTGACGTAGTCGGCTTCTGTGAAGTCTTAGCCGTCGACCTTTTTGGCTGGGAACCCGTCCGTCATTTCCGCTGTAGTTAACTCCGGGGCAAAAGCAAGACACCGGCTTAAAGCAGCCATGGCTCCCTGCCTGGCGGCTGACCGTTTGAGTTCTCCAACCTGTTTGGGCAGGGTGGATAGAAGTTCTATCACCCCCTTCATATGCTTTGGGATGCATTTCTCGGTCAGCATCGCCTTCATGGTGCAGAGGGTCCCGCAATATAACTGTTCGGTTAAGGAGTAGATGGCTTTCAGCTTAATCACGCTGTCAGAAGCGAGTTGGCGGCTCCGTTCACCTGCAAGATAGTCAAGTATTATAAGCCGCATGTATGAGTTATTCAACAAGACAAGGTAATTTTCAAGTGCTTGGCACTTACCGAAGATTGCAGAGGTCATTCTGGAGATATGGTCTTTGAGAGTTTGTAGCTCATCGGACACAACCTTAAGCCGGCTTTCAGTGTCGTTGGCTCGTTGGGTTATAGCAGTTTTTTCCACCTCAACCGTCTTCTGATAAGCAGCGAGTTCAGCCCGGGTTTTCTCCAGCTCTGTCACGGCAACTCGCCATTTATTGTCCGCCTCAGCCCTGGCGGCTTGTTGCACAGTGAAATTCGACTCAGCAGTTGCTAAAGCTTCCTGCGTTACGCAAAAGACAGTTTCAAAGGTTTTCAGTCAGGATATGATTCGCACATTGGTGAAACTATTGTGTTATAAGTCTCAAGCAGATTGCAAGCAATATACTTGACACTTGGGGGCTAATGCCTGTGTTTTTCTCTAAGTCTACATGGCAGTCCCGGCTTATCTTTGTTAAAGTTAAGCCGGCACTTGGGGGCTACACAGAGCTCTCCAAAGTTTACAATGGAGTTCTGGCTCATCGTCATGACCCGAACTCGCGGGCTACACTTGGATCAACCCTTTCAACTAAGTACCGGCTCAATATCAGTATTAACCCGATACTTGGGGGCTACAGGTATAATAATTTGAAGTATGACAAGAAGTATAAGACCCGGTCTACTATTTTGCAAGACTAAACCGGATCTTGGGGGCTACATAAGGGTATAAGGAAAGCAAGAAAGGAGCAGTACCTCAAATTTGGACTTCATAAGGTTAACAAGTTTTCGCTCCATGTTGTGGCTTGCGCTGAGGCGATTTAAATAGCCGGCATGAAGATCATCTGTAGACATCTTTTCCAACGAGGGCAATGCAAAGTCGAATCTTTCTGGCGAGTTCTCTTTAGCCTCGCCGGTGTGTCTTGTCAGCACATGAGAGGTCGATTGATAACCCGCCCCAGTAAGAGCGACGTTTTTGGTAGCTGGAGAGCTTGGCGTTTGGAAGTCAGTTCGTGGAGGGCTCGTAGGAGCGACCGTATCATGAACAGCCGGCTCGTGGGGCTGAGGATCATCGGTAGGTGTTTCTTTTATAGCTTCTGTAGGCTCAGCATGAGGTACAGGGGAAGCCGGCTTGGATTTCTCCGGCTCTTGGACAGTGGGGGCGGCTTCAGACCCGCCGGTTTTCTTCCGCTTCGCTTGAGCCCTAGAGAGCAAAAACAATTGTCAAATAAAAGACAAGATTGAAGAAAAATATAGTGCAAAGGAAAAATGCATACTCTGGGTTGATTCTCAATGGAGGCAGCTTAGTGGCCGTTGAGTCGCCAGACGAAGGGGGCGAGTCCTGGAAAAATTACAGTTCTTCAGGTAAACTAAGGTTGCAAGAAAAGACTGTTAAGATGATCAGACTTGGGTAAAAAGTACCTCTGCAGGACGCTTCCGGGAAGCCGGGGAGTTGGGTAAGCCGCCCATCAGCTCCTCAGAGCCGGCACTCCGGGTCTGACGCCTGGAGGTGTGTTGTTGCTTTTTCAAAAGAAAATGGCAGTCCAAGTAAGCAAGAGGATGAGAGAATGGGACTTTTCGGATAACCCGCCGTTTCTTCTTTGGGGGAGAATTTTCTAAATCGGAGGAAATATTGATTACCTCAGGAGCGTCCACACGGCTGGTCTCTGGTTCAACCTGTGAAATAAATATCATCAGTAAGCTGTATAAAGAGACGGTCAGAAGAAGTCAAGCTTTACCTCTGAATCGTTAGACTCAGGAATGGAGGAGGGGGTGGTTCTCCTTTTATGAGTAAGGGTTTTACCCGCCCTGGGCTTCCTCACGGGCGGGTTGAGTTTTTTCTTCCAGAAATCTGAGCCGGCCTGCGAACAAGCAGCCAGAGAGGTTAAAAGATGCTAATTAAAACGAGCAAGACGAAGATTGTAAGGTTTCCAGAAGTTTTTCTTACAGGCGGAGCCGGGTTCTGGGCATAGAAGGGTCTCAGCCCAATTTTATCACAAATTTCCTGTTTTTCGCCGAGAAGATTTTTAACGCTATTGCTGATTTCCTGTTGTGACAATTGGGCGTTTGAGAAGCAGAGGGGGTCATTGGATTCACCCGTGTATTCAAACATAAGCCGGTCACGCTGGCTCAGGGGCGATATTTGCCAACTGACCCAGCAGCGGGTCAGGTCGACACCAGTTAATCCGTTTGCAATCAAAGCTTTGATCTTGGCAATGGAAGTGGCATACTTCGCTCTTTCAGTAGTGGATAGCCTGTCGGGAAGTTCTCTGGAGCTGGGAAGCCGGGTAGGGCGGTAACCCGGCAGCGGATTTTCACCCTCCGGAGAAGTGTCTTTGCAATAAAACCAGGTCCTGTTCCAGTTCTTAGGATGACTTGGCAGGGTAGTAGATGGGTAAGGCACATCTCTCCGCCTCTGGATAGTCACGCCGCCGAGTTCCAGACTTGAGCCGCCTGCTTTCTCAGTTTGGCGGTTGATATAATGGTAATCACGAAAAATGTCCACAGAAGGTTCTTCTTGCAGATACACCTCACTCAAGACTTGGAATTGGCAGATATTGGTGACTGAATTGGGGCCTATGTCCTGAGGGTGAAGCTTAAAAAAGTGCAGAACATCTCGGAAGAATTTAGACCCGGGCGGGCTGAAGCCGCGGACGAGGTGGTCAGCGAAAACAACGACTTCTCCGTCTTGAGGTCTGGGTCTTTTCTCTAACCCGGGAGCCCGCCACTGAATGACGTCCCGAGCCGGTAACACGCCTATCTTCACATAGTCTAACAATAGATCTTCGGTAACTCCGGATTCGACCCAGTCACAAGACGATGTTGCGCTTGACATATTGGCGGGTTAAGTGCTGAAATTTAAAAGCCAGAGGTATGTTGGCGGGTTAAGTGAAAGAAGCAATAGTCAAACTTTATGGCGAGTTACAAACATATGTGCTAAGCCGCCCGGAAGATCAATGGCGGGTCAGTCGTCAGTACCCCCAAGATGGCCCAAGATTTCACTAAGTATGGGACAAACAGATTTCACAATCTGCGGCAACATTTTTGGATCTACGAGCGGTTCGGAAAGGGGGGAAAATACTAACCCTAGCAGACAGTGGAAGAACAGATAGATCAGGGACTCGTTAATGCTGAAGCAGAATCAATCCGTACAAGATACAAAGGGGGAGCTGATCACTACCGCAATGTATTTTGACTCGATTTGAATTAAAATACTGTTCCTAGCCCTAAGAACGCGAAGAACAGGGATGAAATCCGGCGAGCTCCATGAATAGTACAGATCTAATGCGAGTCCAGGGAGAGGCAGAAGCTTTACCTTGATGATTCGAGGGAAGAGCGGAGGAGCACCGCGGTTCTCTGGTCCCGATTGGGTCGTTGCAGTGGCCCGTTTCGAGTTCGCTGGAGAGGAGCGACGGCGGCGGGGCTGTTTGCTACAGTAGTTGCGACGGCGTCGGGAGGAGGAAGAAGAAGTGACAGGGTAAAGGAGCGACCCTGTGCCCATTTATAAGGGTAGGTGGGGTAGTGAAACGGCAGGCCCGGAGATCGAGGAGGCGATATAGTTATCATGGCTGAGATGGCGCCTCGTTTCTCGGATGGCGGGTAAATGAAAGATTCATTGTGATGTCACTGTTGGATATGGCGGGTTAGGGAAGACCAGTCAAAGTTGCAGTTCCAGAAGACCCACAGAAGACTCGCCAACTGAAGAATTTAAATTGACATGAACAGGTTCAAATCAATTTGGGGCCTAATGTTGGGGATATAACCCCGCGGTTAACCCTGTTGGCGACTCATAGTGCAAGAGCCTAAGCCGGCCCAGGAAGGCAAGACGTGAAGATGACGACTTACAGGTGGGCCAGTTGAAGGCCCAAAGCCTGGTGGCGACTCAAGGCCCGAAAGGGTAAGCCGCCACGTGAAGACTTACCTTGTAAGACTAGGAAAGTAGAACCGGGGTCGGTTACGTTGTGTAACCCGACCCAGACTCTTGTAAGCCCAGGGTTTCTACCTATGTTTATAAAGGTGAGCCCCTGCGGCGGGTTGGACAAGTTAGGAGAGACAGACAAGCCTTACGGCGAGAGAGACCAAGCAATCGGGAGCTAGGGCAAGCAAGCCGCCCCTTTGTAATCGATACTACAGTCAATACAATACAAGCAGGACGTAGGCTTTTACCTCCACCGTGAGGGGCCGAACCTGGGTAAACTCGTGTCCCTTGTCCCGTTTAACCCCTTTGAGTCCACCTCTTTAGCGATGGCCTCGAACCTAAGCCTTCGGGCATCTGCCGTGAAAAAACCACGACAACATCCATAGTCAAGTTCCCATATCTCCTCTATGTAACCATAATATGTGTCCTTTGGCCTATTGGTGTTTGCTGCATCAAAGCGGACACCACTGTTTTGGTTGGTGCTCTTTTTATCTTGGGCGATCGTGTAAAATGTATTCCCATTTATCTCGTACCCTTTGAAAGTCAATATAGTCGAAGATGGTAACTTGGACAGCAAGTACAGCTCATCTGCAACAGTGTCGTCATGCATGAGACGTGTCTGCAACCAACCGGCGAAATTCCCCGTTTGTTCATGTGTAATCCAGTCCTCAGACTGCTCCGGGTGTTTGGAGCGTAGAATATTCTTGTGTTCCTCGATATACGGAGCCACCAAGGCGGAACTTTGTAGAACTGTGTAGTGTGCTTGCGCCCAAGAATGCCTGTCATGGCATATTACTGAATTCTTTCCTAGCGTGCCTTTTCCACCCAGTCTGCCCTCATGCCGCGATTCAGGAACACCAATCGGCTTAAGGTCAGGAATAAAGTCAACACAAAACTCAATGACCTCCTTTGTTTCATGGCCCTTGGAGATGCTTCCTTCTGGCCTAGCACGGTTATGAACATATTTCTTTAAGACTCCCATGAACCTCTCAAAGGGGAACATATTGTGTAGAAATACAGGACCCAGAATGGCAATCTCTTCGACTAGGTGAACTAGGACGTGCGTCATGATATTGAAGAAGGATGGTGGGAACACCAACTCGAAACTGACAAGACATTGCACCAAATCATTCTCTAACCTTGGTATGATTTCTGGATCGATTACCTTCTGAGAGATTGCATTGAGGAATGCACATAGCTTCACAATGGCTAATCGAATGTTTTCCGGTAGAAGCCCCCTCAATGCCACCGGAAGCAGTTGCGTCATAATCACGTGGCAGTCATGAGACTTTAGGTTCTGGAACTTTTTCTCTGCCATATTTATTATTCCCTTTATATTCGACGAGAAGCCAGACGGGACCTTCATACTGAGCAGGCATTCGAAGAAGATTTCCTTCTCTTCTTTGGTAAGAGCGTAGCTGGCATGACCCTGATACTGCTTTGGATCCATGTCGTCTTTTCCGTGCATACGTTGCTGGTCCTCCCGTGCCTCCGGTGTATCTTTTGTCTTCCCATACACACCCAAGAAGCCTAGCAGGTTCACGCAAAGATTCTTCGTCACGTGCATCACGTCGATTGCAGAGCGGACCTCTAGGTCTTTCCAATAGGGTAGGTCCCAAAATATAGATTTCTTCTTCCACATGGGTGCGCGTCCATCAGCGTCATTCGGAACAGATTGTCCGCCCGGACCCTTTCCAAAGATTACTTTTAAATCCTTGACCATATCAAGTATATCATCACCAGTACGGTGGCGAGGCTTCTTCCGGTGATCTGCCTCACCTTTGAAATGCTTGCCTTTCTTTCTTACGGGATGCCTGCTCGGAAGAAATCGACAATGTCCCAGGTACACATTCTTCTTACATTTATCCAAATATATACTGTCGGTATCATCTAAACAGTGCGTGCATGCGTGGTATCCCTTGTTTGTCTGTCCTGAAAGGTTACTGAGAGCAGGCCAATCATTGATGGTTACAAACAGCAACGCTCGCAGGTCAAATTCCTGCTGTTTGTGCTCATCCCACGCACGTACACCTTCTATACTCCACAGCTCTAAAAGTTCTTCAACTAATGGCCTTAGGTACACATCAATGTCATTGCCGGGTTGCTTGGGCCCTTGGATGAGCACTGGCATCATAATGAACTTCCGCTTCATGCACAACCAAGGAGGAAGGTTATAGATACATAGAGTCACAGGCCATGTGCTATGATTGCTGCTCTACTCCCCAAAAGGATTAATGCCATCTGCACTTAAACGAAACCATACGTTCCTTGCGTCATCTGCAAAGTCCTTCCACTTTCTCTCGATTTTCTCCACTGCGATCCGTCAGCGGGTACTCTCAACTTCCCGTCTTTCTTACGGTCTTCTTTGTGCCATCGCATCAACTTGGCATGCTCTTTGTTTTGGAACAAACGTTTCAACCGTGGTATTATAGGAGCATACCACATCACCTTGGCAGGAATCTTCTTCCTGGGGCGCTCGCCCTCAACATCACCAGGGTCATCGTGGCTGATCTTATAGCGCAATGCATCGCATACCGGGCATGCATTCAAATCCTCGTACTCACCGCGGTAGAGGATGCAGTCATTAGGGCATGCATGTATCTTCTGCACCTCTAATCCAAGAGGGCAGACAGCCTTCTTTGCTTCGTACGTATTGTCGGGCAATTCATTGTCCTTTGGAAGCTTCTTCTTAACATTATCAGCAACTTTTCAAATCCCTTGTCAGATACACCATTCTCTGCCTTCCATTGCAGCAATTCCAGTGTGGTACCCAGCTTTTTCTTGTCATCTTCGCAATTTGGGTACAACAATTTCTTGTGATCCTCTAACATGCGCTGCAACTTCAGCTTCTCCTTTTCACTTGCGCAGTTTCTCTTTGCATCGGCAATGGCCCGACTAAGATCATCAGCGGGCTCATCTGATGCCTCTTCTTCAGCTTCTTCCCGCATTGCCGGCTCAGTTTCTTCCCCCATTGTTGTACCATCGTATTCAGGGAACCCATGGCCAGGATAGCTGTCGTCATCCTCTTCTTCTTCATTCTCTTCCATTAGGACCCCTCTTTCTCCGTGCTTGGCCCAACAGTTATAGCCGGACATGAAACCGGACTCAAACAGGTGGACGTGAATGGTTCTTGAGTTAGAGTAATTTCGATCATTCTTACAGCCAACACATGGACAATACATAAAACCATCCGCCCGCTTGTTTGCCTCAGCCGCAACCAGAAAAGTACGCACGCCATTAATGAACTGGGGAGAGCATCGGTCATCGTACATCCATTGTCGGCTCATCTTCATTACACAACACCGAAAAGACCAAATTAATACAAGTTCATACATAAAGTTCATACACACTTGTTCTCATAAAACAACATACAAACTCTCTAGCTAAAGCATTTAAATGCAACAACAAATGCGATCAAGATCGCAACTAAGGTAACAATTGATCCAACAGCATAGTGATACCAAGCCTCACTATCAATGGCATATTTTTTAAATTTTCTAATCTTCAAGTGCATTGCATCCATCTTGATCTTGTGATCATCGACGACATCAGCAACATACAACTCCAGTTTCATCTTCTCTTCTTCAATTCTTTTCAATTTTTCTTTCAAATACTCGTTTTCTTTTTCAACTAAATTTAACTTCTGGACAAGAGGGTCGGTTGCAATTTCCGGTTCACATACCTCCTAGATAAAAATATCTATGTCAACTTGATGGGCATAATTGTCATAAACACGAAATGCAACAAATAGTTATAAAAGAGAATATACCACATCCGAATCATAAACCGGACGAGGGCCCACGGGGACGGATATCAAAATCATGCCACTATGTATAACAAACAACGTACGGGTAAGAAAATTATACAAGTAACTATCTAAATCACACAAACATGATTTTCTTTTTATAAAAAGGATAAGAACAAGAGGCTCACCAAGGTGGTGCCGGCGACGGGACGGTGCGGGCGATCGACGGTGGTTAGGACGGGGATGGGAAGGCACTAAGTAAACCACACCTACACATCCAAACTAAGAAGTTAATTTGAGCTCAAATTGCATATAAATCAAATAAACTACCACATATAAATACTCCCAAACTAAAACCCACAAATCACTATACTTATAGAGCATTGCAAGAGCTAATCTAGCAATGAGAGATGAAAGGACAAAGTTGCTAACCTTTGTGAACACTTGGATGGATGGGGTGCCTCCAAATCTTGACAAATTTTGGCAAAAATGGAGGATGAGCTCGAGGAAGAGGGGAAGAGCAAAGAGGAGAGGAAAGGGAAGAACAGAGAGCTAGGGCTGGACGAAGGGTTTATATAGGAGCATCTTTAGTCCCGGTTCGTTACACAAACCGGGACTAAAGGTGAGCCTCTAGTACCGGTTCGTGACACGAAACGGGACTAAAGGCACGATCACCTTTAGTCCCGGTTCGTGTCACGAACCGGTACTAGAGGTTCAACACGAACCGGGACTAATGATGCCCGCCCCCCTAGCCGTTGGAATCGGGACTAATGGTCACATTAGTACCGGTCCGATTCCAAACCGGGACTAATGGGGCACGTAAAGTCCTTTTTCTACTAGTGCTGGTCTTTTGTCTTTCGAGTCTGCTTACTCGTTCGAAGCTGATGCTCTGTATCCACGTCGCCCTTGTGTTTTCAGTTTGCTGTCGTAGCCCTGAGACCCTTTTACTTGCTTGATGGGACTTTATTAATCAGTCTTGCTAAGTCTCAGTCGACTGAGACTTCGTTAAGTCTCAGTCGATGCTATATCCGTGAGATCCTACATTGAGATTCATGTACAATTTTTTTTTCAATTTTTTCCTTTCTCTCTTGCATGTTATGTCACATGACTGAAATTTGGTTAAATCAACCTAGCCACATCCTTTATTAATTTATAAAGCTGGGTACAAAACATATCTGGTTCTGCCGCAAGAGCATCCATGGATTTTATTTTATTTTGAAGCCAGCATCCATGGATTTGATCTCTTATAATTCCGAGTTCTGGTTCTTGTACTCGTTCTCGCCGATCTGCAAGCATGCCCACCCACAGACTGGCGGACGGTCGTCATCGAATTAATCAGCAAAGAAGCGATCCAGGGAACAAGCTAGACACGTGTATCGAACGTTCGTCATGCATACGTACATACGGCGAGGACGAGGTACCAGTTGAAGAAGTGTAGGCAATGGCGGTGCGGGCAAGACGCAAAGGCGGCCGACGCCGCACACCCCTCGCGTGCCGCCTGCGCCTTCCCTGTCGGGTCCGCCATTGATCGATCAATTGGCGCGGTGCTACAGTTATCTCGACCAAGCCACCGTGCTCATCAGCTCCCTCAAACAACATTGCAGCGACTTCGGTCCAGAGTTCTCCTACCTCTGCTGCATGGGTTACCGTGAAGGTGTATCGTGCTGCATGGCCTTCTTTTCCGGTCAACGTGGCGCTTGACCTTTGGAATCCAAGGTGTTGTAGTGCCACGTTGCTGTCCACACCACGTATGCAGTCAGCAATGTAGACGCCTCTGCCGCTTCCACGATATGGCATATATGGAGCGAGAACATGGCATACAGAACGTCCGATACAGGAGGAGACATCGGCTAGCTTTAGTTCGGAGCAGACCCAGGCACCCAACTGGATGCGATGGAGGCACAATCCACGAGCAAGTGCATGCTTTAGTTCGGAGGGTCGATGGATAATTCCCGGTGCCTTCTATGCCCACGCTACCAAACTCGAATCCTTATTATGCGAAGACACAACAAATGATGCATAATTTGGATTGGGTAATTCTAAGACAAAAAGTAGAATGGGGAACATGTTATTCATCTTTTCTTAGGGAAGCCTAGCATGATCCTTATAAAGGATGTGTGTGGTAGCATCGACATGAAGTTATGGGTCCTTTGGTACGCCAATAGCCAGGCATCCCTTGATTATTTGCTTGGTCCTCTAGTAGGTCAGAGGTTATGAAACTTTTAAAGAAAGGAACGACTTTCCTCAGCCTTTTCTTCTTGTACCCCATTGAACTTCTAAGCTCTGCATTGTGATGATGAGCCTAGCCAACGTACAACCTATTGTTACAAACATCATGGAAAATAGACCCTTGGTGCCAAGTTTCAGCGTGAACCCTAGCTAACATACTACTACTCCCTCCAAGTGCATATGCACGTGATTTTAGGGTTTGAAAGGTCAAAACTTATTACGTGTCTCCATTACTACTATAGAACTTCTTTTGCCAACATTGATAGAGAACATTGATATGCTAGTGCTAGATCCATTATTTTTATTTGAAGCGGGCGGTTTTGATTTAGGGATTGCATTGGTTATCTTATCTGACCCTATATGTTCAAGAATCTGCAATCTCAAGTCCATACATTTGGGATTAATTTGTTCCTTGCAAAGAAAACTTCCAACTGTCAAACTGATACAGATCTACTACCCTCACTAGACTATCACTCGATTAATTACTGGTATTTGCCAAATCTAAGGTAGCGGTAGCAGCAAGAATGGGATCCAGGAGGAGAACCAGGGGATGGGAGGAAGGATAAACGCCTGACGGCGGCCAACCAAAGCCAAATGTTCTTCGATACCCTAATCACTTCACAACCAGTGACCATATACTCAGCCTTCACTAGGACCACGCTGGGCCGTGACAACATGGAGTGGGTTAATTCGCAGGAGTGGGCCTCTTGGGCCTGTCCTAGGATGTCTTCGTGTTGGGGTCCACAGCCATTCCCCTGACATTTCCCCTCCTTTAGTCTTTGCTTGACCCCAAGCCAGTGCTCGAGGGAAATCAGCCTGCAAAGGAATGAGGTCCTCCCGGGTTGCCAGGGATGCTGCGAACCCCAACTAGTGAACCAGGCCTTACTCCACTTGACAATGCCCGCGCCGAACTTGCCACCGTTGTTGCACCGCAACTGGAACTTGCAAAGGTACCAGGTCTTCATCGAGAACCGAAAGCTCTGGCATTACTTCAGTTGATGGATGCAAGGTGGCATAGAGTTGCAACATGTGGATCATAGGGTGCATCCTGGCATGTTCCGATAGCACTCACCTCACCGACGCATTGGAGCACCTGAAAGGGACCCAAAAAGTGAAATGCTAGTTTTTGGTTAACACGGGTAACCACCAAGGACTGGGAATAAGGCTGGACCTTCAAGTACACCATTCGTCCATTGGAAATGCCCTCTAAGAACGCTTGCGGTCTGCCTTGTCTTTCATATATTAGCCAGCACGATTCAAGTGTTGGCGGAGTAGGGCACCATATTGTAGCTCTATCTTTTGTCCATGCCACGAGATTGGTAACTTCCACATCCATACATTGTTGTCTTGTTGATGCCAAAGAACCGAGGTTTTTCCCCATACAATACTGCGAACGTTGTGGATTTGAGGATAGAATGGTAGGATGTGTTGTACGAAAATTCAGCCAACGAGAGCCACTCCATCCACCGTGACGAACAGTTATGCACAAAATAACACAGATAGATCTCCATGCACTGATTGACACGCTCTGTTGTGCCACCCGTTTGCAGGTGCCGAGCTGAGGAGATATTGAGAGTGGTATGGGGTCAGCTTGCAGAGCTCTTGCCAAACTTTGTTGGTGAAGATTAAATCTCGATCCAAGACCATGGCATCTAGAGGTCCATGGAGTTTGAAGACGTAATCCATGTATACCTTTGCCACTTGCATAGCCGAGAAGACATGTCGAAGAGGAATGAAGTGAGCATACCTTGTCAACTTATCCACCACCACCAGAATCGAATTGTAGCCTAGAGAGGTAGGCAACCCCTCCACGAAATTCAGCATCTCCATTTGCCAAGCTTGCTCCGGCACGGGAATGGCTGCAGCAGATCAGGGTACTTCACATGCTCCGGCTTGGCTTATTTGCAGACAACACATGCGCTCACAGTCTTTTACTATGAGATTTTTTACGGTACATCATACTACTCAATATAATGGATAGTATTAAATTGATCCAACGGTTTTCAAAATTCGTAATCAGGGGTAAATTTATCTTTCCAATTTTTTTTGTTCATGTAATTATTTAGAGTCAATTACACCACAGGTGCTAGAACTTGGCACAAATGGCCAGTTTAGTGCTAGAACTTGTGGTGTACATAAAACTGGTTCAAGAACTTGGCTTGACGGTGCAAATACGGTGTTATATACGCCTGCGGCGCACCAGCTTGGCATGGGGCCCGATGCCAGTGACAGGAAGAGGAGGGCGGGGCATGTGGCTTGTCTTTTTCTGAAAAGCCCCTTGATATTTTTTTTCTCATGAAAAAGTCACACAAAAGAAACTGTACTGATAAAAATTCTACCCTTGACCTTCGTACTAGCGACCTACCGGATACCCGTGTGGGTGGTTAGCCAGCACACCGAGCCGCATTTGATGTCACGACAGAATACATAGTGTTTATATACTTTAGGCTTAACAATATAAATTAAGAATTTTAATCAGCAAAACAAAATACAGCCGGTTAAATACCCAGGCACACCACCCCAACACAAGACGTATTTTATTTCAAAAGTATAATTGCGCTTTGCATAATTAAAAAATTGCATATGATTTTAAAAAGAATTCATGTGTTATTTTAAAACATATTCATACAATTTAAATTTTTTATGAATTATAAAAAATGTTTATAAGCTAAATAGTACAAATTTCAGAATCTGTAATCTGATGTCACACTAGGCTCGTATTTATTTTTCAAATATATTTTATATTAAATTTTAGTTAAAAATGTATAAATATTTTTTATAGAAAACAGACAAAAATTATTAAAACACGTGAACTCTTTTTAAAACAACCTAACAGTTTCTTAAACCATGATCACTTTTATATACTACATGAATATGATTCTTTAAATCAGGAAAAAATTCAACATATATAAGAATTTATTTAATATATAATTTTTAAAAAAACTAATTTAATATTTTCTTAAAATGTGAACAGTTTTTAAATCATAGTTTTTAAAAAATTCATAAGTTAATTATATGGTTTTTTTGTTAAATAGGTACATGGATATGTTTTGATGTTATGTGAACATTTTGTAATGTAATTTATTTATTTTATAAGTATATTATTTATATCACATGATTATAATTTACAAAATTTTAAAATGCAAAAACCAAAAATGTTGAAATTGTCCGCGCTGATTGCAATTCAGTTTAGCCACATGATCGTTTTCTGTTATAGTCATAAAGTGTAATTATATTGTAGAAATAAGTGACCTCAACAGTTGGAGTGGTATCCACGGGCAATAATTTAATTATATGGATTTTTGTTAAATTAGTACGTGGATATGTTTTGATGTTATATGAAAATTTTAATGTATTTATATTATTTATATGTATATGGTTTATGTGACATGATTATAATTTACATATTTTTTGCAAAATTAAAAAAAAATGCAAAAAACTAAAATGTTGAAAATGGTTGCACCGACTGCAATTCAGTTTGGTCACATGATCGCCTTGTGTTATATTCATAAAGTGTAATTAGACATCACAAATAAGTGACCTTGTCTATTGTGGTGGTATGCCCAGGCACTTATTTACCCTGAGGTTCCTGGTTTGAATCGCCGAGCATCCACTGATTTTTGTGATTAATTTTTTCAGTCACAGTACATAATGTATATGTACCTTCACTAGACAACAAGTCCGTCTCTGTCGGCATCCTGGACCCTTGTGCGCGCAGTCCGTAGGTCGCCGGCTCGAACCTCCGGTTGACCACGCCTAGTCAACACTGCAGGCGTATGTAACACCGTATTTGCATCATCAAGCCAAGTTCTTGAACCACTTATATGTACACCACAAGTTCTAGCACTAAAGTGATCATTTGTGTCAAGTTCCCAACCTCCGCCATCCCGACGTGGGCAATAATCGCAGCCGACCCAGCCCGCAGGCAATCGCCGGCCGCCCCAACCTCGGTCATCCCAACGCCACTTGCAGGTCGCCGCCCCAGGACCTCCGTCATCCGACGCTGCTTGCCCTCCTCCCGGCGCTCGCTCTCGTCTCCTTGGCCGTGTGCGTCCGCAGGTCCGCAGGTTGGACTAGCTGTTGGATTTAAAACGCTAAATCCTCTCTTGCACGTACGGGCAAGCTAGCTAGACAAGCTAGCAAGCAAGCTGCTTGATCGATTCTGCCTGTACAAACAAAACCGAGGCTGGCTTGTACGTGTGTTTAGCCGGCGACTCTCGACGTAACTAGCGACGGAAAATTACGATCGAAACTGATTTTTGGTGGTGCGTAAGACTTGCACCTTTCCGGGGGTTTTCTTCATGTATATAAAGAGTACAGGGACGTTGCCGCGTCCAACGCATAGCCGACTCGGCCATCAACACGACGCAGACCCGGACTCGTACACGCACGAGTACGGTTTACCTGACGTGACCTTTTCCTAAACAGCATCTAAGTAAACTTAGTAACAAACTATCTAGGACTATACTACAACTAGGTTAACTACTACATTCACCTCCTTAACCTGGTTGCTTTGTCTCCATTGCTTGCACTCCGACTTTCTTCCTCATCTCGATGAACTTCTGTCGACCGAGGGACTTGGTGAAAATATCGGCAAGCTGGTCCTTCGTGTTCACGTGCTGAACTTCGATCATCCCTTCCTCAATGCACTCCCGGATATGGTGAAACCGGGTATCTATGTGCTTGCTCCTTTCGTGATGAACCGGATTTTTGCACAATGAGATTGCAGCTTGGTTGTCGATCTTCAATGACACCTTCTGCACCTCTCGCTTCGCAAGAATAGCTAGGAGTCTTCTCAGCCACACTGCTTGACAAGCCGCCGTGCTTGCCGCTATGTATTCTGCCTCGCATGAAGACAGTGCCACCACCTTTTGCTTCTGAGAATTCCAGCTAATCGGATTCGGACCAAGGTAGAATACCATGCCCGTTGTGCTCTTCCGGTCATCCACATCACCTGCCATGTCGCTATCTGAATATCCACGAAGGATCAATCCTTCCTTTCCCTTTCTGTACGTGCAGCCAAGATTAATAGTGCCTTTCACATAGCGCAAGATTTGATTGACCGCGCTCATGTGCTCGGTTGTCGGATTCTCCATGAAACGACTAACGATCCCGACTGAATAAGCCAAGTCAGGTCGGGTATGCACCAGGTATCTTAGGCTGCCCACAACGCTTCGATACATTGTGGTGTCCACCGGCGGATTTGAGCTACGCTTGCTCAATTTGTGACGTTGGTCCATTGGAACTTGTGTCTCGTAGCAATCTGACATGCCACACTTGTCCAATAACTTGACCGCATAAGCCGATTGACATAGGGAAATCTCTCCGGAGCTTTGCTTCACTTCGATGCCCAAGTAATAGCTGAGTAATCCCAGATCGCTCATGCTAAACTTGTTCTTCATTTGCGCCTTGAAACGTTCAATTTCTTGTACGCTATCTCCGGTGATAATCAGATCGTCGACATAAACCCCAACTAGCAGGTTTGAGCCTTTGGAGTTCTTTGTATAGACTGCGTGCTCGAGGGGACATCTCTTGAACCCGAGCGAGACCAAACTTCGGTCTAACTTTGAGTTCCAAGCTCTTGGCGCTTGCTTCAACCCGTAAAGTGCCTTCTTGAGCTTGTAAACTTTCCCTTCTTCGCCTTTCTTCTCGTAGCCAAGGGGTTGCTCCACGTACACTTCTTCTGTGAGATCACCGTTGAGGAAAGCGGATTTAACATCCATATGATGAACTTTCCAATCCTCTTGTGCTGCCAAAGCTAGGAGCACTCTCACCGTCTCGAGTCGAGCCACCGGTGCAAACACCTCATCATAGTCAACTCCTTGACATTGTACGTAGCCCTTTGCAACGAGTCTTGCCTTGTACTTCACAATGGCACCCTCCGTGTCCTTTTTTAACTTGTAAACCCACTTCAAACCGATGGCCTTTTGGTTCGGAGGTCGGGTTACCAAAGTCCACGTGCCGTTGCTCTCAATCGCCTTCATTTCCTCATCCATGGCGTGCGTCCAGCTAGGACTTTTGCTCGCCTCTACGAAGTTCGCCGGTTCCTCAACTCCGAGCAGACATAGTCCTGAGTACTCGAGCGTAACTGGCTTTGTGTACTTGTAGACTTTCTTGAGGGTCTTGTAGCGACGAGGCCCGGAGGAGTCCGTTGTGGCTTGTGAAGGAGGCGACACAAATTGTGTCGGTGTTGATGCACTTGAGGAAGACGGTTGAGTCTCAGGCGTGTCGTCGACATCCGCGTCGTCGGCGTAGTCGTCGTGACCGTGACCATCATCTTGATTGTCGTTGTCACTATGCGCCTCGTTGTCGATGTCGTTGCCGAGATCTCCGCCCGTGTCATGCACGTCATTGTCGCTATCACTTTGCGACCCATGTGCGTCGTCGTCGGTGTCGGCACCATGGTGATCACCACCATTGTGGTCACCTTGGTTGGGCGTCTTGCCGACCACCTGGACGTCTTCCCCTGCATCATCATCAGGAAACTCAACTGTGAATATGTTACCGTTTGGAGCATCGTTGGCTGCTGCGCTCCAATTCCACGCTTTGTTTTCTTCAAACACGACGTCGCGTGAAATCCGTAGACGCTTGGTTTGTGGATCGTAGAAACGGTATGCCTTGGTGCCGGAACTCCTCTCGTATCCGATGAACACCATCTTGGTGCTACGATCGGCAAGCTTTGAGAGATGCGGCTCCGCCGTCTTCACATGCGCCACGCACCCGAACGTCCGTAGATGAGACACATTCGGCTTACGTCCGTAAATTGCTTCATACGGAGTCTTGCCGATCACCGCCTTCGTTGGAGCCCGGTTGAGAAGATAGACCGCCGTCGAGACAGCTTCTCCCCAAAAAGTCCCCGGCAGGTTCTTGCTCTTGAGTAAACTCCTTGCCATGTCAACGACGGTTCGATTGCGCCTTTCAACAACCCCGTTCTGCTACGGCGTATAAGGTGCCGTGAGGAACCTTTTTATGCCAATCTTCTCGCAGTAGTCGTTGAACTCGTTCGACGTAAACTCTCCGCCGCGATCTGTCCGTAGAGCGCGAACCTTCAACTTGTGTTCCATCTCCATTGCAGCCTTTAGCTTCTTGAACGCTTCAAACGCCTCATCTTTAGATCGTAGGAGAACGACCCACATATATCTCGAGTAGTCATCTACCACAAGGAAGAAGTACTTCTTTCCTGCGTGAGTTGCCGGGGTGATAGGGCCACATAGATCACCATGGAGCAGCTCGAGTGCATCACTTGCACAATAGGTAGACTGAGCAGGGAACGGCCTGCGGTGCTGTTTTCCAACCAAGCACCCGTCACATACTCGATCAACATGGTCGATAATTGGCATCCCGGATACCATCTCCATCTTTGACATCTTCTTCAAGGCGTAGAAGTTAACGTGTCCAAATCTAGCATGCCATAACCACGAATCATCATCACTCTTGGCGAGCCAACACTCCGGTTGAGATTGATCAAGGTTGAGGATATAGAGTCTGTTCCGTGTGCGATTAACACGGGCTAGCACGTTTTGGAGGTCGTCGAAGATCGTCATCACTCCGTTCTCGATATCCACCTTGCATCCATTCTCGTCAAGCTTCCCGATAGAGATGATGTTGTTGCGAAGCCGTGGGATGTAGTACACTCCGGTGAGTATGCGATGTTCTCCTGTGAGACCCTCGAACAGGACAGATCCTTGCCCACAAATCTCCACATTTGAACCATCACCAAACTTGACCGAGCCTTCAACATCATATTCCAGCTCGAGGAATTTCTCCTTGCACCCCGTCATGTGGTTACTGGCACCCGTGTCGAGATACCACGACACGTTGTGATCCCCGGATAACTTCGGTGTCACTTTCTTCTCATGAAGTAGCACCTTCCGGCTTGGTTTCACAACCACCGTTTCAGCGAGATCACAAACTTCGGCCATCAGAAGACCTGGACCTTCGTCTTCCTGCTTCGCCAAATTTGCTTTGATCTCCCGCTTGTCAGGCTCCGGACAATCCTTTGCAAAGTGACCCATCTCGTTGCAGTTATAGCACTTGACCTCGGACATATCCAAGTTCCGTTGCTTCCGCTCTTTAGATCGGCCTGCCTTACCACGACCTTGTGGCTTGCCTTTTCCTTTGCCTTCTCCGGTTTGTCCGCCGCACGTTGCGTTGCTTGAGCCTTCGTTGCCATCATGCCTTCCTTTGCTACTTGGAGACTCCCAATCTGCGCGCGAGTACATGAGTTGGTCACTACCTCCTCCGTTGCCTTTTCGACAACCACGAGCATTCTCTTCCCATGTGCGTAGGCGTCCGATCGCCTCCGTTATGGTCATGTCGTCGATGTCGTAAAGCTGCTCGAGCATGCCGATGATGTACGTGAATTTGTCAGTCACCGAACTGAAAAATTTCTCCACAATCTCGGTCTCATCGAGCTTTGCACCAAGCGCGCGGATCTCTCCCACCAATGTAGTGAGACGCATGGCATAGTCGTTCACCGATTCAGTTTCCTCCATCTGCAACTTGTGAAATTGGCGCTTCAGCACTTGTGCCCGAGCCTTGGTGACGCGATCTTCTCCGATCCTCATCTCCTTGAGTGCGTTCCACGCCTCCTTTGCCGTCTCGAACTCCGCCAATGTCATCAGCACGGAATCCGGCACGGACTGGGCTATGGCGGCCATGGCACCTTCGTCGCACTCCTCGTCGACGTCGTCGTCCGTGATTGCCTGCCACACTCGGAGGGTTCGGAGAATAATCTTCATCTTCACCGCCCACACGCCGTAGTTGGCGTCGGTGAGCATCGGGTACTGGATGGGGATGTTGCGATGCGCCTGGACGTTGGCGCCGCCCGTTCCTCCACCACTGGTCGCTGACTTGCCGCCCTTCTTCACCTTGCCGCCGTTCTTGATCACCTTGGGACCGCCGTTGCCGGACTTGACTGACTCAGCGTCGCTGTCCACCATCGTAGATCGTCGAGGCTCTGATACCAATTGTTGGATTTAAAACGCTAAATCCTCTCTTGCACGTACGGGCAAGCTAGCTAGACAAGCTAGCAAGCAAGCTGCTTGATCGATTCTGCCTGTACAAACAAAACCGAGGCTGGCTTGTACGTGTGTTTAGCCGGCGACTCTCGACGTAACTAGCGACGGAAAATTACGATCGAAACTGATTTTTGGTGGTGCGTAAGACTTGCACCTTTCCGGGGTTTTTCTTCATGTATATAAAGAGTACAGGGACGTTGCCGCGTCCAACGCATAGCCGACTCGGCCATCAACACGACGCAGACCCGGACTCGTACACGCACGAGTACGGTTTACCTGACGTGACCTTTTCCTAAACAGCATCTAAGTAAACTTAGTAACAAACTATCTAGGACTATACTACAACTAGGTTAACTACTACACTAGCAGGCATGTATTGATTGGTACTACAATTCTATGCTCAGCAGCCCCGCACACACTAATCCATCACATGCACTGCTAATCCAGGCATCCAGCGCCCCCGCGCGCGTAAACACATCCAGGCATCCAGCACTAGTCTAGCCAGACACCCATCATCCATCCAGCACGCACACGAAATCAGAAAAACACACCGGCGACAGCAACCAGAGGAGAGATAGAGGGGAGGGAATGCTTTCTACGTGAGGGAGGGTAGTATTACGAGGACGACGTCACGACTCACGAGACGGTGGGCGTCGGTGGTGAGTGGTGACGCAGGGAAGGAACAAGGAAGCGACCTGGGAGCGACAGCCGGTCCTGCGCGTCCGAGTAGACGGCAGGGGGTGGCTGCGTCGAATTGCTGGGTCTGCCTGCGGCCTGCCTTCGTCGATGACCTCGGCGCGCTCTTGGCCTGGCTGAGTTTTAACGGATTACTACCCAAAATACCCTTAAAGCCTTAATGTACTACCCAAATCGTGCAGTAGTATTGATAAATCCGGTGCGTTCGTTCACTTAAATGGATGGCTAATATATCTTAGATGTACTGTAAAAGGTCTCTTTACTATTTGCTTCAGTCGTGGGCATGCAACCAGCGGGATGACATGGTTGTAGGTCGTGTGCACCCCAGGGTGGCCGCCAATGACTCCAGCATGAAGCTCCTACAAAAGTTGTTGTTGCACGACAGTGTTGTTCCCAATCCAATTTCGTCCTTTGTATTGAATCAAACCTTCTTGCATAGTAAAAGGGGCTTCCAAGGGGTCCTAAACCACTGTAGTTGTGAGCAACTGAGTGTACAATGGGTCTTTTTGGTATCATGCCGTGACAGCTTCCAACCATTTAGGCACACACACGGTCACAGCGCATAGCTCCTCCTTTTGTTCATCTTGACGAGACAAGGCATCGGCTGCAAGGTTGGGGGCTCCTTTGCAATACTCAATAGTGTATTGCAGGCCAAGTAATTTAGTGAGGGCCTTATGCTGCCATGGTGTGGTCAAACATTGTTCATCCATGCATGCCAAGCTGCGGTGGTCTGTGTGAACAGTGAAGGCAGACCGATAGGATCACCAGCGATCAACTGCCATTAGTATTGCGAGGCATTCTTTTTGGTATGTGGAGATGGCTTGTAATTTGTAACCAACCTTTTTACTTAGTTGCCTGCTCTAGGACTTTATTAATTTATAAAGTCGGCTACTTCTCGCGCCTCCGTTCTAGTAGTAAAAAACAACTGATCGACAACACATAACTGGTTCTGCTGCAAGAGCATCCATGGATTTGATCTCTTATAGTTCTGCCCGGTCGTTGTCGAATTAATCAGCGAGGAGCGAAAAATTAAGGCTCACATCGGATCTGCACCGAAAAACGAGACCCACACAACCAAGCCAAACCGCGGTCAGTTCCCTCAAACGACAAACCACTGATTGCAGTCTCTTTTGACCAGAGTTCTTTCTACCTTCTCCTCTTCCTGGCAGCGTGCCGCCTGATGCCTGAAGTTTGGAATGGAAGGCGTTGTAGTGTCTCGTTCCACCACACTATGTACGTAGTCAAAGCAGTACTGTAGATGAGGCTACTGCTTCTTCGATATGGCATATGCCATGATATTGTGGTATACAGGAGGCACCATCTATCGGAAGGAGAGCACCCAAGCGAGCAGACAGAGCTGGATGCAATGGAGGGGCATTATACCAAGACGTGTATTCTTTAGTTATGAGGGTCGATGGATAATTCCCGGTGCCTTCTATACCCATGCTATCTAACTCAAATCCTTATTGAGTGGACAGACAACAAATGATGCAGGAGCTAGTAAGACTGGGTAATAATTCTAAGATAAAGAAGTGAAAACGAGGAACATGCTATTCTTCTTTTGCTTAGGAAGACCAGTTTGCTGTTTATATTTATAGAGTACATGAGTCGTAGCATTGGCATGATGTATGTATCCTCCGGTAGGTGAATAGATAAGGATCTTTATAAAGGACTTAGCCATAGGCTATATGAGGGCTTAAAATTTCAACAAACGTCGAATTTCCCGAACTTCTTTTTGAGAAGGAAGAGCTTTATTGAACCACATTGAGATGATGCAGCTAGCTAACACACAACTTATTATTGTTTCAAAGTTCATGGAAAATAAATCCTAACGGTAATGATTCATCCTTGAGAAAAAGCAAGTTAAGCAGAACCAATGTTGGCTGATCCAAATGTCATGTTGCATTGGATACACTAGTGCCACATCGGCCCACATGAGAGCCGCCTTTTTCTCTTTTTTTGGAAAAAGAGGTTGAAACCCTCGGCCTCTGCATCAATAGATATGGAATGCCACCTTTATTAAATTATTCAACAAAGGTCTGACAAAAACATACATCAAAAGCCACCACTCACACCTATAAACTCGGTAATATGGAATGCCATCACTCCACATCATCTAGAACCGGGATCACACCCGATCCGCCCGCATGATGTACCATGAGCATACACCCGGTGTAACAAATCCAAAGCGTACACCACATGCACACGCTTCAGAAGCGCCTGAAAAAGTCTCCTCTGCATGGTTTTCCAAATGGAATGCGATGACCCAAACTTCAACAAAACAAATATTACGAAGAGAACATTTAGCAAAATCCTGGTCGTTCTTTAATTAAAAAATACATTACGATAATACGGGAAAAAGAAAGGCTCGCATCGCATCTACACCGGAATTTGAGATGCTCGTTAGCTACATCTGACTACATTACCACTACTGCAGGAATGCCCAGTAGTGGCGGGTGCAAAAAGCCTAGTGGTGGCGGGCCAGGCTCTCAGGGCCGCCTGCCACTGACCTCCTGCCACTGCTAAGGGGGCATCAGTGGCGGGTGCCTGCCCGTCACTGGTAGGTCCCTAACAGTGGCGAGCGGGGCAACCTGCCCGCCAGTGTTGACCATCTCATAGCAGTGGCGGGCAGCCATACCTATGGCGGGCGAGTACCCGCGCCCGCCAGTATCATGTGAAGTACGAGCGGCGGGCTCTTGTTTGTGCCCGCCACTGATAGATGCTATTTTGCTGCCACAACAGCGTTAGCTGATGCAAATAGGGGACAGTTATCAATTAAATGCGAGCAAATCAGGAATAAAACTAGTGGTAATCACTGAAAATAAAGAACGAGAAGTACATTAAGAATAAACGAGTTACATAAAATACATGGTCATCAACTACATAGTGCATGACGCCAAATATGTTTAGTCACGGTTTCAGTTTTGCCCGCTGCAATGCGCTAGGTAAGGCTCTTTTGTTGGTTGGACGCATCTTCTTCGGAGTTATAATAGAATAGGCCGGACGAGAAGCGGACCTCCTTGTTTATGATAGCTGCTAACTTGACTTGTAGTTTTTCGAGCACTAAGCCAGCTTCGGGCTGATTGTTTTGTACTTCTTGACCCCATTTGAGGATTTTATCATGCTGATTTAACATTTTCGCGGACCGTATGAATTCTTCCATGTGAATGCAGGTGTAGAAGCCACGGGTCAGACTAGTCGGCGGTTGTTGCATACAAGATAGAGTGTTCCATTTGAAGACAATCATTTTCTTTCCACTTCCTTTGTAGTCTTTCTCAACCGTGTGGCCTCCTGTAGTAATCCAATCAAAAAGACAATCATCGAGAAGGTCCTTCAGGAGGGACCAGTCTTTTCCCGGGCTCTTCGTGGAATCCAGCAAGTAACAATTGCACCTTGGCGGTCTTAGCACTAGGAGAACCCAATGGTTGCTGCGCAAAACAGAATAAACATACCGCGCGATCATGACAAAGTTACAAATTTTGAGACGTGACAACATATATATGAAGGAAAGGTACAAAAGTGAAAGCGTGAAGCCAAAGAAGGACGTACATGGGTCGGTACGGCACGAGGAGGAAGTTTTTAAGCTTGTTCTGTTGCATGAAATCCAGAAGGTAACTCTTCATGCACCGCCTCCCTTCCTCATTTTTTAGGTTTTCCTCGTTCATGAAATAAGGGTCGGCTATGGCGACATCGGAAATTTTCTTGCTTCTTACCTTAGTGGCTTGAAAAAGCGCCCATAGCCTCATTAGACAAGTTTCAATACTATAGAATCTGAACATATAGAAGATCTCTTTGAAATCTACATATATTTTGTCCCCGCTAAATTTTTCAAAGAAAGTATATCCCTTTGGCACCTTCGCAGTGTAATGTGTTGGGTTAACGATGGATCCTTGCTTATTATTGGCTAGCTCTGATTCCACAATTTTGTCATGTAGAATCTTCATCTCAAGCCTCATGTGCGCGTACGCTTTGTCTGCTACCATTCTCTGACCCGGGATATAGACAGGTGCATTTGGGTTGTCAGCACATTGTTCATATGCCAAGGACTTCTTCGGTGCCTTCTTTACCGGTGCACATGTGGTGGCAGAAGTTTTTCCCTTAGTATTCATTTTCGCAGCCTTTAGATGCGTGTTTCTTTTTCTCACTGGTTGGACGGAAACGGGCGGACAGGACATCGCTTCTTGGGCCACCACATTCTTTAGTGTTGTTGGAGTAAACTTTGGTTGTTTGCAAGGTTGCGTCTCGGGAAGGCTGGGGGCGTCTCCTCATCTGCAGCATAATTAGGATTTTGTGATTCTTCAAGCACGTGCTCTTCCTGCACATCCTTAGCCGATACGGGGTTGCAAAGACCTAGAGGAGATCGTCTAGGTGGCGGTCCAACGCCGTGGATGTTGGGAGATTGTGATGGTGCTGCAATGCCGGGGATGGTGGGAGACGGTGTTCTGTTTGGGGATGGCTTTTCCATTATGATATGCATTGCAGGCCACTTGAGGTAACCAGCAAAGCATTCCGAAAGGGGCTGCGGCTCATCACCCTCTTCTATAATGTTTTGTGGCAGAATCAAATTGTGATATTCCGGGAACACCCTAAGCAAAGAAACCTTCCGCACATTCTCATTTAATTTGCTATTGTGCATGACATTTCCTGTAAAGACTCTAGCTTTTGCAACCTCCAACAAGTCGCCATTAGTACTCACTCTAGCTAAGAGAGTGCAAGGAATTTCTTCCTCCAACGATTGTGGTGACCCACCATGACCATGCATGACATTAATGACCGAGGGGCTTCTGATCTTTGTGGGAGCAAGGGCCGGCGGTGTATCCACCATTTCTGGCATATTTGTCGACCCTTTTGACTGAATATGCTTCTGAACCTCTGCCAGAAAATCAGGTAAGACTTCTTTTAACCTTTCATTGACTAACTGATCTATTTTGTCTCTGTCCCTTCTTTCTTTTTCCGACTTAGTCATCCTTTTCTTGCGGGGATAGTAGGCATCCCAGAAAGTACTGTCGGCGCCGAGCTTACGGCCTCGTGTGGGCTCTCTCTTCCTGTCGAGGGTGTACAGAATTGGGTCGGATGACCACCTTGGGGCATCCGGCGACTCTTCAGAGCTTGGTGTGTTTTGGGTAAAATTTGCCTGCATGAACAAACTAATATCGTTTAGAAATTGCTCCTAAACATATATATGATGGAAAGTGTGGTTGTATAGGCTAATTACGTATCGCTCTTTCGGCAGCCTTTGCCACCGCAGGGTCTTCGAAGTAGTAGAGTCCGGTGTCTTTATTAAGCACCGCTAGGGATCGAAAATATTTCTTGGCACACGGATCCAGGATATTACTGAAGGGTGTCGGTTGACCTTGTGAAGAAATCATAGAATCATGCTTATCCCAGATTGGCTGCTTCCCTTCATAACCACGGGTGCCTAGATTGTGGTTCCCTACCATTTGGCCTCGGAGCTGCGCAAACTTCTCTTTGTCCTGTTTGTATGCATCTGAGTCTCGGTAATCAAGGAATTCCTTCCATTCCTCATCGGTAGTGCTAGGATATTAATTTTTGATATACTCTAAATCATACCCGTCGTCAAGTAGCTTGTTTGCACGGTATCTATTACTATTCAAGGCCTTAGTGAACACACGCATGGCATGGATTTCTGCAAGTGCATTGTCTCGGTCGTTAAACTTGAAAATATCTCTCATCTTTCCTAACAGGAGGTTTGACCATTGCTTGTTTTTAGGGCCCCTTAAGCATCTAACATTGATGCCACAATTTTCACGGGCGACGGCACCTAGGACGTTACCCCATTTCATTGCGTTCTTGATCGGACTAAAGGGTCTCCCCTCTTTGTTAATCCATTTTATTATGTAAGGATATTCCGTGACCTACGCTTTCGCGGCTGCTTTTCCAAATCAGCTTTTGCACCATTGAGGTCTCCTTCCTCTTCAGCACCATCCAACTCTTCTCCCACATGTTGGCCATCTTGCACTTCCTCTTCAGCAACATCGTCGGAATATCCTTCCGCATCTGGCAGTTCCTCCTCAACAGCATCTGAATCTTCTTCCCCGTCTACCCCTCCATCTGCAGCATGATTGATCTCCTCGTGCAACTCGTAAGCATAACCTGGCTCATCCTGTTGGGGAGTGAAAGCCTCATTACGAGACTGTGTATGTCTCACCATCTTTTATCTGCAAAATGAAGATTGCATCCATAATGAGTAAAAAAGAATTACATATTAATAATAATAAAAATGGCAAGATGAGTGCTCAAAAAGAGACATATTAAGTGCCAGAAAATCGACGAAATGGAAGTGAATCAACATTTCGTCAAAACTTTGGCACTCATTTCTATTCCCTGTAAAAGAAGACAACAAAACCGCAATGAAATTCACCAACCGGCCATCGCCACTTATCAAAAAACAAAATTGGCATAACCGTTGCTAACAATTGGACATATTAATTGAATGCAAGAAATTCGATGAAATGGAAGTGAATCAACATTTCGTCAAAACTTTTACATTCATTCATATTCCCTGTAAAAGAAGACAACTAAACCGCATCATCCAATTCACCACCGGCCATCGCCATTTATCAAAAAAAATTGGCATAACCTTTGCTAAATATTGGACGTATAGAATGCCAGAAATTCGACGAAATGGGAGTGAATCAACATTTCGTCAAAACTTTGGCACTCTTTTCTATTCCATGTAAATCAAACCATGAGCATCGACATACATCACAATCAATTGTATCATATTCATCCATCATAGCACAACAACGCCTGAACACGAACATATATAGCACAGGCAATTAATAGAAACCATTTCAAATCAACCCGTGAACATGAACATATATAGCACAGGCAATGAACATATATAGCAAAAGCAATGAATTCAAGCAACAACCGAGCAGCACTGTGTAGATGGCCGAGCCGTTGTTGGTGCGAGCGGCGCGCGTGCGCCGGTGGAGATGGCCGACGCTGTCGTCCATTGGTGCGGGCGGAGGCACACCGACGGAGGGGGTCGGTGGAGAGTCGCCCGGCCGAGAGGATTCCGCAGCAGGGGGGCGGCCGATGGCGCGCACGCGGGGTGTGGGGTGGAAGGGGGAAGAGGGATGCGGGCCAGGAGTGGCGCGGAGCGTGCGGGGGGACGTGGTGGCGGCGCGCGTTGCCGGCGCTTGCAGGGGCCGGCGGAGCGCCGTGGCGTTCGGGGGGATTGGGCAGCTCAGTGTGCTGTGAATTTGGGCGGGCATGGCCGGGTAGCTATCCCCACCGACCGCGCGCGGACGTAATTTTCGTCAACTCCCGCGTTGAAATTTGAAAAATTAGTTGCAGTGGCGGGTGAGGAGGGATGCCCGTCACAAGCACTTTAACCTAACACTGGCGAGCAGCGTCTAGGTCCCGCCACAGCTATTGTTCTGCAAAAAGTGGAAACCCGGCAAGGTTAACTAGTGGCGGCTGCTAAGCGCCGCCCGCCACTGCATGGTCTTCTACCTGTGGCGGGCAGTTGTCGATGCTCGTCACAGGTGAGTTACGCAAATAAGTCCCACCCTGCAGGTAATAACCGTGGCGAGCGGCCAGCGCCGCCCGCCACAGTTAAGCAACTAGCTATGGCGGGCGAGCTTTGCTACCCGCCACTGCTTGCTTTCAAAAATAACTGTGGCGGGTGCCCCGCCGTGCCCGCCACTAATTTGTGATCTTCTATAAGCCCTTTCCCAGTAGTGTACAGTGACTTCAGACTCAGAGGACCCGTTTCGAGAGTTCTCCTACCTCCTCTTCACGGGCTACCAGGACGATGCATCGAGCTACTACTCCTGCTCTACCTGGTAGCATGCTGCATTTTGTTGGGAATGGAAGGTATCATAGTGTCTTGCTTCAGCGCACACGATATACATGCACCTATGTGACCGCCCACTTCCCGTCGGCATCCTTTACGCCTTCGTTCAAGCCGGCGGTACAATCCTTCATGGACTTGAGGGTGTCCTTCTGCACCTCCGTCGGAAAGGGGTTTTGCCCTAACAGCTCAGCAATGCAGGGTGGACACAGCCTCGGACTGTGTCACGAACATCTCGTCCAGGGGCCCCTGCACCATGACGGGACCAATCAAGGTGTTGGGAACCACTCGCAGTCGAGGTGGAGCAGCGCTGATGACGAGTTCGATAGAAGGCTCCGCCTTCGAGGCCGGATCGGCTGTGGTGGAGGGAGGCGGCGGAAGGTGTGGCCCTTCCGTTTGTCGAACCGAGGAAGTCACTTCCCTAACATCTTCTTCATTCCCGGCTCCTGGGAGTGTAACCTCGGAAGCGCGGGTCTGGTCTGGGCCGCCTGCGTCAGGTGCAGGCGGGTTTGACATGACGCCGTGCACTGGCATCAGGTCGTCGACGGGCTGGTCAGCTTCCTTGGCGTTGTTCTCCGTCGTGATTGCGAATACGGGGTGGAGCCAAAAAGAGCGGGGATTGCGGGTGCACGCGACTATGCAAGTCATGTCGCCACTCGCCCAATGTTTGTTATTCGAAACCCAAAAGGAAAAGGAAAACATTGGGAACGGCGCGCCGGCCGAAGTTGCGGCCGGTCGCCTTCACGCACGCGCGCGTATCCCTCTCCCTTTCCTTCTTTATTTTGAAAAAAAAAACACCTCAGCCCTCATTCATGGAGGACTGCAGCCTTCGCCCACTCCCTCGCCGAGTGTCTTCGGCCAGATTCACGCAGTTCCTCCAAGCCGGCGAGCCTCCCCTGCTGGATCTGGTCCACCGGCTGTCATGGAGTCGCCGCCCCCCCCCCCACTTCCCGTCAGCACGGGGGAGATCCCCTTCTCGTTCCTCACATGTTTCTCCTCCGGTGAGCTTGCCGCCGTCTCCCACGCCACACCCCTCGATACCCCTCCCCCACCAGCGGTGATGCAGCAGTTGCCATGGATGTGCCAACACCACCATCAACCCCCCCGGCAGCGAGATGTTACAACCCCTCATGAGAGATGCTACAACCAGTTGGCGAAGATGCTACAACCAGCTTTTTTTTTGCTTCAACTGTTGGGGAACGGAGCATGAATTTCAAAAAATTTCCTACGCTCACGCAAGATCTATCCATGGAGATGCATCGCTACGAGAGGGGAGAGTGTGTCTACGTACCCTCGTAGACCGTTAGCGGAAGCGTCTCACAACGCGGTTGATGTAGTCGAACAATCCTTCGAGCTCCACCGATCGAGTACCGAACGTACGGCACCTCCGAGTTCTACACACGTGCAGCTCGGTGACGATCCTCGCCTTCTTGATCCAGCAAGACGTCGAGGAAGTAGACGAGTTCCGTCAGCACGACGACGTGGCGACGGTGACGGTGAAGTGATTCCGGCAGGGCTTCGCCTAAGCTCTCCGAAAATATGACCGAGGTGGAAAACGGAGATCGGGGCACCGCACACGGCTATGGGACAATTGTCGTCTCCAAGGGGTGCCCCTCCTCCGTATATAAAGGAGGGAGGGAGGAGGCCGGCCCCCTAGGGGTGCGCCAAGTGTGGGGAGTCCTACTAGGACTCCTTAGTCCTAGTAGGATTCCACCTCCCATACGGAGTAGGAAAGGGGGAAGGGAGAGGGAAAGGAAAGAGGGGGCTGCGCCCCCTCCCCTAGTCCAATTCGGTTTGGGCAAGGGGGGGCGCGCGCCTCCTCACGTGGCCTGCCTCTCCTTTTCCCGTATGGCCCAATAAGGCCCATTACTTCTCCCGGTGAATTCCCGTAACTCCCCGGTACTCCGAAAAATACCCGAATCACTCGGAACCTTTCCGACGTCCGAATATAGCCTTCCAATATATGAATCTTTACCTCTCGACCATTTCGAGACTCCTCGTCATGTCCGTGATCTCATCCGGGACTCCGAACAAACTTCGGTCACCAATCACATAACTCATATAATACTATATCGTCATCGAACCTTAAGTGTGCGGACCCTACGGGTTCGGGAATGATGTAGACATGACCGAGACGACTCTCCGGTCAATAACCAACAGCGGAACCTGGATGCTCATATTGGTTCCTACATATTCCACGAAGATCTTTATCGGTGAACCTCATATGACAACATATGTTGTTCCCTTTGTCCGGCGGTATGTTACTTGCCCGAGATTCGATCGTCGGTATCCAATACCTAGTTCAATCTCGTTACCGGCAAGTCTCTTTACTCGTTCCATAATACATCATCTTGCAACTAACTCTTTAGTCACGGTGCTTGCAAGGCTTCTGTGATGCTGTATTACCGAGAGGGCCCAGAGATACCTCTCCGATAGTCGGAGTGACAAATCCCAATCTTGATCCATGCCAACTCAACAAACACTTTCGGAGATACCTGTAGTGCACCTTTATAATCACCCAGTTACGTTGTGACGTTTGATACACCCAAAGTATTCCTACGGTATCCGGGAGTTGCATGATCTCATGGTCAGAGGAACGTGTATTTGACATAGTGAAAGCAATAGCAATAAACTGAACGATCATTTGCTATGCTAACGGTTGGGTCATGTCCATCACATCATTCTCCTAATGATGTGATCCCGTTATCAAATGACAACTCATGTCCATGGTCAGGAAACCTTGACCATCTTTTGATCAACGAGCTAGTCTAGTAGAGGCATACTAGGGACATAGTATTTGTCTATTATCCACACATGTATTTAGTTTCCGGTCAATACAATTCTAGCATGAATAATAAACCATTATCATGAATGGAGAAATATGATAATAAACACTTTATTAATTGCCTCTAGGGCATATTTCCAACAGTCTCCCACTTGCACTAGAGTCAATAATCTAGTTTACATCTCCATGTAATTAACATCCAATCAGTTCTAGGGCTGATCATGTTTTGCTTGTGAGAGAGGTTTTAGTCAACGGGTCTGCAATATTCAGATCCGTGTGTTCTTGGCAAATCTCTATGTCATATGTAGATGCTGCTACCACACTCTGCTTGGAGCTACTCCAAAAACGACTGTCCCACTTTACGTATCCGGTCTGAGACTCATAGTCTTCCGGATCGGTGTTTAAAGCTTGCATCGACGTAACCCTTTACGACGAACTCTTTATCACCTCTATTCCCGAGAAATTCTTCCTTAGTCCTTTTAAGGATAATTTGACCGCTGTCCAGTGATCTACTCCTGGATCACTTTGGTACCTCTTTTGCCAGACACATGGCAAGGCACACAGCTTGGCATACTTTATAGAACCTACGGCCGAGGCATAGGGGATAACCTTCATCCATTCTATTTATTTTGCCGTGGTCGAGATTTGAGTCTTACTCAACTTCACACCTTTCACCACAGTCAAGAACTCCTTCTTTGACTGATCCATTTTGAACTTCTTCAAAATCTTGTCAAGGTATATGTTTTGTGAAAGTCATATGAGGCGTCTCAATCTATCTCTATAGATTTTGATGCCTAACATGTAAACAACCTTTACCTAGATCTTCAAGTCTTACTCCACTTCACACCAGCCAAGAACTTATTTCTTTTGACTTGATCCATTTTGAACTTCTTCAAAATCTCATCAAGGTGTGTGAAAATCTTTTATCAGGTGTCTTGATCTATCTCTATAGATCTCGATGCCCAAACCGTGGATAACTCAAAAACAGGTTTTTATTGAAAAACTCCTTTCAATTAATTCTTTATGCTTTCCAGAAATTCTATGTCATTTCCCATCAATAATATGTCATCCACATATAATATGAGAAATGCCACAGAGCTCCCACTCACTTTCTTGTAAATACAAGCTTCTCCATAAGTTTGTATAAACCCAAACGCTTTGATCACTTTATCAAAGCGAGTATTCTAGCTCCGAGATGCTTGCACCAGTCCATAGATGGATCGCTGGAGCTTGCATACTTTGTTAGCACCTTTAGGATCGACAAAACCTTCCGGTTGCATCATATACAATTCTTCCTTAAGGAATCCATTAAGGAATGCCGTTTTGACGTCCATTTGCCAGATTTCATAAACATAAAATGCGGCAATTGCTAACATAATTCTGACAGACTTTAGCATCGCTACGGGTGAGAAAGTCTCATCGTAGTCAACTCCTTGAACTTGTCAATAACCTTTAGCAACAAGTCGTGCTTTATAGACGGTGACATTACCATCAGCGTCCGTCTTCTTCTTAAAGATCCATTTATTTTTAATAGCTCGCCGTTCATCGGGCAAGTCTACCAAAGTCCACACTTTGTTCTCATACATGGATCTAATCTCGAATTTCATGGCCTCAAGCCATTTGTCGGAATCCGGGCTCGCCATCGTTTCTTCATAGTTCGTAGGTTCACCGTTGTCTAACAACATGACCTCCAAGACAGGATTGCCGTACCAATCTGGTGCGGAGCGTGTCCTGGTTGACCTCCGAGGTTCTGTAGCAACTTGATCCGAAGCTTCATGATCATCATCATCTACTTCCTCTCTGGTCTGTGTCGGTGTCACAGAAATTTCTTTCTGTGGCGTACTACTATCCAGAGGAGGTACAATTACCTCATCAAGTTCTACTTTTCCTCCCACTCACTTCTTTCGAAAGAAACTCCTTCTCTAGAAAGGATCCATTCTTAGCAACGAATACTTTGCCTTCGGATCTGTGGTAGAAGGTGTACCCAACGGTCTCCTTTGGGTATCCTATGAAGACGCACTTATCCGCTTTGGGTTCAAGCTTATCAGGCTGAAGCCTTTTGACATAAGCATCGCAGCCCCAAACTTTCAGAAACGACGGCTTAGGTTTCTTTCCAAACCATAGTTCATACGGTGTCGTCTCAATGGATTTAGACGGTGCCCTATTTAAAGTGAATGCAGCTGTCATTAATGCATAACCCCAAAATGATAGTGGCAAATCGGTAAGAGACATCATAGAACGCACCATATCTAATAGAGTACGATTATGACGTTCGGACACACCATTACGCTGTGGTGTTCCAGGTGGCGTGAGCTGTGAAACAATTCCACATTGTCTTAAGTGATTGCCAAACTCGTAACTCAAATATTCTCCTCCACGATCAGATCGTAAGAACTTTATTTTCTTGTTACGATGGTTCTCTACTTCACTCTGAAATTCTTTGAACTTTTCAAATGTTTCAGATTTATGCTTCATCAAGTAGACATAGTCATATCTACTCAAATCATCTGTGAACGTGAGAACATAACAATATCCACCGCTCGCCTCAACACTCATCGGACCGCATACATCGGTATGTATTATTTCCAATAAGTTGGTTGCTCGCTCCATTGTTCCGAAGAACGGAGTTTTAGTCATCTTGCCAATAAGGCACGGTTCACATGTCTCAAATGATTCATAATCAAGAGATTCCAAAAACCCATCTGCATGGAGTTTCTTCATGTGTTTAACACTAATATGACCTAAGCGGCAGTGTCACAAATATGTGGTACTATCATTATCTTTTGGCATTCGTGTTATGAACATATGTATTACTACGATCAAGATTCAATAAACCTTTCATTTTAAGTGCATGATCATCAATGATATTATCCAAATAGAATAACAATTATTCTCTGAAATTGAATAACAGTCTTGCAATAAACACTATCAGATATAATGTTCATGCTTAACGCAAGCACCAAATAACAATTATTTAGGTTCATCACTAATCCTGAAGGTAGAGAGAGCGTGGCGATGGTGATCACATCAACCTTGGAGACACTTCCAATGCACATCGTCACCTCGTTCTTTAGCTAGCCCTCATTTATTCCGAAGCTCCATGTTTCAAGTTGCAAGCAACTGAACAAGTATCAAATACCCAGGTGCTCCTACGAGTACTAGTAAGGTACACATCAATAACATGTATATCAAATATCTTTGTTGACATTGCCAGTCTTATTATCTGCCAGTTACTTTGGGGAAGTTCCGCTCCTTGTGACATTTCCCTTTGCAATGGGAGCACTAAGTCTCGGGTTTGGTTCAGCCTTGGGTTTCTTCGCGTGAGCGGCAACTGTTTTACCGTTCTTCTTGAAGTTCCCTTTTCTTTCCCTTGCCCTTCTTGAAACTAGTGGTCTTATTAACCATCAACACATGATGCTCCCTTTTTTGATTTCTACATCCGCAGATTGTAGCATCGCGAATAGCTTAAGGATCTTCTATCCCTTGCATGTTTATAGTTCATCACGAAGATCCAGTAGCTTAGTGATAGTGACTGGAGAACTCTATCAATCACCACTTTATTCGGAAGTCTAACTCCCACTTGATTCAAGTGTTTGAAGTACTCAGACATTCTGAGTACATGCTCACTAACGGAGCTGTTCTCCTCCATCTTGTAGCTATAGAACTTGTCGAAGGTGTCATACCTCTCGACCCGGGTGTGAGCTTGAAAAACAAATTTTCAGCTCTTGGAACATCTCATATGCTCCGTGTTGCTCAAAACATATTTGGAGCTCCGGTTCTAAGCCGTAAAGTATGGCGCACTGAACTATCGAGTAGCCATCTTTTCTTGTCTGCCAGACGTTCATAACGTCCTCAGACGAAGCCGTAGGGGTATTTCACTGAGCGGTGCATTAAGGACATAAGCCTTCTGTGCAGCAGTGAGGACAATCCTCAGATCACGGACATAGTCCGCATAGTTGCTTCCATCAACTTTCAACTTCGTTTTCTCTAGGAACATAATAAAAACAGGGGAACTACAGCGCGGTCTCTTGATCTACAACATAAAATTGCAAAGATTATTTAGACTATGTTCATGATAATTGAAGTTCAATTAATCAAATTACTTAAGAACTCCCACTTAGATTAACATCCCTCAAGTTGTCTAAGTGTAACATGATCCACATCAACTAAACCACGTCCGATCATCATGTGAGGTGGATTAGTTATCAATGGTGAACATCTTTCATGTTGATCATATCTACTATATGACTCATGTTCGACCTTTCGGTCTCTTGTGTTCTGAGGCCATGTCTGTACATGCTAGGCTCGTCAAGCTTAACCCAAGTATTCTGCGTGTGTAAAACTGGCTTACACCCGTTGTATGCGAATGAAAGAATCCATCACACCCGATCATCACGTGGTGCTTAGAAGCGTCGAACCTTCGCAACGGTGCATACTAGGGGAGAACACTTATCTTGAAATTTAGTGAAGGGATCATCTTATAATGCTACCGTCGTCCTAAGCAAAATAAGATGCATAAAAGGATTAACATCACATGCAATTCAATATATGTGACATGATATGGCCATCATCGTCTTGTGCTTTTGATCTCCATCAGCAAAGCACCGTCATGATCTCCATCGTCACCGGGTTGACACCTTGATCTCCATCGTAGCGTCGTGACACCTTGATCTCCATCATAGCGTCGTGGTCGTCTCGCCAATTATTGCTATTGCTGATCATATCGTTGACGATGGAGATCATCTCATAGCGGTAAAGTAAAGCAATTACATAGCGTTGGCATTGCATACAATAAAGAGACAACCATAAGGCTCCTGCCGGTTGCCTGATAACTTACAAAACATGATCATCTCATACAACAACTTATATCACATCATGTCTTGACCATATCACATCACCAGCATACCCTGCAAAAACAAGTTAGACGTCCTCTACTTTGTTGTTGCAAGTTTTACGTGGCTGCTACGGGTTTGCAAGAACCGTTCTTACCTACGCAAAACCACAACGTAGTGTAGTGATTGCTTTTTGATCTTCTAAAAGAACCCTCTTCATTGAAACCGATTCAACTAAAGTGAGAGAGACAGACACCCGCCAGTCACCTTTATGCAACGAGTGCACTTAGCGGTGAAACCTGTCTCGCGTAAGCGTACGCGTAATGTCGGTCCGGGCCGCTTCATCTCACAATACCGCCGAATCAAGTATCAACTAGTAACGGCAAGCAATATGTATACACCAACGCCCACAACTCACTTGTGTTCTACTCGTGCAAATCACATCTACGCATAGACCTGGCTCTGATACCACTGTTGGGGAACGGAGCATGAATTTCAAAAAAATTCCTACGCTCACGCAAGATCTATCCATGGAGATGCATCGCTACGAGAGGGGAGAGTGTGTCTACGTACCCTCGTAGACCGTTAGCGGAAGCGTCTCACAACGCGGTTGATGTAGTCGAACAATCCTTCGAGCTCCACCGATCGAGTACCGAACGTACGGCACCTCCGAGTTCTACACACGTGCAGCTCGGTGACGATCCTCGCCTTCTTGATCCAGCAAGACGTCGAGGAAGTAGATGAGTTCCGTCAGCATGACGACGTGGCGACGGTGACGGTGAAGTGATTCCGGCAGGGCTTCGCCTAAGCTCTCCGAAAATATGACCAAGGTGGAAAACGGAGATCGGGGCACCGCACACGGCTATGGGACAATTGTCGTCTCCAAGGGGTGCCCCTCCTCCGTATATAAAGGAGGGAGGGAGGAGGCCGGCCCCCTAGGGGTGCGCCAAGTGTGGGGAGTCCTACTAGGACTCCTTAGTCCTAGTAGGATTCCACCTCCCATACGGAGTAGGAAAGGGGGAAGGGAGAGGGAAAGGAAAGAGGGGGCTGCGCCCCCTCCCCTAGTCCAATTCGGTTTGGGCAAGGGGGGCGCGCGCCTCCTCACGTGGCCTGCCTCTCCTTTTCCCGTATTGCCCAATAAGGCCCATTACTTCTCCCGGTGAATTCCCGTAACTCCCCGGTACTCCGAAAAATACCCGAATCACTCGGAACCTTTCCGACGTCCGAATATAGCCTTCCAATATATGAATCTTTACCTCTCGACCATTTCGAGACTCCTCGTCATGTCCGTGATCTCATCCGGGACTCCGAACAAACTTCGGTCACCAATCACATAACTCATATAATACTATATCGTCATCGAACCTTAAGTGTGCGGACCCTACGGGTTCGGGAATGATGTAGACATGACCGAGACGACTCTCCGGTCAATAACCAACAGCGGAACCTGGATGCTCATATTGGTTCCTACATATTCCACGAAGATCTTTATCGGTGAACCTCATATGACAACATACGTTGTTCCCTTTGTCCGGCGGTATGTTACTTGTCCGAGATTCGATCGTCGGTATCCAATACCTAGTTCAATCTCGTTACCGGCAAGTCTCTTTACTCGTTCCATAATACATCATCTTGCAACTAACTCTTTAGTCACGGTGCTTGCAAGGCTTCTGTGATGCTGTATTACCGAGAGGGCCCAGAGATACCTCTCCGATAGTCGGAGTGACAAATCCCAATCTTGATCCATGCCAACTCAACAAACACTTTCGGAGATACCTGTAGTGCACCTTTATAATCACCCAGTTACGTTGTGACGTTTGATACACCCAAAGTATTCCTACGGTATCCGGGAGTTGCATGATCTCATGGTCAGAGGAACGTGTATTTGACATAGTGAAAGCAATAGCAATAAACTGAACGATCATTTGCTATGCTAACGGTTGGGTCATGTCCATCACATCATTCTCCTAATGATGTGATCCCGTTATCAAATGACAACTCATGTCCATGGTCAGGAAACCTTGACCATCTTTTGATCAACGAGCTAGTCTAGTAGAGGCATACTAGGGACATAGTATTTGTCTATTATCCACACATGTATTTAGTTTCCGGTCAATACAATTCTAGCATGAATAATAAACCATTATCATGAACGGAGAAATATGATAATAAACACTTTATTAATTGCCTCTAGGGCATATTTCCAACATCAACCGACCGCGGGAGTCTTGTTGTTACATAATGATAAATGTTATGGAAATAGTTAGCTAAGAGCATCTCTAGCAAACCCCTTAAAACCGCGCGGCCCGTAAAATTCCGGCGACTATACGGGTTTGTCACGTTTTTTTGGCCAGACCAGACCCCGCATAGTCGGCCCGGCTCGTAAAAAACTTACAGCGGCCCGTAAACAACCCCTCCCCCCCCCCCAAGAGTATATATCCGGGTCCGGCATAGTCGAAACCCTATCACCCCCGCCGCCACGATTCCCCATTCCCCACCATGATTTCTCGCCGCCGGTGACATAAATCCGCTGCCCCGCCCACCGATCCGGCACGATGTGGGGCGGGATGTGGAGCTCTGGCCGGCGCGGTGGTGACGACCCCGAGCGGAAGCGCTGCGTCGTCGCCGACGCGGCGAGGAAGCGTGCCGCCCGGCGGTACACCAACCGAGGCCTCTCGCCACCGCCGTCCCTCCTCCGTCGCGAGACTGAGGAATACGACCAGCGGCAGGCTCGGCGCTTCGACGCGGGTCCCTCCTCCGGCGCGGGGAGCTCTTCCGGTGCGCGGCCGCTCCGCATCGTCAAGACGGAGCCGGGGGAGGCGGAGGAGGCGCCGCCACTCCGCATCGTGAAGACGGAGCCGAGGGAGGAGTCCCCCGCGCGGCCGCAGCGTCGTCGGCCCGGAGGACTACCTCGTCGGGCCTGAGGCAGACGCCTTCGAAGCGGCGCTTGCCGCGCGCACTGCGCGTGAGCACGAGGAGGAGGAGGCGTGTCGCCGGCGGGACGGGGAGGTCAACGCGCTCCTCTATGAGCAGGGGCTCGCCGCCGCGCACGTGTTCGGCGCCCAACAGGCGGGATGGCGCCACGAAGCCGAGGAGCAAGCCAAGATCTACATCGATCTTGGCTCCGACGACGACAAGGAGTGAGCGCCGCAGCCGCCGCAGCATCGCCGCCGCACCCGGAGAGCTCCGGTGAGCTTCGTTTTTGGCTAGTGTTAGTGTAGGGCGGCATCGCGATGTAAAATATCTTTGCAATGTATCGATGATCAAACTATGTATGTAGGACTGTGTTGTTCATTTCGCCCGGGAAATCATTTTTTCAAATTTTACGGTTTCAATTAAGGGCTCTTTTCGGCCGCAGCCGATTTCGCCCCTCAAACCGTGGTTTTCTCTGCCCTTATCCGCGGTATACGGGTCGCGGCTTTAAGGGGCCTGCTAGAGATGCTCTAAAGAACTTCACAAACAACTACTCCCTCCAAGGATACATGCATGCAATTTCACAATTCAAAAGGTCAAAATTTATCAAATTTCACCATCACTATAAATTTACTTTTGCCAACATTGATATATGAAACTGAAATACATCATTTTAGTTGAAAACGACATGTTCCGATTTAGGGATCACAATGATATCCAAAACACTTAAGCATTTGCTCAGAGAGTGTGATATAGCCCTATGCAGGTAGAGATACATCTTTTAGTAGATTAACAGTTGGCAAAGATGCACTCCAAGCAACTTCTTTTTGCACATTTTCCTAATGGATAAAGTCACGTCGCTAGTCTAAAAGAAACCTAATTTGTTCATCACGTGGCAGAGGCTCAAGTATTATCGTGTTTCACAGTCTATTTGGCAGGAAAAAGGGAGAGAAAATGGCAGAATAGTAAAACCAAATGAGCGACAAGTTACATAGTGTAGATATTTATATTTCCCAAAAATTATGATTTTTTGTAGTGTTGTTTTCTGATGGTTCACATAAATAAACTAGCAATATTGAGCCCGCGTTGATTTACCTACAGAACCATGGTTTAGAAGCACTATATCGAAATTTGATATCTACGATCCTATAGTTTAAAATGCAAAAAGTTATAATACGTGGAAGCTTCCGTAATTTACATGAGCGGTGACTTGGGCCTACCGGATACATCACACGTTCCACACTTTTGTACCAAGATGCTGTCTTTGTTGCTTCCTTGAAACATCAGACGAACATACCACCATCCTTTTATCTCTCATCATCCTATCGCCATCCTCCAATCACCATTCCATCCTAGACAAAAAAGATCACACTATCGCTTCCTCGAAATGGCATAAGGGCATCTCCAACGGCAACCCGCAAATTTCCTCCCGCATCCGTCCGCGGACACGGATGCGGGAGGACGCCATACAACGCTAGCCGCATACATTTCGAACTCTTTTTCAACAAACCGGATAAAATTCTTGCAAACACGTCCGGATTTCATACAAACAAGACGGATTTAGTACAAACACGGCGGATTTTTTAGATTTCGGACATCTAGAACAAAAAAAAAGACCCGACCCTAAACCTATCCTACACGGCGGCGGCGCCGGGCGTCCGAGCCCGTGTCGTCCTCCATCCGCCGTCTTCATGACCGCCGGCGATAAGACCCATGAAGTGAAGGTGCGATCTCCGGCGAGGAATAGTAGAACAGGGGAGACGGACCGGCCCACATGGGACACCAGGCCCTACCGCCTCCCGTGCCCTACTCATCCTCGGAGGAGTCCGCGACCTATCATGGCGGCGCGTAGGAGGCGCAGCTGGCATTGTTCTCGTCCGTGATCGCCTGCAGCCGCGCCACCGCGGCGGCCGCTTCCTGGCGAGCGGCGGCTTGAGCGCGGACGGCATCGTAGATGGCACGCTGCTCGGCGACGAAGTTGGGGTTCGCGGCGGCCATGGCCGCCACGGCCTCCTCGCTCGCGCGCTCGCCGTAGATCTGGCCCTCCGCGAGCCGGTGCTGCTCCAGGAGGAACAGGTTGTACCGTTGTTCCTCCTGCACCTGCTGGAACGCCGACACAGGCGCCGGCGCAGGCTGCACCTCCGCCATGGCGGCGTTGAAGTGCGCCTGCGCCTGCTCCATGGTGAAGTTGGCGTGCACAGGAGGCACGGGAGCCGGGGCAGAGTCGTCGGAGCCCGTCTCCATCGTGGTGTCGTCCTCGTTGTCGGAGACCTCGGGTGAGCTGGCCGGCAAGCCGCCCTCGATCCGCCTGGCATGACGGCTCCGCCAGGCGGCGGCAAGGCCGGCCACCTCGTGCTTCATCTCCGGCGACAGACTGTCCCACAGTGCTTTCCCGCTGGCGGTCATGGCGGATGTGGAGGAAAGGAGTAGGATGTGGAGCGGATGTGTGGCCAGGCGGCAATGCGGGACGCCGGAGTGGGTTTCTCAGCCGGCGAGCCTGCTTAATAGCGGCATACGGACGGACATCGACATTGAACGGGCGTGGTAGATATCCATCCCGTCCCGTCCAGTCACGCGTCTCCGGCATTGAACAGGCGCGGACAACGGAGACGCATCGCGGGCGACGCCCTCGACCGGCGCGCCGCTTCAATGGCGGAGGCAGTGAGAGGTCGCGTCCGCCTTAAGCCGTCTTCAATGCTGAGCGGCACGCTCTACAGCGGCATGAATGCAGGCAGGTGACGCCGGGCGAGAACGCGCGTGGGCGAGGGAGGAGGGGTTTTGGTGGGCCAGGGCGGTCAGAAGAAGACTTGGGATCGGTCCGGACTCCCGTAAACCTCCCCCACTTTTGTCTCTGGTTTGCGGGAGAAATCACGTCCGGACCCCTCCGCGGACCGATACAAGTCGGCGTTGGATGGCTTCCGTGATCCGGACAGCGTGGTCCAGATGGATGGGGGCGGTTTGCGGGTCAGCCTTGAAGATGCAGTGTGGCGTACAAGACAGCCAGAGTAGAAGCACGGGTCAGCAGAATAAGAAGAGTCAAGAACTGAAGTTGCGAACTAAACATGTTTATTTATGTTGTAGTTTCGGTGATCCATTGTTCACTCCAAACAAACAATCCATGGATAAGATTGGATCACCAATTAAACGCAGCATTTAACATGATGTGATACGTGTACCAGTGGATGTACCTAGGCGAAATGACGACATCAACAGGGACGCGAGGCGAAATGAGGAAGATCGACAGTACGTCTACTGAACTGTTCGATGAAGTGCGCGCGGTGCGGTGACCGGCGGCAGTGCGGGCAGGACGCCATGGCCGCCGCCGCCGCGCACACTTTGCGGGCTGACGTCCTCCGTTGACGTCCTGCCCTGCAGGCCTCACAGATCAATTGATCGATGGTGGCAGATGCGGTGTGCTACGGTGTTCTCAACCGAGCGCCGCGAGGACGCGCGGAGCAGAGTACACACGTATCTCGTATGTGCGAGTGATCTCACGGATCAATTGATCGATGGCGGCAGATGCGGTGTGCTACGCTTGTCCCAACCGAGCGTCGCGAGGACACGCGGAGTAGAGCACACACGTATACGAGTGATCTCGTTGGCTCTGAGACGCTGGTCAAGCCGTTTGTGCGTGTGAAGCAGAGTAGGAGCAGGATGAGGAGAGAATTTTCGTTGTTGTAACTTGTTGCCGCCTAGTACAGTGGGGGTGGGGAAGAAATTGAGGCGTGAGAGGGACTGGGGATGGGGATGCTCTGGAGGGGGAACAAGGGGTGGAGCCGAAAAAAGCAGGGTCTGGTCTGCTCTTGAGGTTTTCAACACACACAAAAAAAGGTCAGTACATCGCATAGCACAACATTTGCATCAAAACAAAGATCCACAGCACCGAAGACCTCAGCAGTTCCCAGAGACCACGTTCCTGTGACTTCAGACCAGAGTTTCGCCCTGCCGTCGGACCACGTTGGAACGACAATTCAGATATGCTCATCGCTGTCGCTTCTCATGAACCATGGAGCGAACACGCTGCCTCCTTTTTCTGTCGTCCTCTTCTCGTGAACGTCACCAGGACAAACCAATCTGCGGGAACCACCATCCCATCCCAACCAGGCAAGAAAAGATCACGCTACTGCCTTCTATAGATGGCATGAGACCGGGGCTTTCTGACTGAATGGAGCAGGAGGGCGTGGCACTTGGAGGAAGGAGAACCGCCGATCCACCACATTAATGAGGAAATTATGGAGCGCAGGAGTGCGACAGAGTGCATCATGTAATCTGGAGGCTCGATGGATAATTCCCGGTGCGTCTCACGCCCACGCTATCAAATTCAGATCCATACATTTGGATACAGTACAACAAATAATGCACAGAGACGATTGGATAAGGAACATGCTATTCTTTTTCTTTTTTTTCTTTTTTTGCGGACAACATGCTATTCTTATGTTGCTTAGGAAAGCCTAGCTTGCTCTTTTATAAAGGACTTGAGTCGTAGCATCGGCATGATATCATGTATATATCCTCCAGTAGGTGAATAGCTAAGCATCCCTTAATTATTATTTTTTTCGAAACGGAGGCAAAAGAATTGCCTCATCGATTAATTAAGAAGAAAAGAATTGCCCAGTTAATTTAGGGAAAACCGGGCGAAAACCGATACAAACACCCCAAAACGGGCTAACTCACAAAGCATGAAACACCACGACCACTTAGGCAACCCGTCCAATGCCCCCCAACACACAAAAACCATAGCCCTCAACACTTACACACCACATCCAAACTCACAACACCAACTCAGAAGACCAAATCTATGACGACGACACAAGGATCATAGCAATATCAATCATGAAATCTCGAACGCAGACCAAATCTATGACGACGACACAAGGATCATAGCAATATCAATCATGAAATCTCGAACGCCTTCCCTGTGGCGTTACACTTCTTACTTATACTTCTCTTGGATTTCTTCTTCAAGAAACAACCATCAGTCTTGTCGTAGTTGCGGGCGTAGTTGTCGTCAACCAAGCGGCTCCCAAAAGAAGACGCCGACACACCGCCCGCATCAATATCCTCAACCATAAGAACCTCCGGTCCGCAAGACTCAGGCGCCTCCAGATGCACACATGACAAAGGTGAATCGTGTCCCTCACACGAAATCATCGACGAGTCCACCTTCATATGCTCCACTGACAGACTCGAACATAGCTCCCTAAGCTCAGGCATGATCTGCAACACTGGAGCCACAAGCACGGCGATGGACTCGGACTCAGTGGAAGACAATATAGGAGGCGAGGTAGACATCGGCGATGAATTGTCTCCACCACGAGGGGAGAAACAACCAAATAACTCCACCCCTGTGTCCTCTGCGGAGCAGACACCGGACACACAAGGAGGATGCGATGTCCGAGCGGTCTGCAACATAGCCGGCATAAGGGAGAGTCTACTCAGCGCAGCCTCCGCTCGCTCCAAAAAACTCCCAACCCGCGCCAAACAGCCTTGTAGTAGCACAGTCTGATCAGCGAGAGCGGCCTGCAACACCACCTCGAACTGGGTTGTCGATCTGGCAGAAGCAGAGACGACAGACGCCCAAGACCCATGGTGGGGCGCCTTGGAGGGGATCGTGGATTTCATCGAACCCTCACATGAAGCGGGAGCAGAACGATGCATGCTGCCGAGGCGAGACACGAGCGGCACGGCAAGGCATGCCAACGAGCTTAGAGGACGCCAAGGATTGTGGCATCCGCGTGCACGGTGACCATTCTCCAGGCAACGGGAGCACCGCAACGGATCTCTGCAATAAGCCGCACGGTGCCCATGAACGAGGCATCTACAGCATCTACCGTGAAGCCAAGCCGGAATGGGACGAGGAGCCTTTGTCGGGGATGGCGATGATGCCGGACGAGGCGTGCCGCGACGCGGTAGCACCTCCTGCCAATCCCCATTTGTGTCAACCTCATGCCCCACGCACATCCCGCTGGAGCTGAGGCCCTTGATGACAGCCAGCGGCGTTTGAGGGGCCAGCTCCTCTTCGTCATCTTCGTCGTCGTTGTCAGTAGCGGAGGCCCACAACACAGATCGCGGTGCACATGTCAGCTCGTCCCCCACGCCAACGACACCGCACTCCGGTTCCACTTCGTTGGCCCTGCCGTCGCCATTGGCCGGCGCAACAGGGGCTGGCAGCAGCACACCCGAGGAGGCACCAGCAAGCGTGACAGGGGCCGCGGCCGTTGGAGCTGAAGCAGTTGTCATAGCAGGCTTGGGACGCGGCGCCTTCACACCCCCGTCTTCCTTCCTAAATCTGCAGGCAGGGGGCACCGGACGCGGTCGAGGGCGGACGCCGGCAGCCGGGATGGTGCCAGCAGCCGGAGTGCCCGACGCTGACCCTGCCTTGGTCGCCACAACCGCGCCAACATCGCCAGCAGCCCAGGTGTGTTGATCCAGCGGCAACGGCGGAGCAGAGGACTCGCGAGCAAGGCACCTCCGACCTGGACTCGGAGAAGCGGACGAGACCACGACAGCCTGACCTTGGAGGAAAGACGCACGTGGTGGGAGGACAGCGGCCGCAGCCGTGGTTGGAGAAGACGCAGTAGTGGCGGCCGCCGTGGAGATTTTCCCGAGCGGCATGGCTGGACGAACTGGGGGACGGAGCTGCGCGTACCCTGACGTGGGAGAGAACGCTGCGGGGAGCTCGGATCTGGTGTCGGCAGCCGGAACGGAGGTTGGAGGCCGGAGATCCGGGCGGCGGCGGCGCGTGCCCAGCCTCCGCTTGCGTGGTCGCGAGAGCGCCATGGGGATAAGAGAGCTGTTGGAGTTGCTGTAACTTCAACACATGTGGTTTGGTATCCGCATCCCTTAATTATAATAGCTAAGCATCCCTTAATTATGAGCTCGGTCTTCCGGTAGGTCTGAGGTGCTTTAAACAAACATTGAATTTTCTAAATCTTTTCTATTTGAGAAGGAAAAGCTTTTTCTGAAGTTCCGGTCTCTGCATCGAGATGACGCGCCTACCCAACACACAACATATTATTATGTTTACAAAGTTCACGAAAAATAAAATCGGCCAGCGAATGTATCGTCCTTGAGTGACTGTGGATCTACCCGCATTAATTGTCAAATAAAACCACACTTTGGGAACACTATATTGAAATTGATAACCACGATCCTATAATTTAAAATGTTTTTTTTTCGAGAAACTTTCAATCTATTCATCTTCAATCATGGCAGTACAAAGAACAACAGAGGTAATAAAAATTACAATCATGTCCGTGGACCACCTAGCGACGACTACAAGCACTGGAGCGAGCCGAAGGCGCGCCGCCGTCATCGCCCCTCCCTCACCGGAGCCGGGCAAACCTTGTTGTAGTAGACAGTCGGGAAGTCGTCGTGCTAAGGCCCCATAGGACCAGCGCACCAGAGTAGCAACCATCGCCGATGAAGAAAGTCGTAGATCAGAAGAATCAAACCTGTAAACACCCAAACAAAGGCGAACGAAGACCGGATCCAAACAGATCCACCGAAGACCAGCACCGACCGAATCCCGCGAGATCCGACGGAAACAAACCTCCACACGCCCTCCGATGATGCTAGACACACCATCGGGACGGGGATAGAACATGGGAGACATTATTCCTACTATGGGATATCGCCGCCGCCACACAGCCCCAACCAACACGCTGAATCTAACAAGAACGAGAACGGGGTCCCTCCCGCCGGCGAGGGGCCGAGATCCTCCGCACCTCCATGGCCTAGAGGCCATCGGAGATGGGGCGGACCGGCGGCGGCGCCGACGGGAGGAGAAGAGCTTTTCTTGTGGAGGAGGAAAGAGATGTCGAATATGATACCTTGTCTATAATTTAAAATGTTGCTAGTGAGGCTTCTATATTTCACACTACTTTAGTGACCTAAAATGTCTTATATTAGTTTACAGAGCGAGTAGTAGATTTATTACTCACTCAACAACTATGTACCATGATGTCATCTGTGTTGCTTCTCGTGTACCATCAAGCAAACGAACTGCATCCTTTTTCTCTCACCATCCCATCCTCATCATCACTTGCATGAGCTGCTCTCCACCAGTCACCATTCCATCCCATACAAGTAAATAAAGATCACGCCATTACTTCCCCAAGATGGCATAAGAGTGTCGCGTACATGGCAGCTTGATTAGGAGCAACGATCATCAGAGCAAGCGGTGCGAGGAGCTAAAGTAGCAAAGTAAGAAGGAGGGAACGCCAACAATTTGAACTAATATAAGCACATTGTAATTTTGGTGATGGATAGTTAATTCCCGGTGCCTCCTATGCTCACTCTGTCAAAGTCAATACTTATTTTGTGGAGATGCAACAAATAATGCGCGAATAAGACTGGATAATTCTAAGACAAAGAAGTAAAATGAGAAACATGTTATTCTTCTTTTGCTTACGAAAGCCTAGCTTGCTCCTTATAAAAGACTTGAGTGGTAGCAACGATATGAAGTCATGGATCCTTTGGTAGGTGAACGTCTAAGCATCCCTTGAATATGAGTTTGGTCCCCGTAGGTTAGAGGCTATGAGAGCTTTAAACAAACGAGGAATTCCTTCAGTTTTTTTTAGAAGGAAAAACTTTATTGAACTTCCGACCTCTACATTAAGATGATGCACCCAACCAACACACAACTTACTATTACAAAGTTCATGGAAGGGAAATCCTGGCAGCTAATGTTTCATCCTAGAGAAAAAGCAATCTTAGTAGAACCAATGTTGCGTAGTCCAAATGTTACGTTGCATTGACGGACTAGTGCCTTTCTTGACCCGCGTCAGACCCACCTGATAGCCTCCCTGCATGGATTTCCAAAACAAGACAATTCCACATGAAACAAATATCACAACAATACTTAGAAAATGAAATACCCTTCTAGTTGTTCCTCAACAAAAATTGTTACGACAATATTTAGCAAAAGAAAATTATGAAATAGCCCCCCCCCCCCCCCCCCCTCGGCAAAATGCATATGATTTTAGGATTGAAATGGTCAAAAAATATTGATTTGAAGCAACATGTTTTGATGTAAGGACCACGTCGGTATCCAAAAATACTTACACTTATGATTAGATAGTATAATATAAACCCCACACGAGTAGAAAGACATAATTTAGTAGATTAATGTTTCACTAAGATGTACTCTAACCACTTGGTTTGCACTTTTTCTAATCAATCATGGCATGTCGCTGATCTAAAAGAAATATAATTTGCGCATCATGTGATAAAGACTCGGATATTCTCTTGTTGCTGGGTCTCAGACTCTTGGGGTGGATTTTTTCCATAGAAAACAACAGAATAGTAGAACAAAATGAATAAGATGCTATGCACATGCTATGGTTTTTAACATTTATCAAAACTTGGGATTTTCTGTAATGATGCTTTTTGGCTATTCATATAAATAAACTAGAAATTTATATAAATAGACATTTCCCCCTCCTTTACTCTTTGCTTGACCACAAGCCAGTTCTCGAGGGACACGAGCCCGCAAGGGAATGAGGTCCTCCCAGGTTGCCAGGGATGTCGGGAACCCCGGCTAGTGAACCAGGCCTTGCTTCGCTTGACAATGTCCGCGTTGAACTTGCCGTCGCTGTTGCACCGTAACTGGAACTTGCAAAGGTAGCAGGTCTTCATCGAGAACCGGAAGCTCTAGCATTACTTCAGTTGATGGAGGCAAGCCGGCATGGAGTTGCAACACGTGGATCACTGGGTGGATCTTGGCATGTTCCGACAGCGCCAGTTTGTACGCCAACTAACCGACACGTTGGAGCACCTGAAACGAACCAAAGAAACAAAATGTTGTTTTGGGCATAAGGTTGTGGCATCAAGTAAACCAATTGCCCATTACAAACACCCTCTAAGAAAACTTGAGGTAGGCCTTGTCTTTCATATGTTGGCCAGCACGATTCAAGTGTTGGCGGAGTAGGGCGACCATTGTAGCTCTGTCTTTTGTCCATGCCACAAGATTGGTAACTACCACATCCACACATTGTTGTCTTGCTGATGCCAATGAACTGGGGTTTGTGCCCATACAATACTTCAAACGGTGTGGATTTGAGGGCAGAATGGTAGGAGGTGTTGTATCAAAATTCAGCCAACAACGAGAGCCACTCCATCCACCTCGATGAACAATTATGCACAAAATAACGCAGATAGATCTCCATGTACTGATTGACACGCTCTGTTGTGCCATCCATTTGCAGGTGCCGAGCTGAGGAGATATTGAGAGTGGTATGGGGTCAACTTGAAGAGCTCCTGCCAAACTTTGTTGGTGAAGATTCAGTCTCGATCTGAGACGATGGCATATAGAGGTCCATCAAGTTTGAAGACATAATCCATGTATGCCTTTGCCACTTGCATAGCCGAGAAGAGATGTCGAAGAGGAATGGAGTGAGCATACCTCGTCAACTTATCCACCACCACCAGAATCCAATTGTAGCCATGAGAGGTAGGTAGCACCCCCACGAAACTCACCGTCACCATTTGATAAGCTTGCTCTGGCATGGGCAACGGCTGCAGCAGACCGGGGTAATACACATGCTCCGGCTTGGCTTCTTTGCAGACAACACATGTGCTCACAAAGTCTTTTAGTATTTGCTTCAGTTGCGGTCATGCAAACAGCCGAATGACACGGTTGTAGGTTGCCTGCACCCAAGAGTGGCCGCCAATGGCTCCAGCATGAAGCTCCTACAAAAGTGATGAGTGATATTTTTACACTAATTCACCATTTGTTTAAACCTAGATATTCGCTCCGATATTACTCCTAATGACTAATGAATGCAAAGGATTCCACAAATCCTCTCTTTGATGTGTTTCCATAGGAAATGGGCTAAAAAGGCAAGAAATCACGTGGGAATGAGGAAAGGAATGGAAATAAAGAAAGAAGCAATCACCAGGAGGCGTGCCGACCGAAGAAGCACAAAAGACGGCGTTCCATCGAAATGTCAACAGAGAAGCGTCGAGCGAAGCCAGAACAGAACCATCGTCACCCCCCTTCACAAACCCTAGCCGCCGCCATTTCCATCTCCATAGCCACCATCACCACCATATTCCATCTCCTTCTAGTTCATACTTGTAATCGTGCATCGCACAAGGCATCCATTGTAAGACATATTTGCAATCAATCAATCTTCAAGATGTGTTCTTTAATGTTTTCTTCTTGCAATCTGATCTCCATGTGTGAATAGTTCGGTAAGGTATGGGTTGAGGCATAGGCCTTGCAACCCACTGTATTTTTTGTAGGGATCAATGGAAGGACTTTGAATTAACATCCCGTATGTGTGAAATAAAATTGTTCCATAGATGTCTCTTGTCTTGCCCGCGATCTTCATCACTGCAGGTACCCAGGATCATGGAGATCGAGCCACGGTGAGGTTAAGGGCAGGGAGAACGTGAAGTGTCATTCTGAACATCGGTGACAGTAAGGTTTAGTACGGTGACACAGATCCAATCCTTAGGGATTCATGAGGTGTAGCCATTAAACGCCCAATGCTCTTGTCTGATTATTTTAATCTTAATTATCGAGGTAACCCTGCGGCGCGACGGATAGGGCCTGAGATAGGACAACTGATTTTTGATGTAGGACTTGTGCCGGTCAAGATGTTATTTGGACACATCCCCCACTTCGGTTTGTAACAAGCACATCTCAATGGGTGACTTCCAGCGCATAAATTAAGATCATATCTGGTCCCAACACAAATACATGGTTGTAAGCATTAAGACCTCATACCCGTACCTCTTTTTATTATAGTGTTTGAATCGTCATTTGCTTGATTGATCTGGTCAAAAGCTGGAATTGATCCTTTAACGAAAGCTTGCTAGAGACCATCGCTTCAAGGGAATCTTCCTCTCGTGGGTTCGATAACCCAGGGTCACCTCTGGGGAAATAGGTGCGGGATACTTTTCTGTTCCATTACCGGATCACTAAAAGGAGGTATCAAAAAGCAGTTGTTACACGACAGTGTTGTTGCCAATCCAATTTCGTCCTTTGTATTGAATCAAACCTTCTTGCATAGTAAAAGGGGCTTCCAAGGAGCCCTGAACCACTGCAGTTGCGAGCAACCAATTGTACTATGGGTCTTTTTGGTATCATGTCATGATAACTTCCAACCATTTAGGCGCACACACACACGGATAAGGTCACGGTGCATAGCTTCCCCTTTTGTTCATCGTGACGAGACAAGGCATCATCCACAAGTTTGGTGGCTCCTTTGTGATACTTAATAGTTTATTGAAGGCCGAGTAATTTAGTGAGGGCCTTATGCTGCCACGGTGTGGTCAAACGTTATTCAGCCAAGCATGCCAAGTTGCGGTGGTCTGTGTGAATAGTGAAGGCAGACAAATAGGATTGTGAGCGATCAACTGCCATTAGTATTGCGAGGCATTCCTTCTCATATGTAGAGATGGCTTGTAACTTTTAACCAACCTTTTTACTTGGTTGCCTGCTAAGACTTTATTAATTTATAAAGTCAGCTGCTTCTCGCGCCTCCGTTCTAGTAAAAACAACTAATCGACATCACATATCTGGTTCTACCGCAAGAGCATCCATGGATTTGATCTCTTATATTTTTGGCTCTTGTGCTCATTCTAGCCGATGTGTAAGCATGCCCACGCACGGACTGAGGGACGGTTGTTGTCGAATTAATCAACAGATGATCCGGAGCGCCGGCTGCAGCTGCTTGAGAAGATCCGGGCTAAGCGCAAAGCCCGGATCGCAGTCGGCCTGCCTCCGGACTCATCGGAGTGGGGGAGGAGGGGAGGAGGAGGAGGAGGCCAACGCGTCCAGAGGCAGAGGTGGAGCAAAACGTGGCCATGGAGGACGCAACAGAGGAGGTCGACGCGGATCCGGCGCCTCCTTCTCTGGGCTTCGACATGCCCGAGGCGCTGGCGGAGTACGAGTTGGCCCAGGCGGCAGAATCGGCGGAGCAGGAAGCCATCCTCGCCTCCATCGAGTCAGAGGCGGAGGTGGAGGCCAACCACCGCTTCCTTCGCCATCGGAAGGCGGAGATCGACGAGCTGTTCGCCGATCTGGATGCAGAGGCGGAGACGGAGGAGGAGCCATCGCAGCCGTAGGACTAGGGGTGATCAAGACGCAGGTGCATTAGTAGAGCGATAAGCTAGTAGATAAGCATATTTGGAAAACATTTTCTCTAGGAGGGAGGGGGGCAAGGCCCGGAATTGTCCCACCGACACTCCGCCACTGGTTACGATAAAGATCTCCCATGTGTTTAGACTGTTTAGGCCTATCAACCGCACGAAGATTTTGACTCTTTCTTTCTTTCTGATGAAAGTAAGATTTTGACTCTAGTTACGCCACGAGTTGCCTACGCATTGTCGTTGGAGAGCTGCTGACCGAGGATTTTTTTTTTAATTTCTTTGTTATTATTGGAACTTAATCCAACCACCCGCAAAAAAAAAGGAACTTAATCCAACCAAAGTTTAAAAAAGGAAAAACTTAATACAACCAGTTTCTTTGAAAATCGTTTTGGATCTGGCCGTCCGTGGCTCAATCCAACGGCTCCCTCGGTGTAGGCCCACCGGCAGAGGGAAAACTAAACTGCACGTGGACCAGCCTGGATTGCGAGTGGGTCCCACTTGCCAACAACTGGCCCTGTTGGCCGCATCTCTCCACGAGGGCGCAGCAGTTTACCTGCAGCAGGCGTCACGCCTGGACCGCGCGTGAGCTTCCCCCACTGCCATGTCGGTCCCGCGGCCGTCGGGCCCACGTGTCGGTGTTGGCTTAGGATATTTGGGCGAGGGAAATACGGTTGGGTTTGGGTTCCGAGCAATCATGTCTGCGACCCTGTCGTCTGGTCGAGCTGACCAATTGGCGCCTCCATGTGACGTCCACGCTGTACTCCCGGGCCCACCACCTTCCATGACTATCCAGATTTCCATGTTCCAGAGCTCACTGCTGTGCCGCGTCAAGATTACAAGGTCTGCTGAGGGCTTTTTCTTAAAAAAGGTGTACATACTTCGTGCCAATGGTTTCTTCTTTCTTTTTTCAGACAGGTTCAGTCCAAAATTTAGAGTTTATTAGCTGTAACTCATTCATTGTGTACTACGTAGAAGATTGGACTTGGCCGTAGTCCTATAGCACAAAGTAGACACAAATTCATCTCGCAAAAAAAAAAGTAGACACAAATTCGAGAAGTTGGAAAACTCGAAGTAAATCATGAGAGGGGCGGTCTAGACCGCCACGGTGACTTATGGTCAAAAACATTATCCGGTCCTCGCGGGTTCCATTGTCGGATGATTAATGTCAATTTGATACAAGGGAGGGGACGCCTCTGCAAGGCCACTTGGAGATGCAGGCTTCGGTCGAACTCTGCCATTAGACGTTGTGTTGCCATGATGGCTTGTTCCTCGATGTGTTATGATGCCTCAGATTTTCTAACAGTTGACAACAATGTATGAGTCTCATGTTCACTATGTTGGTCTCTTCGTCAAATAAATAGTTGCACGACGCCTTTAAGACATTTGGCATATTTGGACTGCAATCCATCTTTTCCGTGCATCGTTCCAAATCAATGAAAACTCACCATCGTATACAAGCGAAGGTGAGTTTTTCTTGGTTGAGTTGTGAGCCCATTAATTTATAAAAATTGTTGCGACAACATCAAGAAAGTGCGATGAGCCGATAATTTTAGCAGTGAATCAAACACTAGTTATGCATTGTAAATTCGGTGCAGTAAGGGCAACTGGGAATTCACTTTATGCTGTTAGTTGGAGTTGTATATAGTTTTTCAAAATTTCACCGGGATCCCCAAGGCAAGTCTCCCTCACTTGCAAGCCACTGCATCTTTTTCAAATCCACCCCTCTACAAAGCCAAGCTTCACTCCTCCCCCGTCTTCGTCGCCACTTCAATTCTTCAACGCCTCCAGTCGGCCCCCGCGACGCGGTCGCCCAAATCCCGCCGGCCGCGAATCCCGATGCCCGCCGCCGTGGCCGCCGCGGCGGCGGTCGCAGCCTCGGGCGGCGCGCTCCTAGTCTACCTGTTCATCACCACCTGCCGCCCGCCGGCCGCCGAGGGGCCGGCAGCGGAGGAGGAGGCGCCGCTGCTGGCGTCGCGGCCAGAGGACGGCGAGGGGCCGTGGCCGCACAGCCCTCCGGTGTCGTGCTGCGAGGCCGCTTCGGTGGCCGCGCGCACGGCTCGCCGCGCGTGGGAGCTCACCGTCGGCCGGTGGGGCCTCCACGGCCTCGCCTTCGGGATCAAGCGCCACATGAAGCGCCAGGTCAGTGTGAACGCTTTTTTGTCCCCTTCTTCCTCTTCTTGCTTCCGTAGCCAGTCTCTGCGTGACAGCACTACGCTTGTGCTCTGTCTGTGTTCGTGCGCGTGCTTGCTCTGCTTTTGTGCTTCACTAAAAGAAGGGACCATTTGTACCAATGGCTGAAGGTAAGTGATCGATGATGAAGCTCCAATGCTAGAAGTGGGCGAAACGTGGTGCTAAGATTGGTCAAGTGTTCGGCTAGCTACTTTTCAACAGATTGTTCTAATAGACGAATTCAATATAGTGTTTTGCCTTCTCATTCTGTATGTGCTCAAGATTTTGCTGCGAAGGCAAGATTTCTAACCATTCTAAAATTTGACTTGAGTTGACTTGCAAGGAAGGTTTGAATTTACTGTTTTCCATCTCGAGAAAGCAATGCTTTTCTTCTAGAGCAACAGAAACCAATGCTTTGATTTTGGTCAATATCTTGAATTGGTCTCACCTCCTATAGTGGATTAGGAGGATCCTGGTAATTTCCGTGTCCGGTCATTTTTGTTTGAGGGATCTGAGTCCGATCACAGTGATGTGCTTACTCGGGCTTCAGTTCAGATTGTTTCGGTTAGCATTGTTAAATTTCATGGATCAGTAGGGAAGAATCAGAAGTTACAGATATTAGCAATAGACGTTTCTAATTGTATTTTCACAACATCTTTAATCAGCATAAGTTTACCATTTTCTTTTGAATGCAAGTGTGGCCATATTAGGATGCTCGTTAGAGGTGGATCAACTAAGCAAAGTATTACCGTCGTACTTCTGTATTGCTCTCTTGAACACTGTATATGCAATGGATGAAACATGTTGTGATTATTGTTTTTTTCTTTTCGCGTGCTCTAGGGTAATTTGCAGCATGAGTATAGTGGAAGTGACTGCCTTCAACTAAAAGGTCACGATGCGCATACTGAAGTAGCTTATCTTCTTGAGTACTTGAAGCTTTGCATGTTCTACTCAAAGAATAGGTTTTCTGAATTTCTGAAGTTTGGTGGGTACAGTCAAGAAGACGTTCTCATCCACAAGTCTAGGGCGAGGGTGAGTAAGTATCACTATATTCTTCTTATCTCGTGCTTTAAATTACTCTGCTTATTCTGTATATCTGTGTAATGGCCCCCATATGTTGACTCATTCTTGACTCCTCACTTCATGCAGCTGATGCAGCCTTCCTTCGTACTTGTGCGTGACCAAAAAGCCAAGTGTTTTCTGCTTTTCATCCGTGGTGCTATCAGTCCTAAGGAGCGCCTGACAGCAGCAAGTTCTGTTGAAGTTCCTTTCCACCATATAGTTCTGAATGAAGGACAGATAGACAGCGTAATCTTAGGGTATGCACATTGTGGAATGCTTGCTGCAGCTCGTTGGATCGCTAACCTTGTCATGCCCCCTCTCCGCAATGCAGTTAGAGAATTTCCTGACTACCAAATAAAGGTAATTTTCATCAAGTGTGTTTTGTTTACCTTCCCGTTGAATTTATTGATTTGTGAGTTTTAGCAATTGGAGGTTGATGCACAATAAGGAAAAGTAAGTTTATAAGCTTGTCTAAACTGTGGGACTCCTTGTTAAGTTTACTGATTTGACCATGTGCTATGAAGTACAATAGTACTGATAAGACTTGATCTTGCAGTAAGCTGCTTGATATTTATACCATTCGATTTCAGCATTTATAGTTGGAACTATTGAGGTCAGAGGCCACTTCTCGTCTGGTAGCACTGCTCTACAAAGCTACAGTTTATATGATCTATGCTGTATGTGATATACATTTTAGTGTCCGTATGCTTTTAGTAGAACTTAGTGTACATATACTCCAGTGCTGCTTGTTTTACTCCTGTGCAGAAAACCAGAAAGAATATGGTTTTGTTTGAATAATATGACTGGAACACTTTAGCAGCATGTATCAAATTTCTCTGCCTCTGCCACACCATGTTTACATGTCCAAAGTGATCCAATCCAATACATTATGTACCTTTTGTGCTAGGTCATCGGGCACTCAATGGGAGCAGGTATTGGAGCAATTCTGACGTATATTCTTCGTGAGCATTATGATCTTACATCATGCACATGTCTAGCCTTTGGTCCTGGTAAGTGATTCTACGTGCTTTTTATCTTGTTGAAAACATGATACATATCTTTTTGCTTATCATTGCATTCACAGATGCCTGAGCATTTCAGATCCTGTTTGCCTTTAAGATAATCAGATGTTTCCTTTGATTTTGCTTATGCCAAGTTGTAACTTTTAGCCCTTTTGATGTTTCTTAAATGGTCATAAAGTTAGTAGTCACATAAACATTCCGTGCATGCTACATGTTTGGCAGAAAAACAAGAAAATACCATTACTTCAGTGTGACATAGGCACATAGCAGATATAACAAAAATATATATATGCCTTGATCAATTTCATTGCTGATCAAAAATTTAATTCAATCACATTCGACTTGTGAGAGTTATTCTATCATCTTCTATGCTGAGAATTGATAGCAGTATATTGTGTTTGTAAAGAAACAATTTCAGAACTCTGAAGTACTTTTTCTTCCTACTTAGCTGCCTGTATGACATGGGAGCTGGCGGAATCAGGCAAAGATTTCATCACTTCTCTTGTCAACAGAGATGATGTGGTGCCAGCACTTTCGAAAGTTGCAATGGAGAGCTTGCGATCTGAGGTACTCTGGTGGCTACTGTGCTTTACTGCAACATCGTAAAAAAAAGTGTAAATTGGACCTTCACAGCGTGGAGTTCCTTTGCAGTTGACACGAAAACACTGAAGTACTTGGCAAGTAATGCATTATTATCCCGCATATACTGCCTAGGTTTCAAATATAGGGCATATTTTGACTGTCCAATTTTGGACTTTGACCATAAATTTTGCATTATTTTGTTATTTGTATAATATTGAAAATCATTAGAAAGTGCTTTTGAATATGAATCTGAGCGTGTCAATTTTTGTAACATAGCACACATATTGCTGGACCAACTGTTGGTCAAAGCATGGATTTAGACAGTCAAATATTCCTTATAGCTTGAAACAGAGGGAGTATTGCGTTGAGCTTTCCTTTTTTTTCCTTAAAATTGTAAATCATACCCTTTGATATTCTGACCTTCCTTCTGTGAACCTGATTTGGGACCAGATAACATTTAAATCGTGAAATCGATGATGTTTATTTTGTGAATAATGACATCGTATCGTATTTCCCACAAAACTTATGTGATGACTGAATTGCTGCTTGTCTTACTACTGCAGGTAATGGTATCATCGAAGCTGGATGATCTGCAGGATCAAGACCACCTTGGTTTATTCGCGAAAATAAGTCAGCGTGTAGCTTTTGCAAAGTCTCACATGTTGTCCATCTCTCATTCAACGGGAAAGACTGCTGATTCCGACTCTAGCATTTCTGAGGTAATATAAATTGCTGCTGTTTCTAGATGTGAACTTTACTGTCGGAACTTAACAAATCCAATGATATTTCCACAAGTTAAATTAGGAGGGAAAAAGCCTCTCAAGCAACGTTAGTAGTGTATCAGTTTGATAAACCAGTGGCCATTATACTACTGATCCATCCACTGGTTCGTTCTGGTACCCAGTCCCAATCAGTACCAATATCACTAGCAAAAGTGGGCCTGAAATTTTGCTGTTATTTATTTAGCAGTTGGTGCAATTAGTGTCAATGCTTATCCTTTCGGTGACGATGCAAGCTTTACAAATACGTGTTCTTTGCTCAATAAAACAATTTGCCACCATGCACATTTCTGAGTAACTTCTGGATTGAGCCCCTGCTTCCCTAAGGTCAAACTATCGAAGGGCACCTACAAGGCTACAGAAACTCACAATTTTTCTTATCTTAATCAGTTAGTGCTAGCGTGTACATAGAGAATATAGGTGTTTTTTTTTTACAGTTTGCTCATTCTGTCATGCAGCCCTTACTGAAAGAAGCAGTAGCAATCACACAGCCTGAAGAAAATGGGCTGAAGATTGACTGTATCCATGAAGCATATTTCGCGGCAAATCCAGAACATGACCTTTCAGCCATATCTGTCGATGCTTCTGAAGAACAGGTCATACTAGTTAACAATGATGGTGATGTCAGTGTCGAGTCTGCTGCTGGGTCGGCAGTATCTGCATCACAAGGGGATGTTGAAAGCAACGCAACATTGGACACCGAGCAAGCGTCGTCGACAGTAAAGGAAGAAGCGTCCCAGAATCTGAACGGTAGCGGTAAAGAAAAACAGAAAGAATCACCGTCCGCCCCCGCACTGCGCCAACTTTTCCCTCCCGGGAGAATTATTCATATGGTCGCGCAGCCCTCACCGGACCCGAATCCTGGAGAAGGCACCAGCAAGGAGGCCATCAGTATCTATGAAACGCCAAGAGATTTATATGGCAAAATAAGGCTCGCGCCAAATATGATAGACGAGCATTACATGCCTAGTTACATAAGTACAATGGAGTTATTGTTGGAACAGCTTCAGAGCGATAACATTGTAATTACAGCATCAGAAGATTTGTGAAACTGTTGTACAACTCGGGTAATGGTTATATCCAATTCTTTTATTTCGATAAAAAAAATCTATAGTCATGGTGAACAATTGATCCTATTATATGTAAGTGTACGGCGCTCTCTGTTCATTAATTGTCTGATTATCTTTTAAATCCGAGTCGCTGTTCTAACCTATAAACTAAAATTGGCAAGTCGCCACATACATACACTATAAACTAAAAATAGCACTGACGACCATGCACGTTGCTACTATGGCTGCTTTTTCTATAATTAAATTTAGGCGGTCAAATTGGATTTCATTTTGCTGACCAGATGACATGGATGTCGTTCGTCCATTGCCTGACTCTGTACTTTCTGCTACTACCTTTATACCCTTTTGAAGTAAATTTCATTGATCCAGAAATGTAGGGCACACACGCTTTTTGATCAATAGAATGTGATTTGTGTTCGAACCAGCCTCGTAGAATTATTATTCAAGGGTAAGCTGTCTAGAAATTCCCTTCCCCAGACCCCACCTTGTGTGGGAGCTTTGAGCACTGGGTACGCCCCTTCCATGTGAATTATGTCATATAAAATTAATATTGTTGGATTTTTATGAAAAAACTGCTTTGGATGCTATATGTTGCGTATCAAATGATCCATATGTAGTTACACTAACATTGGCTTAAGTTGAATCTTGTCTTGACTCCCTGAAAAATGATAAAATCTTGTATACCACCTAAAAAATAGTTAAATCTTAATAGAAATGTGTGTCTTATATTTCTTTTCTTTTCTAATGGAAGAAGTAAAAACCATTGGAAGGTACAAAAATTAGCTAATATACCAGCAGTACAAAACTGGGGTCGGGATTGCAATCAGAAAAGGGGAATGGAAGCTGACAAGAGAAAGCATTCATACTCTGAAACGCAACATATCCTCAGTTTTCAGCAGCTCCACTCCAAGCAACAACCTCCTGCGTCCTGCCACAGATCCTCGGATTCATGTAGCAGAGAAAAAGGGATGTGGGAGAGGGATCGATGGAGGCTGTTCTTGTGAGCGTCTCCACGGGGACATGAAGCCGCTGCTGGCCAAGCTCTCCAACCTGCTGGAGCAAGAGCACGGCAGGATCAAAGGCGTGCACCACCAAATCGCCTTCCTGAGAGACGAGCTGGGTGAGGGTGTCCCGGACTGAGGGGTCCTCGGGCTGCCGGCCTATCTCTCATGGGCCGGACTGATGGGCCGCTCTCAACTCATCGAAGGAAGGCCGGACTACGGGCAACCATGGGCTCTAGAAGGAAACCTCCGAAGACTTGGCGTCTCCTTCAAGAAAAGTTAGTGTGACCAGCATGGTTATCTCCTGATGGCTACCGACCATATGTAACCTTAGGAACCCCTGGTGTCTATATAAACCAGAAGATTTAGTCCGTAGAGGGAGGAGAACCATTATCGTCATACCCACCTAGGGTTTAGTCCATCCGATCTCGAGGTAGATCAACTCTGTAATCATCATACAAACACATCAATACAATCAAGCAAGACGTAGGGTTTTACCTCTTCGAGAGGGCCTGAACCTAGGTAATCGATGTCTCTACGTTCCTTGTTATCCATTGACTCCAAGATCCACAGTTCGGACCCCCTACCCGAGATCTGCCGGTTTTGGTACCGACATTGGTGCTTTCATTGAGAGCTCCGCTGTGGGATCGTTAGGGATCAATGGCCCGCCTAGTCATCAGCGACGGCGTCCGCTGCGGGGACATCTTCGTCCCCGGACAGCTCTTCGCGATCGGCAGCATCATGCTACACGCTGATCCGACCGGCCGCCTCAGCCGGATCGGTAGCTTTACCCCCGATCAGGAGATCAGGTTTGGAAACCTAGAGTTCGTCGCCGACTCCCGGGGAGACCTTATTCTCGCAGGGTTCTCGGCTTCACCCGAGGGACCCGCAAACCCAGAAGTTCTAACTTCGGGTACGTCTTACCCCGCTATCGGGTCAGCCGCCACCGCGGATCCGACCCTGAGCTCGGATCCAGTCTCTACGCTCGACAACCCAAGATCATCCTTGGCCGAGCACGACTACGGGGCAACGTCAAACGCTCCCAGCGCAGCAATACTACGAGTTGACCCCGAGAACTGCCAGAACATGGATCCGACGGATCTCTCGCTATTAAACGAGATACTAGATCGGATCCAGGCCATGGGGATCATCGACGGCCAATCCTCGGTCTACGTCCAAATCGGACTTAAAGCCGATGGCAGGGATATTTACGTCCCTCCTACCATCCACTTAGTCGCCACTATCGAAGACTCGGCCGAGGGCTCACCCCTCTTCCCTATGGAGCCAAGAGCGGATCGGGTACACCTTTCCGATCGTCAAGCTCCATCCTCCAGCTCGGCCTCTAGCTCGGCAGCCGATCTCTGCTCCGGAGAGAGACCAGAGCCGAAGTCTGATTCGGCGCGCAACCTCGAGTCTGTGCAACCGTGCCTGGCGGAGAATTCATATCCAGAGCCCGGCACGCCGGACTCCATATCGGTCCAGGACAAAGCCGCCGAGACCCTGGACTCGCATCCTGTTGGGATCAATTTTTTTATCCCACCCACCCCCCATATCGAGTACTGTCCAAGTAACTCAGGACAGCCTGACATATGGGATTTAATGTATGTCAGACAACAGCCCGGAGAGACAGTTCGGCAATTCTAGACTAAATTTCTTCTCGTCAAGAACAAAATAGCGGACTGTTGCGACACGGAAATCCTGGCGGCTTTCCGACATAACTGCCGAGACGAAGGCATCTTAAACGCCCTCGCCCGCCGACACATTCAAAACTTCTCCGAGTTATCGGACTTGGTGTTCAAATATTGCACCATGGAGGATGCTTGGCAGGCTTAGCAAGAGCAAACGGAGTTAATCCTTGCCAAAGAATCAAGACGAGCTCGGGCGAAACGCGCACACCCTCGTCGGTCAGCTCAGTATGAGCCGTCCGAGAAAAGGAAGAAACTCCTGACAAAATCCAGAACGGTCGTCGACGAACTACTGGACAAACCGTGCCCTATACACTCTGTCCTGCTAAACACAAACCCAACTCACAGCCTTCGAGCTTGCTGGGTGGTCAAGCAAGTGGCCAAGAGCGGAGAAGCCATCCTCAGAGGCTCATACGCAGATAGATGCCTCGCAACACCCTTGGATGATGACGCCGAGATCCTAACGATCTACGAGACGTATTTCTCAAAGAATCAGAGGAAGAGAGCCCTTTGAGAGCTCGGTCAAATTCACCACGTAGCAGCAATGGACTCATGGGCCGATACACCTATCACTTTCAGCGAAGAAGACCAGCCGAGATCTCGCCCTACCCGAGCTGCCGCCGCCCTTGTCCTAAATCCCATAGTGGACGGATTTCGACTCCAGAAGGTGTTAATGGATGGCCTCAGCGGGTTAAACCTCATTTACGAGGACACCTTGGACAAAATGCAGTTCGACAGATCTCGTATCGAACAAAGTCACACCACCTTTCGAGGGATCATCCCCGGAAAGGAGGCACACTGCAGTGGTCGAGTCACCCTTGATGTAGTCTTCGGAACTCCCGAGAACTATCGATCCGAGGAGTTGCTCTTCCACGTTGTGCCCTTCCGCAGTGGCTACCACGCCTTGTTGGGGCGTGACGCATTCACTCGATTCCATGCTACCCCACATTACGGATATATGAAACTTAAGCTGCCAGGGCCAAACGGCGTGATCATAGTCACAAGTGATCCGGATAGAGCTCTTCGGGCAGAGAACAAAACAACGTCGCTCGCCCTCGAAGCATTATCCGAAGCCCTTGCAGCCGAAGAATTAACCGCGCTCCGTTCAACGGTGAACAAGGAAGATGTAATCCTCGACAAAAGGCCCAAATCCACATCTTTCAAACCAGCAGATGAAATCGTCAAATTCCAAGTGCATCCAACAGATCCCAACAGGACGGCATCCATTGGAGCTCAACTGGACCCCGCGGTCGATGAAGAACTGCGCAAATTTCTGCGTGAAAACTGGGACATCTTCGCCTGGCACCCCTCGGACATGCCCGGAATCCCACAAAGTTTAGCCGAGCATAGCCTGAACATAATTAAAGGTTTCAAGCCAGTCAAACAGGCCCTACGCTGATTTTCTGAACCCAAGCGTCAAGCTATGGGCGAAGAATTGGCGAAATTGCTCGAAGCCGAATTCATCCGAGATATCAAACATCCTGAGTGGTTGGCTAATCTGGTCATGGTACCTAAGAAGGATAAATCCTAGCGATTGTGTGTCGATTTCAAAGACCTAAATAAGGCCTGCCCCAAGGATCCTTTCCCCTTGCCCCGCATAGACCAGATCATAGACGCCACCGCCGGACATGACACGCTGTGTTTTCTCGATGCTTACTCCGGATATCATCAAATTAAAATGAAGGAGTCCGATCAAGCGGCCACAACATTCATCACCCCCTACGGGCCGTTCTGTTTCAACACAATGCCCTTCGGATTAAAAAACGCAGGAGCTACATACCAGCGCATGATCCAAACGTGTTTGGAAAAACATATCGGCAAAACGGTCGAGGCGTATGTGGACGACGTGGTTATCAAAACCAAACACGTCGGCCAGCTGGTGGACGACCTCCGTCAAACCTTCGACAGTCTGCGAACTTTCGATATACGGCTCAATCCGGACAAATGTGTCTTCGGAGTGCCTGCAGGCAAGCTGCTCGGATTTATTGTTTCCCATAGAGGAATAGAGGCTAACCCGGCGAAAATCCGGGCACTGTCGCAGCTAGCGGTTCCTACCGAGCTAAAGCACATCCAAAAACTGGCCGGCTGCGTGGCAGCCTTGAGCCGCTTCATCTCACACCTCGGCGAAAAGGCCCTACCCCTTTACAGGCTGCTTAAACGGACCAAGAACTTCGAATGGACTAGCGAGGCAGCAGCCGCACTAGAGGAAATTAAAATGCTACTGGCTAGCAACCCCATCCTGACAGCACCCAGCTTAGGTGAGCCAATGCTACTATACATCTCGGCCACAAACCAGGTGGTCAGTGCAGTTCTCGTCGTTGAATGAGAGGCAGAGGTTCACAAGCTCCTGGCGCAGAAGCCAATGTACTATGTATCCGAAGTGCTTACCCCGTGTAAAACAAGGTACCCGCATTACCAGAAGATAGCCTACGCAGTTTTCATGGCATCCCGAAAGCTCCGACACTATTTTCAAGAGTGTTCGGTCACGGTGGCATCCGAAGTACCCCTGAATGATATAATCAATAATAGAGACGCCACTAGCCGTATAGCCAAATGGGCCATCGAGCTCCTCCCCTTCAAAATCATATACCGACCACGCCGAGCTATTAAATCTCGGGTGTTGGCGGATTTCGTGGCAGAATGGATGGAAACCGAGCTCCCTAGAGAGTACAGTACGTATTCGCATTGGACGATGTACTTTGACGGCTCCAAAATGCTCGCCGGACTGGGGGCTGGAGTAGTTCTCACATCTCCCACCGGCGACAATATCCGGTACGTACTACAGATCATGTACACCGACTCTAAAAACGCGGCTGAATACGAGGCTCTGTTACACGGACTTCGGATGGCAGTGTCAATGGGTGTACAGCGGCTCGAGGTATGGGGAGACTCTAATCTCGCCATCTCTCAAGTCAACGGCGAATTCGACGCAAAAGACCCCAAAATGACAGCATATCGTAATGCTGTCCTAAAAATATCCATCCTTTTTGAAGGGTTGGAGTTCCACCATGTTTCTAGAGACATCAATCAAGCTGCCGACGTTCTTGCTCGAATGGGCGCTAAACGCGATCGCGTCCCTGAGAACACCTTTTTGGAATGACTCTTCAAGCCATCCGTGGCGTGGCAGGAGGATGGCAAGGACGCTGAAACCAAGGCCTCAGGAGAGCTCGGCCTTCCAACCATCGAACCAGACGAAGGAATTATCGGGGGCTCGGCCATCGAAGAAACATCTTCGGCCCACGCAGTCATGGCGATAATCGCGCCATGGACCGAGCCCTTCCTCACCTATCTTCTCCGCCAAGAGCTACCCGATGACCAGACTGAGGCAAGACGCATAATTCGGCGATCTAAAGCCTACAAGGTCCACGAGGGCGAACTATACAAGAAAAGCACTACCGGCGTCCTCCAAAGATGTATATCCGAAGAGGAGGGCAGACAGCTCTTGGCCGAATTTCACGCTGGCATGGGCGGTCACCACGCAGTAGCTCGGGCCTTGGTCAGCAAGGCCTTCCGAGCTGGGTTCTTCTGGCCCACTGCCCGTGCAGATGCCCAAACATTGGTCCAACGTTGCGTTGGATGCCAGCTCTTTGCAAATCAAAGTCACATGCCCCCTACGGCTCTTTGGACGATACCGATTACTTGACCTTTCGTGGTCTGGGGGCTGGACAAGGTCGGACCACTTAAAGGGGGGACCAGGAAGAAGAAATATCTACTCGTCATGGTAGACAAATTCACTAAATGGATTGAGGCAAAACCAGTAACCTCAGCCAAGTCCGGGCCGGTCATTGATTTTATATCCGACGTGGTTCACCGTTACGGTGTCCCCCATAGTATAATAACGGACAACGGATCCAACTTTACCGCCCAGGAAGTAAAGGACTGGTGCGCCAATTTAGGCATTAAGCTTGACTATGCCTCTGTATACCACTCACATTCCAATGGACAAGTCGAGCGAGCTAATGGACTAATTTTGAGCGGCATTAAGCCCCGTCTGGTCCGATCTTTAAAAGAATCCGACTGCCACTGGGTTGAGGAGCTCGACTCCGTATTGTGGGGCCTGCGCACCACTCCCAATCGATCCACGAGCTATACACCGTTCTTTATGGTGTATGGGGCAGAAGCTGTTCTCCCCAGCGATCTTATTCACGACGCACCTCGAGTATGTATGTATGAAGAAAGGGAGGCCGAGATGGATTGGTAAGATGACCTGGACGCCCTGGAAGGTGAGCGAGACGTAGCTCGGGCTCGTTCTGCCTTTTATCAATAGCAGGCCAGACGCTATCAGAGCAGGGAAGTACGGGCAAAGGCTTATAACGTGGGCGACCTCGTCCTGCGCCTCCCGGAGAAGCAGAAGCATAAGCTGTCGCCCAAATGGGAGGGGCCCTTCATAATTGATCAGGTACTCGCAGGCGGAGCGTATCGTCTCCGCGACCCAAAGGAAAACCGCCTCGAACCAAACCCATGGAACGCGGCTCGGCTTCGACGCTTCTACGGCTAAATCAGCGTCATCACCCTCTTCGGTTTATCCTTCTTGGATTTATATTTTGTTTTTCTCGCGTGACTAGTCTTTCCCGGGTTGTGTTCGGTTAAGCCGAACTACGTTAAGTTTTTTTCGGCAAACATCTTCGAATGTACCACACGTTTTTACCTGGGGGCTTCTTTTACGAAGCCGGTCATATATTATTTGTGCAACCATCAGTTTTACCATGTTTGCAATCTTCCAGTATTGTTCTAAAGCCATCATATGCATCAATTTGACTTAAGATTTGGCGAAGCTGGGTTGCCTCGCTCCTATGCTTACTCCCTACGTTCCCGATTGTTCGGCTAGTGAGTAAAGGGAGCACCTCTGCGATTGTTACATCCGGATTACCCGGGTGCGTACCTCAGACGGGTGAAGCTAAAAGCTAGCGTTCTTAAGAACATAATTGGTCGGCCACGAGGGAAGTGAAAATAATTGGTAGCTATTACCAGATTCTGGGGTTATTTTCCCGAAGTAATCATTACCCGTCTATTTCAGGTATTCGGTTATACGTCCATGATCAACATGACAACCCAAAGAAAGGAACCCATAGAGGAACTATTTTCGTCGGAAGATATTTCTTACGTTAAACAGTAATATAACATAACTCCCCGAGCGCGTTTTGTCTGTTTGCACCAAATGGCCGGATTGCCTGGTTCTCCGAAGTGTTTTTCCTATGTTCTCGGATCACATAGTAGGAAACACTCCTCGGCCCCTGGCCGAGGGGGCAGAAGCCGATGGCCGGTTAAGACAACGTTTTAAGCACAGTTTGGAGAATATTTGATGTAAAGTACATAGATACATATAATCAAAACGTTACTCTTGGTCAAGACCATCTATTATGGTCTCCAGAGCACAATCTGCTTGGGACAACCGAGATGCGGGCATAACTTGGTCATATGCCAAATGTACGGGCACTTCCTGTCCATCTGGCCCTACCGGCCCAACCCTAGCTAAATGCTCCAGTTCAAGCTTGGTGAAGCGGGTCTTAATCATCGCCCAAGCTTCCCGTGCTCCCTCTCGACAAGATGATATTTTCCATAACTCAAAGCGGCGCCGAGCTCCTTTGAATCAATTAGCGAGTTCGGCCATCCCTTCCGGAGCCACCTCGCCAGGCCACAATGCCTTGAACATGCTTTTCATAGCTTTTTGGGCCCGCTCATGTACGGCGGATAGATCCTTCAACAGGTCCCGTCCGAAAGAATTGGCCTCCTCTTCGGGGCGTCCAGTCAGAAGAACTAAAAAGAGACACGACATTGTTCATATTGCTGTCTAAAACGCACAGACTATGTATTGAAAAACTAGGTTGCACTCACCGAACATGCCAGCTTTCAGTCTCCGGTTCTCCTCCTGGGATAAAGCCAGTTGAGCTTTCAAGCTCTTAATTTCTTGGGCCTGTTGTTGATTTTCCGTCTTGAGCTTATCCCTTTCCTCATGACTTCGGGTCAGCACGCGGTAGCCAGCCTCTTGCTGCGACTCCGCATACCTTTGAGCCCCTATGGCTGCGTCCAGATCCTTCTGCAGTTGATTTATCAACTCGGCTGCTATGGACCAATCTTTCATTAGCAAAAGTGTCCCATATAATTCTTTACGACACACATTTAAGTCTGTCACTTACCGTGTGCCTCTCTGGTACATTTCTTGACCTCATTCAGCTCGGCCTCCACAGATTTCAACTGTGTTTGTGTCAGCCCGAGGTCTTCGGTCAACTTTTTGTTCTGCTCCCGAACAGTCTGCACCATAGTACGACATTATAACATCAGACCCTTAACTCGGCCGTCCCGCCCAAATTAAGGCTCAGGGGCTACTGGGTTAGACAATCGGTTATCAAAACCAATGGCATACCTGCAGACTAGTAGACATAAGTTTAACTACCCCCTCGAGTCCCGTTCGGGCAGCTCCGAGGTACGCGTCTACCGAACTAAGAGCGTTAAACTCCTGATCGAAAAACGCAGAATGCCGTAGCGATGCCTTACGCCGCCGGTGATTCATCACACTTTCAACCTCGGAGTTGGTGACCGAGACGCCCCCTGAATCCTCCGGATGTTGGTCCTCGGCAGGGAGCCCGGAAGTAGCACCGGCCATGGTAGGGGACCTCGGTCTTGGGTTACCCCCCGGCGCCTCTTCGATATCCTCGGGCGAGGGTGGTTCTACATATCACCTGCAGGCCGCAGCAGAAGAAAACTGCTGACATCCTCAGCGGTTGTCGAAAATAAAAGACACTAAAAGTACAGCGGATACGTTACCTCTTCGAGGGGGGCACGAATGACGTAACTCCCGTTGGCACCGCACGATTGGACACCCTACGGCCACTTGCCGCTGGGGCCACCGGTGCTGCTCTCGCAGATGTCCGGCGTGTCGTACGGCGACCCTTGGGAGTAGAAGTCAGTGTACTGGGAGCCGTAGGAGCTGAGCGTCTTTTTCGAGAAGAAGCCCGTTGGTTACTTACAGCGGAGGAGGGGAGCGCCCCGGGGTGGTCGGCTAACAGGGCCACTTTAGAACCGTCGAGGCCCTCCTGGTAGAAGACTCCCTCCTCGTAGTCGATCGACGTTTCGGGATCGTCGTGAAACCCGGGGTCATCGTCGCGAGAATGACTCTCCGGTTGAGGAGCAGGGCAACTCACCGTCTCGATCCAGCGCCTCCAGCTCTGTTTGGATAAATTAAAAATCCGATTAAGGAAAATTGGCGTACCATCCGAGCTGTAAAGTATAATTGAACTCACCACTTCGATGGGTTTATAGCTCAAGAAGCCATCCTTGGGCCTTAACCGAGCAAACTCTTGCTCTTCCCCCTTGAAGAGATCAGCCAGTATGGCTGCCATTGCCGCCTGGTCAGCAGGTCCTTTCCGTGTGTATCGGGTCGAGTCATTCACCCCGTTGTAACACCATAGGGGGTGCACCCTTTGCTGAAGAGGTTGTACACACCGAGCGATGGCCGCTGCCGTCACATCGATGATGGTCAACCCGTTGTGGGCTAGCCACCTCACTTGAGCAGCTAGGCGCATTACCTCGACACTTTCTTCTTGACAAGAGCCCTTCGGGCGCCAGTTGAACCGCTTCTTCGGAGAAGCAAGTGAGAATTCAGGCAACCCCCTCCGAGCTAGATCGAATAGGGGGACGTCTTCAATATAAAACCACTCCGAGGTCCACTCGTTGGCATCCTTCTTGGGAGACCCTATAGGATATCCCGTTCCGGCAATGCGCCATACCTTGGCTCCGCCGACCTCGTAAATTATCCCTTCTCGGGTACGAGGGAGAAGGCAGAAATATTTCCTCCATAACTCGAAATGAGCCTCACAGCCCAGGAACATCTCACAAAGGGCAACGTTGCCCGAGATGTGCAGAATCGATCCTGGGGTAAGGTGGTGGAGCTGGATCCCATAAAATTCTAATAGACCCCTCGGGAAGGGATGAATGGGGAAGCCTAAGCCTCGTAAGAGGAAAGGCACGAAGCATACCCTTTCCTCCCCGTGAGGGGCGGGGAAGTTCTCCGCGAAAGCCTCCCCGTTCACAGAAGTCATTCCGGGGCGGGTGGACGCGAGATCTGAAACGGGCAGATATCCCTGCGTCTCGAGGTTACCCAGTCGGATGCGGGAGACTGAGCAGCTCACCCAATCACCTTTAAGGGGGCCGTGAGGACGTGAGGAGGGGCCTGGAATGCTCGCCATTGTTTGCTGGCTATGGCCTCTCGGTGATGTGGGGAAGAACGGCAGGGGGTGGGGTGCGTTAACCTTCACGCCCTTGGCCTGTTTAATAGGCATTTTTTTCCAGGAGAGGCATTTCTGTAAAAAAAACTATTGGGCCGTCTGCATTCCCCTGGCTCGTGGAAATCGAGGGGCATCATTAATTCTGAATAAAGAGACGGCGGGCCCCGCAATACCTCGCTAATCGAAGGATTGTGAGTGGCCGAACTATTGCCAAGCCGAACACAGGTGATGGAGGGAACTCGCCCCCCAAGCCAAAGACCCTCGAAGCGTGGAGCTGACGAAGACTGTCGACCTCGGCATTGGAGGCTAGTTCGGGGGGCTATTGAGGGTGTCCTGGACTGAGGGGTCCTCGGGCTGCCGGCCTATCTCTCATGGGCCGGACTGATGGGCCGCTCTCAACTCATCGAAGGAAGGCCGGACTACGGGCAACCACGGGCTCTAGAAGGAAACCTCCGAAGAATTGGCGTCTCCTCCAAGAAAAGTTAGCGTGACCAGCATGGTTATCTCCTGATGGCTACCGAGCATATGTAACCTTAGGAACCCCTGGTGTCTATATAAACCAGAAGGTTTAGTCCGTAGAGGGAGGAGAACCATTATCGTCATACCCACCTACGGTTTAGTCCATCCGATCTCGAGGTAGATCAACTCTGTAATCATCATACAAACACATCAATACAATCAAGCAGGACGTAGGGTTTTACCTCTTCGAGAGGGCCCGAACCTGGGTAATCGCTGTCTCTACGTTCCTTGTTATCCATTGACTCCAAGATCCACAGTTCGGACCCCCTACCCGAGATCTGCCGGTTTTGGTACCGATACTGGGCAGCATGAAGGCCGCGCTGGAGACGCTCGCGGACGCGGAGCAGCTGGACTCTCTCAAGGAGTGGCGGGACATGGTGCGTGAGCTTGCCTACGACATCAAAGACTATCGACGTCGGGGTCGACCATGAGCACGGTGAAGAAGAAGAAGATGAAGAACCCACAGGCTTCATCAAGGGGTTCTTCCACAAATTCAAGAAGCTCAAGGCTCGCCGGGAGCTTGCCGGACAGATCCGGCAGCTCAAAAGCCGCGCAACCGAAGCGAGTGAGCGGCACAAGAGGTATAATTTCGTCGAGCCGGCGCCCAATTCTAGCACCTGCGCCATTGACCCTCGGCTGCCGGCACTCTACGAGGATGTGGATAAGCTTGTAGGCATCCATATCCGAAGGGAGCACATTATTGAATGGTTTGGCAGGGAGGAGGAACATGATGAGAACCTCAAGGTGTTGGTCGTTGTGGGTTCTGGGGGTCTTGGTAAGACTACTCTCGCCAACCAAGTCTACCGTCAACTAAAACCGCAATTCCAGTGCTTTGCTTTTGTGTCGGTGTCCCGAAATCCACACATCAAAATGGTTTTCAGACAAATACTTACTGAATTAGGGGTCACTGATTACTCGTCGGACGATGAGCGCGGCAACTTGTTGACAGGATAAGAGACTACCTCGGTGATAAAAGGTAACCCTTTTCACCTACATATACCCATGTCTGTACAATTTTGCTAACCACAGTCCACAGTAAAAAAAATACTAGTCTCATTTTTGGTTCACAAAATGCATAAGCCCATCTTAGACACTAGAGGTTTAACTCTGCCAACTCCTGTTTTGAGGAAATTGCATAGAGTTTCATGACCAAAATTTTGGGCAATTACGAAGTAAATACAATTAAAGGCACTTCCTGTACGAAAAACTCCCCAGAACGCATGCATTTCATTTGCTTGTGTGCACATTGGTTTGCAGAGAAAATAGAACAATTGTTCTCTTCCATTATCATGCATTTAAGACACAGGCACCTCTGCACTCGTAGAAAATTGTGCTATATAGTACTCCAGCATATACGTTATTGTAAGTTCACTACATACATTGGTATAGAACTTTCTTACAACTATATGGCTGCAGGTACTTTATTGTCGTTGACTATGTATGGGATGCAGATACCACTACCAGAATAAGACACGTTGCCGACGGCCCATACGATGCCGACGGGGGCCGTCGGCATAAGATGGAAGTATGCCGACGGCCTAAGGCAAACCGTCGGCGTAGTTCGGCCGTCGGCATACCACCATCTATGCCGACGGGGGCTGTCGGCTTAACGAAGCCGTCGGCATATATCGTGATATGCGTACGGTGGCCGTCGGCATAGACAGGCCGTCGGCATATATGTGGGCCCGGCCACCCGGTGGTTAACTGTCGTTTGACGCCGTCAAATATATGCCGACGGCCCTAACGGCGGCCGGCGGCATAGCTATGCCGACGGCAAAGCTGTCGGCATACCTTTGGCCACGTCATCGATCCGTGGCACGTGCCACGTCATCGATCCGTGGCATAGCCGTCGGCATAGATATGTATTATTTTTTTTATTTTTTTATTTTTTCCTAAATTGAAATTTGATTAATTTAAATGTGTCTTATCTAAACATAAACATACATAGATACACCACACGTGTCTGTTGGGCCCAGTTTGCCGCCCGGTCAATAGTGCCAGGGTTAGACGGGATGGGGTACTTGGGGGGGGGTAGCTATGCCGCCAGGTCTTGCGCTGGGCCCTCTTACACGTCTAGAAGTGTGGTGGCAGGTGCAAGCACGCGGCTCCGTAGTGTGACCCCCCTCACGGACGTCGCTCCGCCGTCGCACGGAGGGGGGAAACGGCCACGTCGGGCAGACACGGAGGGAATCTTGCAGTGGGTTGTGCCCGGACCTTGATCCGAAGTGTACCTATGGGCTGGCCTATCATAGCCAGGTGAAAATGTCCATCGGTCAAACCACGTCCGGCGAAAGTCAAAGGCCTAGATCCACCCGGTCAACAGTGCCAGGGTTAGACGGGACGGGGTACTTGGGGGGTAGCTATGCCGCCAGGTCTTGCGCTGGGCCCTCTTACACGTCTGGAAGTGTGGTGGCAGGTGCAAGCACGCGGCTCCGTAGTGTGACCCCCCTCACGGACGTCGCTGCCGCCGTCGCACGGAGGGGGGAAACGGCCACGTCGTGCAGACACGGAGGGAATCTTGTGGTGGGTTGTGCCCGGACCTTGATCCGAAGTGTACCTATGGGCTGGCCTATCACAGCCAGGTGAAAATGTCCATCGGTCAAACCACGTCCGGCGAAAGTCAAAGGCCTAGATCCGCCCGGTCAACAGTGCTAGGGTTAGACGGGACGGGGTACTTGGGGGGGGGGTAGCTATGCCGCCAGGTCTTGCGCTGGGCCCTCTTACACGTCTGGAAGTGTGGTGGCAGGTGCAAGCACGCGGCTCCGTAGTGTGACCCCCCTCACGGACGTCGCTGCCGCCGTCGCACGGAGGGGGGAAACGGCCACGTCGGGCAGACACGGAGGGAATCTTGCGGTGGGTTGTGCCCGGACCTTGATCCGAAGTGTACCTATGGGCTGGCCTATCACAGCCAGGTGAAAATGTCCATCGGTCAAACCACGTCCGGCGAAAGTCAAAGGCCTAGATCCGCCTGGTCAACAGTGCCAGGGTTAGACGGGACGGGGTACTTGGGGGGTAGCTATGCCGCCAGGTCAGACCTGGTGGCATAGCTACCCCCCCCCCAACTACCCCGTCCCGTCTAACCCAGCCCATAGGTACACTTCGGATCAAGGTCCGGGCACAACCCACCGCAAGATTCCCTCCGTGTCTGCCCGATGTGGCCGTTTCCCCCCTCCGTGCGACGGCGGCAGCGATGTCCGTGAGGGGGTCACACTACGGAGCCGCGTGCCGGGTGCTTGCATCTGCCACCACACTTCCAGACCTGTAAGAGGGCCCAGCGCAAGACCTGGCGGCATAGCTATAGCTACCCCCCCAAGTACCCCGTCCCGTCTAACCCTGGCACTGTTGACCGGGCGGCAAACTGGGCCCAACAGACACGCGTGGTGTATCTATGTATGTTTATGTTTAGATAAGGCACAATTAAATTAATCAAATTTCAATTTAGAAAAAGAAAAAAAAAATACATAGCTATGCCGACGGCAAAGCCGTCGGCATAGCTATGCCACGGATCGATGACGTGGCACGTGCCGCGGATCGATGACGTGGCCAAATGTATGCCGACGGCTTTGCCGTCGGCATAGGCCCCCTTATCCATTCGCGGGCCTCCTCCTCCACTCACTCTCTCTCTCGACCCGATCCAATCTCTCTTTCTCGACCCCAGCCGCCGCCGCCACCCTCTCCGCGCGCGCCGCCGTCGCCACCACCACCGCCGCGGCCGCCCCCTCCTCGTCCCGCCGCAGCCGTCGCCACCACCACCCCCGCGGCCGCCCCCTCCTCGTCCCGCCGCAGCCGTCGCCACCACCACCGCCGCGGCCGCCCCCTCCTCGTCCCGCCGCCGCCTTCGCCACCACCACCGCCGCGGCCGCCCCCTCCTCGTCCCGCCGCAGCCCACGCCCGCTCCGGATCCAGGCCGACCCAACGCCGCCGCCACCCTCTCCAGGCCGACCCGCCACCACCGTCTCCGTCCCGCCGTCCTCTCTCTATCCCTGCCCACCAGCCGCCAACGCCACCGGCCCCGCCCTGTCCGCCCGGGCCGCATCGCTCGGTGGTGGTGGACGGCGGGGTCCCTCGACCTCCCCCGGCAGCGCCTCGACCTCCCCTGCAAACCTCCTCCTCTTCGGTTACAGAGAAGGTGAGCCCATTTCTTGCAAAAAAAAAATTGACCGTCAAAATTGATCACCACTTGGCTGTATAAATTGATGATGATATGGTTGAATAGCTATTTGTAGCCCATTTGTAAGTAGTAAGTAGTAGTAAGTGAATAAAAAAAATTGAAGATAAAAATTTGATTGTTGATGTTGTTAGATGAAGAGATGATGGTAGGTTAATTTTTTTTGCCTATTGATTGTTGATGTTGTTAGTTGATTGTTAATGTTTGTTAGATGATGCTAGATGAATGGATGAATGGATGTTGGTAGATGGATTGATTGTTGATGGTGCTAGGTAAATTGTTAGATTGATGGAAGAAATGACTCTTTTGTTGCTATTGCATATATGTTGGTACTATCAATATTTACTATTGTATGAATGTGTTGGTACTATAAATACTTTGTTGTTTCAATTATTTCTTTTATTGGTACTATATTTACTGTTGTATGAATGTGAAGAAAAAAGTTTGACACTTGAGAAAAGTAAGGATTTGAAATATCATGATGATCTAAATTGTTCACTCTATCTTGTTTGAATTTACAGACTTTCTTGTGTTGCATCTCCGTGGAGTCATCGTCGTCGGAGCTGTTGGTCCCTGATCATCCCGCCGCTGTTCGACTTCATCCTCTACAGCCGAGGCTGAGCTACAAATCCATCTCCTCCTCCGTTTTTTTTCATGTCACTAGATTTTATTTTCATGTCAAGTCGCGTAACCTAAGCGTCTCCCGTCCAAAAGGGTTGCATCGATAAATATGCATTCAATTGCATATTTATCACCGCAACTTTTTTGGATTGTCCAGCGTTTTCCGCAGACAGCCCGAGGATGTGTAGATTGGGTACGTTTTCCATGCTCTACCCCGTTCCGAGACAGGATTTCGGCGGCGCCTCCCTGTTGTTCTCCGGATGCACATTCTCTCGGCTTATTGCCGAGACGTGTATCTGGAGAACAGCGGGGAGGTGCTGCCGAAATTTTGTCTCGGAACGGGGTAGAGCATGGAGAACGTACTCAATCTACACATCCTCGGGTGGGATTAGGACCTATCTTTACCTATTAGATATGTAGGTGGATTCAATGCCATCAACGCGGTAGAAAATAAAAATTTGATGTGATTAATTTAAATGAATCCTTAATTTTGTTGTGTGGCTCCCAATAAAGCAGAGGATGGCAGATAATCTATGGATGTACAGTGGTTTTATCCGCCGGAATCGAGTTACACCAGAGTGGGTCGCGAGAACCGATGTGTTTTTGAAGGAGATACTCCATCGTCCAATGAGAATTATCCCACAATGCCCCTGTGCGAAATGTGAAAGACGTCTCCGTAAAAATCAGAAGGACATGTCTGAGCACCTTCGCACGCACGGATATATGCCAAACTTTGACATGCCGCCGATAAACTTTGCCGAGCGGGACCGTGGTAGAAAGGAGGTGATGCGACAATGCATCGGTGGTTATGCAGACGACGGGATAAGAGACATGCTAGATGATGTCATTGCTGCAGAGATGGCACATGCGACACCTTCCGAGCATGAACCGGAGGAGCCGGAGGCAACCGCAAAGGCCTTCTTGGAGATCTTGGCCTCGTCAAAGAAACCTCTTTATGCGGGTGCCAAATTCTCTCAGCTGGATGCCATCTCGCAACTGATGGCAGTCAAGGCTGAGTACGGCTGTAGCTAGAAATGCTTCGACGCATTTCTGGGAGTATGGGCTAACAGCCTCCCCGAGGGTCATGAACTGCCGAAAAGCATGTATGCCACGAAGAAACTCATGAAGGCACTCTTTATGGATTATGAGAAAATACATGTTTATCCGAAGAATTGCCTTTTGTTTAGGCACGAGTATGCGGATGACAAGTACTGTAGGGAGTGCGGTTCCTCTCGATACCTTGAGGTGGTCGGTGAGGATGGTGAGAAGAGGCAGCTAGGCATCCCTGCAAAGGTTCTTCGGTATCTGCATTTCATAGAAAGACTGCAGCGCCTTTTCATCACGGAGGAGTCTGCCAAAATGATGAAGTGGCACAAGGAAGGTATAAGGTACCATCCAAATAAAATCGTACATCCATCAGAAGGCAAAGCATGGAAGTCGTTCGATGAAGAATACCCCGAGGAAGCAGCCGAGGCTGGAAATGTCAGAATTGCCATATCAGGTGATGGGTTCAATCCATATGGTATGTCGTCCAATGCATACAGCTGCTGGCCCGTGTTTGTTATTCCGCTCAATCTCCCTCCCGGTGCCCTAATGCAACGCAAGACCATGTTCTTGTCGCTCATCATTCCGGGGCCTGAATACCCGGGGAAGAATTTGGGTGTGTTTTTGCAGCCGCTGGTGGATGATTTGCACCATTCTTGGTACTTCCCAAGGTTGACATACGACCGAGATCTGCAGAGAAATTTCTTGATGAAAGTTTGGTTGTAGTATTGCATGCATGACTTTCCCGGTTATGCCCCTTTCTGCGGATGGTGTACAAGTGGGAAGATGCCATGCCCAGTGTGCATGCAGGCTCTACGTTTAATTTGGCTGAAGAAGGGTGGCAAGTATGTAGCATTTGACCTACATCGACAGTTCCTCCGTCCAGACCATCCAGACAGGGAAGACAAGAAGAACTTCACGAAAGGCCGGGTTGTCCATGAAGTAAACGAGATTCCAATGTTTTCGGGGGCAGATGTTCTTGCTCAGCTAAAAGCTCTCAAGCCTGAAGGCGAAGGCAAAGGCAAAGGCAAAGCCAAAGCCAAAGAAGAAGGCGAAGGCGAAGGCCAAGGCCAAGGCCAAGGCAAAGGCAAAGGCAAATCTAAAGGCTTCGAGGGATATGGTGAGACGCACAACTGGACTCACATTACTCCCTTCACGAAGCTTCCCTATTTCAAGGACCTCAAACTTCCTTACAACATCGATGTGATGCACACCGAAAAGAATGTCGCAGAGTCCCTTTTCCGCACGATCCTCAACATTCCTGACCAGACGAAGGATAACGTTAAAGCTAGAGCCGATCAACAGAAAATTTGTGATAGACCATGTCTAAACATGAAGCCTCCCACAGGCGGTCGAAGAAACTGGTTCAAGCCAGATGCTGACTTCGTACTTAAAAAACCAGAAAAGATGGAGGTATTGAAGTGGCTCAAACACATAGTGAAGTTCACTGATGGTTATGCATCGAATATAAGTAAGGGAGTCAATCTTTCAAGGGGCAAAGTGACCGGGCTCAAGAGTCATGACTATCATGTATGGATTGAGTGGATAATGCCGGTGATGGTTTGAGGTTATGTCGCCGAGCATGTCTGGCGAGTGCTTGTGGAGCTAAGCCATTTCTTCTGCACGCTCTGTGCTAAAGAAGTATGTCCCGAGGTGATTAGACAATTGCATAAGAAGGCACCGGAGTTGATATGCAAGCTAGAGAAGATCTTTCCGCCAGACTTCTTTACTCCGATGACACATCTCATTTTGCACCTCGCGAACGAGGTATTGTTGGGGGGGGCTGTGCAGAATCGTTGGCAGTACGACCCTGAGAGACAGAACAAGCATCTCTGACACAAATGTGGAAACAAAGCTAAGATTGAAGCTTCCATAGCTGAGGCAGTTATCCTAGAGGAGGTGTCAGACCTCAGGACATCGTACTATCCAGACCACGTTCCCACTCTGCATAATAAGGTGCCTCGATACAATATAGAAGAGCCCAAGTATAAACCCAAGCTCCATCTATTCAGCGGGCAAGGTGGCAGGGCCGGGGGCTCGAAATCTTATAACATGCCACAACAAGAGTGGGAGGACCTCATGTTCTATGTCTTGCACAACATCAAGGAAGTCGAGGATGTGTGGATGAGGTAATACCACTACACCATTCCTTTATGTCTTGCACAACATCATGTTCTATGTTCACTTAGTCCCGGTCAAACACCGCTTTTCTTCTTTTAGTCAATTCGTTCGTGAGGAGTGGACGGGAATGATTCCTCCTACTGAGGCGGAGGAACTTACTCTTCTTCGACATGGAAACCCTGGAAGGAAAAATTTTGTTGCTTGGTTCATGGAGAAAGTAAACTTTCACATTCCTCTATTAAATACCTAGTTCAACATTTATTAGTTTACCGAACTAATGCACCCAACAATTTCAATTGAACTTGTAGTGACAAGATCCGAACATATCCATGGATGACGAATTGATATGGGTTTCCATGGGTTTTGACCCTCGGGTCAAGACATGTGAAAAGTATGATGTGAATGGGTATCGCTTCCATACAGAGGAGCACCAGAACAGCCGGCCTGATCCCAAGACTATAAATACCGGAGTGTACACGCAAGGTCAAAATTCAGTTGACTACTACGGAAGGGTAGAAAAAATATACGATCTTACATTCAGCCGTGGGCGCGAAACCCTAAGTCTCCCTGTGTTCAAATGCCGATGGTTCGACCCAGTAGAGGGGCTGAGACATACGCCTTCTGTTGGTTTGGTCGAAGTTAAACCATCAACCGTGTATGCCGGAGCCGATCTCTTTATTGCGGCTACCCAAACCACACAAGTTTATTACCTGCCTTACCCATGCCAGAAAGAGTACCTAAAGGGTTGGGAAGTTGTGTTCAAGGTGTCGCCACATGGTAAGCTACCAGACCCGAACGATGACGATTACTACAACATTAACCCCATGACATACGAGGGAGTGTTCTATCAAGAGCAACCTGATGATGATGTGGTCAGAAACGATGACGCTGACGCCTTGGGTGATGATGAAGTGGATCCAAACGATGACGATGCACGGAATGATGGTGAGACCATTGTTAATGAAAATGACATACTTATGCTAGAAAAGTTAAACGAAGACGCTGACGACGAGGAAGAGCCTCCACCTCCGTCAGACAACGAAGATGATATGCGTGATACTGATGATGAGACCGATCGAGGAATCGGTTACAACAGTGATGATTCGTATGGGTTCTAGCAGATGTACGTTTCATGTCTTTTTTTCTTTGGTTTGTTAATATGCCTTTTTATGCTTATTTATTAATGTTTTTTTATTCGTTATTATTATTCTTTTTTCTTCATTATTAATGTACTAATTGTTTATTCTCTTTTCAATGCAGGTTCTCTAAACATGGGCAAGGGGAAGGCCGACGGCACGGGTTTCCTATCGAAGCTCACCATGATGACTAGTCAGACTGGTCGACCCCGTACTCTTCCCTCCCGACTACTTGAGGATGACTCCTCACAGGGAGGTCGAGGGAGAGGTGCCCCTAGAGGTGGAGGGGGTGGGGGGAGCCCCTAGAGGAGGACAGGGTCGGGGCCAGAAACAGCGCTCCCTCACCGACTTAGGGGTGTCCTCTTCGAGGCCCTCCTCTACTGAGGAGGAGGAGGAGGTTCGCGAGGAGGAGGAGGTTCAGGAGGAGGAGGAGGAGGAGGTTGGGGAGGGGGACGAGGAGGAGGAGGATGGTGGTGGCGGGGAGGATGGTGGTGGCAGCGAGGGGGTTGCCCACAACAAGGGGTGGCTGCGTGGTAATGCAAAGCTCCCTCCCCTTCCTGCTACCGAGGAGCAGAACTGGCTCATTGAGCCCAAGGGGAAAGAGTAAGTGCCACTTAATCATAATTTAATTCTTTTGCTTGTACACATGCTATTATTTTCATTCTTTTGATTGTACACATGCTCATATTTTCATTCTTTCTATCTTTTGCAGCAACTGGATAATTCCTAAAGGGGCCCGTCTTCCGAACGGCGTCATCACCGTTTTGCTGAAGGAACACTGGCCGGGGATGTTCCGTCCGGATCCAGTCAGGCAGCCTGAGCACCGGGTTTTGGCCACGAGCTGGGACCACTGGGAAACGGCCCCCACCCGGACCATACCACATATGCTAAGGCCGTGATCACAAATTTTTGGGTAAGTTCTCTTCAGAAGCACGAGTCTTGAGTTTCGTTCGTAGTTTATCATCGAATGGTTTAACTCATGGCTTCTTCCATTCTGGTTTTCTGAATGATTGTAGAAATACTATCGAGTTCTTGAGGAGCACAAGTCCACTGCCGACGAGATCGTGATGCGCCAAGCGAGGAAGAAGGCCCGTCAGATGCAGTACGAGGTGCGCTGGGTGGCCATCTCGCAATATCATCACGACGCTCTTGAGATGAAGATGACCAAGGAAGTGTAGGAGATATGCCCTAGAGGTAGTAATATCAGTTACTTTGTATCTCCGAGTTTGTAATGAATGTTTATGTTCCATGCTATAACTGCAATGATTCTCGAGTCTGCAATAACCACGAGGCTCAGAGGGAAACTCATGTGCACGTGTGGTATAATAGAAGGTAAAATGTATTCCTAGTCTTGCCTCTAAGACTGGCTCAAGTATTGCATGATGATCCTGTTTTCCTGATCATGGGCATGTCAATGCCGGCAATTTTGAGGGCACAATGTTAGTAGAACACTTGTGTTGAATCGACCCAAATTGATGTTATGCTATGAGATACATTCGTCATGAGTTAATGGTTAATAACACAGAGATAGTTAATGTTTGCATAATTCCTTAGACCATGAGAGTGTCGAGTTTCTTCATGCTTGCTTCATGAACTTTGGGGTTTGTTAAACGTCATCCGTAAATGGGTGCCTATTACGGCGGCTTACGGGTTCATGGAAAAGTATGCCAAGTACCTTGATAGCTCAAGATTGGGATTTGCTCCTCCGACGATGGAGAGATATTCTCGGGCCCTCTCGGTGTTACGGTATCCATCATCGTCTGGCCAGACACATTGTGATTTGATCACTGGGATGCCGGAACACGGAAACGAGTAAAGAGAACAAAACCGGTAACAAGGTAACTTGCATAGTGGACAATTTGTTGATCCACGGGGATGCAATAAATCTCACCTCGGGTATTTGTAATATATCGTGAAGCAACAGGAATAGCACACGGCAACTGGAGGTTCACTCGAATATTCATTCGTGTGGGTATAGGGGTCAATATGGGTGTCCACGGCTCCGATGTTGATCATTGATCGGAAAGAGTTCCGGGTCATGTCTATACTTCACCGAACCTATAGGGTCACACGCTTAAGGGTCATCTATCTGCTGAATACTAGACGGGGAGTCTGAGAGAAAATAACCGAAAAAGTTTCGGACGAAACGGAAACGTTCCGGAGAGAACACCGAAATAGTTCCGGTGAAACTGAAAAGTTGTTTCAGGGTATTCCATTGAGTCAAATTGGTTCCGGCACATGTCTGGAAATTCTTGGAGGGTGCCAGAATCGTTCTGGTAAATTCTGGAATTTTTCCGGAGAGAAAACCGAAAATGTTCCCGAGTAGCCAGAACCGCTATGATAGCTTTTCGCTGAAGAAAACATTGTTCCGAAATTGTTTCGGAACGCGTTCAAAATTGTTTGTGTGGGTACTGGAATTGTTCTAGGCACACAGAAATAATTTGGGATTTATCGGACGCAGAAAAATGTCTTCGTGAATAGTGAAAGTGCTTTTTGAATATTTTTTGGAAAGCACCTTTTGGGATATTTCCAAAAGTCTTTCTAGAAGGACTTGGGAGCCAAGGCACCCCCATGTGGGGGGGGCCTCAAGGTGGCCGGCCAAGCATGGTGGAGCTCCTTGGAGCTCCACATGGCACCCCTTTTATTTTTATTCTTTTATGAAAAGGCATAAAGTGGGGGTACTTTGGGGTTTTTTGTATGACATCTTTACCCCTTGGCTATCCTATAAATAGAGGAGAGTGGGCTACCCCAAAAATCATCCTTGCTCTCATACACATGCCATAGACTTGTCTGGCTTCTCTCTCCCTCCCAGCAAAATAGTTTCTTAGAGCCGAAAGGCTGTCTGGGTTCCGGCAGGAACTAGTTCTGGACGGCGAAGCCCTGCCGGATAGCTGACACCGTATGTGTGCAACCCCGTAGAGAGATTGTAGTTTTGATCTTTTGCCCGAGGGGCTGTTTTCGAGTGTCCTCCCGAAGGGCTGTTCGAGTTACCGTTCGAGTTTCCGGCGTCCTCCCGAAGGGCTGTCCGGGTTACTGTTCGGGTTCCGAGGGTCCTCCCGAAGGGCTGTCCACGACATCGTCCGGGGGACTGTCCAACCACCTCCCGAAGGGCTGTCCGGAGTGGGAGTACATCCTTGCGGTTGGGAGGTTGTAAATCCTAGCTGCAGGGATCTGCACCAACGATCTACACCAACTCTTCTTCCGCTGCGCTTCGAGTCGGTACGGATCAGATCAAACCTTGTATGCAGTCTCCATAGTGATCCTGGGCGTGCTCGCTGTACCGAATTTTTTTGTTTTTTGTCGCGTTCCCCTACAGGAAGACGCGCGGAGGATGCATGTTACCTTGGAGAGGGAGGAGTACTTGGCCGTAAGTATAACAGACTTTTCATTCCGGCGTTTGTGCTAAATTTCATCGTTTCGTGTTGACATGCCATTATGCTTTCATTATGTAGGTGTGTCCTGGTTGGTGTTATGGAAAGGACGATGGATGGGCGGCATTGGTGGATCTATGGCTCAGTCAGGATGCAGAGTGGGCTGCTAAGAGTAAGAAAAATCGGGCTAACCGAGGGACCGACGGAACACATGGTCAGGGAAACCGGAACCACTTTAGCCACAAGAAAGTTCAGGTATATCTATTTACATGAAACATTCTTCTTCTTCTATTTACCGTCACTTTCTTATGTAACACTAACCTCTGTTTGGTGGTGCAGGAGGAGAAACTGAAGCGGCCGCTCTCTGACATAGAGGCATGGCAGATCGCCCATACGCGGAATAAGTCCAAGGAGGGCAAGGGCGACTACTACGGCAACAGCGAGGAGAACCTGAAGGCCTACGAGGAGGTGTATCTGAAGGTAAATCCTGGCACACCTGACCCCTTAAAGCAGGCTAAGGACGAGAGGGCGGTGGTGGGCATAGGGCCGAAGCTTCATGGTCGGCAGGCGGTTCTGGATGCCGTGTGTACTCCTTCTATCTCCTTCACACGGCTCCGAGCTACCGACCCGAGCCTGAGCCAACGCACGAGCACGACCAGTGCACAGTCACACTCCCTCCTAGCCCAGCAGACCAGCATAAGTATTTTCCCTCTTATCTTCCTTTTTGCTCACTTTATTTTCCGCATTGAGATGTTTTATGAGTTCATCATGTCATATCGTAGGCCTACATGGAGTACACACGCCAGGAGACCATGGCGTGGCAGGCGAGAGTTGCAGCAGTCTAGGAGCACAGCAGTCGCATGATGACGGCTAGTTTAGCCTCTTTCATTTCACTTCCATATTTGCACTTTCATTTCTTCTGACCTTCGTGTTTGCTTGGTCAATTCACATGCAGCGCGTTTTTGAGAGCATGGCGGCCGGCACGGTTCCTGTAATGGAACCACCACCACCACCTGCTGGACCTGCACCAGTGCTCCTTACCTTTGAGGAGTTTCTGGCACAGAACATGGAGACTCCGGTTAGTACATCCCCAAACTCATCAACCACTGCTTACCGTTTATTCAACACAATCATATATCCCCTTAACATGTCTTTTCGAACATCCAGGGAACCGGTGGATCATCCGTTGGTGGTGGTGCCAATGATGGCATCACTCCCACGTCACGGAGCCCGGTCACTCCGATCCACCGAGGTAGCGGTGGCGGTGCCGGTCCTGGCGGTAGCACTGCCGCAAGCAGTGAGGACCTGGGCTTTGGCCGTTTGGGCGGTGAGGACCTTGGTAGTGGACCTCGTAGGGCTTAAGCCCTTTGTATGCTCGTAGGACTTGTGTGCTTCTCTTTATGCTCGTAGGACTTGTGTGCTTCTCGTAGGACTTGTGATGATGATGATGATACTTATGTGATGACGATGTTATTGTGATGATGATGATGATACTTATGTGATGACGATTTTATTGTGATGATGATGTTATATGTATATGTGATGTCAATTTGAATATATGTGCTGTGAATTTGAAATGAATTCAAACAGAAATCAAAAGAAAAAAAATAGGTAGCATCTATGCCGACGGCTTTGCCGTCGGCATAGCCATCGCCGAGGCACCAGTGGGCGACACGTGGCACCTATGCCGATGGCTTAGCCGTCGGCATAGGTGCCACGTGTCGCCCAACTGTACTCCCTGGCACCAGCATATGCCGACGGCCTGGCCGTCGGCATATGTTCAATTATATGCCGACGGTTTAGCCGTCGGCATATGCTGGCGCCAGGGAATGCCAGCGTTTGCCACGTGTCAGCCCTATGCCGACAGCCGTCGGCATATATTTAAACCTATGCCGACGGCTAAGCCGTCGGTATAGTGCTGGCACATGGCGCGTTTTTATTGGGCGTAACTTGACGACGGCGCCGTCTGCCGCCGTCATACGAACGAGTTTGCCGACGGCCAATCTGTGCCGACGGCCGTACGGACACTGTCGGCATAGGCACCTATGCCGACGGCTTTTCTATGCCGACGGCAGGCCCAGGTACGCCGACGTATACGATGCCGACGGCGGCCGTCGGCATAGGTATATCCCGACGGGATTTGGACCTATGCCGACGGCTTAGCCAGTAATTCCAGTAGTGTACATGGAAAGCTATCAGCCTTGCTTTGTTCAATAACAGGCGTGGTAGCAAAATAATCACGACAACACGTAATGTTGCGGTTGCATCATTCTGTTCATCTGATGGTGGTTATGTTTATCGAATGGGGGTTCTTAGTTTCTCTGACTCCAGAAGGTTACTTTTTAAAAGAGCATTTGGTTCCGAGGAAGTATGCTATCCTCACCTGGAAGAGGTTTCTCGTGAGATATTAGAAAAATGTGGTGGACTGCCACTAGCAATTGTTACTCTATCAAGCTTGTTAGCTGGGCAACATGCAGACGATGAATGGGGGAGGATCTTAACTGCTATTGGCTGTTCACTTGCCAAGGATCCTGATGCCGTTAATATGACAAAGATATTGTCACTAAGTTACTTTGATCTTCCTCACCATCTGAGAGCTTGTTTGCTGTACTTGAGTGTATTCCCAGAAGATTCAAGGATCAACAAACAACGGCTGATAAGTAGCGCCGAAGGATTCGCTCATCAAGAACAGGGACGAAGCACATATGAAATATGCGAGAGTTACTTTAATGATCTCATCAACAGGAGCTTGATCCAGCCGGTTGATGTTGTGTATGGCCAGGCAGAGGCATGTCAAGTTCACGACATCGTTCATGATTTCATCACATGCAAGGCCGCTGAAGAGAACTTTGTCACTTCAATCAATGATGCTGAGTATGGACACATTTCCCGCTTCGGTACCCCCCCCCCCCTCAGAAAACGTATAAAGGGTAGTATGGACCTTTCACACGTTGTACGCACTTTCAATATGTAGATCGTATACACCATAGGTTCGTACAATTCCTGGGCTCAGCCCGTTTATTTATTTCTCAGCCCGTTTATTTATTTTTAGTTTTAAACTTCAAAAAAAACAATGCATGAATTGGGATTCAAACTACAGTCCTCATGGACAATGTGCAACCGACCAAACCATCTGGGATAGCTATTGTAGTGTGCCTACGAACCATGTTTTCATCTTCTTATACGAGATAGATAACGCTAAGAAAAAAACACAACACCTTCACTCTTTGGTTTTTCTTTCATTTTTTATGCAATGTTTTCGCTCGGGTTTTTATTTTTCCTTTTCTGCTCATGAAATAGAAATATTCGTATTTTAAAAATTGTATAGAAATTTCAAAAAAATATTCATCTCTTTCAAACTTGCTCAGCATGTCAAAACACGAACATTTTTTAAAAAGAGCGAAAAAAAATTGAACACGAACATTGTTTGAAAAACAGTAAGAAATTTGGAATTCCACAAAAAATAAGAAAAATACGAACAAAAAACGAAACAATTTTTTTTTCAATTTCCACGAACATTTTTTGTATATGTGCAGATTTTTTTTTGAAAACAGAAACATTTTTTAAATTCTGAACAAATTTTGAAAGCGCAAACATTCTTTGAAACTCCCCGAACATTTTATGAATTTGTGAACAAATTTTGTAAAATGGAACATCTTTCTAATTTGTGATCGAATTTGAAAATAGGGACATTATTAAAAGTTTCAAAAAACAATTCGAAATCAATTTTTTTGGATCTATGAACAATTTCTTGAAAACAACAACACTTTTGCAAACTCTGAACAAAATTTGACAATGCGAACATTTTCCCAAATTTACGAACATTTTTTTTGAATTGTGAACATTTTTTGAATTTATTTGGAACATTGATTAATAAATATTAACTAAAATTGAAACCTAAACAATATTTGGAAATTTTGAACATTTTCTGGATTTTTTTAACATTGATTAATGAATATGAAAATTTGGAAATTCTGAACCCTTTTTTGAAAAAAGGGCAAAATTTTAAAAACATGAAATATTTTGAAATTCGAAACAAAAATTTGAATTCTGAAATTTTTGAATTTATGAGAAATAGAAACAGTAAACATAAAAAGACAAGAAGTCAAACAAGACAAAAAGGGGAAAAAGAAACAGAAAAAAGAAAACAGGAGAGAAGATAAAAAGAAAAAAGAAAAATAAAGAGAAAAAAAACGTGGTTCACGACTTCCGAGAAGGTTCCCAAAACCTGAAAAATGGCTGGGAAGCCGAGGTTCCCAAAATTGGGAACGTTTTTTCACAACTTTTTTAGTGAATTTTTTTTGAAATTTTGCGAAAATTTTCAAATCCGCAAGCTCTTGGGCCGGCCCAACACACGCCCGACGGGAGTGATATCGTCACCTAGTTGGGCCAAGGTCTGGGCGTTTTAGTTTCTTTTCTATTTTTTTTGTTACTTCTTTTTTCTCCTTTTGAATACCGAAATACAAGTTTTAAGTAGATGTTTTAAATAATGATTTTAAATTCTTTTTCCGGTAAAATATTTATTAAATGCTTTTAGAAAAAATTTACTACTTTCAATTTTATCCCTTTGTATTTATTAGTTATGTTAAAAACTCAAAATAACAGTTTTAAGTACCTATTCAAATTATGATTTTAAATACCATTTCCCTTCAAACCTTGCATGGATGTCTACCATGGGCATGCCCTTCGGCGGGCAAAGTTGGGATCATTTCAAGAATGTCAAAAAAACACCATGTTCAGCGTAGGATGTCCGGGTAGGCCAAAAGGCTCCGTTTGAGAGCACGTTGTTTCTCGACATCTGTCAAATGACCCCAACTATTTGATTTTCTACAAATTTTGCATCTTCTGTAGTTTTCTCGGGCAAAAAAGGGCGATAAATGGCCGGACATGTTGCAACTTACAGACGGTGTCGAAAATCGCTCAAACCCGGCATGGATGGCTAACATGGGCATGCCCAGATGCATGCAAAAGTTGGGGTTGTTTCAAGTATGTCCACAAAAATACCATGTTCAACGGAAGGTGTACGGGTAAGGCCAGAAGGGTCCGTCTGAGAGCACGTTGTTTAACATCTTTGAAATGGCCCAAGTTTTTTCCATGGCCTTTTACCAATTCAAGGCACCATGCCAAGTTATTTTGGTTTTCGACAAATTCTGCACTTTCTGGAGTTTTCTCAGTAAAAAAGCTGATAAATAGCCGGACATGTCGCAACTTGCATACTGTGTCGGAAATTGTTCAAACCTGGCATGGTTGCCTACCATGGGCATGCCCATCCGGGTGTACCCTCCGTTGAACATGGTCTAGTTTTGAACATTTTTAAAATGACCCCAACTTTTGCAGGCAGGTGGGGATAACCATGGTAAGAATCCATGCCATGTTTGAACGATTTTCGACACCGTATGCCAGTTGCGACACGTCCAACCATTTATCAGCCTTTTTTTTACCAAGAAAACTCCAGAAAATGCCAAATTTGTCGAATACCAAAACAACTTGGCATGGTGCCTTTAATTGGTCATATAAGATCATGGAAAATTTGGGGTCATTTGATGGACGCCGAAAAAGCATGCTCTCAAACGGACCCTTCTCGCCTACCCGAACACCCTCTGTTGAACATGATCTATTTTTCGACATGCTTGAAATGATCCCAACTTTTTCAAGTAGGTGGGAATGCCCATGGTAGGCATCCATGCAAGGTTTGAACGAATTTCAACAGCGTATGCAAGTTGCGTCGCGTCCAGCCATTTATCGGCCAGTTTTCACCAAGAAAACTCCAGAAAATGCAAGAATTATCAAAAACTCAAACAACTTGTCATGGTGCCTTGAATTGATCATAGAAGGTAGTGGAAAAAAAAATTGAGGCCATTTGAAGGATGTCGAGAAACAACGTACCCTCAGACGGAGCCTTCCGGCCAACCCGGACACCCTTCATTAAACATGGTCTAGTATCCATTGTAGGTATCCATGCCAGGTTTGAAGGAAAAAGTATTTAAAATCATAATTTAAACAAGTACTTAAAACGGTTATTTTATTTTTTTCCTGTTTCCGCGCGCGACAGTGGGCCGGCCTAGTCCGGTGGCCTCCTGTGAATAAAGTATTTAATTTGTGAACTTTTTTTTCAAATTCATTAACTTTTTTTCAAATCGATGAACTTTTTTCAACTTTGCGAACATTTTTGTCAAATTCGTGAACTTTTTTTCAAATCGTTGAACGTTTTTCTATTTCGCGAACTATTTTCCCCCTTAATGCTGGTCACCCCAAGTTTTTTACAAGCTTTACTATTCTTTCTTGGGAGGTCCAGATTGATGGGCCTTCGGGCTGGCTACAAAATTCGCGGCCCATATAAACTTGGGGCACTGTAGGGGCGCAGTAGTATGTTCTTATATATTTTGTGCTTTTTATTATCACTAGTGGGTAGCGTAGTTGGGTGGAAAGCAGGGTAATTTGTGGAAAGATGGTATGAGTTCGACTCCTGTTGCGAACTCACTCCTTTTTCCAGGATTTTTACGTCGCTCTTTGAATAGCAAGTGCCCTAGCGCCTGGTGGGGCGGCCCAGTTGTGTGTGGTCTCTGTGGGTCGTATGGCGCGCTGGGCTGTACGCAAGCCGCATATTGAAGGTCTCGGTGCGAACGACGTACTTTTAAAATAGACCATCATGCCCTTTATTATGAAGGGGTATGGGGTAATCACAACCGTTGATGTATTTACGGGGGGTGTACCGAAGCAGAAGTGTTCGGGTTATAGGGTTCGCAGGCTTTCTGTCAGGAATCACAGTGAAGATGCCATCTCGTCGACAAGCCTTATGCTCTCTCATGTTCGATCACTCTCTATATTTGGGGGTTTCATGCCAAAGTCTTTGTTGGCTTTTCCAACTCTGCGTGTGCTGGACCTAGGAGAATGTTGGAGGTTGGAAGACCATCATATCGCAAACATTGAAAAGCTATTTCTTCTGAAGTACTTGCGTCTTGGGATGTACTTGCACCTGGGACAATCTAGAATAACTGAGCTCCCAAGAAAAATCGGACAACTGCGGTATTTGGAAACACTGGACATACAAGGCACGAGGATCATAGAGCTGCCGTCAACCATTACAAATCTTCAACGATTGGTCCGTCTCTATGTGCATCACCGCACTAGATTTCCGGATGGGATAATTGGACAGATGCAGAGCTTAGAAGAGCTGCATGAGTTTGGTGTATCCTCCTACAAACAAGGAAAGTCTTTGCAGGAATTTGGTCAGCTAACCAAGCTGAGGACGTTGAAAGTGGCATGGAGTATCAATGTGGAATACTCAGCTCAAGGGAGAAGCCAAGCTGAGGACCAAGTTATGTAGGAACTTTGATGGCCTCTTGCAACCTTCGTCATCTATACATCCTTAGCGGCCATGGCACTGCTCCGGCACCTTACCATATACTGTCATTGGAGTCGTGGTGTCCTACAACTCCTTGTAGCCTCCAGAAGCTCCACCTTACGTACGGGTACGTCGATAAGGTTCCAAATTGGATGAATTCGCTTGGGAGTCTCAGGGAATTAAACATCAATATCTTCAGCATGAGACCGGAAGATGTGTTGCAATCATTGGAGCAATGCCCACTTTGATTTTTCTTCAACTAAGGACCTTCTACGGCACAAATGAAAGCATTGTCATCTCTGGGTTCACAAGTTTGAAATATTTCTACCTAGAAAACAAGGTTTGTGGGACCTGGCTGGAGTTTGAAGCAGGATCAATGCTAAAGCTTGAGCACCTGAAGCTGGAGTTCGCCGTGCATAAGATGGGCAGCCTGAATGGCCCTTCTGATTTTGGCATCCAGCACCTCTCTGCCGTCACCAAGGTTGTGGTCATTATCCATGGCGACTCTGACGGAAGCTACCGCGTGGCTGCAGATAAGGCTGCAAGCCTTATCGAAACAGCTGTTGGGACACTTCCCAGCCGTCCTACTCTCTCATTACTACATGAATGTGACCCATTTCTACATATCTTAGAAAACATTGCAGGGTTGGTAAGTTCTCTATCACAACTGCTGCCACTGATTACTTTAGTTCATATATCCTCTCCAAGGAAAAAAAATAGCGCGCTACAGAAAATAGCATCGCCTCCGAAAATACGCTATTAGCATGCTATAGCGTGCTATTAGCGAGGCATTGTACATTGATTTATTTAGCGAGACAATTCTCTACACGCTATAGCGTGCTATTAGCGGCGCTATAGGGCGCTATTTTTTCCAGTTTCCTCTCAGTCTGCAACTACTACTGTATTTCTTTGTTCCATCCAGCAAATTTCCTGTTAAAAAAATTCTTATTTTATTGCGATCAGGACGACACCGACGAAGAGGAAGAGGTGGAGGAGGAGGAATAAGAAGGAATTGTTGTGCTGTTTTAGTAGCTTCAGTATTTATTGCAGAACTCTGAAGTCCGGTCTGTTTTGGTCCCTAAATTATTTACAGAGCATTCATATTCTTGCTTATAAACAGACTATACGTATGGGGTAGTTCTTGGCTCCTCGCTGTCCTTGTTTGCAGTGCAGGCAGTTCTTGTTTCAGCTACCAAGGCTACAATGCACTAAAAAAGAATTCGATGCGCCCAGTGTTACTTGGTTTGATAGTTTGGTGGAGAGTGCACATGATTTGTTTTTTATTATAACCGGTTTGTGAATTTCTCTGAACAGAATTCTATATATACTTCCATCACAGCTCCTTTTTAATTCGAAGAGAACATGAGCGGTTTGATTCAATGCTTTAAACAGAATTCTATGCTTCCATCACAGCTCTTTTTCAATTCGAGTATACAATGAGAGAAATTAGATTCAACGTCCATTCATCAGTCATCAGTCATTACTGGCAACTTACTTGGCCTTTCATGACATTGCACACTGATGATCGATCAGTACCATCCCTCTCAAAGCGTTTTTGACACTACTGGGACGGAAGGGAGTAGTAGCATAATATACTACCGGTATTACTCGTTAGGGAGTACATATATTCTTTTTTTTGCGAGAACACGCAAATTGCGTGCCTTAGCTTTATAGAAGGCAGAGGGTAAAATACAAGAACAGCTCCCACCACAACCTGGTGAGAAGCTAATCAACACCAACTCCAACTCAAACGCACACAATACAACCACAACGCGAAAGCGCCTGAACTAAAATGAACTTCAAGACCGCGTCTCGACCGACGTTGGTTACCTCCAAGAGCAACAACTCCAAAAGAACTATCTTTGCCGACGCACCAACCACCCTTGAGCGCCTAAGAGATGAGTTGGCAAGTAGATGGCGGGGCTCGAATAGCGCCGAGGAAGCCATCGTCTTGGATTCACCCACGATGGCGTGCATAACGCCTGTGAAGAACAATCAAGAACCGCGGCAAGCACCAAAGGAACACATAAGGGCCTCCAAGCCATGTCTCCAAAAAACGATGCTCCCAACAGAGAAGCGACGCCGAGGACGCCGCCATCGCCGATCCGGGTCCGGACCTAGGCTTTCGCCCGAAGACAACAAACCGAGTGTGAGGGAGTGAGGTGCTGACACTCCACAACGACGCCTCCGAGGAGGGAAACGACGCCCACAGACGCCGTCGCCGCTAGCATCGACCGGAGCCGTGCAAGACTTTCGTCCGTATCGCCGCACACCTGCAACCCATCCCACTGGAAAGAGGCAACACCGCCCAAATGGTTCACTCCGCCGCCGCCGCAACGCCTCGCCAAAGGAGCCGCATTGACATGCCACACCAGAACCTCCGACGAAACGGCCGGCACCACCACGCTGAGACCACTGCCGCCGCCAGCACCACCACCACGCCGAGTCCACAACCGCCTCCAACACCACCATGGCGCCCAGCGGCAGGAGAGCCACGGCGTCACCACGCCTACCAGCGGCCTTAGCCCGAGCCCTGCCACCCAGATCCGGCGGAACCAGAGCCCAGGGCTGCAGCGGCCGTCGAGGCAGCACCACCAGCCACAAGCCGACCCATCACCACCGGCGCCGAGCAGGGTGGTCGCCGTACCTTCGCCGCGCCTCGCCGCCAAGATCACCAGCGGCCAGATCCGTGCCGCCGTTGGGGGGGAGGAGGGGAACCGCGCTGGGGAGAGGCCCCGCCGCCACCGGCACTGCGCGGGCTATGCCCCGCAGTGGCACACGGCGCCTTTTTACCATATCGTTTCAGAAAACACCGATGACCGTTTGCTTAAAAACTAACCCGGATTATGACAGGGAGGGCCCACCTTTTTTAGCAAGAACGCCGCCGCCGAAGCCGAACCCCTCCATGGCGGCAACACCCGGCGGTGGGAGCAGGAACTGGAACACCACCACCTGGAACGCCGCCTCCGTCACGGGCTGCCGACGCCTCGTGCGCGTTGCCAAGGCTGTCCCACGCTGCAGATGACGTACGTGTTGTGCTGGCGACGCCTCCCGCCAGCAGCGGCCTGTTGTGACAGAGCCAGAGCTTCCTGGAGTTGCTAGACACGCGGCCAGGGGCATTGGCTCGGGGTTGCTGCTGCCTGCTGGGGTTGACCGCGGCGAGCGCACTCACTGGTGGCGAACTCCACGGCCGCTCCGAAAGCTCACCCTGCCTTTACCCAGCACAACACACGCACGCACGCACTAGCACACACCACATCACTCGGACGCACTTGTACTGCACATGCACGCCGCGCACGCTCCGTGCCTAGGCAGGGCTCGACGGGGGCGGCCCGTGTCAGGAACCGGCAGCGGAAGGACTGGACGCGGCGCGTGGCGAGGAGCTCGAGGACGCACACCCGACGGAGCTGGCGCCAGAGGTCGCCGTAGGGGGAGAAGAGCACGTCCTGCCCGCCGCGCGTGAGGACGGCCATCGTGGGCGTGGTGTAACGGCTGGCATAGGCGGCGGCGTGCGTCTTCAGGACTCCCTGGCGGCCTCGGCGGAGGAGACGACCAGCGCGGGCACGTCGCCGAACCTGAGCAGCATGAGCGGCAGGTGCCTGCCGGCGAGCTCCCGCAGGGCCCGGTGCGGTAGGCCGCCGTGACACGACAGCAGAACGTGGTGGAAACTGCCGACGGTCGGCAGCGGCCGTGGCCCGGGCGGCATCAGCTTTCTGGGTCGGGGAGCTGCGCCCTGCGCGTCCGCGCGCAGGGCATGGCGGGTCGGAGCCGTCACCGGCCAGCGCGGGAGGCTCGATTCAGGGGAGAAAATGGCGTGTTGGAGGAATCCTGCGGTGTTGTCGGGTGGAGTGGGGCACGGCGGCGCCGGAGGAAGTCGGAGGGCGGCGGTGTTCTTTCCGATGCACGCAATATGTTTGTCATAATGCCCAAGAGAGAGAGAGAGGGAGAGAGGAAGAAAAGAGGGTCATTAGGGAAACACTACAAAGCAATCCTCATAGGCGCGTGCTACGCATCCGCCGGCGGATTTTTTAAAAAGATACGCCGCCTCACGAGCCATCCGATTCTGTAACGCGAGCCGTCACTTTCTCTTCTCCAATTACCTGCAACAATACCTTTGTTACGAAACCCCCTCTTCTCTAATTTCCTGCAACAAGACATTTGTTGTGAAACCCACTCTTCTATAATTTCCTACAACAAGTCCCCTTTTGCAAAACCTCTTCTTCTCTAATTTTTTTTGCAACAAGTCCCTTATTGCAAAAATTGCAAACACATCTCCCGTTGTGTCTAATATTCTGTAACAAGACCCTTGTTACAAAAATTGCAACAACATCTCTGGCCGCATCACGCATTAACGCAGTCGTCTTTCGTTGCCGCTGTTCCTCAACAACGTTGTGGTTGTAGAAACTTAAGAGTGGACGTGGACGTACGTCGTGGTGATGTGACTACTGCTAGCGCTGGTGGTGCCACGACGGCGGTGAGGTTGATGGTGCTCCATGCCTGCGTGGTGGATCCGGTTGCCGGGACTCGTTTGGTGGTGGAGATCCGGCATGGATGCGCTCGCGACGACGGCCTACAGGTGGTGGCGCTCGGCGACGACGACCTACAGGCGGCGGCCTCGGCGACGACGACCTACAGGCAGGGGCGCTCGGCTTGGCTGCTGGTCGCGAGTGCTCGGCCTGCAACAGACCATTTGTTTCGATCAAGCCAACTGAAACAAGGGGCGAGTTGCAAGAACTGTATTAGGATAGAGATTGCTTCTGAGTCATTCGATCGAAAACAAATCCGATGGCTACGGAGGAGGTTTGACACGCGCACAAACATCCGCCGGTTGAGCGATAGTGTTTTCCATCCTCATACGCCTCATGCGCCATCGATATGTATTTTATATCCGACGGCCAAGATATCCCAACAAAATGCCTCGCCCTGTTTCTAACCTCTTGATTTTTAGGCTGCCACGTTCCCGAACACCCCCGCTCCAATCGCTTACTAGTTTCCTCTCTATCTCTCTCTCATTAATCCTCATCCCCCATTTCTCTCTCCTGCCTCTGCCCTATCTGTCCGCCGTGCAAGTGATCCACTGTGCCGCCACTATTCTCTCCGCCAGCGCCGCCCAGATTCGGACCCTTGCGCCCTGCCTGTTCTTCCAACACACCTCACCGCCGAGCTCACCTCACCAACTACTCATTCTGCCCCTGCTCTCTAAGCTCATCTCTACCTAATATTAAAAGACGGATTGTTTCTCCACTTTTTTTCGTCCACAGTAACTTTTCGTCCGTCGCTAGCCATCGCTGACTCGACGAGTCCCTTCGTCCGTCCTCTACTCACGTATATTGATTCTAAGTCTGTTTTGTGGCCCACTCTAACATAAGTAATGGGCCAAGCACTGCATGTGGGCTTACTGGTCCTTTGGGTGCGAAAAAAATAAGAGATGACAATTTTTACAAAAGAGAGCGCAACGGAGTCGAACCACCGATCTCACACTGCATAGCGACGTTGCAAACCAGAGGAGCTGCCAACGGAGGACGGTTAAATGACAGCGTTACATTTAAAGTAGTATATACAGCCGCAGACCTGTTTCTCTTTTTAATTTCCAAGAATTCTTGGGAAAAAATGTGTACAATTTTCGTTACAATAATTGAATAATGTTTAAAAATTGTGAATAAATTTCGAATTCTAAGAACTTTTAAAACCTGAATTCTTTTTGCAAAACATGAAAAATTATTGAAAACATGAACAAATTTTGAAATTTCAAATATTTATTGATTTTTCTATATATGATGAATAATTTTAAATATACATTTAAATATTTGTAGTATACAATGAACAATTGTAAAATAGGCACAAATGTTTTATGATATACACTGTACTATATTTAAAGACGCATTGAGCAATTTTTGTAAACGTATGGAACATTTTTTAACCACTTACCGTTTTTAAATACGCATTGAACAATATTTAAATTTATATTAAACATCTCGTGATATATGCTGGACAAATTTTGAATTGTAAACATAATTTTAAAAATGTGAACATTTTTTTAAAACAGGAACGTTAATTATAAAAATGTAAGCATTTTCTAAAACAGCAAACATTTTGAGATTTGTGATTTTTTTAAAACAGGAACGTTAATTATAAAAATGTAAGCATTTTCTAAAACAGCAAACATTTTGAGATTTGTGATTTTTTTTTAAATCGAGGACATTTTTGTGCATTCTGAATAACATTTAAAATTTAAAACAACTATTTGAAACAGAAAAGAAAAGAAACAGAAAAACAACAACACCTACGTGGGCCAACCCAACTAGGAGTGCCTCCAGCGAAGCCCCGCATTTTGGCGCTACCCTTGATAGAAGTACATACACTACTATGGACTATACACACGCAAACCATGGTTGCCGCTCAGTATGTTGTTCTCAATGTGGCACTACACATCCTCTCCTACAAAAGGGAAGTAGGAACACCGGCTGTCACATCTCGTCGTGTGACGCCCGGTCTCTACATCCTCCCCTCTCATTTTGTCATGGACGAGCCTTTTATCTTCGGTGATGTGCCACGACCCACCTCCTCGACCGGGCCAAGCCTGATTCATGGCAATAATTGTTTAATCGTGCAAAAAAGAGTAGAAGTGTGAGGGGGGGGGGGGGGTATGGACCAGGTGCAAGTAGTAGCTTGAGAAGGGCGGCCCACATGTCTAGCTCACCGAGGTTTGTTGTTAAAGTTTTGAACATTTCATTGTGTGGACAAAATGATAGGTGTGACATGCGGTGACGGACCCATCGCCTTAGGATTGACCACATTTGAAGCGTTGTGATTAGGTGGGCATCATGGTCACCCTTTGCGAGGGTGGGAAAAAGGATAAGCGATGATAAGGTCGTGCGTCGTGTCGAATTAGAGGACATGGATCCGTTAGGAGTCTTGAGCCATGCTTATTTGGATAAGTCATGATTTTTTTTCTCCCGTTGCAACGCACGGGCATGTTTGCTAGTTTAACCAAAAGGATTTTGGAGGTGCGCATAGTAGGAAGACCATGTTAAATGAAGCTTCTATCATCCGCATAACAAATTAACACTACTCTACCAGATAAATGTTTCGCAAACAGAGACAATCTATAGTACATAAAACTAAGGCACGCCATTTACAAGTTTCAAGATTATGAGAACCTAAATATTCAGTGCTTTCGCAAAGATATAAAGCAAAATATAGTCATATGTAGTATATAATCTTCTCTAATTCTCCGTATAAGTTTTCTGGTAGGAATATCCTTAACTGATATTGCCTTCCCTAATGTACGGTCAAGTCTGAAAAATCAGATGCAAACGACCAAAATAAATCCCAAGAAAACCAAAAAACTCTATCCCTATGGGAAATAGAGGCTTTGCTTATATTCATCAATTTTTCTCAGTAGCACACTATCTTGTTCGGAAATTCACTTTGGCTCCTAGGAGCACAACCACTCTGAAGTCTGAACACTGCATTGGCATGTAAAGCTATCTCTCTACCACAAAATACACCATGCCCAAAAACTTATTATCTAATTGGTATTCACGAAAACAAGTCAGATGCAAGCAGTGCATCCTCACAAAACAACAGCCAGCTGTGCTAGCTTTCCATCTAACACACTAACTGAACAGGCTAACCAGCACGCCAACACGAGAGACAATGAACATTGCAAGTGCAAATCAAATTTAACTCTAGGCTATCCAAAACCAGCTTGTGCTTCTTTTCTGCTGGCCGGTGACTCAATGGCTCTGCTACTGCTAATTGATGTTTAGAGGAAACATAAATGGTATGCTACAGAATGAATCTGAAATATAGTCTGCTACTGCACGAAAGGGAGCAAGATGTACTTCAGCCATGGCGCACCGCTAGGCAGACACGTAGGAGCGCCTCCATCAACTCCGCATGTTTAGCTTTGCGTCCAGACCAAGACCAAGGCAGCCAGTGGCGGATCTAGGATTTTGAAACAGGGTGGTCCAGCCTAATAATTTTTTTTGCAACAAATATTGACATGCCAATGTACTTTACAAATTAATTTACCAATAGCGCAATAAAAATTGATCAATTAAATCTTTTCTCAAATAAGTCTTAATTTTGCATAAAAGAAGCCTACATACCTTGAAAAGTTCAAAGAAGACTGTGCATGCAGGACTTTATTCTTCCACATTTGATACATGTATGTGATCCTAGTTGACATTCAGGTCTTCAACGTGACAATGACATTTATTGATTCAAAAAATGAGAACAATGTATCAATTGTTTGACCTGAACTGAAACAATTCGGTAGTAATAGTAACATCCATGGAAATTAAAGCTCAAGATGACATATAGATTCAACAAAAATGACCCAAACTTAAACAGTTCAGTAGTAAGTAGTAACACTCGTGGACAGAATTCAGCAGTAACACATTACAATTTACAAGGGAGCACAGCAAGCCTAAGTTGTAATGAGCAGTACTGGCAGCTAGCAGCACGACGAGCAATGAGTTAGAGTAAACAGAAATTTGGGAATGAGCAGAAATCTCATTAAAGATACCGCAAATCGTGTTGGGCGGCTGGCTGCTAGCCTGCTGCAGCTGCAGAACGCCGTCGGCCGACCGCCGACTGCCGAGTGCGGACTGGGTGGCTGCAGGCTGCCGGCTGGGCGCGATGGCACTGGGCAGGTGCTGGGTAGGCACAGTCGCCGGCGAGGCACGGGGCCAGGCGGCGAGTCAGGGCGGCGAGATCGGCAGGAGTCGCGAGGGGAATTGGGGACAGGACGGGATCACGGGAGGCAGTGCACAGCGGTTGTTGTACGACGAGTAGGCTGTGTTTGCTGGCCTTTTCTTTTCTTCTGGCCCATCCCTAATCTCTTATGGGCTATGGTATATATGGGTCGAACCAAAATCCCAGGGTGGCCGCGGCCCACCCTGGCCACCCTATAGATCCTAGGCAGCCAAGACGGCGACCCGTCCGTGCTCTGCTCCACGAACATGCCAGAGTGGCCTCCGCATCCAGGGAGCGCGTCACCGGAGGAGTTCAGTGTTTGTGCAGACGGTGGGCAGGGACGGGGTGTGATGCAGCGGCGGGCTGTAGTGGGGGCGAACGGCGATGACGGCAAGTGGTAGAGCCCTGCCGATGGTGGAGGTCGAGCTCTGGTGCAGCGAGAGTCGAGAGCGGTGGCAACAGTAGCCGGTGTAACGAGGATGGAGAGCGTTGGGAGCCGGGGAGCGGCGGCGGCGGCGACGCGAGGATCGAGCTCTGATGTGGCGGCGATGTTGCGAGGATCGAGCTCTGGTGCGGTGGCGCGATTCATTCGTGTGCGAACCCTAACAATCGAGAAAGAGGAAGGGTGTCGAGTGGGACAGACTCGGGATACGGGCACACGGGAGAGACCATTTTGGAAGAAAAAAAGAATCCCTTGCGTACCATAGGGCCCCACTAGGCGGACGACCCAGTCAAAATTGGCGTGAGGGAGCAATTCCACAGCCTCAATTGATTCTCATGCGATTTAGCCTAGGGAGCTTAGTGATATAGTAGATTCATGGATGGTGAATCATCTGCTGCAAGTCTCTTCTTGTCATTAGCTCGTTTCATGTCTCTGCCAACAATCTCAAAGTCAGTTACGCTACTTCCAGTGCTTTCTCTTGCTGCTGCCGTAGACATAGTTGGGGAATGGAAGCTGTTGTTTGATCCTGCCATCTTTGAAGAAGTCGAAGATGCAGTTCTTGCCATAGTATTGTTAATATTCTGCTCATGATTTGCCTTCATAATATTATCTAGAGTCAATTACATCGGTGATGCTTGAACTTGGCGTAAACGGTCACTTTGGTGCTAGAACTTGTGTGCTAATCGCGTTTGATATGAAATGGGTAAATGTTTTCTTTTTGCTGAATGACAGGTGGGTCCCGACATGGAAATTAAAAAGGAAAAGGTTAGCTTCTCCTAAGCTCGAACACGCGACCTACCGCTAGGACGCACGCGACCATAGCCACAGCACCATTAACAGTCCAATGTCTAATATGGATAATAGGCGTTTATGTAGTATAAGGATGATGCATGTGGGGCTTAAATTTGCTGCAGATAGTGCGGCCCATTTTGCACGCGCTAGTTCTTTTTGAAATATTTGTAAGATGTTAGTAATAAAGATAATGTTTTTCTAGAAAAAATAGTAATAAAGATAATGTTCAGATATTTATGTGTTATAAGTATTATACATACAATGAGTATTAGTAATTTAAAAACATTTAAATATACACACATGTATTATATAAAGTTGTTTAGTAAATACGGACATGTAAAATGTTTAATGAATACAATTTTTTTTATAATTGCAGCTTATATTTAAATTATTCAAATTGATGAATATAAGCATTTACTAAATATTTATGAATATTCACTTGTGTATAATTTTCACTCGTGACTTATATTCAAAAAATTCTTATAATTTAAATATTAGCACAATTGAATATTCATATGAACATTTTAAATCTTAAATTATGTGTATTTTTAATTATACAAACATTGAACTATACAAATGTGCGTATAATTATGGAAATGTTTGTACAATTAAAATAATATTTATGAATTGTAATGTTAAAAATATTTGCATTTTTAAAAATGTACAAACATTTTTATAACTCACAAATATTAATTTAAATATATGTATATTTTTAAAATAATGCGTGAGCAGTTTATCAAACTAATTTATTTTGTTTGCATGTACAATAATATTTATACCTCACGAATATTGAAACTTTATTTTTATTACTGATAATAGAATTTACATTCCTACAAAAATTTCTAAATAAAACGAACATGAGGAAATGGGCTGCACTGACGGCAGCCCATTTCAGCCCCACAAGCGCCTCTGTTTTACTAGATCTCTACTCCTAAGGGACGACTTCGTAGTCTCCATTTCATCTGGTTTTTTTCCGTCTCAACCTCCCACCTTCGTCTGGTTTTTTTCGTCCCTCCTCCCACCTTCCCCGTAACGACCCCCTGACACCTAACGAAAAAAATCATACGACAACCACGTAGCGATGCCCCCTCGCACGAAAAAAAAGGACGACGACCGAGGCCCCCTCGCACCAAAAAACCGGACGAAATGGACGAGTCTGGGAGCGACGACCCATCGCACGAAAAAAAACCTGACAATCGAGGCTGCCCTCGATCTCTTCCCTACAGCGACGGGATCCACGCCGCCGCGGCCATTCACTACTAGGAGAAAGCTTATAGATAGAATCTTAGCAGTAGCGCGGGGTTGTGCCGCGGCGCTACTACTACTTAGCAGTAGCGCGTTGCATGTACAAGCGCTACAGGTAGGATGGTAGCAGTAGCGCGGGTCGAACGATAAGCGCTACTGCTAAGTGGTCCCATCCTCACCCCCCGGGGCTGCCCGTAGTGGTAGCGTTCTTCAAAAAATAGCGCTACTACTAGTACCATAGCAGTAGCGCGTGTCTGTTGCCCACCGCTACCGCTATGTGTGCACGGTGCCAGCAGGTGGGCCACACTTAGCAGCAGCGGTGGGACACGAACACGCGCTACTGCTATAGAGCTTAGCAGTAGCGCGGTTGCCTATCCCGCGCTGCTGCTATGCCACCTTATCCAACTCCCCAGACCTTCTTCCTCCCCTCACTCCTCACTGCCTCACTCTGCCCGCCTCCCGCCGTCGCCGCCATCCCCACCGCATTGTCGCCGCCGTCCTCCCTCCTCCTTCCTCGGTATGCCGCGGCCCTCCTCCCTCCCCTCCTCCCACCGCCCTCCTCCCTCCTCCTCCGGCCGCGCCCTCCTTCCTCCTCCTCCGGCAGCCCTCCTCCCACCGCCCTCCTCCCTCTCCTCCGGCCGCCCTACTCCTTCCTCCTCCTCCATCCTCCTCCCCCTCCTCCTCTCTCCTCCCTCCTCCTCCTCACTCCTCCCTCCTCTCACCTCTCCTCTATGCTATAGAAATGTTAGACAAATTTTTAGGTATTATGTTGTTATAGAAAATTTTAGTAGTTTTGTTATAGAAAGTACTATGAATGTTTAGGTATAGTGTTGTTATAGAAAATGTTAGAAGTTTTGTTATAAAAAAATTTAGTACTAATTTAGGTATAGAAAGTTTCAAAAGTTTTACTAATTTTGTTCATAGGTTTGGATGTAGTTGATGCCTAGTGAATTTTGAGAGAGAGAGAGAAAGAGAGACCTAATGAAATGAAATGGTTTCGCAAAAAAAAATTAGTATGCTTGCTGTCAAAATTGAACCATTGAAATGCAATGAGCATACCAAGTTTGGAATTTTCTATATAAATTTTCATGTGTGGCGCAGGGTATATCATCGACGAGCCGATCGATGACGCCCAGAAGATCACCGACGACACCAGCATCCTCGACAGCCATCGTCTATAGTGAGTAAACATGTATATCTAGTGTTGTGTACTAGTGTTGCTAAAATATTATGGAGATTTAGACATGTGATATGCAGTGTTGTGTACTACTAGTGCTGTCATACATGAATATTTGGAAAATAAAGGATATGTGCTTGCCCAAGTGGCCTATGTTTGCAGGGAAACTGATCCGAGTGGCCTATGTTTTGCCGGAATGTTGATTCATTTCCGTTCCGGCAAATTTCAGGCGCTCGATATGTCCTATTTTAGCAAAGGTCATGCCGAAATTTTTCATGGACTTCAACATGACTTGTGCTATAAAATAGGAAATATCGAGTACCCGTAATTTGCCGGAACAGGAATTAAATGACATTCCGGAAAAAGATATGCCATTTTTTATGTCATTGCTCCATATATGTAACGGGTTGACTTTCAGTCTGTTGGCGCTCCTTGCTCCATATGAGAGAGAAGAATCCCGACTGTTGTCGTGGGGGTCGCTTCTCCTTCTTCTCCTTGTGATAGACCTTTGTAATGCACTAGGGGAAGGGGGAGTTGCTGTTGGGGAACGTTGCATGGGAAACAAAAAATTTCCTACGCACACACAAGATCTATCCATGGTGATGAGCATCTACGAGAGGGAGAGTGAATCTACATACCCTTGTAGATCGCTAAGCGGAAGCGTTAAGAAACGCGGTTGATGTAGTCGAACGTCTCCGCGATCCAAATCGCAAGTCGTCCCTCGAACCGATCACGAATTAGTGCCGAACGGACGGCACCTCCGCGTTCAACACACGTACAGCTTGATGACGCCTTCACCTCCTCGATCCAGCGAGCGATGGTGAAGTAGTAGATGAGTTCCGGCAGCACGACGGCGTGGTGATGGTGGTGAGGAACAATCTCTGCAGGGCTTCGCCAAGCGCTATGGAGATTATGACGGAGGAACTAGAGGGTTAGGGTTGCCGCACACGGCTTGGGGAAATCTTGATGTGTTTCGGGTGCTAGCCCTGCCCCTCTATTTATATGTTGAGCCCTGGGGTCGAAACTTGGAGAAAGAGCCTCCTCAAAGTCGGTTTGGCCTGCAAGGCAAGAGTCCTGCTCGGACTCCAGGACCAGACGCCAGGGTCCTCGGCGTCTGGCCCCAGACGCCAGGGTCCCTGGCGTCTGGCCCCTGGCCTCCGCAAAACTTCCTTTTGCACCTTCCTAAAGCCTCGTGGGCTTTACCCCTTGGCCCAAATAAAGTGTTCTCGTACCCGAACATTTCGGAAAACATCCGAAACTCCTTCCGGTGAATTCCGGAACCCTTCCGGAGACCAAACACTATTATCCCATATATCAATCTTTACCTCCGGACTATTCCAGAGCTCCTCGTCATGTCCGGGATCTCATCCGGGACTCCGAACAACTTTCGGTCACCAACATAACAACTCAACTATAATTATATCGTCACCAAACGTTAAGTGTGTAGACCCTGCGGGTTCGAGAACTATGTAGACATGACCGAGACACCTCTACGGTCAATAACCAATAGCGGGACCTGGATGCCCATATTGGCTCCTACATATTCTACGAAGATCTTTATCGGTTGAACCTCTATGTCAAGGATTCAGTTAATCCCGTATGATGTTCCCTTTGTTTATCGGTATGTTACTTGCCCGAGATTCGATCGTCGGTATCTCTATACCTAGTTCAATCTCGTTACCGGCAAGTCTCTTTACTCGTTCCGTAATACAAGATCCCGTGGCTAACACTTTAGTCACATTGCTTGCAAGGCTTATAGTGATGTTGTATTACCGAGTGGGTCCTGAGATACCTCTCCGTCACACGGAGTAACAAATCCCAGTCTTGATCCATGCCAATTCAACAGACACCCTCGGAGATACCTGTAGAGCATCTTTATAGTCACCCAGTTACGTTGCGACGTTTGATACACACAAGGTATTCCTCCGGTGTCAGTGAGTTGCATGATCTCATGGTCAAAGGAACAGATACTTGACATGCAGAAAACAATAACAATAAACTGACACGATCATATGCTACGTTTACAGTTTGGGTCTTGTCCATCACATCATTCTCCTAATGATGTGTTCCCGTTATCAAATGACATCTCATGTCCATGGCTAGGAAACCTTCACCATCTTTTGATCAACGAGCTAGTCAACTAGAGGCTTACTAGGGACACAGTGTTGTCTATGTACCCACACATGTATTTGAGTTTCCAATCAATACAATTATAGCATGGATAATAAACGATTATCATGAACAAGGAAATATAATAATAACCAATTTATTATTGCCTCTAGGGCATATTTCCAACAGTCTCCCACTTGCACTAGAGTCAATAATCTAGTTCACATCACTATGTGATTTACATTGTAATGAATCGAACACCCATACAGTTCTGGTGTTGTTCATGTTTAGCCCTTGGAAGAGGTTTAGTCATCGGATCTGCAACATTCAGATCCGTGTGTACTTTGCAAATATTTATGTCGTCCTCCTTGATGTAATCGCGGATGGAATTGAAGCGTCGCTTTATGTGTCTGGTCCTCTTGTGAAATCTTGGTTCCTTGGCTAGAGCAATGGCACCAGTGTTATCACAAAACAGAGTCATTGGGTTAAGCGCACTGGGCACTACTCCAAGATCTGTCATGAACTCCTTCATCCAGACACCTTCCTTCGCCGCCTCCGAGGCAGCGATGTACTCCGCTTCGCATGTAGAATCAGCTACCACGCTCTGCTTGGAACTGCACCAGCTAACCGCACCCCCATTAAGAATAAATACGTATCTGGTTTGCGACTTAGAGTCATCCGGATCAGTGTCAAAGCTTGCATCGACGTAACCTTTTACGACGAGCTCTTGATCACCTCCATAAACGAGAAACATGTCCTTAGTCCTTTTCAGGTACTTCAGGATATTCTTGACCGCCGTCCAGTGTTCCATTCCTGGATCACTTTGAAACCTTCCGACCATACTTATGGCAAGGCTGACATCGGGTCTTGTGCACAGCATTGCATACATGATAGAGCCTATGGCTGAAGCATAGGGGATGACACTCATCTTTTCTCTATCTTCTGCAGTCACTGGGCATTGAGTCTTACTCAACTTCACACCTTGCAATACAGGCAAGAACCCCTTCTTGGACTGATCCATTTTGAACTTCTTCAAAACTTTGTCAAGGTATGTGCTTTGTGAAAGTCCTATCAAGCGTCGTGATCTATCTCTATAGATCTTGATGCCTAATATGAAAGCAGCTTCTCCTAGGTCCTTCATTGAAAAACTCTTGTTCAAATATTCCTTCACGCTTTCCAACATTTCTATATTGTTTCCAATCAGTAATATGTCATCCACATATAATATTAGAAACGCTATAGAGCTCCCACTCACTTTCTTGTAAATACAAGCTTCTCTGTAAACTTGTATAAACTCGAACGCTTTGATCACCTCATCAAAGCGAAGATTCCAACTCCGAGATGCTTGCACTAGTCCATAAATGGATCACTGGAGTTTGCAAACTTTGTCAGCATTCTCTGGATCGACAAAACCTTCTGGTTGCATCATATACAACTCTTCCTTAAGGAAACCGTTAAGGAACGCTGTTTTGACATCCATCTGCCAAATTTCATAATCGAAAAAGGCAGCTATTGCTAACATGATTCTGACGGACTTAAGCATCGCTACGGGTGAGAAGGTCTCATCGTAGTCAACTCCTTGAACTTGTGAAAAACCCTTTGCCACAAGTCGAGCTTTATAGACGGTGACATTACCGTCCGCGTCCGTCTTCCTCTTAAAGATCCATTTGTTCTGATTGGCCTTACGCCCTTCAGGTAATACTTCCAAAGTCCACACTTTGTTTTCATACATGGATCCCATCTCGGATTTCATGGCCTCTAACCACTTCTCGGAATCCGGGCCCATCATCGCTTCTCCATAGCTCGTAGGTTCATCGTTGTCCAACAACATGACTTCTAAGACAGGGTTGCCGTACCACTCAGGAGCAGTACGCGTCCTTGTCGACCTACGAGATTCGATAGCAACTTGATCCAAAGCTTCATGATCATCATCATTAACTTCCTCTTCAGCTGATGTAGGTTCTACAGAAACATCTTTCTGTGCTGCGCTACTCTCAGGTTGAAGTAAAGGTTCAACAACCTCATCAAGTTCTATCTTCCTCCCACTCAATTCTTTCGAGAGAAACTCTTTCTCAAGAAACGTTCCGTTTTTAGCGACAAACACTTTGCCTTCGGATCTGAGGTAGAAGGTATACCCAACTGTCTCTTTTGGGTATCCTATGAAGACGCATTTCTCCGCTTTGGGTTCCAGCTTTTCAGGCTGAAGCTTTTTGACATAAGCATCACATCCCCAAACTTTAAGAAACGACAGCTTTGGCTTCTTGCCAAACCAAAGTTCATATGGCGTCGTCTCAACGGATTTCGATGGTGCCCTATTTAAAGTGAATGCAGCTGTCTCTAATGCATAACCCCAAAACGATAGTGGCAAATCGGCAAGAGACATCATAGATCGCACCATATCCAATAAGGTTCGATTACGACGTTCGGACACACCATTACGCTGTGGTGTTCCAGGCGGTGTTAGTTGTGAAACAATTCCACATTGTCTTAAGTGACTGCCAAACTCATAACTCAGATATTCTCCTCCTCGATCAGATCGTAGGAATTTAATCTTCTTGCTACGATGATTCTCAACTTCACTCTGAAATTGTTTGAACTTTTCAAACGTTTCAGACTTGTGTTTCATTAAGTAAATATACCCATATCTACTTAAGTCATCAGTGAAGGTGAGAAAGTAACGATAACCACCGTGCGCCTCAATGCTCATCGGACCGCACACATCAGTATGTATGATTTCCAATAAGTCACTTGCCCGTTCCATTGTTCCAGAGAACGGCGTTTTAGTCATCTTGCCCATGAGGCATGGCTCACATGTGTCAAGTGATTCAAAATCAAGTGACTCCAAAAGTCCATCAGCATGGAGCTTCCTCATGCGTTTTACGCCAATATGACCTAAACGGCAGTGCCACAAGAAAGTGGTATTATCATTATCAATCCTACATCTTTTGGCATCAATGTTATGAACATGTGTATCATTACTATCGAGATTCAATAAGAATAAACCCCTTACATTGGGTGCATGACCATAAAAGATATTACTCATATAAATAGAACAACCATTATTCTCTGATTTAAATGAGTAACCGTCTCGCAATAAACAAGATCCAGATATAATGTTCATGCTTAACGCAGGCACTAAATAACAATTATCCAGGTTCATCACTAATCCCGATGGTAATCGAAGAGCGAGCGTGCCGACGGCGATCACATCTACCTTGGAACCATTTCCCACGCGCATCGTCACTTCGTCCTTTGCCAGCCTCCGTCTATTCCGCAGTTCCTGTTTTGAGTTGCAAATATGAGCAACCGCACCGGTATCAAATACCCAGGCACTACAACGAGAGTTGGTAAGGTACACATCAATAACATGTATATCATATATACCTTGTTTGTTGTTGGCCGCCTTCTTGTCAGCCTAATACTTGGGGCAGTTCCGCTTCCAGTGTTCAGTTCCCTTGCAATGAAAACACTCAGTTTCTGGTTTGGGTCCAGCCTTGGGTTTCTTCACGGGAGGAGCAACTGCTTTGCCACTCTTCTTGGAGTTACCCTTCTTACCCTTGCCATTTATCTTGAAACTAGTGGTTTTATTGACCATCAACACTTGATGCTCCTTCTGAATTTCAGACTCAGCGGCTTTCAGCATCGCAAACAGCTCGGCGACTGACTTGTTCATCCCGTGCATGTTATAGTTCAACACGAAGCTCTTGTAGCTAGGTGGCAATGATTGAAGAACTCTGTCAGTGATAGCCTCTGGCGGAAGGGGCATCCCCAATTCAGCCAGACGGGTGGAGTACCCAGACATTCTGAGTACGTGATCACAGATAGACCCGTTCTCCTCCATCTTGCAAGCATCGAACTTATCGGAGATCTCATATCTCTCGATCCGGGCATTTTTCTGAAAGATAAACTTCAACTCCTGGAACATCTCATATGCTCCATGACGTTCAAAACGTCTTTGAAGTCCCGGTTCTAAGCCATACAATATTGCACATTGAACTATTGAGTAATCTTCAGAACGAGCCTGCCAGGCGTTCACAACGTCTAGAGACTCAACTGGAGCGGGTGGATCACCAAGCGGTGCATCAAGGACATAAGCCTTCTGGGAAGCCGTAAGGATAATCCTTAGATTACGGGCCCAGTCCACAAAGTTACTTCCATCATCTTTCAACTTAGCTTTCTCTAGGAACGTATTACAATTCAGGGGAGCTACAGCGCGAGCTAGTAATCTACAACATAATTTGCAAAGACATTTTGACTATGTTCATGATAATGAGTTTAGTTAATCATATTACTTAAAACTCCCACTCAAATTGACATCCCTCCGGTCATTCGAGTGTAACATGATCCAAATCCACCAACTCAAGTCCGATCATCACGTGAGTTGAGGTGGTTTCAATGGTGAACATCTTCATGTTGATCATATCTACTATATGACTCATGTTCGACCTTTCGGTCTCTTGTGTTCCGAGGCCATGTCTGTACATGCTAGGCTCGTCAAGTTTAACCCAAGTGTTCCGCACGTGCAACATGGCTTACACCCGTTGTATGCGAACGTAGAGTCTATCACACCCGATCATCACGGCGTGTCTCGAAACGACGAACTTTCGCAACGGTGCACACTGGGGGAGAACACAATTTATCTTGAAATTTAAGTGAGGGATCACCTTATAATGCTACCGTCGTCCTAAGCAAAATAAGATGCATAAAAGGATTAACATCACATGCAAATCATAAGTGACATGATATGGCCATGAACTCGTGCTTTTGATCTCCATCTCCAAAGCACCGGCATGATCTCCATCGTCACCGGCATGACACCATGATCTCCATCATCTTGATCTCCATCAACGTGTCGCCATGAGGTTGTCGCGCCGACTGTTGCTTCCACGACTATTGCTAACGTTTAGCGATAAAGTAAAGCATTACATAGCGCTTAATGATTGACACGCAGGTCATACAATAATTAAAGACAACTCTATGGCTCCTGCCAGTTGCCGTACTCATCGACATGCAAGTCGTGATATTCTATACAACACATGATCATCTCATACATCACATATATCTCATCATGTAATTGGCCATATCACATCACAACATACCCTGCAAAAACAAGTTAGACGTCCTCTAATTGTTGTTGCAAATTTTACGTGGCTGCTACGGGTTTGCAAGAACCGTTCTTACCTACGCAAAACCACAACGTGGTGTAGTGATTGCTTTTTGATCTTCTAAAAGAACCCTCTTCATTGAAATTGATTCAACTAAAGTGAGAGAGACAGACACCCGCTAGCCATCTTTATGCAACGAAATTACATGTCAGTTGAAGGAACCTGTCTCGCGTAAGCGTACGCGTAATGTCGGTCCGGGCCGCTTCATCTCACAATACCGCCGAGTCAAGTATCAACTAGTAACGGCAAGCAATATGTATACACCCACGCCCACAACTCGTTTGTGTTCTACTCGAGATCTCATCTACGCATAGACCTAGCTCTGATACCACTGTTGGGGAACGTTGCATGGGAAACAAAAAATTTCCTACGCACACACAAGATCTATCCATGGTGATGAGCATCTACGAGAGGGAGAGTGAATCTACATACCCTTGTAGATCGCTAAGCGGAAGCGTTAAGAAACGTGGTTGATGTAGTCAAACGTCTCCGCGATCCAAATCGCAAGTCGTCCCTCGAACCGATCACGAATTAGTGCCGAACGGACGGCACCTCCGCGTTCAACACACGTACAGCTTGATGACGCCTTCACCTCCTCGATCCAGCGAGCGATGGTGAAGTACTAGATGAGTTCCGGCAGCACGACGGCGTGGTGATGGTGGTGAGGAACAATCTCTGCAGGGCTTCGCCAAGCGCTACGGAGATTATGACGGAGGAACTAGAGGGTTAGGGTTGCCGCACACGGCTTGGGGAAATCTTGATGTGTTTCGGGTGCTAGCCCTGCCCCTCTATTTATATGTTGAGCCCTGGGGTCGAAACTTGGAGAAAGAGCCTCCTCAAAGTCGGTTTGGCCCGCAAGGCAAGAGTCCTGCTCGGACTCCAGGACCAGACGCCAGGGTCCTCGGCGTCTGGCCCCAGACGCCAGGGTCCCTGGCGTCTGGCCCCTGGCCTCCGCAAAACTTCCTTTTGCACCTTCCTAAAGCCTCTTGGGCTTTACCCCTTGGCCCAAATAAAGTGTTCTCGTACCCGAACATTTCGGGAAACATCCGAAACTCCTTCCGGTGAATTCCGGAACCCTTCCGGAGACCAAACACTATTATCCCATATATCAATCTTTACCTCCGGACTATTCCAGAGCTCCTCGTCATGTCCGGGATCTCATCCGGGACTCGAACAACTTTCGGTCACCAACATAACAACTCAACTATACTTATATCGTCACCAAACGTTAAGTGTGTAGACCCTGCGGGTTCGAGAACTATGTAGACATGACCGAGACACCTCTACGGTCAATAACCAATAGCGGGACCTGGATGCCCATATTGGCTCCTACATATTCTACGAAGATCTTTATCGGTTGAACCTCTATGTCAAGGATTCAGTTAATCCCGTATGATGTTCCCTTTGTTTATCGGTATGTTACTTGCCCGAGATTCGATCGTCGGTATCTCTATACCTAGTTCAATCTCGTTACCGGCAAGTCTCTTTACTCGTTCCGTAATACAAGATCCCGTGGCTAACACTTTAGTCACATTGCTTGCAAGGCTTATAGTGATGTTGTATTACCGAGTGGGCCCTGAGATACCTCTCCGTCACACGGAGTAACAAATCCCAGTCTTGATCCATGCCAATTCAACAGACACCCTCGGAGATACCTGTAGAGCATCTTTATAGTCACCCAGTTACGTTGCGACGTTTGATACACACAAGGTATTCCTCCGGTGTCAGTGAGTTGCATGATCTCATGGTCAAAGGAACAGATACTTGACATGCAGAAAACAATAGCAATAAACTGACACGATCATATGCTACGTTTACAGTTTGGGTCTTGTCCATCACATCATTCTCCTAATGATGTGATCCCGTTATCAAATGACATCTCATGTCCATGGCTAGGAAACCTTCACCATCTTTTGATCAACTAGCTAGTCAACTAGAGGCTTACTAGGGACACAGTGTTGTCTATGTACCCACACATGTATTTGAGTTTCCAATCAATACAATTATAGCATGGATAATAAACGATTATCATGAACAAGGAAATATAATAATAACCAATTTATTATTGCCTCTAGGGCATATTTCCAACAGTTGCGACCATCACCAACGGTTGCAATATCAGAGAGGGAGTGCCCACCATATATATACACCACGAGAGATGAGAGTTTTTCAAGGAAGACTCAACGGACCGAAAGTCAACCCGTGCTAAATAGTGATCTGTGTGTTGAGTTTCTGGTAATTGCCATCGACCGATTTTTAATCTTTGAATTATGAACATAGGAAATGTCTGACGACTCTGACGACGAAAGGATCCCAGAGTGCGACTACTGCGGCGACGACCGGGGTCTGTGCGACAGGTATCCTCACCTGGAAGACGGTCGACGCTTCACTATTAAGCTCGACGAGACCTTCAATATTTGTACGGTACGCAACGACGACAAGTCTTTTTTCGTAATTAAGCATGACTTCTGTTTCTTTGCTTCAACGTGTAATTTTCGTTTTTTACCATTCTACTAGTGCATCCCCTGCCATGCAAGACGTTATGTCTTGGAGAAGCTGGATTTCGAAGATCATGAGAATAAGGATACAAAGAGAGTTATCCTCAGGACCCAACATGGTTACGCTTTTGCCGTAAAGCTATACAATGCAGTGACCTACTCCCATTTTGGTTGCTCGAATTGGAATGCACTATGCAAGGCGTATGGATTTCAGGAGGGTATGCATGTCACCTTTGATATTCGTCCTGAAGATGACATCGAAGATAATATCGACATTTGGGTCGATGTTGATACGCTTCCAATTCTACCTCTATGTGAGTTTCTCAAACATATTTATTAAGTAATTTATATTGTTTATTTAAAAATAGTTAACAGCTTATTTCCATTGACAGCTTATTTCCATTCTTCAAGAAATGTACGGAACGTAGTAGACAAAACCTACTACACTTACGGGTTTGAACTAACTTGCGAGGAGATAAATCATTTTGTTTCATGGATTAATGATGTTGAGACTTTTAAGACGAGTCGTTTTATTCCTTCAAGTTATGATCAATACGTGCCACTAGTCCACGTGTTGAACTACAGTAACATCCATCGAGATATCATGGTAAGATTTTTCCTATTATGTCACCAGTGCATCTTTTGCATACATTCTTCTTAAGCTAAACTACATTTTGCTAAGTATGTTATTATGATGTTCTTCAACAGAAACTCCCGGCGGATTGTGTGCCTCGTCTTATGTATATGAAAGGTGACATGAACATTATTAGCTTACGGCCAAGTTGGCCTACGTGTCACCGCAGTGCATACACGATTTCTCAAAGAGATGAAGTCCTCACAATCAAAGACCGGAGAAAAGTTCTGCATGATCGCAAGGAACTACTTGGGGGCAACATCAAGCGCAGCCCACAAATGGGAGACAGGTTGATCTGTATTCTCCATAATGGAGATTCAGGGGTTTACCTGTTTTATGCCATTTCACCTTCGAGAGAGAGTAGCAGTTCTTAGTTAGTACGTACTCATCATGTGCTAAGAACAATTAGGTAGTGTTGGTTATGACTATGATGATGATGAGTTGTTATCATGATGATGATGATGATGAGTTATGTGGTACACATTGTGCTAGAATGATGAGCTAGTTCTTATATGACTATGATGATGAGTTGTTATCATGATGATGATGAGTTATGTGCTACATTGTACTAGAATGATGAGCTAGTTCTTATATGACTATGATGATGAGTTGTTATTATGATGATGATGATGTAGAATATGATGATGATGATGATGATGATGATGAGTTAGTATGATCATGATGAGTTATTATATCATTGGGTGGAAGAAACGTGGATTAGATTCATGTGTATAGATCCAAAGTGGCCAAAAGTTGAATTAGTAGGACAATCCTACTAATCCATCTTTTGGTCACTTTGGATCCATCCACATGAATCTAATCCGTGTTTCTTCCACCCAATGATATAATAACTCATCATGATCATAATGATATAACAATCTCTTAATTGCTACTATATCAAAATTTATATAACAATGTATAAATACAGTATAAAAGAAAAGAAATGAAATACAGATGAATAGTAGTAGCGCGGGGTAAAGCCCACGCTGCTACTACTTAGCAGTAGCGCTAGTAAAGAAGGACGCTACTACTAACTGATTTAGCAGTAGCGCGTGTAACACCAGCGCTACTGCTAAAGTTTAGCTGTAGCACCCTAGCAATAGCGCGAGCGCCCGCGCTACTGCTAGGCAAAAACCCCGCGTTACTACTAGGGTTTTCCCTAGTAGTGATTGCGGATCCCTGAAACGTCGTGGCGCCATCGTTGCGGGCCTCCGGGTCGCCATCGGGACACCACTGCCGAGGTCCGCCTTCGCCTTCGTTGGGGATCCCTTTGAACGCCACATCAGTTTTTCACGGTACGTACATCTGTTGGAGATGTGCAGACATTAACGCCTTACATTCACCGTTGGAGATGTGCTAGACATTAAGGCCGTACATATTCACGGTACGTACATCTGTTGGAGGCCTTGGGCGGGACCGGCTCGCCCATGGATAACAGCGATAGGACCAGGTTTGCGAATGTGTTGCGGTAGTCCTCGACGGGGTGCTCGCAGGCGATGACCTTGTTCATGTCGGTTCAGGTCGCGATGAAGGCAGCCTTCAGCTTGTTCGTAGCTTGATTGTTTGCTGATCCATGTGGACGTTCGTAGCAAAGTCAGGCTCCAAGACGAAAATCAGCCTTTCGCTATACATCCTTCTCGCTTTATAATTCATACTTTTTCATGCTTCGACTGAATCTCACATATCTGCTTTCTTTAATGGCAAAGAATTAACATGTTGAATAGTGCAGGAGAGATGTAATGTGGATATAAAACTTGTGAACAACATCTTAAAACCTTGGAATAATTATCTCGAGGTGGCCTCTTGGCAATAACTGCAATCTTCGTTACTCCATCTGACATTTGTCCACTTGATCCATGCTCAATCTGATGATAGTACCAGAATTGTATCAGGAAGTAATACATATATCAAGCAATGATCTTTTCGTCTCATGGAGCTGGCAATTGATAGGTACGTAAGGGGAATTCAAAAAGCAAGGCAACTCAAGATACAAAGGCGGCAGATGTACCTACAGGTGCATGTTCCGCTATCAGATTTAGCTGTACCATGGCTAACATCATGCCCTTCTCACAATGTGTATACATGATGTGTTGCAGGCCATATGGATGGGGCAAATGTCGATGAATACAACACAGATAATATACCCTTAGCTGACAATCTTGACGATAGTTACTCAATGGGTCCAGGTTTAATTCTGTGCAAATATCGTCAACATACTTTTTGTATAAATCATCGGTTTTGTATGTGATCGATCATACCTTACAGACTACGAGGGGGGCAACAACACATCAGATGGGTCAACTGATGCTTCGTTGCCGGCTCCCAGTAATCTCACACTGGTTTATGCTACAGATGTACCACAAAGTTCAAATGGTATTACACGATCCGTCTTTCATATGACATAATTTGTGCTTATGGGTGTTCATCTTCCTATGTTTAGACAACTTATGGCTTTTCTGTTGTTCCATTAGCTGTACAATCTTCCCATATCGATGAGGGAAGCCAGATAGGGCTTAATGCTCGTGCGAGGGAATGTACAGTTTCTAAACCAGCATCCGAGCACCAGACTACAGGAGTTGTCTTGAGTAATGATGAAAGGGAGCACGTAAACGCCTAGAGGCGAGCTGATTATCGGAAGAAAAATGAGGAGGTTACGTCCAAGCTCCAAGATGAAAATCAACCTTGCCTTACGATGTCTGGTAAGGTTGTTTAATGATTATAGGTGCTACGATAGTATGTTCGATTGCCCATGCGTGGGACCAGCCGACCCAACTACATCCCGCTACCCATCCTTCTCACATGATGATTAATACTTTTCCTGCTTCGACTACTCTCACATCTGGTTCATTTGATGACAAAGAACTAGCTAGCATGCAACGTCATCAGGAAGAAAAAAAGGAGCTTATAAACGCGCGGAGGCGGGCATCTTATCGGAAGAAAAGGGAGGGTATGACCAAGCTACAAGCTGATATGCAGAATGTTCCACAACCCGCTCTCGGGGATATCACAAATGTTGATCGACCTTACAATGCGATCTTGCACTAACGTGAAGGTAAATTGCTATTTCCTTTGAGCTGTTGTTGATGGAATCCATTTATTTAGTGAAATAAACTTGCAAATCTGAATGTGATGTGAAATAAACTTACAGGTTCTCGGGTTCTCATTATTCCTTTTCCTTTCGTGTCTTCTTAATTGCTATGAAGGTCACATGTGTAAATTGCTTGCTAGACCTTGCTAACTGAACTACTGGATGTTAAACTCTGGTTTGACTTCTCATATATACAATCTCTGGTTATTTCAGAAGGTGAGCAAATAATTCCAATCATACTACTCATTATGGCTTTCTCTTTGTTTATAGTTTGGTAGCAATGCATTACTAACTAGAATATGCTAATATACTCATTCGGATGTTACTTAAGCTGTCACTCTGGTACATATATTAATATGTTTGTATAGCTAAGTTTGCTTGTGAACAGTGTATTCCATGCCACATAATCAGAAAGAACAGTAAGTACATGTCGCTAGCAATTAATTGCAGACTACATACTAATGTCTCTCAGAAAGAACTTTTTTTAGGCAAAAGCTATAAAGTAACTACTCTTAAAGTTTCTGATCGCACCAGAATGCTAAGTAGAAAATGGTTCATTGTGGATAAAGTAATCATCCAATATGGTGGTATCTATAAGGTTTTGGGGGAGGAGCTGGGACCTGGCTAGCAGCGAACGATGGCTGCAGCCAAGCCCACGTCCATGTAGGGTGCCTCAAGGCCCAACAACACGCACCAGGCCTTTCCCATTTTCAGGCTCCCAGCGATTTTGTAACCCAGAGATGAGGCAGTATATACTACTCAAATAGATCTTTCACTTCTCATAGAATGAATAACCAGATGTGTAGATATGATGAATAGATTAGATAGAAGTACTGATCATACCGTTCTAATACATGAAGTGCATCATTCTAAAAAAGATACTAGCTATCTTCAGGCTGGAAATGCAAGCAGTCCAACATTAACAACAATATTTTTTTAATTGAAAACAATCTTTATATAAGAATTCAACATATATGAAATTTATCATGGGAGCAATAATACACTCCTGATTGTGCTTTTACTTTCCCATGTTAATACCCAAAAATATGATCCATAAAGACAAATTAGAAATCTTCCTCTAAATAGGTTTCATCTATATACTCGCATTTCTCATACAAATTTATCAAACAGATTCTTCAAATCTAAAATGAAGTACTTTGTCTTGTTTTCACACATAACTTTGTTTTCGCAGAGTAGAATACCTTTCTGGGCACACTATTAATAGACAATTGCCGATCCAGCAATTTTCTGACTGCAGTTGCATTCTCAGAAGTGCCATAGATAACCCTTCTTCCTTCGTTTTCAAAACTGATCAATTGACAGCTGCCTAACCATGCGAACTAAGGCACCTCCTGTTTCTGCTGCTAGCACAACCTACAAAAAGAAAAAGTATGTCAAGCATGCCACCGAGCAGCTTGAGCTAAACTGTTCAGAAGAAAACCTCTACGATATAATGTATTGCTGTTAGTTGAAGGATAATCCACTAAGAAGAAAATAAACAAACAGAAGGACATATAATTAATAATGAATCAAAACTCAGATTAATTGTATTTTCTACTCACTGTTCTATTGTATTTTCTACTCACTGCTCTATTGTGCAGTGATTTTCTAAGAAGACATCCCCTCTGCAGCACGTAACTCAGCACACGAGATCCGCAAAAGTTCGCTAGAGTAGTACATGTAGAACAAGTGCACTGTTAACCCTCCTCGCAGCACAACAGTGGTTAGGAAATCACTGCACACTGCAACAAGAACACACACATCACAACAGAGGATAATTTGAACACCAAAAAACACAAGCACCAAGCACCACAGGAGCAGTAGCAAGCATCTATGTAGGCCCATGGTCACACAACAGCAGCAACTACTTTGTCTTGTTTTCACACATAGCTAAGATTCAGTTATCAAGTGTTAGCAATTGTTGTATCGTTGACACATGCATAGTCTTATACCGATTTAGTCCAAGTACATATACACTTCTGAAATTTGATTGATGGTTTGAAATTTACTTATAGGAAATTTGATTGATGGAGCAGCAATCATTCAATCAAGCAATAGCACAAGATGGAAAGCACAAGCAAATGAAGAGGGGCGAGCAGAGGAACTTACTGAGGGAGGAGCTCAGGGTGGATGAAGGGGAGCAAATCCTCCGTCGGATAGGCCGGGGAAGGCCGAGGGGGGGGGGGGGGGGGGGGGGGGGGGGGGGGGGGGGGGGGCGGGGTGCGTACGGGGAGGAGCTTAGTAGCTTAGGTTGGGTGGACGCCACGACGAGGACGCCGGCGCGTGAAGCTGCTGCCGCCGTGACGAGGATGCCGCCACGTCGCTGACTCGATGTAGACGACGAGGGCGCCGGGAACACCTCTATGTCCGATGTAGAGGACGAGGGCGCCGTCAGCGGCGAGCCCTTCTGCGCCGACCAGCCGGATCAGGCTGACCATTATGCCAGACCGGCGGGCTCGGTGCCGATGCGGCGACGCGAGAGGTTGTTGGCAGAGAAGCCGGCCGGCGACGCCGTCGCGGGGAGAGGACGATGCGGGCGACGCCGTCGCGGGGGAGAGGACGATGCGGGCGACGCCGTACATGGTATATACGCAGCGGGGAGAGGAGCAGATGGGCGGCTGTGAGAGTGTGGCGGAGAGAATGAGAAGGAATGGCAGCGTTGTGAGGATAAGGGTGTATATAGGTAAAAAAAACAGTTCTTTTTTACAAATAAAATACATCTGTGTTTTTTAGGAAAAACATAATGTGGTATAAAAAAACTTAGTCTCACTTTTGTTTTTATATATTACTCCCTTCGTTTCTAAATATAAGACTTTTTAGAGATTTCAATACGGACTACATATGGATACATATAGACATATTTTATAGTATAGATTCACTCATTTTGCTCTGTATGTATTCTATATTTAAATCTCTAAAAAGGCTTATATTGAGAAACGGAGGAAGTATGTATGTTCATATAGTGCAGTATAAAATATCATTTATATTTTGTTTCACTTTTGTTCATAAGAGATAAAAAGTGATGTATTGGGACGATGTTTTAAAAACATCCATTGACATACGCACTGACGTATCGATGTTGAACCGGACTGAAACACCACGAGAAGAGGTGCATACAACTAATGCTTCTTTGTATGTATGTTATACATGATGATACAATAGGTGCAATTTTATATATTTTTAGGCGATAATAGGCGCCTGTCGACCAGCAAAAATCAAAGACGGCGGTAGCAAATTGGCACACTGTTTCCAACAAAAAGAAATTTCGTGGTAGCAAATTTTTGGTTGATTCCAATAAAAGTCGAAGACTGTGGTAGCAAATTTGAACCTGGTTCCAATGACGAAAAAACCTTGGTTCCAGCAAAACAAAAAACTCGCCGGATCTCCAGCACTTGCCGCCGCTGGTTGGTTCCAGCATCTGGCCGTGGTCGCCCCTTGCCAGTTCCAGCACCGCTCCTGGCTGGTTCCAGCATGTAGCAGCCGTGGACGCAGCACCGCCTGTCATGGATCTAGAACTGCCGTCCGGTGACACCATGGATGTAGTTCCTAAAGGAAGGATAACGACTTGGCGCAGAGGAGAAAAAAGGGGAGGAGGAGGTCACCGCCGCATGCATGGCTATCTCTCACGTGCAGCAGTTGCAAGGTAGTCCTCGATGGAGATTTTTTGTTGCTCTGTGTGAGATCGAGGGAGCTCCATCCATGGCAACAGATGGGCTATGAGGTAGTTGTAAGGTAGTATGTGAGAGAGACAGAGGATGAGGATGCGGTTGTTGAAAGGGGATTAGTGGTCGAGAGAAATTGGTGGTGCGTGGCCCCACGCGGTGAGTGCGGTCGTGGGAAGAAACGCGAGCGTTCAATATGAACGCATCAGACAACGCAAGCGAGACCGGCCCAAACTTGGGCTGGCCGTCCGTCCGTCACGAAACGTTTCTCATTATTATTTTTTCAGAATATGAGAGACATAGAGATGCATTCTAACGATGTTCAAAAAGAATCCATCAACAAAGGTTCCGAGGCGACGTCACTGGAAGGGGCCGAAAGTTTACAGAGTTTTTTACAACATAATAATGTATAGAGACAATTGCTAATTTACCATTGACAAGCTCGGCCATTACTCATTTGCCATCGAACAAACCAACGTTGCTTATATACCACTTACAAACTCATTCTGTTGCCTATTTGCCATGTTAAGTTGGTGTGAACCTCTTCCGTTAAAGTAAGCAAAGTGACGATTTTGCCCTCAATGGCAAATAAGCAACCTTGCCAACTGCTACTTGTAAGCATGCTGAAGCATACGGCGCGCTTTGCCGCGCCGCCGAGACCTTCAACGGCTCTGAACATTGCATTGGCATGTAAAGACATCTCTCTATGGAAAAAAAATGACCATCTAATTGATATACCATGCATACTCTTAAAGAAAGAGTGAGCTTCAGGAAACAATAAAGGTCCCTATTACTCAGAAAAAATGTACTAAAAGACCACACGAGTAAAAGTATCACTTGTGTGCAATTGCTTTGGCAAGTCAAATTAACAGGTCTATCTTTGCATTATTGCTCTCAACTAATACAAAATATTGGTACATTAATGGTGACAAAATTTGTACAAAATATTGGCAGATCAATTACTACAGAAGAAAAAATTAATGAAATAAAGTCAACTATATTTTACAAATTTTGTATGTATATAGAAATACAGAAATCACATCATGTACACTTTCGTCAGCAAGTAAGAGTTCCTTCATAAATCAATGATCTTGGTAATCAGCATAGGATTCTTTGTCCAAAAATCAGCATAGGGTTCACTGAAAAACAGCACATGTTTTACAAATACAATAGAATGCAAGCACACGTTATACAAATACAATAGTCGCTCCAGTCACTTAAATGTTTTAGTTAATCAATGAAATTACCACATCCAGATCTGGACCACAAGAACTTACAATTCAATAAGAACCACAAAAAGCTGTCGCCTGTGTTTGGCATTCCATCGAACAAGTGCAGCGCAAATTTCTTTCAGACGTCGTTAATGGAATCCTAGGGACACATGCCAATTCAGTTTCTGTCTGGTTGTACAAAAGTGTGGAGCAGGAATTTGGTGGCTGTCCCACACACGCGTTGCCGTGCTGCCCATCGCGGCCTATGCTGAACCGCTGCCGTTTGCGGGCTGCTGCAGACATGCCGTGCACCGTCGTGCGAGGCGCGTCGTGGCCGCGCAGCCTGCCTAAGCAGGATGAACTTTGCAACCGGCGCAGCGCGTCAGTAACCGAGCCTTGCCAGCACAGCTAGTTAAAAATATTTATCCATTTAATGTTGAGAAGACGTTAATGGTGTGGTGGCCAGGACCAACTGAAACCTAGCCAAGGCTCGCGCGTTCGAGACGCCGTAGTCTTCCTTTTTATTTATTTTTTAAGTACGTACATACGGGACCCACTGGCCATAGAGTCGGAAAAAAATAAATTAAATGCCACCTTTCCAACGTCGACAGAGTTTTTTTGTGAGAAAATAAATAAATTGAGGGGGTTTTCGCCAAAAGCTGGCCACACCTCCTCTTCTCTGCCTTCGGGTGGCTGACGGCGGGACCCACGCCATGTTGCCATGCCTAGTCAGCGGCTCGGTCGTACACAACCGAGATTTGCACCGTATTTGCATGCCCGAGCCAAGTTATTACACCAGTTCAATGTATACCGCAAGTTCTAGCACCAAAGTGACAGTTAGCGCCAAGTTCAAGTACCACCGGTGTAATTGACTCTATTATCTATACCATCGCTTGGGGTTGACATTGCTTGCTCGAGTTCTTCAAGCTGAACCAAAACAAATAAGAGAGATGTTATTGCTCCTTACATGGAAGGGAAAACAAGATATCCCACGGGCACACTCATATTCCTGTGCAGTATGTGGAAAAAGCTTAAAAATGGAAACGAGCCTAAAATCAGCCTAGCAGAGGAAGAACCGGCATAAAACAGCCAAACTCTGGGCGGAAACGAAGAAAACTGGCCTAAGTCTCACCTGAAATGAGGAATGGACGCAAAAACCAGAAATTTTGAAAAAACGACAAGTATCACCATTTTTTCTGCCTAAGTTTGGGCTGTTTCTCGGTCGTGCCTCGCTTTTCGGCCAAAATCTGGGCGCTCTCCCGGGTCTTAGGTTGATCTGGAGTAGGAAGACTCACTATTGGGCCAGTCTGTTAGTGAAGCGGTCGGGGTTGCATGATCCGGTTTTGGAACCACTAGTAGAAAACAGGGCATCTGCAACCGGGACTAAACAATCGGGACTAAAAGCCTCCACTTTTAGTCCCGGTTGGGTTATGAACCGGGACTAAAGGAGGTCCACGTGGCCGCTGTGGGCGCCCAGGCAGGAGGACCTCTAGTCCTGGTTGGTAACACCAACCGGGACTAGAAGGCAGCCACGCGTCAGCACTGCCAGGCGCTGGGGTTTTTGTTTTTGATTTTTTTTTTGAAAGGAGGGGTTTAGGGGTTTCATATTGTGTTTCCTCTTTTCTTTTTGTGTTTACCATTCAATTCCTTTACATTTAGGGTTTTCATTTTTATTTTATGCTTTTCATTCAACTCGACGCTAGCTACTACATATAGCAATGAAGGAACCATTACACAACATCGTCATGATCAATATATAGAGAGAAGTGACCTCTCTTTCTCCGTGCTTGGTCGAACAACAAGTTTTCGTATATCTATTCGACGCTACTACATATAGTACACGTTCATGCATATATACAATATAACATCTCTTACGATCCCTAATATCTAATTACCAAAATCGCATTGCCAATCCCGATGGTATTCTCCGTCTGTAGGTATGACATGGTCAACAAAGAATCCCGCCAATTCCTCTTGAATTGCTCGTATGCGATCAGTTGGTAGGAGTTCGTCCCTCTTCCGCTTGATCTAATTTAAAGAAGGGGTCAATATATATATATATGAATGAAACTCAACACAATTGATGATAATAAAATAAAAATGTGAATATTGTTTACGTACTTCAAATTGTTCTAAAGATCTGCCCTGCTCAGAGATCTTGTGGCGAATGTACTCGCAAACGTAGTATCCACATAAATTATTTCCGAGTTCCTGCCACAAGAACTTTACGAGAATAGAGTTCAATCAAAATGATAATCAAGCATGATAATGATATTGAAACTAGAATCAATGAGAGATGCGCGGAACTAGCTAGTAGTACTTACTTTGGGGTGTGAAAATCGCAGCTCCTTTTTCCATTCACCCCTAACCTGGTTGGTGAACTTTTTCCAAACCCTGCCCGGCAAAGAAAATGATTACTTGATATCAGGAAATGAACAAAAGTTGTCGATATGGTGCGATAATGATTGAACTTACTTCTGGAGCATTTGACTCATGTCCGCCCACTCCTTAGCCTCTTTACGTCTCGAGTCCAAGACAATTACTAGTCCCGCGTCAAGCTGAATGGCTAGCAGAATAAAGTGGAACCTGCGCACGCATAACTCATCAATTACACTTAACCTCGAGTAAGCGAAACAGAATGTGCACAAGACAGTAACACTCACTTGAAGTTGTAAGGAAATAGTATTTCCCTTTTGTTTTGTTGTCCAAGTAACGCCTTTAGCAAGTAATTCTCTGTATCATCGGGGTTTTTTTGTACCGTATATTCATTTACGGTATTTGGGTTAATGAACCCAATGTCATAGATTTTTCCTCTGCATTCGCGGATCTTCAATCTGCATAATATAGTGTGAGGATAATTATACATGCAATGAACGAGCTGAGCTAGAGACTTAATTATAGAAAAAAATACTTACAGACAATAGCAACTGACGATAGTTTTGTCGAGGGCGGCTTGATTGTATAACTGGAATAATTCTTCAAATTCAATGTACAACGCCTCGACTCCATTGAAGTAGTGCTCATCTTTAATTCCCACGCAGATACTATCGGTCCCTTCCTTGCAGGCTTTCAAGTACCAGTTATGCAATGTTCGCATCATCGTTGATAGACGCGGGAGTTGCTCAGGTCTGACGAGAAGCTTCCCATGCTCGTATCTAAAGGCTACCTCAGCCATTTCGAACTGTACCTCATCGGCTAAGTAATCAGCAAGAGTGTAACCAGGATGAGTGGCCGCTACCCCCGGATTATTAGCGATATCGGGAAACACCTTGAGCGGGGGGCACGATTGTTTTTCCTGTTCGCCGAGCTGAGGAATTGTTTTTCCACTTCTTGCAGCACTGCTAGTACTTCCCGACCTTTTCGCTTCATGAAATGTCTTTACAATACAGCGGTCATAGTGTGAGAGCGGCGAAGGAGGTGGTGGTCGCTGAAGGGCATCCAGACAGCGCTTCGCTTTTACCGAATCTATTTTCTCCTTTGGATCTGGACGTTTCGGTGCAAGCTGGCGTTTCACATCGGCAGCCACGATCTCGTTGTTTTCCTCCTTAGTCATGTCGTATGGTAACTTGGGAGGAGCCTTCTTGACGCTTGGACCTGCTCTGGATTTCTTCGTTGTTGTACTGCTAGCCGCCGGAGCGGCGGCGGGTCTCTTCCGATGTTGCTGAGGCGGCGGAGGAGGCGGAGTCCGCTGAGGCGGCGGAGACAGCTGAGGCGGCGGAGGATTCTGCTGAGGGGCCTCCTCCGGCGGAGTCTGCTGAGGCGGCGGAGACAGCTGAGGCGGCGGAGTGTGCTGACGCGGCGGAGACGACTGAGGCAGCGGAGATAGAGCTGGACTGTGAGGAGTCTGCTGAGGGGCCTCCTCCGGCTGAGTCTGCTGACGCGGCGTCCATTGTGGAAGCACGATGTATTCCTTTCTCCATAGAATGGTAGTCCTTACGGCATCTACCAGATGAGTCTCCCCTTCACCTGTAGGGTACTCAAGCTCCAGCCCCTCGAATCCGTTGGTAACTTCATCCACCCCGACAATAGCAAAGCCAGCTGGAATCGGATTGCAATGGAAAGTTCCATCAGGTCTAGGAGGTAAGACATAGCCGACCGCCACCCTCAAGGTTAGGTTGATGCATTTCGCCATTAGCTCACAATGTTCCCTCTCCGTGATATAATCCACGGGGTAGCGAGGAGCCGTGATATCAGGCCGAACGAGCTCCGTGGAAGCCACGCTGCTTTTTTGCTGAGATGGTGGGGTAGCTTCGTGGGCAGTATCGAATGAAGGATATTCGTGCTGCTGAGATGGTGGGTCGGTAGCTCGCTGACTGGTAAGTGCCTCTAGTTTCTTCTCCTGCAACGCTAATCTTTGTTCTACATTCTGCATCCGGTCTGCTTCCTCTTTCTTCTTTCTCCCTCGGCTTCTATAACCAGTGCTGTCGGGAAACCCATGCACACACGGAACGGAGCCTTCTGTGCCTCGTGTTCGTCCAGGGTGTTCAGGATTCCCGAGGGCGCGTGACAGCACGTCCTTCTCTCTGTCGGGATGGAACCTCCCTTCCTGCACGTCCTTGATTGCTTCCTGAATCTTTGTGACGGGTGTTTCAAGTTGTTCTTTCGTGTAAACACACTTCCCTGTTTCTGGGTCCAAAGTTCCCCCATGCCCGAAGAACCAAGTCCTTGCCCGTTCGGGCCAGTTCGATGTCGCTGGTTGGATCCCTTTAGCAAGCAGGTCGTTCTCAGGTTTGTCCCACGTAGGCCGGGCAACCTTGTAGCCACCTGACCCCGTAACATGGTGATACTGCTTCTTTGCAGCATTTAGCTTATTTGTCTGTGACCTGTTCTTAGCTTTCTCCGATTTCTTGTACGCCACAAATGCGGGCCAGTGATCTTTTATCTTCGCATATTGACCGGTGATTCTGGAGTCTCGTCTTTCTCGACAAAATGTTCGTTCAATCTTTTCTTCCAGTTCTTGAATTGTTCTGCCATCTTCTTAAGAGCCCATTTTTTGACTTTTCGCTGTATAACTAGGTTATTTGGATCCTCCTCTGGCGGTAGGCTGAAATTTATCATGAGCGAGTTCCAAAGCTGATCTTTGCATCTATCGTCGACATAAGAAACTCCATCGTCCTTCTTCTTATTCCATTCTTGGATGCTGATCGGGACGCTGTCCCTAACAACAACTCCGCACTGATGTATAAATCGGTCTTGGGTCAGCTTGGGAACAATCGGTTTACCATCTGGATCGACTTCTTCGATCGTGAACCTTTCATTCTCGCACAACCTTTTCTTCGGGCCTCGTCTCCTTATAGAAGTTTGGCTCGATCCGGAGGGCTAAAAGAAGAAAGAAGTGTTAATATATGTACATACAAAACAATTAATGCATATAGTCAGCAGAGGCTTAATTAATATATATACCTCGCCGGACTTTGCAACAGTTAAGGCTCCAACACTGGCGGAGCCGTCATCTTCTCTTCCCTCACCATCGGAGTCGTTGAGAAACTGTGAGGTGATGATATCATCATCTCCGTCGCGGATTATTTCCTCCAACGCCTCTTCTTGTTCTAAGTCTCTGTCGTGTTCCATAGTTTCTGCAAATATTACAACATGGCAATATACAACCATGAGAGATGGATTAGTGGCAAACATAGAGCTAATCACAACAAGGAATCATATGCATATGAGCAATGGATTAGTGGATTATCGGTGTTATGTTTTAACGACCCCCTCCCCCCTAATGTCGAAGTTATACCGAAGTTATCGGGGTTATGTTTTAACGACCCCCCCCCCCCTCATGTCGAAGTCAATGAACAACATGAAAATTTGTAAGTGATTGCTAAAATTTTATGCTTCATTTATATGAAGATCAATTATCCAATATAACTATGTTCGCGATATGAGGCATTGGACATTATCTAGAATCATATCTGATGAGTCGTCCTATCTTTCGGGAGAGGATACTTTGCGGACCGCCTCTCTCATGCCTGTCCGACGTGCAAATGAATACAAGATTTATACACAAGATGAATACAAAATGAATACAAGATTTATACACAAGATGAATACACAACTCAACAAATGAACCAACCATCATCCTATGAACAAAACTCAACATACAACAAATGGACACCTTTTGTTGAACAGCGGAGGGACGATCAGGAACCAACTCCACGGAGATGCAACACCACAACCTGTAATTCCACGGAGATGTAACACATGGCAAAACATGCTTACTTAACTAATTCAAATGACCCCTAGATCTAGTGATATTTGCAGAGTGGCAGAAAACAGATTCATGATGCAACCTTGGAGGCAAGTAAAATATATGCTACAGCAGTTTTTCATGGCAACAAAGAGCATGGCAAGCATGTACTAATTACCCTCAACAAAACACCCTTACTGATCATGATCCAAAGATGCACATATTTGTTGCAAACCTCAAGGCAAAATGCAAAGTATTAATACTGCCAGTTTCAGACTTAAGAGAAAAATAGCATGGCATGGCAGAAATGAATAGATAGCAAGTTTACAAGCTTGTAGCACTCACTACAGGTCCTAACATGGCATGAACTAAAATCTACCAGCAAGATGACATCAAAATGCTCCTACTTCATGTTCAAAGATTGCCCAAAAGATGCTTGCATTAAAACATACAAAAAAGACAAAATGAACTCTAATGCAAAAAAATTGTTCTTTGATTTGCAAAGGAGCTATATTCTCCCCAATTCTTTTGCACCCACAAAAATTACTCCATCTATTTGACAATACCCACAACCCATTCCACCAAAAACATTTGGTTCCATAGTTCAAATTTTATTCAGTTCAAATTTGGACCAGATTCAAACTCCATGGTCAAAGCCCAATTTAAATTGCTCCAAAAATTCTGAAACTTTGCCAGACTCTCTTTTGTGCATCAACACCTCACCACAAAAATTCTCAAAAATTTCTAAAATTCCTAGAGCCCTCTGGCATTTCATCATACACTTGATGTGCACTGTCAAAAAATTCAGAATTTTTTTTGTTCTTCAATTTGTTTTAGCAAGATCATCATCTAACATCCATCCATCTAACAACAGAAATGCAGCGGCGGCGGCGGCGGCGGCAAGCAGAGCACGCAGCGGAGCAGTGGCAGCAGGGGAAGGGGGAGCTCACTGGGGGCGGCGCACGATGGAGCTGGAGGGCCGGCGACGAGGGGAGCGGGCTTGGTGGCGGCGATGGCGAGGAGGTCCGGTGACGAGGAGTGGCTCAGGGGCGGCGATGCTCGGGGAGGTCCGGCCGGCCATGAGGAGCGAGCGGGCTCGGGGACGGCGTCGGGGCAGGGCTCGGGGACGGCGTCGGAGCAGGGCGTGGCGAGGGCGTCGGTGAGGGGGGGGGCGGCTCTGAGGCGACGGCAATCTCCGGCGCAGCAGCCTGGCGGCGTCGGGGCAGGGCTTCGGCGTTGGGGGAGAGTGGGAGAAAAACTCTCAAGTGCTGCTTATATACCCAACCCTTTAGTCCCGGTTGGTGGCTCCAACCGGGACTAAAGGGCCCCCTTTAGTCCCGGTGCGAGGCACCAACCGGAACTAAAGCTCGTTTTCAGCAGCCCAAAGGGCGGGAAACCCAGGCCTTTAGTCCCGGTTGGTGGCTCGGACCGGGACTAAAGGGGGGCCTTTAGTCCCGGTCCTAGCCACCAACCGGGACTAAAGGGTGGCACAGCCGTGGGGTGGTGAAAGTTTAGTCCCACCTCGCCAAGCGAGAGGAGATCGCACCGGTTTATATACGCGGCTGCGATCTCTCTCCCAAGCTCCTCTCTAAAGCAGACAGTTAATTGCCTAACCTCTGCCCTGTTGGGCCTACTAGCCCCGCGGGCCTGCATCCTGGCCCATATATAGTTGGGTTTCTAGTCGTATGCAGGCCGTGGTGTTTGCTAGTAGGCGGGTATATTTTTATTTTTTATGTTATTTTTTGCATATGTTATGTTTTTTTATTCTTTATGTTATTTTTTGCATATGTTATGTCAATTTTAATATTCTTTCATAACCACTATAAAATATATGGCACATGTTATGTATTTTTATTTTTTATGTTATGGCAATTTTAATTTTTTGCATATGTTATGTCTTTTTATTTTTTATGTTATTGTTTTTTTGTTATGGCAATTTTAATTTTTTGCATATGTTATGTTTTTTTATTTTTATGTTATTTTTTGCATATGTTATGTCAATTTTATTTTTTATTTTTTATGTTATTTTTTGCATATGTTATGTCAATTTTATAGAGAGGAGCGGGCTTGAGGTAAAGTCGGAGGTATGTACCTCATTTTTATATAATTTTAAGTTAATATTATTTTGATCATAACTAGAGTTTTATAAAAGCTTTTTAGTTGATTCTTTTTGCTATTGAAGAATATTATAGTTTTGTTTTAGTTGATTATAACTAGAATTTTATATAACTTTATTCTTTGACACATCAGGTGTTGGTTTGTCAATATGTTTTTGAAAATATTGAGCAACCAACCGGTGCTCAGAAGACATTCATATTTTGTTTGGACATAATTGCATTGATTAACTCCTCTGTATAATTAAAATACTAAAAGGATATGAATAATTGAAATTTCATAACTTAATAAATAATTATTCTAAAATCATGTTTCAAATGCCAAAATGCACTAGCTAGCTCTTATAAAGATTCCCTCCGGTTTGTCCGAAGTGGCACTTTCCAGCTATAAGTCCGGAAACTCACACTAGAGAGAAAGTGATGGCGGTAAGCCGGTCACATCCCAGAGCTAGTGGGATCTTGGGGTATAAAACTATTTCTTCGCGTGTGTCCCTTGCTTATTGCGCCGTAACCATGGATAATCTTCATCATTTAACAGGATGCTTGGGTCAGTCTTCACTCTGAAGGGAGAAATTTCATGAAACTTTTCATAATCTTCTGACATGTCTGTCTTGTCCTCCACTCCCACGATGTTTCTTTTCCCTGAAAGAACTATATGGCGCTTTGGCTCATCGTATGATGTATTCGCTTCCTTATCTTTTCTTTTTCTCGGTTTGGTAGACATGTCCTTCACATAGAAAACCTGCGCCACATCATTGGCTAGGACGAATGGTTCGTTTGTGTACCCAAGATTGTTGAGATCCACTGTTGTCATTCCGTACTACGGGTCTACCTGTACCCCGCCTCCTGACAGATTGACCCATTTGCACCGAAACAAAGGGACCTTAAAATCAAGTTCATAGTCAAGTTCCCATATGTCCTCTATGTAACCATAATATGTGTCCTTTGCCCTATTGGTGTTTGCTGCATCAAAGCGGACACCACTGTTTTGGTTGGTGCTCTTTTTATCTTGGGCGATCGTGTAAAATGTATTCCCATTTATCTCGTACCCTTGGAAAGTCAATACAGTCAAAGATGGTGTCCTGGCCAACAAGTACAGCTCATCTCCAATAGTGGTGTTACCCATGAGATGTGTTTGCAACCAACCGCTGAAAGTCCCCATGTGTTCATGTGTAATCCAGTCGTCAGACTGCTCCGGGTGTTTGGAGCGTAGAATATTCTTGTGTTCATTGATATACGGGGCCACCAAGGTAGAATTCTGTAGAACTGTGTAGTGTGCTTGCGCCCAAGAATGCCCGTCCCTACATATTATTGAGTTCAGTCCTAGCGTGCCTTTTCCACCCAGTCTCCCCTCATGCCGCGATTCAGGAACACCAATCGGCTTAAGGTCAGGAATAAAGTCAACACAAAACTCAATGACCTCCTCTGTTTGATGGCCCGTGGAGATGCTTCCTTCTAGCCTAGCACGGTTACGAACATATTTCTTTAAGACTCCCATGAACCTCTCAAAGGGGAACATATTGTGTAGAAATACAAGACCCAGAATTGCAATCTTGTCGACTAGGTGAACTAGGACGTGCGTCATAATATTGAAGAAGGATGGTGGGAACACCAACTCGAAACTGACAAGACATTGGACCAAATCATTCTGTAACCTTGGTAAAATTTCTGGATCGATTACCTTCTGAGAAATTGCATTGAGGAATGCACATAGCTTCACAATGGCTAATCGATCATTTTCTGGTAGAAGCCCCCTCAATGCAACCGGAAGCAGTTGCGTCATAATCACGTGACAGTCATGAGACTTTAGGTTCTGGAATTTTTTTCTCTGCCATATTTATTATTCCATTTATATTCGACGAGAAGCCAGACGGGACCTTGATACTGAGCAGGCATTCAAAAAAGATTTCCTTCTCTGCTTTGGCAAGAGCGTAGCTGGCAGGACCTTCATACTGCTTTGGATGCATGCCGTCTTTTTTGTTCATATGTTGCTGGTCCTCCCGTGCCTCCGGTGTATCTTTGGTATTCCCATACACGCCCAAGTAGCCTAGCAGGTTCACGCAAAGATTCTTCGTCACGTGCATCACGTCGATTGCAGAGCGGACCTCTAGATCTTTCCAATAGGGTAGGTCCCAAAATATAGATTTCTTCTTCCACATGGGTGCGTGTCCGTCAGCATCATTCGGGACAGATTGTCCGCCAGGACCCTTTCCAAAGATTACTTGTAAATCCTTGACCATATCAAGTATATCATCACCAGTACGGAGGACAGGCTTCTTCCGGTGATCTGCCTCACATTTGAAATGCTTGCCTTTCTTTCTTAAGGCATGCTTGGTCAGAAGAAATCGACGATGTCCCAGGTACACATTCTTCTTACATTTATCCAAATATATACTTTCGGTCTCATCTAAACAGTGCGTGCATGCGTGGTATCCCTTGTTTGTCTGTCCTGAAAGGTTACTAAGAGTAGGCCAATCATTGATGGTTACAAACAGCAACGCTCGTATAGTAGGTCAAATTCCTGCTGTTTGTGCTCATCCCACACACGTACACTTTTTATGTCCCACAGCTGTAAAAGTTCTTCAACTAATGACCTTATGTACACATCAATGTCGTTGCCGGGTTGCTTAGGGCCTTGGATGAGCACTGGCATCATAATGAACTTCCGCTTCATGTACAACCAAGGAGGAAGGTTGTAGATACATAGAGTCACATGCCAGGTGCTATGATTGCTGCTCTGCTCCCCAAAAGGATTAATGTCATCTGCACTTAAACCAAACCATAAGTTCCTTGCGTCACCTGCAAAGTCCGGCCACTTTCTCTCGATTTTTCTCCACTGTGACCCATCAGTGGGTACTCTCAACTTTCCGTCTTTCTTACGGTCTTCTTTGTGCCATCGCAACAACTTGGCATGCTCTTTGTTTCTGAACAGATGTTTCAACCGTGGTATTATAGGAGCATACCACATCACCTTGGCAGGAACCCTCTTCCTGGGGCGCTCGCCCTCAACATCACCAGGGTCATCTCGTCTGATCTTATACCGCAATGCACCGCATACCGGGCATGCATTCAAATTCTCGTACTCCTCACCGCGGTAGAGGATGCAGTCATTAGGGCATGCATGTATCTTCTGCACCTCTAATCCTAGAGGGCAGAGAACCTTATTAGCTTCGTACGTACTGTTAGGCAATTCGTTATCCTTTGGAAGCTTCTTCTTCATTATTTTCAGTAGCTTCCCAAATCCCTTGTCAGATACACCATTCTCTGCCTTCCATTGCAGCAATTCCAGTGTGGTACCGAGCTTTGTGTTGCCATCTTCGCAATTTGGGTACAACCCTTTTTTGTGATCCTCTAACATGCGATCGAACTTCAACTTCTCCCTTTCACTTTCGCATCCTCTCTATGCATCAACAATGACCCGGCGAAGATCATCATCGGGCACATCTGGTGCCTCTTGATCTTCAGCTTCCCCCGTTGCAGTATCACCGTATTCAGGGAACACATGATAGTTGTCATCATCCTCTTCTTCTTCGTTGTCTTCCATCATAACCCCTCTTTCTCCGTGCTTGGTCCAAACATTATAGTGTGGCATGAAACCCTTCTTAAGCAGGTGGAAGTGAAGGGTTTTCGGGTCAGATTAATCCTTCATATTCTCACAGACAGTACATGGACAATACATAAAACCATTCTGCTTGTTTGCCTCAGCCACATCGAGAAAATTATGCAGGCCCGTAATGTAGTCGGAGGTGCGTCGGTCACCGTACATCCATTGCCAGTTCATCTGCGTGCATTATATAATTAAGTATATCAAAAACCATTACAGAACATCATGAATAGAGAAATGACCAAATTAATACAAGTTCATCATCACATTAAAACCAAAGTACAGTAGTGATCAAATGTTATTACTGAAAAAATAAATACATAAAGTTCATACATAATTCTCATAGAACAACATACAGCTCTCTAGAGCATCTAATTAAAACATACATTGAGACTAACATACAACTATGTAAAACATTTAAATGCAACAACAAATGCGATCAAAATCGCAACTAAGGTAACAATTGATCCAACAGCATAATGATACCAAGCCTCATTATCAATGGCATATTTTCTAATCTTTCTAATCTTCAAACGCATTGCATCCATCTGGATCTTGTGTAGATCGACGACATCGGCAACATGCAACTCCAATTTCATCTTCTCTTCTTCAACTCTTTTCAATTTTTCTTTCAAATAATTGTTTTCTTTTTCAACTAAATTTAACCTCTCGACAAGAGGGTCGGTTGGAATTTCCGGTTCACATACCTCCTAGATAAAGACATCTATGTCAAGTTGGTCGGCATAATTGTCATAAACACTAAATGAAACAAATAGTTATAAAAGATAATATACCACATCCGAATCATAGACCGGACGAGAGCCGACGGGGGAGGATACCAAAACCATGGCACTATATAATAACAAACAATAATACAAGTAGCTATATAAATCATACAAGTAAGAATTTTTTCTTAAAAAAAAGATAAGAACAAGAGGCTCACCACGGTGGTGCCAGCGACGAGATCGGCGCGGGCGATCGACGGCGGTGAGGACGGGGACGGGGACGGGACGGCACCCTACACATGTGCAAACTAAGAAGTTAATTTGAGCTCAAATTGTGCATCTAAATCAAATAAACTCACACATGCACTCCTCCACTAAAACCCACAAACCACACTACTTCTAGAGCATTTGAAATGAGCTAAACTAGCAGAGAGAGATGAAAGGATGAAGTTGCTAACCTTTTTAGAACACTTGGATAGTTGGTGCACCGCCAAACCTAGACAAATCTTGAGGAAAATGGAGCTTGGAGGTCGAGCTTAGAGAGAAGAAAGCTTAAGTGTGGCTCGGGCATTTCATCAAACACCTCATGTGCATAGGAGGTGAGAACAGAGTAGCACACACCTCCCACACGCCGGCCGGCCAAAAAACAGAGGAGTGAGCACGCAGGGACGAGCATATATATAGGCATCTTTTTAGTCCCGGTTGGTGTCTAGAACCGCGACTGAAGACTGACCTTTAGTCCCGGTTCCAGACACCAACCGGGACTAAAGGGCCTCGCTAGTCCCGGTTGGTGGCTGGAACTGGGACTAAAGGTCCTAGCCGAACCGGGACTGGTGCCTGCCGAGGCCCGGTCGACGTCCTGGCCGCTCGAACCGGGACTGATGCACGCATTAGTCCCGGTTCATTAGTCGACCGGGACTGTTGCTCTGATCTGGCAAAAACCAATGCCCTGTTTTCTACTATTGAACCTTCCTTGTGATTTTAGGAAGGTTCCAGCCAGCTTTTTTTTCTTTCAGTTTTCTCTACCAGCTTTTCAGTTCTCTTTTATTTTTCCCATTTCTATTTTTTCTGTTTGTTTTTGTCGTTTTCTTTTTTCTTCTCTTTCTTTTTTAAATTCGAGAATGTTTCTAAATGTGTGAATATTTTTCAAATTCGCAAACACATGTCATATTCATGAATAAATTTTAAATTCATGAACACTTTTCAAATTCATCAATATTTTTTAAAACCACGAACATTTTTCAAACTCATGAACATTTTCCAAATTCGCTAACGTTTATGCATGTAGTGTGGCTAGATGCTTGTTTGAATAGTTACTAAGAAATGAGATATGAATTTGTTCTCTCTCCAGTTATAAATGTAGTTCATTTTCGGAGATTCAAACAAACATTTTTAAGGGAGAAAAATCGGAATGCTAGTGAACAAGCTCACTTTACTCATGCCGCTTGTCATCTTGTTGATATAAAGCGGGCGAAAGCCTTTTTCGGTTTTGTGATTTGATATGTCTTCAACTTCTAAACAAACAAACGAAAACAATGCTAGAGCATGTATTTCCAAGTGATGCACTATGCAACATGAATTTCTATTTTCAGATCATGGTCAATCAAATGCATATAACCTCCAAATAAGAAAGGCGTCTTTAGGCTTTAGCACATCACTCTCGATCACTGAAGAATTTCAACGCATTGCAAATTCCAAGATAACACATAAAACAAGGATTGATGTACGTACATCAATTTTACCATAAGTTCAGTACAACCAGCCTCCTACACTTCAGCAGAAAATAACCAATTCACATCGACAACTTCAGCAGCGTACGATGGTCCTTAGCCAACATCGAGTACCAGGCTCAGTTCAATAGAAACAAAGAATCTACAGCTCGAAAGACTTTGATTGTATGTTTCAGACACATCAACATGGCAGCAGATAACTGTGAGACAAACTAAGCCATACACACAGATTGGAGGTCTCATGCCTGCCTGCCTACCAAGTTATATTGTGGCTGATCATCCTCCTCGCTCTCGCTTAGGCGCACTACCGTCGTGCTCAGCCCACAGCTGGATCCGCCTATGCGCGAGTGTATCTTGCACATGCACCTAGCCCAAAGAAAAGAAGATGGTCAGTTTCAGTAGCCCAAAGAAAAGAAGATGGTCAGTTTCAGTAGCCCAAAGAAAAGAAGATTGTATCTTGCACATGCATCAGTGTCGCCAACTAGCCGGTTTAGTTTGCAGGTATACTAACAGGGTGGCATGCATGAAATTATGATGGCAGCAGTACCATGCAAGAGCTCATCGGAAACAAAATTGCATGATGACCCCTGTCTCCCTCCTCCGATCAACAAGAAAAGGGGATTATAGGAAGAAAAAGAACTTACATACTTGCAAATTGGTTCAACCGAGCCCGATGCCGCCCAGGCGCCATCGCCATCTCCTCTGCAATCCTCTCCAAGATCCGATCCATCGAGTGATCCTGCGAAGAATCTACGGCGCTCCTCCGTCATGGCGGGCGATATCGCCAATATCACCCACTCGTTCCTCGCTTTGGCTGCCCTCTCCACCTCTCACCGCCGTCACTGATCGATCTCCACCAGCCTCATTCGAGAGTGACAACGTATCAATATGATCCATCCAGGCTTCCTAACCCCGCTCACCAGAGATCCCCTAGGAATGGTGACACTGTGGATGAGGTGGTGCAGGGAGGTGGAGTGAGTCGCTAGACCAAAGCAAGAGAGGACATGATACGCGGGGGTCCGTTATTTGACACTATTTGGACGTCTAAATTTTTTTTACAGACTACAATTTTTCGGCGGCGGCCAAAGTTCCGACCAAAAAATGTAGCATGTGTGCATGCTAAGATAAACAGAAATAGTGAGGATCAACTAGTTAGCTATACATGATTGGACAGTACATGTATTTACAAAAGAGAAAAGGAAAATGTATGCTTCGAGAGCCACGCTTGTGTGGTGCAACTATTTTTGATGGGTTTGATAAGCTATAATAGATGTATGATAAGCTATAATAGAAAAGGACAAACTACTTTGCTTAGCATCGGAAATACGTATATAACTAGACTAGATGTCAACCCGGAGGCGATTGGATTTGTAGCCGCACACAATATAATCATGCATGTTGTTGATGTACGTAGTCGCGATTTGGTCTATGTACGCGCGCTCAGCCAAGGTGTAAACGAACTAAAGATGTTTTAGGACACCGAAATCGAGTGTGCTAGCTGCCTGCCAGTATATAAAATTAAGTACTACCACGTACGTACCAGGAGGGGTCCAGGACTAGCTTCATCTAGAACTCGCGCGCAAACCCTCGGAGCGAGCTCGTACGTACGCCGGGACCGGCCCGATCGAATCGAGATGACGACGTCTCGCCGTGATCTCGACGTCGCAAGGCTTCACCTTCTCCCCGCGGCCGAAGGACCTCACCGACCTGTACCTGCGCCGCAAGATCGCCGGCGAGCCCCTCCCCGACGCCGCCGGCCGCTTCATCCATGAAGTCGACGTCTACTCCGCCGAGCCGGAGCAGCTGGCCCGCGCGTTCGAAAAGGCTCCTGGCACCGGCAACGGCGACAAGCTGCCGGTGTGGTACTTCTTCTCTCCCGTGCGCCACCCCGGCGGCCGCAAGAAGAACGCACGCGGCGGCGCAGCCAGGAAGTCGCGTACCATAAACGGCGTGGTCGGCAAGCACTGGCACTCGGAGTCTCAAGCCAAGCCGGTGGTGGGAGGAAGCGTCGTCGGCGGCTACAGGCAGCACTTCTCCTACAAGGTCAGGAACGAAGAGTCAGGCAAAGACGTGAGGGCCGGGTGGATCATGTATGAGTACGGCATCTCCGAGGAGCACAAAGGTGGCGACCTCGTGCTCTGCGAGATCCACCCGTCCCCTAACAAACGGAAACAGGCGGCCCCGGCCGTGCCCGTGTCCGATCCCACAATCAGCTCCAGGAAGAGGAAGGCGGCGGCCGGCCACCCCGAGGGTACTACGCTACGGCGAGCACGCGGCCGCGGCGCACGGTTGACCAAGATGACCAACAGTCCAACACCCAACGATGGCGGAGAGCCTGGGTACTGCCGCCATGATGACGACGGAGGACGCCGACGACTACCATCGCCACACTAGCGCAGATGAAACTCTTCTCGACGCAACAGAGGTTGACAACCTCGGGCACCACATGGCTTTCGAGGAAGGCCGAGAGTACTGGTACGGAGGTGACCCAGCAGACACGGCAGCAGCTCAAGTGCAAGAGATGGACGATAACTTCTTCGACAACGTGAACGTGGATTGCGGCTTATATCAGAACAACGTCGTCATGGTTCAGCCAGGAGGCGATCTGGTCGCGCCGCCAGCAGCTCAGCCGGAGGTGCGAGAGATGGACGGCAACTTCTTCGACAACGTGGATGGCTTATACCGGAACAACGTCGTCATGGCTGGGCCAGGAGGTGATCTGCTGGCCATGGCGCCGGCAGCTCAGCCGGAGGTGCAAGAGATGGAGGGATCTGCTCCGCCTCCGCTGCCTAGCAACTTCTTCCACAACGTGGAACAAGAATTCCCTAGCTTATATCAAGTGGTTGTGCCGGAGGAGGAGGCCACCGGGCTAGCGCAGAGCATCACCGCAGACGGGAACGACGAACACCAGCACCGGATGGAGGAGGGAACGCAGCCAGAGCCAGAGCCTGAGGAGCCGGCCGCCGAGGAACCTATCTACGGCTTGCCTTGTCCAGACTTCTCACCTGAGATGATCCGGATGTGCAGCATGATGCCGTGGCCCTCACCTACATCCTTGGCCGCCATCTTGTCGGGCCTGTAGTAGATCCCATCAGCTTAATTCATTGTAGTTTTGCTGTGCATTTGTTTGCTCAGTCTGCCAATTAATGTTACAGATCTGAGCTCGTTTGCAACAATATAATGTGTAATCTGTAAACGGTTGATCACTGTTATAGATCTATTTGCAACATTCTACTTTTCTGATCCAAGATGCTGGCGTGCAAAAGAATTGCCCTTTTTTTAATAGCTAATTGTTTATGTTCCAAAAGAGATGTATACATATTAATTTCCATTCGGAAAGATAAATACTAATCGTCACTACTAGCCTGCCTCTCAGAATTAGCAAGAATAGAAAAACATTTTTCAAACAGCAGAAAATCCAAATGTGCTATTGCAATCGATGCAACATGTAGACTATAAATGTTTCTCAAATGATGATCACTGACTTGCAAAACCTACCTCTAAGAGGCATATAATGCTAGCTGATCAATTAAGTAAGGTATATAACGGTTTCGCAAATATGACTGCCATCAGTAAGGAGCAAACAATGGAAGGTTTATCGGAACACGGCAAAAAATTGCAGTCTGATATACATGGTGATGGATGGCGAAGGTATCACTGCAAAACAGCTAAAACAAAGGATGAGTATCGCACTGCAGAGAGCCACTGATGATCCATCGGTTATTATGTGCTAATGTCAAGAACACCTAGTGACCAGATCAGATACTTCTATCTCCCTACTTGTATTAAGTTCAGAAGATAAGTATTCACCACTGAGGGAACATGAACAGGAGTGGTAATATCTTGTTAGGACGTCCCATGCATATATCTTGGCAGTTTCAGAATTTCTATCTAGCTGCTATCACATTTCATTCACGGATGGTGAATCATCTGCTGCAAGTCTCTTTGGAGAAGGTTTGTCGGAGATCGGCTTGTCATCATTAGCTCGTTTCATGTCTCTGCCAACAATCACAAAGTCAGTTACACTACTTCTAGTGCTTCCTGTTGCTGCTGCTGCAATAGACATAGTTGGGGAATGGAACCTGTTGTTTGATCCAGCCATCTGTGAAGAAGTCAAAGATGCAGTTATTGCCATAGTATTGTTAACATTCTGCTCATGACTTGTCACTGAGACCACCCTCTTCATAATATTATCTATACCGTCACTTGGGGTTGACATTGCTTGCTCCAGTTCTTCAAGCTGAACCAAAACAATTAAGAGAGATGCTATTATTGTTCCTCACAAGCAAGGAAAACGTCTTCTTCGTTCATAGAGCCCTACTAGATTCATGAGCAGAACCAAATTGGTAACATGAATAAAATTCAGTCTGTTCACCTTCTTCTGGACTCGAGGCAACATTCTGGCAAGGTAAGATATCTCATCTTCTAGAGTCAACTTCCCTGAGCGTCCTTTAGCAGCAGATGCTCTAAGGTCTTTATCAGCCAACAAAGTTTCCTTGGCAATTTTCAGATTATGTATACGCGACTTGCAGACTGAAATAGCCTTTGCACAATATGTGATTGCATCCCCAACCTTCGATGCTAACTCAAAGGCCAAACATATGCGGTAGTTTCTAGAACTGAATTAAGGTAATCAACAAAGGATGAATCAAACTCAAAGACCAAAGTATTACAATAGAGTAGCATTTCTACCTGACATTTTTCTCTGGTGATTATGGATTTCAGCAGGTGAAGGCACCCGTGCAAGATTTGGGTCAACTCAAATTATTTGAAACCATACACTAATATGCTGATTTGTACAACTACTACTATACGGCAGTGTGATTAACACTATCATCACCACAAGGAGGATACAGCTGGAAAATTCGATAATGGTCAGGCCTAACCAAATGTTCCAAGATCGCTAAAGCTTCAAAGCAGTAACCGACTGAGCTGTCTCTGTCCTCTACAAAGGTGAAAATCTAATGTGAGGCCTTGAATGACCATTCACCAGCCTAACACACTAGTAACTGAGATAGCTGAGCTTACCTCTTTTCATGGAGATTTCAGCTAGAGCATTCAGTATATTAACCTTCTCCATTGTCTTGTCTGGACTCTTGGCAACTATCGCCCTTGCAGTATTCAACATTTTCCAGGCCAGACCCAAATCAGAATCATCTCTATTGCCTGTCATGTTCCCATCCTCCTGATCTTTGCCATGCAAGTTTGCCCCTAACCAACAATTATGTCAGCATTTACCATTGAAAGAAGAAAAACATTTCTTTCTTTAGAAAATGGAAGAGTTTTATTATTCCCGGCCTCTGAATCGAAGATGCACACAGTCCAAGAAGAAACAAACAGCAATGAGATGCATACAAATGCATAAAAGATCCAACTTAATTAGTACTATACTGTGATCATATAATACATCGGTGCATTTAAAAGAAAATAGTTGGAATTTTGATGGAAATGTAAGAAACCAATTATTCACATCACTGCTTAGCTTTTGTAACACATTGCTGCTAAACAAAAAACTGCAAAATAAGTAGAATGAAGCCAGTATTCCTAGATCCATACCAACTTAATTTGGCACTGCCATTCCAAATGTACAAGCAAGAAACACAAAAATAAATATATAAATGTAGAAGGCAAATAACTGACATAGGGCACCAGGCACAAATTCAAAATATGGTCAACCGATAACAAGCTTTTTTTATCAATAGAAGTACTTTGGTGTTTTCTGCAACATCATCTGGTAATTTGATCTGCACCTTCAGATCTATTAGCAAAACAACATTTATTAAATGGTCTCATGTGGAATGATGATGAGGATTCGAGATATACACCTGGATTGCAAACAGTTCAAGTCCCAAACTATTACTTTGCATTAGAATTGGCAAATTACAGATAAGAAGTTATTAGGTATACTCTTAATTAGGCATGAACAGACGATGACAACTTATTGCAACCAGTAGTTTATCGACTAGAGTACATAGATTAAAAAAGGATAATAATGTCTTTCAGTGTATATCAGTGTCTAAGACAGTAGCAATGCCACGTTAAAGTTGTGGGGAATCCTGCAGCTTTCTCTAAGAGACCATTCCATACAAGAGAATTTCTATGCAAAACCTGAAGAACAACGCAAAATACAGCGATATATTTTAACCCATAGTAGAAAGTTATATAAACGACATTCTTCATAATCACTAGGGATGCAGCCATGCAGACAGACGCGTCTGAGAAGCCTGCAAGCGTCCGCGTTGATCAATTTTGCATTAGCACGGATATTAAAGTAGAAGTGATTAGCTTAGTTTCGGCTTCGCGGACGTTGCGGGCGCGTCCACTTGCATGCCTAATAATCACGTTTCCTTGAAGGTGGAGCATGCTCAACACTGCTACCAGAGGCCTCCGAGCTCCCAGCATCATCTTTGCTGGCTGTAGGTGTGATTGATTCTTGATTTGGTGCACGATTTGAAACATTACCTGAAGGATTGGTCGCTTCCCGAGCTTTGAATAACAAGGCACATCCATAACTGTAAAACGTGCTAGCACACTCCGGAGCAAGTCCTCCATAATGCCGAACCCTACATGACAACAATAATGCGGAAATTTGCCGATGCATCATCGTTAAGGTTATAACATAAACATGTAATCCGAGGTAGAACAAAACAACCATTTTAATGACACAAGGTGCCAACTATGTTCTGTTGACTGTCTTTTATAGTTATTAGTGCTTGCACAGATTATGAAGTACATTTCTGAGGAACCATATAAATGAACTGCACATCGATCAAATAGGATGACACCTATCCCTCAAGCACTTGGACTTTGATTTGATGCTCATTGCAGTACAGACATCACAATAAAATATGCCAGGCCCTACTCCCAGGTGTTGTTATCAGGTCATATTGGCTAATTGGACTCAGTAAACCATCAAACACCAATACCCGCACCATCACGCTCACTGTCAAACACATGAAACCAAAACACCACACACTTGGTAACCACATTGTCATAGAACGTCTTAAATCCTACTAACTAGCTACAAATGTCAAAAGGCTCAGAGACACTATGCACATGAAAAGAACAATGAACTAACTGGAAGTTTTCTTCCCCGCAAACTATCCATATGTTACACTACAGCAGCATGTCTAGGAGAACAAGTGGAGTTTGGGAGTAGAACCCTAACCTGATCTCGAGAGCATGTCTGAAGCAGCCTGCCGCATTGGCAAAGTCCTTCTCATTGATAGCCTTGCACCCCTTATCAAACAGCACCTGCGCCCATTCTAGTGATTTCTCCTCCCAAACCCCTTGCTGTCCACCCCTCCTCAGTAGGTTTAGCCACGGCGCTGGGCCGTGGTGTTCACCACCGGGCACTTGGAGCCTAGAATGTGGAGTGTAGAAGCTGACAACTGGAATCAAGTTACAGAAGCCATGACTAGCACACACCTTTTTCCCCTGCTCCGACTGTAGCGCGATCATGAAGAGACTATAAACAGTTTTCACGAAAATAGCATTTGCTCCCTCCGCAAAGCCTAACACTGGAGCAAGTGTGCCTGGACCGAAACTGTCCAGGTCGACGATCCGGCTCAGCACCCATCGTGCATCAGTGCTGTCACTCGCCTCCCTTTTCCACAATATGAGCTGCAGATCAATGGCTTCGGCAACCCCCAGCCCACCGTCCTCCGCCAGCATGAGGTTAAATCTTTGGTTGTCACTGCCGTAATCATCAGGTGGTGTGTCCAACACAGCCAGTTCACCGCTGTCCAAATTGTACTCCAGGATCATCCCACCGTCCGACAGGAAGTAGAGCAGAGACCTCCCAACCAGCACGCTGGAATGATACTCAAAGTCCATGGTGAACTCGTCTTGCCTCCAGGTCAGCTCGCCCCACGTGCCAGTCTCCGACGAGTACAAGCACGCCGATGTGACAACGTCTGCGTCACCCGAGAAGTCGACGGTGAAGACGAAGACCACGCCGAAGGGGCCCCCCAGGCAGTCGCGGTGGTCGCACCCGTCGGCTGCACAGAACACGGCCGCGGTCGGCCACTGGCACCTGAACGCCGAGGGCACCGGTATGCCCTGATGGGCACCCGTGATTGGCTCCCACAGGAGGAGTTCCTGAGTATCCCGGCCCTTGAGGTCGGAGAGGAAGAGGGCGCGGCCGTGGCGGCAGTCGAGGGGGCGCCAGAACCGGCGGTCTGGAGCGGCGAGGGAGAAGGGCGAGGCGGTGGTGGGGACGAAGTCTGGGATGCGCTCGTCTTCCCAGTCGTGGAGGAAGCCGAGCACGGGGGGTGCCCGGTGGCGGTGGAGCCCGATGAGGCGGCGGCGGAAGTGGGGATGGGAGACGGCGCTCCTCCAGGCCTTGCAGACGAGGGAGGCGCGTTGGAGGCAGCCTGGGTCGTCGGGCGGGAGGCGGAGGAGGATCTCTTCGACGACGTCGTCCGGAAGCGCCGGCGGCGGCGGCGGTGCTGCCATGGTGGTCGTTGGCTGGGATTGGGTGCGTGTGGGGAACGGTGGAATGGTTCGGCTCAACCAGGTCGGAGTCTGACTACGACAATTACTTTTCTTTTTTAATCCAATTTACGATTAGAAACTTGTTCACTACTGAGTCCATTACCTAAATTCACAAATTCTCAAAAAAAAAAAAATTGTTATTTGTCTATATTATGCATACCATCACTGCACATGAACATCAGTGATGACCAAATGCAGATGGGTGTGAAGTTGGAGGGTCGACGCAATGATCTACGCAGTGGCGGAGCTACGTGAGATTCTTTGGACGGGCCAAACAGGCAGATTAAAGCTAACCTCACCAACTTTTCTTTTATGGCCTCCTCAATCCTTCACTGTTTGTTGCTACGCTGGGCGGGCCATGGCCTGGTTTTGCCCCAACGTAGTTCCGCCCCTGGATCTACGACTTGCCTTGTCTAGCATTCTCACGCGAGATGATCCGGTGGTGCAACGATAGTGGCCTTTACAATCATTCATATCCATGTAACCATGTTGTGGCTTTGATCTATATAAAACTATAACTATATGTTACTAGCAAAATATAAGGTGATTGTGTTTCTACGAATCAATAAGAACCTTTTGAAAAATATAGACAACGGTAAAGAAAATCTACTATGTGAATAGGTGGGTGCATGAGCAGCTTCGCACCTGCAAATTTACCTCCCCTTTTGTAACATCCCCATGTATTAAGCTACAGTGATCACCCTTTTGATAATGCCAAGTCACCATGATTAACAAGTCTTGATCACATTTGAATCATATCTCATTTCAAGTTCCAGTTCAAATTGAAATTCAAATTTAAAGTGAATTTAAAAGTTGTTCAAATCCAGGAACTAAATAGTTCATAATATTGCAAATATTCCCAAAGCAATTATAAAAATAAAATAAACATTAATTGAATTATTTAAATGACTCTAACATCATGAAACAGTACCAAAACAACACCATTTAATCCATTCTCATTTAAATAAAATTCAAATGAAAACATCTGGACTCCAAACCTTTTTATGGCAGTGCTAGATATTGCACTGTATTTGTGTGGCTAAGTCACATATTTTACAAAGGTGAAATGGTGCCCAAACATTTAGCAAAACAGAAAGGAAAAGAATAAAACAGAAAAAGAAAAAGAAAATGGCTAGAGGGCACTGTGCGGCTGGGCTTCTAGTTGCGACAGTGCGGCCCAGCTCGCTAAGCCGTCGTCTTCCTCCTACTGCTCCTCCCGCGCTGCTGTCGACAACAGAGCGCGCGCGCACCGCCCCCCCCCCCCCCCTCGCCTGCTCGACACCGCGTGCCCCGCGCCCGCGTGGTGAGGATAAGAGCATCTCCGCGGACCCCCTGACGAACCCTAGCACCTCTCCTCCCCTCCCTCGCTCGTTTCCCCCACCTCGCCCGACGCCGCCATGGCCTCGCCGCCGTAACTACGCGGCCACCGTGCCTCCCTCGTCGCCTCTCCGTGTCTGCCAGGACCGCCCGCCTCCGCTACTTCCTCTCCACCTACGCGCTCGAGCCGGAGACCGCTACATCGCCCGAACGCCGTCGTCGTCCACCTCGGATCCGCCGTCGATCTCCTCCAACTCCGGCCACCCTCTGCTGCTACAAAGCCATCGCCGGCCTTTCTTGTGCCACGTGGTGAGCACCACCCTTCTCTCCTCTCTCCTACTGGCCTCCTAGCTGCTGCTGCTGCTCGCCGCTGTGCCCGTGCTCTGCCCGCCGCTGTGCTGCCATTGCCGCGCTCCCGAGCCCCTATGGCTCAAGCCAGTAGCGCTAGCGTGCTCCTAGAGCACCGTAGACCCCGCCTAGCCCCTCACATCGCTCGCGCGCGCACCGTATCGCCGAATCCGAAGAGCGCCTAAGAACGCCGCCGCTCGCCGTCGTCGTCGCGGGCTGTTTCGGCCACCCCAGCCCGCGTGGCTGCCGCCGTTGGACGTGGCTTGCTTCGCCCGTTCGAACGCGACCCCTCGCGTCCGTTTTGGCCCACTGTGGCGGGATTCCGATGGTCGCCGGCGAAGCTCCGCCGCGGGGATGGTCGCCGGCGCGATTCCGGCGACGCCGATGACCTGTCCGCCGACGTGGGCGTCTCTGGGCCCCACCCCGAGCCACTGACCGTTGGGCCCCACGGCCACGTTGGCTGGGCTGACTAGGTCAACCCTGCTGACTGGGCTGGCCCAGCCACTGACATGCGGGCCCCGCAATAATTAAAACGTTTTTATAAATAAATAAAATGTTAATTAATCTGTTAATTAATTTAATTACTAATTAGCCACTGACAGCTGGGTCCCACCTGTTAAATAACCTAATTAGCTAAATTAACCCCTGTTTAATTAAAACAGTCACTGACCAGTGGGACCCACTGGTCAGGTTTGACTCTGGCCAGCTGGGTTTGACCGCTGACGCAATGCTGACATCATGATGACGTCACATATTACTGTTTTGGAGAATTCGGATTTAATAATTAAAACAATTCCAGAAATTCATTAAAACTTTGAAAAATCATATAAAATAAACCGTAACTCGGATGAAAATAATTTATATATGAAAAATGATCAGAAAAATATGAAGAATCCGAATATGTCAACTGCACTCATGTTAGAACCCTCTAAGTAGATGAACATGGAACTTTTTGCCTGTTTCCGATAAATGAATAGTGCATGGCCTTGATAAAATAATTCCAGCTAAATTCCTAAATCATCTAAAATATTTAGAGATGCATTATATCACCTCTGCACATCGTTTAGGCATGTCATGCATAGTGATTGCATTGTTTTCCGTGTATTTATTGTTTCTTTCCCTCCTTCTCTCCCGATAGACCCCGAGACTGCCGACGACACTACTGAGTACGACTACGTCGTCGACGACCAGACCCCTTCAGCAGAGCTTTCAGGCAAGCAAAACCCCCTTGATCATCCAGATATCGCCCATTCTTTCTCTCTTATGCTTGCATTAGAATTGCTTCTGTTGTTGTTGTTCCGATAGCTCCTATTCTGATGCATAGCCTGATTTTCGTCGCATGCTTTTGATACCTACCTGTTGACCTATGATGCTTAGTTAGCGATGTTGTTGATCCATCTGTGGCCCTTCGCCTTGTCCGTATGCCATGCTGGTTATCGGGTCGTGATCACTCTGGGTGATGATCACGGAAATGTTTACATATTGCAATACTTTAAACTGTTAAAGTCGGGCCGGCTCCAAGAGTGCCCGCGAGAGAATAATATTAAAGACGGGTCGACTCCAAGAGCACCCGCGAGTGATATTATGGCGGAACGATAGGGCAGGCGGAGACCACCTAGGAGAGAGGTGGGCCTGGTCCTTGGTCGTAGTCCGTGGATTACCAAGTCGGAGCGACAGGGATCCTGTTCGTCTCTGCGAGTTACTAAACACGCTTAACGGATTTGGGTATTTGATCTGAGTTGGTCGCTGGCCTATACGCACTACCACCACATGGGATAATGGTTATGGGACCCTCTATGTCGTATGTATCAGCCGAAAGCTCTTCAGATGTCACAGCACAGAGATGCGGGCTGATTGCTGGGGTGGGCTGGTTACGTCACTTGTGTATACAGTGTCGCGCCTGGGCCCCGGCCAGTCTCGCAACGTGCAGGAGTGCAGAGGGCGATGGGCCCAAGACCCCTTCGCACTTAGGATTTAGACCGGCGTGCTGACCTCTCTGCTGAGCCTAGGTAGGACTGGGTCGTGTCGATTACCCGAGGCCGGGCATTACCCAGCAAGTGTGTCCGGCCAGATGTGATCGAGCGTGTTGGGTAACAGTAGTGCACCCCTGCAGGGAAGTTATCTATTCGAATAGTCGTGTCCACGGTAACAGGACGCTCAGAGTTGTATCCTGATCTGCTACAACTACAAATGGATACTGTTACAATGTTAAACTGTTACTACTGCTCTCGGGATCACTTTCTCACAGGGTAGTCGAGGAAGGATCCCAGGGCATTACTAAAAAATGATTGAATCTATATTATCTTGTTCTACTCTCGTCTGATGCTGCAAGATTGCTTCAAGATGCTAGTCTTCGATAGGCTAGGCCTCCCCCCTCTGTTCTGGCATTTCTGCAGTTTAGTCCAAAGATATAGCCCCATTCCTTTGATATCGATGCATACTTAGTATAGTTTTGATGTCAGTCTTGCGAGTACTTTGGATGAGTACTCACGGTTGCTTTGCTATCTCTTTTTCCCATACCCGATTGCTGCGATCAGACGACGGAGCCCAGGAGCAGGAGATCCCCGGAGGCACCTACTACTACGTTGAGCCCGCCGACCAGGAGTAGTTCGGAGGCCCTAGGCAGGAGGCGTTCGCCTTTTCGATCAGTGTCGCTGTTTGTGCTAGCCTTCTTAAGGCAAACTTGACTAACTATGTCTGTACCCAGATATCATTTGTTTGTATGACTTATGTATTCGGGTCCTCGTGACCCCTGGTTTGTAATATGAAGATTTATGTTTTAACTTGTGTTTAGAGTTGTGTTGTGATATCTTCCCGTGAGTCACTGATCTCGATCGTGCACGTTTGCGTGTATGATTAGTGCACGGTCGAGCAGAGGCGTCACACCTTTCTCCGACGACCACTACACTCTTCATCCCCAATCGTTCACTTTTTCCACTCAAAGCTCATACGAAGAAACAGGCACCATTTAGTTGCTCCTCCCCACCCCCCGACTCCTCCACTCTATCCTACTGCTTTATTTAGGTGAACTACAATGGGCATAAGACAACATGTACCATTTTGAAAGGCCGAGTATTGTGTCGGGAGGAGGGGATAAATAGACGATTCAAATTTAGCAATTGAACACTTCTAGTTGCATAGTGCACTTTAGCATGCAAGTCTACCAAAAATAGGTGCAGAAATTAGTAAGGCAAGTAAGTAAAGGAGTTGAGAAGGGAAATCACAAATACATCATCGGTTCAGACTATTGGCCCAATCATACCTCCTCGTTTGAGGAGGTTAGGGGTACAAAGTTCCAAGACCACAAAGGTCTTGGCCACCAACACCCCGTACTCCTCCTTGACACACAAAATTCATGATCAATCACTTGGGATAGATCTTCATAGAAATTAGGCAATTTTGTGGCCTGTAAAACTTCTTAGCTCCTTCACCATCGCTGAAGGCTTCCAAGAGACCTTAATCATCTAGGAGATGCACACACTCCTAAAGTAACAAGCTTTGTACTGGTCACTTGGTATCAACCCATGTCAAGATCTTTAACGAAGCTCTCAAAAACCAGAATGAATATCATCTCTCTCTCTCTCTCTCTCTCTCTCTCTCTCTCTCTCTCTCTCTCTCTCTCTCTCTCTCTCTCTCGGGCAGGAAAGGAGACGATGATCAAAGCGGTGGCCCTGACCATACTGGCGTATATGATGGGTATTTTCAAGCTTCCGATCTTAGTTTGGGATGACTTGAAGATAATAGTTCGGAATTTTTGGTGGGGTGCATCATAAGGAAAGAGGAAGACACATTGGCAACCCTAGACAAATATTCTCAAGCACAAAATGAGGGCTCGCTTGGGCTTCAGAGACTTCAAGGTGTTTAACCAATCACTGCTCGCTCAGCAGGCTTGGCGCCTCCTAACTAAACCCGATAGCTTATGTGTGCAGGTGTTGAAAGCTCGATACTATCTGTAAGGGCGCCTCGAAGATTAGCAATGCTTCTGCAACTTGGCAAGGCACCCAACACGTGTTTGGATCTTCTGAAGAATGGGTTGATCTAGCGAGTTGCAATGATGAAACAATTCGCATCTGGCGAGATAGATGGCCTCTGAGGGAGCATGACCGGAAGCCCATCATGTCACGGGGCACCTGCAGACTTTGTCACGTGGCGGACTATCTAGACAAGTGCGGTTCCTGGTGGATGGACCTCCTACGACGACACTTTCCCGGTTGACGTCGACTCCATCACCAGCATCCGGACATCCCCGCATGCCCTCGGTGATAACCTCGCATGGGCTTCGGAAAAGAATGGCATCTTTACCGTTCGATCGGCCTACTGCCTAATCAGACGAGTGCGGGCGCCCATCGACATGTGCTACGAGTAGGGCACCGGATGGTCGTCGCGCCACCTGGAAGACCACATGAGGTGCCGTGCTCCTCTAAGGTACGCGTCTTCGCATGGCAGCTCGTGACTAATTCTTTGGCCACTTGGTCTAATAATTTTTCTTGCCGTTTGGAGCCCATTAATATTTTTTTGAATTTTAGCCCACTAATATTTGCCCCCTCTACGGAATGGAATGTGAGGACGACTTCCATGCTATGCGTAGATGCCCTTGAGTAGTGGACATGTGGCGTGTGATGGCGAAGGATTGGTCACTGCTGAACGTCAGTTCTGTTCGCAACACATGGCCGAAATGTTTGTTCGAGGTTCTGGAGCCGCTCTCGGACACTTCGCATATGGTGCTCCACATGACCATGTGCCGCTCATGGCATGTCAGGAACCAGATTACACATGATAAGGACCCCCCCCATTCTGAGGTCTCCCGCAGGTTCTTGCACAGCTACATTATGCCACTCATGTGCATTCAGCAACATCCAACGGGTGACATAGTAAAGGGGAAGATGGTGGCTCTTGCATCTACAGACCACGGAACTTCTAGCACAGCACCGGAGCCGCGGAACGAACTGCCCAGGCAGCCGGACAGATTGGAGCCACCGCCTGTTAGCTGGCTTAAACTCAAACGTGGATGGCTCCTTTTTGGGACAGGCAGGCAACGACGGCATCGGCATGGTGCTGAGAGACTCAAACGACCACATCATATACTTGTCGTGCTGTCATCTGTTCTCGTGCGATAACGCCCTAGTAACTGAACTTGAAGCATGCAGAGAAGAAGGAGCTGCTCTTGCCATGGAGTGGAGCGACCTGCCTTTCATTCCCGAGACGGACAGCTCGGAGGCCTTGGCCATGAACACGGAGCCGGCTGTGAACCGCTCCTCTCACGCCGCTATTGTCCAGGATATTAAAGCCATCATCCATGGTGATGGGGGCGTAGGTTTGAGCTATTATCCTGGAAAGAAACCGTGTTAGTCATGAGCTGGCTAGTATTGGACGTACTTGTATGAAAACAATTGTTTGGCGGCCGTGTTGAAGATGTAAGCAAAAGAAAAAGCCTGGTGTGTTTTTCACTGGATCACGACATTCCATGTTGCTTGAAAGGAGATGCATCAGTGAGCCTTAGCATTCACCGTGGGCATAAAAACCGACGAATCATGTTCCTCTTCTAGAGAGCCTTGGCACTTGAGGAATGATATGATTTTTGGGAAAGGAAAAGAAACTGTTACAGGCTCCGCTATGTTTCTGGAAAGTTACTGGTCTTCCTTTACGCCGTGTCACACTACTAATGGAGCTTTGCTACATCTACGAATAATTACGGGGTGAGGAGGCTTACGGGGTGAGGTGGTTGTCCTTCATTGGTTATTAATGAGCCACGGGCCCCACCCCTGAGAATCAGGGGGGGCAGTTTTGATTAGGAACAAAGGAGCCCGTATGTTTACGTAGAAATCCTTCGTAAGTCTAGCATTTTTGCTACTAATGGGTGGTCACCAATAACTAAGGAAAGGAGATGGTGGCGGGTTTTGGGCCAATGAATACCGCGGTGAGATCCAAAGAGGTGTGGCAGCCGCCTCCTTCTGACCATGTCAAGATTAATGTTGCTGTAAGTTTTGTGGAGAGTTTAAGTGATGCGAGCATTGAGGTGGTGGCTAGGAACTATACTGGTGACATCGTTCTCTCACCTTGGGACTTTATTGGGTAACGCTCTGGTGTGGATGAAGTGGAGCTTCGGGCATGCCTTTGCTGGGCTTTATATTGATATTTCTCTTAACATGCCTATTATTCTGAAAACTGGTTGTGCGTTTGTGGTTTCTTCCCTTGTAAATGAAAGTTTTGACAGATCCCGGCTCGTTGACATCAAGAAGGAAGCGCTTGGCTTCATCAAGCTCCTGAGCAATTTCAAGTTGTCCAAAATAAATAGAAAGGCCAATTCAGTCGCGCATGAGATTGCTAAATTTAATTTTGATAATAGACAAGACGGTTTTCTTTTTAATAGTTTCTCGCCTTGCGTGGCGCCTGTTGTAACGAGCGATTGTAATGACATTTTAATTAATTAATATATCGAGAGATGTTTTTAAAGAAAAAACGAAGAATCAAAGAACGAGACAACGAAACCAAAAAAATAAAATTTAGTTTTTTTAATGCTTTTACAGAAAAAAATGGTTTTCATCTTTGCTAACCGAACTTACTTCGGTCGGTTCGATTTTATGCAACAGATTATGGAAAACGTTTCAAATCATCCGGATGATTTCTCCCTCGCGTAAACCACCTCTTCCGCACGACACGAGTCATGTGGGGGCCCACCCACCGCTCTCATCCCCAGCCTTATCTCCTCCCGTCCTCTTGTCTTCTTCGGGTCACTTTCCTTTCCCAATCTCTCTCGTCCGCCACGCTAAGACCACCGCTGATCCCAGAAGACCATCGTTGCTTTAAATCGAGAGGACCGCTTGGCATCCCTCGCCATGGCCACAACCCGCGGGTGTTGCAAGCAAAACACGGTGTGCAGCCACCGCTGCGCATCCCTCGCCATGACAACAGCCGCCGCTACTGTAAGCAAAAGACGGCGTGCGGCGACCGCTGCCGCATTCCTTGCCATGGCAGCAACTGCCGCGCTGTGAGCCGGTGTTTTTGCGGAGGAGGCTTCCATGTTACGAGCCGGAGTTGGGGAAGGCATCATGCGTGCTGCCACGCCCCCGTGGATCTCGACAGGACGGCGGAGTTGCAATGCAGCGCACCTGGTGCTGCGACTCGCGTATCTCGCCGGCGACAGAAGCTGACAACGCAACACGCATGGCGGTGCGCACGCGGCGGCGGAGCTTCAATGCAGCATGGGGGGGGGGGGAGGGCAGTTGCAATGTTCAGATGCAAACTCTCGTCAGTGCTGCCGGCGATGTGGTGCTCCTCGGCGGCCACCGGTGCTGCGATGCAGCGTTCATCAACGGCAGCCGGCGCTGCGACGCGGCGCTCCTCGGCAACTTCTAGTGCTGCAACGCAGTGCTCGTCGGTGCTGCCGGCGTTGCTATGTAGCACTTGCATCGCTGCGGAGGGAACCAGTGATGCGCGATGCAGCGGTCGGCGGCGGCGTCGGTGCTGTGGTGGAGGCACTAGTGTTGCGGGAGCGACGACGGTGTTGCAAAGCATCCATAGTCGGGGTGGGGCTGGCGTAGCTGCAAAGTACTCCGTCCGTCCCATAATGTAACATACATGGAGGGAGTAACATACATGGAGGCACCAACGGCGAGGACAGTGGCTGTTGTTGCTCTGACTTTTTATAGCACGAGTGCTGCTACGTGGCGAGAGATGCAACAGATAATGTCCATCCGCTGTTGTGTGGCTACCGGCGCCGGTGCCGCGGCGGAGGCGTTGGTGCTGCAACCTCATTTTCTGTAGAAGGTCGTGCGAGCTGCAGAAGCTCATGTGGTGCCGCATTATAGGGCACGTTTGTGTCTTAAAGTGAAAAATTGAGCGGTGCCGGTACCTATCGGCACCTGCCTAGCCAGTCAGCTAGCGACACCTCGCACGTCGTCGGACAACACCACCGAGGAGGAGGACGAGTAGTTTTATCAGCGTCGTTTTAGTATCGTTTTATCTAGCATCTATGAACTGGCTTGTAGTTCGGACTATGTGAGAAACTATGCTATGAGAATTTGAACTATGTGTTATTTCAATTTTTTCGTATGTGTTGTATAAGTTTTTTTCCAAGCACCGGCTGGTCGCGCGCGCTCTTTTTTACCACGCCTGCTAAAGCGCTACAGTGGCGCGCTAAAATTTGCAGCGCCTGATGAAGCAACGACCCACTCCGGCACCGTAAAACGCTATGCGCGCGCTGTAAAAAAAATTAGCGCGCCGCGCCGTAGCGCGCCTGTTGGAGATGCTCTTATGTAGTTACTATTTCACAATTCAGAACCTACATTTTACTTATCACTGGCTTGTTTTACAAAAATAACATCTATTTTAAATGCACATATCTCAAAAACCTATTTCACTTTTTTAAAATAATTTTTTTTCACATTTCCAAATCGTCAGTTTCACATTGACACACTACAATTTCACTTTCTGTGGTTACTGTTTTACTCAGAACCTACATTTCACAATTCAGAACATATATTTCACTTTTCACTGTCTTTTTCACATAAATCACATCTATTACAATTTCACATTTTTGAAGTAACATATTTCACTCTTCTGAAAAAGACTGTTACACTTTTTCAAATAATCAGTTTCACAAGTTTACATTCTACATTTCACTTTTCACTGGGTTGTTTCATAAAATACATCTATTTCAATTGCACATTTCTTAAATAAACTATTTCACTCTTTTGAAATAAACTGTTTCACATTTTCAGATAATCAATTTCACAAAGATGCATTATAATTTCATTTTCTCTGATTGCTATTTCACAATTGAGAACCTACATTTCACTTTTTACTGGGTTATTTCACGAAAAAAACATCTATTTCAATTGCACATTTTCCAAATAACATGTTCACTCTTTTGAAATATACTGTTTCACATTTCTAAATAATATGTTTCACAATTTGTCATTTCAGTTTCATATTTGGGTTAATATAGGTTTCTAATGAAATAGGTTGGTTTCACATATTTCTATTGAAATAGGGTTTCACATATTTTTCTAGTGAAATGGGTTCATTTCACATATGGAATGTGAAATGTTAAAATTTAAAAGTGTTTGAAATGTATCCAAGATTGGTGTAGTTCTAAAGGTCTTGGCGCCAGGAGTTCAAATATATAAATTATTTAAAAAACTAACTTATAGTTTAACTGATAAAATCGATTTAATATAGTCTATGTGAAATAAAAGGGTGGGTTTATGTGTGAGAGAAGAGAGAGAGCGGACTGTCACATGCTGCCATCACTGCTTTTCCTATCATATCAAGGATATGGTGGGGGCTAATAGTTGTATTAGGTATGGTATTCAATTTGTATAGCAAAAAAGGAGAAATACTAGATGTTCACAACCCAAATCTTAAAGCAACTGATGGATGGTGAGATTGTTAACGCTAACGTTCAAAGTTCAAAGTGACTTTCTGCGTTGTGTGTAGATGCGGAGAAAGGGAAGGAAGACTAGCTGCATCTCATGAATCGGATGTCCACACGCGCCTGAATCGTACGGCTGGCTAGCCGGATGATTTCTTTAGGAAATCGTCCAGCTGATCCATAGCAGCCGTCACAGATTATTGGGCAGCAACGTGCATCAAGCTATTTTTTTTTTTTGAATTTTGTTTTTTATCTATTAAATAATAATAACTTAACTTACAACCACCAAAGCTTCGCACATCTATTTCAATTGGTTGCATCAAGCTATATTTACCAGGTGTGTTCCCGCTAAAAAATAATATTTACCAGGTGTGTTCAAAACAAAAAGGCTATATTTACCAGGTCAAAGTTGAGACCGTCCGTTGACCGGATGACGTGGAGTCTCTCCGTACGCTCGCCTTCCCATGCATGCAAGCCGCACGCTCGATAAGAAGACCTCGACGGGACAAGGAATTCCTTTCCTTGATTCCTCACCACACGCGACAACGGTCGATCACATGGCGTCCGCCTCAACCCGTCACCTCCTCCTCGTCGCCGTCGTTCTCGCCGTGTCGCACTCCGTCCGGGCCACCGCCCCAGTCACCGTCGGGGAGGCGTGCAAGCTGTACACGAAGCATGCGTCGTACTGCACGGACGCCCTGGCGAAGGCGCCGGGGATCCCCCTGGTGCCGGTGCCCCTGCCGGTGCTGGCGGAGCTGGCGGTGACCCAGGCGGCGGCGAGCGGCGCCGCCGCGCTGGCGTTCATCAAGAGGATGGAGTTGCTCGCCGGCGGGATGCCGCTGGGGTGCCTGGACAAGTGCGTGGGGAAGTTCCAGACGGCGGTGGCGGCGCTGCAGAAGTCGAGGGCGGCGATCGTGGAGCACAGGGACGTGGCCCGCGTGAAGAGGTGGGTGAGGGCGGCGAGGGCGGACGGCGAGACGTGCATGGACGGGTGCCACATGCTGGAGGGCGGCGCCGACCCCACCATCATGCGCAGGATCACCGACCTCGGCAAGCTCTGCTCCGTCGCGCTCGCCCTCGCCGATGCCGCCGCAACCCATAACTAATAATCTTTGCGCGTGCCTCTCTCACTTGCTTTACCTTAATTTATCTCTCACGTGGTTATGTTTGTACTACACTGCATTGTTGAATTTGTAAATCTAAGCATACTTAGCTAAGTTGTGCGCAGCCACATTGGCTTTCCGGTTACAGTGCATAAATTCGACTGATCCAATCATTCCTGCTAGGATGAAACATTCCGCATAGACTGCTGAGGCTCCTATCTTGTCCTGAACAAGCATCAATCACACCAACCGCGTCTGATTCAACTTGAATTGAGTGAAAACCCATCTCATTTGCTGCATCAAAACCAGATTTATGGCCAAAGTCTACGCTGTATGAGCATCCGAAACATGGGAGAGTAGCGAGCATGAGCCAGCGAGGAATACACCATGGCTATCTCTAATAACAACGCCTGTAGAGCCATCCCCTGTCTCGACATGAAAAGAAGCGTCAACGTTAACTTTGACAGATCCCACAACCGGTTTCATTCACTGAACACCCACACGGTTAACTGGGTCATTTCTTGTGTTTAAACTTCTCTGATAGTTCAAACGGATTGCTCTCACGGACATCGCACATTTAGCCACAGGGGAGATTTGGTCATGGTGTGTCTGCTGGCGCCGCATCCACCAAAGGTACCAACATGTCGTTGCAATTCCTTCATTCTAGCCAATCGTGGGTAAATTTGGTAATTAAGCGTTAGGCATTCGCAGTAGATGTTCTAATACAACAGATCCTGATCTCTCCTGTGTCACTGCTGTTAGCTCTATTGCATCACTAGGATGCCATCATCATGAGCAGATTGCATCTAGATCACCCAAAATAGCATGAACAGAGGGGTTTAGGGATCCTTTACTTGTCACAGAAGATGACATGATCGCCTGCTCGGTGCAGGCATGATGGAGGGATGATGTAGTCGACGTAGACGATCCCCTCGACGTCCTGAATCCTTCAGGCCGCCACCGGCACTGTCCAGAGACGGCGGCGGCGGCGGCTGGCTTAGGTCTTCCCGTCGCTGCAGCGCTCCCCCTGATCGGATGGGGTGAGAGAATATCGGGAGGAGAGTGAAACCGTACGTGAATTGTGATCTCGCAGGTGGCCAGCTCTCTCCCGTTATCCCTTTAATATAGCGCTGGCGACAGGGGACCCAAACCTGAGTTGGTTTTGGGCGCCCCGATCAGGGCGCATTAGACCCCTTCACTTAACGTTATTTGTTCCCTTTTTTTTCTGTTAGACTGTTAGATCTATCTGGCCTGTTGAGCCATCAGATCAAACCAACATTCTCCCCCTTGATCGTCAGGCTTAACTGCATTCGTCCATTCTCCATAGGAATGATGTACCAAAGTGAGGTGTTACAACAGCTCAAAATGCCATAGAACCTCAACACTTATAGCAAAATCCACCTATTTTGAAATGGAAAACATTTTACTTATTGGGGAGTGGTTTATTTTAATGGTCCTCTTATTCCAGAATCATAAGGCTTCCAGTAATCCCATGCCGGCAACATGCTCACAAAAAATACTGGGTGGTAAGCCTTTAGTTAGCGGATCCGCAAGCATATGCGTCGTTCTTATATGTTTAACATCAATTATTTGATCCTGGATTCTATCTTTCACAACACGAAACTTGATGTCAATGTGTTTGGTAGCATCACTTGACTTGTTGTTACTCGTATAGAAAACTGCGAGTTCATTATCGCAGTACAATAAAATTGGTTTAGATATGCTGTCAACCACTTTAAGACCGAAAATAAAATTCTTTAGCCATACAGCTTGCCCGGTGGCCTCAAAACATGCTATAAATTCTGCTTGCATCGTAGACGCAGCAGTCAACGTTTGTTTGGAGCTTTTCCACAATATGGCTCCTCCCGCGAGTGTGAATATATAACCTGACATGGATCTTTTACTATCGACACACCCGGCAAAATCAGAGTCTGAATAACCAATAATTTCTAGGTTATCAGTTCTTTTATATGTAAGCATGAAATCCTTAGTTCCTTGCATATAACGCAAGACCTTCTTTGCGGCCTTCCAGTGGTCCGGTCCTGGTTTTGATTGGTATCTGCCAAGCATCCCGGTTACAAAACATAAATCTGGGCGTGTATAGACTTGAGCATACATGATGCTTCCGACAGCTGAAGCATAAGGAACCGACTTCATCTGATCAGTTTCATATTGGTTCCTCGGACATTTGAAATGTCCCAAACTTATCGCCCTTGACTATAGGAGCAGGTGAGGGTGAGCACTTATGCATACTGAATTTCTTCAGTACTCTCTCAAAATATGCCTTTTGTGATAGTCCTAACATTCCTTTGGACCTATCTCGATGAATCTCGATGCCGAGGACATACAAGGCTTCACCAAGATCTTTCATATCAAAACTAGATGACAGAAAATTCTTGGTCTCGTGCAGCATATCCTTATCGCTACACGCCAACAATATGTCATCAACATATAGGACTAAAATTGTGAACCTACTGCCTTTAAATTTAACATATATGCAGTTGTCCACAACATTTTCGGTGAAACCAAAAGTTTTGATAATTTTATCAAACTTGAGGTACCAATCTCTTGAAGCTTGTCTCAAGCCATAAATTGATTTCTTTAGACGACATGCTAAATGTTCCTTCCCTTCCACAACAAAGCCTTCCGGCTGAGCCATGTATACGTTTTCTTTCAGGTCACCATTTAGAAATGCCGTTTTAACATCCATTTGGTGTAGTTCTAGGTCGTAATGAGCTACTAATGCCATGACGATTCTGAAAGAATCTTTGGTGGACACAGGGGAGAAGGTTTGTTTATAGTCAATTCCTTCTCTTTGTGTGAACCCTTTTGCCACAAGCCTTGCCTTGAACCGTTCGACATTCCCTTTGGAATCATACTTGGTTTTGTAGACCCACTTGCAGCCTACTTTCTTAGCTCCATCGGGAACTTCTACTAAGTCCCAAATGTCGTTTGAGCCCATAGATTTCAACTCGTCTTCCGTGGCAACCAACCACTTGGATGAATTTTCGCTTTTAATGGCTTCCTTATAAGAGGTTGGATCCTCCACCTTTCCCATATCATTCATATCCTCAATCATGAAAGTGACATAATCATCTGATATGGCCTTCTTCCTCTCACGCCGTGGTCTACCCACAGGAAGAGGTGGTGGTGGTGGTACATCATCATTTTGAGGATCATTATTTTCCTGGAGATCCTCATTTGTGTCTAGATTTTCATTATTATTAGTTTTTGGATCACCATTTGGTTGAGAAATTGAACTGTTAGATTCAAGATCATCAGATGCCACATTTCTTCGTATTGGAAAAACAATCTCTTAGATAATCAGGGATGGTGCACAAACCCGCTTCTCCTCAAGATCGATCTCCCTTATTTTTGTGACCTTATTATCCTCAAAAAATATCGCTGGTCTAGTCTCCACAAACTTGGTGGTGTGACTTGGACAATAAAAACGATATCCTTTTCCTCTATGAGGGTATCCAACAAAGAAACAACTAACTGTTTTTGGATCCAACTTCTTAAGTTGTGGATTGAAAACTTTAGCTTCAGCAGGGCAACCCCACACCCGTAAGTAATTTAAGCTCGGTTTCTTTCCCGCCCACATCTCGTAAGGTGTGTTCGGTGCTGACTTAGTTGGAGCAAGATTTAGTATGTGCGCGGCTGTTTTTAATGCCTCTATCCAAAGGCTTACTGGTAAACTCGAGTGACTAAGCATGCTTCGCACCATATCCATAAGGGTGCGATTGCGACGCTTAGCCACACCATTTTGTTGTGGTTCACCAGGCATTGAGTATTGAGCAATGATTCCATTTTCAGATAAGAACTTGGCAAAAGGTCCAAGAATCTGCCCATAAGGAGCATGCCTACCATAATACTCTCCACCGCGATCAGACCGTACAACTTTGATTTTTGCGTTGAGTTGATTTTCAACCTCAGCTTTATAGACTTTGAATTTCTCCAAAGCTTCCGATTGGTCACGTATGGTTTAAATATACCCATAGCGGGAAAAGTCGTCTGTGAATGTAATGAATGAATCAAAACCATCCACGGACTTAACGTTAAGGGGTCCACATATGTCGGTGTGAATTAATTCTAAAACCCCTGTGGCTCTTACTACTCCTTTCTTAATTGTTTTTGCGAATTTTCCTTTAATGCAATCGACACATTTTTCTGCATCCGAGAAGTCTAATGGGAGGAGTATTTCATTTTTAACTAAGCGTTCCATTCTCCCCCTCGAAATGTGGCCCAAACGACAATGCCACAATTTTGAAGAATTATTAACTCCTTTCCATTTCTTCTCAACATTAATTTCATCACTCACATGCATAACTGAATCATTATTAAGAGATAACATGTATAGTTGGCCTCGTCTAACACCGAGGCCTACTTTCTTATTACATTTGTTCAAAGCAAACTGTTTGTTGCCAAAATGTGATGAAGACCGAACCTCGTGACGAGATCCGATCTGTTGTTGCGGCCCGATCTTTCACGACGCTCTTCCTTTACCAGCAGTAACCTCTCGCCCGCGCACGCGATGTACACGAAGTAGAGGGTTTGAACATTGCGGTCCAGCACGAGAAAACCAATCTCGACGATAGTACTCACGCGCAAAACAATTTCCTCACAGAGAAAACGCAACACAGAGGTTTTCTAAAGCTTCCTCCAAAACTTAGGGATTTTTAGATAGCTTCCCCCAAAACTCGATACGGGTATTTTACCCTAAAAACACATCGCGTCTATTCATAAAATATAACCTGCTTTACATGACCGCATCCTCTAGTACCTGACCTGACCCAACTAATCAACTTGACCCTCACGTAAAAATAATATTCTACCTATACATGCTACGCACAACTCAAAGGGAAACACTTCAATGTATTCTGGACTCTACTATATTTAATTATTAGTTGCCTTTTACATCTCAGCAACAAACACCATCGACCATGTATTTGTTTCACTGCAGGTGGACCCCATCCTGACTCCTTTAAACACAATCTATCCCACATGACAAACTTCTTGATGCATGCAACTTGTTCTGGTGGCCCTGGTCGTCCAAAGAAATAGCAAACTTGATTTATTCTTTTTGAGTCCGGAACAAACTCTTGCATGCCCACGTAGTACAGAACTTGGTGTCTACTAATTGATTTCTGGCTGGACCCACTTCCATGCATGCGTGCTCCTTCATGTCCTGGTTTAGGGGAATATAGAAACATATCTCCTTTTTTCTTGCTCATCATTTGTACAACTATGTCATGCTTAGTTGTGGCGCCTACAAATCCATCTACATCTTGGAAAACGTCTGTAGCATATTCAGTACTAGGTGTAGACGTTGTATCATCAGCGATCATCATAGTTAAATTACACGCGGTCGTATCATCCTCTCCTCCTTGAAACGAAACCGTCCTCGGTTTCGAGCAGATCTCTTCAACGGTATTTTTCTTTGCAGACTGAACGACGACAGTAAGAATTTCAGCGACTTCGACTTTCTTCTTTTCTTCTTCTTTCTGCTCCTTTATCTTCTCAAGATGTTCTTTCCTCCAAGAAATAAAACGCTCCTCACCCATTGGCACGAGGTCGTACTTCTTACCCTTCTTGATGGTATATATGTGTTTTTGACAATCATACGCCACATCGTGCTCTTTGTACCATGGCTTGCCTAGCAATAAGTGACACGAAATTATCGGTGTCGGAATCACGTCTCACAAAACCTCACAAAAATAACTTCCTAACAAAAACGGTACCTTGGTTTGCTACGTGACAGTGAGCTCTTCATGACCCCAATGAAACAAATATGGTTGTGGACGTGGTGTCATTGGTAGATTCAGCTTCTCCACCATCTCGATGTTTGCAGCGTTGATCAAACTCATGTGGTCGATTGTCATGGCGCATGATCTCTCTTGTACCACAACACGAGTATGAAAAAGCCCATCCCATCGACCTTCCTCCTCCAATTGAAATCCATAGCTTAACTTCCATGATAATCCAGTCATCTCCTGCACAGTGTCGTGAACAACCTTGCTCTGAATACCACCTGATGAAGACCGAACCTCATGGCGAGATCCGATCTGTTGTTGCGGCCCGATCTTTCACGACGCTCTTCCTTTACCAGCAGTAACCTCTCGCCCGCGCACGCGATGTACACGAAGTAGAGGGTTTGAACATTGCGGTCCAGCACGAGAAAACCAATCTCGACGATGGTACTCACGCGCAAAACAATTTCCTCACAGAGAAAACGCAACACAGAGGTTTTCTAAAGCTTCCTCCAAAACTTAGGGATTTTTAGATAGCTTCCCCCAAAACTCGATACGGGTATTTTACCCTAAAAACACATCGCGTCTATTCATAAAATATAGGCGGCTGCTACGTGTAAGCCGGCTGATCTTTGTAAAAGATCGGCCGCTTGCGCAACCATCTGATTGAGATGAGCGTGTCAGTTTGATCAAAGCGTACAACTTTTCTTCCCTTCCCTTTCCTCGCATCTATGCCCAGCACGCCCAGGAAACGGGATGCCTCACGACCTTCTGCAGCACCGACGTCTCCGCAGCGGCACCGGCGCCGGCGACCAGACAGCAGCGGATGCTGCGACCACCGACGGGCGCAGCTCCGACGAGGCACAACGCTGACCTCTGCAACGGCACGTTTGCTGCATTGCGCCGTCGGAAGCACCGGCGAGCGCTGTGTTGCAGTCCTGACAGTTGTCGACGAGCGCCACATCGCCGTGCCGGCAGCCATGGACGAGTGTTGCGTCATAACAGCAGCGGCCGCGGAAGCACCGGCGAGCGCTGTGTTGCAGTCCTGACAGTTGTCGACGAGCGCCACCTCGTCGTGCCGGCAGCCTTGGACGTGTGTTGCGTCATAGCAGCAGCGGCCGCGGACGAGCTCCGCATCGCATCGCCGGCAGCACAGGCGAGCGCTGCATAGCAGCACCGGCACATGGAGCTTGGGCAGCAGCGCGTCCATGGGCCATGGCGGAGGTGCCTCTCTGCAGCGACGTGCGTGCTGCATTGCACGGTCGCCGTCGCAGCACCGGCGAAGCATCATCACAGCAGCCACGACGCTCGGGCGGTGCTTCCATTGGAGGATCCATTGCAGCAGCTGCGAACCGGCGACGCTCTCCCTCGCCGCCGGCTCCATGTTGCAGTACAACCACGCCCCTTGCAGCAGCATGCTTCTCCCCTGGGCGTCAAAAAACGGCGACCACTACCACGCAGCAGCACGGGACCCGAGTCAGCGCTCACACAATTGGCATCATCACCCCTCCAGAGCAACGGCTTGTCATCATCGTCGTCAAAACGGCCGCCGTCGCAGCGCAGCAATGCCCCTCGCAGCAGCAGCAGCAGCTCCGACGTCTGGGGTGGTCGCCGCTCATAGCGCATGGTGGCCGCCGTCCGCTCGCTGCAATCGGTGGACATCACATCGCCGACGTCCACGGCCACCTCTGGCAGCACCATGTGGGCTTTACAACGACGTCCTCTCCTTGCAGCACCTGTGTCCCCCGATGTAGCTTGCAGCACCGAGCGTCGAGAGCGAGCGCTGGGGAGCTTAGCCGCATCCATGGCTGTGTTGGATTTGGGGGAAGAGGAATGAGTGGTCGGCAAAGGAACTCACGCTAGAGGAAGAGGATAAGGATGTGTTGGGCAGATGAACGAGAACGACTCGCTGGGCCATATCTCGTGTTGACCGAGCGCTATGGACACGGATGGCTGTGGGACCAGGACGCGTGGCTGGATGGGGACGCGACTGATTTCTCGAGAAATCAGCCGGCTGGATTCAAGTGTTTTCCTAAAATATAACCTTCTTTACATGACCGCATCCTCTAGTACTTATAGCTGACCTGACCCAACTAATCAACTTGACCCTCACGTAAAAATAAATATTCTACCTATACATGCTACGCACAACTCAAAGGGAAACTGACACTTCAATCTATTCTGGACTCTACTATATTTAATTATTAGTTGCCTTTTACATCTCAGTGTTGACACACGAACGCGTCACGCGTACCCTTGACGCCGGGGGTGATGCACCGCAGCTCACGTCGAAGGAGGCCCGTCCGAAAGCGCGGTACGCAAGCAATCCGGCGGGCGCTTTTGAAACCCGACGCACCGCTTCTTCGGGATGGAACCCGTCAGGAGTCACGGATGGACGATGGGCTGCCCTAGGTCGATTCGCTCGCCCCTAGGTCCTCGAGGTTCGCCGTCCTGCAACAAGAAGAACGAACGAAGAACGAGAAAAAAGATACAAGGGAGAGGGATAAAAGTAGGGTAAAAAGATGTAGATGTGTTTGTTCGATTGTGTGTTGTTCAATCGGCCGTCACCCCCAACATATATAAGAGGCGGCTGGACTTCCCGTACAAGCAAAGGATTCATCTAGGCTTTCCTTACAAGAAAATTACATCAATTCACGTCCTAGAATCCTAGTTCTGGTTCCGCTCGGATTCAGCCCGAATCTGGTCCAATCTTCTGTCTTGCTCCTTGCGTGGGCCGTGGAATCTGCACATGACCTCCGATGGAGATGGTTCAAACACGAATTTTGTGCGCTTCGACGAGGCCAATAATCCGTATGTTGATCACTTTTCCAAATAAGGCCATCTTGAATACTCCACGGGGTCATCTTTAATTTCGAGTCGGACTCGGTTATGCAGCTGACTGGACCGTCCGACTCTTGTAGCGTCTCTGCAGGTCGTATACTATGTCGGATGATGATGACTCCAAAAGAAAAGTTGACCGTTTCGACGTTACGAACAACTTTCATGTTGAACACTTTTTCATCCGAGGCCATCTAGATAATTATTTGAGCCCATCTTCAGCTTCTGGTCGGATTTGACAGTTTCCACCCGGCAAGCTTTTCCCGGCAAGCTTTCCACCCCGGCAAGCTTCACACCCCGGCAAGGTTTCCATCCCGGCAAGATTTCCCCGGCAAGGTTTCCATCCCGGCAAGCTTTCACACCCCGGCAAGCTTTCCATCCCGGCAAGGTTTCCCCGGCAAGGTTTCCATCCCGGCAAGCTTTCTGGCTGTGCCTTGCGGGTCTTTTTTGTGGCAGTAAACGACCTCGGATGAAAATGTATCCAAAAGCAAAGTTGACCGTTTCGACGTTACGAACAACTTTCATGTTGAACGTTTTTCGATTCGAGGCCATCTTGAATGGCTAATTGCTCACGCATTGCATCAGACACTCGCCAAGACGTGTCTGGTCTCCCGTGTCTTATTTCGCCTCTTGACACGGCTGCATTCAGATAGCTCTAACTTTTGCATACGAACTCGGATTGAGACAATTTTTATATGAAAATCGACCGATTCGACGAGACGAAGACAATTCATGTAGAAAGTTTTCTCATATGAGATCATCTTGAGGGCGTAATCAGCCGAATAGTGTTCTGGATACAAAATCCCAGTACTTCGAACACAATTTCGGCTTTCGAGATGAGATCGGATGGCAATGGCCCAAACTTCAAAGTTTCTCCTTGCCGGATCGCCTCCTCGCCGGGCCGTCTCCTTGCCGGATCACCTCCTCGCCGGGCCGTCTCCTTGCCGGATCGCCTCCTTGCCGGGCCGTCTCCTGCCTCTGTTTGGGTCTTCGGCAAGCACTCAAAACCGGCAAGCTTTTCGCTTGAGTCCACCTTTACTGCATTTTGCATCGTGCCAAAATCAGGTGTCAACACTCAGCAACAAACACCATCGACCATGTATTTGTCCAATCTCTCCAATAAAGTCTAATCCCCAACCTCTATAGGGCCACGGCTTGATAATAGGATGTAACATAGCAGCGGGAGCTAACTGAATATCACCAAACTTTTGACAAGCTTCACATCCTTTATAATACCTGAAGCAATCATTGAATCGTCGGCCAATAAAATCCAGCACGTCGTAACAACCACTTCATCTTGGGGGCCGACTGATGAGTACCGCAAATTCCTTCATGAACCTCTCCCATAGCAACTCTTGCTTGATCATCGTCCAAACACTTCAAAAGAACATCTTCAACCGTTCGGCGATAAAGACCACCGTCTCTTATTGTATATTTGAAAGCCATGCGCCGAACAGCCCTGTCCACCCTTTCACTCGGATTGTACAAGTAATCAATAATGGGCTTTCTCCAATCATGATTTTCACCTGCACTAGATTTATTGTTAGTGACCGAATCAGTGGGCTCTGGTTCGGCCTCCCCTATATTAGCAAGACAAGACATCGGCTCTTGAGAGATATGAAACATGCCATGATTGACATGATAGCCAGATGCTTGCTGTGCTAACTCATTTGCTCTCCAATTATCATGTCTAGATATATGAGCAATGCTAAAATGATCCAAAGTAGAAATTATATCCAGACATTTATCAAGATAAACATTAAGTGATTCGTCTAAACATTGAAAAACTTTGGATACTTGTTGCACTACTAATAACGAATCACCAAAAGCCTCAATATGTGTAGCACCTATGGCCAGCAACATCTCTAAGCCGAATAACAATGCTTCATATTCGGCTTGATTATTTGTGCAAAAATATTCTAAGCGGCATGAGGCTTCAAAAACAGCACCATGAGGAGATATATAAGCAATACCAACACCTTGGCCGTTGCTACAAACTGAACCGTCAAAATATAATCTCCATGGTACTAACGAGACAAGGTTTATATCAATATCTTGCTCGTCATTAATCCGATGCTCAACGATAAAATCAGCAACAATTTGGCCTTTCATGGATTTTAGAGATTCATAAGCCAAATCATACTCAATTAAAGCATAAGCCCATTTACCAATTCTACCACTAAGAATTGGTCTATGCAACATATATTTAATGACATCGGTTTGACAAGCTACTATGCAAGAACTTGGCACTAGATAATGTCTCAATTTTGTGCAAGCATAGTATAAGCATAGGCATAATTTTTCAATACATGTATACCTTGTCTCAGCATCCAATAGACGTCGGCTCAAATAAGTGATAGCATGCTCTTTTCCTTCGGTTTCTTGAGTCAAAACAGCACCAATAACACCTTCCTCGGCTGCAATGTAAAGTCTAAAGGGCTCTCTATGCTTGGGCCCCTTCATCACTGGAGGAGTGCACAAATAATTCTTGATCATATCAAATGCTTCTTGCTGCTTTGCCCCCCAAGTAAAATCAACATCATTCTTCAACCGAAGTATAGGAGTAAATGCATCAACCTTCCCAGACAAGTTGGCTATGAACCTCCTCAAATAATTAACCTTGCCGAGGAATTTTTGCATATCTCTCTTGCATGTTGGAGCCTCCACTTTTTGTATAGCTTCTATCTTTTTGGGATCAATCTCTATGCCATCTTCATGAATAACGAAACCCAAAAACTTGCCAGCCGACACGCCAAAAGCACACTTCAAAGGATTCATCTTCAGTCCATATTTTTTCATACTCTCAAAAGCTAAACGCAAATCGGCTAAGTGAGATTCAAAAGCATCCGATTTGACAACAATATCATCAATATAGATTTCAAGTATAACGCCGAGTAAATCATGAAAAATCAAATTCATGGCCCTCTGATACGTGGCGCCGGCATTCTTCAATCCAAAGGTCATCACTGTCCACTCAAATAAACCAAGAAAACCGGGGCACCGAAAAGACGTTTTGGACATGTCCTCTTCGGCCATAAAATTTTTGTTGTACCCCGCATTGCCATCAAGAAAGCTAATGACCTTATGTCCAGAAGCATCATTAATAAGCATGTCGGCTATAGGCATAGGATACTCATCTTTGGGTGTAGCTCTATTCAAATCTCTGAAATCAATGCACACCCTCAACTTGCCGGAGCCTTTCTTTTCCACTGGCACAATATTAGAAATCCACTCGGCATACCTGCAAGGTCTAATAAAATTAGCTTTAAGCAAACGACCGATCTCTTACTTGATCCGGTCATATATTCTTGGATTAAACTTTCTAGCCGATTGTTTGTACGGTCTAAAACCGACTTTTATAGGCAACCGATGCTCCACTAGCTCTCGGCTTAAACCTGGCATTTCATGATATTCCCATGCAAAGCAACAAACATATTCTTTCAATAGCTCGATTAACTTGATTTTACAATCGGCTTTCAAATTCTTGTTTACAAATGTCGGCCTAGGAATTGATCCATCACCAATATCTATTTCTTCCAATGGATCGGCCGACGTAAAACCTTGTCCAAGTTTATCCATATCATCTAACTCTTCTATAGACTCGTACATATCGTTCCCATTGGACCGATATTCTGCAAGCCGCTTTCGTAGCCACTCAGAGTTAGGATCCATTTAAATACATTATGTTTTGGAGCCGATTGCTACCAACCGGCTTTAGAGAAATGGGGACAAAACCGCTTTTGGTAGCGCTGAGAAAATCAAACTCTGACAAGTCCCGTCCCGTCAAGCAAGCAGCATTGGGGTGTTGCCAATCTACTGGTGCATCAGCCAAAGCAACGCAAGCCGAATTATCCGCATGAATGATCTCCACTTCATCATCAACCCACTGAATTAAAAACTGATGCATAGTGGATGGCACACATTGGTTTGCATGGACCCAATCACGGCCTAGTATGACGTTGTAGTTACCTTGTACCTCGGCGACAAAGAATGCAGTAGCCAAAGTTTTGCTCCCAACCGTAAGCTCCACGTACATCACCCCTTTGGCTTCGGTTTTCTCTTTGCCTTCAAATCCATTGAGTACCATATTGGTCTTCATCAATCCTTCGTCGGGCAAACCCAATTTCTTGAAGACTGAATAAGGCATGAGATTCACTACAGCACCACCATCGACAAGCATTCGAGTAATCGGTGACCCGTTGATATGGCCTCTGAGGTACAACGGTTTCAAGTGCGTCACTGGTTCTTTTGGCTTCTCAAATATTGCATTCTTAGGACCAAAATCCAGCTGAGCCACCTCCCCTTCTTCATCTATAGCACGAAACTCAGCGGGTAAATAAAACACCATGTTGATATCCATTCCTTCATGTACTGGTGTAGGCTCACAATCTACCACGTCGCCCTCCTCCTCGGGTGTGTTCAGTGCCGGGCTTGCCGGTGTTGGGCTTGCCGGGCCTGCCGAGCTTGCCGGGTCTGCCGAGCTTGCCGGGTCTGGGTTTGCCCTCTTCATTGATTCTGAAATCTGTTCGAGCGAAACGGAATCAATAGGCGTTGTAGACGATGTAACAGCAGTAGCATCGTCCTTCCTTGGTGGTACAGGTGCTGATGTGACAGATGTAGAAACCACCGCACTTTGTATTTGCTTAGGCACCCATACTTGTTCTGTAGGTACCATGGGCCGAACGTCATTGAACCACTCATCTCTTTGCTTCTCGGCCTCCTGTTCTGCCATCTCATGACTCCTTAACCTCTGTAGTTTCCTCTTTTGTGTTTTTGTTAGCCCTGGAGGACACCACTTAGGCTGCATGTACTTTGGATCTTTGAACTTGGCTTTGCTTGTGCTAGCTTCATGATCATTAGCCGAGTGCTTTGGTGCGATAGCAAGTATCGGCTCAGTAGGGTTGTTTCGCACAGTCGGCTGTTGTATAGTGAATGTCTTAGTGCCCAAGATGAGTGAACCGGCATCAACTCTTTCTTTGCCCTTTCCAGACTCGACCACTGCACTTGGTGACTTGGCACGCCACACTTGCTTATTGATCCTTCCTTGATTATTCTGCATTGGCCGATTGACTCCTTTGTTCAAACGGCCTCGTGTGGGATAAGAAAACTTCTCACGTATAGGCCTCCTTGGTTCTGCCCATCCTGGATGAAAAGCATAAGGGGCCATTGGGGGCTGCCCCCATCCTCCATTAAATCCTCCCACGTGGTATGGTGCATAGGGAGGTGGCGCCATCCACAGTCCTGGCGCCCATGACCCATATGGCCTTGTGCGATGTTGCAATTCTTGTCTTGGAGGTGATCTTGGGCGCTTCAAATATGATGACCGGTTAGAGCTAGAACCGGCCGCTTGATTAGCATACTTGGACAGCAACATATCAAAAGTTGGCTTGATTTTCTTGCGCTGCACTTTGGCTTCATTCAGCTTCCACTTGCCAAGTTCCGGACTCTTGGGCTTGACAAACTTAACACGGGTATTATCTTGCTCTTGCGGTTGCCCCCCGAGTGTAGGATTCTTGACGGTGATCTTGATTATCTCCCCACCATCGGGTTGCTTGTCAAGCACCACTTGCCTTCCTAGGACCTTGTCGCCATCTTTGTTTTTCCTGGGCTCACCAATGACAACATTAGTTTTATTAGCAGATTCAGCCACCTCCGGCCGAATGAGTAACTTTTTCCCCTCCAAGTCCAGAGTATTCATTGGGAAGGGCTGTTTATCAACTTGCATCTCAGAAAAGTTCAATCGTCCGTCATTAATGGCCGATTGTATCTGTCGTCGAAAAACATTGCAATCATTAGTAGCATGAGAAAAAGAATTATGATACTTGCAATAAGCACGCCGTTTCAGCTCTTCAAACGGCGGTAAAGTATGAGATATTCTAATAATCTTAGCTTGTAGCAAAGCATCAAATATTCTATCACATTTAGCAATGTTAAAAGTGAACTTCATCTCATCATCGCGATTCTTATGAATCGGCTTTAAATCATGACAAGTAAAAGGTTTGGCCTTCGAGGGCCAAATAAATTCAGCAGCATAAATATCACCCTCATCGTCCGAATGATCACTATCATATTCAACCATATTCATCTTAGGACGATCAGTTTTGTATCTATGCACTTCTTTGAGGTCCTTGCTTCGGCTTTCATGAGCCAAAGCCCTCTGTAAGACTTGGTTGATGCTTATAAATTCATAGCCTTCTAGCTTTTCTCTAATATGAGTTCTCAAACCATTGAGCACAAGATCAGCCAAGTCTCTCTCAGTTATCACTAAACTATAGCACCGGTTCTTTGTCTCTCTAAATCTCTTGACGTAATCGGAGACCGATTCGTCATGCTTCTGCTTAACCGATGTAATATGTGACAACTTAAGTTCATTGTCGCCGCTATAAAAATGATCATGAAATTTTTGCTCTAGTTGTGACCAAACACGAATAGAGCCATGCGGCAAAGAAGAAAACCATGAAAATGCAGTACCAGTTAATGACAAAGGAAATAAACGCACTTTCAATTCATTTATCGAGCCTGCTTCACCCAATTGTGCTAGGTATTGGCTAACATGCTCCCACGTGGTCTTCGTGCCTTCTCCATTAAACTTAACAAAATCTGGAATTTTATACCCTTGAGGGCACGGAATTGCATCAAAGTACTCAGGATACGGCTTTTGATAAATCCGATTCCTAGGTAATTCAACACCAAAATTCTCTCGAAGCGTTTTAGCCATCTCCTCTCTAAAATTAGCTAAAGCATCGTCCATAGTAGACGATGAAGCTTGTGGCATTGGCATAGGATGATTAGGGTTAGCAACTACGGGTACAAATTGTGGCATGTTTGCCGAACCATAGTTCGGCAATGATCTAGCAATGTTTCCACCTATCGGTAAGGTTTGGTTCGGCGTTGCCACCGAACTCTGCATATTCATAAAAGGATTAAGCGGTGCAGCCACAATTTGATTGGTATGGGTGGGAAAATAATTCATCGGCATGGGAGGCGCCGATGAGATAGGCAAAGCTGAATTAGGGTTTCCCATACTAGCAGGCATATTAGGCATATTCTTCTGGGTATTAGTATTTTCTAAGAAAGCTTGATAGATCAGATTATTGCTATCAGAAATACGGCTCTCAATTTCAGCCCATTGCTCAGGAGAAAAGGTAGTACTTACAGAAGGTTTAACCTGATCGGCTTGAAGAGGAGGGAACTTGATTTCTCCAACAGGAGTGATATTGCCTTGGCGGTCCTTCTTGAAATTTCCAAGGAACTCCTGCAACTCCTTCTCTTCACGCGCCTTATTGTACTCCTCATAAGCTTGGCGATGCTCAGCCGATAACTCCTCCAGATTGGGCTTGATGATGTTATCGGCATCAACTTCCGAGGGCTTGGGAAGATTGGACATGATGGATCAAAGTTCCCCAGCGGAGTCGCCAAAAAGTGTGTTGACACACGAACGCGTCACGCGTACCCTCGACGCCGGGGGTGATGCACCGCAGCTCACGTCGAAGGAGGCCCGTCCTGAAGCGCGGTACGCAAGCAATCCGGCGGGCGCTTTTGAAACCCGACGCACCGCTTCTCCGGGATGGAACCCGTCAGGAGTCACGGATGGACGATGGGCTGCCCTAGGTCGATTCGCTCGCCCCTAGGGCCTCGAGGTTCGCCGTCCTGCAACAAGAAGAACGAACGAAGAACGAGAAGAAAGATACAAGGGAGAGGGATAAAAGTAGGGTAAAAAGATGTAGATGTGTTTGTTCGATTGTGTGTTGTTCAATCGGCCGTCACCCCCAACATATATAAGAGGCGGCTGGACTTCCCGTACAAGCAAATGATTCATCCAGGCTTTCCTTACAAGAAAATTACATCAATTCACGTCCTAGAGTCCTAGTTCTGGTTCCGCTCGGATTCAGCCTGAATCTGGTCCAATCTTCTGTCTTGCTCCTTGCGTGGGCCGTGGAATCTGCACATGACCTCCGATGGAGATGGTTCAAACACGAATTTTGTGCGCTTCGACGAGGCCAATAATCCGTATGTTGATCGCTTTTCCAAATAAGGCCATCTTGAATACTCCACGGGGTCATCTTTAATTTCGAGTCGGACTCGGTTATGCAGCTGACTGGACCGTCCGACTCTTGTAGCGTCTCTGCAGGTCGTATACTATGTCGGATGATGATGACTCCAAAAGAAAAGTTGACCGTTTCGACGTTACGAACAACTTTCATGTTGAACACTTTTTCATCCGAGGCCATCTAGATAATTATTTGAGCCCATCTTCAGCTTCTGGTCGGATTTGACAGTTTCCACCCGGCAAGCTTTTCCCGGCAAGCTTTCCACCCCGGCAAGCTTCACACCCCGGCAAGGTTTCCATCCCGGAAAGATTTCCTCGGCAAGGTTTCCATCCCGGCAAGCTTTCACACCCCGGCAAGGTTTCCCCGGCAAGGTTTCCATCCCGGCAAGCTTTCTGGCTGTGCCTTGCGGGTCTTTTTTGTGGCAGTAAACGACCTCGGATGAAAATGTATCCAAAAGCAAAGTTGACCGTTTCGACGTTACGAACAACTTTCATGTTGAACGTTTTTCGATTCGAGGCCATCTTGAATAGCTAATTGCTCACGCATTGCATCAGACACTCGCCAAGACGTGTCTGGTCTCCCGCGTCTTATTTCGCCTCTTGACATGGCTGCATTCAGATAGCTCTAACTTTTGCATACGAACTCGGATTGAGACGATTTTTATATGAAAATCGACCAATTCGACGAGACGAAGACAATTCATGTAGAAAGTTTTCTCATATGAGATCATCTTGAGGGCGTAATCATCCGAATAGTGTTCTGGATACAAAATCTCAGTACTTCGAACACAATTTCGGTTTTCGAGATGAGATCGGATGGCAATGGCCCAAACTTCAAAGTTTCTCCTTGCCGGATCGCCTCCTTGCCGGGCCGTCTCCTTGCCGGATCACCTCCTCGCCGGGCCGTCTCCTTGCCGGATCGCCTCCTTGCCGGGCCGTCTCCTGCCTCTGTTTGGGTCTTCGGCAAGCACTCAAAACCGGCAAGCTTTTCGCTTGAATCCACCTTTACTGCATTTTGCATCGTGCCAAAATCAGGTGTCAACACTCAGCAACAAACACCATCGACCATGTATTTGTTTCACTGCAGGTGGACCCCATCCTGACTCCTTTAAACACAATCTATCCCACATGACAAACTTCTTGATGCATGCAGCTTGTTCTGGTGGCCCTGGTCGTCCAAAGAAATAGCAAACTTGATTTATTCTTTTTGAGTCCGGAACAAACTCTTGCATGCCCACGTAGTACAGAACTTGGTGTCTACTAATTGATTTCTGGCTGGTACAGACCAATAACTTTATGCAATGTGTTGTATAAGGTAATATCTAAAATGATTGCGTTCAGGTTAAAAGCTTGCCTTGATGAAATTATTTCGCCAGTACAGAGCGCCTTTGTTCCAGGCCGTCTTATCACGGATAATATTCTTTTAGCTTATGAATGCATTCACACCATAAAGAATAAAAAGAAAGGAAAAGTGGGCTATTGTGCAGTAAAACTGGACATGCATAAAGCTTATGATAGAGTGGAATGGAATTTCTTGGAGAAAATGATGCTGAAACTTGGCTTTCATAGAGAGGTTGTGGATCTCTTGATGGCGTGTGTGAGGTCGGTTAAATATAAGGTGAGATACAATGATCAAGAGACAGAAGGATTTATTCCCACAAGGGGACTCCGTCAGGGAGACCCCTTATCACCCTATTTATTTCTCATGTGTGCAGAAGGACTATCTAGTGCTCTAGCTCATAAAGAGGAGGTTCGTGGCATTGAAGGAGTTCGGGTGTGCAGAAATGCACCATCAGTATCACACTTACTATTTGCTGATGATTCCCTAATCCTTATGAAGGCAGATATGACTAATGCAACCTCGTTGAGACAGGTACTGGATGAGTATTGTGCGAGTTCTGGGCAGTTGGTGAGTGTGGGCAAAAGCAGTATTTTTTTCAGCCCCAATGTTCATGTTGATACCAAGGTTGATATGTGTGCAGAGCTAAATATTATGACTGAAGCTGTGTCAGATACTTATCTAGGCCTTCCAGCTATGGTTGGTTTAGATAGGAGCGATAGTTTCACCCACCTTGTTGAGAGGATTGTGAACAGATTGAAAGGATGGAAGGAGAAAATATTGTCTTTGGGTGGCAAGGAAATTTTACTGAAAGCTGTAATCCAGTCTATTCCGGTGTTTGCTATGGCAGTGTTTAATATTCCAAAGAAAATTTGTAAAGAGATTACAGATGCAATGGCAGGTTTCTGGTGGGGCGATTCTGAGGAAGAGAAAAAAATGCATTGGCTTGCTTGGTGGCGAATGTGTCTTCCCAAAGATAAAGGTGGTATGGGCTTTAGAGATTTGCATGCTTTTAATCTAGCAATGTTGGCCAAACAGAGTTGGAGAATGATCACTCACCCTGACACCTTGTGTGCAAAGGTCCTGAGAGCAAAACATTTTCCTGATGGAAATTTATTGAAAGCGGGACCAAAGAAAGGATCCTCTTATACATGGCAAAGCATTGTGGCAGGTTTGCAAACTTTTAGAAGGGGGTATATTTGGAGAGTAGGAAGTGGAGAAAAGATAAATATTTGGGAGGATCATTGGATACCCACCAGCCCCACAAGAATGATTTACACAAGGAAGGGAAATATTCTGTTGAGGACAGTGGATGAGCTTATTGACCCAAACACAAGAACATGGGACGAAGAGTTGATCAGGAGCATTTTCTTGCCAGTGGACTCGGAAAGAATTTTGAGAATCCCATTATCTGAACACCTAACCGATGACTTTGTGGCATGGCATAAGACGAAATCATTTGTCTTCACAGTCCGGTCTGCATACTACACCGAGTGGGATCACCAATTTGGCTCTAGGGTGGTTAGTACTGAGGGGCCTTCATCGGTTAACCCTGTTTGGGCAGCAGTTTGGAAACTCAATGTCCCTAGCAAAGTCAAAATTTACATCTGGAGAGCATTACGTGGTGTAATCCCGGGAATGGGGGTCCTGGCAAATCGACATATTAAGGTGTCACCCCGGTGTCCTATATGCAAGGATGGTGCGGAGGATATTAGACATTTGCTGTTCACCTGTACAAGAGCGCGCACCGTATGGAAGGCACTTGGAATCGTTCATCTAATTGATCAGGCCCTTGCTGTCGACCGTTCGGGATCCGTAGTGCTTGAAGAGATTTTGAGATGGCCAAAACAAAAATCGCCAGTGATTGGTCAGCTAGGTCTGCAAGAAACGGTGGCGGTCGGCGCGTGGTATATTTGGTGGGAGAGAAGAGAAGCCAAGAAAGGTATGAACATCAAGCCACCTGTATGCTCAGCTTTCTCCATACAAGCAATTACAGCAAACCATGCGGGAAATATCCCTGATGACACGACAGAAACTGTGAAATGGGAGAAGCCACCAGCGGGAACATACAAAGTGAATACAGACTCTGCTTTTTTCAATGATGGCTTAGGTGCGGTGGCTGCAATAGTACGTAACTCGAGAGGACAAGCTGTGGCGGGAGTTGCAGAACCAATCTCCCAAGTACATGATGCTGCCTCGGCAGAAGCTCTTGCTGTACGTCGGGGACTGCAACTTATTCATGACATTGGATGCTCTCGAGTAGTAATGGAGTCAGATTGCCTTGAGATAATTCAAGCATTCACTGGGGAAAGTGATATCCGAGCTCCCTATTCTGCGATCATGGCGGATTGTTTTGAACTAGCTCACGGAATATCACTCCTAAGGTTTCAGCATTGCTTTAGGGAAGCAAATAGATTGGCACATCATTTAGCAAGACATGCATATGATTCCCAATTGTCAGTTTCATGGGATGATGAACCTCCTGTTTTTCTTCTACCGCATGTACTTGATGATGTAACCTTATCAAACTTGGAATAAAGTGCCAATAGGTTTTCCCTCAAAAAAAATTGATTTCTGGCTGGACCCACTTCCATGCATGCGTGCTCCTTCATGTCCTGGTTTAGGGGAATATAGAAACATATCTCCTTTTTTCTTGCTCATCATTTGTACAACTATGTCATGCTTAGTTGTGGCGCCTACAAATCCATCTACATCTTGGAAACGTCTGTAGCATATTCAGTACTAGGTGTAGACGTTGTATCATCAGCGATCATCATAGTTAAATTACACGAGGTCGTATCAAAATGGCACTCATACATATCATCAGCTAAACGAGAAACTGAAATCAAATTCCTACTTAAGGTAGGCACATAAATAACATTATTCAATCTAAGAGTGTGGCCGGTGTGTAGCTCCAACGTGAGAGATCCCACTGCTTCAACATCGGCTTCAACTCCGTTCGCTACCTTAAGCTTTCTTGTTCCTCCTCTTATAGTTTGGATCGTATCGAATCCCTGCATAGAGTTAGCAACGTGAGTGGTTGCACCTGAATCAATCCACCATGACTTTATAGAAAAATCAACATAAAGAGATTCATCTACAAAAGTTATTTCATCAGTACCTCTTTTGTTCATCCATTTTAGAAAGCCTGGGCAATCACTTTGGTAGTGTCCCTCCTTTTTGCAAAAGTGGCACGTATTATCTTCAGCAGTTGAGCTGCTACGAGTAGAAGAAGAACTGCCGGCTTCTTTACCCTTGAATGGCTTAGGGTTGAATGGCTTAGGGCCTTCTTTCTTGAACTGCTTTTTCTGAGGCTTAGGGAAACCTTGCCCCTCATGCTTTCTCTTGTTAGATCCAACATGAAAAACATGTTCTTTCTTCTGCCTCATGATCCTCTCTTCCTCCTGGACGATCCTTGCGGTCATCTCACCGAGTGGCCATTTTTCCTTTAGAGATTATAGTTGACCTTAAATTGTTCAAATTCTTCTGGAAGGGACCCAAGAATCGTTATTACAAGAAGATTTTCACTTAAAGAACACTCCAAAGATTTAAGCTTGGTGAAAGCGTTCACCAGTCTCAGGATGTGCTACCTGACATTCTCGTCAACAGTGTATTTCTGAAGAAGCTTAGTAAAAAGCTCATGAGCATACACTTTGTCGGAGCCTTTGAATTGCTCCCCCATTTCATCAAGGAATGCTTTAGCAGTGTCTTTCTTAGGGAGTGCCTCAGCAATGTCCGGTGATATTGTCGCATTCATGATAAGAAGTGCAATATGGTTGGACTTGTTCCATTTTTCCATCTTAACAACATAGTCCTTTTTGAGTTCTGCATACCCTGTAGCACCTTGCACGGGTGCTACAGGTTTTTCTTCCCTCAAGGCATAATCAAACTCATTACAACCCAAACATAATTCGACTTGGGACTTCCAACGCGGGAAGTTACTCCCCGTAAGTGGTTCGATCGTGTCGTACCGGAATGGAGTGGAAGCTGAAATTATCATAAAAATTCATAAGTAAACTTGCATGATTATAAATTTACGTTGGTAAATAGACAAACATGCCAAGAATTTAATTTTCAACTCCATGCCAAATCACCGTTGGGCAGAAAAACACATGGAATTAAAATATCATAAGGGATGACTCATAATAATAAAACAACGTTGGTCTGAATTAAAAATTAGAGTCATTTCATTCTCAATTTAAACATCAACATTAAAATTTGTATCATTATTTGATGTTTAAAAAGAATATTCAACATGCAAAAACACATCATAAATCCTGAATAAAATATCTCGTTGGTTCAATTTTACCCAGAATAATAATGTGTTCATTCTATTTTTTGGCATTTTCTGTTTTAAACAGTGCAAAACATAAAAAATATTAACTTACAGTGCACTGGAAAATCACAGAAAATCGCGATGGCCCAAGTTACCCACGGTTATCCGAAAGACGGCCCAACCCATCAGCTAAAAACGTAAAGAAAAAATAAAAAACTGTGCGCTGGGCTAAGACAACTTCGGCCGCTGCCCGGCCGAGAAAACGGCCCATAAGCGCCCGAAGGCCCGCGAGGAGCCTAGCGTTGCTGCTAGCCGTCCGATGAAATCGGACGATCCGCGTCGCTCGTGGTCGGAACAAAACCGCCGCCCGGGCCAAACCCTAGCTCATTCGAGCTCCTCCTCCCTTGATTTCTCGGTCCCGTGCAGAGGGGCGACGCCGGCAATGACGCGCCACTCCCTTCTTCCATGGCAGCACGGTGGCGGTGCTCGCCGGAGCAGCATGCCAGGCTCAATCCACGGCGTGCTCCTCCGTCGAGCATGGCCACTAGCGTTGCACGCGTGCTGGACGACGAGGGCAAGAGATCCGCGCCGTGCGGATCCATTAGTCGGCGACGGCAGCGAGCACGACTCGGGGTCGAGCAGGCGCGCGTCCATGAGCACGGCGGCGGCGTTCCGCGCGTCGGTCCGGTGGGAGGCGACGACGTCGCGGCACCCTCGCCCTCGCGCAGCGGTGAGCGCTACGCGGGCCCCGAAGGGAAATGGCGACGATGCGGCGCATTAGTGAGCTTTTCTTGATCCCAATTCGTGTGTGTGCATGTTCAATTTGAATCAAAAAACCTGATTGCAATATTAGGGTTCAATCAAAATTGGGGATTTTTGCTAGGGTTACAGAAAATTGGGAATTTCTTCTGCTTACTCTCTTGATTCCCTCTTTCTTCTAATTGCCATAATCATCGGAAGCAGTACTTGTACGTGATCAATTTTAATTAAAAAAGACTTAATCGTGAGCATTAGATCTTGACTTAGATTGATTAAAATTGCTTCACATAATTAACAGTACTTAAACCGTAGCAATTAAAATTTAACATCATTAACAGTGGGCAATTGACATCAATATCAAAAACAGTAGCAATCAAACCTGATCTACCGATGCCCTAAACATGAGATTGATCTACTGATCATGATATAGGGATCCATTGCAATCAAAATTGGCGACTGATACCATTGTTAGCTCTATTGCATCACTAGGATGCCATCATCATGAGCAGATTGCATCTAGATCACCCAAAATAGCATGAACAGAGGGGTTTAGGGATCCTTTACTTGTCACAGAAGATGACATGATCGCCTGCTCGGTGCAGGCGTGATGGAGGGATGATGTAGTCGACGTAGACGATCCCCTCGACGTCCTGAATCCTTCAGGGCGCCACCGGCACTGTCCAGAGACGGCGGCGGCGGCCGCTGGCTTAGGTCTTTCCGTCGCTGCAGCGCTCCCCCTGATCGGATGGGGTGAGAGAATATCGGGAGGAGAGTGAAACAGTACGTGAATTGTGATCTCGCAGGTGGCCAGCTCTCTCCCGTTATCCCTTTAATATAGCGCTGGCGACAGGGGACCCAAACCTGAGTTGGTTTTGGGCGCCCCCGATCAGGGCGCATTAGTTAGATCGAGGCATATGCACGTTGGTGCGTGGACCCCTTCACTTAACGTTATTTGTTCCCTTTTTTTCTGTTAGACTGTTAGATCTATCTGGCCTGTTGAGCCATCAGATCAAACCAACAACTGCATCCACAATTAACTGGGAGAGTCCCATTTGATTCCACATTTCGGCTGCTCTTCCACACCTGAATGGCAGATGCAGGACACCTTCTGGGCCTTGTGAGCATATAGGGCAGTGTCCACTAGTGCCAACATGCATGTTTGTTAGAATACTCTTCAAGGGTAAAATGGGATGGAGCGCCCGCCAGCAATTTTTTTTAACCTTACCCGGTATCCTTAATTTTCACAAAGAAGGCCAAACAGGATTGGGTGCCGCCTTTTCACGTGTTTCTAAGCGCCAAGATGACAGCCAGAGGCGAGGGGACCTAAATTTCTCAGATCGCGGTGGCGCGAGAAAACCCTCGTACAGGAGCGTGCGACCCTGATTTGTGTGCACTCGTGTGGGTTTGTTTCTCCGTTGTGTGACGGGCTTTTGTACTTGTATGGGGTGCGAGATTAGCGTGTGAAATTCCTAGAAAAAAGGAGACGGGCCTGTGGAACTTTGAATTTCCTAATTGACCCTCATTGCGTCAAGGCTGATTCCTGGTTGGCACGTGGGTCGCTGGATAGCGACGCAACGCATACCGTCCCCATGCGCCACATCCGGTATAGGGCAGCCCAAACTGGTTTTTTCCCACATTTTTTTTTGTTTTTCTGCCTCATTTTTTCTTTCCTTTTCTTTTTTCGTGTTTGCTTTTTCATTTTCCTTTTCCTTCTTCCTTTTTTAGTTATGATTCGTGATTAATTTTGAAATTTGTGAATATTTTTTAACCCACGGACATTTTTTGAATTCATGGACAAATTTTGCAATTACTGAATTCATGCACATATTTTTCCAAGTTTGCACGAACAAAATTCACGAACATTTTCTAATTCAGGTACCTTTTTTGAATTTTTGAATTTTTTTGAATTTGTGGACATTTGGAAGAATCCATGAACATTTTTTATAATTCATGGATATTATTTGAATTATGGAGCGGGGGCTGCGCGTCTGCTTCAAGTTGTCTACCTTTTTTTTTAGAATCACGTCAAGTTGTCTACCAAACGCATGGGGGCTCCTGTTCGGCGCTTCAGGCACCAGGGATGCTACCGGACGCCCAGTCGCCAACGCTGGTGGCCCGGCCCATATAGATGCTAGCGTTCAATCGCTCAACCGCATGTTGACCGGTCGCGGTGGACCAGTTAACTGGTCACCGTTGTCTTTTTGAACAAATACAAAAAATAATAATTGGTGAATTCAAAAAAATTCATGAATTTTGAAAAAAGTTCAGAAACATAAAATAAAGGTCACGAATTTGGAAAAAATGCTTATCAATTTTCAAAAAAGTTCATCTATTTAAAAAAATCATCAAATTTGAATAAAAAGTTCATCAAATTTGAATTTTTTTATCGAATTTTAAGAAAAATTTATCACTTTTTTTTAAAACTCATCAATTTTGAAAAATGTTCATCAATTTTGAGAAAAGTTCATTGAATTTGAAAAAAATCTTTAACTTTTGACAAAAGTTCATTGATTTTGAAACAAAGTTCACCAATTTGAAAAAAAGTTCGCACATTTAGCAAAAAGGAAAAAAAAGAAAACCCAAAAAAACCGTTCAAAAAAAAGAATAAAGGAACAAGAAAAAAGAATAAAGAAAATAAGAAAGAAAAAGATGTAACAAAATGTAACAAGTGCAGCGGGCATGGAACAGGAGATCCTTGTTTCAATAATCCTACATCTACGAACCTGTTACGAAGATGCTACGTAACTTGCCTATTAATCCTCTCGGCCCTCCTGATTTTCACCGGGGGTGGGCCCCTCCTCCCCCCTTCCCTCCAATTAAAACTTGCCAAGTGTTCTGCCTTTCGTAAACGTTCGTAAAAACCCGTGGATGTAGCATTGCTCTCCTTGTTTCGAAGCACAGCACGCGAGCAGTTTTGTGATCGCATAGGGAGGGACCAATTGAGCAACGTAGTGGACCGGCCCATTTACATCCTTAGCATAGATTTTCTCTACTGGTCTCTGCAAGTTTTGGGAACCTTCTAGATGCTTTCCAGCGGGTTTTTTTTTTTGGGTTTTGGGAACCTTCCTGAACCATTTTTTTCGTTTTTTATTTTTCCTTTTTTTCTTAACCTTTTTTTACCTTTTCTCTTATTTTTTTCAAGCTTATTTTATTGGAAAATGTTCATAAATTTCAAAAAATGTTTGCATTTTTTATAAATTTGTTCAAAACTTCAAAAAACAAAAATCTCCGTTTTCACATTTTATTCAAAAATTCAAAAAATGTTCACTTTTTGGAATACCTTTCGGGAATTTAAAAAATGCTCATCTTTTCAAAATTATTAAGAAGTTAACAAAAATCTTGTTTTAAATTTTTGTTCACCAGTTCAGAAAATGTTCGTGATTTCTAACACATGTTGGAGAATTTGAAAAAATGTTCCCCTTTTACAAATTTTGTTTGGAGTTTCAAAAATTGTTCATAGATGTAAAATAGTTCGTCTTTTCAAATTGTTTTTCATGTATTAAAAAAATGTTTGTTTTTTCAAAATTTGTCCAGGATTGTATATTGTTTGCGGTTTCTAAATTTTGTTCACAAATTTCAAAAAATGATCATGTTTTCAAAATTTGTTCATGAATTCAAAATTGTTCTCAATTCCAAAAAATATATCCTCAAAATTAAAAAACAATTGCGCTTTTTTAGAAAGTTGAAATGTCAAAATTATTTACAATTGCCAAAAAATCGAATAAACTCAAAAATAAGTTTACGGATTCTGCGTTATAGTTAGTTTTTAACCATGCACGCTCCTCAATTTTATCAAACATTTGTTGGCTCCACTGGTTAGCTAGTCCCCCTTAGGGCATCTCCAATGGCGCCCCGCAAATTTCCTCCCGCATCCGTCCGCGGACAGGGGGACCAGTCCGCAGGCATGGATGTGGGAGGCCGCCATCCAACGCTAACCGCATACATGTCATACACTCTTTCAACAAACCGGATGGAATTCATGCAAACACGGCCGAATTTTATACAAACATGACGGATTTCATATAAACATTACGGATTTCATATAACCGAACGAAAACGTTTACATTTTGGACACATTTTTAACTAAAAACGATACCGGACTAAAGAATAAACTAGTCTACAGCCGGCGCCGGCGGGTACCCATTCCGACGACATGGATACCCTTACTAGTCTACTGCCGGCCGCGGCGGATCTCCGTTGTCGTCCCCATGTCCGGTAGCCGTGAGGCCCAGAGGAATATGCTTCAGCGCAAAGGGCGGCTCGCTTCCCGACCACTCATCGGAGTGGAACAGTCGGCTGATGCTTCAGCCGGAGGGGAAGGGTCCCTACGCTGCACGGACCAGGGTTGGTTCCTAGGTAGGGGGATGACGGTGGCCTGCGAGAGGACAAGACACCGGCTGTGTACGCCTGCGTCGCCTCGGCGGTGGCCTTCGTGGGACCCAAGCGGCATCGTCCACGACAGCGACGATGCCCGTGCCACCGTGCTCCCCTCCCCCCCCCCCCCCGTGCCGACCTGGAGCAAGTCTCCACTCCTCCGCGAGCTGGCCTGGAGCGGCGAGTTGGTGAAGCACGCGCCGGCTTGGGGCGGCAACTTGCTCCATCGGGCTTGGCGAGGGAGGTAGAGCAAGGGCCTGCCTCACTCGTATTCGACGGGCTCGGCGGGCCACCCAGCCGGCTTTTATGCCGGAGAACTGCTCTTCCTGCTCGTCGGATGCCATCGAAAGTGTGGAGAAAATGGTGGCAGGATGAGATGGGGAGCGGTGGAGTGGTGCGATTCTTGCCCGGCGTCTGGCCTCCTTTAAATAGCGGGCGGACGGGGGGAGCTTGCCCGGCATTGTGTTTAATGCCGGCCCGCTTGTGAACGGACGTGTGGCCGGAGTAGGTTTCTCGTCTTCCACACGGGTTTAATGGAGGCGTCTGGAACACGGCGAGGAGGCGTGTTTAGCCGGGCGTGCAGCGCACAGCGCCCTTGGCCGGCGCGCCGCTTCAATGGCGGGGGCAGTGAGAAGTCATGTCCGCCCTGAGCCGTCTTCAATGTGCAGCGGCGCGCTCTACAGCGACATGAATCCAGGCAGCTGGTGCCGGGCGGGAAGCGCACGCGGGAGGGAGGAGGGGGTTTGGGTGGGACAGGGCGGTCAGAAGCGGGCGTTTCGCGTGTCCGGACTCCCGCAAAACTCCCCACGTTTGTCTCCGGTTTACAGGAGAAAATGCGTCCGAACCGCCCTGTGGACCGATACATGCCCGCGTTGGATGGCTTCTGCGGTCTGGACAACGCGGTCCAGACGGATACGTGAGGTTGGAGGGTCAGCATTGGAGATGGCCTAACCTGCCAGAAATCTGAAGATGGATTCCCAACGAGGGCCCTGTGCATTTTTGTGATTTTTTTAGCGAAGTGCGATTCCTAGCAGGGCGAACGGGCATGCTCGGGGCCAACCCAGTGCGTCAAATAGGAGCTCCCAATGTGGAACTGAATGGTCCTTTTCCATTTGCATTTTATATATAGCCTTTGTCTTTTCGATCTCGTTTCACTCTGTTTCTAGAGTGCTTTGCAATTTCTTTATTTTATTGTTATTGTCTAATTTATGTGTTCTATTTAAAAAAGTGCCTCTTTTTATGAGTTAGGGTAGCCTTCTAAGCAACTCTTGATTTCAGAAGCAAATATAATGCTACAACAAGTGGTCCAATGATGCCTTTATTGAGTATAATCATGCAACCATTGAAGGGCTTAGGGCATCTCCAATGTTGACCCGCAAACCTCCCGCAACCGTCCGGACCGCGATGTCCGGGCCACGGAAGCCATCCAACGCGGTCTTGTATCGGTCCGCGGCGCGGTCCGGACTCGATTTCTTCCGCAAACCGAAGACAAACGTGGGGGGGCTTTGTGGGAGTCCGGACACGTGAAACGTCGCTCTCCGCCCCCTTGGCCCACCCAAAAGGAAAGCCAGAGCCCGCGCTTTTGCGGCATCCCTCATTGTTTCCGCGCCAAAATCCCCCACTCTCTTCTTTCATTCCCCACCGCTCTCCGCCCAATTCCCACTCTTTCCTCCCACCCTCTCCTTCCTTCCACCATCGATGCATGGTACCGTCGGAGAACCTATCGAAGATGGGACCGGCGGAGGTGCCGGAGGATCCGATCATCATGCTGGCCCGGAAGATCAGCTCGGCTACGCGGCAAAATCGCCGCGTCAAAGCTAAGGCCACAAAGGAGGAGAAGCTTGAGAAGCGGTTGGCCGCCGGCAGGCCTGGTGCTGGCGTTGGGCGTGGCGGCCGTGGCGGACGCCGGCAGACGGGCGTGCCCACAGTACAGACGGTGCAGTGGACGGAGAATTACATGCCGCCGTACTACTACGCCGCCAAGCAGCTCGGAACCCCCGTTGGTACGGTTCCTTATATCGTCGACGTTAACGCGGCGCCGCTCTTTTCTGGGTATGCTTCGCCGCTGGTGTGATCCAGCGCGATCCGGCGTGCTGTGTGGATCGGAGTACATTTGAATTTGAATTTACTGGCGGACATATACAGGATAGCGTTGGATGGCGGCCTCCCGCATCCCTGTCCGCGGACTGGCCCCCCTGTCCGCGGACAGATGCGGGAGGAAATTTGCAGGTTGCCGTTGGAGATGCCCTTATTGCCAAGATATGGTATGTGTGCATGAGCACTCATCTAGAATGGTTGAACATTAGTGTTTCAACATTCTCATGAAGTGCATGAATCAAAAATATCAACCCATTGGAAGGAAGGTAAGAAGAGCCGAGTGCATGAGGGTTTTCAAAAATCAAAAGGAGGTGCTTAAACTTGTCTTCAAGGATGTGGACTTCATTAGTCTAACTGCGGATTTGTGGTCTAGCAATCAGACCATATCTTACATGTCTGTGGTTGCACACTATAAAGATGAGTTGAAGGATGCAAACTTGTGTGCTTGCTTTCATAGAGTTGGATCCTACTTACTCCGGACATGTGATTGCCAATGTTATCTATGTGTGTGTGTGACTGAATGGAAGATAGAGAACAAGATCATATCCATCATACTTGACGATGCTTCAAACAATGATGGTGCGGTCAACAGTTTGATGGCGAAGTTTGTCGTCCGAAGAGGTATGGACATGCCACATGTGTGTTGTTTTTACTTGAATGTGTATTGTTTTTCTTTCATGCATGCTGTTTTTACTTGAATGTTCGGTATTTTTTACTCATATGCATGTTGTTTTTACTTGAATCTGCGTTGTTTTTTTATTTGCATGCATGCTTTTTTACTCATATGTGTGCTATTTTTGTATAGTTACAGGGTTCAAACCCCTATATTTCCATGTATGTTGTTGCACACACATAAACAACTTGGTGGTGCAATATGGGACATATGTCATGAACCCGGTTGATATAAAGGTTAAGAGGGACAACAAAATACTTCAAGAAGTCACCTTGTCGCCTCGACTCATTTGTTGTGACTTGCAAGAGCTTGGGTGTGAAGGTTGGTGATCATTTGCACCTACATTTTCAAACACGATGGAGTTCAACCTATAAGATGATTATCATTGACCTTTTATGCGGCTTCTGATGACAACCATCAGGGGAGGCGACAAATGATGAGTCGAAGATGTTTGAACTTATTGAAACCATTACTTGAGTCTTTGGCTTTGGTGACAACTATATTCTGGGGACAAACATATCCCACTTCAAAAATATTCTACCCACACATCGAGATTGCATTAAGACAATCCATGGCAAATAAAAATAAACACTACATGTCAATTTGTAATGTAATGATGGACACATTCAACAAGTATTGGGAAGAAAAGAACAATGTCATGGTGCTTGCGGCCGTCTTCTATCTAAGGTACAAGCTGAAGTACATAGAATGGGCCTTTATGCAAATTTATGATGAGGAGACAAGTAAAAATGAGATCTCAGCTGTGGAAAAAGAGTTGGAGACCTTGTATGACAAGTGCCTTGCCCAAGATAAGCTAGATGGAAAAGGAGCAAGTGTATCATCATCCAAGTCTAGTAGCATCCCTACTATCCTAATGCCACGTCAAGCTGCATTCAAGTCCTTCTTATCGGCCACTTCAACAAGAATATGAAAGAGAGAGTTGAGAAACTGCCTAGAGGATGACAATGAGCAAATCACCGGTACTTTTGTCTTGTTGGTCAGTAGAAGGTGACTCCAGTTAGTTACCATTGATGGCAAAGATAGCAAGAACGTTCTTAACTATCCCAGGTACCTCTGTGTCTTCGGAATAAACTTTTAGCACATGTGGAATGATTTTAGGTATGTTAACTTGTAATCTTTAAATTTGTATATGAACTTGTTAGCTTTTCACCCTTGAACTTAGATTTGTCAACTTGTGTGATATTAGATGACTATAGGAGTCCTCTAAAAACATCTATGGTGGAGGCATTGGTGTGTGGCGCAAGTAATATTAAAGGTGGACATAGATACTTGAATGTGGCATGTTCTCTATCTTTTTCTTACATTATCACACTTTTGTTTATTGTATGTGATGTGAGCACTTGCCTGACTTTCAAAATTTTAGCCAAGGGATGAGGATGATGTTGAGAAAATCAAGTTACCCAAGAGTGTGGAGGAGAGCAACAATTGGTGTTATTATATCAACATGTTTCAATTGTCATATGATCCCCAACTTATTAACGACAATTTTTCTTACTTGTAGACATTCATCATATGGAATTGTGGATGTTTCTCTTGCTAGTTTGGAGATGGATATCAAAGTGATCTTGTTTTGTGAATGTTGCTCACTCTCTCTTGCATTTGTCTAATGTGGAAAATTGTGTTGTTTTTCTTGTCAGGTGAACTTGTCAAATGTCATGAACTATGAATTTTCATTGCAAGTTTGCAATTGTGCCATTGAGTAATGGATATGAATTCATGTTTCCATATATGATAATTGTGCTGCTGTTGCCGTCAAAAAATTGAATGTTTTTATGTTCAAAATTCAAAGAAAATTCCGTCCAAAATTTTCTTATGTCATATTTGTCCCGTTCCAAAATCTTTCGTACCGAATACTTCTTTTTCATCAGTTTGACCCTCTTTTGCAACGTAATGTGCTAAATGTACAGTTTTAGCTAATAAATATGTTATTAATTCATTTGCTTTGAAAATTACAAATGGCACCAAAACTGTAGTGCTAGTGTTGATCCTATAGATTTTCCCGCTTGATCAGCTCGTGAGCCGAAGCATGGCCAGGTCGTTCCTGGCAATTTTATCTCGCCCGGCTGCCAGTTTGGTCCAATCCGGCTAGCTCACGGGTGGTCCAAAGGCCAGCTTGACCAGGGACCCGACCAGACCGCGTCCATCATGTGTTCAATTAAATGACACAAAGTTCTATCGATGTATGATCTAAACGGTATAGTTCACTATTACACTTAACAAAGGGATATTATGATGCAATTTATTTTATTAGACAATTCTATAGTATTTAGTTACGAATATACTTCCAGTCGTTTGTTAGATATAATGTATTCTATTTCAAAATATACTACCACCATAGTCACAAATATACTTCCACAAATTTATTAGCATGGATTTTCAACAAATATATTTGCAATAAATTTAAATAGTGTTTTGTAATTACGTTAGTTGTTTCTCCCTATTGATACAATTACTCATGAAAAATGTTTCATTACATTGAGTCCCCCTAAATATGAAGGGGGGTGGGGGAGAAGAATGTGCCTCCATATACAAATCAGATGGTATGTGTATGTATTTTGTCCATTGTAGTATCATTGAAATCTTCGTAATTAACTCTAAAGCATGTCCTTGAAAAATATACCTGCATACACATTTTTAGATTGTATGATTGCCTACCTTAGGTGTAAGTGAATATAAATTTCTAAACTGATAAATGATTGTGTATTTTAGATATCAATATATACAAAGTTCTAAATGCACATAGTCTCGTAAAGGTGTGGGACTCCTTGATGACTTGCCCTCCACTTTGTTCTTGTCGGATGCTTTGTCAATTTTTGGGCCTCCAAGCTTGGAAGGGTGTGGTAGAGCACACTTTATCTTAAGTAGGTGATGTAAGGACCTCATATAGCCCCCCTCCCACACACACACTCCACTACCACCAATAGCATTCTGATGCATATATTTAGTATTATGTAGTTTACAAATTAATGTACATATGTGCAGAAAGAAATGTTATGGGGCTAAGCTACCAAGGCTACGACACCTAAAATTGTTAACCTACATCCTGATATCCATGTGAATATTCTTCTGAAGTGCCCTATGGCAAACCAAGTTTATATCTTCCTTGAATTTGGCCCTACATCTATAAAAAGTTGGATTGGATGCCCTTGATGCACAAGTGCCAATGGAAGAATGACGATTTCCATGAAGGTTATCTTAGGCCTTCCTCAACATCAATTAGAAATTGTATGAAGGTATGATTTGCTACAAATGAAGCATTGGGTCAAATATAGTTCCAATGTGCATTTGTAAATTTGCAATCCTTGAAAACATGATTCCTTATCGTTGGGGATCTTTTTTTGCGAGAAAACTTCCGACCTATTCATTAACTGTTAAGGTGGTACAAAGAACACCAGAAGTAAAAAATTACATCCAGGTCCATAGACCAATCGCTGGGAATCTTCTGAAGCATGGCTCTCGTGTTTAGTTTGTTGTGCAAATAGTACCAAAATAAAACCATGTGTTTCTTCTGACAGCATAGCTTCTATATCCAAAGGAAGGGATCGGGGGGCCTGAGGCGTGCCCATAGTGATTCAATATGCTTTTGAAACAAGGAAGGTGAATCTCCAAAGATAATTCCACGCGCTATGGTTCCCTATAAGCTCTGAATATTGCAAAATTTCACAAGGTGCTGAAATTGCTCGTAGACCTTAACTGATAATTTAGACAGGTGAAACTGAAACTGGCCTATAAAATCATTGGAGGAAACATCATCTTTAAGGGACATGGATTCATCTCTGACAAAGGTAAAAAGATGTGCGAATTCATATTGAACTTCAAATCCCGGAAAGGTATCCTTTCCATAACATCATGGAGGCACTATTTTGCATATGACAACGGCTCATTTCCTTAAATAGTACTCGTGACCTTGCACAAGGAGTGCTCGTCGTGTTGAGCTTGTTTCCTCCTTTTTGGTTCCTACTTTTGTGGCTTTTCCCACTGTTGTTAAGTGTAAATAAACCTTCTGTCACATCCCTAGCTTCTGGTACTGCCCTAGTGCTAGCATCTTGTTTTCATCATGTTTTAAGTCAAATGAATCTGAAATGGGGAATGATCAAACCCTAGCACCACATTAATAAACTAGGTTCAACTAAAATCTTTTTCATTGAACCCAAAATGCCCTTCAAAAATGTTCATGATTTAGAGAAAAGGGTGAAAACCCTAACCATAAATGGTGCACATTTTTTTAGGTCATAAATGGACTTTGAATTAACCCAAAAGTATTTGAATTGGAGCTATTTAAATGCTATATATAATTTACTTGCTCCAAATATTATGAAATTAATTGAGGGCCACTAGAATAATTCAGAAAGAGCCCACAAATATTTTCAAAATTTACTAAAATGATTTAGTGCCTAAACTAAATCAAAACAGAAAAGAAAAATAGAAAGCAGAAACAGAAAAAAAGAAAAGAACTCACGTGGGCCACTTACCTGGCCGGCCCGACACTGTGCATCCCAGCTGCCAGTCGTCATCCTCCTCGCGCCAGAAGGATGCGGGCGCGTGCCCGACGCGCGCACGCTCACCGTGCGCCACTTCCTGCTCGCCTGCCTGCCTCCCCCGCCACGTCGACGCACTGGATAGACTCCGCAGAGGTCGTCCGAATCGAGCCGACGCCTACTCACTCTCCCTCTTGCTCTTCCTCGCTCGCCCATTGCCATGGCCGAAGCCATCAAGGCCGCGCCGCCGTAAACACCGCAGCCACAGCCACCCCCGTGCTCCTTCGTCATGTCCACGAGCTCCGCAACGAAGCCCTTGTCCTCTCCATCGAGCCACGTGAGCTTGAACGCACTGCATCACCGTCGCCAATGTCATCTTCAACCTTTGACCGCCGAGATCGCCACCATCGTTCCGTCCGCCACAGGCCTCCCCCGAGCTCGCTGAGACCGCCGACCGATCCACTGTGAGCTCCTGCGTGGATCCCCTCCTTTTTCCCCTTCGAATTCAATCCGTAGCCATCACCCCTTGCTGACTGTAGCACGTCGCCGCCTGAGCTCATCACCGCCGACGCTCAGGTGACCATTGGTCACCCCGGCATGTCCGTTGCGTTCGCAACGTTCCATAGAGCAACACTAGCGCAATAGCCGGCTCGCTTGCACGCTGCAGCACCGATCCCGCGAACACCCGAACTCCAACCGCTGCAAATGAGCTCGTTGCCGTTTATTCCTACAACCCCAGCTCCGGTCGAGGCCACCAATCTATGCGCCGTCACTCCAGCTTTCTAGAGAGCCTAGCCACGCATCGAACGGAGCCATGTGCTGGGTTTCCGAGGCATTTGCTCGCCGCGGACCTCGCCGACGGCTAACCACCGGTCAAAACCAGTGGGTTTGACCTGTTTTCAACTCGCCCGTGTCAATGACATGTGGGCCCAACCTGCTGACAGTTTTTAATTAGGGCCGAAATTAACACTAATCACCCTAGTTAACTAACTCGGTCACTAACCAGTGAGCCCCACTGGTCAGCTTTGACCTGGAACGGTCCGGTTAACTCGCTGACGTATTGCCTACGCACTGCTGACGTCATAATGATTTTTGGCGTTTTTATATTTCAGAAATGATTTATAAAAAATCAGAAAATTAGCTAAACTTCAAAAATTCATAGAAAATCAACCGTAGCTCAGAATGAAATAAGTTATATATGAAAAATGATCAGAAAAATACAAAGAATCCATCTGTACCATTTTCCTGCATGAAAAATCAACTTATACCTACTGTATAAGTGAAAACAACTAAATGGCATTTAAAATGCTTAATATGGAGTTTGCATTTGAACACTTGGTTCAAATGGACTTCATTTAAATCATTGCTAGTATCATTAGCACAATCCATGGCATTTTTGCCATTTCATGATTATGCTTCATATTGTTGCATTTGATGTGTATTGATTGCCTCTTCGGTACTGTTCTTCTCGATAGGTTCTGCCTCTACGAGTGGCACCGACAACCTATGCGAGGAGCAGTGCTCCCCTGCTGATCTTCCAGGCAAGCAACCCCCCTTGATCATCCCGATAAAATCCCACTCTCTCGCTCATGCTCTCTTTTATTGCATTAGGACAACAACATTTCAACTGTTACATGTTTCAATAGTTGAACCCATTCATTTGCATGACATGCCATTGTCACAGTAAATAGCTAAACCTTCCTATCATGATTAGGAGTTGCTTGAGCCGTGTTGTGACTTCATCCATGCCTTGCTTGCTATGGCTTAGAGTTGTGTTAGGTCTGATTCATCTGGAATGAATTGGAATGTTGTGATCATGTTCTGATGTTGAGACTTAAGTGTGTGAACACGATTTCGTAAAGGTAGGGATGAGAGGCCATGTAGGAGTACATGGTGGGTTGTCTCATTGAGACTGTCCTTAAGAACCGAGTTCTGTGTATGTTATCTAAGACTAGCTACTACCACACTTTGGGCCTGAAACCCATGGACCCTCGCGGCTTATTAATCGCCTTGATCTCTGTGCAGGAGTTGCAACTAGTTTATGGTGTTTGTAGGTCGTGCTATTGGTCTACCAAGTGGCACCCGATACAGGTGGGCTTGGGACAGACTAGGCACAGTGGCCCGGCATACCAAGTGGCACCCGGATGGTAGACTTGGGAACCCTGCACACATCATTTGGGGCCGTGATAGAAACTTCGGCCGGACTTCCTTTGCGGATACAACCTCAGATAGGCGATAAACCTGGACTAGAGTCTTGCGTGTTTAACGGTTGTGGCAGACACCCTTGCCAGGCTTCCGCTTGAAGGTTGCCGAGATACATGACGTGTATATGGTGGTAAGTGGTGAGAGCGTGTGTGAAGAAGTACACCCCTGCAGGGTTATCAAACTATTCGAATAGCCGCGCCCTCGGATATGGACTACTTGGAGACTTATATGGTTCATAGACAACTTAAATGGGTACTCTAAAATGCACAAGGTGAGTGTGAGTGCTATGGATGGCCTTCTCGTAGGGAGACGGGAGAGGATCCATAGTAGTGTATTGTTGTGGAGACTAGCTAGTGGACTCGTGTGCGCTTTCTCATCTTAGTAAACTACTGGTAGTTGTAGTTCAGGATAGCCACAGATTCAAAGCTGGCTTGCTGCAGTTAAACCCCCAACACCCTTTTTGATACTGATGCATATGTAGTTAGTTCTGATGTAAGTCTTGCTGAGTACCTTCGTACTCACGTTTGCTTAATTAAGTGTTACAAAGGAGTCCCCCGACACTACAGGTGGTTTCTACCTAGACATCGATGACGACGAGTAGCTTGTTTTCCTAGCTACGATCTTGTACCCTTGGGAGGGTTTGTAGATAGTCAGGCTTCTAGCCTTCTTTCTTTCAGTTGTCTGTACTCAGACAAGTTTATGCTTCCGCTTGGTTGTATGACTTTGTGTGTAGGGTCATGTGACCCCTGTTTGTAATAAACATGCTATGTATGGCTCTTTCAAGCCTTATCTATTACATGAGTTTGTAGAGTTATGTTGTGATGCCATGTTGTACAACACATACTTGCATGCATGTTATGCGTACGTGTGATATGTATTGCTCTATGTGTGGGGTTCGACACCTAGTTGTATGCCTATGGTAGCCTTCCTTATAGGGAAATGCCTCTTTGTGCTTTCACTGAGTCTTGGTAGTTCGCTACTGCTCCAGACACATTGATTGACCGACATGTATCCTTCTTTGCTCCTGTGTCTGTCCCTACGGGGAAATGTCACGCGGTGTGTACTAGGGTTCTTGTAGCTTGCTATGACTCGGTTGCACACGATGATGACCGACACGTGCATTGCTAGGTTACTTATGTGTGTTCCTGTATGATTGTGCCACCTTGGTCTATAACTAATCATGTTGATCCAGGTTCTTTGTCATATGGTTGCTAGTGACATAATCATATAAGTGAGCCAAAAGGCGCAAACGGTCCGGCCCAGGTAAGGTGGCAACCGTGTGAACCGTGCGTGAGGACTTGCATGTCTATATGATATGTTACCGCTAGATCTATGTACCTTAGGATCGGGGTCCCGACAACTTTGGTATTAGATCCTGACTGACTGTAGGATTACCAAGCCAAACTGGTCGTTGTTGAGTCTAGAAATGCTTTAGTTATATAGGGGAATTGATTGTGGAAGGGAATGTAAGGCTCTTTTTACTCCTTACCTTGTGTCCCTCTGATTCTGAGTCACCCTCTTCTTTTCTACGGGGTTAAGAAACTAGGCTTCTCATCTATCTATCAGGATCACGAGTTACTATTCCATAGACTTATAGGAATGGTTGGTCAGAGTCATACTCCAGTTTTTTAGTACCTCCTATGAAGTTTGTTTAGTACTATCACAGAACCTTGAGTGATGATGTCGAGTTGTTGTGCTACCACATCTTTTGCAGGATGTCTCATATTTTGAGCATTTTACTGCCATCAGGCTGCCCAAATTATCCTAGGAATCTGAGGAATTCGAGAGATTCTAATGCATTTGCACTACATTTTGCATCCTTATGTTGATGCTGATTCCATCCTTGTTTTCCCATGGTTTTGTTCCTCAGGATGTTGCCAGTTACCCGAGGTTCTATTGCTCGTAGCCCAAACCACGGAGGTGGTAGGGATGAGGAGGATCCTCCCGACCAGCCATCGTTGGTAGAGCTCATGTTAGAGGTTGAGAGGAACAAGCGTGAGACTAACTGCTTGTTGGCACGGATTGAGCAGAACACTGCACATCAGCGTAATGAGTTGGTTTCTATCACTGACTTCATTGGGCTGAACCCACCCACCTTCCATCATTCCATTGAGCCAGTCGATGCCGATGACTGGCTCTGTAGCATCACACGTAAGCTGCATTCTGCGAACATGGCTGGTGGTGACAAGGTCACCTATGCTACTTACCATCTGGAGGGTCCTGTCAGTCTTTGGTGGGAGAACTGTTAGGCTATGCTTCCAACTAGCCAGATCATTTCTTGGGGAGATTTCACTGAGGCCTTTCGTGAGCACCACATTCCTCAGGGTCTCATGGACCGCAAGAGGGAAGAGTTCTGTAATTTCACCCAGGGCAAGATGACTGTAGATGCTTACAGCAGAGAGTTTGGGAACCTCGCCCGCTATGCCACAGAGGAGGTGTCCACGGACGCCAAGAAGCAGGCTAGGTTCCGGAAGGGTCTCAACCCTAAGTTGCGCCGTGATCTTCACATACACCATTGCGATACTTTCCAGGCTCTTGTGAACAAGGCCATTAATGCAGAGAAAGCTCAGCTCACTTACGAGGAGTCCCGTAAGCACACCTGCGAATTGAGTTCTTCCTCCGGCTCTGGCTCTCAGAAGCGCCAGATTTGGGTTTCGCACACCGCTTTTCCACCCGGATATGCACCGAGGCCATCCTATGTGGCGCCTCGCCCAGTCCAGCCGTATGCTCCACCCAGGCCGTATGGTGGACCGCCTGCCAATGCGGGTCCATGTCTTACTTCCGGGACTTGCTTCACGTGCGGAGAGCCAGGACACTATGCACGTGACTGCTCTCAGGCCAGTTATGCTCCACCCCAGACTACAAAGTTTGTTGGCCGTGGTAAGCCATCATGCAAGATGGTCCGTGCCAAGCCAGCTACCACTAAACATGGACGTGTGCATCACGTCTCAGCCGAGGAAGCTCATGATGATCCTGACGTTGTTCTTGGTAGACTTCTTGTTAATTTTCATCCAACATCGGTTCTGTTTGATACTGGAGCATCTCACTCCTTCATCTCCGAAGTCTATGCTGGTTTGCACGACATGTCATTTTGTGATATGCCAACTCCACTAGAAATTCAAACTCCAGGGTCTAGATGAAAAACCACTAGAATAAGCTATGGCAGTGAAATCATTGTTGATTGACTTGTATTCCTTGCATCACTTATAGCTCTCAAGTCTACAGATATAAACATCATCTTGGGTATGGACTGGATGTCATCTCATCATGCCAAGATTGATTGTTTCACTAGGTCTGTTCAACTTACACACCCATCTGGCAACATAGTCACTGTCTCAACTAGAGTTGCAGAGCATCAACTCTATTCTCTTAATGCCAGCCCTCTTCCAGCCCTTGAAGATATCCCGGTAGTCTGTGACTTTCCGGATGTCTTTCCAGAGGAACTGCCAGGCATTCCACCCGACAGAGATGTAGAGTTTATCATAGATCTTATCCCAGGAACCGTCCTAATTTCTAGGAGACCTTATAAGATGGCACCCTTAGAGCTAGCCGAGCTTAAGAAACAACTTGATGAGTCCTTGCAAAAGGGTTTCATCCATCCTAGTTCTTCTCCTTGGGCTTGCCTCGTCCTCTTCATCAAGAAGAAGGATGGAACGGATCGGATGGTTGTAGATTATCGTCTCGTTAATCTGGTCACGATAAAGAACAAGTATCCGCTCCCCAGGATCAACGACCTGTATGATCAGATCACTGGATCCTCAGTCTTTTCTAAGATGGATTTGAGGTTAGGTTACCATCAAATCAAGATCAGAAACAGGGACATTCCCAAGACGGCTTTTGTCACTCGTTATGGCCAGTACGAGTACACCTTTATGTCCTTTGGTCTAACCAATGCTCCAGCCACATTCTATCACTTGATGAACTCGATCTTCATGGAGTACTTAGATAAGTTTGTCGTGGTTTACCTCGATGACATTCTTACTTACTCGAAGAACGAAGAAGAACATGTTGAGCATCTCAGACTTCTGTTAGAAAAACTCAGAGAGCACCACCTTTATGCCAAGTTCTCCAAGTGTGAATTTTGGTTGCCAGAAGTGACCTATCTAGGCCACGTGATCTCTGGCAAGGGCATTGCTGTCAACCTCGAGAGAGTTCAGGCCGTTCTTAATTGGACTCCACCTGAATCGATTAAGAAAGTTAGGAGTTTTCTCGGTTTAGCGAGTTATTATCGCCGCTTTGTTCAGAACTTCTCCAAAGTTGCCAAGCCTCTTACTAAACTCCTCAAGAAAGATAAAAAGTTTGAGTGGTCCCCATAGTGCGAACACAGTTTCCAGGAATTGAAAAGACGCCTAACTTCTGCTCCCGTACTTGTGCCACCGGACTTCTCCAAGGACTTTATTATCTATTGCGACGCCTCACGACAGGGACTAGGTTGAATTCTTATGCAGGGTCAACATGTGATTGCCTATGCATCTCGACAGTTGCATCCACATGATGATAATTATCCTACACATGATCTAGAGCTTGCAGCCGTAGTCTATGCACTTAAGACATGGCGAGATTGCCTTCTTGGTAACCATTGCGAGATTTACACCAATCACTAGAGTCTCAAGTATATTTTCACTCAAACGGATTTGAATCTCAAGCAAAGACAATGGGTAGAGTTTATTACGGATTATGACTTAGGAATATCTTACACCCCAGGCAAGGCCAATGGCATGGCTGATGCGCTAAGTCGTAAATCCTATTGCAACAATCTCATGTTGTTACAAGGTTAACGACTTCTCCATGAGGAATTCCGTAAGCTTAACCTTCACATTGTTCCTCAAGGATTACTTTCTACTTTGGTGGCGAAACCTACTCTTGAGGATCAAATTGTAGCCGCCCAGAAGGATGATAGGGGAATTTCCCGCATCAAGAGAAACATCAAGAAGGGAGTTGCTGGATGTTTCTCTGTAGATGATCGAGGTGTTGTCTACTTTGAGAACCACTTGGTGGTTCCCAAGGTACGAAACTTGAGGCGGTTGATCCTTAAGGAGGCTCATTAATCTCCTCTCACGATTCATCCCGGTAGTACTAAGATGTATCAGGACCTATGCCAGAGGTTCTGGTGGACTAGGTGAAGAGCGAAATTGCTCAGTTCATTGCTAACTGTGATGTTTGTCATCGCGTTAAGGCAGAGCATCAGAGGCCTGTTGGCACCCTTCAACCTTTAGCTATTCCTGAGTGGAAATGGGACAAAGTTTGTATGGACTTCATCACCGCCTTTCCCAGGACCAAGAAAGGGAATAATGCTATCTTCGTTGTCATTGATTGATAACCCACAAGTATAGGGGATCGCAACAGTTTTTGCGGGTAGTATTTTACCCAGATTTATTGATCCGACACAAGGGGAGCCAAAGAATATTTGCGAGTATTGGCAGTTGAGTTGTCAATTCAACCACACCTGTAGAACTAAATATCTGCAGCAAAGTGTTTAGTAGCACAGTAGTATGATAGTTTCAAGAGCAATAGTAATAGTAGTGACAGTAACAGAAGCAGTTTTGTAGTAATTGTAACAGCAGCAACAACGAAAGTAACTTAGCAAAGATCAATATGCGAAAAGCGTAGGCATTGGATCAGTGATGGATAATTATGTTGGATGACATTCATCATGTGACAGTCACAAACTAGGGCGATACACAATAGCTCCAATTCATCAATGTAATGTAGGCATGTATTCCGTATATAGTCATACGTGCTTATAGTAAGAACTTGCATGACATCTTTTGTCCTACCCTCCCATGGCAGCGGGGTCCTTAAGGAAACAAAGGGATATTAAGGCCTCCTTTTAATAGAGAACCGGAACAAAGCATTAGCACCTAGTGAACACATGAACTCCTCAAACTACGGCAATCACCGGAAAGAATCCCAATTATTGTCACCTTGGGGTATGCGGATCATGACACGTAACAGGTGCATATAACTTGCAAGATAGGATCAAGAACTCAAATGTATTCATGAAAACATAGAGGGTTCAGATTTGAAATCATGGCACTCGGGCCCTAGTGACAAGCTTTAAGCATAACAAAGTCATAGCAACATCAATCTCAGAACATAGTGGATACTAGGGATCAAAGCCCTAACAAATTGACTCGATTACATGGTAAATCTCATCCAACCCATCACCGTCCAGCAAGCCTACAAAGAAATTACTCACGCACGGTGGTGAGCATCATGAAATTGGTGATGGAGGATGGTTGATGATGACGACGGCGTCGAATCCCCCTCTCCGGAGCCCTGAACGGACTCCGGATCAGCCCTCCCGATGAAGAAAAGGAGGTGGCGATGGCTTCGTATCGTAAAACATGATGATTCTTTCTCTCTGGTTTTTTCTCCATGAATAGGTACTTATAGCATTGGAGTTAGGGCAAACGGAGCTGCCAGGGGCCCACAAGCCTGCCAGGCACGCCCTGGGGGGGTGGGAGCGCCCCCCAGGCTTGTGGTGCCTGGTGCCCCCCCCTCTGGTGGATCTTTGCACCAGTATTTTTTATATATTCTGAAATAATTCTCCACAAATTTTCAGGTCCATCCGAGAACTTTTATTTCTGCACAAAAACAACCCCATGGCAATTCTGCTGAAAACAGCGTCAGTCCGGGTTAGTTCCATTCAAATCATGCAAATTAGAGTCCAAACTAGAGCAAAAGTGTTTGGAAAAGTAGATACGTTTGGGACGTATCAACTCCCCCAAGCTTAACTCATTGCTTGTCCTCAAGCAATTCAGTTGACAAACTGAAAGTGATAAAGAAAAACTTTTACAAACTCTTTTGTTCTTGTTGTCTGTATATATACTTAACTAGCATCCAAGTTTTCAGCAAAGATTATGAAGTAACCATATTGATGATAACACTTAGGTCTCACATTTACTCATGGCAATAACATAACCAACTAGCGAGCAATAATAAGACATCTCGGATGCCAACACTTTGTCAAAACAATCATGATATAATATGATAACATGGTATCTCGCTAGCCCTTTCTGAGACCGCAAAACATAAATGCAGAGCACCTCTGAGATTCAAGCAACGACTAAACATTGTAATTCAGGGTAGAGAATATCCAGTCATGGTCATACCCAACATTTACTATACTCAATGCATAAAGATGACAATAGTGCTCTCCAACTGGTGCTTAAATGAGAAGGTGATGACTCAAAAATAAAAATAAAATAACATAAAAGTAAATGGTTAGGCCCTTCGCAGAGGGAAGCATGGATTTGCAGTGGTGCCAGAGCTCGAAGCTTAAATTAGAGATGAAAATAATTTTGGGAGGTATGCTTTTCCTGTCAACGTCACGACCGAGAGTTTTCAATATCTTCCATGCTAAACGCATTATAGGCGGTTCCCAAGCGGAAAGGTAAAGTTTACTCCCCCTCCACCGTACCAACACAAGCCATGGCTAGCCAAATTCACGGGTGCCCTCCATACCAACAACTTTTCGGGGGAGTTTGTTTGCATTATATGATTTCGATTTGAGCATAGGACTGGGCATCCCGATTACCATCCTCTCTCGTGCAATGACAAGTGAATAAACACTGATATGAGAGTAACCCGCTTAGCATGGAAGATACTGACCGCCCCCTGTCGCTCCATGAGCGGTACGGGCACACAAAACAGATGTTCGTTTGAATATTTAGAGGTGGCACTTGCAAATTTACTTGGAACAACAGAGTAATACCGCATATAGGTAGATATAGTGGACTCATCTGGAAAAACTTTGGTTTAGAGATTTGGATGCACAAGCAGGATTCCCGCTTAGTACAGGCGAAGGTTAGCAAATAGATTAAGAAGCGACCAGCTAGAGAGCGAAAATGGTCATAGGCATGCATTGCGAATAATTAACATTGAACACGAGCATGAGTAGGATATCAACACCCTGAACATAAATATCATGGAGGCTATGTTGGTTTTGATTCAACTACATGTATGAACATGTGCCAAGTCAAGCCACTCGAATTACTCAGAGGAGGATACCATGCTAACATACTACATCATAACCATTTTAATGCATGTTGACACTCAAGATAAATCATTATCCACTCCTAGCTATTTAAGCATGGCATGAGCAACTATGATCTCTAATTATCATCACAAATATGTTTACTCATAATAATGCTGAATCATGAATACTGAGCTAAACATATTTACAAAGACAAAAACAAGAAGAGTTCATACCAGCTTTTCTTCACCGCAATCACTTCATCAAATATCGTCATTATTGCCTTTCACTTGCACGACTGAATGATGTCATAATAATAATAATAGTGCAAGTGTGCCGTGGACTAAGCTGGAATCTGCAAACATTTATTCAAAGGAGAAGACAAAGTAATAGTGGCTCGTTGTTAGATCAACAATAAAGCATATGGGAGCCACTCAACATTTTCATGGTGGTCTTCTCCTTGCGACGACTCAACGAAAAGAAAAGAAATTCAGAGAAACACACTGAAATATTTTTGGAGTTTTTAGTTTTTCTGAAGAAAGGCAAATTAATGAAGGAAAATGAAAAACGAGAAAAACTATTTACACGGGAAAGCTCCCAACAAGTAAAAGAAGAAACGAGAAATCTTTTTGGGTTTTCTTTTACTACTATGAATTAACTAAACAGGAAAGAAACTACAACTAATTTTTTTTGGATTTTCAATAGTTTTCCAAACACACAAGAAGAAAGCGAAAATAAAACTAACATGGATATACAATGAAAAAGGATGAACACCGACAACTGGAATGAGTGTGTGAACATGAATGTAATGTCGGTGAGAAATACGTATTCCCCCAAGCTTAGGCTTTTGGCCTAAGTTGGTCTACGGCCATGGGTCGAAATCAGCACCTCCTGGATAGTGCTGAGGCTGCTGAGGATCCCACTGGTAAATGGCCTCCTGAGGCTCCCACTGATAGATAGGCTCGTGGTACGGCTCTGGCTCAGATGCTGGCTCAGGTGCTTGGGGCTGGTCCAAGCCCCAATAAGCATAAATGTCCTCAGGCATGATGATGTATCTGCCCCTGTGAATATCAAACAAGGTAGGCGCAGGCAAAGTAATAATCTCACATGTACCCTGACTGAATACCAAGTTATACTGAAATCATTTACGGCCCCTGTTAATAAAGTCATGCCCAACCATACTGTCATAATCAAGATGCATAACGGGTAAAAGCCTCTCTTCCCTCTCGTCGTGCCTAATAGGAATCTCAAAATGCTTAGCGAGACGGGAAGCATAAATGCCACCATAAATAGCACCCCTCGAACGGTTGGTGTGCAACCGCCGGGCAACCATAGCACCCAAACTGAAAGTTCTATCAGTGTAAAGAGCATGGCGCAAAATAGCAAGGTCAGGTGAGCTGAGCGTGCCACTCTCCCACCGACTAGTCAAACACCTCCCAGCAAATAATGAGTAATAGCACGGAACAGGGAAATGTAAACTAGCAACCCTGGCCTCAGAAACTCCCCTCGACTCCCCCACGGTAACCTCAGAGATGAACTCCGAGACATCCCAGGGATGTGGCTCTAATGGGCTGCCCTCGTTGGGAAGTTTGCATACCTCGCAAAAATGCTCAAGTGTCATCTCTTGGGGAACATCATATAAATTAAATGACACTGTGGGTGTATCTCTCCTAGCATGAAAATGAAAGCTTTGCATGAAAGTATTAGTGAGGAGAAGATACTGTTCACACTTATCTTCGAGGAACGGGATAATGCCGGCATTGTTCGCCAAATGATAGATATAGTCGAAAATCCCCGCATCCCTCAAGAACGTGTTGCACGGCCATTCGCACGGCCGCACCTCGGCCGCACAACGAAGATGATACTTGGGCTTCGGAGCCTCCTTAGGGTTCCGGCTCGAAGAACCTCTCAACCTCCACTTGAGCATTTTCTTTTTCTGAAATTTTCTGAAATTTTTAGTGACTCAAAATAAAAGTGAACGAAACTCAACAAAATTGATACCAACTACTCCTACAAGTATCTAGAGGCTATATCATGCATCAAAACTACTTTGGACCATACAAATTCAACATGCAAGCTTATAAACATGGTCACCACAACAGCAAAAATTTGCAAAGTATAAAGCACTAGAACAAAAACTAATTGGAGCATTATAGGAGTCACATACCAGGGAGTAATTCCTCAAAACAGTTTTGGAAACGGAGTTCCGAGCAAGGAGATCAAAAATCACAGCAAAATGAGCAAGAACACGGGCTTGGGAGCAAGTTTGATTTTTTCTGGAGGAAGAAGAAGGAGATGGGTGGCTGGCATAAGTGAATGGGTCCCTGTGGGACCCACAAGCCTGCTGGGCATGCCCAGGGGGTGGGCGCACCCTGTGGGCTTGTGGCTCACAGGTGCACCCCCTGGGGTGTCTTCAATGCCAAAAAATTCTTAAATATTCTGGAAAAAATCATACTAAATTTTCATGGCATTCTGAGAACTTTTATTTTTGGGCCATTTTTTATTGCACGGAAAATTCAGAAAACAGAATAATCATGGTATTTTATTTTATTCTACTAAAAATAATAGAGAGCAAAAGGTGGGTACAGAAAGTTGTGCTTACTAAATTCCTCGACCACATGCCCCTCAAAAAGAATCCATTAATAAGGTTGATCAAGTCTTATTAACAAACTATTTCTGAATGACATGAAACCGAAGAATTTTCGTATAACACTAAGTTACCTCAATGGGGATATGCATCTCCCCAACAATAAGGATTTCACATTTCCTTTTGACAGTAGGAAGAGGAAATTTGAATCCCCGAATAGTGATTGTCGAAACCTTTTCAATACAATTGATACCATTCACTGAAGTTTGTTTCTTCGGGAAATAAACCGTATGCTCATTACCATTGACATGAAAAGTAACCTTGCTTTTGTTGCAATCAATAACAGCCCCTGCAGTATTCAAAAAGGGTCTACCAAGGATAATCGACATGTTGTCGTTCTCGGGCATATCAAGTATAACAAAGTATGTCAAGATAGTAACGTTTGCAACTACAACGGGAACATCCTCGCAAATTTCAAAAGGTATAGCAGTTGATTTATCAGCCATTTGCAAAGATACTTCAGTAGGTGTGAGTTTATTCAAATCAAGTCTTCTATATAAAGAGAAAGGCATAACACTAACACCGGCTCCTAAATCACATAAAGCGGTTTTGACATAACTTCTTTTAATGGAGCATGGTATAGTAGGTATTCCCGGATCTCCTAGTTTCTTAGGTATTCCACCCTTAAAAGAATAATTAGCAAGCATGGTGGAAATTTCAGCTTCAGGTATTTTTCTTTTATTTGTGGCAATATCTTTCATATATTTAGCATAGGGAGACATTTTTAACATATCAATCAAGCGAGTGCGCAAAAAGACAGGTCTAAGCATTTCAACAAAGCGTTCAAAATCTTCATCATCCTTATTTTTAGATGGTTTAGTAGGGAAAGGCATAGGTTTTTTAACCCATGGTTCTCTCTCCTTTCCATGTTTTCTAGCAACAAAGTCTCTTTTATCATATCTTTTGCTCTTAGGAGGTGGGTTATCAAGATCAACAGCAGGTTCTATTTCTACATCTTTATCTGGTTGAGCATCAGGATGAACATCATCATTATCATTATCATTATCATTATCACTATCACTAGGTGTATGTTCATTACCAGATTGTGTCTCAGCATCAGAAATAGAAACATTATTACGATTCTCGGGAGGCTTTTCTATCTCAGGTTCACTAGAAGCAGGCAAAGTTTTATCATTTTTCGTTTTCTTTTTCTTCTTAGATGGACTAGGTGCATCAATATTATTTCTTTGAGAATCTTGTTCAATTCTTTTAGGATGACCTTCGGGATATAGAGGATCCTGAGTCATGCTACCTCCTCTAGTAACAACTATAACAGCATGGTCATTCTTTTTATTATTCATTTCATCAAGCAAATCATTTTGTGACTTAGCAATTTGTTCTAACTGAGTCTGGACCATAGAAGCATGTTTACTCAAGCATTTAACATCATTTGCAGCTCTAAACATCAAATCACTCAAGCGTTCAATCATGATGGCATTCCGTTTTAGTTGATTGCTAACATACATATTAAAGTGCTCCTGTTTAATGATGTAATTATCAAATTCATACATGCATTGACTAGCAAATTTATTATACGGAATATCACCTTCATCAAATCTAGTGAGAGAATTTACCCCCACTACTTGTGTCGGGATGTCGAGCCCATGTATTTCTTCAATAGGTGGTAAATTCTTAACATCTTCAGCTTTTATACCTTTTTCCTTCATAGATTTCTTAGCTTCTTGCATATCTTCTGGACTGAGGAATAGAATACCTCTCTTCTTCAGAATTGGCTTAGGTGGTGGTTCAGGAAGTGTCCAATCATCAGCATTTCTCAATATATTATTCAATAGTACTTCAGCCTATCCAACTATTCGTTCCCTGAAAACACAACCAGCACAGCTATCTAGGTAGTCCCTAGAAGCATCGGTTAGTCCATTATAAAAGATATCAAGTATTTCATTTTTCTTAAGAGGATGATCAGGCAAAGCATTAAGTAATCAGAGGAGCCTCCCCCAAGCTTGAGGGAGATTCTCTTCTTCAATTTGCACAAAGTTAAATATTTCCTGTAAAGCAGCTTGTTTCTTATGAGCAGGAAAATATTTTTCAGAGAAGTAATATCCTGGGGACTACGCACACAACCAGGAGCAAGAGTATTAAACCATTTCTTAGCATCACCCTTTAATGAGAAAGGAAACAACTTAAGAATATAGTAATAATGAATTTTTTCCTCATGAGCAAATAGGGTGGCAATATCATTCAGCTTAGTAAGGTGTGCCACAACAGTTTCAGTTTCATAACCATGAAAAGGATCAGATTCAACCAAAACAATTAACTCAGGATCTACAGAGAATTCATAATCCTTATCGGTGACAAATATGGGAGAGGTAGCAAACTTAGGATCATATTTCATTCTCTCCCTCATAGATTTTTCTTTCAACTCAGCAAGCAATTTTCTAACCTCATCTCTATCATTACAAGCAAGAATTGCCCTAGCTGTCTCCCTATCAAAAACATAACCATCAGATGTCTCAGGCATTTCAACTCTAGTAGGAGATCTAGGCATAATAGGTGAATCATAATTCTCAAGAGTTTCAACATTTTTAGTTTCTTTAGCTTTAGCAATTTGTTCATCAAGAAATTCACCAAGTGGCACAGTATTATCAAGCATAGTACTAGCATCATCATAAGTATCATTCATAGCAGAAGTAGTATCATCAATAACTTGCGACATATCAGAATGAATAACAGGTGGCGGTGTTGCAAGCTTACTCAAAACAGAAGGTGAATCAAGTGCGGAGCTAGATGACAGTTCCTTACCTCCCCTCGTCTTAGAGGGAACGATCTTGGTTTTAGCGTCTTTCAGATTCTTCATAGTGATCAACAGATATAAATCCCAAGTGACTCAACAGATAGAGCTATGCTCCCCGGCAACGGCGCCAGAAAAAGGTCTTGATAACCCACAAGTATAGGGGATCGCAACAGTTTTCGCGTGTAGTATTTCACCCAGATTTATTGATTCGACACAATGGGAGCCAAAGAATATTTGCGAGTATTAGCAGTTGAGTTGTCAATTCAACCACACCTGGAGAACTAAATATCTGCAGCAAAGTGTTTAGTAGCACAGTAGTATGATAGTTTCAAGAGAAATAGTAACAGTAGTGACAGTAACAGAAGCAGTTTTGTAGTAATTGTAATAGCAACAACAACGAAAGTAACTTAGCAAAGATCAATATGCGAAAAGCGTAGGCATTGGATCAGTGATGGGTAATTATGTTGGATGACATTCATCATGTAACAGTCACAAACTAGGGCGATACACAATAGCTCCAATTCATCAATGTAATTAGGGGTGGAAACGGATCGGATAGTGCTCTTACCACTTCCATTTTCATATTTTCAAAACGAATACGAATGCGAATATGGATGTTATCGGATACGAATGCGGATCGGATGTTACTCGAATACGGATACATATCAGATATTTACTCGATTCGGAACGAATACGAATAATAGGGACATATTGCTTAAGAAAATTAGTCGATAGCTTTGTGACATGAAATAATCAATTTGCGACATACATAAAGTTAATGAAAAATAGGTTTTTGAATAAATACTATTGTAATGCATAATAATTTCTAAGTTTAATCATACAAAGATTAAAATTTGACCACTTATTTGGCTTTTATGTTGGATAATTGGCATATTGGGGCTAGAATTTGGAAAATTATCTCCCATAATCTTATTCGGATACGGATATATCCACTTCCATATCCATATTTGTGTCAAAATTTCATACCATATTTATTTTTTATTTTTTAAATAAATTCGGATACGGATAATTTCCATTTCCATTTTAGTTCGGATGCGGATGTTTCGGATACGAATAGGCATTTTCTCGAATACGAATATCGGATATTTTGGATTATCCACTGCCAGTTTCCACCCCTAAATGTAATGTAGGAATGTATTCCGTATATAGTCATACGTGCTTATAGTAAGAACTTGCATGACATCTTTTGTCCTACCCTCCCGTGGCAGCGGGGTCCTTAAGGAAACTAAGGGATATTAAGCCCTCCTTTTAATAGAGAACCAAAACAAAGCATTAGCACATAGTGAACACATGAACTCCTCAAACTACGGCAATCACCGGAAAGAATCCCAATTATTGTCACATTGGGGTATGCGGATCATGACACGTAACAGGTGCATATAACTTGCAAGATAGGATCAAGAACTCAAATATATTCATGAAAACATATAGGGTTCTGATACGTCTCCAATGTATCTATAATTTTTGATTGTTCCATGCTGTTATATTATCAATCTTGGATGTTTTTATATACATTTACAACAATTATATATCATTTTTTGGGACTAACCTATTAACTTAGTGCCCAGTGCCAGTTGCTGTTTTCTGCCTGTTTTTTGTTTTACAGAATATCAATACCAAACGAAGTCCAAATGCCACGAAACTTTTTGGAGATTGTTTTTCTGGACAATACCAACACTAGAAGCTTCGGGAGAAGACCAGACGCTAGAGGAGGTGGCCACGAGCCACCAGGGCGCGCCTGGGGGGGAGGCAGGCGCGCCCCGGTGCCTCGTGGGCCCACCTCAGCTCCGTTTGACCTAATTCCACCACTATAAATTCCCAAAAATCTGGAAACCACCAGGGGAGTCCACCAAATACTTTTTCCACCATCGCAAGCTTCTGTTCTCGAGAGATCCCATCTCGAGGCCTTTTCCGATACTCCGCCGGAGGGGGAATCGATCACGGAGGGGCTCTACATCAAGCTTGCTGCCCTTCCGATGATGCGTGAGTAGTTTACCACAGACCTTCGGGTCCATAGTTAGTAGCTAGATGGCTTCTTCTCTCTTCTTGATCTTCAATACAATGTTCTCCTCGATGTTCATGTAGTTCTATCCGATGTAATCACTTTTTGTGGTGTGTTTGTTGGGATCCGATGAATTGTGAGTTTATGATCAGATTATCCATGAATATTATTTGAATATTCTCTGATCTCTTTTATGCATGATTATTATAGCTTCGTATTTCTTCTCCGATCTATTGATTTGGTTTGGCCAACTAGATTGATTTATCTTGCCATGGGAAGAGGTGCTTTGTAATGGGTTCGATCTTGCGGTGCTCAATCCCAGTGACAGAAAGGGACATGACACGTATGTATCATTGCTATTAAGGGTAAAAAGATGGGGTTTATTCATGCATGAGTTTACTTTGTCTACATCATGTCATCTTGCTTAAGGCGTTACTCCGTTCTTTATGGACTTAATACACTAGATGCATGCTGGATAGCGGTCGATGTGTGGAGTAATAGTAGTAGATGCAGGCAGGAGTCGGTCTACTTGTCTCGGACGTGATGCCTATATACATGATCATTGCCTTGGATATCATCATGATTATTTGCTTTTCTATCAATTGCCCAACAGTAATTTGTTTACCCACCGTATGCTATTTTCTCGAGAGAAGCCTCTAGTGAAAACTATGGCCCCCCGGTCTACCTAAATCATATACTAAAACCCTAAAAATACTTGCTGCACTTTTTCTTTATTTATTTTATTTTGTATTTTTGTTTCAATCAATCTATCTATCACATACAATTTAATCTTGCAATTTACCCGTCGAGGGATTGACAACCCCTCGTTTGCGTTGGGTGCAAGGATTTGTTGTTTGTGTGCAGGTACTGCTAACGAGGTGTTGCGTGATTCTCCTACTGGATTGATAACCTTGGTTTCATAACTGAGGGAAATACTTACCTCTACTGTGCCGCATCATCCCTTCCTCTTCGAGGAAAATACCAACGCAAGCTACAAGTAGCAGGAAGAATTTCTGGCGCCGTTGCCGGGGAGACATCATCAACATCTGTCAAGTACCTTTCCATAAACTCTCATCTCCTTGCATTCATTTTATTTGCCTCTCGTTTTCATCTCCCCCACTTTTAAAAAGTTTTTACAAAAATACAAAAATATTTTCCGTTTGCCTTTTTCTTGTTTGCTTGTTCGCTCGCTTGAAGATTGTTATCATGAGTGATTTTGGCATGGCGGAAACCGATGATGGTAAAACTCCTAAAAAGGGAAGTTCTACCAATCTTGATGCTAAAACTTTTGTGTTGGGACATGGTAATGTTATAGGAAAAAGTGTCATCCAAGAATTCTTTAATTGCATTGGGACCTTGGCTTTTGATGACGCTCCTATACTTAAAGAAACTAAGAATTATGCCGATGCTATTTCCGCACTTATTCTTAAACTTGAAAGAAGATTTATTCGCACCCATCCTACTTTGCAAAGATTGTTTTATGAGTTACCGGTTATAAAAGATCCTAGGGCTAAGAAAATAGCCACCCTTGTTCTCATGAATGAATTTGATCACATAGTGCGAGAAGCTAGGGAGATCTTTGATTTTTATGGTATGAACCGTGAAAAACCGGTAATAGATGAGATTCTTTATAATAATGATTACTTGTTGAGATATTTGTTCCGCAATGACTACATCTTTGATGAGAATATTAAAAAAGAAGTTCCTCCTTTGAATATAATCCAACAAGTTTTCAATGGTGTTAATAGACAATACTCTTGGATTGTAGCCGGTAATCAAGAAGGATTTACAGATGGACAACTTGTTAATGCTAAAATTTCTATGGATGATGTGTTTCATATTACCTTTGAAAAACCCTTTGATAAAAGTACCTCTTTGGATAAGAAGAAGAAGGATGACAATACTTGAAACTATGCATTATGCCTAGCTATGGGTATAAAACAATAGCGCTTGTTGGGAGGCAACCCAATGAATAAAATAAATTTTTCTTTTTGTTTCTGTTATGGTGTGTTTTCATATTTATGCTACTGTTATGATTGAGTTTTTATGTTTTTAATTAGTGTTTGTGCCAAGTAAAACCTTTAGGATGATTTGGAAGATAGTATAATTGATGCTGTTTGGAAAACAGAAAGTTTTGCGTCCAGTGCTGGAATTTTGGTTCTGTACTGGAGCGTCAGAAAAATCTGAATTTTTTACACAGTATTGGTATGTGAATTGCCCACGTTGTCTTAATTTTTCAGAATTTTTAAAATTACAGAAGTATGGCTTTTAAATAGATTGCTACAGAATGTTCTGTTTTTGACAGATTCTGTTTTTGATGCTTTGCTTGCTTGTTTTGATGAAACTATGGATTGTATCGGGGGGTATAAGCCATGGAAAAGTTAGAATACAGTAGGTATAACGCAAAAAAAAAATATGAATGGGTTTGCAACAGTACCTAAAGTAGTGATTTATTTTGTTATACTAACGGATCTCACGAAGGTTTTGTTGAGTTTTGTGTGATTGAAGTTTTCAAGTTTTGGGTGAGATCAGGATGGATGAAGGAATAAGGAGTGGCAAGAGCCTAAGCTTGGGGATGCCCGAGGCACCCCAAGGTAATATTCAAGGAAGACTCAAGCGTCTAAGCTTGGGGATGCCCCGGAAGGCATCCCCTCTTTCTTCTACCAACCATCGGTAATTTTACTTGGAGCTATATTTTTATTCGTCACATGATATGTGTTTTGCTTGGAGCGTCGTGTATTATATGAGTCTTTGCTTTGTTTGCTTTTTAGTTTGTCACAATCATCCTTGCTGGACACACCTATTTGAGAGAGCCACACGTTCATCATAATTTGTTAGAATACTCTATGTGCTTCACTTAAATTTTTTGAGCTAGGCAGTTGCTCTAGTGCTTCACTTAAATCTTTTTGAGCACGGCGGTGGCTATATTTTGAAGAAATAAACTCTCATGCTTCACTTATATTGTTTTGAGAGTTGATAAGATTAAAATTTTGAAGAAATAAACTCTCATGCTTCACTTATATTATTTTGAGAGTTGATAAGATTAAAATTTTGAAGAAATATTTGCACTCTCATGCTTCACTTATATCTTTTTGAGAGTTGATAATAGTAACGGTAATTTGCACAAGATATGAATTTGGTCCCAAAGTGATGAATATTCAAGAGGGATATAATAAAAACTTTCATATAGATCATTGGATATGATAAGTGTGATTCCTTGCAATAGTTTTGCGATATGGAGATGATGATATGTGAGTCATGATAGTGAGTAATTGTGATTTAGTAAGAATATTAGTGTTAAGGTTTGTGATTCCCTATGCATGCACATTAAGTCAATAGTTATGCAAAGAAATTATATCCTACATATGGTGCATTATTCGGTGTTAGTTATGTTCAATGCATGTTTATAACCGTTTTCGCTTTTTGGTTGGTTGCTTCTCAATCTATTTGCTAGCCTTCATTTGTACTAAGCGGAAATACTGCTTGTGCATCCAAACTCCTTAAACCCAAGTTGTGCCAAATGAGTCCACTATATCTACCTATATGCGGTATTTCCATGCCGTTCCAAGTAAATTTGCGTGTGCCAACTCTAATTGTCAAAATAAATTTTCCGTTTTGTGTGCCCGTACCGCTCATGAAGCGGCAGGGGGTGGCCAATATTTTCCATGCTAGGTGTGTTATTCTCACGATGAGTGTTTATTCACTTGTCATGGCACGAGAGAGTGGCTGGTAATAGGGATGCCCAGCCCCACAATGAAATCAAAATTAATACAACAAAATTCCTTGGAAAGTGATTGGTATGGAGGGCACCCGTGGATACGGCTAGCCATGGATTGTGAAAGAATGGTGGAAAGGAAATAAACTTTACTTTCTGTTTGGGAACCGCCTATGATGTGTCTAGCATGGAAGATATTGGGAATTCTCGGTCATTTTCATTGACAGGAAAAGCATGCCTCTCAAAATATTTTATCTCTCTAATTTAAGCTTTGAGCTCTGGCACATTAGCAAATCTCTGCTTCCCTCTGCGAAGGGCCTATCTATTTACTTTATGCAATTTTTATTTTTACTTTGACTCTCCATCTTCTCTTATAAAGCACCAACCAGAGAGCACTATTGTCATACTTGTGCATTGTGTGTAGCTAATATTTGAGTGTGTTTCATGAATGGATCAATGATTGAGCATAATGGGCTAGGGATAACTTTCTTTAGCGTTGATATTTTGAAAGACATGGTTGCTTGTTAGCATGCTTGAGTATTTATATCTTCATGTCAAATTATAGACTATTGCTTTGAATCATTCAAGTCCAAATGTCCATGCTACAAAGAAAAGAATATATGATGAATATGATAGGCAGCATTCCACATCAAAAATTCTGTTTTTATCATTTACCTACTCGAGGACGAGCATGAATTAAGCTTGGGGATGCTGGTACGTCTCCAACGTATCTATAATTTTTTATTGTTCCATGCTGTTATATTATCAATCTTGGATGTTTTTATATACATTTATAGCAATTATATATCATTTTTTGGGACTAACCTATTAACTTAGTGCCCAGTGCCAGTTGCTGTTTTCTGCCTGTTTTTTGTTTTACAGAATATCAATACCAAACGAAGTCCAAATGCCACGAAACTTTTTGGAGATTTTTTTCTGGACAATACCAACACTAGAAGCTTCGGGAGAAGACCAGATGCCAGAGGAGGTGGCCACGAGCCACCAGGGCGCGCCTGGGGGGGGGTAGGTGCGCCCTGGTGCCTCGTGGGCCCACCTCAGCTCCGTTTGACCTAATTCCACCACTATAAATTCCCAAAAATCTGGAAACCACCAGGGGAGTCCACGAAATACTTTTTCCGCCGCCACAAGCTTCTGTTCTCGAGAGATCCCATCTGGAGGCCTTTTCCGGTACTCCGCCGGAGGGGGAATCGATCACGGAGGGGCTCTACATCAAGCTTGCTGCCCTTCCGATGATGCGTGAGTAGTTTACCACAGACCTTCGGGTCCATAGTTAGTAGCTAGATGGCTTCTTCTCTCTTTTTGATTTTCAATACAATGTTCTCCTCGATGTTCTTGGAGTTCTATCCGATGTAATCACTTTTTGCGGTGTGTTTGTTTGGATCCGATGAATTGTGAGTTTATGATCAGATTATCCATGAATATTATTTGTGTCTTCTCTGATCTCTGTTATGCATGATTATTATAGCTTCGTATTTCTTCTCCGATCTATTGATTTGGTTTGGCCAACTAGATTGATTTATCTTGCCATGGGAAGAGGTGCTTTGTAATGGGTTCGATCTTGCGGTGCTCAATCCCAGTGACAGAAAGGGACATTACACGTATGTATCATTGCTATTAAGGGTAAAAAGATGGGGTTTATTCATGTGTGAGTTTACTTTGTCTACATCATGTCATCTTGCTTAAGGCGTTACTCCGTTCTTTATGGACTTAATACACTAGATGCATGCTGGATAGCAGTCGATGTGTGGAGTAATAGTAGTAGATGCAGGCAGGAGTCGGTCTACTTGTCTCGGACGTGATGCCTATATACATGATCATTGCCTTGGATATCGTCATGATTATTTGCTTTTTTATCAATTGCCCAACAGTAATTTGTTTACCCACCGTATGCTATTTTCTCGAGAGAAGCCTCTAGTGAAAACTATGGCCCCCGGGTCTATCTAAATCATATACTAAAACCCTAAAAATACTTGCTGCACTTTTTCTTTATTTATTTTATTTTGTATTTTTGTTTCAATCTATCGATCTATCACATACAATTTAATCTTGCAATTTACCGCCGAGGGATTGACAATCCCTCGTTTGCGTTGGGTGCAAGGATTTGTTGTTTGTGTGTAGGTACTGCTAACGAGGTGTTGCGTGATTCTCCTACTGGATTGATAACCTTGGTTTCATAACTGAGGGAAATACTTACCTCTACTGTGCTGCATCATCCCTTCCTCTTCGGGGAAAATTCCAACGCAAGCTACAAGTAGCAGCTTCAGATATGAATCATAGCACTCGGGCCCTTGTGACAAGCATTAAGCATAGCAAAGTCATAGCAACATCAATCTCAGAACATAGTGGATACTAGGGATCAAAGCCCTAACAAATTGACTCGATTACATGGTAAATCTCATCCAACCCATCACCGTCTAGCAAGCTTACGAAGAAATTACTCACGCCCGGTGGTGAGCATCATGAAATTGGTGATGGAGGATGGTTGATGATGACGACGGCGTCGAATCCCCCTCTCCGGAGCCCCGAACGGACTCCAGATCAGCCCTCCTGATGAAGAACAGGAGGTGGCGGCGGCTCCGTATTGTAAAACGCGATGATTCTTTCTCTCTGATTTTTTTCTCCACGAATAGGTACTTATAGCATTGGAGTTAGGGCAAACGGAGCTTCTAGGGTCCCACAAGCCTACCAGGCGCGCCCCTAGGCTTGTGGCGCCTGGTGGCCCCCCCTCTGGTGGTACTTTGCGACAGTATTTTTTATATATTCTGAAATAATTCTCCGAAAATTTTCAGGTCCATCCGAGAACTTTTATTTCTGCACAAAAACAACACCATGATAATTTTGCTAAAAACAGTGTCAGTCCAGGTTAGTTCCATTCAAATCATGCAAATTAGAGTCCAAACTTGAGCAAAAGTGTTTGGAAAGTAGATACGTTTGGGACATATCATTGATCGCCTTTCCAAAGTGGCTCACTTCCTTCCTGTTCGAGAGAGTATCACCGCTAGTCAGTTAGCTGACTTGTATATTTCTCGAATAGTGTCTCTTCATGGTGTTTGTCAGGACCGGTTTTTCCAGGATATTAATTTCCCAGTAAATGGTCCTTGTGCTCACCAGCCCCAGGATTACTGTTAGCTGATGAGGCACAATCTTGATACAGAAATTCCAAGCAAAATACAAAATATGGAGTACAAGACCATTCTGGTCTATGAGTACAACAAAAGGTTTCTAGTGGTTGATGGCGGAAGCGGTTTGCGGATCATCAGCGTCTATGGGACCCCATTTCCCACAGGAACAGCTGACCTGGATAACTCCTATCTTCACAAGGCTGCTATCTTCGTTGCCTAGGTTCCGGGCTGTCGTCGTTGCGCTCCTCTTCAAACAAGAAATCTGGCCAAGACAATAGCCAGGGACAAGCCAGTGAGTACTTTGAATGTACTCGCAAACATCATGAAAACAGGTATAATACAGCAGGTGATAATCATGCACTGAAACAATCCACGATCACTTAGTCAGTCACAAAATAAAATTCATGATGCACACAAGCAAGTCATTCATATTAAACAGGAATATGCAATCAGAGAATAAAAATCAGATAAACTGATCGAGTGTCTGAATGCGACGCCTCGAAAGGATAAAAATATAAAGCATGCCTCAGTCGGGCGTCTGGGCGACACCACATAAAGGGCTTATATGGAAAATAAATAACAAGCATGCCACAGTCGGGCGTCTGAGCGACACCACATAAAGGGCTTATAAGGAAAAAAAATAAGAAGCATGCCACAGTCGGGCGTCTGAGCGACACCACATAAAGGGCTTATAAGGAAAAATAAATAACAGGCATGCCACAGTCGGGCGTCTGAGCGACACCACATAAAGGGCTTATAAGGGAAAATAAATAACAGGCATGCCACAATCGGGCGTCTGAGCGACACCACATAAAGGGCTTATAAGGGAAACTAAATAACAATAAGTATCCAGGAGGTAGAACCGTCCCAAGGATACTCAATAATACAAATATTAAAAATGGTTAGTCCACAATAATAATAGTCAAAATCATCATTATCACATGCCAAGATCAATATTCTGGTTTAGAAGTTTTTCCTCCGAAGACCGACACTAAGACCGACACTTGACCCATCCCAGACTGTAGTCCTTAACCGTGGACACGGCTATTCAAATAGATATAAACTCTGCAGAGGGTGTACTCTTTACCCACGAGTAACGGATTTCTTTAGTCCACCAGGACTAATTCCGTTTACGGTCTTTGAATTGAAAACACACCTGACCCGCACACACCAGCTTAACTTACCGGTGCCTGAAATCACCCACGACACTCGTTAAGCAAAACTCTAAGTGGGGAGGCTCCAACCTCGAATAGCATGGGATCAAATTTATATTCGCACGCTCTAAGGGGTGCGCCCCTCTCGGTCCAACCGGAAACACCCATGCCCCCGGACCAAGTGACATGCCTACCAGTGGCCACTGGTATCTTTCACTATGGCCTCTCTGTACGGTGTGTGCCAAGAAAGGGGTTGACAACTTACTGGACCGTACCCTACCAGCGGCAGGGACAAGTGGTAGTACGGAACAAGTATGGGGGTTACTGGAACAAGACTCGATCTATGGTCGACTCAGGAGGCTTATGTGTTCCCTGCATGGTTAGCACAACAATTATTTTTCACAGTTTCCAAACAGAATCACCACTCATCACACCCCTTCATGCATCACTGACCACTCTCGCTTCAACGAGATGTCAACACCAAGCTCGTGTCTACCCGAGGCAGAGACTTCTCCGGATCCCTTCCGGTAGGCATGAGAGGTGTAAGAGTATGAATACTGTCACAAGTATTTAAATTCCAACAGCAAGGAATTTCTATCATGCACTCAGGAGCATGATCACGTCACATAAAATAATGCATGCTTCGAGTCAATATGGTGTTGTAGTTACGTCAAACAACACCAAACAATTATTATGCCCGGGTTCGGAATGCTTGCCTTTAGTGTGTGGAGAGGTAGGGTGCATCACAAAACTTTTGAAAGTTTTTCTCCTCTCTCCAATTCCTATTTTGAAAAATATTTGAATTAACACGCAATACAAAAACAGTACAAAAAGTTGTCTTGGAAAATTTTCAAATAAATATGAAAATAAACTAGACGAAATTTCAGAGAGGTAGGAAAAAGAATCAACTCATTTGGAGTTTTATTTTAAAAGATATGACCAGTCAAAGTTTAGTCAAAATTTTGTTTTAATAAAAATCAGAAAAAGAAAACGGTTCGACCTGAATGCGCTTCTGAAATAGGGAGGCGTACTAGGGGGGTTACGTTTTCCCGAAGGGGAAGCGTACTTGCACTGGAATACGCTTTCCATCGAAGAAAACGTACTTTGGGAGTAGGCGCCATCGGACCAGGGCTTGTCTCGCCGACAGGCGGGGCCCGCCTGTCTCTCCCGCGCACAGGAGGCAGGGCCAGAGGCGCTCCGGCGACGATTGCCGGCGCTAGGAGGCACCTCTCCCAGAGCTGTGCACACCGGCGTGCTCAGGAGGGAGGGCCCCATCCTCTGGAGGGCAAAAGGATCGCCGGGGAGCTCGGGGGTGAGCACCCCTTCATCAATGGTGGAAGAGGCTTCGGCCATGAGAGGGAGCTTGGCATTTGCTGGCTCCCGGGCGAAATTGGAAGAGGGAATGGGTTCTTAGGGTCATGGTGGAGCTAGTGGTGGAGAGCAAGGAGAGGGGGAGGCCCTAGTTTGGTCGGAATTGTCTGAATCGAGGCGGCGGGTGGCTCGGCCGGAGACGGGGAAGATGGGTTCCTCCGGTCGTCAGGCTGCTTCGGGGGCTTCACTACGGGACTAGGGAAGGCGATGGGATGGCTAGTCGTGCTCGGGGCTCCTTTTATAGCTAGCTAAGGTCGGTTTCGCCGGGTGCCCGAGGATAAGCTCGACGGCGGCGGCACTATTGCAGCACAGGGGAGGCGGGGGTCGGCTGGCAGAGCTTGCAGAGGAAGACGACGCGATTGCGGATGATATCGACGAGCTGGAGCACTCGGGGACGCGCCAGGTGGCCCGTACGGCACCGACCACCGCAGGCAACGATGGCGGCTAGCGCCTGGCTCGCCGGAGACGTGACGAGGCGCTGCGCTACAGAGGGGAAAGGCTGGTTGGGTCTTGGCACGTCGCGGCAGAACCAGGAGCCAGGGGGAATGGATGGAACGAGCGGGGGAGGCGGCATCTGGTCGCGGCGGCTCGGGAGCAGCACGAGCAAAACGTGCGCTATGGCCGCGCCTAGAGCACGCACGCCAAGCGCTCGACGAAATGCCAGTGCTAGCTATAGGGCTTGGATGGAGCTGCAATTTACCAGGATGGATGGGTGGTTTGCTAAATCTCTAGTGGACATTCCGGTTTGGTCTGGGGAACTAGTTCATAATGCAAACCTAGAAGCATGCCAAATCTGGCCATGCTCCTAACCTGCTTGATGAAATGCCAAAGGCATCTAGGCATCTCTTCTGGTGGCCAAAATCTCCAGGTTAGTGTCTCTTTAGGTGCAGGTGATGATGGCGAAGTTAGTTTGGCCAAAGCAGAAACTTGTTAATGCAAGTTTTGGTGGAAAACAATTCTGGACAGAAAAAGAAAGGGGCAATTTGGTCAACTTAAAACATGCCTATGGGACTGATCTCTTGGACTTAAGGTTTTGATAGGGTGGACTAAAAGAAGGAAAAATCCCAAGGGCAATAGGGCAAGATAAAATGAGGTTGCAGTACAAACTGCCAAACTGGACCAGAATGCAAATGAGGATGGTTTGCTCAAAATTTTCAAAGAACCCAAATGGATTTTTGCATAAACATGAGTTATATACCTCTACTGACATCCCCAAATTTTTATGGAATTTTTAAAGAGATATTTAAATAGGTTGCAGTGCAAACTACAAACTGAACCAGATTTGAAAGCTTGAAGTGGAGCTTAAAATTTACAAATGGCCAAGCTGGGTTTTTGCATAAAAGTGATCCAGGGACATCCCATGACTTCTACAAATTTTTGTGGAATTTATAAATGGAGTTATAAAATAGTTGTAGTGCAAATGAGGCTCTTAAAAGGGGTAAAATGCTATTATATGAATTTAAATCTTGACAAATTTTAATTTTGAAAATTTTTCCACTGGTTTTAATGAATGCAATAAAATGATTAAATAAAACACTCAAGCCACACAACGCTATTCAAAAGTTTTCAGATAAGAGGGAAAAATTGAAATCCAGAGAAAAGAAGTGGTTCTGAAATCCATAGAAAAATCCAGAAAGATAGAAAATAAATACTCCTGGCAAAATTTTAATTTATAAAACATGATTAAATTTTTTTTTGGGGTGTTACAACACTACCCCCCTTAAAAAAAATCTCGTCCTCGAGATTTGCTAAAGGACGTACTTTGCAAAAACATCATTCGTACCACACGGCAATCGTAACAAGAAAAACAAATATTCCACATACACACGATAGGACGGGGTCACAGTAAAAATCGCTGACTAATGTGTAGTTGTGGTGTTCTAGCGAGGTAATCAATTAGGTGATAAATGAACGCGCGGTCTTGCATTTAGCGTACGCGTCCTGTGGGTCGTATAACGCGAGGTCATGCAAATTAAATTTTTGTTGGAAAACATTTTTCATCGCAGTGGTCTTTTAAGAAAAAATCTTATTATGAAATTGCTATAATGAAATCTATTGATTATCAATCACAAGAAACAACTGCAACCAACACAATAAATTCTGATAGAAAATTTTAAAACACAACACTGATATCACGACAAGCGGTCAGATGATACGTAAACTAATACAACTAAGGTGCTGACGGTTCAGGTAATAAGCTATAGATCGAGAGTAATTATTCGCTGCAGTGGGATATACCTTTGTCTATTGGGGAGCGGATGGAGGACTCACAAAATGCGTCTCTCTTCGCCTCAGGGGTCTGCTAATGGCGGCTTGGGTTTACCGTAGCAAAGGTGTGGGAAAGTCCCACAATTATTTTAGTAAAATTCCTCGGGGTTGTATCTGGGGTCATTATATGAATCCCAAGGTGTGGTTGTGAAGGCAGTGCACAAGGTGAGGGATGTTTGGTAAGGTCACGGAGTGGCCTGATGTATGGCATCTGGGCTGGGTGACATATTGCGGTGTGTGGGCAATATTAATTGTCGTTTCTGCTACATGGTGGTCGAGGTCAATGCCACAGCTATATACATCGCAAAATGCGACGTATTACTGTGGTTGTCAGTTGGGGCAAACGTCCCCTTTATATAAATAAAACGGAGTCTTCCTTCGCACGCTTGCGAATGGGACAACTAAGGTGTCGATCACGGGCGTGTGATCGATGGGCTAGTCTGATAAGTTGGGCACCGACTGCCAAAAGCTGTCGGGGTCACTGTGTGGGCTATCGGGTAGGATAGGCTTGGCTGTGGTGGGGTTAAGGTCTGGTGGGTGGTTTATCCTAAGTTTTCTTGACCCGGCTAAGATAGGGTTAGCCAATGGTCAGCCTGGCTCTGATACCAAGGTTGTCAGGACCGGTTTTTCCAGGATATTAATTTCCCAGTAAATGGTCCTTGTGCTCACCAGCCCCAGGATTACTGTTAGCTGATGAGGCACAATCTTGATACAGAAATTCCAAGCAAAATACAAAATATGGAGTACAAGACCATTCTGGTCTATGAGTACAACAAAAGGTTTCTAGTGGTTGATGGCGGAAGCGGTTTGCGGATCATCAGCGTCTATGGGACCCCATTTCCCATAGGAACAGCTGACCTGGATAACTCCTATCTTCACAAGGCTGCTATCTTCGTTGCCTAGGTTCCGGGCTGTCGTCGTTGCGCTCCTCTTCAAACAAGAAATCTGGCCAAGACAATAGCCTGGGACAAGCCAGTGAGTACTTTGAATGTACTCGCAAACATCATGAAAACAGGTATAATACAGCAGGTGATAATCATGCACTGAAACAATCCACGATCACTTAGTCAGTCACAAAATAAAATTCATGATGCACGCAAGCAAGTCATTCATATTAAACAGGAATAAGCAATCAGAGAATAAAAATCAGATAAACTGATCGAGTGTCTGAATGCGACGCTTCGAAAGGATAAAAATATAAAGCATGCCTCAGTCGGGCGTCTGGGCGACACCACATAAAGGGATTATATGGAAAATAAATAACAAGCATGCCACAGTCGGGCGTCTGAGCGACACCACATAAAGGGCTTATAAGGAAAAAAAATAAGAAGCATGCCACAGTCGGGCGTCTGAGCGACACCACATAAAGGGCTTATAAGGAAAAATAAATAACAAGCATGCCACAGTCGGGCGTCTGAGCGACACCACATAAAGGGCTTATAAGGGAAAATAAATAACAGGCATGCCACAGTCGGGCGTCTGAGCGACACCACATAAAGGGCTTATAAGGGAAACTAAATAACAATAAGTATCCAGGAGGTAGAACCGTCCCAAGGATACTCAATAATACAAATATTAAAAATGGTTAGTCCACAATAATAATAGTCAAAATCATCATTATCACATGCCAAGATCAATATTCTGGTTTAGAAGTTTTTCCTCCGAAGACCGACACTAAGACCGACACTTGACCCATCCCAGACTATAGTCCTTAACCGCGGACACGGCTATTCAAATAGATATAAACTCTGCAGAGGGTGTACTCTTTACCCACGAGTAACGGATTTCTTTATTCCACCAGGACTAATTCCGTTTACGGTCTTTGAATTGAAAACACACCTGACCCGCACACACCAGCTTAACTTACCGGTGCCTGGAATCACCCACGACACTCGTTAAGCAAAACTCTAAGTGGGGAGGCTCCAACCTCGAATAGCATGGGATCAAATTTATATTCGCGCGCTCTAAGGGGTGCCCCCCTCTCGGTCCAACCGGAAACACCCATGCCCCCGGACCAAGTGACATGCCTACCAGTGGCCACTGGTATCTTTCACTATGGCCTCTCTGTACGGTGTGTGTCAAGAAAGAGGTTGACAACTTACTGGACCGTACCCTACCCGCGGCAGGGACAAGTGGTAGTACAGAACAAGTATGGGGGTTACTGGAACAAGACTCGATCTATGGTCGACTCAGGAGGCTTATGTGTTCCCTGCATGGTTAGCACAACAATTATTTTTCACAGTTTCCAAACAGAATCACCACTCATCACACCCCTTCATGCATCACTGACCACTCTCGCTTCAACGAGATGTCAACACCAAGCTCGTGTCTACCCGAGACAGAGACTTCTCCGGATCCCTTCCGGTAGGCATGAGAGGTGTAAGAGTATGAATACTGTCACAAGTATTTAAATTCCAACAGCAAGGAATTTCTATCATGCACTCAGGAGCATGATCACGTCACATAAAATAATGCATGCTTCGAGTCAATATGGTGTTGTAGTTACGTCAAACAACACCAAACAATTATTATGCCCGGGTTCAGAATGCTTGCCTTTAGTGTGTGGAGAGGTAGGGTGCATCACAAAACTTTTGAAAGTTTTTCTCCTCTCTCCAATTCCTATTTTGAAAAATATTTGAATTAACACGCAATACAAAAACAGTACAAAAAGTTGTCTTGGAAAATTTTCAAATAAATATGAAAATAAACTAGACGAAATTTCAGAGAGGTAGGAAAAAGAATCAACTCATTTGGAGTTTTATTTTAAAAGATATGACCAGTCAAAGTTTAGTCAAAATTCTGTTTTAATAAAAATCAGAAAAAGAAAACGGTTCGACCTGAATGCGCTTCTGAAATAGGGAGGCGTACTAGGGGGTTACGTTTTCCCGAAGGGGAAGCGTACTTGCACTGGAATACGCTTTCCATCGAAGAAAACGCAGTTCGGGAGTAGGCGCCATCGGACCAGGGCTTGTCTCGCCGACAGGCGGGGCCCGCCTGTCGGGTTCCTCTTCTTTCTCCCGCGCACAGGAGGCAGGGCCAGAGGCGCTCCGGCGACGATTGCCGGCGCTAGGAGGCACCTCTCCCAGAGCTGTGCACACCGGCGTGCTCAGGATGGAGGGTCCCATCCTATGGAGGGCAAAAGGATCGCCGGGGAGCTCGGGGGTGAGCACCCCTTCATCAATGGCGGAAGAGGCTTCGGCCATGAGAGGGAGCTTGGCATTTGCTGGCTCCCGGGCGAAAATGGAAGAGGGAATGAGTTCTTAGGGTCATGGTGGAGCTAGTGGTGTAGAGCAAGGAGAGGGGGAGGCCCTGGTTTGGTCGGAATTGTCTGAATCGAGGCGGCGGGTGGCTCGGCCGGAGACGGGGAAGATGGGTTCCTCCGGTCGTCAGGCTGCTTCGGGGGCTTCACTACGGGACTAGGGAAGGCGATGGGATGGCTAGTCGTGCTCGGGGCTCCTTTTATAGCTAGCTAAGGTCGGTTTCGCCGGGTGCCCGAGGATAAGCTCGACGGCGGCGGCACTATTGCAGCACAGGGGAGGCGGGGGTCGGCTGGCAGAGCTTGCAGAGGAATACGACGCGATTGCGGATGAGATCGACGAGCTGGAGCACTCGGGGACGCGCCAGGTGGCCCGTACGGCACCGACCACCGCAGGCAACGATGGCGGCTAGCGCCTGGCTCGCCGGAGACGTGACGAGGCGCTGCGCTACAGAGGGGAAAGGCTGGTTGGGTCTTGGCACGTCGCGGCAGAACCAGGAGCCAGGGGGAATGGATGGAACGAGCGGGGGAGGCGGCATCTGGTCGCGGCGGCTCGGGAGCAGCACGAGCAAAACGTGCGCTCTGGCCGCGCCCAGAGCACGCACGCCAAGCGCTCGACGAAATGCCAGTGCTAGCTATAGGGCTTGGATTGAGCTGCAAGTTACCAGGATGGATGTGTGGTTTGCTAAATCTCTAGTGGACATTCCGGTTTGGTCTGGGGAACTAGTTCATAATGCAAACCTAGAAGCATGCCAAATCTGTCCATGCTCCTAACCTGCTTGATGAAATGCCAAAGGCATCTAGGCATCTCTTCTGATGGCAAAAATATCCAGGTTAGTGTCTCTTTAGGTACAGGTGATGATGGCGAAGTTAGTTTGGCCAAAGAAGAAACTTTTTAATGCAAGTTTTGGTGGAAAACAATTCTGGACAGAAAAAGAAAGGGGCAATTTGGTCAACTTAAAACATGCCTATGGGACTGATCTCTTGGACTTAAGGTTTTGATAGGGTGGACTAAAATAAGGAAAAATACCAAGGGCAATAGGGCAAGATAAAATGAGGTTGCAGTACAAACTGCCAAACTGGACCAGAATGCAAATGAGGATGGTTTGCTCAAAAGTTTCAAAGAACCCAACTGGATTTTTGCATAAACATGAGTTATATACCTCTACTGACATCCCAAAATTTCTATGGAATTTTTAAAGAGATATTTAAATAGGTTGCAGTGCAAACTACAAACTGAACCAGATTTGAAAGCTTGAAGTGGAGCTTAAAATTTACAAATGGCCAAGCTGGGTTTTTGCATAAAAGTGATACAGGGACATACCATGACTTCTAAAAATTTTTGTGGAATTTATAAATGGATTTATAAAATAGTTGTAGTGCAAATGAGGCTCTTAAAAGGGGTAAAATGCTATTAAATGAATTTAAATCTTGACAAATTTTATTTTGAAATTTTTTCCACTGGTTTTAATGAATGCAATAAAATGATTAAATAAAACACTCAAGCCACACAACGCTATTCAAAAGTTTTCAGATAAGAGGGAAAAATTGAAATCCAGAGAAAAGAAGTGGTTCTGAAATCCATAGAAAAATCCAGAAAGATAGAAAATAAATACTCCTGGCAAAATTTTAATTTATAAAACATGATTAAATTTTTTTTTTGGGGTGTTACAGTGTTCCACTAGAGATCAATTCAGCCCATGGAAATGTTTTCACTTCTCGATTTTGGGAGAGTTTCCAGACTACCATGGGAACCCATCTTTCTTTCAGCACCGCTTTCCACCCTTAGTCGAGTGGTCAAGTGGAAAGGGTCAATCAAATTTCCGAAGACATGCTTACAGCTTGTGTTATCTCTTTTTGTATGGGTTGGGAGAAGTGTTCCTTTCACTGAGTTTCCTTATAACAACAGCTACCAATCTAGCCTCAAGAAAGCACCCTTCAAGGTTCTTTATGGACGAAGATGTTGAACACCATTGAATTGGTCAAAAACCGGGGAAAGACAATTCTTTGGACCGAATATGATCCAGAAGGCAGAAGAGCAAGTTCGCATCATTCGTGAGAATCTGAAGACAGCCCAGTCTCGTGAGAAGAGCTAGTATGACCGTTGTCATAAGGAAGTAACTTATGAGGTTGACGAGAAGGCTTACCTTCGGGTTACTCCTTTAAAGGGTACCCATCGCTTCGTATCAAGGGCAAGTTGGCTCCTTGTTACATTGGTCCTTTTCGCATTCTCGCTGAACGAGGAGAGGTTGCCTACCAGTAGGAACTACCCCACATCTTCTCCGAGTCCATGATGTCTTCCACGTCTCTCAACTCAGGCGTTGCTTAACGGATCCCATCCATAGAGTGGACCACGAAACGCTTGATCTCCAAGATAACCTCACATATCGAGAGTACCCTGTTTGTATTCTTGATCAAGCAGAGCGTATCACTCGACGTCGGAACATCAGGTTTCTCAAGGTTCAGTGGTCTCATCATTCTGAGAGAGAAGCTACTTGGAAACGAGAGGATCGTCTTCGACTTGAGTACCCGTCGGTACCAAAACCGGCAGATCTCGGGTAGGGGGTCCGAACTATGGGTCAAGGAGTCGAGGGTAACAGAGAGCGTAGAGACAGCGATTTACCCAGGTTCGGGCCCTCTCGAGGAGGTAAAACCCTACGTCCTGCTTGATTGTATTGATGTGATTGTATCAAGGTTACAGAGTTGATCTACCTCGAGATCAGATGGGCTAAACCCTAGATTATGAGTCTTCTCTTTCGACGGACTAAACCTCCTGGTTTATATAGACGCCAGGGGGTCCTAGGGTTACATATGGTCGGTTACCATCAGGGATAAACATGCCAGTTACGCCATCTATTCCTTGGAGGAGACGCCAAGACTTCAGAGATTTCCTTCTGTCATACGGGGTCGTCCACAATCCTGCCTTCCATCGACGTGTAGAGAGCGGCCCATGAGAGATAAGCCGGCAGCCCGAGTACCCCCTAGTCCGGGACACCCTCAGTAGCCCCCGAACTAGTCTTCGAAGCCGAGGTAGATGCCAAACACCATTGGCTTCGTGGACCAGTTCACTTTCCTCCGTGGCTCCGGTAATAGGCATGTATTACTCCGAGTTGTATTTTCAAGCATTATCCAGTCGTGTATGCGCCGAACTGTATCTTGGTAACGAAGTATAATAATAACTTAGCCCCGAAGGCTAGCCGCTTCGGCGTGAACAGTGTTTTCATCTGACAACTTTTACCGAAGGGTCACACCTTGCCACGACCGCAAGTTGGTTTATGACAAACTCGATTCGTGGTTCGAGGTGGTTCTCATTGGCACGTTCCATCGATATGGAGATCGTGTCCTGTTTTCAAGGGATATAATCAATAATCTGCCTCACCCCACACGCGCATAATGGCACGGTTATACGGGGAAGCGGCGAGTACTGCGGCGCAGTAAAGGGACCGTGGGTTTTACAGCCCATAAAAGGGGCACAGTCCTTGTTTCGGTCGCACGCTCTCATTCCCCCCTTTCGCCATTGCCTTCCCCATCTCTTGAGCTCCAACACCCAGATCTGCTCTCCCTCCCAAAAACCTCTCCATCCACCCGCCTAATCCAGCAATGGCGGGCTCCGGGTCCAAGGGCAAGTGGGAGGCGTCCGTTGTCACCGAAAGCGCCATCATGGAGTTGAAGGGCGCGGGATATCTCCCTGCCGACGTAGCCCACCATGCTCCAGAGGCCGGCCAGGCCGTCCCCACACCGCGACCGGGCGAAAGTGTGGTGTTCGTCCCCCACTTCCTCCGAGGTTTAGGATTTCCCCTTCACCCCTTCGTCAGGGATCTTATGTTTTTTTTACGGGCTTGACTTCCACGATCTCGCGCCGAATTCCTTTCTACATATCTCGGCCTTCATCATCATCTGTGAAGCCTTTCTCCGGATCCGGACACACTTCGGCCTATGGCTGAAGGTCTTCAACATCAAGCCGAAGATTGTTGACGGCCAACAAGCGGACTGTGGGGGTGCTATGGTCAACAAACTCCCCCGAGTGGAATGGCCAGAGGGCACCTTCATCGAGACCGTCAAGGTTTGGCAGAGGGAATGGTTCTACCTCACCGAGCCGAGGGGCGCGGGTTGGGGGTTGATTTCGGCCTTCCGATCCGGACCCCCTACGAGGTTGGTCTCATGGACCAAGAAAGGCCTCGACTAGGGGGTAAATAAGGAGGTGGAGTAGCTACAGCAACGAATTGCCAAGATGATAGGGAAAGGCGTCGAGCTGCCCAACGTGGTCCAGATCATGCTCGGCCGTCGAATACTCCCATGCTAGGATAGGGGCTCCCCCATGTGGGCCTACAAGCCCGAAGACCTGGCCACCATGCGCAACTTCTTCCGCACCACCCACGCCCAGCTATGGAGAGCGCTGTTCAAGCCGCAGAAGGACTGGCCGGCCGAGGGAGAGGACATCGGACTTGACGCCGCAAACCCCCCACGGGAGGTATGACTAAGTTTGTTCTTGTATCTGAACTATTTCCCTTTAATAAGGTACTCAGCTTCTTGACTTCTCATCCACAGAAATGGCTGAAGAAGGCCCAGCGGATCGACAGTCCGGCGCCGCTGCCAGAAGGACCCAGGACGCCCCTCCTGACGGCCATGTTGGCCGTGGAGCCGTACGAGGTGCCGGAGAGGAAGGAGAAGAAGAAGCAACAGGGGGAGGCCAGAGAGGGCCTCCGCTCCCGAATACCCCCGGGTGCTAGATCCGGGGACACCAATGCTCCCTCCGCGCAAGAGGAGGAGAAGGAGCAAGGAGAGGACGGGGAGGCGGACGATTCCTCCCGAACAGGGAAGAGGGCGGCGTCCGAGGATGCTGAGGAGGAGCCTCCTCGACCCACTCCCAAAAGACCGTGCAAGGCCAAGGTAGCCTTGTCCGGCGATAGCTCGGCTTCTGCCGAGGACTCTGGGGCCTCAGAAGAGGTTCCTCAGAATATTCCCAGGGCCAAACCGCAGGCCCAAAGGTATGCGCTCTAGCGATTACCTGACCGTCTTTAGCCGAACTGGGCTGATACTGATCAAGTTTCCATGTGCAAGTTTGCAGTCCGCTGATCTCCCCGCCGACTGAGTTTCGGAGGGGGATTCTCCACCGGCGGTGCTAGCGGAGAGCGGCACTGGATCCCGCGCCTCGCCTTCCCCAATCGTGAAGGAAACCGAGGAGGTCCTGTCGAGGAGGACTCCTCCCATGCCACATACAGGGGAAGGAGGCGATACTATCATGGCCGAGGTGAATGCCTCGGTCGCCGAAGACCAGGAGGGGAGGGCCCCTCTGGTGAACGAAAGGGAGGAGCTCGGACGAACCGAGCTCTCTCCGAGGACCACTCCAGAGACATCAAGGCGTCCAGAGTCCGGTGCTCCGGACTTGGAGAAGGAAGGAGCCGGAGTGCCACCGCCACCCTCGCCTGCCCAAGAGCAGGCATCAGCCAGGTGGCCGGACGAGATGGAGGACGCTGTAACCAGCTCCTCCATCGCCGAAGAGCACCATGAACTTATGGGCGCGGTGTTACAGAGTATTCGGTCCGTGGATAACAGACTGAAGGAGGCTTTTAGTGGCCTTCTGACCAGCTTCAAGGTCAGCAAAGTAATGCTTTTTCCTTAGGAAAATTCATTTGTGCAAATATATAGCCTCATACATAGTAGCCCCCGAGACTCTGAACGGTTGAGCAAAGCTGGTCGGAAGATCAAAAATCGACATCTCGGATACTAACGGGTGCAGAATAATGCGCAGACATCATCCTCGGCCGCAGCTGCCAACGTCGAAGAGTTGGCCGAGCTGAATCGGAAGCTAAAGAGCTCCGAGGACGATCTGAGCCTGGTGAACAAGAGGTTCGACGAGGCGCAAGGTAAGGCCGAGTTGTCATAGTGAATACAGCCGTAGATTTGTAAGCAGTGTTTGATGTATCCTAACGGAGATAACCGATTGAACTGCAGCTGCCGCCGCGGAGGTCGAAAGCCTCAAGGCCGCACTGAGGACAGCTCAGGCGGACGCGGCAACGCAAAAGTCGGCAGCCGAACAGGCAGCTGCCGGGCTGGCGGCGCTGAGAACCGTAAGTGAAAAGCACGAGGCCAGGGTGCTGGAAGTGCAGCAGGAGCTCGGGGATGCCATCACAAGGTGTGAGGCCCTCGAGCAAAAGAATAAGGAGCAGGCCGCCGAGCTGACCTCATTGGCAGCGGTGGCTAAGGAAGCGCGGACAGAGGCGCGCGGTTATCAAGAAGAGCTCCGCCAAGTCAGGCTGATCGCGGACGGTAAGCCGTACTTGTTACTATGTGTCTTTGGAGGTAACAGGTTCGCGTTGCTCACGTGGGTATGGCGTTCCGCAGGTGCCTTTGCGGACCTCCCGAAGAGTGCGGCGGATGCGGCGAGGTTCTTCGCCGGCCAGGAGGGTTGGGCCGAGCAGAGGCTTTTCTGGGCGCAATTTCAAGCGCCCGAACACCCTCCCCTCCTCAACAACCAGATGAAACAGCTAATGGAGCTGCATCGGATGGCGGAGCCGGTGATGAAGGACCTCTGCGTCAAACTATGGCCGTCGGAGCCGCTGCCAAGCAGCTACTTCGGTCTAGTGCAGAGGTTGTTCGGCGCTCCTGCTTAGGTCGATGCCTGGAAGCGTTCCACATGTATCGAGGGTGCTCGGATGGCCTTCGGCAAGACAATGGTACATTGGCCGAAGCTAAAACCCGCTAAGATAGCCACCGGACCTCCGCCGCCAGGGAAAGAGCATAGGCGTCCCGAGCAGTACTTTCCAGCCGTGATGGACGGTGCTCGGGCAGTAGATGCCCAATGCTCAAAAGATGTAATTTATGAGTAGATTTAGTTTTCTTGTAACCAAGGAGTTGAAACTTTTGCAAGTGATTGGCTATGGATATAGTGCCGAATTAATTTTGACTCCTGTGCGGCCGATTTGAAACTGAAAGTTACCAGTCATTGGCTTCAGCCCCCTAGCAGATACTGCATGGGGTGTTTTCTCGTGATACGTGAACCCTTAGCCGACGTCTCGGTGCCCGGGGGCGGTTGTATGTACGGAAAACCAGGCAATCAGACTATGTGGTTTTAGTGCTTTCACTTAGCCAAAGGAGCTTGACGGTGGGGGCCGGTGACGAGCCCCCGGTGTTTGTGATATTCGGACGAGCCGCGGTTGATACCATCATCACATGGTTTCTGTGACAGAGAACCCTTCGTATGACACGGACTAACCTCCAACGATTTTAGGCTAACGCCAGTCATCGGATCGCCGACCAGTTTTCGCTTATTGGGACAGTCAGTTTTCGGCTTTCTCCACTGAGGTACTTAACCAGGCGAGCTAGAAGTACAATCGCAGTGGTTCTCCCTTTACCCTCTTAGCCGAACAGTGCGGAACGTAAGAGGGTAAACACAGGAGCCGGGGAACCCAACTATTGACCAAAGACGCAATTCGGAACTGATTCATATAATGCAATATCCGTGACACCGAGCACATGAAAAAAAGAGAAGTGCCGGTATAAAATTTTAAGGCAAGATCTATGGTCGAGCCCCCGGTCTATTAGCCGGTTTAAAATAAATGTATCGTGATAGTTTACTTCGGTGGAAAAAGGCGGAAAGGAATATGCAACGTGAATGACTGCACGAGTATACCATAATAAAGTGGTCTGTACTTCCTTTGAATGTGTGACGTCCAACCGTACAATCCGTATTGCCAAAGTAACTTGAATAGATACTTTAAAAGGAATGTATATATTGAGAGTAAAGGTTTACACAGGGCTTCCATGAGTGGTTTGAAGTCCCTACTACGCCCTGCTGCACGTCTGCGCCTTTGCTCGTCAAGAAGCTTGCGTGGAAGCGAAGCTGTCCGCCGTGTATTCGGCGGAAGTAGTAATCTTCGGCGGGCGAGCCCTGGAAAAAGGGTTTTGAGAAGTCGCCGTGGTATATCAGTTGGACGCTGACCGGGCCCTAGATGGTACCCATTGTTGATGTCGATTTGAAGACATTTGGTGGCCATTGGTCGGTCGAACCGAGCTCTGGACCTTTTGTTTGATGTGTCCCCACAACTACCCATGGAATTTTGAGCGCGAAATTGTGCACTCGAGGTACGTATTTCGTGACTAGGTGGGCCGTGCTGTGGGGCGCGTATCCCTATTTGGGTGGAGCATGGGAGCGCGTCGGGACTGAGGCTGCAGCTCGGGAGCGCTTGCGTGTGTCCAGTGTCTTGACAGTGGACTGGGATTGCGACGCCTCCTTGGCAGCTTGGACTTCGGCGGCGAGAGCCGCAGTGTGCTCCTCTGTTCGGAGCGAGCGCTCGGTATTACCGTTGATGGTAATAACGCCCCTTGGTCCTGGCATCTTGAGCTTCAGGTACGCATAGTGCGGGACGGTGTTAAAGCGAGCGAAGGCGGTCCGTCCGAGGAGTGTGTGATAACCACTGCGGAAAGGAACGATATCGAAGATCAAGTCCTCGGCGCGGAAGTTGTCGGGCGAGCCGAAGACTACCTCCAAAGTCACGGATCCCGAGCAGCGTGCCTCGACGCCAGGTATTACACCTTTAAAGGTGGTGTTGCTGGATTTGATCCTTGACGGGTCGATCCCCATCTTCCTCACTGTATCTGCGTAAAGCAGGTTAAGACTGCTACCTCCGTCCATCAGGACCCTAGTGAGGTGAAATCCGTCCACGATGGGGTCGAGTACCAGAGCCGCCGTTCCTCCATGACGTATACTGGTCGGATGATCTCGACGGTCGAAAGTGATCGGGCAAGCCGACCAAGGGTTGAATTTCGGGGCTACCGGCTCTAAGGCGTAGACATCCCGAAGCGCGCGTTTCCACTCCTTCTTTGGTATATGCGTGACGTAGATCATGTTCACGGTTTTGACCTCCGGAGGGAACTGTTTTTGGCCTCCATTGTTCGGCCCGCGAGGTTCGTCGTCGTCCTCACTGCGGGGGCCCTTGCCCTATTCTTCGGCTGTGGCCTTGCCGGCCTGCTTGATGACCCAACAGTGACGGTTGGTGTGGTTAGCTGGCTTGTCGGGGGTGCCGTGAATCTGGCAGGGCCTATCCAATATTCTGTCCAGCGTAGACGGGCCATCTTGGTTCCCTTTAGAGGGTTTTCTCCGCTGTCCCGATTTCGAGCCGCTGAATCCGGCGTTCACCGCTGCGTCATCGGCTTCACCGCCGTTGTTTGAGTGTCGGCGGTTGTTGTTCCTATTGCGCCGGGGTTTGCCATTCCCGTCCCGGGTCTCTGAAGTACCGGGGTCTTCGGGGTGGTTGCTTCGACGAGCTAACCAGCTATCCTCACCCGCGCAAAAGCGGGTCATGAGAGAAGTAAGGGCCGACATTGTTCTTGGCTTGTCTTGGCCGAGCTGGCGAGCGGGCCACTCGTCCCGGATACTGTGTTTGAATGCCGCGATTGCTTCGGCGTCCGAACTAGGGCTGGACTAACGAGCTACTCGGCTCGTTAAGCTCATGATCGTTAAGCTCGTGCTCGTTAAGCTCGTGATCGTTAAGCTCGTTAACAGTAACGAGCTCAAACTCATGCTCGGCTCGGTTCGTTAAATACTCGTTAAGCTCGTGAGAAATCACGAGTACTCGTTAAGCTCCGTAGTCTCCTCTCGTCTCTTCGTATCTGTTCTGTACTTCTCTAGTTCTCTTCATCAATTGTCCAGATGCGAATGTGGGGGACTGGGAGGAGATGGGCTGTAGTCGACCAGTGTCCATTGGGCCGGGCTGAGCTAAGCATTTGCATTTAGTAAAAACTAAAAAGTACTGATGTGAAAAATAACGAGCCAAACGAGCTACTCGATAAACTCGCGAGCTAGCTCATTAAGCTCGTTAATATTAACGAGCTAAAATTGATGTTCCGCTCGGCTCATTAACTAACGAGCACGAGCCTTAACGAGTCAAGCTTCCGAGTGCTCGTTAAGCTCGCGAGTAACGAGCTTTTCGTCCAGCCCTAGTCCGGACAGTCGATGATCTGGTTCTTCTTGGTCAAGAACCGGTTCCAAAATTGCCGGGCTGACTCTCCGGGCTGTTGGATAACATGGCTCAGGTCATCGGTGTCCGGTGGTCGAACGTAGGTGCCCTGAAAGTTAGCTCGGAATGCATCTTCGAGTTCTTCCCAGCTCCCGATGGAGTTTTTGGGTAGGCTGTTCAGCCAATGCCTGGCCGGTCCCTTAAGTTTCAGTGGTAAGTACTTGATAGCATGGAGATCATCTCCTCGAGCCATATGAATGTGGAGAAGAAAATCCACAATCCACACAGCTGGGTCAGTTGTCCCATCGTAGGATTCTATATTAACGGGTTTAAACCCCTCGGGGAACTGATGCTGCATCACCTCGTCAGTAAAACACATTGGGTGTGCGGCGCCCCTGGCCCGGGCCGCGTCGCGCCGAAGATCAAGTGTCATCCGGGCACGGTGCTAATCCCGAGCCCTGTCGTTTCTATCGCGCCAGGCCTGGTATCCGTCCCGTCCAGCGGGTGCGTATCCTGTGGGTCCATAGATGGACCTCGACTGAATCGCTCGTGTGTTCAGGTCGTGGCGCGGATCGTATTGGTCATCCGGTTGAACCGGGTCTTTGCCTGCTCGGCGAGAAGGCACGAGTGGGTATTCGGCTTCCCTGGCCGTCCTATCCCGTCCTCGAGGGGGCACGGGTGGGAGTTTGGCTTCTCCGGCCGCTCTATTTCGTCCTCGAGGGGGCACGGGTGGGTATTCAGCTTCTCCAGCCGTTCTATCTCGTCCTCGAGGGGGCGCGGGTGGGAGCTCGGCTTCCACAGCCGGCCTATCTCGTCCTCGAGGGGGCCGGTCGGGCTGGTCTGCGTAAGTTCGTCTGGGAGGTACGGGCTCGAAGGCCTCATCCTCGAAGTCTGGAAGGAGGCGCCGCCGCGGATAACTCCTATATTGGCCCTGACGTTGATCGTTGAGGCCTTCTTCGGCGGCTAGGACCATCGTCCATCTATCGTTGAGTGTATCCTGCTCGGCCCTGAGCTGTTGTTGTTTCATCTTTAAGCTTCGGGCAGTGGCAATGAGTTGCCGCTTGAATGGTTCTTGTGCCAGGGGATCCTCTGGGACGATAAAGTCCTCAGGTCCGAGGCTATCTTCCTCTTCGGATGGGGGGAGGTAATTACTGTCCTCGGAATCATCGAGGTCCTCGGGGTCACCCTGGTCCTCATTCTCTTCTGGGGAGTCAGGTCGTTGCTCGGGCGTGTTATCGCCGAGCTCCCCCAAATTATCCGGAGTCTTGTTAGCTCCGGTGTCGTTTGTGTCTGTGTGATTTTCCTTGCCCTTCCCCCGCCCTCTGGCTCGCCTTCGTCGGCGTCTGGGCGGATCTTCGGTGGTGTCGTCGCCGCCTTTGTTGGTTGTGTCACCGTCCTTCACGGGGGTGTCAACCATGTAGACGTCATAGGTGGAGGTGGCGGTCCACTTTCCGGTATTTGTAGTGGCAAGGAAGGTGTTCGTGGAGGGCGGTACGTCCATGTCCTCGTCCATGTAGTCAGCCTCCTCAGAGGCGTAGTCCAGCATGTCGGTTAAATCTTCGACAGTGGCTACCAAGTGGGTGGTGGGTGGGACGCAAAATTCCCCGCGGCCGGCATCCTGTCCGACTTGCTCCTGGTCCGAGGATGGGCCGTCCGCGATATTTATCATCTGGATCCGGTCCAACATCTCGCTTAAAATCGAGGGATCCACCGGATCTATGTTCGGACGGTCCCTGGAGTTGAGCTCCGGCGCGTCGTTAACGGGAGTGTTCTCGGCCAAGGGTGACCCCTGGTTCTCCGGCACCGGGGTCGGAGCCAAACTCAAGGTTAGGTCCGATCCGAGGCCCGCCCCGAGGACTGGGGCGGGGAAGGGATCCGAAGTCAAGGCCTCGGGGTTGGTGGGTTCCTCGGGTAAGGCCGAGAACCCAGTGAAGATCAGATCGCCTCGAGCATCGGCGACGAACTCAAGGCCGCCGAACCTAATTTCCTGCTCGGGGGCGAAGTTGCCGACCTGGTCGAGGTGACCGGTCGGATCGGCGTATAACACGATGCTGCCGAACGCGAAGAGCTGTCCGGGGACGAAAATGTCCCTGCCACGAACTCCGTCGCTGAAGAGAAGAGCTGTCCGAGGACGATGATATCCCCGCTGCAGATTCCATTGCTGAAGAACTGTCCGGGGACGGCGAGCCATTGATCCTTGGTGACCCACGACGGGACTCTCAATGAAAGCACCAATGTCGGTACCAAAACCGGCAGATCTCGGGTAGGGGGTCCGAACTATGGGTCAAGGAGTCGAGGGTAACAGAGAGCGTAGAGACAGCGATTTACCCAGGTTCGGGCCCTCTCGAGGAGGTAAAACCCTACGTCCTGCTTGATTGTATTGATGTGATTGTATGAAGGTTACAGAGCTGATCTACCTCGAGATCAGATGGGCTAAACCCTAGATTATGAGTCTTCTCTTTCTACGGACTAAACCTCCTGGTTTATATAGATGCCAGGGGGTCCTAGGGTTACATATGGTCGGTTACCATCAGGGATAAACATGCCAGTTACGCCATCTATTCCTTGGAGGAGACGCCAAGACCTCAGAGATTTCCTTCTGTCATACGGGGTCGTCCACAATCCTGCCTTCCATCGACGTGTAGAGAGAGGCCCACCAGTCCGGCCCATGAGAGATAAGCCGGCAGCCCGAGTACCCCCTAGTCCGGGACACCCTCAGTACCCCCACACTCTTTCCGCCGACTCCTGAATCTCGGGACGAGATTCCTTTGAGTGGCGAGTTGTCACATCCCTAGCTTCTGGTAATACCCTAGTGCTAGCATCTTGTTTGCATCATGTTTAAAGTCAAATGAATCTGAAATGGGGAATGATCAAACCCTAGCACCACATTAATAAACTAGGTTCAACTAAAATCTTTTTCAATGAACCCAAAATGCCCTTCAAAAATGTTCACGATTTAGGGAAAAAGGTGAAAACCCTAACCATAAATGGTGCACATTTTTTCAGGACATAAATGGGCTTTGAATTTACCCAAAAGTATTTGAATTGGAGCTATTTAAATGCTATATATAATTTACTTGCTCCAAATATTATGAAATTCATTGAGGGCCACTGGAATAATTCAGAAAGAGCCCACAAATGTTTTCAGAATTTACTAAAATGATTTAGTGCCTAAACTAAATCAAAACAGAAAAGAAAAATAGAAAACAGAAACAGAAACAGAAAAAAAAACTCACCTGGGCCACTTACCTTGCCAGCCCGACACTGTGCAGCCTAGCTGCCAGTCGTCATCCTCCTCGCGCCAGAAGGACGCGGGCGCGTGCCCGACGCGCGCACGCTCTCCGCGCGCCACCTTCTGCTCGCGTGCCTGCCTCCCCCGCAACGTCGACACACTAGATAGACCCCGCAGAGTCGTCCGGATCGAGCCAACACCCACTCACTCTCACCCTTGCTCACCCTCGCCCGCCCATCGCCATAGCCGAAGCCATCGAGGCCGCACCGCCGTAAACACCGCAGCCACAACCACCCCGTTCTCCTTCGTCGTGTCCACGAGCTTCGTAACGATGCCCTCGTCCTCTCCATCGAGCCACGTGAGCTCGAATGCACTACATCACCGTCGCCAACGTCGTCTTCAAACTTTGGCCGCCGATATCGCCACCACCATTCCGTCCGCCACAGGCCTCCCCCGAGCTCGCTGAGACCACCGACCGATCCACTGTGAGCTCCTGCGTGGATCCCCTCCTTTTTCCCCTTCAAATTCGAGCCATATCCGTCGCCCCCTTGCTGACCGTTGCACGTCGCCGCCTGCGCCCATCCCCGACAACACTCCGGTGATCATTTGGTCACACCGGCATGTCCGTTGCGTTCGCAACATTCCGTAGAGCAACACTAGCGCAATAGCTGGCTCGCTTGCACACTACAGCACCGATCCCGCGAACACCCGAACTCCGGCCACTGCAAATGAGCTCGTCACAGTTTATTCCGGCCACTCCAGCTCCGGGCAAGGCCACCAATCGACGCGCCGTCGCTCCAGCTTTCCAGAGAGCCTAGCCACGCATCGAACAGAGCCCTGTGCTGGGTTTCCAAGGCATTTGCTCGCCGCGGACCTCGCCGTAGGCAAACCGCCGGTCAAAACCGGCGGGTTTGACCTGTTTTGGACTCGCCCGTGTCAATGACATGTGGGCCCAGCCTATTGACAGTTTTTAATTAGGGCTGAAATTAACACTAATCACCTTGGTTAACTAACTCGGTCACTGACCAGTGGGCCCCACTGGTCAGGTTTGACCTGGAACGGCCCAGTTGACTTGTTGACGTATTGCCTACGCACTGCTAACGTCATAATGATTTTCTAGTGTTTTTATATTTCAAAAATGATTTATAAAAATCAGAAAATTAGCTAAACTTCAAAAATTCATAGATAAACAACCGTAGCACAGAATGAAATAAGTTATATACGAAAAATGATCAGAAAAATCCAAAGAATCCATCTGTACCATTTTCATGTATGAAAAAGGAGCTTATACCTACTGTATAAGTGAAAACAACTAAATGACATTTAAAATGCTTAATATGGAGTTTGCATTTGAACCATTTGTTCAAATGGACTTCATTTAAATCATTCCTAGTTGCATTAGCACAATCCATGGCATTCTTGCCATGTCATGATCATGCATCATATTGTTGCATTTGATGTGTATTGACTACCTATGCGAGGAGCAGTGCTCCCCGACTGATCTTCCAGGCAAGCAGACCCCCTTGACCATCCCGATACAATCCCACTCCCTCGCTCCTGCTCTCTTTTATTGCATTAAGACAACAACGTTTCAACTATTACATGTTTCGGTAGTTGAACCCATTCCTTTGCATGACCTGTCATTGTCATAGTAAATAGCTAAACCTTCCTAGCATGATTAGGAGTTGCTTGAGCCATGTTGTGACTTCATCCATGCCATGCTTGCTATGGCTTAGAGTTGTGTCAGGTCTGATTCATCTGGAATGAATTGGAATGTTGTGGTCATGTTCTGATGTTGAGAATTAAGTGTGTGAACATGATTTGGCAAAGGTAGCGATGAGAGGCCATGTAGGAGTTTCATGGAGACCGTCCTTAAGAACCGAGTTCTGTGTATGTTATCCAAGACTAGCTACTACCACACATTGGGCCCGAAACCCATGGACCTTCTTGGCTTATTAATCGCCTTAATCTCTGTCCAGGAGTTGCAACTAGTTTCTGGTGTTTGTAGGTCGTGCTATTGGTCTACCAAGTGGCACCCGATACAGGTGGGCTTGGGACAGACTAGGCACAGTGGCCCGGCATACCAAGTGGCACCCGGATGGTGGACTTGGGAACCTTGCACACATCGTTTGGAGCCGTGATAGAAACTTCGGCTAGACTTCCTTTGCGGATACAACCTCAGATAGGCGATAAACCTGGACTAGAGTCTTGCGTGGTTAATGGTTGTGGCCGACACCCTCGCTAGGCTTCCGCTTGAAGGTTGCCGAGATACATGACGTATATATGGTGGTAAGTGGTGAGAGCGTGTGTGAAGAAGTACACCCCTGCAGGGTTATCAAACTATTCGAATAGCCGCGTCCTCGGATATGGACTACTTGGAGACTTATATGGTTCATAGACAACTTAAATGTGTGCTCTAAAATGCGCAAGATAAGTGTGAGTGATATGGATGACCTTCTCGTAGGGAGATGTGAGAGGATCCATAGTAGTGTATTGTTCTGGAGACTAGCTAGTGGACTTGTGTGCGCTTTCTCATTTTTAAACTACGTCGTAGTTCAGGATAACCACTGAGTCAAAGCTGGCTTGCTGCAGTTAAACCCCACAACACCCATTTTGATACTGATGCATATGTAGTTAGTTCTGATGTAAGTCTTGCTGAGTATCTTCGTACTCACGTTTGCTTAATTAACTGTTGCAGAGGAGTCCCCCGACACTACAGGTGGTTTCTACCTAGACATCGATGACGACGAGTAGCTTGTTTTCCCAGCTACGATCTTGTACCCTTGGGAGGGTCTGTAGATAGTCAGGCTTCTAGCCTTCTTTCTTTTCAGCTGTGTGTACTTAGACAAGTTTATGCTTCCGCTTGGTTGTATGACTTTGCGTGTAGGGTCATGTGACCCCTGTTTGTAATAAACATGCTATGTATGGCTCTTTCGAGCCTTATCTATGACATGAGTTTGTAGAGTTATGTTGTGATGCCATGTTGTACAACACATACTTGCATGCATGTTATGCGTACGTGTGATATGTATTGCTATGTGTGGGGTTCGACACCTAGTTGTATGCCTATGGTAGCCTTCCTTACAGGGAAATGCCTCTTTGTGCTTTCACTGAGCCTTGGTAGTTCGCTACTACTTCGGAGACATTGATTGACCAATATGTATCCTTCTTTGCTCATGTGTCTGTCCCCACGGGGAAATGCCACGCGGTGTTTACTAGAGTCCTTGTAGCTTGCTATGACTCGGTTGCACACGCTGATGACCGACATGTGCATTGCTGGGTTACCTATGTCTGTCCTTGTACGATTGTTTCACCTTGGTCTATAACTAATCAAGTCGATCCGGTTTTTTGTCATATGGTTGCTAGCGACATAATCATATAAATGAGCCAAAAGGTGCAAACGGCCCGGCTCGTCAACTGGATGTTTTAGCTTTCGTTTTGTACAACAAACATCTCAGACTTGCATCTTTTAGCTATCTTTTTGTGAACCTGATGCATGGTGTCTTGGTGGTTATCTTTAGAACTCACTGAAGTATATGTATGTGACAATTAGTTAATGGAACAAAAAAAATGTTTGGTGCACTGATGTATGGTATCTTGGTTATTTCATTAAGTGAACCGATGAACTATATGTACGTGATAATCAGTACCATATGTTAACTAAAGTTGTGGTTTGCTGAACTGTTGGTCGGCAAAAGAAAACACCATCTGATTGTTGGTCGGCAAAGGCTCATGGCAGAGCCAATAGAAAGTTGGTTGGTAAAGCAAATGCCGTCAGACAGTCAGTCGGCAAAACATACTGTCGGACAGTCGGTCGGCAAAAAATATTGTCGGACAGCCGGTCAGGAATGATTTTAGATAGCCGTCAAACAGTCGGTCGGCAAATCTATGTTGGTCGGGAAAGGGCTTTCCCATCTGCATTTTCTCCAACAGACAGGGTCGGTCGGCAATAGTCTTTCCCGACCAACTGTGTGTTGGTATAAGCTGTTTTCCTGACCAACCTGGCTGTTGGAAATGAAGTGTCATGGTGTAGTGCGGTAAGGTGGCAACCGTGTGAACCGTGCGTGAGGACTTGCGTGTTTATATGATATGTTACTGCTAGATCTATGTGCTTTAGGATTGGGTTCCCGACACCTTCGTTTGTACACCCAGTGAAAACAACCATCATTGTCAAAAAGACAGAAAAATAAAACTCTTGAGATCGCCCTCGATGATCAAATTAGGCATGGAACATAGTGCGGTGTCTTGGGTGGTGTGCAAACATGATGGGGTTCGGGTGTGTTTGCGCAGGTGCACACCAGAAATAGCCGCTTCAAGCGAGCGGCATGCATAGTACCAGTCAGCCACGATACACTCCCGACCACACGCCCTGAACGGCCGCGCGCATCCATGGAGACAGCCAGCCTCTGGTCGCGCGTGTATATACTCACCCACGTCCCACTCGCATTCTCGTTATCGATCGATCGGAAACCGCCTCCCGGCCGGCCGGAGTGGATCGTACTCGTACGTCGACCATGGCAACGCGCCGCAGCAGCACGAGCGGCTCCCACGCCTCCTCCCTCCTCGCCCTCCTCTTCCTCGCCTCCGCCTCCCTCCTCGTCGCCAGCGCCAAAGGCCCCGTCGTGGACCTCAAGGCGTCCTGCGCCAAGACGGACGCCCCAATCGTCTGCAACAACTTCCTCTCGCCCGAGCCGGACACCAAGACGGCGGACGCGCGCGGGCTGGCGGAGATCGCCATCAAGGTCACCGCCCGGCTCGGCGGCGCGGTGGGGACCTACGCGCGCCGCGAGCTGGACCTGGTCAAGGACAACCCGACGTGGCAGTGCCTGGACGAGTGCGCCGAGGACATCGAGGACGCGCTGTCGCACCTGGACGACGCCGAGGGCGGCATCGACGACGCCAAGTTCGACCAGGTCCGCCAGTACATCGACCTCTCCGAGCAGGACACCTGGTCCTGCGACGAGAGCTGCCGGGACACGCCGCCCTGCCCGGTCAAGACCGAGCTGCTCCGCAAGAACCTCGACTTCGAGAAGATGATGAACGTTACCCGCAAGCTCATCAAGCTCGTCGACGGGGACGCCAAGCCGGCGCCGAAACCCGCTATTCTGCCATGAGAGAGATGCATAATTCACACTACCGATATACCATTCGTGATGAGCATATATATATATATATATATATATATGTACGCACCCACAAGTGTTATATATTAGCTGGAGTAAATAGTAAATAATTGTACGTAGTACTTCTTCTATTCTGCAAAAATGTCTCTTTTCAATAAACTCGTTGGCGAATATAGCTATTTCTGTCGTTCTTGACATGTTTCGAATAACAAAGCTCTCTTGTAAATTCTGTGAATATTGTTACGAAAGAATTCACTTACTCAGTCTATTTCGTCCGCGTCTAATTAATATTTGCGCATAAGCACATGACCACCGCTAAATTCTGCAAGATTAAATTTGCACGAAATGCTTGTTTGATTGTAGCATAGGAAAAACAAAAGGAACTTTTGTTTGAATGAATCATTTTTTTTCTTGGTGGATAGGAATTCTTAGGAAAACAAGCTTAAGGGATATAATCCTGCAAGTTAAACAATCTTTTCATGGGGGAGACAAACAAAATTAGTAAGAAAGCTAAACAACTACTCTAAAATAGGAAAAGCAATAAGATTACAATGTTGTGTCCACCGTAATCCTGAACGATTGAATTTGCACCAAAGTTTGCTTGTTAATTTATGACTTAGGAAAAAAGACAGAGGTTCCTGAGTTTCTTGGAGTCAAGCGGAAGTGATTGTTTTTCGCATAACATGCATCCATGAATTTGCGCAAGTCTACGGACTTTTTTTGTTTTGAAACAGCCACTAGGGAGGGGGTGGGGGGGGGGGGTCCTCACCTGAATACTTGAAGTTGATCTCATTACAGAAACAGGTTGATCCAGTTTATAAGGAAAACCGGAATGAAAAGAAACATAGATGTCATTCTAATATTTTAAATCGCAGACGTCAGCATGGACCATTACCCCTTATGTTTAGAAATGTTTTCATTTTAGTTAATTTCACAAATCAATTTCAAGATTAGACCGCAAAATTTTGGATATACTGGGTGCAGCTAAAAAAAATAAAGTTGTAACATGGATATGGGTATGAACAAATCGTTTTGTAATATGTAATTATCTTTATTCTATTGAACAAATTTTAAGGGAAATTGATAGCCAAAGTTACACGTCAAAAATTGTAGCAATGTCCAAATATGAACTATATTTAAGATCAGAGTAGTTTTGAACAATAATCTGATGGTTTTAATCTGGTGTGATATAACTCGAATGTCATAAGACTATTATATATATTTTAACAACTTATATTTACACAATAAAAGCACATTCTTATACATGTAATTGACTATTTTAACTGAATTCTGATAATTCTAAGATGATTGGAGTTTTCTTAAGTCACATTCAAAGTTGGAAAGGTGCAATCCCAGTTTCATAAAAAATGCACTTTTCTAGAAAAAAAAAACAAATATTTGAGAAGAATTCTTGAGGGGGCTTAATTATAGGAGGGATATAGATTGCATTATTAATAGTTGAATGTGTTTGGATAGAAAATGTGAGCTTTCTGGGGCCTAAGCTGACTATGCTTGAAAGAACAGGCTACAAAATGACTTAAATAAAATTCTTAGGGAGGAAGAAATTAAGTGGTACCAGCGATCTAAAGTGACAGATATCAAGGAAGATAATAGTAATACTAAGTATTTTATGATTAAGGCTAGTGGTAGGAAACGAAAGAAGAAGATTTTCAGATTTATTCAGGATGAGGGCATCATTCAATGAGATGAGCAACTCCTCAAATATGGTACTGGTTTTTATAAGGAACTTTTTGGGAAGGTTGATCATCTTCCTGTTTCTCTTAGTATACTGTAGGGTAACGCAGCAGAAAACAAAAATTTCCGACCTACGCACCAGCCCAGGATCACTATGGAGACTGCATACAAGGTTTGATCTGTTTCGTTACCGACTCGTAGCGCAGCGGAAGTAGAGTCGATGACGATCGGCGGTGCAGATCCCCGCAGCTAGGATTTACAACCTCCCAACCGCGAGGATGTACTCCCACATCTGCCCCTCGGACAGCCCTCCGGGAGGCGGTCGGACAGTCCCTCGGACGGTGTCGCGGACAGCCCTTCGGGAGGACCTTCGAAACTCGAATGGTCACTCGGACAGCCCTTCCGGAGGACCCTCGAAACTAAGACGATCACTTGGACAGCCCTTCGGGAGGCACTCTCGAACTAAGACCGAAACTACGATCTCTCTACAGAGTTGCACACATACGGTGTCATCTATCCGGCAGGGCTTCGCCGTCCAGAACTAGTTCCCACCGGAACCCAGACAGCCTTTCGGCTCTACGAAACTATTTCGCTGGGAGGGAGAGAGAAGCCAGACAAGTCAATGGCATGTGTATGAGAGCAAGCATGAGCTCATTTTGGAGAGCTCTCTCCACCTCTATTTATAGGAGGAGCAAGGGGTAGAGGAAAGACCAAAAGGACCTTCCTAGGATCTTTCCACCACATGCCACATAAGGGTGTGTAGAAGATATCCACCATGAGGTGGAAGGACACCTCAAGGAGGGCCCCCCCATGCCATGGCCGAAATTTGCAGCCCCCTTGGGGAGCTCCACCTCCCTTTCACACACCAAAAGTGGTTTTCTTCTAGAAGAAAAACCCCATTTGCAAATCAGCCCAAAAAGTGTTTTTCACTATTCACGAAGACATTTTTCTGCGTCCGTTAAAACCCAAATTATTTCTGTGTGCCTAGAATAATTCTAGAACCCACCAAAACAATTTTGAACGCATTCCGAAACAATTTCGAAACAATGTTTCTTCAGCGAAAAGCAACCAAAATGGTTCCGGCTGCTCCGGAACATTTCCGGTTTTTGTCCCGGAAAATTCCCAGAAGTTTCCAGAACACTTCTGGCATCCTCCAAGAATTTCAGGCGTGTGCCAGAACCAATTTGACTTAATGGAATACCCTGAAACAACTTTTCAGTTTCACCGGAACTATTCCGGTGTTCTCTCAGGAACGTTTCCGTTTCGTCCGAAACTTTTTCGGTGATTTTCTCTCAGACTCCCTGTCTAGTATTCAGCAGATAGATGACCCTTAAGCGTGTGACCCTATAGGTTCAGTGAAGTATATACATGACCCGGAACCCCTTCCGATCAATGATCAACATCGGAGCCGTGGACACCCATATTGATCCCTATACCCACACGAATGAATATTCGAGTGAACCTCCAGTTGCCGTGTGCTATTCCTGTTGCTTCGCGATATGTTACAAATACCCGAGGTGAGACATGTTGGCATCCCCGTGGATCAACACCTTGTCCACTATGCCAGTTACCTCGTTACCGGTATTGTTCTCTTTTCTCGTTCCCGTGTTCCGGCATCCCCGTGATCAAATCACAAAGTGTCTGGCCAGACGATGATGGATACCATAACACCGAGAGGGCCCAGAGATATCTCTCCATCGTCGGAGGAGCAAATCCCAATCTTGAGCTATCAAGTTACTTGACATACTTTTCCATGAACCCGTAAGCCGCCGTAATAGCCACCCATTTACAGATGACGTTTAACAAACCCCAAAGTTCATGAAGCAAGCATGAAGAAACTCGATACTCTCATGGTCTAAGGAATCATGCAAACGTTAACCATCTCTGTGTTATTTACCATTTAACTAGTGACGAATGTATCTCATAGCATAACATCAATTCGGGTCGATTCAACACAAATGTTCTTCTAACATTGTGCCCTCAAAATTGCTGGCATAGACATGCCCATGATCAGGAAAACAGAACCATCATGCAACACTTGAGCTAGTCTTAGAGGCCAGACTAGGAATACATTTTACCGTTTATTATTCCACACGTGCATATGAGTCTTCCTCCGAGCCTCGTGGTTATTGTAGACTCGAGAACCATAGCAGTTATAGCATGGAACATAAACCTAATTATGAACAGGGAGATAATCAATAACATTTATTATTGCCTCTAGGGCATATCTCCGACAGACTCCCACTTGCACTAGAGTCAATAATCTAGTCAATGCTAATGCACTTTACACCTATGGCATACTGGTGTAAAATATGCTTCGCATGTGGTATAGCCTGATGTCCAACGGATCTGACGACTTCAGCTCCGTGTGTAACTTTGCATATCCTCGCGTTTTCACGCTTTCACAAAATTCATATTTTGTGTGGACTTGGCTTTGCATATGTGTGAATCATTGGTCGAAACCTGATTCCTCAGACTGAGCTATGGAGCAACTATCTGCAATAGTGTCCCATAGACCAAAGCCATCTTGGAACCATACTAAGTTCATGAATGAACTATATGATTCAACAACTTCTTTGTCGCTTCTTAAGCCTCAACATACTTAGCCTTTGTTATAGAATTCGCCACAGTATCTTGTTTGGAACAATTTCCAACTACCGTGCCACCATATTGTGTATTACACAAAACCCTTAACTTTAAATCGAAAATCGCATGGAGCATTTGTTGGGGAACGTTGCATGGGAAACAAAAATTTCCTACGCACACACAAGATCTATCCATGGTGATGAGCATCTACGAGAGGGAGAGTGAATCTACATACCCTTGTAGATCGCTAAGTGGAAGCGTTAAGAAACGCGGTTGATGTAGTCGAACGTCTCCGCGATCCAAATCGCAAGTCGTCCCTCGATCCGATCACGAACTAGTGCCGAACGGACGGCACCTCCGCGTTCAACACATGTACGGCTTGATGACGCCTTCACCTCCTCGATCCAGCGAGCGATGATGAAGTAGTAGATGAGTTCCGGCAGCACGACGGCGTGGTGATGGTGGTGAGGAACAATCTCTGCAGGGCTTCGCCAAGCACTACGGAGATTATGACGGGAGAACTAGAGGGTTAGGGTTGCCGACACACGGCTTGGGAAATCTTAATGTGTCCCGTGTGCTAGCCCTGCCCCTCTATTTATATGTTGAGCCTTGGGGTCTAAACTTGGAGTAAAAGCCTCCTCCAGGTCGGTTTTGCCCGCACAAGGTCGGTTTGGCCCGCAGGGAAAGAGTCCAACTCGGATCCCTGCAGTACCGCGCACAAGCGGTAGTACCGCTCACGAGCGGTAGTACCGCTTCACACAAGCGGTAGTACCACTTACGCGGTAGTACTGCCTTTACCAGCGGTAGTACCACTTAAGGCAGTAGCAAAACTTCCTTTTGCACTTTCCAATACCTCGTGGGTTTTACCCCTTTGGCCCGTATAGAGTGTTGTTGCACCCGAACACTTCGGTAAACATCCGGAACCCCTTCCGGTGAATTCCGGAACCCTTCCGAAGATCACAACACTATTATCACATATATTAATCTTTTACCTCCGAACCTTTTCGGAGATCCTCGTCATGTCCGGGATCTTATCCGGGATTCCGAACAACCTTCGGTCACCAACAAAATAACTCAACTATACTAATCGTCACCAAACGTTAAGTGTGTAGACCCTGCGGGTTCGAGAACTATGTAGACATGACCGAGACACCTCTACGATCAATAACCAATAGCGGGACCTGGATGCCCATATTGGCTCCTACATATTCTACGAAGATCTTTATCGGTCGAACCTCTATGTCAAGGATTCAGTTAATCCCGTATGTTGTTCCCTTTGTTCTTCGGTATGTTACTTGCCCGAGATTCGATCGTCGGTATCTCTATACCTAGTTCAATCTCGTTACCTGCAAGTCTCTTTACTCGTTCCGTAATACAAGATCTCGTGGCTAACATTTTAGTCACATTGCTTGCAAGACTCATTGTGATGTTGTATTACCGAGTGGGCCCTGAGATACCTCTCCGTCACACGGAGTAACAAATCCCAGTCTTGATCCATGCCAACCCAACAGACACCCTCGGAGATACCTGTAGAGCACCTTTATAGTCACCCAGTTACGTTGCGACGTTTGATACACACAAGGTACTCCTCCGATGTCAGGGAGTTGCATGATCTCATGGTCATAGGAACAGATACTTGACATGCAGAAAACAATAGCAATAAACTGACACGATCATATGCTACGTTTATAGTTTGGGTCTTGTCCATCACATCATTCTCCTAATGATGTGATCCTGTTATCAAATGACATCTCATGTCAATGGCTAGGAAACCTTAACCATCTTTTGATCAACGAGCTAGTCAACTAGAGGCTTACTAGGAACACAGTGTTGTCTATGTACCCACACATGTATTTGAGTTTCCAATCAATACAACTATAGCATGGATAATAAACGATTATCATGAACAAGGAAATATAATAATAACTAATTTATTATTGCCTCTAGGGCATATTTCCAACAGTCTCCCACTTGCACTAGAGTCAATAATCTAGTTCACATCACTATGTGATTTACATTGTAATGAATCGAACACCCATGCAGTTCTGGTGTTGTTCATGTTTAGCCCTTGGAAGAGGTTTAGTCATCGGATCTGCAACATTCAGATCCGTGTGTACTTTGCAAATATTTATGTCGTCCTCCTTGATGTAATCGCGGATGGAATTGAAACGTCGCTTTATGTGTCTGGTCCTCTTGTGAAATCTTGGTTCCTTGGCTAGAGCAATGGCACCAGTATTATCACAAAACAGAGTCATTGGGTTAAGCGCACTAGGCACTACTCCAAGATCTGTCATGAACTCCTTCATCCAGACACCTTCCTTCGCCGCCTCCGAGGCTGCGATGTACTCCGCTTCGCATGTAGAATCAGCTACCACGCTTTGCTTGGAACTGCACCAGCTAACCGCACCCCCATTAAGAATAAATACGTATCCAGTTTGAGACTTAGAGTCATCCGGATCAGTGTCAAAGCTTGCATCGACGTAACCCTTTACGACGAGCTCTTGATAACCTCCATAAACGAGAAACATGTCCTTAGTCCTTTTCAGGTACTTCAGGATATTCTTGACCGCCGTCCAGTGTTCCATTCCTGGATCACTTTGAAACCTTCCGACCATACTTATGGCAAGGCTGACATCGGGTCTTGTGCACAGCATTGCATACATGATAGAGCCTATGGCTGAAGCATAGGGGATGACACTCATCTTTTCTCTATCTTCTGCAGTCACTGGGCATTGAGTCTTACTCAACTTCACACCTTGCAAAACAGGCAAGAACCCCTTCTTGGACTGATCCATTTTGAACTTCTTCAAAATTTTATCAAGGTATGTGCTTTGTGAAAGTCCTATTAAACGTCTTGATCTATCTCTATAGATCTTGATGCCTAATATGAAAGCAGCTTCTCCTAGGTCCTTCATTGAAAAACTCTTGTTCAAATATTCCTTCACGCTTTCCAACATTTCTATATTGTTTCCAATCAGTAATATGTCATCCACATATAATATTAGAAACGCTATAGAGCTCCCACTCACTTTCTTGTAAATACAAGCTTCTCCGTAAACTTGTATAAACTCGAACGCTTTGATCACCTCATCAAAGCGAAGATTCCAACTCCGAGATGCTTGCACCAGTCCATAAATGGATCGCTGGAGTTTGCAAACTTTGTCAGCATTCTCTGGATCGACAAAACCTTCTGGTTGTATCATATACAACTCTTCCTTAAGGAAACCGTTAAGGAACGCTGTTTTGACATCCATCTGCCAAATTTCATAATTGAAAAAGGCAGCTATTGCTAACATGATTCTGACGGACTTAAGCATCTCTACGGGTGAGAAGGTCTCATCGTAGTCAACTCCTTGAACTTGTGAAAAACCCTTTGCCACAAGCCGAGCTTTATAGACGGTGACATTACCGTCCGCGTCCGTCTTCCTCTTAAAGATCCATTTGTTCTGAATGGCCTTACGCCCTTCAGGTAATACTTCCAAAGTCCACACTTTGTTTTCATACATGGATCCCATCTCGGATTTCATGGCCTCTAACCATTTCTCGGAATCCGGGCCCATATTTCATGATTGAAATATGTATTAATTGCTAGTTCAACCCGAACCGACTTCAAGCATCGCTACGGTGAGACAATCTCATCGTAGTCAACTCCTTGAACTTGTTATTGCAACAAGTCAAGCTTTATGGATAAAACATTTTATCCGTATCAGTTTTTAGTTCCATAAATATTCGTTAGACTCTAAGTCTTCCGAAAGGTGTATCAAGATTTTAATCTCGAATCACTTATATGGAAACTATCTCGGATTGTATTGGCATTTAGCCAATTCCGGAGTCAGGGCCCATCAACGCTTCCTTGTGTATTGTAGGTATACTATTGTCTAACAACAATATCTCGTTTGCGCACCTGATAGGTTTGCATGAGCTTTGCCTACGTGGTTCAGCTGCAAGTTCGACCGAAGTCCATACATTTTATTGTAGAGACTTCCGTATCAGTCGCAGTAGGAAACTCCGGAATCACTTCCAAGGTTTCTTTTCTTTGATCTGATGACGAAGATACTGGTTATCTTGTCGAGTTGCACTGTCCTCCCACTCACCTTTTGTAAGAACTATTCTCTTTAAAAGCATACCTTTTTGCGGCAAAATCCTTTGCCTCGGTATAGTGGTGGGGGAATACCCAATGACTTGGGATAACCTTACAAAGTAGCACTTGTCTGATTTGGAATAGGTTTGTAACCTTTTACACAATCCCCATATTCCAAATGTTAAGAGAAGATATAACATGGTTGGGCGTACCATACCATGGCATCATTTCAACAGACCCGATGGAGCTCTTTTCAGTGCAAAAGCCGCAGTCTCTAAAGCATCACTCTTTAAAAAGGGATAATGGCAAATCTATTTATGTCATCTTTGATCTTACCATGTCATAAATGGTTCGATTACATCTTCACGGACTTTCCACTTGCAGTGGTGTTCCGGGAGGTGCAAGTTATGAAACCCCTTTCACAACTCATCAGACATTCGCTAAACTTGTAACTCAAATATTCCTTTGCGCAATCAAATTGCAGAAACATAATTTTCTCATTACAATAACTTCTACTTCATTTTTGAAAACCTTATGAATGAATTCAAAAGATCCAGACTTATGTCTCAACAAGTAAATATCCATATATCTACTTGAGTCATTTCTGAAGATAGATAAATCCACTACTTGCAACAACATTTATTGGACTACACACATCATAATGTATGATCACCAATATGTTCTTTGCTCGTTCCTTATGGCCTGTGAACGGTATTTCAGTCACTTCACTTTTCAGAGGAGAGTTGCAAGTGTCAGATGATTCAAAATCAAATGACTTCAAAATCCATCATAATGGATTTTTCCATGCGGGTTTCTCCAATGTGACCAAATGCAGTGCCACACTTGTGTGGTATTCTTTTAGTCTTGCGACATTTAGCGTCAGTGTTATGGATGTATCATATTTCCATCAATATTCATAACATACATCCCATCTAGGATGGAAGCATGGCCCTTCCTGTTATTCATAATACTGAACAACAATTGTTTGTTTTTATGAACAACTCTTTTGCAACAAACATTGTGCAATGGGCTAGAGTGTATGAAACTCTAAAATGAATTATGAAAGTAAACCCAGAGGTAATGTATTATTATCAATATTCATAACACACGTCTCATTCATAATGAAAGTATGGCCCTTATGTTATTCATAACACCGAACATCAAAAGTTCTCTTATGAACAACCTTCTTGCAAGATACCTTATGAAAAGGGTAGAGTGTGAAACTCTAAATGAATTATGAAAATAAATACATAGGTAATACACCGATGGAAGTCATAGTAACATTTACTATGTTCCCTGTGTGTATCTTAACCTCATTCCTGGCTAGTCTTCCAGGCCATAGTAGTTCTTACATCGAGTTGCAACAGAATGCAATCAAGCGGGTATCTTTGTGATCAACTCACAATACCCAAGAATTAGTGATCAACATGTTTAACCATAATTCCCAAGAACTATATCTTTGACCAGCCTTCTATACATCAAAAACTTGTATGACATTCATACATGAGCTGGATATTCCAGTCTTCTTTCTTTCTGCCTTCATACTTCTAACAGTTTAACTTTCAGTATTTCTCCTACTCTCAGAAGAAGCATCCAACTTAAGAGTGGCGTTAGCCCCAGACTTCCTAGGCGTGAAAGTTTCACTAACACCCTTCGGACACTTCCTTTCTCTTTAAGTTGTTTGTTTTATTCACCTTTCATCATATGACAGGCGTTCTTCTGGATCCCTCTCTTATCAGTCTAATGCATAGTAAACTCCTTTACTAATAGTTTGCAAACAAACATTGCTTTGGATATCTCATATCTTTTAGCCTTTGTCTGACTCTGAAAATGATTTTCAGATTCCATGAATATCACATAACTATCCAAACTTTCGAAGTTCGGGTCTCATGGAAGCAAACATATTGCACTTGACTAAAACGGAATTCTAGCTTTTGGATCGATGGACGAGAGTCGCATGATCCATAGCATTAGCGGGAGAATACCGAAAGCATGCGATAGGACAAGTCCTTCTCGGCACTCTTGAGGACAATCCTCACATTACGTTACCAACCGTAAAGTTTTAACCAGATATTTAACAGCTTATTCAATTTTAACAGGGAAGGTGGAAACGCGAGCCATTCTTCTACAACTATTATGCAAATCACACTTAGACAGTGTCCATAATTAATTTGCACTAAGAATTAAAAGAATTAATTCTAAAGTGCGCTCCCACTCAAATCAATATCTCTCATAATTGATCGTGAGTGATTCAAGATCCGCATTTCAATTCAACGCCACGGTTCGAGATGAACTCAAATGGCGCGAACTTCAATCGGTAGGCAAACTTGCCGATCACATCTCTATGTGATTCTTGTTCATCTTTCGATGCGTGTGTTCCGAGCTCAGGACTGTCCTGCCTGAACGTCAAGACAACCAAGTGATCTCGCTGCGAGGTCTCAACTCACCCGCCTCACACTTCTCTAATCGTTCGCACCCATGGAGATCATGTGATGCCCCGAAGAGATAGGTGCCGTGACGGTGCTACACTTGGGAGAACACTAACTACTTGATATTTTAAGTGAGAGATCACCCTAATAAAAAGCGACTACCGCGCAATCAAGAAGGGTGCATCATAAGGGATAAACATCTCAGGCAATTCATAATAGCATGATATGGTATAGCCCTTTCTGACGGAGAAGTCTTTCATTTCTTCGTCTTCGGCATTCGCGTTGGTGTTCACCTTCGCGAAGATTGCCACCACCTTGTCGATGCACCAGATAATATTGCTATCTCTATAGCTAATAAAATAAGTGCATTACTGAAGGTTGACACGCAGGTCATTAAAGTGACAATCATATGGCTCCAGCCATCATGCCGAATCATGACACGCAGGTCATGTTAATCAATTTACATTATATAGTCATCTCATACATAATCAAATTATAATGAGCACTGCTATACCACATCTCATGCACTTGCAAACCATCCTGCAAAACCAAGTTAGACGCCTCTAATTGGTTCATGCAAAAACTTGTTTTACGTGGCTTCTAAGGTTTCGAAACAAACTGAAGCTACCAACGTCCATCATCAAGTATGATAATTCAAGTTGCTAGATTAACTTTCCAGGGTGTATGAAACACGAGATAATAAAATCTCGAGCCCCATACTAAACTTCGTCATACGCATGACCCCCGTGCAGATCATATCTGCATTGCCCTTTCGTCTGCGAAACATCCATCTTTCTTTAACTATGGTGGAACCCAAAGAACTGTTAGCACTTCATTGATCTGTCAATCAGCATACTCAGGAGCAGCATGAAAGGATCGCGGATTGCCAGAACTTTGTGAGATTCCACCATGCCGTCAAGATCAGGACTACGCAAATTCAAGGGAAGCAACAAGAACATCGGGTAACAGATTTCATCTGCTACCCGCACAAATAATTTTCAGCAATATATCTCATCTACTACCTAATTATATTGTGCAACACCCATACATCTCTATGTATTCTAGATCGCAACCTGCATCTACGCATAGCACGGCTCTTGATGCCACTGTAGGGTAACGCAGCAGAAAACAAAAATTTCCGACCTACGCACCAGCCCAGGATCACTATGGAGACTGCATACAAGGTTTGATCTGTTTCGTTACCGACTCGTAGCGCAGCGGAAGTAGAGTCGATGACGATCAGCGGTGCTGATCCCCGCAGCTAGGATTTACAACCTCCCAACCGCGAGGATGTACTCCCACATCTGCCCCTCGGACAGCCCTCCGGGAGGCGGTCGGACAGTCCCTCGGACGGTGTCGCGGACAGCCCTTCGGGAGGACCTTCGAAACTCGAACGGTCACTCGGACAGCCCTTCCGGAGGACCCTCGAAACTAAGACGATCACTTGAACAGCCCTTCGGGAGGCACTCTCGAACTAAGACCGAAACTACGATCTCTCTACAGAGTTGCACACATACGGTGTCATCTATCCGGCAGGGCTTCGCCGTCCAGAACTAGTTCCCACCGGAACCCAGACAGTCTTTCGGCTCTACGAAACTATTTCGCTGGGAGGGAGAGAGAAGCCAGACAAGTCAATGGCATGTGTATGAGAGCAAGCATGAGCTCATTTTGGAGAGCTCTCTCCACCTCTATTTATAGGAGGAGCAAGGGGTAGAGGAAAGACCAAAAGGACCTTCCTAGGATCTTTCCACCACATGCCACATAAGGGTGTGTAGAAGATATCCACCATGAGGTGGAAGGACACCTCAAGGAGGGCCCCCCCATGCCATGGCCGAAATTTGCAGCCCCTTTGGGGAGCTCCACCTCCCTTTCACACACCAAAAGTGGTTTTCTTCTAGAAGAAAAACCCCATTTGCAAATCAGCCCAAAAAGTGTTTTTCACTATTCATGAAGACATTTTTCTGCGTCCGTTAAAACCCAAATTATTTCTGTGTGCCTAGAATAATTCTAGAACCCACCAAAACAATTTTGAACGCATTCCGAAACAATTTCGGAACAATGTTTCTTCAGCGAAAAGCAACCAAAACGGTTCCGGCTGCTCCGGAACATTTCCGGTTTTTGTCCCGGAAAATTCCCAGAAGTTTCCAGAACACTTCTGGCATCCTCCAAGAATTTCCAGGCGTGTGCCAGAACCAATTTGACTTAATGGAATACCCTGAAACAACTTTTCAGTTTCACCGGAACTATTCCGGTGTTCTCTCCGGAACGTTTCCGTTTCGTCCGAAACTTTTTCGGTGATTTTCTCTCAGACTCCCCGTCTAGTATTCAGCAGATAGATGACCCTTAAGCGTGTGACCCTATAGGTTCGGTGATGTATATACATGACCCGGAACCCCTTCCGATCAATGATCAACATCGGAGCCGTGGACACCCATATTGATCCCTATACCCACACGAATGAATATTCGAGTGAACCTCCAGTTGCCGTGTGCTATTCCTGTTGCTTCGCGATATGTTACAAATACCCGAGGTGAGACATGTTGGCATCCCTGTGGATCAACACCTTGTCCACTATGCCAGTTACCTCGTTACCGGTATTGTTCTCTTTTCTCGTTCCCGTGTTCCGGCATCCCCGTGATCAAATCACAAAGTGTCTGGCCAGACGATGATGGATACCATAACACCGAGAGGGCCCAGAGATATCTCTCCATCGTCGGAGGAGCAAATCCCAATCTTGAGCTATCAAGTTACTTGACATACTTTTCCATGAACCCGTAAGACGCCGTAATAGCCACCCATTTACAGATGACGTTTAACAAACCCCAAATTTCATGAAGCAAGCATGAAGAAACTCGATACTCTCATGGTCTAAGGAATCATGCAAACGTTAACCATCTCTGTGTTATTTCCCATTTAACTAGTGACGAATGTATCTCATAGCATAACATCAATTCGGGTCGATTCAACACAAATGTTCTTCTAACATTGTGCCCTCAAAATTGCTGGCATAGACATGCCCATGATCAGGAAAACAGAACCATCATGCAACACTTGAGCTAGTCTTAGAGGCCAGACTAGGAATACATTTTACCGTTTATTATTCCACACGTGCATATGAGTCTTCCTCCGAGCCTCGTGGTTATTGTAGACTCGAGAACCATAGCAGTTATAGCATGGAACATAAACCAAATTATGAATAGGGAGATAATCTATAACATTTATTATTGCCTCTAGGGCATATCTCCTACATATACCTCTACCTGATTGTCTTTCCGATGAGGATAAAGGTAAGTTATCTGATTAGTTTACACTTGATGTGATTAAGAATGTAGTTTTCTCTATGAGTCGCCATAGAGTAGTTGGGTCGGATGGCATGCCTATTGAGTTTTACCAATCTTTTTGGCATCTTGTTTGCAATGATTTGTTTAAACTTTTCCAGGATTTTTATGATGGTACTGTTGACATTTCTAGCATTAGCGATGGTGTAGTTACTTTAGTAGCTAAAGGTCAAGGGTCTTATAGAATCCATATATATAGACCTATTTGCATGCTTAACGTTCCCTTTAAGATTGTTACTAAAGTTCTTAATAGTAGAGCCATGCTAGTTGCTGACAAGATTGCTTTAGTGTTCAATTTGCTTTTATCAAAGGTCGCTTTATCTTAGATAATGTTGTTGTTTTACATGAGACTTTACACTCATTACATAAATTTGGTTGTTCCGCTGTTCTTTTTAAAGTGGACTGTGAGAAAGCGTACGATAAATTAATTGGGACTTTATTTTTAATACATTGAAGATGAAAGGATTACCGGATAATTTTGTTCGGTGGACTAAATCTATGATTATCAACGGTAAAGTAGCTATCACCTTAAATGACTTGATAGGCCCTTAACTATTTTGTTACCAGGAAAGGCTAGAGACAGGGGGACCTTTGTCCCGTATGCTATTTAATTTAGTTGCTGATGTCCTTGCTACCCTGGTGCAAATGGTGCAAGAATAAGGATTTATTACGGGGGTATGCCAAGTTTGTCCGAGGGAGGTTTAACTATTCTGCATTACGCAGGCGATACCATTTTTTGTTTCGAAGATGACCTTAAAAGGTGCCATAAATCTTAAGATTATATTATGTGTTTTTGAGCATCTAATGGGGCTAAAAATTAATTTTCTTAAGAGTGAGATACACTATAGAGATACTTTGTTGAAACAAAATGATTATACTCAGATTTTTGCTTGCATAGTGGGTGATTTCCCTTGTAGATATTTAAGGATTCCTTTACACTTTAAAAAGTAGTACAATGCTGAATGACGGTCAGCCGAGGAAAAGGTTGAACGGAGGACAACTTCATGGCAAGGAAGCTTGCTTTACATGGAGGATCGTTTAATTCTCACTGGGACTTGTTTGAGTAATGTTCCTTGTTTCTTGTTGTCTTCATTTCGCTTGCCTAGAGGTGTAGGTAAGAGGCTTGATTTCTTTCGTGGTCGTATGGTTTGGCAAGAGAAGGATGGGGTTGAAATATCACTTGGTTAATTGGTTGGATGTTTGTCAGCCTAGAGATCAAGGGCGATTGGGAGTCACTAATCTGGAGGTTAAGGGCGTTACTCTTTTATGTAAATGGATTTGGAGATTAGAGAATGAAGAGGGGGATTGGCACGAGATGATCAGAGCAAAATATCTGAATAGGAAAACTTTGACTCGGTGTGTGGCATCTCATGGAAATTCACACTTTTGGAATAGTTTAATGAGTCTTAACACTGGCGGGGCTTAGTGTAGTGTTGGGGGGCTGTGGCCCCCAGCCTTGCACAATTCCGTGAAGAAAAAATAATTAGAGGGCTTAGTTGCAAGGAAAATTAGTATGTTGCCCCCTCAAATGTTCACATTTTGTGTCCCCCCCTCCCCCCCCCCCCCCCCCCCGAATTCTGGTGTAGCTCCCCCACTGAGTGTTAAGGACATCTTTTATGCATGTTGTCAAATGGTTGTGGGGAATGGTTGCAAAACCAGATTTTTGGGAGTACGCTTGGCTGAGTAACAAGCCTCTCTATCAACTATTCCCTTGTTTGTATAATTTGACTTTTTGTTAGAACATTACTGTAGCAAAGGTCTTTCAACTGGAGTTTGATTACATTAGATTTAGGAGATGTTTACATGGGAACACCCTTGCTATGTGGAATAAATTGCTAGATATGTGTAGTCAGTCTACCTTTAATGAGGAACCTGACAAAGTTAAGTGGCTCTTGGGGTCTTCTCTGTTAAATCTTTGTACCAGTATATTATTGCTAGAAATTATGGTTTCCCATTTAAATTGCTTTGGAGGATGAAGATACCTTTGAAAGTGAAAGCTTTTATATGGCTAGTGATCAAAGTAAGGACCCTAACCAAGGATAATCTTGGTAAAAAAAAGATGGACAGGGTCAAAAAACGGTGAGTTTTGTGGTGCTGAGGACAATATTGATCATCTTCTATTTACTTGCTCATTTGCTAGGTTTCTATGGAATATAATTTGTGGGGCACTGGGTAACCCCCTAACGCCTTCATCTAACTTCAATTTGTGTCAAAATTGGCTGCTAGACTATACTGGCAAAGGTAGAGCCATCCTATCCGTTGATTTTGCTGCTTTATTATGGATTATTTGGAAAACGAAGAAACAATGTTGTTCTCAACGTATACTTCGTGCGGAGCCTACTAATGTTATTTTTGTTGTGTGCACACTGCTGGACACGTGGATTGACTTACAGAAAAAAGGGACACAAAGCATGCTTAGTGAAGTAACTAGAAGACTCATAGGTGGCGCTGATATCTTCAAAAGAACGCGTGGCTGGGGACCTAACGCTCGAAGACTGTGCCAATGATATTTTTGTTGTGTGCACACTGCTGGCCACGTGTCAAAGTTTTTTTTTGTGTGTATGGTTTGTAGGTGTTTTACTTGGGTATTGCTCTACTGTAGTGTTCTGTTGCATTCCTTAGATATGGTAAAAATGTCTAGGAATGTAGGTTGCTTTCCTTCCCTGATGCATAAGATGATGGGGGGTCTTTGTACATGCTGCAATACTCTGTTTTTAGTCACTCCATTTTCTTAATGAAAATGGGGACCGTGTGGCTCCTTTGATCGGAAAAAATAAATGAAAAAGAGCGATTAGAACAGGTGCAAGTTGCAGTCTTCACTAAAACTGAAGCTATGCTTAATTTTCTAAATCAAATGAGATTTATAATCTCAATCGACTTAGACACAGATAGACCCTTTAAAACTTTGACCACTAATATGTTCAAAACTACACTATGCATTGAACATGTAGAAATAATATGATTGCATTTGTCTTACAAAATACTTATATATATATATGCTATATACAGTAGTATATTTTTTTTTTACTAATATTAGGAGTGCTGAAAACTCAGCCACTGCTCGCTCACAAAACACTCCTGACCACGCGCACCGAACGGGCACATGCACAGACGTACGTGCATGCAGCTCTAGCTAGCATTCTCTTCACCACTCCGAAGACAAATCGAGCCTCCGGCCGGAGTTCACCGATCGACCATGGCCATGGCTGCGCGTTGCAACCTCCTATCCCTCCTCCTACTCTCCGGCGCCCTCCTCCTCGTCGCCGCCGGCGGCAACTCCGTCAAGGACGCCTGCGCCAAGGCGCCGGACCAGCAGTTCTGTGCGGCCTTCCTGGCCGGCATCCCGGAGAGCAGGACGGTAGACGCGCGCGGGCTGGCGGAGCTGGGCATCCGGGCCGCGGCCAAGATCGGCGCCGCGGAGGGCACGGCCGCGCGCACACAGCTGAACCTGGTCACCGTCAAGGGCCCGCAGTGGCAGTGCATGGACTCGTGCGTCGCCGACGTGGAGGAGGCCGTCTCCCACCTCGACGTCGACAGGGGCAAGGGCGGGGTCACCGCCATCGACGACGCCAAGTTCAACGACGCGCGCGACTACGTGGAGAGCGCCGAGAAGGACGGGCTGACGTGGAACTGCGACCTGTGCCGGGATGGCCTCCCGGCGCCCGTCAAGACCGGGCTGCTACCGAAGGGCAACGAGTTCGAGAAGATCATGGGGGCCATCACCGCCCTCATCAAGCGGGCCGGCGGGAGCGCCGCGCCGGCGCCGGCGCCCGCGCCGTCCTGAACTCGCCGCGAGAAAAAATAATACCCATTCGCTCGTACGTGTTGCAGTAACGTACTTTTTTCTCGACATAGAGTAACGTACTTCTTCTTGTTCTTTTTTCTGATCGACCAAGTTTTCTTTGTTTTTTTTTTTGCGGGAGAAATACTTGTATTACTCAATTATCAAATCCTTACAATCATTCTCAGCAATCTCCAAAACCTCTGGAGGTCCAGACCCAATCCAGGTGAGGGTTCTGCCCTCAGCTCTACCAAAAGTAGCCAAACTATCACTAGCCTTATTTTGCACTCGCGAAACATGAGTAATACAAGTATGTCGAAGACTTAAAAGATATCTAATCTCATTAACAAGAGAAGCATAAACAGGGTCAGGTCCAGCACATGTGATCATAGACACCGCCGTGAGGGAATCCATCTCAATTGCAATTGGAAGATCTGTCCGCTGAAAGGCCAAAGACAGTCCCTCCATACAGGCCCATAGTTCCGCTTCTAGAGCATCCCTGCAAGAATACAAGGCTCTGCATGCCGAAAAAATGATATCTCCATCTGAATTCCGCAAGATCATACCAGCACCCGCCATACCACATGAGGTGAAGGACCCGTCCGTGTTAAGTTTCGCCCATCCTTGCCTCGGTTTTGACCACCTGAGCAGCGGGGCTTCCACTCTAACAGGAATTGTAGGAGGCTCAAAAGAAATCACAGCCTTCCCTTTATCTGGGTCCATGTTTGTGTTCGATTTGATGGCCATCAACGATTCCAAGTAACTCTGCAAAAATCTGATGGAAACTTCCATAGGCGGAGCAGGTTTCAAATGGATAATCTCATTCCGAACATGCCAACTTCTCCAGAACGTCATCAGCATTATGCAGCGTTGAAGTTCATTCAGAGGTGCTAGGGCATGCAACAGCCATTCTTTGCCATTATGTACCACCGAATCAACATTGGGTAAACGCCAAACTTTGGCCATAGCATGATATAAGTCCCGGCCAAACTGACATCGCATGAAGGGATGAAAATTGTCCTCCTCCTCCACACCACAAACGGGACATCTACTTGTTACTTCAAGGCCAATTTTGTGCTTGTTTCTCCAAGTAGGCAGTCCATCTGTTGCAACTCGCCATGCAAAATTCTTCACTGTTGGTGGCGCACCACAATTCCAAATATATTTCCAACATGCCCTACTTCCGTTCGGTGACGTACTCAATGAGGCCACAATATCTCTATGCGCCTCATCAAACGCCAATTGATAAGCGCTTTTAACAGTAAAAATTCCCAGCTTCCCCAGCCCCCATGCAATAACATCTTCATCCAGCCTCGGCGATGCTCTAATTTTCAGAATTTCCTCCACATCCGCAGCCACAAAATACTGTGACAGTAGCTCAACATTCCATGATCCATTCTCATTTAACAAATCTGAGACGAATCGGATACGGCACCTTCCTTGCGGTGAAATCGGTTTATAAGAGAAGGGCCTCGGAATCCAATTGTCAGGCCACACTCTTATACTTCTTCCATTGCCTACTCGCCAAACTAGCCCCTTTTTGAGCAATTCCAGTCCATGACTGATGGCTTGCCATGAGGATGAAGCATTGCCCGTGAAGACAGTATCCTCAAGCTTCCCCTCTGGGTAGTATCTCGCCTTAAGAACTTGCGCACATAAACTGTCTGGCCTGGAAATTAATCTCCACGCCTGGCGAGCAAGTAGAGCCTGGTTGAACAAACGAAAGTCCCGGAAACCTGCACCACCCCTGTCCTTGGGATGCATAAGATAGTCCCATCCTCTCCAGTGAACTTTCCTTTTTCCCTTTGAAGATCCCCAATAAAAATTCCTGACCATCCTTGTGAGATCATCACAGACCGAGTAGGGGAGTTTAAAAACGCCCATAATGTAAGTTGGTAGTGCTTGGGCCACCGCCTTTATAAGAACCTCCCTTCCGGGCTGAGCTAAATGTCCATCCCCCCACTGAATAAGTCGTTTTGTCAGGCTTGTCTGAAGGTTCCGAAACTTACCCTTGGACATACGCCCCTCAGGGGTTGGAAGGCCCAAATATTTCTCCTCAAAGATCAAGCTAGTAACATTCAATACGTCCCAAACTTGCTCCTGTATTGCAGATGGACAAGAGGCACCAAAGAATATAGAACACTTATTGTAATTCAAGCTCTGTCCTGTAGCTGATCCATAAAGATCTAGTGCTGCTTTCACACTCTCTGCCTGGCCTCTAGAAGCCTCAAAAAACAACATAGTATCATCTGCAAACAATAGGTGGGATATGCCCGGTGCTCTTCTGCAAATTCTTACCGGGGTAATATCACCACTGGCCACTCTACTTTTCAAAATAGCTGACAGACCATCCGCCACAAGCAGAAATAAGAATGGTGAAAGTGGGTCACCTTGCCGAAGACCGCGCGTCGGTGCAAATGAATCCAAGAGAGTTCCATTTAATTTGACAGAATACCTCACCGATGTGACACAAGTCATTATCCAGTCAATCCATCGCGGAGAGAAACCAACTTTTGCATCACCTGCTTCAAGAAAACCCAGTCCACCCTATCATATGCCTTGGACAGATCAAGTTTATATGCACAAAAGCTCTTTGTGGGATCCTTCTCTTGCTTGATATAATGGATGCACTCAAACGCAACAAGCGCATTATCCGTCTTGATAAGTGCTTCTTTTAGTTTACATCATTTATTAGCTCTGTGATCTCCTTTTGTCATTATTGATATATGTTGGTGATTGCCAAATTTGGATATTTTATTTTCTGTGGGATCTCTGTCTTTCTATTAGACTAGCAAAAGAGCCCGTGCGTTACAACGGGAGGAAAAAAAATACCACATGTCCTAACCCAATAAATTAAATCAGCGACGTTGCAATAATTTATATACCAGAAAAGGTGTAATCAAAAGGATAATTTATAAAGTCGAACGTGAAACACATTTTTGAGTTCGCCGTGTGTGCCCTAACCTGTGTATATATATTAATACAACATTGCCTAATCCTTATCCACCTATAGATGTTGTTCGTCTCGTTTTCAGTTTTCCGCCCCCTTATCCACACATCGCCATTCCTCATCCTCTTCACCCAGCGTCGCTATGCTCCATCTTCCTCTTCCTCGTACCTCAACCCCACCCAGCGCTCTGCTCCGATTCTTTTCATCATTATTATTATTATATTGTTTGCTCTGTGTTTTTTTGCATTGCATCATGTCATCATGCCATCATGTCATTAAATAATTCACACCATCCTAAAAACTATGAAGATTTTCAGAATTTAATTTGAGGCCTCCTTCTATTTTATTTTTATTGTTTTTCTTAGTTCCATTCCAATGTTTCCAAAATTCCCATGCCTTTTTCTACTTCAAGCTTGGCCTCCAAACTTTGCCACAAATTCTTTAATCATTTAACCAAGCTCCATCAAAAGTTCCATGATTTTTGGGCACTTCTAACTCATATCTCTAGTTCATTTGAATTTGACTCTTCCAGTTTGGGTGACTCTTCTTTTGTTGGACTAATTATAAATCATAGGATCTACATAAAAGGTTTCAACATTTTCCGAACACACTGGCTATTTCTTTTCTTCTATTTTTCCTTCTCTCTATTTTCTTTAAATGGGATAGAGAAAAAAAAGAAGAGAGAGAAGGCAAGCAGTCCAGCCGCAGCCAGCCCAACCTGCGAGGCAGGCCTACCAAGGCCCAGGCAGGCCGCCTCCATAACCCTAGACCCCCCTCGCACCTGAATCCACTCCTCTCGATCTCTCCCTCACGCAGCGCCGCCAGCACCCGCGCCCTCGTCCCGCGGACTCGGGGCAAGTGGTGGCAGGCTGGCAGCCTCCCCTCCAACCGCGGGCAAGCAGAGGCCAAGCCGACGCCCGCCCCCCTCCTCTCTCATCCTCTCTAATCTCTCTCACGTTTTCCTCCACTCCGAGATCCGCTGAGCGCCCGTTCGTCCGCCCCATATATCTCATCTTCGTGTCTTGGCTTGTTTGATTCTTGCAACCGATGAAACATATACAAGTCAGTAGGATTTGATTTAAACGAGCAAGATGGGACTATTCTATATACTCTACATATATAAGTTGGTAAATTAGAAATAGAAATTTGTGGAGAGGGCCCAGGCGGGCCTAGCCAGGCCCATCCGAGCGATCGTACATACCAGAAAATCAAAATCGAAATCGAATCGAAATCGAAATCGAAAGAATAATAAAGCACGCTTGGTGCTTCTGGCTGTACGTCGTTAGCGTTTTTGCAGAAAAGTCCCTCCGTTTCTTAGTATTCAACCCGCAGTCATGTCTCTAAGTGAAAAACGGTTCGCCACTGAAAAAAAAATTACCTGCCTCCTCTCGTACATCATGCTTTTTTTTTTCTTTTTTTTGCGAGGGGTCGTACCCCATGCCTCCAGCGCTTCTCCTCGCTTTGCACCGGCGGCGGCCCACCCCGCCGTCCACCTCGCCTTGCCTCGCGCCGGTGGCGGCTGGTGGCAGGTCGACCTCCACCGCCCCTCCCCCCTTACCCCCGCCCCCGCGCGCACCATCTAGCACCACCAACCCCGCTGCTCCCTCCCCTCCCCCATCCCGATCTAGACGCCTAACTCGCCCGGCGCGATGAGGTGCACGGCGGCAGCAGCTCTACTGCGTGCGGCCACCAGAGAGAGAGCCAGGAGGAAGAAGGGAAGGAAGGAGGCTTGAGGAAGGGGCGGCGGGATCCTGCGGGGCTGGGTTGGAGCCCCGGTGGTGCTACTGCTGTTGTTGGATGGCGGCCGATGGGACAAGTCCCTAGGTAAGAGGAAAAACATGTGCTGCATCGACACATTTGATGCAGAGCAGCCACTGTAAGTTCCTCTCCCTTCTCTAATTAGTATTGAGATTCCTCTCCCTTCTCTAATTAGTATTGAGATTCCATTGCTATTTGATGGAGAGCAGCCACCAAAAGTTCCTCTTTTGATGCACAGCGGCCACCGAAAACAGCTCTCTTTCTCTCTCTAATTGATTCTCAGCTATAGAAGGACGTGTATCTATGCTACTTGCTAATGTGATGGCTAATGCATGTGAATTGATTCATGAATTAGCAAAATATTTCCCGTGAGATGTGCTAATGTACAAATTTGATGTTTACAGTGCCCTCCACTTGTTTGTTGTTATGCCTATAAGAGATGTTTTTTTTTTCATCTTTTAAATAGAAAAGCATAGTACGGTTGCTCTTATACAGCTTATAAAAAGCAATTACAAGTAAGAAGAGTGGTGTGTTCTCCTTAAAACGAAATTGCAGAAGCTCACAGCGGGCGCATTTTTTTTTTCCTAAAGCAGAGAAGGCAGAAGAATCTCATCTCCAAAGTGTTCAGTGCAGAGAAGATGAACCATGCAAAAACTCAGGGTGTACCACGGGGGCACTGCTGGCGGAACGGCAGAGGGCTTGGCTGCTACCAGGGTGATCCAAATGGAGTATCTAGGTAGCGTGTTTGCAGCCTCTTGCACTAACATGATTAATGGTAGCTTATATTCCATGACATGATTTTGCAGCTGTAATGATATGTTTCATGCGAGAGGACATAAATTTGCATCCTATTTTTTGGTCCAGTTAGTTCCAAATTACAAATGTTTGTGCTATAAGTGACAATTTGGTGGAAAAAGATGAGTCATATACACCCAATGTAAGCTTTCACATCAGCCGTTGCTCTTGATTGTCTTTGCAAGTCCATAGATATAAATTTTATGATTTTCCTTTACTCATAGTAAGTACTGAATATTTTGTCCTTCAACCCTTTAGGTGTTAATATCTGTGATGTGCCTAGCAAAGTTGGCAACAAGTACAGTATAACCATTATGATCTGCACAGGGATATCACCTAGGTGCATAAATCATAATCATTCAGTTTTTATTTGGCAAGCTGGAGCTACCCGGAACTTTCGATTTTGGTGCCAAGATGGATGGATTCAACTGGGTGACCCACTGTCAGGTATTGTTGTTCAGTTATCCTGAGGGTAACGTGGATATGTTCTGTTTGAGATCAAAGCTTGGTATTGCTAGAAAATATATATGTGATGTGCACTGAGATTTCAAATATATAACAGCAGTGATACAACACACTGTTTTTCTTGCTATCGATGATCACTTGAATTAGCGTACCTTATAATAATATTTCTATCTTGGCACTATGAGTGTTGCTTAGTGGCAATATTAGCTCCGCCGAAGGTAATAGTGATGCACCTTTGCCAAGAAGGTTATTTCCTGTTCAATGCAATGACAGAACGCTGAAACATCATGGTGTCCATGCTAAAAGACAATGATTCACCCCCTGGCTTCTTATTGTTGTATCCTCTTGGGGAATAGCTTTTGGAAACCATGATACATACATACATATATATATATATATCTGCGATAGATGCTTAATATAAGTTGCCAGATTAATGGGTAGAGCAATCAAAGATCCATAATTTATATCCCTTTTAAATAAAGATAATATTCACTCATTGTTTATTGGTTATATTTTCAGGTCATAAATCACTTCTTTTGTTGAAGGAAGAGACTCCATTTGCTGCTGAGGACCAAATCGCACTAACCAATCGGTTTACTTGGTTAGAAGAAATTGAGAAAGGGGAGCATCTTACACCTAATAGGAAGTGGTGGTCTAATCCTAATCTCACCCAATAGACGTATATTACTACAAAATTTGCTTGCATGCCGCCGCCTATATTTTTCATAACTATCATAACCTTTTTAGATCAAGCATGTCATGCATTACATTTCATTATGTATACTGCAACTTCAAACCACAATGCCTATGTATGTAACATCTGTATGCTGACTATATTTTTTGGAATTGAATTATGTATTCAAAGCTATTGTTCAGCATAGACATCGTTTAAAAATCATACAATGGACAAAATGTATATGTACCCTTCTGTTTGAATATATGGCTATAAATGGATTAACTGAGCTAAAGGCAGTGCCTTTTCATACGAATATATGTGTACCACATCTTTCAGATAATCATATGTTATATAGAACATTAGTTTTCATGCCAATCTTGCTGATCCATTCATATATAGTTTTCCAGTGTACTTGCAAACTAGAGATCAATTATGTATGCTTGCAAATTGATAGAATTTCATCATCGCTCTATCTTTTTTCCACCATTTGCTGTGTCCTGTAGCTTTCATAGCTTTCTGGGTGTAAACTACATGCAGCTAGCAGTAAATTATTTCTTAAGATTAATCTATCAATACTGTGTATACATTGTTGGCATAACTTGATGCTCAGTCTTGTGGCTGACTTCGGGCAGAAAGACTGGTCCTAAATCCGAAGTTCATTGGTGGAGTTAGAGCAATCTGTTGCGACACAATCTTGGATGAAGTTATTTTTTCATCAAGTTATGATCTTTGACTGCAGTATAAATTATAGATAGCTAATCTGAGCTATTCATGGTTGGGTTTTCCATAGGTTTCTATCAGTTATTATTTCTCCTCTCAGTTATGTTGAGGTGAATGCAGCTGCTGGTCATACTTTATCAATATAGGTGGATGAAGCAGATTATGAAGACAATGTACCTGAAGATGGTTTCTCAGTATGAGAATCTGATTAACATTCTCTTCAAGAAAAAAGGTAAATTGTTTGTATGTCATTAACCCTTTCCTGTGAAGATTCAGAATCATAAAAGATAATATTGAGGTATGTTCTGTAAGGGATTCAAATGGAATTAAATATACAGAAGGGCTAGAAAAACAAATAAAATATGTCTTGACCATTACTAGAAGCAGCATATCCATAGCCAGGCCCATCTGAAAACACATGAAGAACCATAGGCTTCTATACCAGTTGCTTTATTCTTGAGGTGTCAAGCACGAGCAGCGACATAGTGGCACAGGAACGTGTCAGTCGCCGCGTGAGGCGCAGTTGCAATCTCAGTTTCCAAATTATGACCAAGCTGCAATCTAGAATTTATATTCGAATGCTTGATTTTATTCCATGATGGTTGATTTAGTAGAGCAGGAGGTGTACCAGCTATTTGAAGGATATCAGGTGGCCGCTGCTGCATGGAGGCTGTTTATTTCCTCGTTGTTGTTCAACTTTGTCACCATGGTCTCTTACGCCTACTCACCGGGTAAATAACTCTGTATCCTCAAACTCTCCCCTCTATATAATTTAACTCAAATAGCCAGTTCAAATTGTTGATGTTATGTACACACTTTCATCAAGCTAGATTTGTTGCACGTGTAAGTAAATTGGGTTAGACTAATCTTGATTTCTTTCAACAATTTTAGTCCTTCAAGTCTTCAATAGAAGAAAAAAAATCTGATGCACACTGTGGACAATCATGGAGAGATGAAATAGATGATGGTTAATAACAGTTACTACTATTATCCTCTTTTGCCATATTTTACATTCTTATATAATTTTGTGTGTGAGCCGGTAGAGAAAATAGACCAAGATCTACCAGTCACTCATACAGATGCTTCGCTATTTGAGAACCACCGGACCAAGCATTCAGCTTAATTTTGTTCTCAGATCGATTAGTCATTTGATGAGTGACTTGGAAGCCTTTAGGCTTTTGTTGTATGTTCAGTTATGCTCTGCTGGACAATGTACACGAATTAGAAGAAAAGACCCATGGCAAGCAAACCAGCACATATATCATGTTGATTCCATGGTATTTTTATAACTGCATTTGGGTGGACCTCCTAACTTATACTCCGAATTGTTGGAGTGCAATTACTTTTACCGTAAATCTGTGTTCTTTTCTTCAGCCATTCATTCACATATTAGATGACAAATCTGTAATATGCTCAACATATACATGCATGAATATGTATTCTGGAGAATATCCAGTAGTAAAGAGGGCTTAGCGGTGTAGTTTACACGATGCATTAATCCTTGGCTCTAGCTGCTGCCAATGGTGAAAATGGGGTTTCTTCAGATTTTAGCCATTGTCTAATCAAATTATTAGAACAACAGATTAATACATATTAGTTGGGCCATCATATCAAATTACTTATGACATGTGCTCTTTTTTTGTAGTTATTTGCTCCAAGAAAACAACATATGCCAATGCAACATATTTTATACTGTCTATAACTACATCCGTGTTTCCAACAATATATGCCATATTCTCTATTACATGAGTCAGCACCCACTGCAGAGCACAGGGCTTGAACATGGGTGGCAGGCTATTCTATATGCCATATTCTCTATTAATGTCTGAGGCGTAGGCTAGGAATAGGCGGATCTGGAAATGGTTAATTAGTTTCGAATGTACAATTTTATCATACCATCACTATGTTTGTGTTAAACTCACACTACACCACAACACTGTTGTAAGGACAGAAAAACTGCCGGGAGAAGGCGCTTTAAAGGGCAGACAAACTGTCGGGACAGTGGTTCTCCCGGCAGATAGAACCGCCACGAGAACGGCTGCCGGGGATTACTTCTCCCGGCAGATAAACTTCTCCTGACAGTTTTTCTGCCCTGACCCATGTATTTGCCGGCAGTTCATTTTCTCCCGGCAGATTGGCCAGGGCATGTGAAACTGCAATTACAGGCAGTTAAACTGCCTTCACAAGCATGTTTACCCGGCAGATATTATGCCAGCATGTTGATTTCACTAGCAAAATGTTGTAGGCATCCCTATTATGTAATATCCATCCATTATATATGTCTAGGCAATCAGGACATATCACACAATTTATACATGCACTTCAATCAAAGTAACATATAGGCCTCATCGAAAACCTTAAACTTTATTCGATAAACATAACGACCATATATAAGGAGGTTGTGCCACAAAAGGAGTACATATATATATGTTTGCCACACAACCAAACTAAAGTAGTGCCACAAGAGATGTACATATTCTTCTGGATGTGTGCCACACAACCAAAATGAGCTTAACAACCACCAAAATGAGCAGAGCAAGTCTCTAGTTCAACAAACAAGACCCAGGACATTATCACTCTACCAACTTAATTGCAGGTCTTCCAAATCTTCAGCAGCTTGAAGATCTTCCAAACCTTAGTGAACTTGTGCACCTTTGGGAAACCTGCAATAGATCGGAAGATGTTACATACAACAGTTGCATTCAGAACTTAAGGAAGATGTTACAACAATCACATACAACAGCCGCATATTTTCCAAAATATAGAGCAACCAGTAACATCTCTAGAGTAATCTCTACTATAGTAGAGAACATGTCCATTTTTTATCATCTTAAAGCAGCAAGCTTATCTTCTCATCAAACTGTAGTGTGCAAAGTCTGTACAAATATTAACAGGAAGATTTTACAACAACCACATACAACAGCCGCATATGTTCTGAAACATAGAGCAACTAGTAACATCTCTAGAGTAATCTCTACTTTAGTAGAGAACATGTTCATTTTTTATCATCTTGACAGTAGCAAGCTTATCTTACTTCTCATCCAAATATAGTGTGCAAAATCTGTACAAATATTAACAGTAACTAGTAGGTGTACCTATCTTGTACAGCAGGAGTGAGACTATTCCTGTACCAAAGTAAAGCGAACAGTATTGATGACCATTTTGATTGTTTTCTGCATTTTGAAACACAAGCATGAGGCCACGATCACACACTGAACACTACACAGGTGCATTTTGAAGCTACTGTACTGAACAAGCACATATGCAAAGTTACAGCTGCAGCTTCAAGCAGGATCAGGAAATTCAGTGATATAAGTTACTGCAATAAGGAAAGTGGTATAAGCAGGTTACATGCACAAATTACTGTACTAGCCAGTGAATTAAGTTAGCTTGTATTTGGGCTTGCTTTTCCTTCTAAGCTCTCTGCATCTACTACACAGAATCAGAGGGGAACTAGCTGGAGCATATATTTCGGGATCTTTTAATGGGGAGCCGTTTAGTTTCCTGGTTCCATGCTTTTGTTGGACAAGTTACAAATGAAGGTCCCCTAAAAGGTATCTGATTAGTGGACAAGCCCACAGATTTATAAATCCAGTGAAACACTATGAACATTTGGTTCAATAAACATTTTTTATTGGTTCACTTTAATAAAACATCTCGCACAACAAGTTGAATTAGCCTATAAAATTAAACCAAGGCTTTCTACAAAAAAACAAGCTAAAATACTTCATGTACACGAAAGAAAGAGGATCCAATTATGAGAAATGAATCAAATGAAAGTTGTGAGCATGGAATCCAATGAAACTCATTTCTCTACATGGCAGAGTATCGTGTACATGAAAGAAAGATGATCCAATTGCAGTTTATATTTGTAATAGACGAAAATAAGTACTGTAGGAGTATCTTTTTTATACCTGCTGTAGGAGTATCTATATTTACAGAAGTTAATCATTATCCGTGCGAGATCAGAGTAACCAGATTTATTCAACTGACCACTCTACAAAGAACTATAATGATCTGTTTGAATTACTAATTTATAATATAAACTGGAATCAGGAGCTCAAGTTTCCTGGACACAAATTAACCATGCAGCAACTAAATGAGCAAAGCATTACTATCTGTGACAAAAGCTAGAAGCTTGATACAAAATGTTTTGAACTGTAGAGAAAACAGAATCAACTTTGAATATTTTCTAAGTACAAACCAGCAACATCTACGAACTAACAAAATTGTAACATCAAAGCAAGAAATGATAAAAACACTGAATACAGGACAAAGCAAAGGATATGGCAGCTGACATGTACATTCACTAGAAATTTTTCAGACTTTCAGTGTGTATTATCTATAGCAATATTAATATGGCTGATTATAAATGACAAATTTTGATACTTCCAAGTACAATTCTGGATGTATAGTAAATAGTAAGCAGTAAAATGCAAGGTCAAACAATTTGTACACCTGAGATGCTTCCTTTTTTCCCCAAAACTGCATGCCAAGCATAGCATGTTTATATTTATGAAACATAGCACGATGCAGTGTACAATGAAATAAACTAAATAACCATCATAAATTCACACCAAGTAGAGCTAACTTTGTTGGCTACTACACACTGGCATTAAAGACAACAGACGAGCTTACAATGTCACCGAAGACCACTAGCATGTGAGCGCCTATCTAGTTCATTATAATTAGAATCTACAATTATAAGTTAGTACAATTTATATCAAAACTTTGACATCTTTGTACTGAAGCTTGTTATTTGCAAAGCTGTTATATTATTAAGCAAAGAACAAGAGCTTGTTATTTAATTATACTTTGACCTCTTGTACGTGAGCTTGTTGTTTATACTTTGATATCTAGTTAAGCAAAGAACAGCAAATAGTAGCTGACAGAATACCTATTTCTATTGTACAAAATACTAAACAGTGTAATGCCAGGTCAACCACTTTTTACACATGAAAAAGAAGTACTAGACTATGCGTAGGAATACAAGAGAAGGCAACACCTATCCTCTTCACAAATGGTTTTGTGGCAGGCAGACCAACGACTCTGTTCTGAATACACAGGGGATGCAAAAGCTCAGTTCTGAATACACAGGGCATGCTTACCAGAAGATGCACGCTGATCACAGAACAAACAATCGAAAAAGTTTATTTCAGTGAAAGCACCAAGTGAAAATTAGAGTACAGTTCGTAATAATTACATGGAAAAAAGAGCAAGGTACTCAGCTAGCCTCATGACCCATTTTTTTCTACTTAGGAGCATAGCTCCCAATTTCCATTACTCAAAACTGATAAAACACAACCACATGTCTCAGGTTTGTCCCGCTCCAGGGGTGCGCACAAAACATCAGAAACTACGCCACACACACCAACACTACTACCAAACCTGGACGCAGAACCTAAAATACGAGCGTCCAAAAAGTTCTAATTATCAGCAACAAAAAAACAGTGTTACTGCAGAGCGAATTTATTGCACTTGTAGATTCCAAAAAATGTAACTAAACTACAGGAGAAAAGTAGAACAGAGGGACTAGAATTTTGCACATTATGCAGTTTTTACAGAAGAAAATCTACAATCCTACGGATCCACAAACAGAAGCTAAACCAGAGCAGTATAAGGTCTACAGAGTACAATGATATTTTCCATCTGAAACTTTGCCTTTGGCACTTGACAAATTGCCATTAGTGAGTCGTGCATCTCAACAGAAAGGGGAAATAATTGTAAACCCCACAAACCAAACATCATATCACCCTAAGTTAGATACTAAGCTAAGTAAACTTTCTTGTCAGAATTCTCCAAAGTTCAAATACACACATGAGAACTGGAATAGGCAGCAATTCATCAGTCAAAACTACCTATTGGTTGGTCAATCGCACAATACCCCTCTAGTTTGCTTGTATAGCCCTACTCCATAGTCCAAACTGATCTCCATGCTCCCACAGTTTATATTTGACAGATAGTAGCCTTAAAACATTCAGATATCAATAATCATCCTAGTACAGGGTCAGCCATCACAATTAGCAGCACAACAGCAAAGGATGTCACAAGCCCCTATAATTGTGCAGCGCATACTCCAAAAACATGCAGATATATTCTGCAGCCACGAGATTTAAATCCTAGGAGTTGGCCGGTCGAGGGGATTACAAATGCGCAGAAATAAAGACGAACAATTATGTCAAGGGGAAACATACAGAGAGAAGGGAAGACAGAAGGGGATGCTCACGGGGAGGTGGGAGGAGGGCTCCCGCTCGTCCGCTTGAGGTCGACGCTCCGCTGCTTGGGTAGAGCTACTCGCGGGAGAGGAGTCGGGCCAACTTGGTGCTCGGGTGAAGAGGAGGCAGCCTGCTCGGGGGAGAAATCTCTCAGGGTGGTGGCGAGGGAAGGCGTTCCGCGGAGGACCGTGTCAATCGGGTGCTCGGCGACGCCGCTCTGGAGTGGTTGGGGGCGACGACGGCAGTGGTCGGGGATGGAGGGCGGTCGGCAGTAGTGGGGTGGTGGGGGGCGGCGGAGGGGCTATGGTGGTGGTTGGGGGTGGCGGAGGGGCGGCGGTGGTGGTGGGCGATGGTGGTCTGGGTGGAGGGCCGCCGCCGGCGCTGGGATGGTTGGGGGCGGCGGCGGGTGCGATCTGGTGGAGGGCACGGGTGGATTGGGTCAAGATTTGGGGGCGGCGCTGCGGTCTGGTGGAGCCGTGGCGCGTCTATTGTTCTTTTCGGGCCAAATTTTTTGTCTCGCGCGCTTTTCCTTGCTAGCGCGCGCTGACGCCCGATACAATTTCGGTCTCGCGTGATGCCCCGGCAGATTACGGGCCGTGGTTTAATTGTCCCGGCAGACAGTGGGCCCGTAAATGTACCGGCAGTGCATGCGGGAGTCCGGACATGCGAAACGTCGCTATCGGACCCCCCTGGCCCACCCAAAAGGAAGGCGGAGCTCGCATTTTTGTAGCATCCCTCACTGTTTCCGCGCCAAAATCCCCCACTCTCTTCTTCCGTCCCCCGCTGCTCTCCGTTCAATTCTCGCTCTTTTCTCCCACCCTCTCCTTTCTTTCGCCGCCGACGCATGGAACCGTCGTAGAACCTGTCGGAGATGGAGGCGGCGGAGATGCCGGAGAATCCGAGCATCACACTCGCCCGGAAGATCAGCTCGGCTACGCGGCAAACTCGTCGCGTCAAAGCGAGGGCCGCAAAGGAGGAGAAGTTCAAGAAGCGTTTGGCCGCCGGTGGGCCTGGTGGTGGCGTTGGGCGTGAAGGTCGAGGCGGACGAGGCGTTCGTGGCGGCCGTGGCGGCCGCCGCCAGACGGGCGCGCCCACAGTACAGACGGTGCCGTGGCCGGAGCATTACAAGCCTCCGTACTACTACGCCGCGAAGCAGCTCGGAACCCCCGCCGGTACGATGCCTTGCATCGTCGACGTTAACGCGGTGCCGCTCTTCTCCGAGTATTCTTCGCCGCAGCTCGTCCGGGCTCGGATGGCGGGCGCGGAGCAGATGGGTGCCCACACGCTGTTCGCTGCAATGCCTAGAGCGGGGGAGCCGACGTACGACCACCCGGACAGGGAGATGCTCGACATCATCCACGACGGAGGCGAAGGAGGAGGAGGGGGCTATGAGGACGGGCAGGTGGAAGACTCGTATCCCACCCAGGCCGACAACTACCAGCAGCAGCAGTCTTACACCCAGACGGCCACGCAGCAGTCCTACACCCAGACCGGCGATGGCACACAACAACAGCAGCATTGGGCCGTCAGACAGCAGCAGCCGGAGGGGGAGGAGGAGGAGGACGACGATGACGAGGACGATGATCCGGATGATACAGCCGGCGATCCGAAGAAGAAGGGTAGAGGAGAAAGCTTCAACATGCGGGAGGATGAGTTGTTGTGCGATGCATGGTTGGCCACTAGCCTCGATCCTGTCCATGGCACGGAGCAAGAGGGCACAACCTTCTGGAGTAACATTCACATATGGTTCCATGAACACAAGCATTCCGCACCCTACTCCGACGCGGTCATCCGCAAACGTGAATGGAAGTCCCTCAACCATCGATGGTACACCATCCAAGAGGCCGTGTCCAAGTATTGCGGGCACTTGAAGCATCTCATCGCACGGTGGCCTAGCGGTGCACAAATCATCGAGCAAGTAAGTTGATCACTAGCCGGACATGCATTGTTTTGTTGCTCACTAGCCGGATATGCTTAGTTTTGTTGCTCACTAGCCGGATAAGCATTGTTTACAATGTTTCACTTTGTAGCCTACTCGTGCTTGTTTGGTGTACAAGAAGTTGGAGAAGAAGTCCTTCACCATCATGCATTGTTGGTTGAAGTTGAATGGGCAACCGAAGTGGAACCTTTTCATAGCCAAGACCGTCGCCCAAGCCAACGAGGAAGAAACTGTTGGAAATATGCCCTAGAGACAATAATAAAATGGTTCTTATCATATTTCCTTGTTCATGATAAATGTTTATTATTCATGCTACTAGAATTGTATTGACCGGAAACCTAAATACATGTGTGGACACATAAACAACACTGTGACCCTAGTGAGCCTCTATTAGACTAGCTCGTTGATCAATGATGGTTAAGGTTTCCTAACCATAGACATGAGTTGTCATTTGATAACGGGATCACATCATTAGGAGAATGATGTGATGGACAGACCCAATCGTAAGCTTAGCATCAGATCGTATCACTTAGTCTATTTGCTACAGATTTCTTCATGTAAAGTATCTGTTCCTTAGACCATGAGATCATGCCACTCCCGGATACCGGAGGAATACTTTGTGTGCTACTCGTAACTGGGTGATCATAAAGGTGCTCTACAGGTATTTTCGAAAGTGTTTGTTGGGTTGCATGGATCGAGACTAGGATTTGTCGCTCCGTGTGACGGAGAGATATTTCTAGGCCCTCTCGGTAATACAACATCACAAGAAGCTTGCAAACATGTGACTAATGGGTTTAGTCACATGATCTTGTATTACGGAACGAGTGAAGAGACTTGCCGTTAACGAGATTGAACTAGGTATGGAGATACCAACGATCGAATCTCGGGCAAGTAACATATCGCCGGACAAAGGGAATTGTATACGGGATTAATTGAATCCTCAACGTTGTGGATCAACCGATAAAGATCTTTGTGCAATATGTGGAACCAATATGGGCATCCAGGTCCCGCTATTGGTTATTGACCGGAGAGGTGTCTTGGTCATGTCTACACGATTCCCGAAACCATAGGGTCGCATGCTTAACATTCGGTAGCGCTAGGGTAGTATCGAGATATTAATAGTGGAAAGTTTGAAGGTTGTTCGGAGTCCCGGATGGGATCCGAGGTATCGCGAGGAGCTCCGGAATGGTGCGGAGGTAAAGATTTATATATGGGAAGTCATATTTTGGTCATCGGAAAAGTTTCGGGTTTTGCCGGCAGTGTGTCGGGAACCCCGAAAGGGTTCCGGAGGTCCACCGGGGGGGGGGGGGGGTCCACCTTCCCCGGAGAGCCACATGGGCTGTAGGGGGTGCGCCCTGGCCTGGTTGGGCCAGGCGCACCAGCCCCACCGAGGCCCATGCGCCTAGGGTGGGCAAACTCTAGGGGTGGGAGGCGCCCACCTGACTTGGTGGGCACTCCACCCCTTGGCCGCCGCCCCCTCCCTTGGAGGAGGGGTGTAACACCCCAGATGTAATCCTTCCTTATTTGTATTCCCCAACCTTGCCATTTATGGAATTGTCATGATGATCTTGATGGATGTGGTATTCTCATCACTACAAGAAATATGGTAATCCATGACGGATTTCTGGTGACGTTCCTGGAAACCGTCACAGTTCATGACGGTATACCGTAGCCGTCAGAAAATCCGTCACCGATAAGCAAGACGGGAGCGGGACGAAAAGCATCGGCCCATTGATGACGGATCAAGCAGTACCGTCACGGAAACTGTCACAGATCGACCAACAGGGCTTAGTTGGGCCTAGCCTTTTTTTAATATAATAACCGGCCGGACCGTCATGGATCACTCGTGCTGATGTGGCGTGCAGCTTCCCGTCCAACCCCTAAATAAAACAGTGGAGACAAAAAATAGTTCAGGATTCTCAGATCCTAATCCCGTCGGCCATCGGCGCCGCCAGCGCCACCGATGACTGCTTGGGCGAAGGTGCTTAGATCTGGTGGTGGGGTGGTCCGTGTCGGCTCTATCTTCAGGATCCCGTCCGCCTCCCGCCTCGCCGCCGCCCGCCATTGCTGTGCCGAACTGCGGACGAGCCAGCCGTCGCCCGCCATTGCCGCGCCGACGAGCCAGCTGCCGCCCGTCGTTGCTGCACCGGACACTCCCCCGTGCTTCCCCACCTCAACGTTAGCCCACAGCGAGAGGTATATCTCCGGCCAAAAATATCTCTCTCTAACTTTTTTTGGTTTTGGTATAAGCTTGAGCTTTTCAAGCGGAGGTGAAGCAAGTATGCATACAGAGATTACTTAAGATGGATTTCCCATCCTTAATATTGCTATTCCATTATAATTGTATGGATTAAGGTGAATTTTTTTTGGGGGGTAGGGGATCTAGGATAATAGTGCTTGGCCAAATGATTTAAATGTATGCATAGATTAAAAGTTGGGGTTGTGGTTGTGTTTTAATATCCAGATCTTTTTTATCATGTGATCCGAAATGGCTGTTACCTTGCTTAATCTACAAGTGATTTATGCATGCTTAAGCTTGGTGTTTTGTTGGCTGAATTTGCCCAGAATCTGATCCTGCCCTAAGTCCAGAATCTGCTGCTTCTATTGGTACAAAATGCCTTAAGTCCAGAACACATGCTGCTTCCATTGTTACAAATCTTATCCTACCTTAAATCCTTAATACTTGTGACTACCTGGTTACTGTTATTTTGTTTGTTCTGTTGTGCAGAAGAGATTGGCTACAGGCAGCTCCCTCTATTGTAACTTGTTTCTATTTTATTTATCTGACCATTAAAAGTCTTCACTTATGGTTGTATGTTATTTCCATCTTGCTAGTAAACATGTTGCCTGTGTAGAGTGGTACTTCTGATCCATAAGCCCCTTATGTAATATTGGCATTACTTGTAAGTTGTTGTAGTCATGTCTCTTCAGTGATGATATATCTTTGATTCTTTTTCTGCAATGCAGATGGATAGACGTTGGATTCATCGTACATTGTTTTTCCGTGAGTACATCGAAGGTGTCAAAGAATTTATGAACTTCTGTTAGCACTCATTTTTGGCAGAAGGCGACTCAAGGCTGATGACCCGCCGCCAGGATGACCCGGTGTGGCGATGACTCGGCCAGTGATAGCTCAAGGATTACTGCTAAAGAGGCGCCATTGTGAAGGAGATGTAGCAGCCCAGAGAGGTGGATTATCAGCTCAACAATTCAATAACCGGCAATAGAATTCAGCTCAAGGTCAAAACCGGCTCATCATGGATTCGGTTTCACAGTACCGGCGACTCTGAGCCGCCGCTAGCATATTGAGCCGGCGTAGTTCAAAGACTGTTGATCATGTTATGTCCCAGTTCACAGGGTTATCAAAGGCTGACGAGATTGAGACCCGGCAAGGCGGTTGATCAGCAAAGCGGCAGATTACGAAGCAAAGTGAGCTGGCGTCAACACAGAGGAGCAACGGGCGACTCAGGGAGCCAGGAGCAAAGGGCGACTCAGAAAGCCAGGGTCTATAAGCCGGCTCTACAGCTCAGAAGAAGAAAAGCTGACTGCGAGAAGCTGAAGGTGGACTCAGAAGACCAAGGCCGGCCCATGCTTTCGGCGACTCACACTGTAAACCGGCCCAATAGAGAGTCCGAGCCCAAGACGGCCCTAGCGGGTGACTTACGTAGTTAGGGTTAGAAACCGACTCTGGTTGTAACTTGTAATCCGTGTAGGAGTCTCTTACTTGTACGGGAAGTCCAGCCGCCTCATATATATGTGAGAGGTGATGGCCGATTGAAGGAAGCACACAATCGACATATCAATACAATCTACTTTTTACCCCTTAACCCTTGTTCATGCTTCCGTTATTCGGCGACTTAGCATAAGTTCATCGAATATCGACAACCGAGCCGGGGGCGAGCGAATCGACCCGGTTCAGCCAATCGTCGCCGGCTCCCTCCGACGGGGTCCCTCCCGAGGAACCGGGGCGTCTGGTCCCAAAAGCGCCGGCTTACTGTCTTGCGTATCGCGCTGTGAGCCGGCCTCCCGCGGGCCGAGTTGCGGTGCATCACCCCCGGCTCTGCGGGTACACGTTGACGTGTTCGTGTGCGAACACACTTTTTGGCGACTCCGCTGGGGAAGATTCGATCTAAAATTGGACAGCAATGACCAATTCTAAGACCGACGCCGCTGGCATCAGCACTGACAACATCATCAATCCGGCTCTTGAGGAGCTGCCAGAAGCACAACGCCAAGGCTTGGCGGCTTGGGATAAGAAGCGTGACGAGGAGTTCAAGGTGTTGCGGCAGAAGCAGGCTGAAGCAGATCGGGAGCTGTATCTGGCGAGTCTCAAGAAGGATCGGCAAGGAGTCATCTCACCGATCAAAGAGCCGGAATACGTGCCTCTGAACATCAAGATCAGCCAACCCGCCGTAAGCAATAGCCCCTTTACTCCTGAGCAATTAGCCGAAATCCATTATCATATTGGACAAAGTACAAATAATATTTATGATGTGATGCTGGAACGTGATAAGGCTAAAGAAAACACGCCGCTAAGCCGGCCATCGGAGTTACAGCCGATGAGCCAGAATAAAGATAACCGGCTTATGCCTATGCTGTCAAGTCCGACTCCCATCCAAAGCATACCTTATTCGGCTAGACAGCCGGATCAAGCAGTACGTTTTGGAGATGAGCCGGCGCCGACTCAGAATTCGGCTCTCTGGGCACAAGCCGCCCCTTTGACCAACTCATCCACTGTGCCGGCTCAATCGTACAACATGGACGATATGGTGGCCAAGCTGAGGAGTGAGTTGGATCAGATGGCTTACGATAAATTCGGGATAACACTAAAGCCTAGAAATTATACTAAGCCCTATCCCGAATATTTTGATTTACAACCTTATCCCCCTGGTTACCGAGTTCCAGAATTTTCTAAGTTCAATGGGGTGGATAATAAATCAACATGGGAACACATTAGTCAGTATTTGGCTTAACTAGGTGAAGCCAATCATGAGCATCATAAAGTTCGCTTGTTCTCATTATCTTTAACCGGCACTGCTTTTTCATGGTTTTCTGCTTTAGCTCCTAATTCCATACATACTTGGTTTCATTTAGAGCGGAAGTTTCATGAACACTTTTTTGCCGGAGAAATTGAGTTAAAATTATCTCACCTTACATCGGTTAAGCAAAAGCATGACGAGTCGGTATCCGACTATGTCAAAAGGTTTAGGAACACAAGAAACCGATGTTATAGCTTAGCTATAACTGAGAGGGATATGGCCGACTTAGTACTTAATGGTTTACGATCCCATTTAAAAGAAAAATTAGAGGGGTATGAGTTCCAAAGTGTCGGCCAAGTGCAAGAAAAGGCTCTGGTTCAGGAGAGCCGGGCCAATGAGATGAAAGAATCACATCGGGTGAGCCGGAGCCGGCTTAACACCATCGAGGGGAGTGCCGGCTCAGACGAGGAAACCGATATTTATACTGCTGAGTTTGTTTGGCCGGGTAAAGCCAAACCTTATGTGTGTGATGATCTTAAGCCGGTTCGTAAGAATCGGGAAGATGAGTTTAAATGTACTTTCGACGTAGGCAAGTGTGATAGAATATTTGACGCCTTGTTGAAAGACAAAATTATAAAGATCAATCATGTCATACCACCGCTTGAAGAGACAAGGCGGCGGGCTTATTGCAAATATCATCATTCTTTCTCTCATGTCACTAACGATTATAATGTTTTTCGTCGACAGGTCCAATCGGCCCTTAATGACGGACGATTGTGCTTTGCTAGCATGGCAATTGATCAACAGCCGTTCCCAATGAACGCGCTAGACCTGGAGGGAAAAAGGGTACTCATTCGGCCAGAGACGGCCGGATCATCTAACAAAGCTAACGTTGTTGTTGGTGAGCCCAGGGACACGCAAGCCGGCAACATGGTGACTGGGAGGAAGGCGATTATAAGTCGAGAACCCGGCGGCAAGGAGGTTATCAAGATTACCATCAGCAATCCTACGCTCGGGGGGCAACAGGAAGAGCCGCCCAGATCACCGCAAAGGTTCATTAAGCCGAAGAGCCCGGAAGTCGGCCAGTGGCGGGTTAACACAGCTAATGCTAGGTACAAACGCATTAAACCGACTTTCGACATGTTGATGAGCAAGTATGTCAGACAAGCCGGCTCAAGCACAAGCCGGCCCTATGGAAAGCGTTCAAGGTCGCCGGCAGAGTTCAGTCGGTACGTTAAGCCAGTTGTAGCAAAGACGCCACCTCTGAAAAGCACTTTTGACAACAGCCGGCTAGGGCCAGTAAGCCGGCTCAAGGAGCATATGCCAAGTCCAGAGAGAGGAAAGGTGTGGCGTGTCAAGCCGCGAGCTGTTAGGGCTGGTGGGCCGGAAAACATGACAAGCCAGACGTATGGCGGCTCACTTACCATCGGCAGCCAGATACTGAAGATAAAAGATCCGGTTATAGAGCCAGCAAGAGGCAGACCGATACTTGTTATCGGGCCTAACGGCGCGGCGAATGACCATGAAGCTAGCTCCAGTCAGACTGAGCCGCGTGACCCAAAATACACTCGACCAAGATGGTGCCCTGCCGGGTTAACCAAGACGCAGAAGAGAAAACTGCAAAGGTTGAGGAATCAAGAGAAGGCTGCAGAAGAAGCTGAGCGGCTCAGGGATGCATGTTTTAACAAGGATCGCCCAATGATACGTTCTCAAGTCTAGGTGCCTAAGCCAGCAGAGTTCATAACCCAAACACCCGGCGTACTGGACTCTGCGCTGGAGAAGGGCAAAAAGCTAGTTGAAATACCGGCTGTTACTTATTCATCGTGGGCTGATGAGGTTGAAGCTGCAGACCTAGGAAGAGATAAGCCGGCCGCTGACGAGTCGGTAATGTCACAACTCACCTCAGAGGATTCAGCGGTGAATGAGTCAGCAATGACAGAACCAATGCTGAGAGAGCCGGTAACCATAGACTCCGCCATGGATGACCTGTCTGGCGAGTCAGCGGCTGACGAGGAGCTTCCAAACCTCGTGACAGACGAGCCGCCAGTCCCAGGAGAGTCGGCCATTGATGACCCGCCAGGCGAGTCAGCAGATGATGAAGAGCTTCTGAACTATGAAGGAACGCCGACTCACATGAGCATGGACATTAACATGGTATACTATCTGTCTGATGAGTTTCGTGCCGTTGACGAAACCGGTTCAGTAGCTCAAATTAACTTCGGACCCAAGAACGTCATCTTCGAGAAGCCGGAGGAACCGGTTAAGCATCTCAAGCCTTTGTATATCAAAGGGCACATCAATGGGAAGCCGGTTACTAGGATGATGGTTGATGGCGGTGTTGTGGTCAATCTGATGCCTTATTCAGTCTTCAAAAGGTTACAACTTGATGATAATGACTTGATGAAGACGAACATGGTACTCAACGGGTTCGAAGGCGGAGAAGGAGTGGAAGCTAAAGGGGTTATCAGTTTAGAGCTCACCGTTGGAAACAAGACCTTGGCCACTGCCTTCTTTGTTGCTGAGGTGCAAGGGAATTACAATGTGCTACTAGGACGAGACTGGTTGCATGCAAACCAGTGCGTTCCATCTACTCTGCATCAACAGCTGGTTCAATGGGTTGACGATGAAGTGGAAATCGTCCCCGCAGATAACTCGGCCTGCATTGCATTGGCCGAGTCACAAGTTGACTGGCAACACTCCACTGCTACATGTCTTTCGGGGCGTGACTTGTCCGGGTTTGATTTCCTAAGCGCTACCAGAGACGGGTTTGTGCCAGTATCTTTAAAGCCGGTTGGTGAAAACCGGCTTAGACTCAAGTGAATGGATAACAACGATGAGTGGCTCCAAAGCCGGCTTGACAAGTATCGGGCCAACAGGAACGATATGTTTGAAACTATTGAAGAGCCTGGCGACTTGGACAAATTGGGGCAAGGCTTTACGTCGGCTGACCCGCTTGAAGAGGTGGACCTTGGAGACGGCACAGTGCCAAAGCCGACGTTTATAAGCCGGAATCTGGAAGCCGGCTATAAGCAGGAATTAGTCGCCCTGATCAAAGAGTATGCAGACTGCTTCGCATGGGAGTATCATGAGATGCCTGGGTTAAGCCGCCAGCTCGTTGAGCATCGGTTGCCCATCAAAGCCGGCTTTAGACCTTACAAGCAGCCGGCTTGAAAGTTCAATCCACAGATATATGGCCGGGTCAAGGAAGAGATCGGCCGGCTTATCCAAGCAAAGTTCATCCGGCCCTGTAAATATGCTGAGTGGGTTTCAAATATTGTCCCGGTTGAGAAAAAGGGGTCAGGAAAGATAAGGGTATGCATAGACTTCAGAGATTTAAATCGAGCTACACCCAAAGATGAGTATCCTATGCCAATAGCCGATATGCTTATCAACGAAGCCTCAGGACACAAGATTATAAGCTTCTTGGACGTTAACGCAGGGTATAACCAGATATTCATGGCCGAAGAGGACTCGGCTAAGACGGCATTTCGCTGCCCCGGCTTTGTTGGTCTATTTGAGTGGGTAGTGATGACCTTTGGATTAAAGAACGCTGGTGCTACTTATCAAAGAGCGATGAACTTAATATTTCATGACCTTCTTGGAGTCATACTAGAAGTCTACATTGATGACGTGGTGGTTAAGTCGGATGGCGGGTTAAATCATTTGGCCGACTTACGACTGACGTTTGAGAGGATGAGAAAGTATGGGCTCAAGATGAATCCGTTGAAGTGTGCCTTTGGCGTATCAGCTGGGAAGTTTCTGGGTTTCATCATACATGAGCATGGCATAGAGGTTGACCCGGAAAAGGTTAAAGCTATTCAAAAGGTACAAGCGCCGGCTTGCAAAAGAGACATGCAGAAGTTCCTCGGTAAGGTCAATTATTTGAGGCAGTTTATTGCTAACCTGTCCGGGAAAGTCGATGCATTTACTCAGATTCTTCGGCTTAAGAACGATGATGAATTCACTTGGGGGACAGAACAACAAGAGGCGTTTGAAAGGATAAAGACGTGCTTATCAACCCCTCCGGTTCTAAGAGCGCCGGCTCACGGTCGGCCATGCCGGCTCTACATTGCTGCTGAAGAGAGAGTGATAGGAGCCGCCTTAACCCAAGAAGCCGAAGGGAAAGAGTATGTCATCACATACATAAGCCGCCGTTTGATAGACACCGAGTCAAGATACAGCTTTGTGGAAAAATTGTGCTTATCCCTTTATTATGCCTGCACTAAGCTACGCCACTACCTCTTATCTAGTGAGTGTAAGGTGGTGGGTCAGACCGATGTTCTTAGACATATGATTCAAAGGCCGATTCTCAGCGGACGAATCGGCAAGTGGGCGTATGGGTTAATTGAGTATGACCTGGCTTATGAACCTCTCAAATCTGTGAAAGGCCAGGTTGTAGCTGATTTCATTGTTGAGCATCGGATTGACCCGGAGCAAGAAGCCGGCTTACACGTTGTGTCGGCTAAGCCGTGGCGGCTCTATTTTGACGGCTCAGTTTGCAAGAATGGGCAAGGAGCCGGCGTTGCATACATCTCACCCCACGGTACTGTATTTGAAGCCTCCTGCCGGCTTAACTACTTTTGTACTAACAATCAAGCCGAATATGAAGCACTTCTATTCGGGCTCGAGCTTTTAGTCAATGCAGGGGTTTACCGTAGCCGTCAGAAAATCCGTCACCGATAAGCAAGACGGGAGCGGGACGAAAAGCATCGGCCCATTGATGACGGATCAAGCAGTACCGTCATGGAAACTGTCACAGATCGACCAACAGGGCTTAGTTGGGCCTAGCCTTTTTTTAATATAATAACCGGCCGGACCGTCATGGATCACTCGTGCTGATGTGGCCTGCAGCTTCTCGTCCAACCCCTAAATAAAACAGTGGAGACAAAAAATAGTTCAGGATTCTCAGATCCTAATCCCGTCGGCCATCGGCGCCGCCAGCGCCACCGATGACTGCTTGGGCGAAGGTGCTTAGATCTGGTGGTGGGGTGGTCCGTGTCGGCTCTATCTTCAGGATCCCGTCCGCCTCCCGCCTCGCCGCCGCCCGCCATTGCTGTGCCGAATTGCGGACGAGCCAGCCGCCGCCCGCCATTGCCGCGCCGACGAGCCAGCTGCCGCCCGTCGTTGCTGCACCGGACACTCCCCCGTGCTTCCCCACCTCAACGTTAGCCCACAGCGAGAGGTATATCTCCGGCCAAAAATATCTCTCTCTAACTTTTTTTGGTTTTGGTATAAGCTTGAGCTTTTCAAGCGGAGGTGAAGCAAGTATGCATACAGAGATTACTTAAGATGGATTTCCCATCCTTAATATTGCTATTCCATTATAATTGTATGGATTGAGGTGAATTTTGTTTGGGGGGTAGGGGATCTAGGATAATAGTGCTTGGCCAAATGATTTAAATGTATGCATAGATTAAAAGTTGGGGTTGTGGTTGTGTTTTAATATCCAGATCTTTTTTATTATGTGATCCGAAATGGCTGTTACCTTGCTTAATCTGCAAGTGATTTATGCATGCTTAAGCTTGGTGTTTTGTTGGCTGAATTTGCCCAGAATCTGATCCTGCCCTAAGTCCAGAATCTGCTGCTTCTATTGGTACAAAATGCCTTAAGTCCAGAACACATGCTGCTTCCATTGTTACAAATCTTATCCTACCTTAAATCCTTAATACTTGTGACTACCTGGTTACTGTTATTTTGTTTGTTCTGTTGTGCAGAAGAGATTGGCTACAGGCAGCTCCCTCTATTGTAACTTGTTTCTATTTTATTTATCTGACCATTAAAAGTCTTCACTTATGGTTGTATGTTATTTCCATCTTGCTAGTAAACATGTTGCCTGTGTAGAGTGGTACTTCTGATCCATAAGCCCTTATGTAATATTGGCATTACTTGTAAGTTGTTGTAGTCATGTCTCTTCAGTGATGATATATCTTTGATTCTTTTTCTGCAATGCAGATGGATAGACGTTGGATTCATCGTACATTGTTTTCCCGTGAGTACATCGAAGGTGTCAAAGAATTTATGAACTTCTGTTAGCACTCATTTTTGGCAGAAGGCGACTCAAGGCTGATGACCCGCCGCCAGGATGACCCGGTGTGGCGATGACTCGGCTAGTGACAGCTCAAGGATTACTGCTAAAGAGGCGCCATTGTGAAGGAGATGTAGCAGCCCAGAGAGGTGGATTATTAGCTCAACAATTCAATAACCGGCAATAGAATTCAGCTCAAGGTCAAAACCGGCTCATCATGGATTCGCTTTCACAGTACCGGCGACTCTGAGCTGCCGCTAGCATATTGAGCCGGCGTAGTTCAAAGACTGTTGATCATGTTATGTCCCAGTTCACAGGGTTATCAAAGGCTGACGAGATTGAGACCCGGCAAGGCGGCTGATCAGCAAAGCGGCAGATTACGAAGCAAAGTGAGCTGGCGTCAACACAGAGGAGCAACGGGCGACTCAGGGAGCCAGGAGCAAAGGGCGACTCAGAAAGCCAGGGTCTATAAGCCGGCTCTACAGCTCAGAAGAAGGAAAGCTGACTGCGAGAAGCTGAAGGTGGACTCAGAAGACCAAGGCCGGCCCATGCTTTCGGCGACTCACACTGTAAACCGGCCCAATAGAGAGTCCGAGCCCAAGACGGCCCTGGCGGGTGACTTACCTAGTTAGGGTTAGAAACCGACTCTGGTTGTAACTTGTAATCCGTGTAGGAGTCTCTTACTTGTACGGGAAGTCCAGCCGCCTCATATATATGTGAGAGGTGATGGCCGATTGAAGGAAGCACACAATCGACATATCAATACAATCTACTTTTTACCCCTTAACCCTTGTTCATGCTTCCGTTATTCGGTGACTTAGCATAAGTTCATCGAATATCGACAACCGAGCCGGGGGCGAGCGAATCGACCCGGTTCAGCCAATCGTCGCCGGCTCCCTCCGACGGGGTCCCTCCCGAGGAACCGGGGCGTCTGGTCCCAAAAGCGTCGGCTTACTGTCTTGCGTATCGCGCTGTGAGCCGGCCTCCCGCGGGGCGAGTTGCGGTGCATCACCCCCGGCTCTGCGGGTACACGTTGACGTGTTCGTGTGCGAACAACTTCATTCAAGAGAAATTCAGCGAGGATGATATAAAGTATCTGCCCATGTAGAAGTTGCCTTAATCATAAATACCAGCATCAGACCGTTGTGAAAACACACATATTGACTTATGGCATGGAAAGTACATATACTCGCTGGATATATCATGAAGAAGACTTTAATGTTGATGTGATTGAAGATCCTGTTGATGTGCATGACACCGACGATGGTAACGATGGTGCTGACCGATTTGAGGAGATGTTTGGAGACCTACGCACAGCAGTAGAACAAGCTGAAAGTGAAACTGAAAATCCTTCTGAGCATGAGTCGTTTTTGAAGAACGTGATGAAAGAGTCAAAGCGGCAACTTTATCATGGTTGTACCAAGTTTTCAAAGTTCTCCTTTGTGGTAAAGCTTCTTCATTTGAAGTCATGCCATAGGATAACAAATAGTGCATTTACTGATATATTGAAGCTATTGGCTGAAGCATTCCCTGAACCCAATACGCTCCCAAAATCATACGAGGAAGCAAAGAACCTTCTGAAGGAATTAGGCCTTGGGTATGAGTCTATACATGTGTGCTTCAATAATTGCATTTTGTTCAGAAAGCAATATGCTAATCATGACAACTGCCCAGTTTGTGGCCTATCAAGATGGAAAGACCCTGCTAGAAAGAAGATTCCACAGAAAGTGTTGAGGCATTTTCCATTGGTGCCTAGGCTGAGGAGGATGTTTCTTTCCAAAAAAGGAGCAGAAGAAGCACAATGGCACAAGCTAAAGAGGCAGCCAAGTGAGAATGAATTGAGTGATCCAGTTGACGGTGATGCATGGAAAGATTTTGATAAACAATATCCAGAATTTGCAAAAGATGCCAGAAACTTTAGACTTGGCATTGCCACTGATGGGTTCAATCCTTTTGGAAACTTTAACACGACCTATAGTATGTGGCCTGTGTTTATTATACCATACAACCTTCCACCTTGGGCATGCATGGATCAGTCAAATTTCATGATGGCTCTGCTAATTCCAGGTCCCAAATCACCCGGCAAGCACTTCGATGTCTTTCTACAACCACGTAGAAGAATTACTTGAGCTCTGGGAGGGTGTGCGTACATATGATGCTCTTAGTGGAAAAATGTTTGATCTTCATGCTGCAGTTCAATGGTGCATTCATGATTACCCAGCTCTGAGCACTCTTTCAGGGCGTACCACAAGAGGCTATTTTGCATGTATTCATTGTGACAAACACCCTATTTCTTACGGCCTAAGGAACAAAATTGGGTATATTGGTCACTATCGTTTCCTTCCAAAGGGACATCGTTTGCGGAGAAATAATGAATTTGTTGGTCTTCATGAAAGCAATGATCAGCCAGGTAAATTCTCTGAGAAAGAGCTGCAAGCAGAATTGGAGAAGGTTAGACCTGGGCGGCAACAAGAAAGCAGGAAAAGGAAGCGTTCTGACTTGGGCAGCAAGAAGGCTCATGTGCCAATTTGGAGCCGCAGGGTTTGTTTGTGGGATTTGGAGTATTGGGGGAAATTGAAGCTGAGGCACAATCTTGATGTCATGCACATCGAGAAAAACATATGTGAAAACCTCATTGGAACAATTCTGAACTTGGAGGGGAAGACAAAGGACACACTCAATGCCAGGATTGATCTCCAAGATTTGAATATTAAAGAGGAGTTGAAGTTGAGGAAGGAAGGAAACTCATATGTGATGCCTCGGGCACGATATACCTTGTCCAAAGAACAAGTGGTTGCATTTTGTCAATTTTTACGGGAGTTAAAGTTTCCGGATGGATTCGCTTCCAACATATCAAGATGTACAAGTGCTGATGGTACCAAGGTACAAGGCCTAAAAACACATGATTGTCACATTCTTCTGCAAAGAATCTTACCTGCTGGCATGAGAGGATTTTTGGACAGTGATATATATCAAGCAATAGCTGAGTTAGGTAAGTTTTTCAGGGAACTATGCAGCAAAACTCTTAATAGGGATGTGTTGGCTGAAATGGAGAAAGAAATCCCTGTAATTTTGTGCAAGCTTGAGAAAATTTCCCCCCTGCTTTCTTTGATGTGATGGTGCACCTTGCTGTACATTTACCTGAAGAGGCATTGCTTCGAGGTCCCATACAATATGGGTGGATGTACCCAGTTGAAAGAATGCTATATACTTTAAAGCGCTATGTGAGGAATAGGGCACGGCCAGAAGGTTCGATTGCTGAAGCATATGTCGTGGATGAGTGCCTGACATTTTGCTCCAAGTACATGGATGATGTTGAAACAATATTTAATCGGAACCCAAGAAATATAGGTTTTTCAGATGAAGAAGCCTATGGTGATGACATTTTTGGACATGGAGTTAATTTTACTTCAGGATATGATTATGAATATGTACATGAGGAAAAAGAATTTGATCAGATGGTGTGGTATGTGTTGAACAATTGTGATCAAGCTAAGAAATATATTGAGTATGTTGTCACTTCTGAACTTGCTTATGTTGTTTGTGTTGTACTTACGTGATCTATTGACTAATATGTTTTACTTTACAGAATATTCAGAGATGAGTTAAAGAGAAAACGGATGCCGGACAGTGATAAGGAGCTTCAAAAAAATTCCAACATGGTTCAAGAACTATGTTAGTTTTCATTCACATCTAGTTTTTGGTTGTCACATTTCACTACAGATTCTAATGTATGTGTTTGCGTGTGTTGTTGCAGATGATAAGGATGCGGGATGAGGTTGGTGAAGAGGTAGACGAAGATCTCTTTGCCTTGGCATGTGGTCCTGATCGGAGAGTCCGGAAATTCTCATCGTGCATAGTGAATGGGATTAGATTTAGCACTATTGACCGTGATAGCAACAAGAGAACGCAAAACAGTGGAGTCATAACCGAAGGTGAACATGACCGTAAGCTCATAAATTTTTATGGAACCTTGAAAGAGATCATTCAGTTAGACTACAACTTGGATGACAGGTCAGTTGTTTTGTTTAAATGTGACTGGTTTAAACTTGATGGAAAGAAGACCGAGCTTAAAAATGATGGTTTTTTCGAAAGCATAAATGTTGGAAGTATGTGGTACAAGGACGATTCTTTGATTCTGGCTACGCAGGCTAGAAAGGTCTTTTATTTGCCAGACACGAAGTATGGGAAGAATTGGCAAGTTGTGCAAACATTTGAACATAGGCATCTCTTCAATATTAGTGAAACTGAGGGTGTACGTTTTAATTGTCCTGCATATCAAGAGGACGAGTGTTGTGATGAGGAGGGTAGGAGAACGTCTGTTTCTGACCTTACATCCGAGAAGCCTTTGCATAGAGATGATGAGCAAGGCATTGTTTTTGAAGCTGATGTAGTTGCTCGTTTCATGAAAGAAAAAAAACACAGAAGTGTATGAAGGTGGCAACAACGAGGAAGAAGATGATACGGGTCTGGAGTATTGCAGCGAAGACGAAGGAGGTGCCATGGATGTTGACAGCGATGGCGAGTAGATGTTTTAATGTAGAGGTACTATCTTCATTCTTCTTTTAGTTGCTATTTCCTATTGCTGTTTATGCGCTACATGCTGTTTTTGTTCAGTACATTACAAAAGAGAGCGAGGTGTTTATGCACTACATTGAGTTTTGTTCAGTACATTACCTACTGCTATTTCCTAAATTATTTTTTCTTCTCACTAAAACCTGTAGTCAATGTACCAAATGGCAAAGTTGTTCTGTGTATAAGAGCAAAGGTTCAAGTTGTTCTGTTCTTTTTTATTCACATGCTGTTGAATATGCTAGCCGGTGTGTTAGAGGACTAGAATGGTAGTATCTGGAGTTTTATCTTGTTTGCCTTAACAGAGTTTTAGTCTGTCGGTGTGTTGTGATCCTTGCTGTATGCCTGGCAATATATTATCTCTGATACATAGTGTTTGTTCAGTACAGTACAGGAGAGAGTGAGGTGTTTATGCACTGCATGTTTGTTCAGTTTAGTACAGCATCTCTTTTTGAATATCTACAGTTTGAATGCACTTCTAATTTTGAAATATTCGACAGGCGTTGCTGACGAGGCTGAGAAGGAGATGCTGAAAAAAGGTTGTGCTGCAAGCTTAAGTTGGTCTATAATACAATGCTTTTGGCTCTGTAATATGGTCATCTACAATGGTAGTATCTGGAGTTTTATTTTGTTTGCCTTGATACGGCAATGACCGGTGATCCTTGTTTTTTTTTTTGCGAATGCGCAAAAGCTTTGCGCGTCGATGTATTAGAAGAGGTGATCCTTGTTGTGTTCCGTAACAGAGTTGTATCTGGAGTTTTATTTTGTTTGCCTTGATAGGCCAATGACCGCTAATCCTTGCTGTGATCCGTATCAGAGTTGTATCTGAAGTTTTATTTTGTTTGCCTTGATAGGCCAATGACCAATGATCCTTGTTGTGATCCGTATCAGAGTTATAGTCTGTCAGTGTGTTAACGAAGTCGCTGTGGTTGTAATCCTTCTTGTATGCATGACAATATATTATCTCTGTACCGGCTATTGTGAGGATGGCATATGTGTGCTGTCATTGGCTATTCAGGTTCACAAATTATTCCTGAAATTCATATGGCTCATGTATGTTCATAATATGGCCTAAAATCAAGTTCCTTGTATCTAGTTTAGATGCCATCTTCCAAAACGTAATTCTGGTCATTTTAGACCTTTGTGAAGCGACCCCAAGCTAGCCAACAGTCCTGGCCGTGTAACTTGGCAGAAAGACACTCCTTACCACCCTGGCCATCTACCCAAAACCTCTGGACAAAATACCCTATGGAAGGCCAGTGCCTCAGGCATCAAAGTTAGCCGCGGAAACTGATTTTCATCCAAACAGTGCACCTATCCATAGCCATTAACGTCTAGCTTCTTTGTATACCCTAATTGAGCATAGAAGCACACTGTGACACGGTCGGTTTCTTTAACTAATGCACAGAGAGGGAGAGCGCGTGGTGACTAGTGACCCAGGCATGCAATAATGGCGCTCTGTGCGTTTCTGGCAGCGCCACGAGTGACTCAGGCCCCTACTCACCCACCCCTCTCGCCTGTAGCTCTCTCCCGCCCCCGCAATCATTTCCCTCCTGCCGGAGCCGACGGGAGCTGCTCTGCTGTGCCGGCCGGTGCGACGCCCACGGCCCAGGGTCCGGCACCGTCCAACCCCCTCTGGCGCCAAGGTCTCATCCCACCTGCCCTGTCCAACATGTGAGAAGGAAAGAAGAAAAGGGGCACTAGATCGTGGGGAAAGAGGGATCGAAGGAAACAGAGAGAGGGTAGAGCACCAGATCATGAGGACATGAGAGAGAAAAGAAAGAAAGAAAAGGAAGGAAAAGAGAGAGGGGGAGGAGATCTCGGGCAACCCACCAGACGCTGGGACGCGGGTGTCTGATCCATCGCGCGATCCCTCCCTCCTTCGATGCGCTCCATCAGACAGGTAGAAACAGGGAGACTGGTCTTCCGCGAAGGTATGATGGATAGCGTATTTCTGAAATATGTGATCGACAAAGGTTAAGTCACGTCTGTCTCTTAGATTGTACATGAGGTACAAAGGTTAACACAAGAAACTGAATGCAGATACAGAAGTGCAATATTACAATCTTGCTGTCTTAAATATACTTGATATAAACCATAATGAAGCTTGACAGATCAACTATTAGTGCATACATCATTAGCTTCTCTTGTCACCGCTTTACACTGTTTCTCTTTAATTGTTGCTGCCATCGGTTACTAGTATATTGTCTTGGCCTTCTTGTGAGCTTAATACCATCCTTGATTTTACCTTCTCTGTAGGTCCACAATCCTATGAGGAGCCAAGGGAAAGGGGGCCCAATTTGGGAAAAGGCCTGGAAAGGATCACTCGACACCGGCAGGGCAAACTGCCGCTTGTCATTCCAGAAGGGAGCTTACGGCCGGAGGCACCTCTTCTTGCTGCAAAGTTTGCAACTGAATGCAATGTCACAGTCAGACACCATATGCCTGTGTTTAAGCACTGGAAGGATTACAAGGACCCAAATGGAAATGTCCGAGATGGGATCTTCAGGAACTTTGTAAGCAAAGTTGGTGTAAGTACATAATCCTGGCATTTCTCCCTCAAATTGCTAGGAACCTGGCCTTTGTAGGCTATTTTGTCTATGTGCAATCATGATACTTACCCATGTTTTTGATCTTACTAGAACAAGTTTCAGATGGACCTAGAGGCGGTGCCAGTTAGGAAGGCTTGTACAGAAATGCTGAAACGCGCGACTCGCCAACAACGATACAGGCTCAAGAAAGAGTATTTTGATCCTCACGCACTCCATTTGGTGAGGAGAACTTCTCCGGTCCCCTCGATGACTGATGACCAGTGGAACGAGCTGGTGGAAAGCTGGAAGGATCCCAAAAAGATGGTATGTCTCTTCCTGCAGACCGATCTCGCCTTCTACATGCTAATCTAGAAACTGTGCCTTACATGTATCTGGTCTCTTGATGTAGGGGATATCTCAAATTAACAAAGCTAATCGAGCTCAAGTTAAGTTCCACCAAACTACTGGCGCGCGCAGCTACCCTGTGCACCGTGGAAATCTGGTTAGTCAAACATGTGGTTGTGGATGTGCAAGATGTATCTGTGCACTATCAAAAGGTGTTTTCGGATTGCTTCCATGTAGTGACGGTATATGATGCTCCCTTGCCTTCATATCTGTTGTTTTCAGGGAGACAAATACAAGGATAAAGAACCAACTGCAGTGGATTTGTTCAAGGAGTGCCACTACAGCAAGAAAAAGAAATGCTACACCAATGTTGTGCTGGATGCAATTGTAAGTCAGCTTTCAAAGACTACCAACCATCAAAGTTTTAACTTTTGCACGGCTAGAATAAATATTGTTTCAGTCACTTTAACATATTGAAAAACAATAAGCAAATGCCAGTGTATGTTAATTGGAAATGTTAACATATTCACTTGACTATCTTGTAATAGATTGTCCTATATTGCAGTTTTGGCCATCCTCAGTGTCTATTTTGTAGTATATATAAAATAATTAGATTTAAACATTAGTTGCTTGTAGTTAATTGATATAATTTCGCCTGTACAGTTGATTGTTTCTTCTGGCCATTTTGTTGTTGATGAATAATCTGACTCAGGTCCGCACAGAAAAAAGTTTAATCTGACTCTGTTCTCACAAAATAAGGATGCATGCCAGCTTTCCCGATGCATGTTAACTTGCTGATGATGTCTTCTCTACTTGTGCTTAAGCTGTCTCATAACCATGTTTGTTGCTTGCATTGCTAGACCGAGATGGAAAACAAGGCTTCTAAACCTACAGAAGATGGTTAGGAATCGAGCTCTGCAACTGAGGCGGCAACCGAAGCTGTAGCTGAAGTGCTTGCTAAGCACACTAAGAAGCCGAGGTTTCTTCAGCATGTGGGGATCCAGCACGTCCATGCGAGATCTAGTGCTAGCAACCGTGAAGCAGAATTGGCAGCGGAGAAGATGAATGTTGAGCTTCGGGCGCGTGTTGACACCTTGACCAAGAAGTTGAAGGAATCTGAAGAAGAAAGGGCCAGACAAGATGAGGAGTACAGGAAGCGAGACGAGGAGAACAGGAAGAAGCAAGCTGAGATGGATGCAAAACTAGACTTATTGCTAAGTCAGATGCCATCAAGATCAGCTGAAGGGTAAGTTGTTTGTCCAAAAAGCTGCTGGAAGCTATGTGAATGTGAGATATACTGCTGGAACCTACCTTGTTATTTTGTCATCCTTTTGTTGTGCAAACGGCATACTTTTGGATGTAAACTGGTTGCATTTTGGTGCTTGATGGTTAGTGGATCTGGAGATGTAAGCTGAATGCTATGCTGGATGTGTTATGCAGGATCAGTACTTGTGTAATGTGACTTGTGCTTTGTTATGCTGTGCCTCTTTTCTGTCTTAATATTGTACAAATAATGACTAGTTTTCACTATCTAGTGCTGAATTGTTCTGTGTAAAAATCACAAATGGGCTGCGTTGGGAAAACATAACACTGTTGGGCCGGATGAAGCAGGCCTGGAAACATGTTCTGGGTAAAAAAAAAACACAACTGGCCCATAAGTTTAATGGGCTGATGTGCTTGTTGGACCACTAGAAACGGGCTAACATAGAGTTAAAAAAACAGCCCGGACCAAAACAAATGGGCCAAAACTTACTGGGCCGAAGGCTACATGGGCCTAGGGGCGCCACGTCAGATCCAGACTGCAGCGCTGTTGATGCACGTCATCATGTAAATCCCTGATGGAAAGGTCCGTCACAGTGGCCCGGGCCTGGGCGCGGGCCGGGTGGGCTTGGGGGCCCATCGGTGACGGTAAACGGCCGTCATGGTTTGCTAGACATCGATGACGGAGGATAAATCCGTCATGATTGGTGGGGTGGACAAATTATGACGCGATATACATGACGGACGGAGTGACTGTCACCGATGACCATCCTTGACGGTTTTTGGGCTTTCGATGATGGATTATGACTGTCACAGATTAACATATTTCTTGTAGTGCATGTTGTGTTTTTGCCTTTCTTTTCTCTTTGCATTTCATCTTCATATCATTTTGTCATGTGCATTGCATCCATCATATTCTTTTGTTGTGTTCATCATGTATGCATTGTGTGTGTGTTATTTCTCTTTGCCTCACCCAACTCTTGGGTTTGTCCAAGGTAAGCCATCTCCCTTCACCTCTCTCTCAAAACCCTCAAATTCCCAATCGATTCCATGGTGCAACTTTTCTGTCTCAATTTAATGTCCACCATGTCTCATTAATTTCTATGCCATGCAATATGTCTCTCCTCCAAATTTCATCAATTTTGGAACTGTTTTGGTTGGGATAAAAAATGCCACCAGTTTGAAATTAATTCAAACTTGTGATATTTTACTTTCTCTAAAAATGTCCAAACCATTTTATTCAAATAGGGCATATTTCGTGGACTCCAGAGGTATTTTTATATCTCTCACACCCTTTCCCCAACCCCTTGTGCTTTTCTCTTTGTTTTTTGTCTGAAGAAATAAGAAAGAAAAGAATGCAGAGGGAGAGGGAGAGCCCAGCAGTAGCACAGCCGGCCCAGCAGCGCCGCGGCCCAACTCCTCCCGCGTGCGCCTGCTTTTCCTTTCTCACCCGCGCACCCACTCGCCCCCCCGCTGCCTCTCTGCCGCGTGGCAAGGCCGGCCCCGCCTGCCATGGACTGGCTACAGTCCACCCGCGCACCCCCTTTTCGTCCTCCTCCCGCCAGCGCCATGGGGACCGCGAGCGCGAGAGCGTCGCCGCGCCGTCCCGACGCCCTAGCCCTCCTTTTAAGCCCTCCTCCTGTCTCTAGCCTCCCTAGGGTTCCCCTCTTCCCTCTCGCTGCCGCCGCCAGGTGAGAGAACCACCAGATCCGCAGCCCGAAGCCGATCCCGAACGCATGCAAGCGCACGGCCATGGCGTTGCCGTGACCGTCGTCCACCTCCGCCTCATCAAGCTTGTCCCTCTTCTTCACCGACGTCGACTACGTCGCCTACCTCCTCTACAGCCCGCGGGACGCCAAGTTCGACTCCTTCGCCGTCTTCTTCTTCCGCTTCGGTCGCTGCCACTCCGTCGTCGGTTCCGGTCACCTTCGACCTCCTCCCGTCGTTCCGATCACACCAGCGTGTTCGTGGTGAGCTCACGTGCCTGCCCATGCCTTTTTCCCCCTCGATAGCTTCCTCTGTCCGCGTTTGCCATGAGCGCCCGTACCCGCCGCCGTCGGGCCTCGTCGCCGGTGAGTGCCCCGACCTCCTTAGTCTTCTGACGCGTGTCCGTCGTGCCCGCCTCGCGCTGTAGAGCCGATCCCGCCATTGCTTGGCCACATTTAGCCGCTAAGTCGCCGTGTTCGCGCTCGTCGCTGGCGTCGCCTCCATCGACGCCCGGTGCCGTGTGTGTCATGCGCGTGTGCGGGTTTGTCGTCCGAGTCGATCTCACCCCTCTGCCGTACCTAGCGGTCACCGGAGCAACACCGTCGAGTGCGCCGCCATGCGCCAGCAGCCGCCGATGCCCTCCTCTGCTTCCTCTGCTCTGCAACCGCGCCAGCACCGTCATGTGGGTCTGATGGGACCCACTGGTCAGCCGCACAACAGTCACAGCCCCACCTGTCATCCACCCGCACGCCCTCTCCCTGCCGCGTGGGTCCTGGTCCCACCTGTCGGCCACTGTGGCTAGGTACCCCCTGGGTACGCGTAGCCGTGCCGCCGTTTTTTTTTTCCCGTTTCTGTGCTTTCCGTTTTCGGCAGTATTCTGTTTCTGGCGTTTTCCATTTTCGGCATATGCCAAATCTGGAATATAACTTAATTCAAATTCTGTCCTATGTGTATTTGTGGCATTTTGAGCATTTTTCGTATTTAAACATATGCATATCATATATAAATTTGGGGTAGAAAAATCCAACTAATCCATATGTGGCATTAGATTTATCATTTGAGTAAGTTTGCATGCATCTCATTTTTACATAATATGCCATTTTGTTATTTTTGTGTGAATTATTGCATATGTCATATGAGCAACTTGTCAACATGAGTTTGAAGCATTTTCATGCCATCTTGCTATTAGTATTTATTTCATGCCATGTCTTGCCATGATGTGACTTCCACAAGCTTGTAAACTTGCCTAGTCAATGTATCAGTTTTCTGTCAACATTAAGTTGCAATGTTGTGAGCTCATTTCTGATGAATCTATGCTTCCTATGAATTTGTGACAATGAAAAGAAATGATCTATGCCATGTGTACTGTTGGTGCATGCCAATTTCTTGCACTTTCATGTTGTTTTGCCTACTGTTGCAACCATGTGAAAACTGACTGTCATTGTTTCTGTCAGCATATACTCTGTTATTTTCAGCTGTAACATTGTGTTTGCATCTTGTTGCCTTCATTCCAATTAACCAGTGATGCTAATGAATTTGAACATATGGAATGAATTTCTGTGCATGTAGTGAGCTTCAACCACATATCTTGTTTGAGCATATGGGAGTACTGTAGCTAGTTGTTTTGATACTTGTAGGTTGCCATGTTGCTGTTAACTGCAGTTTTGCATTGCATATTGTTTTGCTCACCATTTGAGTTTCGTGCATCCGTTCTTCGTGATCTTTATATCGATTTCAATCGAAATCTTCCATTCTTTCCAGTGGCATACTTGGATTGCCAAGATCTTGCCCATATCCATTCTTTCCTTCATGATTCACTTTCCGTTGCTATTTCTATCGTCCCGGTAGCACCGTTACTTCATTCATGTCATGCATCCATCTTTTGCTTATGCATATATGCCATGATTGACTGTTTATTCCGGTGCTTGTTCTTCTTTTGGGTAGTATCGGGAGACGAGTCCGAGTTCAAGGATCCTGTTGAGAACGTGTTCGAGGAGCAGTATTACTATCCTACCGAAGAGACTTCAGGCAAGATGATCATTACCCTTGATAATACTACTATCTTTGCTTGCTAGTTGTCTCGTTGCTATCGCTATGTCACGCTTCCTACCACATACATGTCAGCCTCTCATATGTCATGATACAACTTCTAACCACCCTACCCAGCAAACCGTTGTTTGGCTATGTTACCGCTTTGCTCAGCCCCTCTTATAGCATTTTAGTTGCAGGTGCAGTGCAGGTTGTTCCTTGTTGGGACATGGATATGTTGGGATATCACAATATCTCTTATTTAATTAATGCATCTATATACTTGGTTGTGTGTGGAAGGCTCGGCCTTTTGCCTAGTGTTTTGTTCCACTCATGCCGCCTTAGTTTCCGTAATACCGGTGTTATGATCCTTGATTAGCGTTCCTAACATGCTCAGGGGAATGGGACCCTCTTGATAGTTCGCTTTGAATAACCTTTCCAGCAAGGCCCAACTTTGGTGTTAACATTTGCCTAATAACAACTAAAACTTGCATAGGGTCTAGCTAACCCGAGGATATTTTAATCAACAACCCCGGGCCAGTGCTCCTCATGAGTGTTGGTCCGAACCGGGAAGCCTGCGGGGCCACCACGAGGAAACTCGAGGATCTGGTTTTACCCGTAGCTTGTCCCATCTGATCGTGGCCTGATTTCGAGATACGCGCGACTCCAATCGGGGTGTCGGCACATCGGAAGGTCTTGCTGGACTTGTGTTCAATTGTCGAAATGTCTTGTGCACCGGGATTCCGAGGATACTTCGGGCTATCTCGAGGTTGAGGTATTTCCACCGCAGCTTGTGTTGGTTTGTGATGGACCAGGTTGGAACACCCCTGCAGGATTAAATCTTTCGGAGAGCCGTGCCCGCGGTTATGTGGCGACTTGGATATTTTAACCTGCGGTTGTAGAGAACTTGACACTAATTCTAATAAAATACACCAACCGTGTGCGTAACCGTGATGGTCTCTTTTCGAGTAAGTTCGGGAAGAGAACATGGTGGGGTTATAATTGAATCGTAAGTAGGTGTTCAGGATCACTTCTTGATCATATTAAACTTGCGACTGTTATGCGTAGTATTCTCATCTTAATTCTTGTACTCGTAAGTTAGCCACTTAAACATGCTTAGCGCTTGCTGCAACCTCAACACATTTACCCCTTCCATTCCTATCAGCTTAAATAGTTTTGTTACCTTGGGTGATGAGATTGCTGAGCCCCTGTGGCTCACAGATTACTATAAACACCAGTTGCAGGTACGCTTGAGACAGACACAGGTGAGCCCGAGATGCTCCATTGGGAGTATGACGATGAGCATGGACGTATGTACGTCACGATGTCAGATGATCCGTAGTGCGCCCTAGTCGGTTGATCCGGGGATGATAGCAGGGTGGTGTTTTCTCGCTTGATTTCGTCAGTAGTCGGACCCTGTCTTTCATTTGGATGATTGTATGATAATTTATGATATTATGCTATAGCATGTGGCGAGTGTAAGCCTTTATCTGGTACACTCATCTGTTCATTCGGTTGTATGTATTTGAGAATCACCTTGCTATGCGATCCAAAATGGGGTTTTGTCACGATCTCGACTTCATCACGAGTTTACGATAGAGATTGACATTGGGCGTTACAAGTTGGTAATCAGAGCCATACCGACTATAGGAGCCCCTTGTTTGATCGAACCGTTGACGAGTCTAGAAGAAAAACTATTTTGAGTCCTAGTTATATATCGGAGAGTAGGAATTCTTTTTACTCCTTATTCCCTTCGTCGCTCTGGTGGGGAATTATGGCGTAGGTGTTTTATTCTGCTACCTCTTCTCACTCAAATTTTTTTTAGGATCACGCGGGTATTGTTGGAATGGTTACGATATCGGTGTGACGTGACTCTGTTCTTGGTGCCTCCTGACCGTACGGATTGGACCCGGGGAGTTGAGCTCCAAGGGGTTTTGTCACACTCGCTATCGTTTTGGTTCTGGGAATACCAGAGGACGCCGACATCGAAACGCTTTTATACTTTTTGTGGTGGCAAATAGTGCCGTGACTTTTCCCCAGTACTGGTGGAGGTAGCTCGGATGATCCACTATGACTAGTATCGCTGTGTTTTCGAAGGTCTGAGGTAGACGAATTTGCGAAGTTTCTCGGTCGTGTGTTGAGGGTTGTGGATGCGGTTGCAGCTGATTAGGTTGTTGTTTGCTGAGTAGGTTCCTGGATCCGCAACCTAATCTCATAACCAAGAAGTTTCGGGAGTTCCTAGGGGAATTCAAGTATCACCTAGGATATCTTTTCAACAGACACATGATACGATAGGGGGTCTATCATATGTTTGTTTCCACCTTCGTTACCTTGTGCATTATTCTAACATTCTTTCCAAGTGGCTTCTCAATCTTTGGTGTATCATCTATCTTTCGGAATGCATTCATTCATATTTGTTCGGATGCTAGCTTGTGAAGAATTCTGTTGCAATATCTATCCTATTGATTCAGCTTTCTAATTATCTCATTGAAGATTCTAATGGTTGTCATCATCTTCAGGATGGCTCCCGCAACCCGTGGGAATCTGACCCGTGATGATGGGGAGCAGTCAGACCCTCCACCTCCTCCTCCGGAGGCATGGCAAGCTTTAATGGCAGCAGCTACCGCCAATACTCAGATGCTGCTCCAGTTTATGCAAGAGCAGAATCAAGAGTATCAAGGCAATCAAGGCCAGGGGCTTTTCAACAATCAACCTCAATATGCTACTCTCAACCAGTTTCTCAGCAACCAGCCCAAGTCCTTCAGTTCGTGCACTCAGCCTCTCGATGCTGACGATTGGTTAGTGGATATCAACAAACACTTCAAGTGCAGCAATGTCAGACCTAAGGACTATGTCAAGTTCGCTTCTTTCCAGCTCAAGGACCAGGCAGCCGAGTGGTGGCAGCAGTACAAAGATTCAAGAGGTGGTCGAGTCATCACTTGGACCGATTTCTGTCGTGATTTCAAAGCACATCACATTCCGTCAAGTGTGTTTGAGGAGATGCGTGAGAAATTCAGAAACCTCAAGCAAGGAAGCATGTCTGTCTACCAGTATAACACTGAGTTCCAAAATCTCGCTCGATATGCCAAGCAAGACATTCCAGATGACAAGAGCAAGATTTACCAGTTCCGAGGTGGTCTCAGAGAGGACCTACAGCTTGCTCTCGTCCAAGCCGACCCGCCTGAGTTTGATCAGTTCTATAACATGGCGCTCAAGCAAGAATCAGCCCAGATCAAGTTTGATGCTTCTAAGAAGAGAATCAGAGATGCAGTTCACTCTTCTTCCTCGTCTCAAGTGGTTGCCAAGCAGCAGAAGTTCTGGTAACCTCCTCCTCCTCAGTTTCATCCTCAGCATCAGCAGAAGCAGTTTGGTAGTCGTGGTTCTTCCCACCCGCCCAACCCAGTGTACCATCACAGACCTCAGGCTCCCAGGACAGCCGTTCCTCCTCCTCGCCCGCTCTCAGAGGTTACTTGTCACAAGTGTGGGCTGAAAGGACACTATGCCAACAAATGCACCAACCAGAAGCACCTTCCACCTCCTCCTCCTGGTAGACCTCCAAGCAATGCTATGGTCAAGCACAATCCCAAGTCTGCAAGAGTGAACATGTTGAATTCAGCTCAAGCAGAGGAGTCTTCTGAAGTGATCATGGGTAATCTCTTGGTTAATTCCAGTCCAGCTAAAGTTTTGTTTGACACTGGTGCATCTCATTCATTCATGTCGTCCCCGTTTGCTTCTAAGCACAATATGCACACGGTTCACTTACCAAAAGTTTTGCAAGTTGTTTCTCCGGGTAAGCGTATGAGCTCAAGCTTGGTGGTTCCTAATGTTGATATCAAGATGGGCAATTATTCTTTTCTAGCGGATCCAATTGTTCTTGGGAATTCTGATATTGATCTCATTCTCGGCATGAATTGGCTCTCCAAGCACAAGGCTTCTCTTGATTGTGCGGCCAAGGAAATTCAATTGACTCATCCTTCTGAAGATATTATTATCTTTGCTGCTCGTCATGATACCATTCGGTTATTCTCCCTCAATGAGAAAGGCGAAATTAACGCAATATCTCAAATTCCAGTGGTATGTGAATATGAGGATGTTTTTCCAGAAGAGTTGCCAGGAATGCCTCCTCACCGGCCTGTTGAGTTTGTCATTGAGCTCGAGCCCGGCACAGAACCCGTATGCAAACGACCCTACAAGCTTGGGCCAGAAGAGCTGAAAGAATTGAAAAGACAGCTCGATGAACAAGAGCGTCTGGGCTTGATCAGACCGAGTTCATCTCCTTGGGGTTGTGGAGTTCTCTTTGTCAAGAAGAAAGATGGCACGGAAAGACTTTGCATTGATTACCGCCCATTGAATAAGAAGACAATCAAGAACAAGTATCCACTTCCCAATATCAATGAATTGTTCGAGCAACTCAAAGGTGCAAAGGTGTTCTCCAAGCTCGATCTTCGGATGGGATATCACTAAATCCGTATTCGCGAAGAAGACATTCCCAAAACAGCTTTCAGGACGAGCTTTGGTTCTTATGAGTACACAGTCATGTCCTTCGGCCTTGCAAATGCACCTCCTACTTTCTCTCGTGTGATGAACTATGTGTTCAATCCTTACACTAACGAGTTCGTTCTTGTCTATCTCGATGACATCCTGGTTTTCTCCAAGACAAAAGAGGATCATGCAAAGCATTTGCGCTTGGTACTTGATAAGCTCGGAGAGCATCAGTTCTATGCAAAGTTCTCTAAGTGTGAATTCTGGCTTGATGAAGTTCTTTACCTCGGTCACATTATCTCTGCCAAGGGCATCTCGGTAAATCCTGAAAAGGTTGAAGCTATTGTCAACTGGCAGCCACCTCAAAATGTCAAGCAACTTCGAAGCTTTCTCGGGCTTGCAAGTTATTGTAGAAGATTCGTGGAGAACTTCTCCAAGATTGCCAAGCCGCTTTCTAACCTTCTCTAGAAGAATGTCAAATATGCTTGGACTCCTGAGTGTGATGTTACGTTCAAGATACTCAAAGAGAAGCTCATAACTGCTCCAGTTCTCACTCCTCCAGATGAATCCAAGCCCTACCAAGTGTTCTGTGATGCTTCTCTGCAAGGTCTTGGTGGAGTACTAATGCAAGAGAAGAAAGTGGTGGCTTATACCTCTCGGCAGTTGAAGCCGAACGAGAGGAACTATCCTACTCATGACTTGGAGTTGGCAGCCGTCGTCCATGCCTTAATCACATGGAGACATCTCTTGTTGGGCAGGCAGGTGGACATTTTCACCGATCACAAGAGCCTCAAGTACATATTCACGCAACCCAACCTTAATCTTCGTCAGACCCGATGGGTGGAGATGATTCAAGAGTACAACCCAAGCATTGAATACACTCCAGGCAAGGCTAATGTTATCGCGGATGCTTTGAGCAGAAAAGCGTATTAGAACAGTCTTATTCTCAAGCCGGTCCAGCCTGATCTGTGTGAGGCCTTTAGAAAGCTCAATCTCCAATTTATTCCGCAAGGATTTCTCGCAAATCTCCAGATCACTCCCACATTGGAGGATCAAATTCGCGAAGCTCAGCTCTTAGATGCCATGGTGAAGAAGGTGAAACTCGGCGTTGCAAAGAGCATTCCTAAATATAAGTGCTATCGAGTGGATGACAGGGATACCTTATTCTTTGAGGACAGGCTAGTTGTGCCAAAAGGGGATCTCAGGAAGGTCATAATGAACGAAGCACACAATTCTCTCTTGTCTATCCATCTAGGGAGCTCCAAGATGTACCATGATCTCAAGTCAACCTATTGGTGGACTCGTATGAAGCGTGAGATCGCTCAGTTCGTGAATGAGTGTGATGTGTGCCGCAGAGTGAAGGCGGAACATCAATGTCCAGCAGGACTTCGTCAGCCTCTAACTATTCCCGAGTGGAAATTCGATCATATTGAGATGGACTTTGTCACCGGCTTTCCCAAGTCCAAGAAAGGGAATGATGCCATCTTTGTGGTCATTGACAAGCTCACTAAAGTCGCTCACTTCCTCCCAGTCAAGGAATCAATCACAGCAGCTCAGCTGGCAGAGTTGTATACTTCCAGAGTGGTCTCCTTGCACGGTGTTCCTCGGTTGATCTCCTCAGACCGTGGAAGCATCTTCACTTCCAGATTCTGGGATTCTTTCCAGCATGCCATGGGCACAAAGATTCGCTTCAGCACAGCTTTTCATCCTCAGACTAGTGGCCAAGTTGAGAGAGTGAATCAGATACTCGAGGTTATGCTGAGAGCGTGTGTCATCTCTTTCGGCATGAAGTGGGAAGACTGTCTTCCATTTGCCGAGTTCTCCTACAACAATAGTTTCCAAGAAAGCTCGGGCAAGGCCCCATTCAAAATCCTCTATGGCAGACAGTGCCGTACTCCCCTAAACTGGTATGAAACCGGTGAACGCCAACTTCTTGGCAATGATATGATTTCTGAAGCTGAAGAGATGTGTCTTATCATCCGTGAAAATCTGAAAGCAGCGCAATCGCGCCAGAAGAGTTACTATGATAGTAAGCACCGTGACTTGGCTTTCGAGATTGGAGACCATGTCTATCTTCGTGTTTCTCCTATGAAAGGCACCCAACGATTCGGTATCAAAGGAAAGCTTGCTCCAAGATACGTGGGCCCTTTCAAGATAGTTGGCAAGAGAGGCGATCTAGCCTACCAACTCGAGCTACCTTCCAACTTCTCAAATGTGCACGATGTGTTTCACGTGTCACAACTTCGCAAGTGCTTCAAGACTCCCGACCGCACCATTGACTTCCAAGACATTGAGCTCCAAGATGACTTGTCTTACCGGGAGCATCCCATTGCCATTCTCGAAGAAACTGAGTGCAAAACATGCAACAAGTCAATCAAGTTCCTGAAAGTGAAATGGTCTCACCATTCCGATCGAGAAGCCACATGGGAGCTCGAGGACCACCTCCGTTCCGAATATCCGGAGTTCTTTCGTTCCTAGATCTCGGGACGAGATCCTCTTGTAGTAGGTGTCGGTACCAGAACCGGCAGATCTCGGGTAGGGGGTCCGAACTATGGGTCAAGGAGTCGATGGTAACAGAGAGCGTAGAGGCAGCGATTTACCCAGGTTCGGGCCCTCTCGAGGAGGTAAAACCCTACGTCCTGCTTGATTGTATTGATGTGATTGTATGAAGGTTACAGAGTTGATCTACCTCGAGATCAGATGGGCTAAACCCTAGATTATGAGTCTCCTCCCTACGGACTAAACCTCCTGGTTTATATAGACACCAGGGGGGCCCTAGGGTTACATATGGTCGGTTACCATCAGGGATAAACATGCCAGTTACGCCATCTATTCCTTGGAGGAGACGCCAAGACTTCAGAGATTTCCTTCTGTCATACGGGGTCGTCCACAATCCTGCCTTCCATCGACGTGTAGAGAGCGGCCCACCAGCCCGGCCCATGAGAGATAAGCCGGCAGCCCGAGTACCCCCTAGTCCGGGACACCCTCAGTAGGGGAGAGTTGTAACACCCCAGATGTAATCCTTCCTTATTTGTATTCCCCAACCTTGCCATTTATGGAATTGTCATGATGATCTTGATGGATGTGGTATTCTCATGTTGTGTTTTTGCCTTTCTTTTCTCTTTGCATTTCATCTTCATATCATTTTGTCATGTGCATTGCATCCATCATATTCTTTTGTTGTGTTCATCATGTATGCATTGTGTGTGTGTGTTATTTCTCTTTGCCTCATCCAACTCTTGGGTTTCTCCAAGCCAAGCCATCTCCCTTCACCTCTCTCTCAAAACCCTCAAATTCCCAATCGATTCCATGGTGCAACTTTTCTGTCTCAATTTAATGTCCACGATGTCTCATTAATTTCTATGCCATGCAATATGTCTCTCCTCCAAATTTCATCAATTTTGGAAGTGTTTTGGTTGGGATAAAAAATGCCACAAGTTTGAAATTAATTCAAACTTGTGATATTTTTCTTTCTCTAAAAATGTCCAAACATTTTATTCAAATAGGGCATATTTCGTGGACTCCAGAGGTATTTTTATATCTCTCACACCCTTTCCCCAACCCCCTGTGCTTTTCTCTTTGTTTTTTGTCTGAAGAAATAAGAAAGAAAAGAATGCAGAGGGAGAGGGAGAGCCCAGCAGCAGCAGAGGCCAGCAGCCCAGCAGCAGGACAGCCGGCCTAGCAGCGCCGCGGCCCAACTCCTCCTGCGCGCGCCTGCTTTTCCTTTCTCACCCGCGCACCCACTCGCCCCCCCCCCCCCCGCTGCCTCTCTGCCGCATGGCAAGTCCAGCCCCGCCTGCCAGAGACTGGCTACAGTCCACCCGCGCACCCCCTTTTTGTCCTCCTCCCGCCAACGCCATGGGGTCCGCGAGCGCGAGAGCATCGCTGCGCCGTCCTGACGCCCTAGCCCTCCTTTTAAGCCCTCCTCCTGTCTCTAGCCTCCCTAGGGTTCCTCTCTTCCCTCTCGCCGCCGCCGCCAGGTGAGAGAACCACCAGATCCGCCGCCCGAAGCCGATCCCGAACGCATCTGAGCGCACGACCATGGCGTCACCGTGACCGTCGTCCACCTCCGCCTCGCCAAGCTTGTCCCTCTTCTTCCCCGAAGTCGACTACGTCGCCTACCTCCTCTACAGCCCGCGGGACGCCAAGTTCGCCTCCTTCGCCGTCTTCTTCTTCCGCTTCGGTCGCCGCCACTCCGTCGTCGGTTCCGGTCACCTCCGACCTCGTCCCGTCGTTCCGATCACGCCAGCGTGTTCGTGGTGAGCTCACGCGCCTCCCCATGCCTTTTCCCCCTCGATAGCTTCCTCTGTCCGTGTTTGCCATGAGCGCCCATACCCGTCGCCGGCGAGTGCCCCGACCTCCTTAGTCTTCTTACGCGTGTCCATCGTGCCCGCCTCGCGCTGTAGAGCCGATCTCGCCGTTGCTTGGCCACGTTTAGCCGCTAAGTCGCCGTGTTCGCGCTCATCGCTGCTGCCTCTGAACCTCGTTGCCGACGTCGCCTCCATCGACGCCCGGTGCCCTGCGTGTCATCCGCGTGTGCGGGTTTGTCGTGCGAGTCGATCTCACCCCTCTGCCGTACCTAGCAGTCACTGGAGCAACTCCAGCGAGTGCGCCGCCATGCGCCAGCAGCCGCCGGTGCCCTCCTCTGCTTCCTCTGCTTTGCAGCCACGCCAGCACCGCCATGTGGGTCCGATGGGACCCACAGGTCAGCCGCACAGCAGCCACAGCCCCACCTATCATCCACCCGCACGCCCTCTCCCTGCCGCGTGGGTCCTGGTCCCACCTATCGACCACTGTGGCTTGGTACCCCCTGGGTACGCGTAGCCGTGCCGCCATTTTTGTCTTTTCCCGTTTCTGTCCTTTCCGTTTTTGGCAGTATTCCGTTTCTGGCGTTTTCCATTTTCGGCATATGCCAAATCTGGAATATAACTTAATTCAAATTCTGTCCTATGTGTATTTGTGGCATTTTGAGCATTTTTCGTATTGAAACATATGCATATTATATATGAATTTGGGGTAGAAAAATCCAACTAATCCATCTGTGGCATTAGATTTATCATTTGAGTAAGTTTGCATGCATGTCATTTTTACATAATATGCCATTTTGTCATTTTTGTGTGAATTATTGCATATGTCATATGAGCAACTTGTCAACATGAGTTTGAAGTATTTTCATGCCATCTTGCTGCTAGTATTTATTTCATGCCATGTCTTGCCATGACGTGACTGCCACAAGTCTGTCAACTTGCCTAGTCAATGTATCAGTTTTGTGTTAACATTAAGTTGCAATGTTGTGAGCTCATTTCTGATGAATCTATGCTTCCTATGAATTTGTGACAATGAAAAGAAATTATCTATGCCATGTGTACTGTAGGTGCATGCCAATTTCTTGCACTTTCATGTTGTTTTGTCTACTGTTGCAACCATGTGAAAACTGACTGTCATTGTTTCTGTCAGCATATACTCTGTTATTTTCAGCTGTAACATTGTGTTTGCATTTTGTTTCCTTCATTCCAATTAACCAGTGATGCTAATGAATTTGAACCTATGGAATGAATTGTTGTGCATGTAGTGAGCTTTAACCACATATCTTGTTTGAGCATATTGGAGTACTGTAGCTAGTTGTTTTGATGCTTGTAGGTTGCCATGTTGCTGTTAAGTACAGTTTTGCATTGCATATTGTTTTGCTCACCATTTGAGTTTCGTGCATCCGTTCTTCGTGATCTTTATATCGATTTCGATCAAAATCTTCCATTATTTCTAGTGGCATACTTGGATTGCCAAGATCTTGCCCATATCCATTGTTTCCTTCATCATTCACTTTCCGTTGCTATTTCTATCGTTCTGGTAGCACTGTTACTTCATTCATGTCATGCATCCATCTTTTGCTTGTGCATATATGCCATGATTGATTGTTTATTACGGTGCTTGTTCTTTCTTTTGGGTAGTACCGGGAGACGAGTCCGAGTTCAAGGATCCTATTGAGAACGTGTTCGAGGAGCAGTATTACTATCCTACCAAAGAGACTTCAGGCAAGATGATCATTACCCTTGATAACACTACTATCTTTGCTTCCTAGTTGCCTCGTTGCTATCGCTATGCCACGCTTCCTACCACGTACATGTCAGCCGCTCATATGCCATGATACAGCTTCTAACCACCCTACCCAGCAAACCGTTGTTTGGTTATGTTACCGCTTTGCTCAACCCCTCTTATAGCGTTTTAGTTGCAGGTGCAGTGCAGGTTGTTCCATGTTGGGACATGGATATGTTGGGATATCACAATATCTCTTATTTAATTAATGCATCTATATACTTGGTTGTGTGTGGAAGGCTCGGCCTTTTGCCTAGTGTTTTGTTCCACTCATGCCACCTTAGTTTCCGTAGTACCGGTGTTATGATCCTTGATTAGCGTTCCTAACATGCTCAGGGGAATGGGACCCTCTTGATAGTTCGCTTTGAATAACCGCTTCCAGCAAGACCCAACTTTGGTGTTAACATTTGTCTAATAACAACTAAAACTTGCATAGTGTCTAGCTAACCCGAGGATATTTTAATCAACAACCCCGGGCCAGTGCTCCTCATGAGTGTTGGTCCGAACCGGGCAGCCTGCGGGGCCACCACATGGAAACTCGAGGATCTAGTTTTACTCGTAGCTTGTCCCATCCGATCGTGGCCTGATTTCGAGATACGCGCGGCTCCAATCGGGGTGTCGGCACGTCGGGAGGTCTTGCTGGACTTGTGTTACCATTGTCGAAATGTCTTGTGCATCGGGATTCCGAGGATACTTTGGGCTATCTCGAGGTTGAGGTATTTCCACCGCAGCTTGTGTTGGTTTGTGATGGACCAGGTTGGAACACCCCTGCAGGGTTAAATTTTTGGAGAGCCGTGCCCGCGGTTATGTGGCGACTTGGATATTTTAACCTCCGGTTGTAGAGAACTTGACACTAATTCTAATAAAGTACAGCAACCGTGTGCGTAACCGTGATGGTCTCTTTTCGAGTAAGTTCAGGAAGAGAACACGGTGGGGTTATGATTGAATCGCAAGTAGGTGTTTAGGATCACTTCTGGATCATATTAAACTTGCGACCGTTATGCGTAGTATTCTCATCTTAATTCTTGTACTCGTAAGTTAGCCACTTAAACATGCTTAGTGCTTGCTGCAACCTCAACACATTTACCCCTTCCATTCCTATCAGCTTAAATAGTTTTGTTACCTTGGGTGATGAGATTGCTAAGCCCCTATGGCTCACAGATTACTATAAACACCAGTTGCAGTACGCTTGAGACAGACACAGGTGAGCCCGAGATGCTCCATTGGGAGTATGACGACGAGCGTGGACGTATGTACGTCACGATGCCAGATGATCCGTAGTGGGCCCTAGTCGGTTGATCCGCGGATGATAGCAGGGTGGTGTTTTCTCGCTTGATTTCGTCCGTAGTCGGACCCGGTCTTTCATTTGGATGATTGTATGATGATTTATGATATTATGATGTAGCATGTGGCGAGTGTAAGCCTTTATCTGGTACACTCATCTGTTCATTCAGTTGTATGTATTTGAGAATCACCTTGCTATGCGATCCAAAATGGGGTTCTGTCACGATCTCGACTTCATCACGAGATTGCGATAAAGATTCACATTGGGCATTACAAGGGGTCTAGGGCCGGCGTCCCCCCTCCCTCACCCCTATATATAGTGGGGAGGCACAGGGGAGGCTGCACCCTTTCTCCCTTGGCCGTTGCCTCTCCCATCTCCTCCCACCTATCTCCGGTATGCGCTTGGCGAAACCCTGCTGGAGTTTCGTTGCTGCCACCACCACCACACCGTCGTGCTGGTCCCGATCTCATCTACCTCCTCTCCCTCGCTTAATGGATCAAGAAGGAGAGGATGCCATCAAGCTGAACGTGTGCTAATCTCGGAGGTGCCATCCATTCGGAACTAGATCGGATTGGATCGTGATTGGATCACGAAGAGTACGGCAACATCAACCGCGTTACATACGCTAACGCTTTCGGTCTACAAGGGTACGTAGATACACTCCCCTCTGGTTGCTATGCATCTCCTAGATTAGATCTTGGTTGTTTCGTAGGAATTTTTTGATTTTCATCCTACGTTACCAATCAGTGGCTTCAGACCTAGGTCTATGCGTAGATGTGTATGCACGAGTAGAACACAAAGAAGTTGTGGGCATTGATGTTCAGATTGCTTACCTCCTTTGTTATTTATGGATTCAGCGGTATTGTGGGATGAAGCGTCCTGGACCAACCTTACTTGTCCTCGCACAAGAGACCGGTTCCACTGACTGACATGCAACTTGTATTGCATAAAAGTGGCCGGCGGGTGTCTGTCTCCCCCACCTTAGTTGAATCTGATTTGACAATGGCGGGCCTTGTAGAAGGTTAAAAGGCAACTTGTATATCACCGTTGTGGCTTTGCGTAGGTAAGAACGGTTCTTATATGATGCTCATAGCAGCTACGTAAAATTTGCAAGAACAAAGTAGAGGACGTCTAACTTGTTTTTGCAGGGCATGTTGTGATGTGGTATGGCCAAGTACGACAACCGGCAGGAGCCATAGGTTTGTCTTTAATTTATTGTATGACCTGCGTGTCAATCATTAAACGTCATATAATTGCTTTACTTTATCGTTATGAGTTAGAAATAGTCGTAGAAGCAATAGTTGGCGGAGATAACCACGTGACGACACGATGATGGAGATCATGGTGTAATGTCGGTGATGATGGAGATTGTGCCGGTGCTTTGGAGATGGAGATCAAAAGCACGAGATGATAATGGCCCTATCATGTCACATATTGATTGCATGAGATGTTTATCTTTTATGCATCTTATTTTGCTTAGGACGATGGTAGCATTATAAGATGATCCCTTCACTTAATTTCAAGATAAAAGGTGTTCTCCCTAAGTATGCACTGTTCTGAAAGTTCATCGTTTTGAAGCACCTCGTGATGATAGGCTGTGATAGACTCTTCGTTCACATACAACGGGTGTAAGCCAGTTTTACACATGCAGAATACTTGGGTTAAACTTGATGAGCCTAGCATGTAAAAACATGTCCTTGGAACACGGAGGTCTGAAAGGTCGAACATGAGTCATATAGTAGATATGATCAACATGGAGATGTTCACCATTGATGACTACCCCATCTCACACGATGATCGGACATGGGTTAGTTGATTTGGATCATGTAAACACTTAGACAACTTGAGGGATGTTGATTTAAGTGGGAGTTTACTAGTAATTTGATTAACTGAACCAATTATCATGAACATAGTCTAAATGACTTTGCAAATTTATGTTGTAGATCAATGGCTCACGATGTAGCTCCCCTAAATTTTAATAAGTTCCTAGAGAAGGCTAAGTTGAAAGATGATGGAAGCAACTATGCGGACCGGGTCCGTAATCTGAGAATTATCCTCACTGCTACATAGAAGGCTTATGTCCTTGATGCACCGCTTGGTGAGGCACCCCTCCAGCCTCGTCTGTAGATGTTGTGAACGTCTGGCAGGCACGTTCTGATGACTACTCGATTGTTCAGTACGCCATGCTTTACGGCTTAGAACCGGGGCTCCAAAGACGTTTTGAGCACCACAGAGCATATGAGATGTTCCAGGAGCTGAAATTGGTATTTCAGGTTCACGCCAGGGTCGAGAGGTATGACGCCTCGGACAAGTTCTTTAGCTGCAAGATGGAGGAGAACAGCTCTGTTAGTGAGCATGTACTAAAAATGTCTGGGTACTTCAACCGCTTGAATCAGTTGGGAGTTAATCTTCCGGATGAAGTAGCGATTGACAAGGTTCTCCCGTCACTGCCACCATGCTACAAGAGCTTCGTGATGAACTATAATATGAAGGGGATGGAGAAGATGATCCCTGAGCTTTTCGCGATGCTTAAGGCCGGTCAAAAATACCCCTAGTTTAAGGAAAGGCAAGGGAAAGAAGGGAAACTTCAAGAAGAATGGCAAGCCGGTTGCCGCTCCGTGAAGAAACCCAAGGCTGGACCCAAACCTGAGACTGAGTGCTTCTATTGCAAGGGGAATGGCCACTGAAAGCGGAACTACCACAAGTACTTGGCAGACAAGAAGGCTGGCAACGTCAACAAAGGTATATTTGATATACATGTTATTGATGTGTACCTTACTAGTGCTCGTAGTAGCACCTGGGTATTTGATACTGGTTCGGTTGCTAATATTTCTAACTCGAAACAGGAGCTGCGGAATAAACGGAGACTAGCTAAGGACGAGGTGACGATGCGCGTCGGAAATGGTTCCAAGGTTGATGTGACCGCTGTCGGCACGCTCCCTCTACGTCTACCTTTGGGGTTAGTTTTAAACCTAAATAATAATTATTTGGTGCATGTGTTAAGCATGAACATTATATCTGGATCTTGTTTATTGCGAGACGGTTATTCATTTAAGTCAGAGAATAATGGTTGTTCTATTTATATGAATAATATCTTTTATGGTCATGCACCCCGTGTGAATGGTTTATTCCTGTTGAGTCTCGATCATAGTGATACACATGTTCATAATATTGATGCCAAAAGATGCAAAGTTAATGATCATAGTACCACATACTTGTGGACTACCGCTTAGGTCATATTGGTGTAAAGCGCATGAAGAAGCTCCATGCTGATGAAATTTTGGAATCACTTGATTATGAATCATTTGAAACATGTGAACCACGCCTCATGGGCAAGATGACTAAAACCCTATTTTCCGGAATAGTGGAGCGGGCAAGTGACTTGTTGAAAATAATACATACCGATGTATGCGGTCCGATGAGTGTTGAAGCACGCGGTGGATATCATTATTCTCTTACCTTCACAGATGATTTGAGTAGATATGGGTATATTTACTTAATGAAACATAAGTCTGAAACATTTGAAAAGTTCAAGGAGTTTCAGAGTGAAGTAGAGAATCGTCGCAACAAGAAAATAAAATTTCTATGATCTGATCGTGGTGGTGAATATTTGAGTTACGAGTTTGGCACGCATTTAAGACAATGTGGAATTGTTTCACAACTCACGCCACCTGGAACACCACAGTGTAATAGTGTGTCTGAACGTCGTAATCGTACTCTATTGGATATGGTGCGTTCTATGATGTCTCTTACCGATTTTCCACTATTGTTTTGGGGTTATGCATTAGAGAAAGCCGCATTCACTTTAAACAGGGCACCGTCTAAATCCGTTGAGACGACACTGTATGAATTATGATTTGGCAAGAAACCTAAGCTGTCATTTCTTAAAGTTTGGAGATGCGATGCTTATGTCAAGAGGTTTCAGCCTGATAAGCTCGAACCCAAAGCGGAGAAGTGCGCAAGATCTTTGTTGCCAAGACAGGATCATTTCTAGAGAAGGAGTTTCTCTCGAAAGAAGTGAGTGGGAGGAAAGTAGAGCTTGATGAGGTAATCGTACCTTCTCTTGAATTGGAGAGTAGCACATCATAGAAAAAAGTTCCCGTGATGCCTACACTAGCCGGAGAGGAAGCTAATGATGATGATCATGAAACTTTGAATTGTGACGCCCCTGACTCAATCGTGCACTAATCAGACACGCAAATGCGCATGATCAAGCCCAGGGACTCATGGGAAGATATCACAACACAACTCTAGACACAATATAAAATAATACAAGCTTTATATTACAAGCCAGGGGCCTCGAGGACTCGAATACATAAGCTCGAGTTACACAAGAGTCAGCGAAAGCATCAGTATGTGAGTACAGACATAATTAGACAAGGTTGCCTTAAGAAGGCTGAGCAAAACAACGACAACTAGATCGAAAAGGCGCATGCCTCCTACCTGGGAGCCTCCGAACTACTCCCGGTCGTCGGTCTCCATGTAGTAGTAGGCTCCATCGGGGTAGTAGTAGTCATCGACGGGATCAGCTGGCTCCAGGGCTCCGGCATCTAATCGTAGCAATCGGGTATGGGGAGAAAGGGGTAGCAAAGCAACCGTGAGTACTCATCCATAGTACTCGCAAGACTTACATCAGATCTATGCTAATTATGCATCGGTATCGAAGGGAAGGGGCTGTATCTGTGGGCTATACTGCAGAAATGCCAGAATAGAGGGGAAGCTTAGCCTATCGAAGACTAGCAGCATCTTGCAGCATTTGAAGAGAGTAGAGTAACATATAATATAGTAACAAGTATATATTAGTAACGCCCAGAGATCCTTCCTCGACTCCCTGTGAGAAAGCGATCCCGGAGCCATCATATTAATTAATTACCACAAGTATCTAGTTTTAGTTGTAGTAGATCGGGATACAACTCCGAGTGTCCTGTTACCATGGACACGGCTATTCGAATAGATAACTTCCCTGCAGGGGTGCACCAACTTACCCAACACGCTCGATTAACTCTGGCCGGACACACTTTTCCTGGTCATGCCCGGCCTCAGCTGATCGACACGCCGTAGTCCTACCTAGGCTCAGCAGAGAGGTCCCCGCCGGTCTACATCCTAAGAGGTCAGGGGTCTTGGGCCCATCGCCCTTTGCACTCCGGGTCGTTGCGCGCAGGGTCAGCCTCACCACGTTGTGCCTGTGGGTATCTGCTGTCGGCCATGCCGCAATGCTAAATTGGACGTCTAACAGAGCTTTCGGGAGAATCGTATGACGCCGAGTGCCCATACTTATTCCCGCGTGGTGGTTAGTGCGAAAAGGCCAGAGGCCTACTCGGATCACATATCCAAACCGTTAGTGTATTGGGAGCTCGCGGTGACGATCAGTGCTCCTGTCGCCCCGTCTCGCGGATTTACGATAAGAGCCAGGCCCATCCCTCTCCTGGGGCGGTCTGCCTGCCCGGCCGTGCCGCGTAATTATCTCGTGGGTACCCTCATGGTCAACCCGACTTCACATCTCTCGAGGGTACCCCTCGGGGTCGACCCAACTTCAACAAGGGACTGAGGTAAAAACATGGTAACCGTGTGTCCATAACATCAAGGGAGAATCCGAGGAATCTCCCTCGTTGGATTCCTACTCGATGTAACCGTCAAGGTGAACTTGGAGGAATCACCCTTGATGGGTTCACTCTTGAGGGGCTGCACGACAGAGGCATCATCGGAGGTGGTGAAAGAGGAATCACCCTCGGTAACCCACAACCGACTAGCTATGCTACAGAGATATCATCAGGAGTGAGGTAGGAGGTATCACCCTCGGCACTCGATAGTAGCTCTGTAGAGTCGTACAACTAATGGGGTGTGCGGTGATGTGTCGGTCTCTGCACGTCGATCACCTTGATCGAATCTTACGGTAGAAAAGCCTGGCAACACAGACAAGGGTGTAGGGCCTCTGATGGATCACTAACCAGCCTATACTAAGCATATAGGACAGTAGGTAAAGTATCAACAACAGTTACAAAATCAGGCTATGCATCAGAATAGGAGCAATCAAATACAGTAGCAAAATCTAATGCAAGCATGGGAGAGAAAGAATGGGCGATATAGGAATGATCAAGGGGTTTTTGCTTGCCTGGAAGCTCTGCTGAGAAGGAAGAAGGGTCGTCGGTGACGTAGTCAATCACAGGGGCATCGGTAGCAGTCGCAGGGTCTACCGGAGAAGAAAGCGGAGGTAGAAAGAAATAAATAACAGGCAAACAAAGGCACACAGATGCATGTCAGATCAGTACGGGTTGATTATGTGCTCTAATGCTTCACTAATTATTTTAGACGGAGAGGGAAAATATCCGGGAATATTTTCCCAACTCCAGGTGCTTATTGGTATATTGATCCGGAGGGAAAGGTTCCATGTTTGCAGTGCTGGAGGGGTGTGGCACGTATATGGATGGCATATTCGGATTCGTCTTATTTTTCTGATCATTTTTCATTTATAAATTATTTTCATCCGAGTTACGGTTTATTTTATATGAATTTTCAATGTTTTAGCAATATTCTGAAATTACTGGAACTAATTTAATTCAAAAAAATCAGTTAAATTACTAGGTGCACCAAGGATCGTACCCAGCTGACCAGCACAGAGGCTGACCAGTGGGCCCGTTGACTGGGTCAAGGGTCCAGTCAGCCACCAGTCAGCAGTGGCTGACAGGTGGGGCCAGCTGGCTGAGTCAGCAGGTGACTCAGCCAGGCTTATCCATTTCAAAAGTGAGCCGGGCCCACATGTCATACACTGTGTGGTTTAAGTGTATTAATTTCAATTTAGCCTAATTATGCGTGTGGGCCTGTTCTGTCAGTGAGTTATTTAACTAAAGAGCAATTAGCACTAATCTAATGCTACAGTGCAGGGGGCCTCCTGTCAGTGACTAGCAGTGAGGTGGTTAGTGCCTAAACGGCCTGACGCGCGGGATCCACTGGCGATTAAACGCCGGCGCACGTGCCGGTGGCCACAGAGGCGGCGGCGACGGCCGGAATTTGCCCACAGGGGACCAAATGGCCTCGGGTTTGGCCCTACGGCATCGGCTCGACGAGGCGCGTCAGCCGGTGGTACCCGTTGGTGCTAAGGCGGCAGCCGAGCCACGGCCTCGCCGGCTAGGCAGCTACAGGATGCGGGAAAGAGAGGGGAGAGGTCACGAGGGACCAAGGGCTCACAGTGAGGTCAGGAGAGAGCTTGGGGAAGTCGGAGACGGTCAGGGTAACGTGGATCGACAGCGGCGTTGCCGTGACTACCAAAGAAGGGAACGGCTCGACGGCGTCCCAGCTCATTCCGAAGCCCGCAGACGAAGTGGTCGACGCCGGCGGTCCTCCTGGACGGATCGGGGCTGCACGGGGTAGGTCCTGGCCGCGCAAACGACGGCGAGGCGGCGACGGTCGCGTTCGGGTGAGCTCGGGACTGAGAGAGAGAGCGAGCGAGAGGGAGAAAGGGGCTAGGGTTAGAAGCGGGAGGCCGGGGGGGATCCTTATCCTTCGGAGGGGACCGCGGATGCCCAACGCGCGGCGCATCGGTGTCCACAGCATGCATGCGGCCGACACGGCGCGGGAGCTGGTGGAGGAGGAAGACGACAGGAGGGGGTGTGCTGGGCCGGCTCGGGGCCTTAGGCCAGAGGTCAGGTAAGCCCTTCTCCTTTTTATGTTATTTTATTTTATCTTTTAATTAAAAATAGAGACAGTTAGGAAAATATTTGGGCTACCAAATGTCTTTAGAAAAATGTGGGACTAGGCCACATAAATTCCTTGCATTATTTGGCACTGCCACAAAAAGTTTGAGGAGCAACTGAACCCAAATGAATTTTTCACAAATGAATGGCATTTTAAATGCTGAAATGGCACTGTTTTTATATGCTATAGTCCATCTTAGCTTAGTGGTGATGTTGTTTTCCATAACAATCATTTGTTATGTATTTTTTGCTAAATGATGAACTATTTTGCAACAACTTTTGTGCAACTTCATTTTCACTTGCAAATTGGAATTTGAATTCAGTGCGGGAGTTTGAAATGAGATATGATTCCACTGTGATCGTTCCTTGCAAACCAAAGTAGCTTAGCATTAATATGATGATCACATGATGATCACTGTAGCTCATTTACATAGGGGTGTTACAATTCTCCTCCTCTAAAAGAAATTCTCATCCCGAGAATTTAGGAGGTAGAAGGGAAAAGGTCGGGGTATTCTTCGTGAGGACGATCCTCGCGTTCCCAAGTGGCTTCATCTTCAGTGTGATTCGACCACTGCACTTTAGGGAACTTGGTTGCCTTCTGACGGGTCCGACGTTCGGCTTGATCAATAATACGGATCGGATGCTCTTTATAAGAGAGATCATCTTGCAATTCGAGCATTTCATGATCCACGACACGGTGTGGATCCTTGAAGCAACGACGAAGTTGCGATACATGGAAGACATCGTGGATGTGAGAGAACTGCGGTGGCATCTTGTAAGGATGCTTCGCAATAGGAGTAGTGCCTGGTTTCAAGTCGATGATGAACTCGACAGCTCTAACAGGGGGTACTCCCGGAAGTTCTTCTGGGAAAACATCTTGGAAGTCCCGAATGACTGGAACGTTCTCTATTCCCTCTAGAGGTGAAGCATTCAATGCATTCAGAGCACATATCTGGCTCTTGGCATTCTGGATTATCTGGGCTGAGTAGTTGATCATCTGGCCAGAAGGGTGTGTGAGCTGGACTGTCTTGGCGGCACAGTCGATCAAAGCATTATGGGCTGTCAACCAATCCATACCAAGAATGATGCCTATGTTGGAAGGTCCGAGCACAATGAGAGAAGGCGGAAAAAGGAGACCTCCAATTTCGATTTGGTTGTGAGGGCTTACCATTGAGATTTGCCACTTGGATCCCGAAGATTGAACCGCTAAAGGAGTGGGTAATTTTTCCATGTCTAACCCATGTAACCGAGCAAATTGTTGGGACACAAAGGCATGCGATGCTCCTTAATCAAAGAGAATAGAGGCTGGCACTGAATTAACGCGAAGGGTACCCATCACGATAGTCGGTTCCTTCTGAGCCTTATCAGCATCGACATGGTTGGCATGGCCAAGTACAACAGCAGTCGGTCTGACATTCTGGCTCAGTGGGCAAAGCCTGGAATGATGACCTGGCAGCCCACATTTACGATAGACTCCACGTGTGGGCGAGGAGCCATAGTATTGGGCTGTCTACTTTGAGCATTGGGTTGTCTTGGCGGTGCGGGCAGACGAGGAGGGGCCACAACATTGGGCTGAACTCTGAGCTGTCTTGGCGGCGAAGGCAGACGAGGTGCAACATAAGACGGCCTTGGTGTTGGAGCAGGTCGGTGATAGACATTGGGCATGATCCAGACTTGACGTTTCTTAGCAGGCTGACCCGAGGATGGGCCAACATCTCGAGTACGCTTGAGCGACTCCTGATACTCAGCCAGACCAGTTTCAGCTCGGAAAGCTTGGCTGACAAGCGTCGCAAAGTCTGCACAATCATGGACAACAAGTGCGAGCTTTATATCAGGACGCAGTCCTTCACGGAATTTCTCCTGCTTGCGTGCGTCAGTGCAGATGTCATCTTCAGCATAACGGGATAAATCGAGAAATTTCCTCTGATATTCATCCACAGTCATTTTGCCCTGGGTGAGTGTGCGGAACTCCTTCTTCTTCTGGTCCATCAGACCTAGAGGAATGTGCCATGCACGGAAGGCTGACTGAAATTCCTGCCAAGTGGTTACAGTTCTAGCAGGCAGCATACGCCTATGGCTTTCCCACCATTGAGCAGTTGAACCCCTCAGGTGATACGTCGCATAGGTGACATAATTGTCAGGGGCAACATTAGCCGACTCCATCTGAAAGGCGATGTCACAGAGCCAATCATCAGCATCCATAGGATCAGATGAGTTGTGGAAAGTGGACGGGCTGAGGCGCACGAATTCTTGCAGAGTTATTGGGGCAGGCTGTTGATGAGCATTCTGGGTTGGAAATTGGTTCATTAGCCCGGACATGAACTAACGGTTCAGCTCAAACTGCTGCATCATTGCGGCAATATAGGGTGGAGGCGGACGATCGTCAGCCATCCTGCTAAAAACATCAGGGGCAGTTTAGCAAGAACAACTACAATGAATGGGGTCATTCATGATGTAACATGAGCAATGAACAAGGAGTGCATTAGATACATATTAGTAGTCATTAAAGACATACAGATCCATGCATAGAGTTGGATACAAACGGGCAGCATGAGTTCGGAAACACACACAGCTAGACAAACTAGGCGGAATGCAGGCACGCGGTGGAGGGATACAACAATGAGACATAGCAAAGGCTACATCAACGTTGGAGAAAACCACTGGAGCGAGGAATCTACAGGTGACGATGCAGGGTGCCCTCGATAAAAGGATCCTGCGGTCCGTGAACACTGTGAAGCAGAACCTGGCCCACAACTCGAAGAAGGGTTAATTCAAATCTCCGGGTGGATGTGATCACGAGAACCTAATGTTAGAGTTAGTAAAATCTTTAACCCGAATAGAAGAGAGATCAGAATCCCAAAGTAAAGGAGAGTAATAAAAGATCCTAATCCCAACCATTTGCGATGTGGGCCCGTAAGCCACACAACATAGTTAGTTAAATAGTTTTTCAAAGACTAGACTCAACTTCGGCCAAGGAGTTGGAAAGGGGCTTCCTACAGGCAGTCGGCTCTGATACCAACTTGTGGCGCCCCCGACTCAATCGTGCACTAATCATACACGCAAATGTGCACGATCAAGCCCAGGGACTCACGGGAAGATATCACAACACAACTCTAGACACAAAATAAAATAATACAGGCTTTATATTACAAGCCAGGGGCCTCGAGGCCTCGAATACATAAGCTCGAGTTACACAAGAGTCAGCGAAAGCATCAGTATCTGAGTACAGATATAATTAGACAAGGTTGCCTTAAGAAGGCTGAGCAAAACAACGACAACTAGATCGAAAAGGCGCAGGCCTCCTGCCTGGGAGCCTCCGAACTACTCCTGGTCGTCGGTCTCCACATAGTAGTAGGCTCCGTCGGGGTAGTAGTAGTCATCGATGGGATCAGCTGGCTCCGGGGATCCGTCATCTGATCGCAGCAATCGGGTATGGGGAAAAAAGGGTAGGAAAGCAACCGTGAGTACTCATCCAAAGTACTCGCAAGACTTACATCAGATCTATGCTAATTATGCATCGGTATCGAAGGGAAGGGGCTGTATCTGTGGGCTATACTACAGAAATGCCAGAATAGAGGGGAAGCTTAGCCTATCGAAGACTAGCATCTTGTAGCGTCTTGCAGCATTAGAAGAGAGTAGAGTAACATATAATATAGTAACAAGTATATATTAGTAACGCCCAGAGATCCTTCCTCGACTCCCTGCGAGAAAGCGATCCCGGAGCCATCATATTAATTAATTACCACAAGTATCCAGTTTTAGTTGTAGTAGATCGGGATACAACTCCGAGCATCCTGTTAGCGTGGACACGGCTATTCGAATAGATAACTTCCCTGCAGGGGTGCACCAACTTACCCAACACGCTTGATTAACTCTGGCCGGACACACTTTTCCTGGTCATGCCCGGCCTCGGCTGATCGACACACCATACTCCTACCTAGGCTCCGTAGAGAGGTCCCCGCCGGTCTACATACTAAGCGCTCAGGGGTCTTGGGCCCATCGCCCTTTGCACTCCGGGTTGTTGCGTGCAGGGTCAGCCTCACCACGTTGTGCCTGTGGGTATCTGCTATCGGTCGTGCCACAATGCTGAACTGGACGTCTGACAGAGCTTTTGGGAGAATCGTATGACGCCGAGTGCCCATACTTATTCCTGCATGGTGATTAGTGCGAAAAGGCCAGAGGCCTACTCAGATCACATATCCAAACCGTTAGTGTATTGGGAGCTCGCGGTGATGATTAGTGCTCATGTCGCCCCGTCTCGCAGACTTACGGCAAGGGCCAGGCCCATCCCTCTCCTGGGGCGGTCTACCTACCCAGCTGTGCCGCGTAATTATCTCACGGGTACTCTCACGGTCAACCCGACTTCACATCTCTGGCGGGTACCCGTCGGGGTCGACCCGACTTCAACAAGGGACTGAGGTAAAAACATGGTAACCGTGTGTCCAAAACATCAAGGGGGAATCCGAAGAATCACCCTCGTTGGATTCCTACTCGATGTAACCGTCAAGGTGAACTTGGAGGAATCACCCTCGATGGGTTCACTCTTGAGGGGCTGCACGACAGAGGCATCATCGGAGGTGGTGGAAGAGGAATCACCCTCGGTAACCCACAACCGACTAGCTACACTACAGAGATAACCCCCGGGTAGGGTCATCAACGCCTACCATTATTAAAAAACAGCGTGGGTCAGGACCCCTCGACCCAGCAAAGCGTGGCGATAAAACTCAACCCGGCCGACTCGCCAGCCGGCCTGAAACCCCTCGACCCGGTCCGCTCTTCAGCCGTCCCGGAGCTCGACCCGGCAGGAGCGGCGGGGGGCTCATTCCGATCCGCTCGCCAGCCGGACGAAGAAGCCCGACCCGACGGCACAGACGGCGGCGCCCAGGCCGGCATCCGACTCTAGCAAGCCAAGTGACGAGATAGCCCCCCACGACGGGACCAGCGTGGCTACAGTATTCGCCGCCCATAGTCCAGGCAGGCGTGACTACAGGAAGCCGGACGGTCGGCAGGGCCCGCAGCCGGCGGGTCCCGGCAGCCGGCGGGTCCCACAGTCTGGCGTGAGGCAATGACCGCAGGGGCCCGCGCCCGGTAGATTACCATTGTAACCCCAGGGAGCCCTCCATGCAGAGGGATTCGACTTCTGACCCCCACGCGTAGCACTCCACCGTTCAACCCGGAGGAGAGAGCAAGATCTTCTTCCTCCTCCACCCTAAACAGCTCAAGGAGCCCCATTGTAGCTCGATTGGTGGTTCATCTAGTCGAGTTGGCAGGACTAGGGGTGTTACCTCCCCCGGAGGGCCCCGAACCTGGGTACATCGTGTGTTGTCCACCGCTTGTCCCCACTCTCGCCTCCGGAACCCTCCGACGTCCTCCGGCCCCAACCACGTTCGATTAGCCTACCCATGGCATCTGCCGTGAGAATACCACGACAGTTGGCGCCCACCGTGGGGCCGTCCGCGGCGTCGGCCGGAGTTTCGTTCCGGACAAGACCCTTCACTCCCACCGGCGAGCGCATCGCGCACGGTTTAATCGGCCCATCCGGCTCGGTCGAGCGTGCCGGCCCTGACGCAACGCACGGCGCCGCCTTCTTCGCTGGCGGCTCGGTCGTTCCCTTCAGCGAGTTGCGCGTCGTTGTCGCGCTCCTCCCGTCCGGGTTCCCCGGCGAGGTGCTCGTCGTTCCCCATCCGCCACCGCACGACGGCGACGGCGCTCCCCATTCCCGGGTGGAGCCACTCGCCGTCGCCTTCGGCCGCCTGCGAGCGCCCGGTGAGGACGCGCGTGCCCTCTCCGCCCCCTGCGCTGGCCCGGCCTTCACCGCGGCCGAGCTCGACGTGGCGCGCCGAACGTTGCTCGCTGAAGCCGCTGGACTCGCGACCGCCCGGCGCCGGCTCAAGATGGCACAGTGAGAATTTGACGCTAGTCCGCGCCCCGGTGCCGGCATCGGGTCCAGCGGGTCCTCAGCTTTACAGCGACTCCCTCCGCTCGGACGCATCTTACGTCGTCTTCACCAGCGAAGCGTCCGATAGGCGCAGCCAAGTCAGGTGGTCCCGCGAGGTGAACGCCACCGCTCCTCCCGTTCCCCAGTTCATGCACTGGTCCGAGCAACCGGTCAGTTGGGGCCAGGAGGATCACCCGGTGACGGCGCCCCCGCCGGGAGACCATGCCCTCGTCGTCGACTCCACCTTCGCAACTGAAAGGCACGCCTGCCGCTTCTCGCGGGTGCTCATCGACGGTGGAAGCGGCATCAACATCCTCTACCGCAGCACCATGGCTAGACTGGGCCTGAAAAAGAAGCATCTGCAGCCCAGCCGAACGACTTTCCACGGTGTCGTGCCAGGGCTCTCCTGCTCCCCCCTCGGCAAGATCCGTCTGGACGTACTCTTCCGTGACCCACGCAACTTCCGTTGCGAGCTGGTTTGGTTTGAAGTGGTCGACCTGAGCGGTCCTTACCACGTGCTCCTGGGTCGGCCCGCATTGGCCAAGTTCATGGCGACCCCCCATCACGCCTACCTCAAGCTCAAGATGCCGGGTCCGGGAGGCGCCATCACCATAACCAGCGACTACAAAAAATCCATCGAATGCGCTGAGGCCGCCTCCCGGTTGGCCGAGTCCTAGGTTGTGGCGGAGGCGAAGCGCCAGCTCGACCGGCTCGTGGCCCTAACCAATGAGCAGCCGGCCGTGCCGGCCCTCCCTCCCTCCATGAAGCCGGACGTCGAGGCATCCTTCCAGCTGTCCAAGGACACCAAGCAGATCTGTCTGGACCTGGCCGATCTGTCCCGTTGCGTCACCATCAGCACTCGGCTCAGCAGCGAGCAGCAGGGCGAGCTCATCGACTTCCTCCACGAAAACCGGGACGTCTTCACGTGGTCTCCCAAGGACATGCCCGGAGTCCCAAGGAAGTTCGCCGAGCACAAGCTGCACGTTCGGCCAGATGCCAAGCCAATCAAACAGCCGCTCCGCCGCTTCTCTGAGGAGAAGCGGCGGACTATCGGGGAGGAGATTGCCCAGTTGCTGGCGGCCAGTTTTATCATAGAGGTTTTCCACCCGGTCCTCGTCCTGAAGAAAAACGGCAAGTGGCGCATGTGCATCGACTACACCAGCCTGAACAAGGCATGTCCCAAGGACCCCTTCGCCTTACCCCGGATCGACCAGGTGATCGACTCCACGGCCGGCTGCGAGCTGCTCTCGTTCCTGGACGCCTACTCCAGCTACCACCAGATCAAGCTGGACCCAGCCGACCGGCTCAAAACTTCCTTCATCACGCCCTTTGGGGCTTACTGCTACGTCACCATGTCGTTCGGCCTGAAGAACGCCGGCGCGACGTTCTAGCGCTGCATGCAGAAGTGTCTCCTACCCCAGATCGGCAGGAATGTCCACGTGTACGTGGACGATATCGTGGTTAAGACCAAGAGGCACCTCACCCTGCTGGCCGATCTCACGGAGACGTTCGCCAACCTACGCACGTACCAGATCAAGCTCAACCCAGAGAAGTGCGTGTTCGGCGTCCCAGCCGGGCAGCTCCTCGGTTTCCTCGTCTCCGAGTGTGGAATCGAGGCCAACCCAAAGAAGATCAAGGCCATCGAGCGCATACGCAGGCCGGCTCGGCTGCGCGACGTGCAAAAGTTCACCGGCTGCTTGGCATCCCTAAGCCGTTTCCTCAGCCGGTTGGGGGAAAGGGCCATGCCCCTATACCAGCTGATGAAGAAGACGACCCCGTTCAAGTGGAACGACCAGGCGGACGAGGCCTTCCGCGACCTCAAGCGCAAGCTCTCCACCACGCACATCTTGGCCACGCCGGCTGAGAAAGAGCCGCCCATATTGTACATCACGGCCACTACCCGGGTAGTGAACGTGGTCATGGTAGTGGAACGGCCGGAGGCCGACAAGCCGCTGCCGGTCCAGCGTCTGGTGTACTACCTCAGCGAGGTCTTATCCACCTCCAAGCAGAACTACCCCCACTATCAGAAGATGTGCTACGGCATGTACTATGCGGCGAAGAAGCTGAACCCATACTTCCAGGAGCATCTCATCACCGTGGTGAGCACGACCCCCCTCTCAGAGATCATCGGTAGCCAGGACGCCACCGGCCGGGTGGCTAAGTGGGCCATCGAGCTGGCCGCTTACACGAGCCCCGCACGACCGTCAAGTCGCAAGCCTTGGCGGACTTCCTAGTTGATTGGGCGGAAACCCTATATTTGCCGCCGGCACCTGACTCGACGCATTGGTGAATGCACTTCGACGGGTCAAAGATGCTCGACGGCTTGGGCGCCGGCATCGTTGTGGGATCGAGGAGATAGGTCTAGAGGGGGGGTGAATAGACTCTTAACCAGCCAAGGTGCAGTTTTAATTTCTCTTGGAATTTAGGCAGATTTTGGCACAAGTTAAGATCACTCCAATACTTTCTACACATGCATATCTAGAGATTGAGCAGCGGAAATAGTAAAGCATGCAAGGGTACGGAAAGTAAAGGGTTAGAGTATGGAAGATCAAACGCAATGAAGACACGGTGGTTTTTGGCGTGGTTCGGAATAGGTGGTGCTATCGTACGTCCATGTTGATGGAGACTTCAACCCACGAAGGGTAACGGTTGCGCGAGTCCATGGAGGGCTCCACCCACGAAGGGTCCACGAAGAAGCAACCTTGTCTATTCCACCATGGCTTACGTCCACGAAGGACTAGCCTCACTCGGGGTAGATCTTCACGAAGTAGGCGATCTCCTTGCCCTTACAAACTCCTTGGTTCAACTCCACATCATGTCGGAGGCTCCCAAGTGACACCTAACCAATCTAGGAGACACCACTCTCCAAAAGGTAATAGACGGTGTGTTGTTGATGAACTCCTTGCTCTTGTGCTTCAAATGATAGTCTTCCCAGCACTCAAACAACTCCTCACATATTTGGCTATGGTGGAAGAGGGATTTGAGTGGAAAGCAACTTGGGATAGGCTAGAAATCAAGATTCAAATGGTAGGAATGGAATAGCTTGATCTCAACACATGAGTAGGTAGTTCTCTCTCAGAAAATGTATGGTGGAAGTGTAGGCACGTTCTGATGGCTCTCCTTACTGAGAAGGAGGTGGTGGAGGGGTATATATAGCCTCCACACAAAATCCAACCGTTACACACTTTTGACCCAACTCGGTGGCACCGAAACCATAATCTCGGTAGCACCGAACTATGTAAAAGATATGAACGTTAGGAATCTCGGTGGGACCGATAGGAACAACTCGGATGGACCGAAGTGCAATGGCTAGGGCAAACCTCATCTCGGTGGCACCGATTGCATCAACTCGGTAGGACCGAAGTGAAGCAATAAGGCAACAGAGAGTTGGCAAGCCATCTCGGTGAGACCGGTTTGTAAAACTCGGTGAGACCGAAGTGAGGGCAAACGATTACAGAGAGTTGGCAAGGCCATCTCGATGAGACCAAGATCCATTTCGGTGGATCCGATTTGTTAGGGTTTTGGCAGTGGCTAAGTCTAGGTGAACTCGGTGGGGCCGGATAGAGAGTTTCGGTGGGGCCGAGTTGGAATATGGGTTTTGGACATATTTTGGATAGAGAGAGTGGTTGAGGGTTTAGGAGTACTGTCACTAAGCACTTGAGCAAAAAGACCATTAAGCAACATCTCATCCCCTTTTAATAGTATTGGCTTTCCTATGGACTCAATGTGATCTTGGATCACTAAACCAAAAATGTAGAGTCTTGATCTTTTGCCAATCCTTGTCCTTAGCATTTTGAAGGGATTCCACATCCTCTTGTCCCTACCCCGCTATTGTTGAACTTGTCTGAAATTCACTAGATAAAAGCATTAGTCCAACAACATGTATGTTGGCATAAATTACCAAAACCACCAAGGGAGCAAGTGTGCTTTCAATCTCCCCCTTTTTGGTAATTGATGTCAACATACATCAAAGCTTCAAATACAGATATAGCAGAGGTATGTACGAAAGCTTTGAAGGAAACATGTAACATGTATGAACTCCTCTGAACTCCCCCTGAAGAGGTGCATATAACATGATGATATCTCAAGGGAAATATACATGCAACATGTATCTTGGCTATATGCATCAGAGCAGTATATATGACATTTAGGTATCCATATGTTCATAATTGTCTTCTTGCAAACAATATCTACTAGCAAGAGGTCAATCATGTACATGAGTGTGATGCATATACTTACCTTGAAGTTCTTGATCAAGTACCTGAAGAAATACACTCGAGAAAACAAGGTTAGATAACACAAGATAATTTCTTCAAGAAAAGAAACAAGATCAACAAGAAACCAAGATTGGGATGACATGTAGAGTAGAGTATCATTAGGTGAATACTTCTTTGAAGCAGACATGTCCCCAAAAAGAAATAGTTGTCTCCCCTTAAAGAACTTCCTCTCCCCCTGAATCTGACATTGGATATTGGGAGCAGGTAGGGTGAGAAAACTAAAGCCACCAAAGAACAAACTAATCATGTTTCTCCCCTCTTAGAAACATGTAACATTCTGTCCTCTTGTAAGGTGCATCTCTTTTGTAGTGATGAGCATTGATGTATTCCTCTCTCCCCCTTTGACATCAATTTCCAAGAAGGGACTTCAAGGTTATTGATCAAGTGGGTTTGGTCCTTGAGAAACACATCTAGCCATTGAGTGGCTCTAGACGCAAGTAGAGGATAATAATCATTGAGTGGAGCTGGAGTAGAAAAACTCAGAAAATATTTGACAGAAAACTCCTTAGAGCAGCAAAATCGGTGACACCGAGTTGAAGCAATTCGGTGGAACCGAGTTTGATGCAATGGAACAATTTGTCAACTCAGCTCACTAAGCAACGGAATTCTCACAAAGATTTACAATGAATTAGCTGCGAAACTAACTAAAAGAAATGAACACTCAGAAAAGAAGCAAAGAAACGTCTAGATGAAGTTTTTTTTTGAAAAGAAACACTCTAGAAAGAAGAGAACAAGCAGAAGAAACACTAGAGAACTTCATCTAGATGGGTCGGCGACTAGGTCACCTATGTTAGAGTATATTGACTTAGGAGTCAAGTGAGAACACTTGATCATAGGTCATACTCATCGTTTAAGCACAAGTGGGGTTGCCACTTTTACATAAAGCATTGATGTGTTCACACCATTAGAGTTGCTTTAGCTCAATTGTTTAGAGCAAAGCTCTCCCTAGATGTGATATCCCCCCTAAGAGGGATGAGCTAACCTTGGGTTTTGTCGATGATGACTTCATGTAGATGTTGAAGATGTGGATGCTCAATGTTGATGTAGACCATCAAGAGTTGGGAGCAATCCTTTGGAGTTTTGTGCTTTCAATACCTACATGGGTTAGTCCCACACAAGGAACATACAAGGATATCCATAATGACTAGAATGCAGCATATCTTAAGAATTTGTCAAAGGATATGTTTAGTTTGTCTTGTTCCGTGATCCACCATCTATTGTTGATACTTGGGTTATACAAGATTGCTCAAGTTAAGAGTGAGACGCAATCTTGTGTCTTGAAGCTTGTCCAAGTACCTTCAAAAGGTTAGATACCATACAAGGGAGCAAAAGTGTCCAAGATGTAAGATGATCATAAAAGATATCATGGATTAGTCAATAAAGCTCATGCCCTTGTATGCATCCACATGAACCTCTAGTTCACGTTTGAAGCATCAATGATGTTCAACTCACTTCTCAAGTGACAAAACACTTTCTCATCAAGGGGTTTGGTAAAAATGTCCGCCAATTGTTTATCGGTACGAACATGTTTAAGGTCAATGTCACCTTTCTCAACATGATCTCGAATAAAATGCTGACGAACCTCAATATGCTTAGTTCGAGAATGTTGCACAGGATTGTGTGCTATCTTAATAGCACTCTCATTGTCACATAGTAATGGTACATGTCTCACATGCACACCATAATCTTTAAGAGTTTGTGTCATCCATAGTAATTGAGCACAACATGATCCTGCGGCAATGTATTCTGCTTCGGCAGTAGATAGAGATACCGAGTTTTGTTTCTTGGAGGACCAAGACACAAGAGATCTACCAAGAAATTGGCATGTACCCGAAGTGAATTTTCTGTCAACCTTGTCTCCGGCATAGTCCGAATCGGAGTAGCCAACAAGATTAAAATAAGATCCTTTGGGATACCATATGCCAAAGTTTGGTCTATGTAACAAGTATCTCACAATTCTTTTCACCGCCGTAAGGTGACACTCTTTTGGTGCCGCTTGGTATCGTGCACACATGCACACACTTAGCATAATGTCGGGACGGGAGGCACATAGATATAGCAATGAACCAATCATAGATCGATATACCTTTTGATCAACCGGTTTTCCATCCTTGGTCAAGTCAAGATGTCCACTCGTGGGCATGGGAGTTTTCATACCTTTACTCTCTTGCATGTTGAACTTCTTGAATAAGTCCTTGGTATACTTTGTTTGAGAAACAAAGGTACCCACCTTAGTTTGCTTGATTTGCAAGCCAAGAAAGAATTTTAGCTCACACATCATAGACATCTCGAACTTTTCCGACATCAACCTTCCAAACTTTTCACTAAAAGAGGGGTTAGTAGATCCAAAGATAATATCATCAACATAAATTTGGCATACAAATAATTCTCCATCAACCCTCTTAGTGAACAAACTTGAATCAATCTTCCCAATCTCAAAACCTTTTTCAAGAAGAAACTTTGTCAAGCATTTGTACCAAGCTCTAGGGGCTTGTTTATGACCATAAAGAGCTTTACGAAGTTTGTACACATGATTAGGTTTCTTGGGATTCTCAAAACTGGGAGGTTGTTTAACATACACTTCCTCCTCAATTTCACCATTTAAGAAAGCACTTTTAATATCCATTTGGTAAAGAGTGATATCATGGTGATTGGCATAAGCAAGTAAAATTCGAATGGACACAAGTCTTGCAACGGGGGCATAGGTCTCACCATAGTCCATACCTTCGACTTGTGTGTAACCTTGTGCTACGAGACGAGCCTTGTTGCGTACAATTTGTCCATCTTCATCTTGCTTATTCCGAAACACCCATTTGGTTCCAATGATGTTTTGCTCTTCCTTAGGCTTCTCAACCAATGTCCACACTTGGTTCCTCTCAAAGTTGTGTAGTTCTTCGTGGATTGCATTCACCCAATCGGGGTCCTTGAGAGCATCTTCTACCTTCAAGGGTTCAACACTAGAGATAAATGAGTAATGCTCACAAAAGTTAGCTAAACGAGATTTAGAGCGAGTGATTCTCCCGGATTGGATATCTCCAAGTATTTGTTCGATGGGATGATCCTTGTCGATTCTTGCTCTAACTCGAGGTAGCTTTTTCTTGGGTTGTGGTGAGGCTTCCTCATCATCATCATCTTCTTATTCTTCGTTGATGTTGTCGTTGTTTGCTTGTGGAGGTGGAGAAGGAGGTTGAGGTGGATCATCTTGTTGCACTTCCTCATTCCCATCGTCTTGACGTGTTCCACTTGTGGATGCCTCCATATCAACTTGTCGTTCACCTTGATGTGAAGTTGGGGCTTCCACTTGTATAGGCGAGGTACTCTTCTTCACTTCCATGGGGCGAATCTTGCCAATGGGCAAGTCTTGGATTGCTTCCGATGGTTCTTGATCTCCTACATCAAGTGGCAATTGCTCTACTTGTGAGCCGTTAGTCTCATCAAACTTCACATCTACCGTCTCTTCAACTTTTCGAGTGAAGTTGTTGTAGACACGGTAAGTGTGAGAGTTCGATCCATAACCAAGTAGAAAACCTTCATGAGATTTAGGAGCAAATTTTGAATGACGATGCTTATCAAGAATGTAACATTTTGAGCCATATACTCGAAAGTATCCAACTTGTGGTTTGTTACCGGTGAGCAGTTCATATGCCGTTTTACCAAGAAGCTTGTGAAGGTAAAGTCGATTTGTTGCATGACAAGCTGTTTCTACCGCTTCTGCCCAAAAATGTCTTGGCGTCTTGTATTCATCAAGCATTGTTCTTGCCATCTCAATAAGGGTACGGTTCTTCCTCTCAACAACTCCATTTTGTTGAGGTGTGTACGTAGCCGAGAACTCATGTGAAATACCCTCCTCATCAAGAAAGGTGTCCACATTGGCGTTCTTGAACTACGTTCCGTTGTCACTCCGAACCTTCTTGATCTTCACTTCAAATTGGTTTTGGGCCTTTCTTGCGAAGTTCTTGAAGATCTTTTGTACCTGCGATTTGTCATCAAGAAAGAACACCCACGTAAATCTGGAAAAATCATCAACAATGACCAAACCAAGAGAGTTACCACCAAGACTCTTATAGGAGTTGGGACCAAAAAGATCCATATGAAGTAGCTCGAGTGGTCTCCTCGTGGTCATAATGTTCTTCACGGGATGGCTTCCTCCAACTTGTTTTCCTGCTTGGCAAGCACTACAAAGTCGATCTTTGTCAAATATAACATCTTTCACTCCAAGAATGTGATCTCCTTTAACAAGTTTATCAAGGTTACGCATGCCAACATGTCCAAGTCTTCTATGCCATAACCAACCCTTAGAAGATTTAGCAATTAAGCATGTACGAGGTTGGGCTCTCTTAGTGAAATCAACAATGTATAGATCACCTCTACGAATGCCGGTAAAGACCATATTATGATTATCTTGGCGAAACACTTGGCAATCTACTTTGGTAAATAGAACATTAAAACCAAAATCGGTTAGTCTAGATACGGAAAGAAGATTGTAACCAAGAGATTCAACAAGCATAACATTTTGTATGGAGCTATCATTGGATATGGCCACCTTACCAAGGCCAAGTACCTTACCCTTGGAGTTGTCTCCAAAAGTCACATACTTGCGTGGACCATCATTTTTAGCAAGCTCACGAAACATGTCTCTATCTCCGGTCATGTGATCGGTACAACCGCTATCAAGAATCCACTCTTTTCCTCTAGCCATATAATCTCGGAGATTTGCCATAAGACAGAGATTCCTCATGGTCTTCTCAAATTCAATGTCAAAGTCTTCGTCCTCATCATAATAGCCATGCTCAACATCATCATCATCATGCATGTGATCATCACAAAGGGTAACAGATTCATTAGTTTCATGATCATGACAATGTTCAAGTTTATGGATTCTAATGGTTTCCATGATAATGTTGCTAATAGTTCTAACATCTCCTTTGGCACGCATAAGATCACGAAGCTCAAACAAGCAATCATCAAACTTAGGATCACTAGGACTCATCTTGTGAAGAGCAACAGCCTTATGAAGAATCTTATCGAGACTCTTTAAGGAGTAATCGGGATATCGTTTTTTTAAGTCATGCCATAGAGTATAAGCACATTCAAAATTTTGCATACAACCAAGCACAACCTTAGGTAGTCCTCTAATGATAAGATTGACGGTTCTAAGATTACGAAGCATGTCAATTTCCTCTTCATGAGTAGGATGCAAGGGATCAATAGGGGGCACATAAGGATTATGAATATACTTGCTCAAGTTAAATTCATCAAAGATATCAAGCATTTCATCCTTCCAAAAGTTATAATACTCCCCATTGAGAATAGGCACTCTACGTCTAAGACTCCCCACGTAGACACATCCATCTCCCTCCAATGGTGATGAAACCAAGGCAATGGAGACCAATGCTCTGATACCAATTGTGGGATCGAGGAGATAGGTCTAGAGGGGGGTGAATAGACTCTTAACCAGCCAAGGTGCAGTTTTAATTTCTCTTGGAATTTAGGCAGATTTTGGCACAAGTTAAGATCACTCCAATACTTTCTACACATGCATATCTAGAGATTGAGTAGTGGAAATAGTAAAGAACGCAAGGGTACGGAAAGTAAAGGGGTAGAGTATGGAAGATCAAACGCAATGAAGACACGGTGGTTTTTGGCGTGGTTCTGATAGGTGGTGCTATCGTACGTCCACGTTGATGGAGACTTCAACCCACGACGGGTAACGGCTGCGCGAGTCCACGGAGGGCTCCACCCACGAAGGGTCCACGAAGAAGCAACATTGTCTATTCCACCATGGCTTACGTCCATGAAGGACTAGCCTCACTCAGGGTAGATCTTCATGAAGTAGGCGATCTCCTTGCCCTTACAAACTCCTTGGTTCAACTCCACATCATGTCGGAGGCTCCCAAGTGACACCTAACCAATCTAAGAGACACCACTCTCCAAAAGGTAATAGACGGTGTGTTGTTGATGAACTCCTTGCTCTTGTGCTTCAAATGATAGTCTTCCCAGCACTCAAACAACTCCTCACAGATTTGGCTATGGTGGAAGAGGGATTTGAGTGGAAAGCAACTTGGGATAGGCTAGAAATCAAGATTCAAATGGTAGGAATGGAATAGCTTGATCTCAACACATGAGTAGGTAGTTCTCTCTCAGAAAATGTATGGTAGAAGTGTAGGCATGTTTTGATGGCTCTCCTTACTGAGAAGGAGGTGGTGGAGGGGTATATATAGCCTCCAAACAAAATCCAACCGTTACACACTTTTGACCCAACTCGGTGGCACCGAAACCATAATCTCGGTAGCACCGAACTGTGTAAAAGATATGAACGTTAGGAATCTCGGTGGGACCGATAGGAACAACTCGGATGGACCGAAGTGCAATGGCTAGGGCAAACCTCATCTCGGTGGCACCGATTGCATCAACTTGGTAGGACCGAAGTGAAGCAATAAGGCAACAGAGAGTTGGCAAGCCATCCCGGTGAGACCGATTTGCAAAACTCGGTGAGACCGAAGTGAGTGCAAACGATTAGAGAGAGTTGGCAAGGCCATCTCGGTGAGACCGAGATCCATTTCGGTGGATCAGATTTGTTACGGTTTTGGCAGTGGCTAAGTCTAGGTGAACTCGGTGGGGCCGGATAGAGAGTTTCGGTGGGGCCGAGTTGGAATATGGGTTTTGGACATATTTTGGATAAAGAGAGTGGTTGAGGATTTAGGAGTACTGTCACTAAGCACTTGAGCAAAAAGACCATTAAGCAACACCTCATCCCCTTTTAATAGTATTGGCTTTCCTATGGACTCAATGTGATCTTGGATCACTAAACCAAAAATGTAGAGTCTTGATCTTTTGCCAATCCTTGTCCTTAGCATTTTGAAGGGATTCCACATCCTCTTGTCCCTGCCACGCCATTGTTGAACTTGTCTGAAATTCACTAGATAAAAGCATTAGTCCAACGACATGTATGTTGGCATAAATTACCAAAACCACCAAGGGAGCAAGTGTGCTTTCAATCGTGTTCTCCTCCCCGAAGAACGATCGGCTGCGCTACGCGCTCCAGATCCACGTCGCCGCCTCCAACAACGTCGCCGAATACGAAGCCCTCGTCCACGGCCTATGGTTGGCCAAAGAGATCAGCATCCGGTGCATCCTATGCTATGGCGACTCCGACCTAGTGATCCAGCAGGTCTCAGGAGAATGGGACACCAGGGACGCCAACATGGCCAGTTACCGCAACCTGGTTCAGCAGCTGTCCAGCAGCTTCGACGGCTGCGAATTCCTCCATGTCCCCCGGACCGAGAATGAGGCGGCGGACGCTCTGGCCAAGATTGGCTCCAGCCGGCTGGCCATCCCCGCCGGTGTTTCCTTGGAGTACCTGCACAATCCCTCCATCAGGCCGTCCCCGAATTCGGAGTCCATCTTTGTCCCCGCCGATCCGGCTTCTGACATGGGGACTGCCGTTCCGGGCTCGGGGACTGCTGTATACAGCTTGGGCCCGGGAGCCGCCAGCCCCGACGTGGAGGCCGCCGCTATGGCTGTAGGAGCTGCCGGCTCCGGCCTGCCGCCTCCTCACCTGGTCGACCCCGAGCTGGAAGCTGACACGACGGTTGAGGGTGTCCCGGACTAGGGGGTACTCGGGCTGCCGGCCTATCTCTCATGGGCCGGGCTAGTGGGCCGCTCTCTACTCGTCGATGGAAGGCCGGATTGTGGGCGACCCCGTGTATCAGAAGGAAACCTCCGAAGACTTGGCGTCTCCTCCAAGGAATAATTGGCGTGGCCGGCATGTTTATCCCCTGATGGTAACCGACTATATGTAACCCTAGGACCCTCTGGTGTCTATATAAACCAGAGGGTTTAGTCCGTAGAGGATCATCATATCATAACTACCTAGGGTTTAGTCCATCTGATCTCGAGGTAGATCAACTCTGTAACCTTCATACAATCACATCAATACAATCTAGCAGGACGTAGGGTATTACTTCTTCGAGAGGGCCCGAACCTGGGGAAATCGCTGTCTCTACGTTCCCTGTTACCCATTGATTCCTAGACCTACAGTTCGGATCCCCTACCCGAGATCTGCCAGTTTTGGTACCGACATTGGTGCTTTCATTGAGAGTTCCGCCGTAGGTTACCAAGGATCAATGGCTCGCCTTTTCATCAGCGATGGAATCCGCAGCGGGGACATCTTCATCCCCGGACAGCTTTTCGCGTTCGGCAGCATTGTGCTGCACGCCGATCCGGCCGGTCACCTTGATCATGTCGGCAGCTTCGCCCCTGAGCAGGAAATCAGGTTCGGCGGCCTTGAGTACGTCGCCGATGCTCGAGGCGATCTGGTCTTTACTAGGTTCTCGGTTTCACCCGAGGAGCCTACAAATCCCGAGGCTTTGACCTCGGATTCCCTCCCCGTCCCTATCCCCGGGCGGGCCTTAGTTCGGATCCGGCCTTGAGTTCGGATCCAACCCCAACGCCGGAAAACCAAGGGTCACCCTTGGCCGAACACATTCACAGTATCGGCACGCTGGAGCTCGACTCCGACGGATGCCCGAACGTGAATCCGGTTGACCTCTCATTTTTAAGCGAGATGTTAGATCGGATCCAGAGTATAACTATCGCGGATGGCCCGTCCTCGGACCAGGAGCAGGTCGGACAGGAAGCTGGCCGCGGGGAATTTTGCGTCCCACCCACAACCCACTTGGTAGCCACTGTCGAAGATTTAACCGACATGTTGGACTACGCCTCCAAGGAGGCTGACGACATGGACGAGGATATCGACGTCCCGCCCTATACGGCTCCTTTCCTAGCCACTTCCAACATCGGAAAGTGGACCGCCACCTCCACTTACGACGTTTACATGGTCGACACCCCCAAAAAGGACAGTGACACGACTATGAAGGACGGCGACAGCCTAGCCGAGGAACTGCCCAAACGCCGACGACGGCGAGCCAAAGGGCGCGGAAAGGGCAAGGAAAACAACACAGACACAAACGGCACCGGAGAGAACGACACTCCGGATAACATGGGGGAGCTCGGCGACAACACCCCCGAGCAGCACCATGACGCCCCTGAAGGGCATGAAGACCAGGGTGACCCCGAGGACCTCGAGGATTCCGAGGACAGTAATTACCTCCCTCCGTCCGAAGAGGAGGATAGCCTCGGACCCGAAGACTTCATCATCCCAGAGGATCCCCAGGAGCAAGAGAAATTCAAGCGACAACTCATCGCCACGGCCCGAAGCTTGAAGAGGAAGCAACAACAGTTAAAAGCCGAACAAGATACACTCAACGACAGATGAACGATGGTCCTAGCTGCCGAAGAAGGCCTTGACGATCAACGACAGGGTCAATACAAGAGTTATCCATGGTGGCGCCTACTCCCAGAATTTGAGGATGAGGTCCTAGAGCCCATGCCTCCCAGACGAACATACGCAAGCTAGCCCGACCGCCCCCCCTCGAGGGCGAGATAGACCGGCTGTGGAAGCCGAACTCCTGCCCGCCCCCCTCGAGGACGGGACAGGGCGGGCGGGGAAGCCGAATACCCACCCGCACCTCCTCGCTGAGCAGGCAAAGACCCGGTTCAACCGGACGACCGATACGATCTGCGCCGCGACCTGAACGCCAGAGGGTTCCAGTCAAGATCCATCTATGGATCCACAGGACACGCGCCCGCTGGATGGGACGAATACCAAGCCTGGCGCAACAGGAACGACAGAGCTCGGGAACAGCACCGTGCCCGGATGACAACCGATCTTCGGCGTGATGTGGCCCGGCCAGGGGCGCCGCACACCCAATGTGTTTCACTGATGAGGTGATGCAGCATCAGTTCCCCGAGGGGTTCAAACCCGTCAATATAGAATCCTACGATGGGACAACTGACCCAGCTGTGTGGATTGAGGATTTTCTCCTCCACATTCATATGGCCCGAGGAGATGACCTCCACTCCATTAAGTACTTACCATTGAAACTCAAGGGACCAGCAAGGCAATGGCTGAACAGCCTACCCAAAAACTCCATCGGGAGTTGGGAAGAGCTCGATGATGCATTCCGAGCTAACTTTCAAGGCACTTATGTTCGGCCACCGGACGCCGATGACCTGAGCCATGTCATTCAGCAGCCCGAGGAGTCAGCCCGGCAATTCTGGAACCGGTTCTTGACCAAGAAGAACCAGATCGTTGACTGTTTGGATGCCGAAGCGATTGCGACATTCAAACACAGTATCCGGGACGAGTGGCTCGCCCGCCAACTCGGCCAGGACAAGCCGAGAACAATGTCGGCCCTTACCTCCTTAATGACCCGCTTTTGCGCGGGTGAGGATAGCTGGTTAGCTCGTCGAAACAACCACCCCGAAGACCCCGGAACTTCAGAGGTCCAGGACGGAAACGGGAAACCCCGGCGCAAAAGGAACAATAAGCGCCGGCACTCAAACAACGGCGGTGAAGCCGATGACGCAGCAGTAAACGCCGGATTCTGCGGCTCGAAATCGGGACCATGGAAAAAACCCTCTACAGGGCACCGGGACGGCCCGTCTGCACTGGATAGAATATTGGATAGGCCCTGCCAGATTCACGGCACCCCAGACAAGCCTGCTAACCATACCAACCGTAACTGTTGGATAATCAAACAGGCCGGCAAGGTCACAGCCGAAGAACAGGGCAAGGGCCCCCGCAGCGAGGACGACGACGAACCTCGTGGGCCAAACAACGGAGGCCAAAAGCAGTTCCCTCTAGAGGTCAAAACCGTGAACATGATCTACGTCACGCATATACCGAAGAAGGAGCGGAAACGCGCACTTTGGGATGTCTACGCCTTAGAGCCAGTAGCCCCAAAATTCAACCCATGGTCGGCTTGGCCGATCACTTTCGACCGTCGAGACCATTCGACCAGTATACGCCATGGAGGAACGGCGGCTCTGGTGCTCGACCCCATCATGGACGGATTTCACCTCACCAGAGTCCTTATGGACGGAGGTAGCAGCCTCAATCTGATTTACTCGGATACAGTGGAGAAAATGGGGATCGACCCGTTAAGAATCAAACCCAGCAACACCACCTTTAAAGGTGTAATCCCAGGTGTCGAGGCACGCTGCTCGGGATCTGTGACAATGGAGGTTGTCTTCGGCTTGCCCAATAACTTCCGCAGCGAGGACTTGACCTTCGATATTGTCCCCTTCCGCAGTGGTTACCACGCACTCCTCGGCCGGACTGCGTTCGCCCGCTTCAACGCCGTCCCGCACTATGCATACTTGAAGCTCAAGATGCCAGGACCAAAGGGCGTTATTACCATCAACGGTAATACCGAGCGCTCGCTCCGAACAGAGGAACACACGGCGGCTCTAGCCGCCGAAGTCCAAGCCGCCGAAGAGGCATCGCAAGTGCAGTCTACTGCCAAGACACTGGACGCACGCATGCGCTCCCGAGCTGCAGCCTCGGTCCCAGAGCACTCTCATGCTCACTCAAAATAGGGGTACGCGCCCCACAGCATGGCCCACCTAGTCGCAAAATACGTACCTCGAGTGCACAATTTTGTGCTCGAAATTCCATGGGCAGTTGTGGGGACACATGCAACAAAGACCGAGAGCTCGGTTCGACCGAGCAATGGCCAATAGATGTCTTCGAATCAACATCGACAACGGGCACCATCTAGGGCCTGATCAGCGTCAAACTGATACACCACGGCGACTTCTCAACACCCTTTCCCAAGGGCTCGTCTGCCGCACACTACTACCTCCGCCGAACATACGGTCGACAGCTCCGCTCACACGGAAGCTTCTTACAGAGCAAAGGCGCAGACGTGCAGCAGGGCATAGTAGGGACGTCAAACCACTCATGAAGGCCATGTGTAAACCTTTACTCTAATGTATCTATTTCTTTAAAAGTATCTATAAAAGTTACTTCGGCAATCCGGATTGTACGGTTGGACGTTACATATTCAAAGGAAATAAAGACCAATTTTTCTCTGGTACTTGCGCAGTCATTCGCGTTCGCATATTCCTTTCCGCTTTTTTTTAGGCCGAAGTAACCTATCACGATACATCGTTTTTTTAACCGGCTAATAGACCGGGGGCTCGAACATAAATCTTGCCTCAAACTCTGTCCCGGCACCTACTTTTATGTGCTCGGCGTCATGGATATTGCACTATATGAATCAGTTCCGAATTGCGTCTTTGTTCAATAGTTGGGTTGCCCGGCTCCTGTGTTTACCCTCTTACATTCCGCACTGTTCGGCTAAGAGGGTAAAGGGAGAGCCACTGCGATTGTACTTCTAGCTAGCCTGGTCAAGTACCTCAGTGGAGAAAGCCGAAAACTGACTGTCACAATACGCGAGAACTGGTCGGCGATTCGATGACTCGTGTCAAACCAAAGATCGTTGGAGGTCAATCCGTGTTAAATGAAGGGTTCTCTATTACAGAAGCCATGTGATGATGGTGTCAACCGCGGCTCGTCCGAATATCACAAACACTGGGGGCTAGTCACCAGCGCCCGCAGTCAAGCTCCTATGGCTAAGTGAAAGCACTAAAACCACATAGTCTGATTGCCTTGTTTTCCGTACATACAACCGCCTCCGGGCATCGAGATGTCGGCTAAGGGTTATGATGTAACGAGGAAACACCCCAGGCAGTATCTGCACTGGGGGCTGAAGCCGATGACTGGTAACTTTCAGTTAAGAAACGGCCGCACAGGAATCAAAATTAACATAGCAGACATTATATACAGCCAACACAGTGCATTCCAAGTAAAGCCAAAGGTTTTTAAACTCCTCGGATAACTTATCTACTCATAAATTACATCTTTCGAGCACTGGGCTTCTATTGCCCGAGCACCATCCATCACGATGGGAAAATATTGCTCGGGGCGCCTATGCTCCTTTCCAGGGGGTGGAGGTCCGGTGGCCATCTCGGTTGGCTTGATCTTCGGCCAGTGTACCATCGTCTTGCCGAAGGCCATCCGAGCTCCTTCAAAGCACGCGGAGCGCTTCCACGCATCAATTCGGGGCACGGCATCGTACAACCTCTGCACCAGCCCAAAATAGCTGCTCGGCAGCGGCTCCGAAGGCCACAGCCTGACGCAGAGGTCCTTCATCACGGGCTCCGCCATCCGATGCAGCTCCATCAGCTGCTTCATCTGATTATTCAGGAGGGGAGGGTGTTCGGGCGCTTGAAATTGCGCCCAGAACAGCCTCTGCTCGGCCCGACCCTCTTGAGTGGCGAAGAACCTGGCCGCATCCGCCGCACTCTTCGGGAGGTCCAAAAAGGCACCTGGGGAATGCCATACTCGCGTGAGCAACACGAACCTGTTACTTCCAAAGATACTTTGCAGCAAGTACGGCTTACCGTCCGCAATGAGCCTGACTTGGCGAAGCTCCTCTTGGTAGCCGCGCGCCTCTGTCCGCGCTTCCTTGGCCACCGCCGCCAATGAGGCCAGCTCAGCGGCCTGCTCCTTATTCTTCTGCTCGAGGGCCTCACACTTTGTGACGGCGTCCCCGAGCTCTTGCTGCACTTCCAGCACCATGGCCTTGTGCTTCTGGCTTGTGGTTCGCTCCACAGCCAGTTCGGCGGCCGCTTTCTCGGCCACCGACCTCTACTCCACCGCTTCCAGCTGAGCCGTCTTTAGTGCGGCCTTGAGGTTTTCCACCTCTGCGGAGGCGGCTGTCGTTAGATCAGTTAAATCCGTTAGGATACTTCGAACCCTGCTTACCAAACAACGGCTGTATTCAACATTACAGCTCGGACTTACCTTGCGCCTCTTCAAACCTCTTGTGCACCAGGCTCAGGTCATCCTCGGAGCTCTTCAACTTCCGATTCAGCTTGGCCAACTCTTCGGAGTTGGCGGCTGCGGCCGAAGATGATGCCTGTGCATTATTCTACGCACGTGAGTATCCGGGATTTTGATTTTCGATCCTCTGACGGGCTTTGCTCAAGCCAGTCAGTGTCTCGGGGGCTACTGTGTATGAGGCTATACATTTACACAAAAGAGTTTTTCTAAGGGAAAAGCATTACTTCGCTCACCTTGAAGCCGGTAAGAAGGCCGCTAAAAGCCTCCTTCAGTCCGTTATCCACAGACCGAAGACTTTGCAACACCGCGCCCATAAGGGCACGATGCTATTTGGCGATAGAGGAGCTGGTTAGAGCATCCTCCATCTCATCTGGCCACCCGGTCGACGCCTGCTCTGGGGCGGGCGGGGGTGGCGGCGGCGCTTCGGTTTTTTTCCTCTCGAAGTCCAGGGCGTCGGACTCTGGACGCCTTGACGTCTCCGGAGTTGTCCTCGGAGAGAGCTCGGCTTGTCCGAGCTCCTCCTCTTCGTTCACCAAAGGGGCGCTCCCCTCCTGGTCTTCGGCGATCGAGGTGTTCACCTCGGCCATGATAGTGTCGCCTCCTCCCCCTGTGTGCGGCACGGGAGGGGTCCTCCTCGACAGGACCTCCTCGGCCTCCTCGATGATTGGGGGAGGCGAGGCGCGGGATTCGGTCCCGCTCTCCGCTAGCGCCGCCGGTGGATAATCCCCTTCCGAGACTCGGTCGGTGGGGAGATCGCGCAGCGGGCTGCAAAATTACAAATGGAAACGTGATCAATATCTAACCCAGTTCGGCTAAGGATGGTCAAGCGGTTACTAGAACTCATACCTTTGAGCCTGTGGCTTGGCCCTAGGGATCCTCCGAGGGACCTCTTCGGAGGCCTCAGAGTCCTCGGCAGAAGCCGAGCTATCGCCGGACAAGGCTACTTTGGCCTTGCGTGGTCTTTTGGAAGCGGGTTGAGGCGGCACCTCCTCGACGTCCTCGGACGCCGCCCTCTTCCCTGTTCGGGAGGAATTGTCTTCCTCCCCATCCTCTCCCTGCTCCTTCTCCTCCTCGTGCGCGGAGGGAGCATTGGTGTCCCCGGATCTAGCCCCCGGGGGTCCTCGGGAGCGGATACCCTCTCTGGCCTCCCTCTTCTGGTCCTTTTTCTTCTCCTTCCTCTCCGGCGCCTCATACGGCTCCACGGCCAACATGGCCGTCAGTAGGGGGGTCCTAGGTCCCTCTGGCAGCGGCGCCGGACTGTCGATCCGTTCGGCTTTCTTCAGCCAGCTATGCGGATGAGAAGTAAAAAAGCTAAATACCTTATCAAAAGGAAATAGTTCGGATATAAGAACAGTACTAGTCATACCTCCCGTGGGGGGTTTGCGGCGTCGAGGCTGATGTCCTCCTCTACGGCCGGCCACTCCTTCTGCGGCTTGAACAACACCTTCCATAGTTGAGCGTGGGAGGTGCGGAAGAAGCTGCACACGGTGGCCGGGTCTTTGGACTTGTAGGCCCACATGGGGGAAGCCCTGTCCTGGGAAGGAAGGATTCGGCGGCCGAGCATGACCTGGATCACGTTGACCAGCTCAACGCCCTTCTCTATCATTTTGGCGATCCGGCTCTGCAGCACCACCTCCTTATTCGACCCCCAGTCAAGGCCCTTCTTGGTCCATGAGACCAGCCTCGTAGGGGGTCCGGATCGGAAGGCCAGAATCGCCCCCCAGTCCGTGCTCCTTGGCTCGGTGATGTAGAACCATTCCCTCTGCCAAACCTTGACGGTCTCGATGAAGGTGCCCTTTGGCCACTCCACTTGGGGAAGCTTGCTGACCATCACGCCCCCGCAGTCCGCCTGCTAACCGTCGACGATCTTCGGCTTGACGTTGAAGATCTTCATCCACAGGCTGAAGTGTGGCCGGACACGGAGAAAATCCTCACAAATGATGATGAAGGCCGAGATGTGGAGGAAGGAGTTCGGCGCGAGATCGTGGAAGTCAAGCCCGTAGAAGAACATGAGACCCCTGATGAAGGGATGAAGGGGAAAGCCCAAACCTCGGAGGAAGTGGGGGATGAACACCACCCTCTCGCCCTGCCGCGGCGTGGGGACGACCTGGCCGGCCTCTGGAGCACGGTGGGCGACGTTGGCGGGGAGATATCCCGCGCCTTTCAACTCCATGATGGCGCTCTCGGTGACGACGGACGCCTCCCACTTGCCTTTGGACCCGGAGCCTGCCATTGCTGGATCCAACGGGCGGCGGGAAAGGTTCTTGGAAGGGAGAGCGGATCTGGGCGCTGGAGCTCAAAAGATGGGGAAGGCAATCGCGAAGGGGGGGAAATGAGAGCGTGCGAAAGGAACGAAGGCTGTGCCCCTTTAATGGGCTGTAAAACCCATGGTCCCTTTACTACGCCGCAGTCCTCCCGTTTCCCCAGGTAACCGTGCCATTATGCGCGCATGAGGTGAGGAGGATTATTGATCATATCCCTTGAAAACAGGACACGATCTCCATATCGATGGGACGTGCCAATGAAAATTGCCTCGAACCGCGAATCAAGTTTTTCATAAGCCAACTCGCGGTCGTGGCAAGGTGTGACCCTACGGTAAAAGTTGTCAAATGAGGACACTATTCACACCAGGGCAACTAGCCTTCGGGGCTAAGTTATTAATATACTTCGTTACCAAGGTATAGTTCGGCGCATATACGACCGGGCAACGCTTGAGAATACAGTTCGGAGTGATACAGGCCTGTTACTGGTGTCACAGAAGAAAGGGAACTGGTCTACAAAGCCGATGATGTTTGGCACCTACCTCTGCTTCGAAGACTAGTTCGGGGGCTACTGAGGGTGTCCCGGACTAGGGGGTACTCGGGCTGCCGGCCTATCTCTCATGGGCCGGGCTGGTGGGCCGCTCTCTACTCGTCGATGGAAGGCCGGATTGTGGGCGACCCTGTGTATCAGAAGGAAACCTCCGAAGACTTGGCGTCTCCTCCAAGGAATAATTGGCGTGGCCGGCATGATTATCCCCTGATGGTAACCGACTATATGTAACCCTAGGACCCTCTGGTGTCTATATAAACCAGAGGGTTTAGTCCATAGAGGATCATCATATCATAACTACCTAGGGTTTAGCCCATCTGATCTCGAGGTAGATCAACTCTGTAACCTTCATACAATCACATCAATACAATCTAGCAGGACGTAGGGTATTACCTCTTCGAGAGGGCCCGAACCTGGGTAAATCGCTGTCTCTACGTTCCCTGTTACCCATTGATTCCTAGACCTACAGTTCGGATCCCCTACCCGAGATCTGCCGGTTTTGGTACCGACAACGGTGGCGACTCCTTCCTGGGCACAACCAATTCTCGCCTACCTAATGAACGGTGTGCTTCCCAATGACGAGGTCTCGGCCCGGCAAGTGCAACACCGGGCCTCCGCGTATTCAATCGTCAACAAGGAGCTCGTCAAACGCAGCACGACCGGCGTCTTCCGGCGCTGCATCGAGTCGGCCAAAGGCCTCGAGATCCTGCGAGATATACACCAGGGTGAGTGCAGGCATCACGCCGCCTCGAGGTCTCTGGTGGCCAAGGATTTCCGCCATGGGTTTTACTGGCCCTTGGCTCTGAAGGACGCGGAGAAATTGGTCCTCGAATGCCAGGGCTGCCAGCACTTCAGCAGCCGGAGCCACCAACCGGCCGCGGCACTCCGGACCATTCCCATCACGTGGCCCTTTGCTGTCTGGGGTCTCGACATGGTGGGGCCATTCAAGACCGCCCGGGGTGGCGTGATGCACCTGCTGGTGGCGGTCGACAAGTTCACTAAGTGGATCGAGGCAAGGCCGATAAAGAAGCTGGACGGCCCTACGGCCGTCAAGTTCGTCAAAGACATCGAGGTCCGCTATGGCGTCCCCAACAGCATCATCACGGACAACGGCACCAATTTCGCCAAGGGCGCGCTGGCGCGCTACTGCTCTGTCTCTGGCATCCGGCTAGACTTGGCCTCCGTCGAGCATCCCCAGTCGAATGGCCAGGCGGAGCGGGCGAATGGCCTCATCCTGGCCGGCATCAAGCCCCGGCTCGTCGAGCCACTTGCACGCTCACCCGGCCGCTGGATCGACGAGCTGCTGGCAGTCTTGTGGAGCCTGCGCACCACACCGAACCGGTCGACCGGCTTCATGCATTTCTTCCTTGTTTACGGGGCCGAGGCGGTCATCCCTACGGTCATCAAGTTTGACTCGCCTCGGGTCACCCTGTTCACGGAAGCGGACGCAAAGGAGGCGCGCGAAGACGCGATTGACCTACTCGAAGAGGCGCGCCTGCTGGCTTTGAGCCGATCGGCGATCTACCAGCAGGGCCTGCGCCGCTACCACAGCAAGAAGATAAAGCCCCTCGCTTTCCGCGAAGGCGACTTGGTGCTCCGGCTGATCCAACGGACAGCCGGCCAGCACAAGCTATCGTCCCCGTGGGAGGGCCCCTTCATCGTCAACAAGGCCCTGCACAACAACGCGTACTACCTCATCGATGCGCAGAAGACGAACAAACGCAAGAGAGACACCTCCGGCGAGGAGACGGAGCGCCCCTGGAACGCGGAGCTCCTCCGTCCATTCTATAGTTAAGCCTGTATTCCCATGTACCGCTATCTTTTGGAGTTAATGATATCGGCAGGTCCCTCGAACGACACTCGGGGGCTGCCTCTTGTCCCTACCAAATCTTCAACCCCTCGCACATATCGCCGCGTTTCGTGCCCCCGCCCCGCCGGGTCGACACGCCCGGCTTGGGGGCTCGGGGCACTCACCGATAGATCGCGCCTCGTCCCTCATAGCCCAACCTAGGTGAGCAACGCCTGAACCCCCTCCTCGCCGCTCGCCCCAGTCCGGCACCCGGCTGTCCGGCCAGCAGGAGCCAAGGGCCGAAAGTGCTTTCACACGGAGGGAGCGGCTAAGAGGGCACCCGGGTCGATCGACCCGGTTACCCACTTACACTTAACACCGCCAGCGGGGTGCGCTTCGGCCAGCTCCGCCTGACCGTCGCCACCAGGCGCGGCGGCTGGTTTGCTGGCGTTGATGTCCTAAAAACCCAAGTATTGTGCGCCCTCCTATGAGGCCGGCTCCTCGACCCAGATACAGACCGGCTCCCGGCTGTGCGGCTGGCGGGGAGAAGGCTCAAAGGGGAAAGGAACAGGAAAGGGGTCGAAGGAAGAAGCAGGGGCGCGTCGCGTGCAAGCAATCATACACGTCCAAAGGCCCATGGCCAGGGGTTCATTACACGAATGTACATACCCAGTGGGTGGACCCACAATCTAACCATGAAAGTGCAGGAAAAAGAAAAAATAATACAGATAAGGGCCGGCCCCCTAGGCTTCGGGCCGATCAGCGGACGCGACCGGCTCCGGTCCTGTGGAGTCAGCATCGTCCACTCCGCCGGCCAACTGCTCCGAGTCATCGCCACCGTCGCTGGAGCCGGTCTCTTCCTCTTCATCCTCCTCGCCGTTAAGGGCGAGCCCGAGGGTATCTTCCGGCAGCTCCGTCCCGTCCTCCGCGCGATCCCGGATGAATTCATCAAGATCGACATAGGAGGCAAGGGCGCTGGCGCGGTAAGCAATGGCTTCTTCAGACGGCGTCAGGTCCGCCTCGGCTCGCTGGGTGGCCAGCTGCGCCATCTCCACGCCGGGATACCACGCCTTGACGAAGCCCAACGCCATCTGGGTGCCAGCCCGGGCGGCGGAAGCTTTCCACGCCTCCAGGCGTTCGGGCGCCGCTTCCAGCCACCGGAGAATCCGAAGGGTGGTCTCGGGCATGACGGCTCCGGGCCAAAGTGCCGCTGCCAACCTCAGCCCGGCTCCCCGGAGCCGGCTAATATAGTGCCCGAGCTGCGGCACCCAGACGTCGACGGCAAGAATGATGTCCCGCACGTCCCAGGCGGCGCCTTCCTCGACGACGTGCCCTTGGCGTCTCCGATAACGGCGATGCTCCTCCACGGCCGCCTCGGCGGCGTCCTGCAGGTCCGGGAAGTTCTCTGAAGACAGCAGAAGTAGGAATTAGACGCCCGCCCCAAGAACCGACTGCAGCAAAGTGGCCGTAAAGACGGCGAAAGCTTACCAGCGAAGAGCCCCTCCAGCCGTCGCATCTCTCGCTGCAACTGCTCTTCCTTGGCCGACCATTCTGCCATCTGCACCTCCGCCGCAGTCTCCAGGTCGCGGCACGTATCCGCCTGCTTCTGAAGTTCCGAGAGATACTCGGTTTTCCGCCTCTCCTCCGCCGCAGCAGGACGCAAGCGTCCGCGACCCGGCGACGCTAGAGCTTGCCCTCCTGGAATTGCCACTCGGCCTCGTCCAGCCGGTTCTGCAGGGATGCGGCGCAAGCTGCGGCGGCCCAGAAGCAACTTTCAGAAACCGGCGAAAAGGCGATTCGAAGGATCAAAAAGATTCGACCCGGCTTGTACCTCGTGCTTGGTGCAGCTCCACCTCCCGGGTTCGAAGGAGGTCCTGGAGCGCTTCATTACGGGCCTGCAGTCGGCTCCACGCCTCCGCCTGCTGGTCGCTCCTGGCCTGCAGAAGAGTGACAAGGGTTCAGACAAAGGACTTTAGAAGAGACTCGACCCGGCTGCGCGGCTGCCGGCCCGAGTCTCGGGGATTACACCTAGTGGGTGCGCTGGCGCGCCCCCACTGTTCAAAAAACGAGAACACGAAAGCAAAAAACTCACCGCGATGGCCCTTTCTGCCGGACGGAGCTGGCCCACGAGTTCCTCCGCCCGCCGGCGGCACTCCGCAAGTGCCGATGCCTCCGAGCCTGCTAGAGGTCCCGCGTCCTCCAGGGGAGCGTCACCGGTGGCCCCCCCAGCAGCCGGCCAGTCCCGCTGCGGCTGGAGGGTAGAGTCGTCCTCCCCCCGCAGCTCGGGGTCGCGACGGCCAGCAACCCGGCTTCCAGCCCCAGGAGCGCCAAGGCTTGAGAGCTCCCCGGCGCGACCCCCGGGCCAAGCGGCGGTTTCCCTCCACCCGGCGCCGGCCGACCGTCCGCGACCACGACGCTCCCGACGGGCTCCTTCGACACCGTGTCTGCTGTCTCATCCGCCCCTGTCGGCGTCTCGGTCGCGGCATCCCTTCGCGCCTCGGCATGGGCGTCCACCTACGCCCTCCCTGCGGCGTCCTCCTGCTCTTCCGCGGCGGCGTCTGCCCGTTCCATGGCAGCGAGGTCCGCATCCACCCGGATGTCAGCCCTGGCCTGCTCGCAGGGTTCACCCGCTCTGATGTCCCAAGCGGCCAAGGCCGGATCGGCTGATCGGCCTTCGCCGGCTCCGCTCCCGCTCCTCGGCATGGAGGGGCTGGCGGCCCTGGTGACATCCCTTGGGACCTTGCGCAGAAAACGTCGGTCAGAAAGCACGAAGACGAACGGGAGGACCAAAAAATCGGATTCAGGATCCCAGCTCACCCCGAACTCATAGGGATGGTCGGCTTGGCGCGCTGGGCTGGCGGTTTCAGGGCCGCCTGCCGTCCCTCGAACGTCCGGGCGGCCGACCGGACTTTCTTCACCACCCTCCGGCTCCCGGCCGCCGCCGGATCCGCTTGCCTTTTCTTTCCTGCCCGCGCCACGGGTCCCGGCCCAGTAGCCGGCCGCTTCCCGTGCGGCCGTGCCTCCTCCGACTGTTCACCCACCCGGCGAAGTCGTTTCCAAGGAAGGGGTGCGAGGGAGACCTGCGCGTGCGGCTGCTCGGCTTCATCTTCTGTGACGTTCTCCTCCGCGTCCCCCTCCGACGGCTCCCCGCTCGGCGGGCTCACGGCGGTGCCAACCCCATCGATGGCCTCGAGATCCTCCTCCTCCTCCTCGTCGGAGGCATCGCGGTCTGGCACCAAGGCGGTTCGGGAGCCCGGTTCCGTAATATACTGTCGACCCGAACGGAGCTGCAGCCGGCCTCGCACATCAGAACGGAGAAGGGAAGCGGAACACACAAAGAAAAAGAAGGGCTCAAGAGCTCACCACTGGCGGAGGGGCGTCCCGGCTGTACGGCTCCATGCCAAAGCTCCACCCTTTCCCAGCAAGCCCGGCCGCTGAGATGTTGTTGACCCGGCGAGCGACCTCGGCCGGCGTCAGCTCCTTCGACGACATTCGGCAGGGATCACGACGGCCGCTCATGTCGCAGATCCGGTGCGGCCGATCCTGCAGGGGCAGCACCTGACGACTAATGAAGGCCGCAATAAAGGCTCGGAGCCCCTCGCCGCTCAGCATATCCGCCAGCCGGCTGCAGAGGGTCAAGATCTCCGCGGGCGGCTGCCGGGGGTAGTGCTTCCAGTTCAGTTGGTCGGTCGGCGGGTTGTCGACGAAGGGCGGCAGATTGACGCGGTCGATCGCCGGGTCGGTGTTCTTCACGTAAAAGAACGATTTGTGCCACTTCTTGGCCGATTCGACGACCGGTAGCTTGGGCCACACGTCGGACGGGCGGTGGCAAATCACTGCCTCTCCACAGGCGGCCATGATGCCCTTCTCCGCCATCTGCGCCTTGAAGAAGAACATCCGGCCCCACAAGTCAACACCTGGCCAGACGCCAAGGTAACCCTCGCAGCATGTCACGAACGCGGCGAGCTAGAGAACGGCGTTGGCACTAAGGTGGTGCGGTTGCAGGACGAAGAAGTCAAGGAAGCGACGGAAGAACGCGCTCGCCGGAAGACCGAAACTGCGGGCGAAGTGTGCAAGGAAGACGACGACCTCGCCGTCGCGCGGCGTCGGGACCTCCTCCGCCCCGGGCGCGCGCGCCCCCACCATGTTCGCCGGCGGCAGCCTTCGCGTATGGTGGAGGTACTCAATGTCGTCCTCGGTGACATCGGACCACTCCCAGGACCCGGCGAGGCGCGCCATTGTCGGGCTAGGCCAGACAGGACGGAAACAGCGGCGGAGCTGAGACAAAGCTGTGCGCCGCGGTCGACCTGTCGCACAGAGTAGCAGCGGCGGTGGCGGCGGACGCGCGGACGCAGGCGAAGAGAAAGAGGAAGCAGGGCGGGGCGAGGGGCGTCTGTGCCTCGGCTCCTCCCCCTCCCCCTCATTTAAACCTCGCGGGGGCGTGGGGGAAGTGGGATTGTTTGCGCCCATGTTCTCCCACCCCCCTCCGCGGTGCGCGGGCGCATTAAAATGCCTCGAGAAGCGCAACCGTCCGGGGCCGCCACAGAAGATCCCACGCGTGCGCGCCAGGCGCACGGCTCGATGGGCCCGCCTCACGGTGACGTCCCGTCGCGCGCGTGGCCTGGCAGCCCCAGGCCCGACCGCGGCGCCACGTGGCGAGCCCCCGAAGGGTGGCGGGTGCGATTTTTCATATCGGAAGCTAGACCGATGGGCCCGTCTCCCGCCTTCGCCATCCAGTCCAGGAGCGTGGGGATCCGGACCCTCCTTCAGCAATCAGGCCGGACCCCCCGTTCCTCAAGGAGGTAAGCTGCCGAGGCCTCCCGACGGCGGCTGGCGGCCCCGCCAGCTTCGGGGACTACTATCGGGGGGATAACCCCCGGGTAGGGTCATCAACGCCTACCATTATTAAAAAAATAGCGGGGTGGTCAGGACCCCTCGACCCAGCAAAGCGTGGCAATAACACTCAACCCGGCCGACTCGCCAGCCGGCCCGAAACCCCTCGACTCGGTCCGCTCTTTAGCCGGCCCGGAGCTCTGACCCGGCAGGAGCGGCGGGGGGCTCATTCCGATCTGCTCGCCAGCCAGACGAAGAAGCCCGACCCGACGGCACAGACGGCGGTGCCTAGGCCAGCATCCGACTATAGCCGGCCAACTGACGAGACAGCCCCCCACTGTTGGAAATATGCCCTAGAGGCAATAATAAATTGGTTATTATTATATTTCCTTGTTCATGATAATCATTTATTATCCATGCTATAATTGTATTGATTGGAAACTCAAATACATGTGTGGGTACATAGACAACACTGTGTCCCTAGTAAGCCTCTAGTTGACTAGCTCGTTGATCAAAGATGGTTAAGGTTTCCTAGCCATTGACATGAGATGTCATTTGATAACGGGATCACATCATTAGGAGAATGATGTGATGGACAAGACCCAAACTGTAAACGTAGCATTTGATCGTGTCAGTTTATTGCTATTGTTTTTCTGCATGTCAAGTATCTGTTCCTTTGACCATGAGATCATGCAACTCACTAACACCGGAGGAATACCTTGTGTGTATCAAACGTCGCAACGTAACTGGGTGACTATAAAGGTGCTCTACAGGTATCTCCGAGGGTGTCTGTTGGGTTGGCATGGATCAAGACTGGGATTTGTTACTCTGTGTGACGGAGAGGTATCTCAGGGCCCACTCGGTAATACAACATCACATTGAGCCTTGCAAGCAAAGTGACTAAAGAGTTAGCCACAGGATCTTGTATTACGGAACGAGTAAAGAGACTTGCCGGTAACGAGATTGAACTAGGTATAGTGATACCGACGATCGAATCTCGGGCAAGTAACATACCGAAGAACAAAGGGAACAGCATACGGGATTAACTGAATCCTTGACATAGAGGTTCGACCGATAAAGATCTTCGTAGAATATGTAGGAGCCAATATGGGCATCCAGGTCCCGCTATTGGTTATTGGCCGTAGAGGTGTCTCGGTCATGTCTACATAGTTCTCGAACCCGCAGGGTCTACACACTTAACGTTTGGTGACGATTAGTATAATTGAGTTATTATGTTGGTGACCGAAAGTTGTTCGGAGTCCCGGATAAGATCCCGGACATGACGAGGATCTCCGGAATAGTCCGGAGGTAAAGATTGATATATGTGATAATAGTGTTTTGATCTCCGGAAGAGTTCCGAAGTTCACCGGAAGAGGTTCCGGATGTTTACCGAAGTGTTCGGGTGCAGCAACACTTTATATGAGCCAAAGGGATAAAGCCCACAAGGTATTGGAAAGTGCAAAAGTAGTTTTGCTGCCGCGTAAGCGGTACTACCGCTTGGTGAAGCGGTACTACCGCCGGAGCGGTACTACCGCTTGTGTGAAGCGGTACTACCGCCCAAGCGGTACTACCGCTTGTGTGAAGCGGTACTACCGCTTGTGCGCGGCTGTGCACGGTTCGGCAGGGATCCGAGTTGGACTCTTTCCCTGCGGGCCAAACCGACCTTGTGCGGGCAAAACCGACCCGGAGGAGGCTTTTACTCCAAGTTTAGACCCCAAGGCTCAACATATAAATAGAGGGGCAGGGCTAGCACACGGGACACATCAGGATTTCCCAAGCCGTGTGCCGGCAACCCTAGCCCTCTAGTTCCTCCGTCATAATCTCCGTAGCGCTTGGCGAAGCCCTGCAGAGATTGTTCCTCACCACCATCACCACGCCGTCGTGCTGCTGGAACTCAACCACTACTTCATCATCGCTCGCTGGATCGAGGAGGTGAAGGCGTCATCAAGCCGTACGTGTGTTGAACGCGGAGGTGCCGTCCGTTCGGCACTAGATCGGAAGGATCGTGATTGGATCGCGGGACGCTCGGCGATTTGGATCGCGAAGACGTTCGACTACATCAACCGCGTTTCTTAAACGCTTCCGCTTAGCGATCTACAAGGGTATGTAGATTCACTCTCCCTCTCGTAGATGCTCATCACCATGGATAGATCTTGTGTGTGCGTAGGAAAATTTTTGTTTCCCATGCAACGTTCCCCAACAGTGGCATCATGAGCCAGGTCTATGCGTAGATGAGATCTCGAGTAGAACACAAACGAGTTGTGGGCGTGGTTGTATACATATTGCTTGCCGTTACTAGTTGATATTTGATTCGGCGGTACTGTGAGATGAAGCGGCCCGGACCGACATTACGCGTACACTTACGCGAGACAGGTTCCTTCAACTAACATGTAACTTCGTTGCATAAAGATGGCTAGCGGGTGTCTGTCTCTCTCACTTTAGTTGAATCGATTTCAATGAAGAGGGTTCTTTTAGAAGATCAAAAAGCAATCACTACACCACGTTGTGGTTTTGCGTAGGTAAGAACGGTTCTTGCAAACCCGTAGCAGCCACGTAAAATTTGCAACAACAATTAGAGGACGTCTAACTTGTTTTTGCAGGGTATGATGTGATATGATATGGCCAATTACATGATGAGATATATGTGATGTATGAGATGATCATGTGTTGTATAGAATATCACGACTTGCATGTCGATGAATACGGCAACTGGCAGGAGCCATAGAGTTGTCTTTAATTATTGTATGACCTGCGTGTCAATCATTAAGCGCTATGTAATGCTTTACTTTATCGCTAAACGTTAGCTATAGTCGTGGAAGCAACAGTCGGCGCGACAACCTTATGGCGACACGTTGATGGAGATCATGGTGTCATGCCGGTGACGATGGAGATCATACCGGTGCTTTGGAGATGGAGATCAAAAGCACAAGTTCATGGCCATATCATGTCACTTATGATTTGCATGTGATGTTAATCCTTTTATGCATCTTATTTTGCTTAGGACGACGGTAGCATTATAAGGTGATCCCTCACTTAAATTTCAAGATAAATTGTGTTCTCCCCAAGTGTGCACCGTTGCGAAAGTTCGTCGTTTCGAGACACGCCGTGATGATCGGGTGTGATAGACTCTACGTTCGCATACAACGGGTGTAAGCCATGTTACACGTGCGGAACACTCGGGTTAAACTTGACGAGTCTAGCATGTACAGACATGGCCTCGGAACACAAGAGACCGAAAGGTCGAACATGAGTCATATAGTAGATATGATCAACATGAAGATGTTCACCATTGAAACCACCTCAACTCACGTGATGATCGGACTTGAGTTGGTGGATTTGGATCATGTTACACTCGAATGATCGGAGGGATGTCAATTTGAGTGGGAGTTTTTTAAATATGATTAACTAAACTCATTATCTAAGAACAATAGTCTAAGTTGTCTTTGCTATATTTATGTTGTAGATCATGGCTCGCGCAGTAGCACCCCTGAATTTTAATGCGTTCCTAGAGAAAGCTAAGTTGAAAGATGATGGAAGTAACTTTGTGGACTGGGCCCGTAATCTAAGGATTATCCTTACGGCTTCCCAGAAGGCTTATGTCCTTGATGCACCGCTTGGTGATCCACCCACTCCAGTTGAGTCTCTAGACGTTGTGAACGCCTGGCAGGCTCGTTCTGATGATTACTCAATAGTTCAATGTGCAATGTTGTATGGCTTAGAACCGGGACTTCAAAGACGTTTTGAACGTCATGGAGCATATGAGATGTTCCAGGAGTTGAAGTTTATCTTTCAGAAGAATGCCCGGATCGAGAGATATGAGATCTCCGATAAGTTCTATGCTTGCAAGATGGAGGAGAACGGGTCTATCAGTGATCACGTGCTCAGAATGTCTGGGTACTCCACCCGTCTGGCTGAGTTAGGGATGCCCCTTCCGCCAGAGGCTATCACTGACAGAGTTCTTCAATCATTGCCACCTAGCTACAAGAGCTTCGTGTTGAACTATAACATGCACGGGATGAACAAGTCAGTCGCCGAGCTGTTTGCGATGCTGAAAGCCGCTGAGTCTGAAATTCAGAAGGAGCATCAAGTGTTGATGGTCAATAAAAACACTAGTTTCAAGAAAAATGGCAAGGGTAAGAAGGGTAACTCCAAGCAGAGTGGCAAAGCAGTTGCTCCTCTCGTGAAGAAACCCAAGGCTGGACCCAAACCAGAAACTGTGTGTTTTCATTGCAAGGGAACTGGACACTGGAAGCGGAATTGCCCCAAGTATTTGGCTGACAAGAAGGCGGCCAACAACAAACAAGGTATATATGATATACATGTTATTGATGTGTACCTTACCAACTCTCGTTGTAGTGCCTGGGTATTTGATACCGGTGCGGTTGCTCATATTTGCAACTCAAAACAGGAACTGCGGAATAGACGGAGGCTGGCAAAGGACGAAGTGACGATGCGCGTGGGAAATGGTTCCAAGGTTGATGTGATCGCCGTCGGCACGCTCGCTCTTCGATTACCGTCGGGATTAGTGATGAACCTAAATAAGTGTTATTTGGTGCCTGCGTTAAGCATGAACATTATATCTGGATCTTGTTTATTGCGAGACGGTTACTCATTTAAATTAGAGAATAATGGTTGTTCTATTTATATGAGTAATATCTTTTATGGTCATGCACCCAATGTGAAGGGTTTATTCTTGTTGAATCTCGATAGTAATGATACACATGTTCATAACATTGATGCCAAAAGATGTAGAATTGATAATGATAATACCACTTTCTCGTGGCACTGCCGTTTAGGTCATATTGGCGTAAAACGCATGAAGAAGCTCCATGCTGATGGACTTTTGGAGTCACTTGATTTTGAATCACTTGACACATGTGAACCATGCCTCATGGGCAAGATGACTAAAACGCCGTTCTCTGGAATAATGGAACGGGCAAGTGACTTATTGGAAATCATACATACTGATGTGTGCGGTCCAATGAGTATTGAGGCGCGCGGTGGTTATCGTTACTTTCTCACCTTCACTGATGACTTAAGTAGATATGGGTATATTTACTTAATGAAACACAAGTCTGAAACATTTGAAAAGTTCAAACAATTTCAGAGTGAAGTTGAGAATCATCGTAACAAGAAGATTAAATTCCTACGATCTGATCGAGGAGGAGAATATCTGAGTTATGAGTTTGGCAGTCACTTAAGACAGTGTGGAATTGTTTCACAATTGACACCGCCTGGAACACCACAGCGTAATGGTGTGTCCGAACGTCGTAATCGAACCTTATTAGATATGGTGCGATCTATGATGTCTCTTGCCGATTTGCCACTATCGTTTTGGGGTTATGCATTAGAGACAGCTGCATTCACTTTAAATAGGGCACCATCGAAATCCGTTGAGACGACGCCATATGAACTTTGGTTTGGCAAGAAGCCAAAGCTGTCGTTTCTTAAAGTTTGGGGATGTGATGCTTATGTCAAAAAGCTTCAGCCTGAAAAGCTGGAACCCAAAGCGGAGAAATGCGTCTTCATAGGATACCCAAAAGAGACAGTTGGGTATACCTTCTACCTCAGATCCGAAGGCAAAGTGTTTGTCGCTAAAAACGGAACATTTCTTGAGAAAGAGTTTCTCTCGAAAGAATTGAGTGGGAGGAAGATAGAACTTGATGAGGTTGTTGAACCTTTACTTCAACCTGAGAGTAGCGTAGCGCAGAAAATTGTTTCTGTGGAACCTACATTAGCTGAAGAGGAAGTTAATGATGATGATCATGAAGCTTTGGATCAAGTTGCTATCGAACCTCGTAGGTCGACAAGGACGCGTACTGCTCCTGAGTGGTACGGCAACCCTGTCTTAGAGGTCATGTTGTTAAACAACGATGAACCTACGAGCTATGGAGAAGCGATGATGGGCCCGGATTCCGAGAAGTGGTTAGAGGCCATGAAATCCGAGATGGGATCCATGTATGAAAACAAAGTATGGACTTTGGAAGTATTACCTGAAGGGCGTAAGGCCATTCAGAACAAATGGATCTTTAAGAGGAAGACGGACGCGGACGGTAATGTCACCGTCTATAAAGCTCGACTTGTGGCAAAGGGTTTTTCACAAGTTCAAGGAGTTGACTACGATGAGACCTTCTCACCCGTAGCGATGCTTAAGTCCGTCAAAATCATGTTAGCAATAGCTGCCTTTTTCGATTATGAAATTTGGCAGATGGATGTCAAAACAGCGTTCCTTAACGGTTTCCTTAAGGAAGAGTTGTATATGATGCAACCAGAAGGTTTTGTCGATCCAGAGAATGCTGACAAAGTTTGCAAACTCCAGCGATCCATTTATGGACTGGTGCAAGCATCTCGGAGTTGGAATCTTCGTTTTGATGAGGTGATCAAAGCGTTCGAGTTTATACAAGTTTACGGAGAAGCTTGTATTTACAAGAAAGTGAGTGGGAGCTCTATAGCGTTTCTAATATTATATGTGGATGACATATTGCTGATTGGAAACAATATAGAAATACTGGAAAGCGTAAAGGAATATTTGAACAAGAGTTTTTCAATGAAGGACCTAGGAGAAGCTGCTTTCATATTAGGCATCAAGATCTATAGAGATAGATCAAGACGCTTAATAGGACTTTCACAAAGCACATACCTTGATAAGATTTTGAAGAAGTTCAAAATGGATCAGTCCAAGAAGGGGTTCTTGCCTGTTTTGCAAGGTGTGAAGTTGAGTAAGACTCAATGCCCAGTGACTGCAGAAGATAGAGAAAAGATGAGTGTCATCCCCTATGCTTCAGCCATAGGCTCTATCATGTATGCAATGCTGTGCACAAGACCCGATGTCAGCCTTGCCATAAGTATGGTCGGAAGGTTTCAAGGTGATCCAGGAATGGAACACTGGACGGCGGTCAAGAATATCCTGAAGTACCTGAAAAGGACTAAGGACATGTTTCTCGTTTATGGAGGTGATCAAGAGCTCGTCGTAAAGGGTTACGTCGATGCAAGCTTTGACACTGATCCGGATGACTCTAAGTCGCAAACCGGATACGTATTTATTCTTAATGGGGGTGCGGTTAGCTGGTGCAGTTCCAAGCAAAGCGTGGTAGCAGATTCTACATGCGAAGCGGAGTACATCGCTGCCTCGGAGGCGGCGAAGGAAGGTGTCTGGATGAAGGAGTTCATGACAGATCTTGGAGTAGTGCCTAGTGCGCTTAACCCAATGACTCTGTTTTGTGATAATACTGGTGCCATTGCTCTAGCCAAGGAACCAAGATTTCACAAGAGGACCAGACACATAAAGCGACGTTTCAATTCCATCCGCGATTACATCAAGGAGGACGACATAAATATTTGCAAAGTACACACGGATCTAAATGTTGCAGATCCGATGACTAAACCTCTTCCAAAGGCTAAACATGAACAACACCAGAACTGCATGGGTGTTCGATTCATTACAATGTAAATCACATAGTGATGTGAACTAGATTATTGACTCTAGTGCAAGTGGGAGACTGTTGGAAATATGCCCTAGAGGCAATAATAAATTGGTTATTATTATATTTCCTTGTTCATGATAATCATTTATTATCCATGCTATAATTGTATTGATTGGAAACTCAAATACATGTGTGGGTACATAGACAACACTGTGTCCCTAGTAAGCCTCTAGTTGACTAGCTCGTTGATCAAAGATGGTTAAGGTTTCCTAGCCATTGACATGAGATGTCATTTGATAACGGGATCACATCATTAGGAGAATGATGTGATGGACAAGACCCAAACTGTAAACGTAGCATTTGATCGTGTCAGTTTATTGCTATTGTTTTTCTGCATGTCAAGTATCTGTTCCTTTGACCATGAGATCATGCAACTCACTAACACCGGAGGAATACCTTGTGTGTATCAAACGTCGCAACGTAACTGGGTGACTATAAAGGTGCTCTACAGGTATCTCCGAGGGTGTCTGTTGGGTTGGCATGGATCAAGACTGGGATTTGTTACTCTGTGTGACGGAGAGGTATCTCAGGGCCCACTCGGTAATACAACATCACATTGAGCCTTGCAAGCAAAGTGACTAAAGAGTTAGCCACAGGATCTTGTATTACGGAACGAGTAAAGAGACTTGCCGGTAACGAGATTGAACTAGGTATAGTGATACCGACGATCGAATCTCGGGCAAGTAACATACCGAAGAACAAAGGGAACAGCATACGGGATTAACTGAATCCTTGACATAGAGGTTCGACCGATAAAGATCTTCGTAGAATATGTAGGAGCCAATATGGGCATCCAGGTCCCGCTATTGGTTATTGGCCGTAGAGGTGTCTCGGTCATGTCTACATAGTTCTCGAACCCGCAGGGTCTACACACTTAACGTTTGGTGACGATTAGTATAATTGAGTTATTATGTTGGTGACCGAAAGTTGTTCGGAGTCCCGGATAAGATCCCGGACATGACGAGGATCTCCGGAATAGTCCGGAGGTAAAGATTGATATATGTGATAATAGTGTTTTGATCTCCGGAAGAGTTCCGAAGTTCACCGGAAGAGGTTCCGGATGTTTACCGAAGTGTTCGGGTGCAGCAACACTTTATATGAGCCAAAGGGATAAAGCCCACAAGGTATTGGAAAGTGCAAAAGTAGTTTTGCTGCCGCGTAAGCGGTACTACCGCTTGGTGAAGCGGTACTACCGCCGGAGCGGTACTACCGCTTGTGTGAAGCGGTACTACCGCCCAAGCGGTACTACCGCTTGTGTGAAGCGGTACTACCGCTTGTGCGCGGCTGTGCACGGTTCGGCAGGGATCCGAGTTGGACTCTTTCCCTGCGGGCCAAACCGACCTTGTGCGGGCAAAACCGACCCGGAGGAGGCTTTTACTCCAAGTTTAGACCCCAAGGCTCAACATATAAATAGAGGGGCAGGGCTAGCACACGGGACACATCAGGATTTCCCAAGCCGTGTGCCGGCAACCCTAGCCCTCTAGTTCCTCCGTCATAATCTCCGTAGCGCTTGGCGAAGCCCTGCAGAGATTGTTCCTCACCACCATCACCACGCCGTCGTGCTGCTGGAACTCAACCACTACTTCATCATCGCTCGCTGGATCGAGGAGGTGAAGGCGTCATCAAGCCGTACGTGTGTTGAACGCGGAGGTGCCGTCCGTTCGGCACTAGATCGGAAGGATCGTGATTGGATCGCGGGACGCTCGGCGATTTGGATCGCGAAGACGTTCGACTACATCAACCGCGTTTCTTAAACGCTTCCGCTTAGCGATCTACAAGGGTATGTAGATTCACTCTCCCTCTCGTAGATGCTCATCACCATGGATAGATCTTGTGTGTGCGTAGGAAAATTTTTGTTTCCCATGCAACGTTCCCCAACACCCACGACGGGACCAGCGTGGCTACAGTATTCACCGCCCGTAGTCCAGGCAGGCGTGACTACAGGAAGCCCGGGTATCGCGGCCCGGGGTCAGCGGCGGCAATTCGGCGGGGTGCTATAGCAGAACAGTGTCCGCCGGACCGTGACATAGGCGAGGACACGCTGCAGTACCATTGTAACCCCGGGGAGCCGGCCTATAAGACCCCCGGGGAGCCCTCCATGCAGAGGGATTCGACTTCTGACCCCCACGCGTAGCACTCCACCGTTCAACCCGGAGGAGAGAGCAAGATCTTCTTCCTCCTCCACCCTAAACAGCTCTTGTCCCCACTCGATTGGTGGTTCTTCTAGTCGAGTTGGCAGGACTAGGGGTGTTACCTCCCCCGAAGGGCCCCAAACCTGGGTACATCGTGTGTCGTCCAGCGCTTGTCCCCACTCTCGCCTCCGGAACCCTCCGACGTCCTCCGGCCCCAACCACGTTCGATTAGCCTACCCATGTCATCTGCCGTGAGAATACCACGACAATCATCAGGAGTGAGGTAGGAGGTATCACCCTCGGCACTCGATAGTAGCTCTGTAGAGTCGTACAACTAAGGGTGTGTGCGGTGATGTGTCGGTCTCTGCACGTCGATCACCTTGATCGAATCTTCCGGTAGTAAAGCCTGGCAACACGAACAAGGGTGTAGGGCCTCTGATGGATCACTAACCAGCCTATACTAAGCATATAGGACAACAGGTAAAGTATCAACAGCAGTTACAAAATCAGGCTATGCATCAGCATAGGAGCAATCGAATACAGTAGCAAAATCTAATGCAAGCATGGGAGAGAAAGAATGGGCGATATAGGAATGATCAAGGGGGTTTTGCTTGCCTGGAAGCTCTGCTGAGAAGGAAGAAGGGTCATCGGTGATGTAGTCGATCACAGGGGCATTGGTAGCAGTCGCAGGGTCTACCGGAGAAGAAAGCGGAGGGAGAAACAAATAAATAACGGGCAAACAAAGGCACACAGATGCATGTCAGGTCAGTACGGGTTGATTATGTGCTCTAATGCTTCACTAATTATTTTAGACGGAGAGGGAAAATATCCGGGAATATTTTCCCAACTCCAGGTGCTTATCGGTATATTGATCCGGAGGGGAAGGTTCCATGTTTGCAGTGCTAGAGGGGTGTGGCAGGTATATGGATGGCATATTCGGATTCGTCATATTTTTTTTTGATCATTTTTCATATATAAATTATTTTAATCCGAGTTACGGTTTATTTTATATGAATTTTCAAACTTTTAGCAATATTCTAAAATTACTGGAATTAATTTAATTCGAAAAAACCAGTTAAATTACTAAGTGCACCAGGGATTGTACCCAGCTGACCAGCACAGAGGCTGACAAGTGGGCCCGTCGACTGGGTCAAGGGTCCAGTCAGCCACCAGTCAGCAGTGGCTGACAGGTGGGGCCAGCTGGCTGAGTCAGCAGGTGACTCAGCCAGGCTTATTCGTTTGAACAGTGAGCCGGGCCCACATGTCATACACTGTGTGGTTTAATCAGTGTATTAATTTCAATTTAGACTAATTAACCGTGTGGGCCCGTTCTGTCAGTGAGTTATTTAACTAAAGAGCAATTATCACTAATCTAATGCTACAGTGCTGGGGGCCCTCCTGTCAGCGACTAGCAGCGAGGTGGTTAGTGCCTAAACGGCCTGACACGCGGGACCCACCGGCGATTAAACGCCAGCGCGCGCACCGGTGGCCACAGAGGCGGCGGTAACGGCCGGAATTCGCCCACAGATGACCAAATGGGCTCGGGTTTGGCCCTACGACATCGGCTCGACTAGGCGCGTCGGCCGGTGGTACCCGTTGGTGCTAAGGTGGCCGGAGCTGGTCATAGTTGCGACGGCAGGCGGCGGCCGAGGCACGGCCTTGCCGGCTAGGCAGCTAGGGGACGCAGGGAAGAGAGGGGAGAGGTCACGAGGGACCGGGGGCTCACAATGAGGTCAGGAGAGAGCTCGGGGAAGCCGGAGACGGTCAAGGTGACGCAGATCGATGGAGGCGTTGCCGTGACTGCCGAAGAAGGGAACGGCTCGATCCGGCGGCTCGACGGCATCCCAGCTCGTTTTGAAGCCTGCAGATGAAGTGGTCGACGCCGGCGGTCCTCCCGGACGGATCGGGGCAGCAAGGGGTAGCTCCTGGCCGCGCAAACAACGGTGAGGCAGCGACAGTCGCGTTCGGGTGAGCTCGGGACTGAGAGAGAGAGAGCGAGCGACAGGATGAAAGGGGCTAGGGTTAGCAGTGGGAGGCCGGGGTGGAATCCTTATCTTTCGGAGGGGACCGCGGATGCCCGACGCGCAGCACATTGGCGTCCACGGCGCGCGCACGGCCGACACGGCGCGAGAGCAGGTGGAGGAGGAAGACGACATGAGGGGGTGGGCTGGGCCGGCTCGGGGCCTTAGGCCAGAGTCTAGGTAAGCCCTTCTCCTTTTTCTGTTTTTCTGTTTTATTTTTTAATTAAAAACAGAGACAGTTAGGAAAACATTTGGGCTACCAAATGACTTTAGAAAAATGTGGGACTAGGCCACATAAATTCCTTGCATTATTTGGCACTGCCACAAAAAGTTTGAGGAGCAACTTAACCCAAATGAATTTTTCACAAATGAAATGGCATTTTAAATGCTGAAATGGCACTGTTTTTATATGCTATAGTCCATCTTAGCTTGGTGGTGATGTTGTTTTCCTTAACAATCGTTTGTTATGGAATTTTTGCTAAATGATGAACTATTTTGCAACAACTTTTGTGCAACTTCATTTTCACTTGGAAATTGGAATTTGAATTCAGTGCAGGAGTTTGAAATGAGATATGATTCCACTGTGATCATTCCTTGCAAACCAAAGTAGCTTAACATTAATATGATGATCACTGTAGCTCATTTACACAGGGGTGTTACAAGAATCAAGCTACTACTGAACATCGTAGGTCGACCAGGACACGTACCACACCAGAGTGGTACGGTAACCCTGTCTTGGAAGTCATGTTGTTAGACAACGGCGAATCTACGAACTATGAAGAAGCAATTATGAGCCCGGATTCTGACAAATGGCTTGAGGCCATGAAATCCGAGATAGGATCCATGTATGAAAACCAAGTATGGACTTTGGTACACTTATCCGATGACCGGCAGGCCATTGAGAACAAATGGATCTTTAAGAAGAAGACGGACGGTGATGGTAATGTCACCGTCTATAAAGCTCGACTTGTTGCAAAGGGTTTTCGACAAGTTCAAGGGGTTGACTACGATGAGACTTTCTCGCCCGTAGCGATGCTAAAGTCTGTTAGGATTATGTTAGCAATTGCTGCATTTTTCGATTATGAAATCTGGCAGATGGATGTGAAAACCGCGTTCCTTAATGGTTTTATTAAGGAAGAATTGTATATGATGCAGCCCGAAGGTTTTGTCGATCCTAAGGATGCTAATAAGGTATGCAAGCTCCAGTGATCCATCTATGGACTGGTGCAAGCATCTTGGAGTTGGAATATACGCTTTGATGAGGTTATCAAAGCTTTTGGTTTTATACAAACTTAAGGAGAAGCTTGTATTTACAAGAAAGTGAGTGGGAGCTCTATAGCATTTCTAATACTATATGTGGATGACATATTATTGATTGGAAATGATATAGAATTTCTGGAAAGCATAAAGGGTTATTTGAACAAGAGTTTTTCAATGAAAGACCTGGGTGAAGCTGCTTACATATTGGGCATTAAAATCTATAGAGATAGATCAAGACGCCTGATAGGACTTTAACAGAGCACATACCTTGACAAGATTTCGAAGAAGTTCAAAATGGACCAGTCAAAGAAGGGGTTCTTGACTGTGTTGCAAGGTGTGAAATTGAGTAAGACTCAAAGCCCGACCACGGCAGAAGAAAGAGAAAGGATGAAAGTCGTCCCCTATGCCTCAGCCATAGGCTCTATCACGTATGCCATGATGTGCACCAGACCTGATGTGTGTCATAAGTTTGGCAGGTAGGTACTAGAGTGATCCAGGAGTAGATCACTGAACAGTGGTTAAAAATATCCTTAAGTACCTAAAGAGGACTAAGGAAATGTTTCTCGTTTATGGAGGTGATAAAGAGCTCGTCATAAAGGGTTACGTCGATGCTAGCTTTGACACTGATCCGGATGACTCAAAGTCTCAAACCGGACACGTATTTATTTTCAATGGTGGAGCAGTCAGTTGGTGCAGTTCCAAGCAGAGCATCATAGCAGGATCTACATGTGAAGCAGAATATATAGCTGCTACAGAAGCAGCGCAGGAAGGAGTCTGGATAAAGGAGTTCATATCTGATCTAGGAGTGATACCTAGTGCATCGGATCCAGTGACTATCTTTTGTGACAACACTGGTGCCATTGCCATTGCCAAGGAGCCCAGGTTTCACAAGAAGACAAAGCACATCAAACGCCGCTTCAACTCCATACGTGATTACATGAAGGAGGGAGACATAGAACTTTGCAAAGTACATACGGATCTGAATGTGGCAGACCCATTGATTAAACGTCTTCCACGAGCAAAACGTTGATCAGCACCAGAACTCTATGGGTGTTAGATACAATATGATGTAAACTAGATTATTGACTCTAGTGCAAGTGGGAGACTGTTGGAAATATGCCCTAGAGGCAACAATAAAATGGTTATTATCATATTTCCTTGTTCATGATAAATGTTTATTATTCATGATAGAATTGTATTGACCGGAAACCTAAATACATGTGTGGATACATAAACTAGCTAGCTCGTTGATCAAAGATGGTTAAGGTTTCCTAACCATAGACATGAGTTGTCATTTGATAACGGTATCACATCATTAGGAGAATGATGTGATGAACAGACCCAACCGTAAGCTTAGCATCAGATCGTATCACTTAGTTTATTTGCTAAAGCTTTCTTCATGTCAAGTATCTGTTCGTTAGACCATATGAGATCATGCCACTCCCGGATACCAGAGGAATACTTTGTGTGCTATCAAACGTAACTTCGTAATTGGGTGATCATAAAGGTGCTCTATAGGTATTTCCGAAAGTGTTTGTTGGGTTGCATGGATCGAGACTGGGACATGCCGCTCCGTGTGACGGAGAAATATCTCTGGGCCCTCTCGGTAATACAACATCACAAGAAGCTTGCAAGCACGTGACTAATGAGTTTAGTCATGGGATCTTGTATTATAGAACGAGTAAAGAGACTTGCCGTTAACGAGATTGAACTACGTATGGAGATACCGATGATCGAATCTCGGGCAGTTAACATATCGCCGGAAAAAGGGAATTGTATACGGGATAAATTGAATCCTCGACTTTGTGGTTCAACCGATAAAGATCTACGTGGAATATGTAGGAACCAATATGGGCATCCAGGTCCCGCTATTGGTTATTGACCGGAGAGGTGTCTCAGTCATGTCTACATGATTCCCGAACCCGTAGGGTCGCACGCTTAACGTTCGGTAGCGCTAGGGTAGTATTGAGATATTAATAGTGGAAAGTACGAAGGTTGTTCGGAGTCCCAGATGGGATCCGAGATATCACGAGGAGCTCCGGAATGGTCTGGAGGTAAAGATTTATATTTGAGAAGTCATATTTTGGTCACCGAAAAAGTTTCCGGAGGTCCACCTACCCCAGAGGGCCACATGGGCGGTAGGGGGTGCGCCCTGGCCTGGTTGGGCCAGGCGCACTAGCCCCACCAAGGCCCATGCGCCTAGGGTGGGCAAACCCTAGGGGTGCGAGGCGCCCCACCTGACTTGGTGGGAACTCCACCCCTGGGCCACCGCCCCCTCCCTTGGAGGAGGGGTCTAAGGCCGGCACCCCCCTCCCTCACTAATACGTCTCCAACGTATCTATAATTTTTTATTATTCCATGCTGTTATATTATCAATCTTGATTGTTTTTATACACATTTACAGCAATTATATATCATTTTTTGGGACTAACCTATTAACTTAGTGCCCAGTGCCAGTTGCTGTTTTCTGCCCTGTTTTTGTTTTACAGAAAATCAATACCAAACGAAGTCCAAATGCCACGAAACTTTTTGGAGATTTTTTTCTGGACAAGATAAACACTAGAAGCTTTGGGAGAAGGCCAGAAGCCCCAAGGGGTGCCCACGAGCACCAGGGCAGGCCTAGGGGGCAGGCGCGCCCTGGTATCTCGTGGGGCCCACAGAGCTCCGTTTGACCTAATTCCACCACTATAAATTCCAGAAAAAATAGAAACCCTCAGGGGAGTCCACGAAATACTTTTTCCGTCGCCGCAAGTTTCTGTTATCGAGAGATCCCATCTGGAGGCCTTCTCCGATACTCCGCCGGAGGGGGAATCGATCACGGAGGGGCTCTACATCAACCTTGCTGCCCTTCCGATGATGCGTGAGTAGTTTACCACAGACCTTCGGGTCCATAGTTAGTAGCTAGATGGCTTCTTCTCTCTTTTTGATCTTCAATACAATGTTCTCCTCGATGTTCTTGGAGTTCTATCCGATGTAATCACTTTTTGCGGTGTGTTTGTTCGGATCCGATGAATTGTGAGTTTATGATCAGATTATCCATGAATATTATTTGAGTCTTCTCTGATCTCTTTTATGCATGATTATTATAGCTTCGTATTTTTTCTCCGATCTATTGATTTGGTTTGGCCAACTAGATTGATTTATCTTGCCATGGGAAGAGGTGCTTTGTAATGGGTTCGATCTTGCGGTGCTCAATCCCAGTGACAGAAAGGGACATGACACGTATGTATCGTTGCTATTAAGGGTAAAAAGATGGGGTTTATTCATGCGTGAGTTTATCTTGTCTACATCTTGTCATCGTTCTTAAGGCGTTACTCCATTCTTTTATGGACTTAATACACTAGATGCATGCTGGATAGCGGTCGATGTGTGGAGTAATAGTAGTAGATGCAGGCAGGAGTCGGTCTACTTGTCTCAGACGTGATGCCTATATACATGATCATTGCCTTGGATATCGTCATGATTATTTGCTTTTCTATCAATTGCCCAACAGTAATTTGTCTACCCACCGTATGCTATTTTCTTGAGAGAAGCCTCTAGTGAAAACTATGGCCCCCGGGTCTATCTAAATCATTTTACTAAAACCCTAAAAATATTGCTGCACTTTTTTTTTGTATTTTTGTTTCAACCTATCTATCTATCACATACAATTTAATCTTGCAATTAACCGCCGAGGGATTGACAACCCCTCGTTTGCGTTGGGTGCAAGGATTTGTTGTTTATGTGCAGGTACTGCTAACGAGGTGTTGCGTGGTTCTCCTACTGGATTGATAACCTTGGTTTCATAACTGAGGGAAATACTTACCTCTGATGTGCTGCATCATCCCTTCCTCTTCGGGGATAATACCAACGCAAGCTACAAGTAGCACTCACCCCTATATATAGTGGGGAGGTGCAGGGGGGCTGCACCCTTTCTCCCTTTGCTGTTGCCTCTCCCAACTCCTCCCACGTATCTCCGGTACACGCTTGGCGAACCCCTGCCAGATTTCCGTTGCTGCCACCACCATCACGCCGTCGTGCTGGTCCCGATCTCATCTACCTCCTCTCCCTCGCTTGCCGGATCAAGAAGGAGAGGACGCCATCGAGCTGAACGTGTGCTAATCTCGGGGGTGCCGTCCGTTCGGCCCTAGATCGGATTGGATCGTGATTAAATCGCGAAAAGTACGACTACATCAACCGCGTTACATACGCTAACGCCTTCGGTCTACAAGGGTACATAGACACACTCCCCTCTCGTTGCTATGCATCTCATAGATTAGATCTTGGTTGTTTCGTAGGAAATTTTTTGATTTTCGTGCTACGTTACCCATCAGAAACTGGTGACCCTACCGACCCAACCCAAGACCCGCCGTAGAAGGTTAGAAGAAATTTACGGGGGAAGAAGTGGGAGGAGGAGAGGGCGAAGCGAGAAGGTGTGGTGGCCAAGCTGGCGGCGAGGTTCGAGGACATCTTGGCGAAGAAGGAGGAGTCATGCGTGAAGCGCTCTGGCATTAAGGAGAAGAAGAAGGCGGAGAGGTTCAAATTGTTGATGGAGGCGACGGACAAGAAGCTCAAGCTCGAAGAGAGGAGGACCATGATCGAAGAGAGGAGGACCATGATCGAAGAGAGAAAGTCGGCGCTCGAGGAAAAGAAGGTGAAGATCGCTGCCAATACGATGGACACCAAGGTGTTGACCTTGAATGTGGAGTCTTTCGATGCCGACGCAAAAATGATCGTGCAATCCGTCCACTACCAGATATTGCAGCGGCAAAAGATCAGTTGGTGGCGGCGGACAATGCGGACGCGGCGGAGGCTGTCTACGCGGCGGCGACAGCACCACCTTGATCGGGGAGTAGATGCCTGGGATTGCCGGTCTGGCAGGACAGAAAATTGCACGGACTGCCGGACTATTGTTTTTTTGGATTTGGGCTTATAAAACCAAGCATACTTGCCTTTTTTTTGTTCTGATCGGGTATGCGATCCGGCGCTGGTGTGATCCGGTGCGCTGTATGAACCGAAATAAATTTTAATTTTAATTTACTGGCGGACATATACAGAATAGGGATAGCAGCCTCTCACATCCATGTCCGCGGACTGGTTCCTGTCCACAGACGGATACGGAAGGAAATTTGCATGTCTTCGTTAGAGATGCTCTCAGTACCTGTAAGTACGTAGGAGTATGTTCTGTTCACCGGTCGCCATACAACGCGTCGTTCGCCGGGATGTTCATGCCGTGGGACAATGAGCACCAGGTCAATGGCCCGACGACCGAGGAGAGCTTCGTCCAGCGCCATTACTATGTGGAAGTTACGGCGCACACGAGGGCGTCGTGGTTGTCACGCGCGCCGTGAGCATTGATGAACCCGCTGAGCTGCTGAAGTGGAGATCAAGAAAAAGTAATTAGTCATTTCATCAAATGAGCAACATCAACACCGTATAGATGAGGATATCTTCAACTCAATACCACCTAGTATCAAATGAGCAAAACCACTCAGAGGGAGACATTTATCCCTTTTTGCACATTTGAGGAGTTTAGATATCCGGTTATAAAGTTTTTTTTTAGGGTGGGGGGTGGGGATATTTGTTCGCAGTGGCAACATTTGAGGGGGAAAGTATACTTTTGTTAACCATGATTACGAGGGGCCCTGCATGACAACGGTTAGGCTTTGTTGAACAACGCGTCATGCAAACGCGGCCCTCATAAAAGACCTTGGCTGCAAAATCTATGTCGGGGAGTGATCGTACTGCACGCAAAAATGTGAATTCCCTATTGAACGCTCACTGCATCAAATTGTCGAAGCTTCACACAAGATCGCACCTAAGCGCGAGAGCCGGGCTGGCCCACTTTCCAACATATTGCACAGTGCAACCAGCCGGTTTTGGGAACCAAGGTTCCCGAGCTGGTTTTTTTGGTTTTCCCGATTTTCTTTCTTTTTATTTCTTTTTCTCATTTTCGTTTTTTATACACTTTTGTTTTTCTGTTTCTTTTCTATTTTACCTATCTTTTTTTCTTTCTCAAATTTATTTTTATTTTTTAAAATGTAATGTTCGGAAATTTCAATAATGTTTGTGTTTTTAAAAAGTTGTACAAAATTTTAAAAAAAATCATATTTTCAAAATTTGTTCACAAAGTTTTAAAAATCAGGAATTTTCAAAAAACGATCATGTTTTCAATTTTTTTCTCACAAATTCAAAAAATATTTGCGTTTTTCAATTTTTTTTCAGAATTCGACAAAAAATCCCTTTTCCAATTTTTTCTCACAAATTAAACAAATGTTCCCATTTGCAAAAAAATTAAGATAATTTTTTTTAAAAAATGTTCTTAATTTATTCAGAATTTCAAAAAATAAATCCCGTTCAAAATTTATTCACATTTTATTTAAAAAAAACTCTTCCCAAAAAATTGGTTTTGCAAAAAAAAAATTGTTACTGTTGTAACACCTCCAATGTCTTGCTACAGTGACCTCACACTAATGATGCCATGTCATCATGCCTTTCCATGCCAAATAGTCACTTGTCCAAAAATCTAATTCAAAATTCAAATTTTAAAATACAAGACAAATTATTATTTCTTCAAACTATAAAACTAAATTGTTCGCATTATTATATAAATTCCCCTGATCATTTGTGATGTTGAAACCGACATCATTTGACTCACCTATTAATCCCTAGTAAAATATAAAGTGGTCCAACAACAACAAAAATAACCATTTCAAAATAAACAAAGGTTTATGTATTTCCAATTGACTTGAAACTTTGTGGGCCTCTCCAACATATTGTGCTCAGTTTATGTGACCAGTTTCATGTTGAAAAAAATTAATTTGATATCTAATTAAAATACAAAACAGTAGACAAATGCAGAAGCAGAAAAAGAAAGAAAAAGGGAATAAGATTACTGCTGGACTGGGCTCTAGGTCAACAGTGGAGGCCCAGCCCACTGCCACCTCCCCTTCAACCTCTCGCTACAGGAGGGAGAGGGTGAGCGTGGCGCACATCCAGCCGCCGAAGTCGCCGTGTCGAGCATCCAATGCATCCCCGAGGAGGATACGGTCGTCCCCGACCCCGTCGACAAACCCTAGCCTCCCCCATTCCCCTCGCTCGTCTCTCTCCTTCGATCTGCATCTTGCCCGAAGCTACAGCCGTCATGGCCATCATCGTCGTCGCGGCCAACGGCCTCCCCGATCCTTGAGACCATGTCCGGGAGCCCCGTCGTCGTCGACTTCATCCCCACGCGGAAGGGCTCGAGCTAGGAGGCCACGTACACTCGCCATCGCCGTCGTCTTCGCCCACGGCTGCCACATCTCGTCGACGGTGGCCGCTACTCCGGTCCATCCCCGCCGCAACCGAGCTGTCCCTGAGCTCCGCGGTGAGCATCTCCTCCGATTCCCTTGTTTTTCCCTTCGATCCATCGCCGTATGTCGTCGTTCCACGGCCATGGCCGGAGCTCCGCTTTCACGTACGCGTACATGTTGCTGCTGCTGCCGCCTGCTCCTGCCCATGGCCGCGGCTCCTGTGCCTCGCCCACGCGCGCCCGCCTCTGCTTCCACGTACGCGCGCCGCAGCCACGTCCGCTCGCTGCTGCTGCTCCTCGCTACTGCTGCTACTCCCCGCTGCTGCTGCTCCTTGTTGCTGCTGCTGTACTGCTGATGCTACTTTGCCACCGCTGCTCTGCTTGCTGCGTTGCTGCTTGCCGCCGCTACTGCTAGCGCCGCTGCCGCTGCAGCCACCTGCCGCCGCAGCCGCCCGCTGCCTACTGCTGCTGCTGGCCATGGCCGCCGTGGCCTTGAGCCCGTGCGTGCTAGCCATGGCTAGCCTGTGTTGTGTGGTGTGTGTGTGTGCGTGTGTGGCCGGCTGGCTCACTGCCGGTGGGCTAGCCAATTAGTTTAGGGCTAATTGTCTTTTAGCTAGGGGTTAATTAGTGGTTAGGTTAGTCTATAGTCTATGGCATGGGGGTCCCATTTAATTAATCTATCTAAATAAACCTCTGGTTAAAACTTCAGTCTATGACAAGTGGACCCCAGTCAGCCCTTTGACCAGTCAACGTTTGACTGTTGACTGCTGACTCAGCAGTCAACGGACCCCACCAGTCAGCCTCTGGCTGGGTGTACTTCTGGGTGCACTTAACATATTCTGCCTTAAATTCGAATTAATAATAATTTCAGAAAATTGATTAAATTTTGGAAATTCATATAAAATAATTCGTAACTCGGATGAAAATAATTTATATATGAAAAATGATTAGAAAAATAAGACGAATCTGAATACGCCATCCACATACCTACCACATGCCCCCAACACAGTAAACATGGAACCTTCCCCTCTGGATCAATATACCGATAAGCACTCGGAGTTGGGAACATATTCCCGGATATTTTCCTCTCCGTCTAAAATAATTAGGGAAGCACTAGAGCACATAATCAACCCGTACTGACCTGATATGCATCTGTGTGCATTTGTTTGCCCGTTATTTATTTGTTTCTTCCTCCTCTTTCTTCTCCGGTAAACCCCTGCGATTGTTGCCGAAGCCCCTGTGATCGACTACGTCACCGACGACCCTTCTTCCCTTTCAGCAAAGCTTCCAGGCAAGCAAAACCCCCTTGATCATTTCTATATCGCCCATTCTTTCTCTCTCATGCTTGAATTAGGTTTTGCTACTGTATTTGATTGCTCCTATTTTGATACATAGCCTGATTTTGTAACCTGCTGTTGATACTTTACATGTTGTCCTAAATGCTTAGTATAGGCTGGTTAGTGATCCATCAATGGCCCCGCACCCTTGTCCGTATTGCCATGCTTTGTTTTCGGATGTTTCGATCAACGTGATCGATGTGCAGAGACCGACACAGCACCGCACACCCCCTTAAGTTGTACGACTCTGCAGAGCTACTATCGAGTGCCGAGGGTGATACCTCCTACCTCACTCCTGATGATATCTCTGTAGCGTAGCTAGTCGATTGTGGGTTACCGAGGGTGATTTCTCTTTCACCACCTCCGACGATGCCTCTGTCGTGCAGCCCCTCAAGTGTGGAACCATCGAGGGTGATTCCTCCAGGTTCACCTTGACGGTTACATCGAGTGGGAATCCATCGAGGGTGATTCCTCGGATTCCCCCACGATGTTATGGACACACGGGTACTTTGACCTTCACCTCAGACCTTTGTTAAAGACGGATCGGCTCCAAGAGCACCCGCGAGATAATGATGAAGTCGGATCGACCCGAAGGGTACCCGCGAGAGAGTCCTGTGGCGGCTGGCTGTTAGCGGTACCACCCAGGATGTGGTGGTAGCTCGGGACTTGTCCCGACAGCCGACACGGAACTTACACTGTAGTCGGAGCGACAGGGCAGGCGGAGACTACCTAGGAGAGAGGTGGGCCTATTCCCTGGTCGTGGTCCGCGAGATACCTAGTCGGAACGGCCGAAGCACTGGTCGTCTCCACGAGCTCCTAATAATTCACTAACGGATTTGGGTATTTGATCTGAGTTGGCCACTGGCCTATACGCACTACCACCACGCGGGATAATGGTTTAATGGGGCCCTCGGCGCCGTATGTATCAGCCGAAAGCTCTGTCAGATGTCCAATTCAGCATTGTGGCACGGTCGGATCGTGCC